>CAWUFW010000399.1:0-2410000 GCA_963921515.1 Calotriton arnoldi
TCCCTGTGCTTCACACAACATAACCCAGGGTGGTGGTTCTTTGTGGGATCTTGTGTTAGGATGGAGGGCATTGCATTCTACCAGGTGGGTACTGTGGAGTTTGTGTTGGGGGTGTGTGAGGGGAGGTGCTTGTGACTATAGTCAGTGCTGCAAGTCCCCTTCCCACCCAGCCAGCCAGATATCCCACCATGGAACGTGCTTGCATTGCAGGGAGTGTAAGTTGTCTCTCAGGATGTCAGTCAGTGGTGTCCTGCTGTTTGTTGGTGCACAGTTGCCAGCAGGGCCTTGTGCTCCCCACAGCAGTAGCCAGTGTCAGCCATCTTGTGAGTCCTTCTCCACTCCCTGTGATGTGAGCATGGTTCATGGTGGTGTTGATGGGACAGTTGTGGGGGTGACCAATATCAGTGACTACGACTCCCATCATGCTATTGCCTCCACCCCCTTCCCAGCATGCCCATGCTTCCTTCCTTTGAATCTGCTTCCCTGTGGGGTGGGCTGGCTGTGCTGACAGGATGGCTGGGAGTGTTGTCCTGGCAGTTGTTTGGCTAAGAGTCCCAAGAGTGTCCCTGTGCTTCACACAACATAACCCAGGGTGGTGGTTCTTTGTGGGATCTTGTGTTAGGATGGGGGCATTGCATTCTACCAGGTGGGTTCTGTGGAGTTTGTGTTGGGGGTGTGTGAGGGGCGGTGCTTGTGACTATGGTCAGTGCTGCAAGTCCCCCTTCCCACCCAGCTAGCCAGATTTCCCACCATGGAACGTGCTTGCATTGCAGGGAGTGTAAGTTGTCTCTCAGGATGTCAGTCAGTGGTGTCCTGCTGTTTGTTGGTGCACAGTTGCCAGCAGGGCCTTGTGCTTCCCACAGCAGTAGCCAGTGTCAGCCATCTTGTGAGTCCTTCTCCACTCCCTGTGATGTGCGCATGGTTCATGGTGGTGTTGATGGGACAGTTGTGGGGGGGCAATATGTGTGACTGCGACTCCCATGATGCTATTGGCTACACTGACTTGGCCAGCATACACAGAATTCCTTCCTTTGAGTGGTCTTCACTGTGTGTTGGTGTTGTTGTGGTGGCTACATGTGTGGATGTGTTTGTTAGTTCTATTTGTGCCACTGCCTAGCTGTAGTTGTGGTTGTGTTTGTACATGTGTTGGCACAGTTGGATGTGACTTTTTTGATGGCATGTGTTGTGTTTATCTGACTGACATACACATTTTGGGATGATTCTGTTCTAGTTGCTGTGTAATTGCTATGAGTGCATGGTTTGACTCTCCCTTGACAGTGATGTGTGTGTTTTGTGGCGGTATATTGTGTACATTTGTTGTGTACTCACCAGGCTCTGGGATGTCCTCTAGTCCATATACGCTCACTGGCGGAAGGATGGCCCGCACCTTCTCCTCCCAGGGCCTGAGGTATATTGGCTTGGCAGGAGGGCCACTGCCGGTGTGTTGGCTGTTGATGTAGTCTTTCTTCAGCATGTCCCGTACCCTCCTGCGCACGTCATACCACCTGTTCTGGATGTCGGTCTTTGTGCGCCGACATGGTGATTGGGCGTTCACCCTGTTGATGATCCTCTCCCACATCTTGGTTTTCTGCGACATGGGGGTCTGTTGGACCAGTGTGCCAAACAGCTGTGGCTCCACCCTGAGGATCTCGTCTACCATGACTTCCAATTCACTCTCTAGGAACTTGGGATTCTTCTTGGGGGGCATGGTGATGGGTGGTGATGGTGGGTGATGTGTATGTTGGTGTGCAGGTGAGGGTGTGTGAGTGTGTGTTTTGCTGGGTGTATGTGAGGTAGATATTTGTTGGTGTGCTGATGGTGTGTGGCTTGTGTGAGGGATGAGCTGTGGGTGTGTGGTTGCTTTCTCTTGGGTGCTGGCAGTGGAATGGCATTTGCAAAGGCTCATGGTAGTGATTTGTGTCCTTTATATAGGTGGAGTTGTGGGTGTGTCTTTGTTCTCTGTCCCCACCCCCAGTATTTATTGGCTTGGTAATTGCTTGTTTGGCCTTTTTTGGGTGATTTTTCCTTTGTGCTGTTTGTGTATGTTGGAAACGTTCTTGTGACCGAGTCGGACCCTGCATTGGTCTCGTACGGTGTTCTCCGTTTCGTTCACGCTGTGTTTGTGCAGTTTTCTATGCTGCATACGCGTCGGTCGCGGTGTATTGTGTTGCTTCGGCTCGGTTTTGTATGCGTGTCGGTCGTACGGCTTGTCCTCCGTCCGACTCGCTCGTGGTTTTCGCGCCTTGCATCGTACTTTGCGGTTTGGAGTTAGCGTGTACGTTTCGGTCGGATTTGTTCCGGGTGCGTGTCGGTCGGTTGGATTCGCGTGTTTTTCCGGCCGGATTGCTGTTTTCCGTGCGGCTCGGTCGGTCGACTTGGTTTCGGTACGTGTCGGTCGGATTTTTCGCGCCTTGCATCGTACTTGGCGTGTCGTGCGCCACGGGTACGTGTCGGTCGGTATTTTTTCCGGATCCGAGTCGGTCGGTGCTTTTTCCGGCCCGAATCGGAATCGACCCCTTTGTGCCCAGATGTTGATAGAAGGGCACAGTATTATAGATGAATTGGATGCGACCAGGAAAGCCATTATATTCTACGATAGCTGAACCAGGGTGACGTCAATATGGTCCATAAATCAGGGACACAGGAAGATTTTATGGACATTTTGGAGGTAGGAGGGTTCAACAGAGTTGTGAACAAGTAGTTTTTAAGCAGTGAGCTTATAAGGGGTGATGAAACACAATATCGAGTTTTAAATATCGACTGGCAGAAATATTGAGTCACAAATATCGTGAGTGAGAAATATCGACAGCAAGAATATTGTGGTCAAGAATATCGACTTAAGATAAGTATCGATTTAAAAAATATTGAAGTTTTTAATATCATTTGCAAAGATATAGGGGTCGATTCCGATCTCGGTCGGTAGGGCTCCAAATCGGATTCGGCTTTACCGGATCCGAGTCGGAGGCTTTGTTTCCGACCGATTCGTACAGTCGCCCGAGCGAGCAAGTACAATGCGAGTGAACGCGAAATCGCCGACCGACTCGTTTCCGGGTCCGAACCGCTCAGTCTGACTCGTTCGCACTCGATTGGTGGCGCGCAATGGAGACGTTTTACGACCGAGCCAGTACGATGCACGATCCGGACAGACGGATCGAGTCGGAGCCTCCGACACGAAAAAGCTCCCGGACGCGGACTTCGGGGGTCCGTGCCGGACCCCCCTTCACCCGTAGCCGTACGAGTCGGACACAGGGGGGACCCATGGGTCCCCCCTATACATGCCTGTAGGGTGCGGATGGCACCAATGCGTACCCACTACACGGGGCCCCCTTGTGCACAACGTACCCATTGAGTCAATGGGAGCCCATGTACACATCGTACGACCGGCTCCCATTGACTTCAATGGGAGTCCGACCGAACCGAGTCCGGCAGCATATGGCCGCATCGTACTCGTTCGGTCAGACTGCAGGGGTCTGGCTTGGTCGGAAAACAATCCGGATCCGGATCGGTCGGAGAGCTTTCCGACCCAGATCGGAATCGGCCCCATAGTTGTTAGAAATATCGATTTTTTTATTAATGTTATGTATTTTGGTATATATTTTAAATGTATGTGATGTATTTTTTTTGTATAAGAATTGTTTATATTTTTTTATATTTGTGTTACATTTTTAGTAGTTATTGATTTTTTTATTTGAATTTTGCGTTTTTAGTTCTGTAGCGGGTTGTGGGTTTATAGGGAAATAGGGTGGGAAGTAATTTAATTATATTAAATTAATGATGATTTTTATGTATTAATATTTATTTAATTGCGATGTTATAGTGTTAAATGTGTAAATTAATTTATTATTAATTAATTAATAATTGGTTAGTAATTATTATTAATTAATTAGTTGGTAATTAATTATGGTAATTGTGTAATTAATTTTTGGTGTGTGTTTTGGGGTTTGTAGGGGTAAAGTGTGGCATGTAATGTATTTATTTTTTATTAATAATTAGGGCCCGATTCCGATATCGTTCGGAAGGCCGCCGAATCAGATTTGGCTTTCCCAGATCCAATTCATAGCCCTTGTTTACGACCGAATCATACACAGGTCCGAACAACCAAGTACGATGCGAAGATCGCGTATGCGCCGACCGAACCGTTTCTGGGACCCAAACCTGTCCGTACGACTCATTCGTAGCCGAATTGTGGCATGCTATGGAGCACAATTCCGACCGAGCGAGTACGATGCACAATTCGGACAGCCGCTTCGCCTCGGTCTCAGCGAGACGAAACGGCTGTCGGAAGCATACATCTAGGGGCCGTAGCAGGCCCCCTTCACCCAGGGCCCTCCGAATCTGTCAAAGGGGTGTGCCCATGGGTCCCCCAATCCAGGCATGCACAGTGTGGCGGGCACCATGGGGTGCCCACCACAGGGTGTACGCTTTTCCCCACCCACCCCTTTTCTGCCATGGGAGCCTGTGTACGCGTCTGTACATGGGCTCCCATAGAGTTCATGGGCTCCCATAGAGTTCAATGGGAGTCCGCTGAGTAAGGGAACCCCTGAAATGGATGTAGGTAGGGAAAGCAGGGGAGGAAAACAGGAAATAAGACAAAAGTTCCTCTACCTATATATTTATATTTATGTTGTACATCATTTTATTTACATTAACCGCCTGTCATTGAACCATTGAGTAAAGCGGATATAAGTCATTGAATAATAGTCATATCAAAATGTATTTATTGGTAAATTAAGGTATTTTATACCTACATCATAGTTCTTCACAAAAAGTCATAAAATGGTAACAATACTAAAACAGTGATTTGGTCCCATTGGCAACTTTCATTCAGTAAACTACATTCATTCTAACACGCACACACATGAACTCATACATCATCACATATAACATACATCACAGAGAAAGATTCTAAATTAAAAGTGATCAAGTCAGACCTCACCGGAGGACCATAAACCTTTTAACAGAGTTCAAAAGATATCAATATAACATCATTTTTAAGTAAATGAACAGTGCAAAAAGCGGGAGGGACTTTCTCAAAAAACGCCGACGCGCGTTTCGGTGGAACCCAATTCCTTTCTTGGGGTATCACCTTCTTCAGGGCGCTGATAAAAGGTTTAAAATTAAAGACAGAAGGCAATGGGACTGGAGAAAAAAAGAATCAAAAATATGGCTACACAGTAGATGCGTCTCCAAAAACGAATATCCCTGTTCAGATGGGTGGGAGCAGGAAACGGAATCAGATTAAGATACGGATGCCAACAAATGCGATGGATCTGTCTGACCGAAACGCGCTTCGGCGTTTTTTGAGAAAGTCCCTCCCGATTTTTGCACTGTTCATTTACTTAAAAATGATGTGAAAGGAGAGACTGCTTCCCAGGAGGACATCCTTTATTTATGAAAAATTAAAGAAAAGCATGATACCATTCTAGGCAGTCATCTGCCTGTGCTTTCACTCGCAGGTTATGAATTTGAATCCCTGAAAGTACGCTACACGCCTTCTATCCTTCAAGAGTGGTAGACTGAGTATCATCAACTTGAGTAATATTAGCACCTGCTACGATTCCAGCATGTGAATGGGAAGGGTAATGGATGACCCCTAGATTTATTGGGGGTGTAGATAGAGGATGTTCACTTCATGGGGAAAAATGTTTCTCTGTAGAGTTAAAAAAAAGATTTAAAAAATGGGCTTTTGCACATTCAACGGCCTTTCCCACCACGTGGAATGTTACGCTATGTGCAGTTATGTGCAACAACAAATACGAACCCTCTAGACCTATATTTCTTTATAATCTGGCTAACCGGGCTCAGTAATAGGGCATCAGAAAAACATTATTCTCCACACCAAAATTGAATAAATCTTTCTTTTATTTCATATTTTTCTTTTTTTATTAATTTGTTTATAAAATATTTCATACTCAAAACAAATACATAATATTCAGAAAACAATTTTTTTGCACAAAGTTAACACCATGTACCAAAGAACAACCATGATTCCTGGGCCACAATAAATAACGACATGAATAAAATTACAAATAGTAAAACAAAGACATACTTCACATCCCCACATCCAAACATACCTCTCTCAGTCTACAACTACCACCCTTGCACACAATACACACACACTTTGACATCCCAGAGCAACACAAATAGCACTGATGGAAAAAGGGGCGAGCGATGAAATCAGCCCCTAATGGCTGTGCTGAACACTGGGGTGTCACACTCTAGCTGGTCGACGTACGTTTCGATGGAATCTATAAATAATTAATCCATCTTCTTCAGGACCTGTTATTTTCATACTTATAACGGGTGGATGAAGGGGGGAACCAGTCTGCTAAATGCAGGCTTGATTTCTGTGCTGTTGGAATCTGCGAATCTGGCGATATCACATTTAGTGGCCCAGAGTGGTTACAGTTCCAATACTACGTGCGTTCCCGAATGGTCATTGGCTGTATCAATTCTCAAATGAAGTGATTTGTTTTCGTATTTTTCTCCCAGGCGTTATCCCGCTTGATTAGTTCTCAGTATATGCGTCAAGATGTAACAAGTTTTCAAACAAATGGAGCCTCTGATTTTTCTTATTTCAGTAAAAGCAAAAATTGTATTGGCACCGTCCTTCCCGCTTCTTTAAAATGATGACATATACGAGTAAGTCGCAGTGCTGTCTGATATGAAGTGCCGCCAGAGAGTCCTTGCACGAAGTGATTGTTGGAATCACTTCGTGCAAGGACTCTCTGCGGCACTTCATCCACCCGTTATAAGTAAGAAAATAACAGGTCCTGAAGAAGATGGATTAATTATTTATAGATTCCATCGAAACGTACGTCGACCAGCTAGAGTGTGACACCCCAGTGTTCAGCACAGCCATTAGGGGCTGATTTCATCGCTCGCCCCTTTTTCCATCAGTGCTATTGGTGTTGCTCTGGGATGTCAAAGTGTGTGTGTATTGTGTGCAAGGGTGGTAGTTGTAGACTGAGAGAGGTATGTTTGGATGTGGGGATGTGAAGTATGTCTTTGTTTTACTAATTGTAATTTTATTCATGTCGTTATTTATTGTGGCCCAGGAATCATGGTTGTTCTTTGGTACATGGTGTTAACTTTGTGCAAAAAAATTGTTTTCTGAATATTATGTATTTGTTTTGAGTATGAAATATTTTATAAACAAATTAATAAAAAAAAGAAAAAATATGAAATAAATGAAAGATTTATTCAATTTTGGTGTGGAGAATAATGTTTTTTCTGATGCCCTATTACTGAGCCCGGTTAGCCAGTTTATAAAGAAATATAGGTCTAGAGGGTTCGTATTTGTTGTTGTGCTAATCCTTTCCCCCTTGTTCCCTGACCTGATCAACTATTCGCTTTAGGGGGTTGCCTCCTTCCTTGGATGTGCAGTTATGTGTACTGCAGTGGCGGTTTCTGCCAAAGGGCGTCGGGGCTCTGCCCCCTTTACATTCAGTAAAAAGAAAGAAGTCATAGCAATGGTAATATATTGGTTTTAATTAAAAAAAAACCTTGTAAATTTCTATAACGCGGGGCGCTATCTGCCCTACTCACTGACGCCGGCGTTGTTACTGGACATGTGATGTGACTGTCGCTGTGAGGAGTGCTCCCCTGGGTGGGCCCAAAGTTTAAGTATTTTGTGGGCTGACAATCTCACAGCCCTGAGGCCTGTGAGGTCATCAGCCCAGCAAAGACCTAGCAGCGATGCCCAGTCTCCACCCCCTGATGGCACGGAGGCAAAGTTAGCCCCTAGCGCACTGTCACCATACCCTTTCCCAACTCGTTACAGGATCCGGGATGGGACATCACTCTGTGACAAGTCGGGAAAGGGTATGGCAGGCAGGAAGAAATCAAGTCTGCTCAGACTCGACTTCTAGTGAGGCTGCTTCCCTGGCCTCGCGTGAGTCTGTCAATCCTAAAGTGGACTCCATTTTACGGACACTGCATGTGTGTCAGTGTTGAGCCAGCCATATGATCTACTGCAGTGCCTGCAGCTAGTCCTAATGACTGCTTGCGCATAGCAGTGCAGGTTGCTGTCGGGAATAGTGTTCACCTGCCCAGGTAAGGTTAAAGAAAAATTGATAGACAGTTTTTATGTGGTTACACTTAGTCAAGCTCTCTGAAGTCAAAGAGGATACCACAGTACCTTTGACGTTATTAACAAGCTGACAAATGCTAAAACATTGATTATTCAGCATTCTGCATAGGGCCTCTCCACTCTGCCCCTTTACCCATTCAGCCCAAGAGAAACCCCTTGCGAGCGCTTTATAATAAGGGGTGGACCGTGCACAGCTATATTTTTACCAACTGGATTAAATTTGAACAGCCAAACCACCTTGAGAGTGTCGGGCACAGATCTACTTTTGCAGAAGAGGGGTGGCCTGTGTGTGTTCATGGTTCTGTGTTTGCAAAGTTTACACTTCTTCTCACACGTATTCACAATCGCCACCCTCAGTGAGCAGTTGCACTTTAATTTTGCTGTCATTTACCACACATCTGCAATTAAATCGTGTACTAAGGGCCCGATTACGATGCCGGACAGAAAAGCCTTCCGTCCTCCATGGTGTCGTAAAAATACCTCCCGCATGACCCATGGCATTTCCGTCGGCCAAATTACAATGCAATGTACGTAAAATCACACCGCGGTTGACGGATGTCACAAAAGACCCTTCGCCATGGTCGGAAAAGCTGCAAATCTGACCGCGGTGGACGGGGAAAGCTGTTCAATGGCTTGAAAAGGCCGCTCCTGCCGCGGCATGAGCACGGCTAATTACGATGAGAATATAGAGCTGGCGGACCAAACACTGCGTCCGACCGCCACGCACGCACATAGGCCAAATGAATGACGGACGGAACCAACTTCACAACAATGCCCGAAGTGTGCCTGTACTCCCTGCCGCCCTCAATCACAACACACACGCCACAATGATACACCCCAACTTGCTCCTGGTAAGGAAAGCCATGCGCAGCATGGAAGAGACATCTGGAGGTCATCACTCATGTGGACACACCCACATACCACAGTATGAAACCAACCCCTTCCTGGACCAGCATCCTTTGCACACCACAAGCCGAGACAGAGGACACACCTCACACACTTCACATATCTCCACCACTACCTTGCACCCTGCACTCCTCATTCAATTGTACCATGCCCCCCAAGACAATGCCCAAATCCACCGACTCAAGAGTTGAGAGTGACGGTAGACGAGACAATCAGGGTAGAGCCACATTTGTCTGGGCACCTGGTCCAACACACCCTACTTGCGCGCAAGACTCAGATGTGTGCAAGGATCCACAGCAAAGTAAATGCCGCAGGGATCACCCTACGCACTGTGCGTGACATCAGGAAGCGGTGGGGCGGCTTCAAGGGCCGGGTCAAGCAGCGGCTAGAGGGAGGGGTGAGTCACACCACAGCAAATCTTCAGACACCTCTGAGCATGCGGCAGGTTCCCCCCCGGCCAAACGGCAGAGGGGGCATCCGAAAAAGACTGCGTCAGGATCACGTGGCACAGCACCGTGCCATACTAGTTCTCGGAGCAACCGCTGATGTCACCACTGTAACACCGAGCATTGACTGTCGTTGTAAATACCAAACCACATTGCCACAAGGATGGGAGTGTTCGCTTGGACTTTGGAACTCTACCATTGTGTGTCCTACCCAAACTATCTGTGTACCATCACCTCCTACTTCACCCCTCACCTGTCACACATCGCAAAATAAACACAACTCACAACAGTATGCCTTCGTGTCAAGAGCATTCTCATCACAGTAAGTGGCATGTTGACTCACATTGCAATGTATCCGAATATGTAAAAGCGAAAATCCATTGAGAGAGTGGAGGTACCTGGAAAGACACAAGGAAACATCAGTGCATGCCATATTATGCAACAACCGCAAAAGCACACCACGAGGCAACACTGTACAATATGCATTACAGACAACACCGGCAAACACCATCAACATGGACAGCAGGGAGACTGGAGCACACGACTGCACCTCCCAACACAGTTTCGCCCTTAGCATCCTGGTGAATGCAGTCCAGTTGAAAAGCTTACTTCTGTTACCGTTGTCGTGTGTCACCTTGGTTGGTGCAGGTCAGTGCTGTGAATCTCTAGACACATGTGTGTTGCGTTATCTTCCCACATCAGTAGGGGTAAGATACATTGTGATTGGTGTCTGCTGAGGAAGCTGCCAGATTCTACTCGGGTCTCTGTACCTCTCCCTGCCCAACTCAGGTGAAACACCTCAGTCACATGACAAGTAAGCATCATGACTGAACTGCATATACCAGAATGCCAAGGGGTGAACTGTGCTGGGAGGTGAAGCAGTGTGCTCCCATCCCCCTAATAACATCATCATGGACATGACGGAAGTTGTCACAGATCACACAGCGCAGAACAATGAAATCCTTAGCAGTGTGCCCACAAGAGCCAGCATCACAACACATCATGTTATATGAATGATGGTGACAATGTCACATTCACACACTCAAGTACTGTTGCACAGGGATTTTCAAGTGACATGTACAGTCTATGCATGTTTACCCAGATGTACACCAGTCCCTGACAACATACCCACGCTAAATCTGTTTTACAAACAAAGTTATCTTCTCCTGAGTGGGCACAAGTGCTGCGGTCACAGGGCAGGCATCGCGTATATAGGAACTGTTGCACGCCGTGTTCCTTGCTGTAGCAATGTCCTCCTCACTCCCCCATATGTGATTGTGGATATCCATTTGTGGCCTCACATTCCCACAGCGAAAGCGGACTTTAATGAGTGTGCAGGCGCAATGGGCTTCTGTTTCAACAAGTAGTCGCTCCCACATCAGCCCTGAGACCTTCGAATTCCAGGTGCCTTGGCCGTCCCGTGCAATTCAGTCACTGCTGAACACGGCACTCCCACTTTTTTCCGGGGGACTGACACAAGAATCATCGAAAGCCTCTGATACTGAAGGCTGTTGCACATTTTTTTAAAGCATGTGGGCTCTGGCCTTGTCCCTTCGTTTCATGCGATTTCTGGAGTTCTACCGGGTGTCATTCCTCCAATTTCCTGACTGCATTTAGCGGTTTGATATCACTACTCGTGGCTGTACGGCTGAGCGCTGGTTCTAAGAGTGCTCTCACGCCATGTCTGCCCGTCCTGCGGTCCAGTCGAACCCCGGTCAGTTGCAACTGTACCGTGACCGCATGCAGCTCCTCTTTGGATGTGTCCTATTAGCTGTGCTGCGCATCAGTTATAGGCTAACCTTCCGCTATGCCTATTTCACCTGCGTGCAGCCTGTGTTCTACTGCCGAAGATGCCCCTTTCAGTGGTCCCTGGATGTCTGCCTTTCTAACACATCCCTTGCTGCCCTGGATCATGAGCTGTGGTCGAGTCCTTTGTTGGTCCATGATCACTACTGCTCCGGTGATACACGTTTGTGGGATGCCTTCCAATGTGTTAGACAGGCTTACAGCTGCGCCTGTGCATTTGCGCAAAGGCTCCTGTGCCATGCCTACATCGAACCTCTCCCCGGGTGCCATGGGATGCTCCTTTCATCCTCGTGGTGCAAGGAGCACATCTGTTCCTTCATACTGCTGGATTGGATGGCGGTCCTTTTTGCTGGAGTAGATTTGGATCGTCTTTTGGAACTGATTGCCTTCGAGGCTACCTGGCCCTTCTTGGATTCGTAACTACTTAACAGCAACAGGAACTGTTGGTGACTAATTCAATGTCCTTTTAACTTTTTCACGCCTACTAACAGGAATTGTCATTCAGCTCTCTGACTTTTGCCCTATCTGCATTTGCTTTGACTCTGCTGACCTCTGCGGTCTGTTTTGCTTGGTACCACAGACCTGAGCAATGGGGAGGCTGTCATCTGACCGTCATGGACATTGTCGACTGGCATGAGCCCGGCTTCCATCATGCAGCTGTGGCGCACAAAATTCACATGGCGTAGTCGTCTTGCAAGTACATTAGTACTTGTCTGTCACATGAGAAGTGTCTGCAGAGCTTCTTCTCTGCACGGTCCAGGAGCACTGCCTGTACATTCTGTCCGTGGTCGGAGAGGATTGTCCGTTGTCATGCGTTTTGCATGCGGAGAGGATTGACCGTTGTCAGGCCCTAGCACCCCCACTCAACAAGATGTCACTGCTGCTAGAGGACACAGGTGGCTTTTAGATGTCATGGGGAGGCGGGCTAGTTGCCCCACACTTTGAGAGTGATCCATCCAGTGATGTGAGCGACACAGCACATGGGATGTACATTTCACCATGTACTGGCTGAGCAATGGGTCTGCTGGCAAAGCCCATAGACCTGGGACATCTCATTCAACTCCTCCCAGCAAGCGGTGGGGGGATCTGCTCCTGGGTCTTCGTCCAGAGGGATTATTGATATGACATCTTGCTTCATGTGTTATGGATGTGTCACTATGGAAACTGTATATGTACTCATGCATTCTCAACTTCTTGTGGAACGTATGTTGCCTGTATTGCAACTGTAGTAAAAAAAGCACATTTCAAAGCGTGTCTTGTCTGCAACTTATCGACTTGTGTACACACGCTTGCAAACCTCTGAGTGAGTGGGAGAGCTAGTGAGGCGCTATAGCAATTGGGTCCTGTGCTAATGGGTGTTTCTGGGTGCTCAGTCCCTGCCTGCCCAAGTTCTCCAATCCCGCGCATAGTCCTGTATGTGTACAAAATGCCAGTAACAGATCTCAAAGTTTGTTAGACAACAGCAAGGCACGCAGACACAGTCATAGTCGCTCATTGTTCACTTACACTCAACGTAAGTAGTTGATGATGAGCTGTTGTCGCTTGTCAAGGCCTTCTTCCTCACCACTGTCATCGTCACTGGGCATGTGTGGGTTGGGTGCGGGGGGCTGCTGCTGTTCATCGTCGTCCAGAATCAGGGGGATCCTTCTGCGCATGGCCAGGTTGTGTAGCATGCAGCAGGCGACTAACATCTGGCATACCTTCTGTGGTGAGTACTTAGGTGCACCACCAGTCTGGACCAGGCACCTAAATCTTGACTTAAGCAGTCCAAAAGTGCGCACCAACACACGAAGTGTCCTCCCATGTGCATCATTGTATTGGACTTACCCCGGCGTTGTTGGATTCCGCAGTGGGGATAGCAACCACGGATGATTTGCCCAGAGTCACCTAGTTGTGAGACAGACAGGCAAACAGTGTGATCTGAATGTGTGGGGAGAGCAGCATGTCACACATTCATCACAGTCATTGACACAGCCCACTCACCAACAAGCCACGCCCGGTCGGGGTGCAGATTGGCCATCAATTGGTGTATGGTGCTGTTCCGCAAGATGTAGGAGTCATGTGCCGACCCAGGTTACCTTGCACACATGTGTGAGATGATCTGATCCGCCTGGCATACCACTTGTACGTTGATGGAGTGGTAGTGTTTTTGGTTCCTATAGATGTGTTCACTTGCCTGTGGTGGAACGAGGGCAATGTGGGTACCATCAATGGCTCCCACAACATTTGGAATGCCTCCCAGGTCCCCCTTCACAGCTGCCAATTCATCCCTCCTCGGGAAGTGGACAGGTCTGTCCTTGCAAGGCATCAATGTTGACAGGACATCACGCAACACCATGCTGAACATGGGCTGTGACATCCCCTCGGCGCTGGCCAGAGTGTACTGGAAAGACCCAGTTCTGGAGAAATGCAGTGCAGCCATACCCTTCACTGTAGCACACAATGCAGCCGGATATTTTCTTTTGGGCTTCAAATGGGGCTCCAACTGGGCACATGGGTTTCATAGTGTGCGGCGATCCAAACGGAATCCCTGGATGATTTCGATGTCCTCCATGGTCGTCAGGTCAGGGACAGGGTGAACGATGGGTGGTCTCCTCCTACGTATGTCAGGGTACACAGGCATGGGCTGAGTTCTAGATGAAATGTGGTGCACAGCTTACCCAGAGACTCGCACAACCACAACATTGACAGGCCTCATGGTCATGTGAAATGCACAAGTGACCTGCATTCAGACGTTGTTTTTCTTCACTTACTCGACATACTGACACTACGACATCCAAAGAAGTCGATGTGTATGGCATGTAGTACACTGCTACATCAAGGATGAGCTGCCCTGTGGTCGGATGGCACGGCACTAGTGTTTCCCAGCATCAGTGCTGAGTTGCATGTTGCTGCTGTCACGGCACGAGCGCAAGCTTCAGTCCCACAATACGCAACACCATTACGGGATGAGGGCAGTGAGTGTCATCTGGACAACGCTACATGGTTGTTCAGCACGGTGGACAGACACATGTGGACATTATGGGGTCAGTCCTGCGTGAGTGTGTGTGGAATTTGCGTAACAGACATTGCAATGTTCACCTGAATGAGGCACAGATGCACATGGATTGTGTATACATGCCCACATGGCTGCCAATGAGCGATGATGTCGGTCAGAGCTATGTTTGTTTGTTCCACATGTGCACTCCTATGACGTGTGTGTGAACATTAACAGGCAATGGCAGCTGTGCACACTGCACGCCACACCAGTACGTGTGTTGGGAGTGCTAGGGGTTACAAGTATGTCTGATTTGCAGACAGTGGACACCTCTGATTGTCTGCCTATGTCATTGGACCTTCACAAGTCGACCCCTGGCCAAGGGACGCCAGTCAGATGTCGAGGGATGTACAAGCGATGTTCACAGGTTGGATGTTTCATTACACAACATTGGTACAGTGTGAGAGACCTTTGTCCTTTTAGACTCCTTCCCTTATTTTGGTCCATGCTGGCCACGGGGCATGACTATGTATGTACTTTCACTCTCCTTTTCTTGGACATGCCATGTGTGTGTAGGCTTGACTCAAGGGTCACACTCTCTCATACCTTCACAGTGTAGTGACCAGCTGGTCACTGTTCTAGTTGTTCTGATGTACCAGCCACTCCCAGAGGGCTGGCTTACCCCCCACCCCACAGCCACTCAGCACAGGCGTCACTGGATATGTGACCCTGCCAACAAACGGGGCCGGACGCACGTGTCCTGGGCCAGTTCTCCTATACATGTACGGTGTCTGTGTGGTTACTTTATATGCATGGGGGCCTCGTGCCCCACAACATTACACATGGGGTGCACCAATCACTTTAGGCAAATGAGTTGTGATGGGTGATGTAATTCGCATGGCGCCAATGCAAATGCGGTATGTGTTTGCATGCGCGGTAGCTGGCATCCGCGGCGATGACACGCATTGGCCCCAATTGGATGATGCAGGGTTGCGGTCGCAGCTTCCCGGCCGCCGCAGTGTGGCAACCACTATGCGAATGAGCCATCGGCCAATGGGGCCCTTCGGCGTACATATTTTGATGTTGCGGTGTGCGCGCTCTGCTACTGAGGGGCTCGGCATTGGCCCCAATTGCCTTCAGGGGCACCGAGGGTCACTCATGGGGATGGGGTGGGCCACGCACTTTGCATTTGGCAGGTTGCCACATTCATCGTGGTGCCGCCACGCTTGCTGGGAGTTGTAGTTGTTCAGGGGTTGCATGCGTGGAGATGTTTGGTACGTACCTCTGCTCTTGGGCGCGGCGGCGTCTTGTCTGCGGGAGGTGCAGCAGGTAGTGAAGTGGGAAGGCCTGTAGCGCTGGATCCATGGCGGCTCTGGTGGTTTAGATGGGTGCTGTATCAGCTCTTCCTCTCCGTTGTTGTGTTTCCGCCATCCGCGGCGTGGTGGTTTTTACATGGCGGTGGGAAGGGCTGTTTGCCACATCGTAATCTGTTTGGCGGATGTAACGTGTTTCCGCACGCCGGTCCTGCTCTATTGGCTCCGTCCGCCACCCTTGCGTACGCAAAAAACTTGCGGAGCCTGACAGACTGCGGCGGACGGTAAATGGCCTCTGTAGGACCATTGTAATTTGGTGGTTGCAATGACCGCACCTGGAGCGGGAAAATGAACGTTTTCCGACACCAGCACGGATGGGCTTCCGTCCGGCATCGTAATGAGCCCCTAAGTTGGTATCCTCTGTGGTAAAGACATTGCAAGCCATACATGTTCTCTACTCAGCGTTGGGCACTCTGTTAAAAGGTGCACTTTCACTGAGACAATAAAAGTGTGCTTTCAAGCATGCTAACGATAACTTCTTCAGACATTCTTTACTTTCAGTCATTTTTAAACTCATTTATAATCTTGTAAGTCATTCACAATAGGTGAACATGTCATATACACGCACTTTGCATGATTCTCTGCGGAGGAGTGTTCAATGTATTCTTTCCATTTACATAGCACTCAGGTTCTTAGGAGGTTGCTTCAGGGTGTTGAGAAATTATTTGTTCGCCACAAGCCTATAACATGCCACGGTTGTCTGTAATGTATCCCTGCCATCGCTTTGGTGAGTTTGAATTTCAAATGACAACAAAAAAGTCTAGTTTCTTAAATGAACTGCTCCATTCCTGAAGCTGTGTGTTGGGTGATCAGGGGCACAGGGTGGTGGTTCTGTCATCCGAGGTAGGTTAACAGTATGGAGATGGATGCACTTTGTAATGCATCAGGTCACCACATATACGTAAAATAATGTGTTACTTCGTGTGCGCACACTAGAGAGGTGGCAGTCAGATGGGGCTCGCTGGGGCACTTTTGTCAAGGGCAGCAAAAACCTTAGGGCCGCTGACTGTCGGGTCCCACAGGCCAGTCGTGGTGTCTGTGCCTCACTTCAGTCTCGTCTGGGCTGGCCTGTTGCTGAAGGACGCTGCAGTTATTGCCCTGTTTCCTTGTATTCGACTCTGAGCTGTCCTCGAACCCTGGTCTCTCTACTTCTCGAAGGCGAGGCCCTTGAAACAGTCTTGTGCTCCAGAGACACTGTCACTCTCACCCTCGTTTTTGCGTCTTTCTTTTTCCATCTCCCTACCCTTTTGCCGCCTTCCTTCCTTCTCTTGTTATCCCCAGCTCCCTCTCTCTGACTCCGTCTATCACTTTATTTGCACTCTCCCCTATTCCTTTCTAGTCCTCCCTTTCTCTGCCGGTCCCTGCTTGTTCCCTTCTTTCTATATTTCCTTCAGTCTCCCCAACTCTCTCTCTCCTCTTTATCCTTTCTCATCTGTCTGCCTCCTCTCTCACTTTCTCCTTTCCCATTTTCTCTTCCCTCCTTTCTCCACTTTTCTTCTCTTGCGCTTCCTTTCTCCCCTTCCTCTCGCCTTCTCTCCTCTCTAATGTCTGTAATAGGAAAGGCAGTCTCCCCTACTGTCCCCACCGCCGTGCACTCTGGTGGTGGGCGTGCCCCCCACCTGTGATGCTCATTATTGGAAGCCCCGTCACATTGCCAGGCTGCAATGAGGATGTCATTCAATGAGAGTGCATTTTAAAATTTAAAAGTTCCCGGCTATTGCACTCAGATCTGGGAAACACAGCTTCAGCAGCAAAAAGGCTGACATTTCGGACATTATCCTCCTGACGGCCAGTGCCAATGGCTGCCAGTGCCCTCTCCTGTCAGAGAGGGGACAAGACATTACTGCTAACACCTAGAGGGCCCTCTCCTGCCAGAGAGAGAGCAGAGCCAGGATAGTGAAGCTGGGGGTAGTGTCAGTAGATTTACTGACCGTCCTGGGAGTCTGATAGGACAGTGGAGCTGGGGCAGTGTCAGTAGATTTACTGGCAAACCTGGGAGTCTGAAAGAACCGTGGAGATGGAATAGTGTCGGTAGACTTACTGGCAGGCCTGGTAGTCTGAAAGGACAGTAGAGCTGGGGCAGTGTCAGTAGATTACTAGCAGGCCTGGTAGTCTGAAAGGACAGTGGAGTTGGGGCAGTGTTGGTAGACTTACAGGCAGGCCTAGAAGTCTGAAAGGACAGTGGAGGTGGGGCAGTGATGGTAGAGTTACTGGCAAGCCTGGGAGTGTGAAAGGGCGGCCTGGGAGTCTGAAAAGACAGCTGAGCTGGGGAAGTGTCAGTAGATTTATTGGCAGGCTTGGAAGTCTGAAAAGATACTTTCACGATTGCTTTATTAACCTTCTTGCTTTCTCAAATATGCTTGAAAAGGCACAATTTTCCCACTCTTTTTCAAAATGTTCTAGTCGGGAAGATCTGAGCCTTCCTTATAGCATTCAGGTCGCACACTATGCTCACTCACGAGCGCACACTCACCCTGATCTTTTGCACCCCACCATTTTCAAAAGTCACCAGTCGCTGTATAGGATGCCTTAAAAAAGTCACATGACAGTGCTGTGGAAGCGTGCATGTGGCATGACTTTCCAGATGTTCTATTACACCTCTTGTGAATGTCAAAAAATGTTTAAAGTGTGTTCAGTTGGAGTTTAGACTGTGCCCATACTTCTATATTTTAATATGCTATTTGAGTCCTTCGTCTTTTCTGGAAGTGTACAGTTGAACTAGCACGCTGTTATGTTACATGCATTGGGTCCAATTCTTGGCTTGAGTAAGTTTAGAACCTATTTGAGGGTGAAAGGGTTGGATTTTAGTTTGTGAATGCCTACAAATGAACAGCAAGGCAACATCGCAATTGGTTTCCTTAATGCAACAGGTGCAGTTGCAGGGAGGACAGAGGTTGTGAGTCGCCCACAGAACTGGAATTATGGTTGTCTTTTAATACCCAACCAAATGGTAGGGTGGCATTTCCCTTGTTTGAATTAATGCCACTGGTGTCCTTTTATGCCTCTGAAATTCATATTTATTACTACAAGTTCATTGTGGTGTTTATGTAGCAATAATATATAAATTATATAAAAAATAACATGATTCGGCAATCATGTTTAGTAACCATTTACTGTACACAGAAAATAATCATGGTTTGGAAATTGTTTTTTTCCAAAATAGGATGATAATACAGAGATAAATATTTAGAAGTGTTCCAATCAAGAAAGAACAAACTAAGAAACAAGAGAATAACAGACTGCAAAGTTTTGATTTGGCTTTTATTTCATTGGCTCGTGTTAATGACTGGGATACGATCTCTTTCTTTGGAAATAGACCATCACTTTACAAGCTTGTGATTGTACATCTGAACGAAATAGTCTGTGTGAAAACTGTATCCCTCTGGTCATAGAGACATGTTTTTATCTGCGCATATCTCTGCATAGCAGAAGCATACACGTGCTGTCTCTCCTAACAGGAAACATATTTACTGCATCTCATCTTGTCAACTTCAGAAAACATTCGCCAATACCCTTCATAGTATCGGTGCAGTGCACTGCCAAGATCAACAGGTCTACATTTATGATTATAGAGAAAAGCTTGTGTCTGTTGTGCAAGACAGAAGAAATAGAATCATGGGTCCTGCTAATAGCTGTGCAAAGTTCACACACGCTTTCCTCATTGTATTCATATCTTCATTTTTCTTTAGAGGTCAGTCTATTTTCTAAAATATTTTGAGCAGCTTAGTTCAGTTGAGGGGCACTAAAGAGCCCTATGTGAGTAGAAATTGCAAATCCCGAGTCACTGAATAAGGGTGCGAATGTATTTATGTCTGCAGATGGAATTTACGACTGTGGAAAATCTAGAAGTATGGTGGATTATTTGCCATCATAATGTTAGAGTTAAGGAGTTAAGGTATGTTACAACCTTCCAGAATATCATATGGAGATAAGATATGAAGGATGTACTCTGACGGATGTACTCTGACTGATCTACTCAGCCAATGCTATGGCCATTTATCAGACTAGAGGGTGAATTGAATATGGAGACTCAAATCGTACTGATAGCATCCAAAACGGAAATGAAACAAAGAACAAAATCACAAGGCATCCTTTGGTTCAGTTCCATGACCTATGGCACCACAAAGATCCTCGCTTTCATCAATAGTCATGGCCCCTTGATATACCTCTGTAAAAAAATTGTTATTCATTTCATTTTTGATTTGTGTTTTTGGATCATTAGAGAAGTAATTTAGCTTGGGTAGACATTGCTAATTCGGGTTGAATTGCTCTGGACAACGTCGAATGTGTGACAGTGATGATGTAACATTTCAGGAACATTGAGACCTATATACCTCATTTTGGTGTCAAAACATAGGTTTTGTGGGCCAAGTAGACTTATAGAGACAGAAAATAGCTCCTCAGAGCATTGGGAAATGGCAGCTCTAAAATGCAGTGTTTTAGCCATTATATTGGTAAATTATTTTAATATTGTTTTTGTTTCTGTTTTTCCGTTGATTCAAATTTGTAAACATGAGCGAAGCAGGTGCTAAGAAGGGATCTTTACCTTCTGACAGAGTGTTAGTAACTACAAAATCGTAGGACTCCTTCAACAAAGAAAATGTGTGATATGCCATACTAATTCAAAAGAAAAGAAAACATCAACTGATGCTGGACAGAAGAAAGTTTGAGATGCTGCAGAAATACGGCAAGACGAAGTTCACGAAAGATTGAAACTGATGGGTGAAGAGGATCAAATAGCAGATTCCGCGCAAGGTGATCAAGTAAGTAGGGGGGAAGCATCTGATGTGCATGTTTTATCTGGGTTATCTGAGTTAACGATTTCACCTCCACAGACTGAGTGTCTACCTGGTGAAAGGGGGGCAGAGGTCCCCAGCAGATATGCACTACGAAATATGTTGGTATTTCGGGGCCTCTTACATACCCTACTACGATCTCATCTGCTCCCATTTTTGGAAAGACTGTGACCAAAAAGCCTGGCAGGAAAACAGGGGGTAATCTTTCTTTAAACCCTCAAAACTTTCCTTCGATACCCTCGGCACGACAACGAAAGGAAGCAGCCTAAGTCAGGATAACCCCGTCCCTTAGATCCATTTTTAAGGTACATACTAAAACAGTGGAATCGTATCAGAATAAGGGGGTTTCTGCCGAAGCTTCTTTGGTAAGCATGGAACCTAATAATTCTAATATTCCAGCTGAAGGAGCGGCTCACTTGAGCATTGCCACCTCTAATAGGTTTCAGATTCTAGGGGATTGTGATGGCGACCCACTCAACCCCCCTGCCGAGGTGAACCAAGTGCCTGAGCCGTTGGTTCCTTGAGACCTCCCAACCTCAAATAGTCCGAAACAACTGGATCTGGCAGGTATGTTAGAGGTTCTATCCTCAGAGATTAGAAACAAGTTCACTATCTCGGAAAGGAATCAGTCTACAATTCAAGACTCCTGTGAGACACTAGAGGCCAAAATGTCGGCAATCACAGAGAGAATCTGTGTGATGGAAGCCTCAGTAGAGGCCCTCAATAAGGAAGTGGAGATCAACCGAACTGAGATACAAACATTAAAAAGTGGCGAGAAAGTTATGCTGGATAAAATAGAGTCCTTAGAAAACAAAGCTAGGCAATACAATATCAAGGCTCTTAACATCCCGGAAGGTCTGGAGGGAGACAACATTAAAAGTTTCTTCATAAACATACTAAAGGAGTTCATCCTCTCCATTGACTCCCAAGATCTGGAAGCTGATATTTAGAGAATTCATAGCGATCCCTTCTCAAAAAATCCAAACAGGAAAACTCCCAGGAGAATTTTGATGAATTTTAAAACATACACGTTAAAAGAACGAGTGCTGTCTGAGGCTCTAAAAGCTGGTAGTTTCACCAAAGGGGAGTGGTCATTTCGGATCAGGTCGGATGTCTCTAGAATTACTCAGGACAGGCAGTGGGAGTTGGGGAAATGTATCCCAAATTAAAGATCCTTAGGCGCAACAGTCCAATTGAGATTTCCGGCCCTACTTAAAGTCATGTGGAAGAACAAAATGTTTAACTTTAGGAATCGCAAGGAGGTAGGGATTTTTATTGATCAGATAAAGGCTCAGGGCTAAACTTTCTTTTTTCTTTTTGCTGCTTAATTTTCACAAACCGGAGGGTGATGTGAGCTCTAATGGGTAACCTTTCCAACATACCCAGGTTATCTTTGGGGAGGGTTCCCTTGGGTGGGGGGAAATCACAAGAGGAGCAATTTAGTTTAGTATTTCACAGGGTGGGGAGCATATTAGGGAAAAAAGGGGGAAAAATTCCTCATCATTCGGCTACAGTAATATAAGAGAGGGGGAGGTCATGACCAAGCCATCCAAACTGGTGCTAAGACACTAGAAATGCATGTTTACACCCCAGTAAAAATCTTAACGTGGAATGTTAATGGCCTTAGAGTAGCGGGCAGACGAATATTTGAGCCAATCCAATCATGACATCATTATTTTACAAGAAGCACATCTAACTTTTGGCGAGTGGGAGGCCGCTCGAGCTAATCTGAAATGGATTGAAAGTTCTCTTCATACAATCCAAACATGTTGTACGAAAGGAGTGGCTCTTATTATTAAAACATCAGCAAAGGCTACCCTAGGGTCCCTCTAGGTGGATGTTAAGGGGCGATGGATTATTGCGGACGTTAAGATTCAGAATGAATGGTTTGTTTTAGTGGGGTACTATAGGCCAAACATAGATGATGAAGCCCCTTTAAACTCCATTTATAGTCACCTATTACAATCTAATTTTCCTGTTATCATGGGAGGTGACTTTAATATCCCTCTTGAATCCCATTCTTGATAGATATAAAGGGGTGAGTGCAGGACCTACTAAAATGAGATCTTTTCTCAGAGTGCTGATGAAAGATCTAGGTCTTATAGATATTTGGAGAGCTAATAACAAAGAAATAAGTGGTCCCCCAAGTTTTACTTTTCACAATAAAAAACGTGGGCACTCTTCCAGAATTTACTTTTTCTTAGTAGACGCTAGGTTGACTAATAGCGTTAAAGTGGTGGCACATATCCCGGAGCATCTCTCAGACCACTCTGCTGTGCTTATGGAGCTACAAATAGTGAGAGGTCCCTCTAATGGAAGGTGGACCTTTGATAGATCCCTACTCTCTGATTTATCAGTGATAACACAGTTGAAGAGTGACACCATGTCCTTTTTAAATTAATGACTCCTCTGCCCCGTTACATGTAATATGGGATGCCTATAAGACATTTATAAGAGGCAGAGTTATCAGTCTTGCTGCAAAAAAGCATAAGGAAACTAGAGCTATGATAAAAAAAAAACTGGAAGAAGACATCTTCAGAGCTCTGAGTGAGAGAATTATACAGCAAGGCAGTCAGGAGCAGATTGAGGGTAACAATGAAGTCATAACTAAAAGACAGGCGCTAGCAGATTATCTGGACAGCATTACTAGGAGAAAGTGAGAGGCTAGTAAATTAGCTAATTACGAATATGGAGCGGGATGCGGGAAGCTCCTTGCTTGAAAGTCTCGCATTAACCAAATGAGGAATGTAATTAATGAGAATTCCAATGCTGAATCGGGGGGTCTGGTCAGAGAGTACTAAAATAGAACAATCATTTGAGTCCTTTTTCAAGACCTATATACTGAGGCTCAGATTAAAGATTATGTTGACAGAATAACATTGCCCTGGAGAGCGCGCGGCGGACCAAGATGGCCGCTTCGTGAGACGCTCAGCGGCACCGAGCTCCGATCGGCGCAGGGGGTAACACTTACAGGATGCGGTTCTGACCTTTAAGCACCGCTTCTTGTGTCGGAAGCTAATGGGCACGCTGTGGCAAGTTTATAGACCGATGTAAGGTCTTCAAGGCGCTCTTCTTTAACTCTGTCTGCTTCCCCTCACGGCGCCCGTTTTTTACGGCCGCCATTTTGAATCGTCCTTCACTGCAGAGTATTTTGCCAGGTGGAAAGTAGAATTTATCCAGGTGTCAGTTCATCGAACTGCAACGGTGATACTACAGAGAGGAGCAGTTCACCGCTGAGCTTCATCTCTTCCCTCACAGGGAAGCCAGCAGAATAGTTGCAGATTGGACCATCAAACACCGTGTCTTGGAGGCGCTCGGCAGTGGTGCATTACGATGCTTGCTTCTTAAGGCGATTTGCAGCCCCAAGCTCCAATGCAGTTCCGACTTCCAAGCACCGCTTCTTGTGTCGGAAGATACAGGTCATGTTGAGGCAAGTTTTTAGACCAATGTAAGGTCTTTTTGGCGCTTTTTTCTATTCTGTCTGCCTCTCTCACGGCGCTCGTTTTTATGGCCGCCATTTTGTGAAATCTATGGCCGCCATTCTGTGAATTTTTTCCCTTTTTCTGTGGCTTATTTCAGCAAAGGCGTGTTGCGCATCCTTTCCGAACTCCTCCACATGGTGCCTTCTCTTATGCTACTGCTTGTGTTGATGTCATCAGAAGACTTTTAACCCCACTTTGGATGCCTGAATACTTTAGTTTGTAGTTATGAATCTATCAAGACTGGCTTTGTATTTGTGTTCAGGTATTTCTCTTCAGAGTCTATACTTTTTGCGGCAGCCATTTTGTGTGATTAAAGCAAACAAAAAGCCTTACAGAATATGGTTTATAAAAAATTTATTTAACATCATTCAGCTACGTGGTTGCCCTACGCATTTTGGTGGGCTCATTTCTCCTATCTATTAGTCTATTGTGAGGCACCTCTTCCTCTTTCTTTTTGAACAATTGTTGCTACTTATTCTTTTTGCTGTGTGCGCAACACGCTCTACAATGGATACCCCACACTCAAACAAGTCGACTGGTGTCTCGGGGTCTGGTATTGGAGGTCGTAAGGACTCCGCTGCTTCCACCAACAAGCGCGTCAAAAAAGACCCGTCTTCTCCATCGAAATCGCCTCTACCTCTGACATTGGAGGATATTATGGAGGAACTACGCCATATCAGACCTTTCATGTCAGACACTACTGCTACCCTTCAGAGAATAGAAGAGAAATGGTCTGGACTTGAATCGAGACTTTTGGATGTGGAACAAAAAATAAGCGATGCTCAGGATGTTGACGCCAAAGTCGATTCCCTCACTAAAGAAGTTACTCAATTAAAGAAGACTACAGAGGATTTAGAAAATCGCAATAGGCGCAACAACCTCCGTATTTATGGAATTCCGGAAGGTTCTGAAGGCTCAGACATGATCTCCTTTTTGAAGTCCCAAGTTCTGCAGATAGTCGGCCTTCCGAAGTCCATGGACTTCAATATCCAAAGGGCGCACAGATTGGGTTCTCAGAGTGCATCTTCCCCGTCTAGACCTAGAGGTATTATCGCCTACTTCCTCCTTTATTCTGATCTCATTGCTATTCTTAATGCTGCCAAGCAACACAAGCAGATGCTCTGGTCCGGTCACAAAGTCTTTTTTTCCCAAGATGTCTCTAAACCAACTGCCAGTCGACGCAAGGAATTTCTTGACCTCAGACCTTCTTTGAGGTCCATGAATGCTCGATATGGTCTTATACATCCCTGCTTTTTCAAGGTGACTTACAAAGACAGAACTTTCTCTTTTGACGATCCAGCTGACCTTCGGAAGTTCATTCATGTCCACAAGGGAGAAGATATGGAACTAAGCAAACCTTAAATTTTTCTCTGGTTACTCTCTTGTTTGTATTTTTGTTTCTCCCTTGATGTTTCTGATGCAGGTGTACTTATCTTGTGTCCTCAATGTTGCGTAATACATGTTTCTTCCGTTAGATTGTTTCCTTAATGTTTGATGCAAACCCTAAAGGTTTCCTCTGTTGTTTTTATTTCTTATATTTTAGGTCTTCCTTGTGATGTTCCTGATGCAAGTTTTCCTTTCCCCTCTCTCTCCGTGTCTTGTTATATATGAATTACTACGTTATACAGTTCCCTCAATGTATGGTAAGTTTCCCTCCACTTTGTTTCATATGTTTGCCATTTTGTCTTTATTTCTCTACTTTTCCCTTGTTGTTCTTATGGTAATCCTTTCCTATCTCGGTGCCCTTCCCTCGTTTCTTGTGGTGGTTGTCTGTTTCCGCCCCCCCCTCCCACATTATTGTTCTTCTCGTCTTGTTTACCATGACTAAAGCCTGCTGGCTTTTTGTCATCTTTTATGTGCTAGCCTTTTCTGGGTTGCTAAGCTCCCTCTTTTTTCTCCTCTTCTTTTTCCCTCCTCCTCTTTCTCTCCCTCCTTCCTTACTTCGACTTTTGGCTCTATTTTATCCTATATTTCCATATTGTTATCCTCCTTCTATGGTACCTCATTGTTCGTGTATTCTCTTTCCTTTAAGTCCAACTCACATGATTAATGATATTCTCTTTCTTCTCTGTCATCTCTTAACTTTAATGCCTTCCGTAAGTATATATTTTCTTTTCTTCTGTGTCCTTAACTTTCTTTCACCCATATGTCTATCACTATTTAGTTTTTGTTGATGACTGGGCTCCGTGTAATTTCATGGAATGTTAAAGGTATTCGAAATCCTGTTAAAAAACAGCGTGTGTTATCTCATCTCGCAAGATTGAAATGTCATATTGCATTGTTACAAGAAACGCACCTCAAGCTACAAGATCTATCTTCACTGCGTAAACAGTGGGTAGGAGTAGTTTCCTGCTCCCCTGCTGTGAACAATAAGAACGGTGTGATTATTTTGTTTCATAAATCTTTAAATCTTCAGTTACAAAATGAACTTCATGATACCAATGGTAGATGGTTGCTTTCAAATGTTAAAGTTAACAATACTCAATTTTCCTTTTGCAATGTTTATGGCCCGAATGGCATTTACTTAACTTTTTGGAATTAATTTTCCACTCTACTATCCTCCCAGGTTGCAGATAATTTGATTGTGGGTGGCGATTGTAATCAACTTATGGATCCCTTCCTTGACCGACGATCTCAAACTAAATATATCCCTAATAAGATGCAGAAAACCTTCCACAAAGCCATCACCTCGAGAGGTCTGGTTGACTCATGGAGAATCTCTCATCCTGACACATTAGAATTCTCCTTCTTTTGCTCTGCACATAAATCCCACTCTCGTATAGACTACATTTTCCTTACTACACACGCTCTTCAATTTATGAGTAATTCAGAAATTGGCTCCATTCTTATTTCAGATCACGCCCCCATCATTCTAGACATGGATTATCCCGCTCCTTTCCCTACATCCCGTCGCTGGCGTTTTAACAATTCTTTACTCCTGGATTCCCAATTTGTTGAGCAATTCAAACTTTTTATTCAGGAATTTTTTCACAATAATCTCTCTTTTGATTCTGAAGTTCATTATATTTGGGATGCTTTCAAAGCCACTGCCAGAGGCTTTATTATTGACTTTGTTTCTTGGAAGAAAAAAAAGGCCCTTATGGAGTCCTCTCTTGTTTTAAAACAAATAAAAGCTCTTGAACATCAATACTTCACTTCCAATTGCCCTGATGTTTTGTCCTCTCTTATTAAAGCTAAACTGCAATACAACAAACACTCTTGGGATTCTGCTTGCAATAATTTTCTTAAATTTAATGCAAAAATGTATGGTGGACGGAATAAAGCAGGCAAATCCTTAGCTAATTACCTTAAAATCAAAAAGCAAAAATCTAAAATCGTTGTTATCACAGATCGCTCCGGAACACGTCATATTACAGATGCGGAGATTCTCGATTGTTTTACTCAATACTATGTTACTCTATATACTCCAGAATCCGTCCCTTCGCCTGAACAAATTGACTCCTTTTTTCAAACGATCCCTAAATCCCTTGATAACTCCACAGATTTTTCGTCCTTAGACACACCCATCCTGGAAAGTGAAATCTCTAGCGCTATGAATTTATTACCCAAGGACAAAACGCCTGGCCCGGATGGTTTTACCGTTAGATTTTTCTACACTTTAAACAATTTTTAGTCCCCCAATTACTCATATTGATTAACCACTTTCTCACTACTGGTGAGTCAAGAGGATCATTTACTCAAGCTATGTTGTGTCTGATTCCTAAAAAAGATAAAGACCCCTCTCTTTGCAAAAATTATAGGCCCATTTCCCTCATCAATACAGACTGCAAAAGTTTTGCTAAATTATTAGCCATTCGTCTTAATAAGGTAATCCCTGACCTCAGTAATGTTTATTAATCAGGGTTTGTCAAAGGCAGATCTATTACGGATAATTCTAGAACCTCCCTTAATATTATTCACCTTGCTTCCAAGATGGACTCACCAGTCGCTGCCATTACATTAGATGCTGAGAAAGCATTTGATAGGGTCAACTGGGATTTTATTTTTGGTGCGTTGAGATGGCATGGCTTTAGCCCCTCTATTATTAAGTATATTCAATTGTTATACTCTGCCCCTTCTACTTCTATTTGGGTTAATGGTTGTCAGTCTAAATATTTTCCACTCCTTAGGGGCACTAGACAAGGATGTCCCCTTTCCCCACTTATATTTATTCTTGCCTTGGAACCCTTTTTAGAGAAAATTAGATGTTCTTCACAGTATACTGGTTTTCAATTTAAAAATAATGATATTAAATTTACCGCTTATGCGGATGACATTTTATTATATATTTCCAATCCGTCTACTTCTTTGCCTGCTCTTTTCTCTTTATTACAGGAGTACTCAATAGATTCTGGATATAGATTGAACATTGACAAGTCTGAAGTTTTACCCTTAAACAAGTTTTTTCTTTTCTCATATGTTCCATGGCTCTGGCTATGAGTGGAATCCCAAGAGCATCAAATGCTTGGGTATTTTATATGCCAACAACATCAAAGAGACTATTAAAATTAACCTTGCGGAAATACTCAAAAACTTTCCAACCTTATTGAAAGTTGGTCCCCTCTCTTCTTATCCTGGTGGGGTAGATTGGCTACAATTAAAATGATGCTCCTCCCTATTATACATTTTTATCTCTCAATGCTCCCGGTATCTCTTCCGCTCTCCTTTTTAACAATATCAATCGCTCCCTAACCAAATTTCTTTGGAACAATCGTAAAGCCAGAATTTCACTCTCTCGTCTTCAACAACCCAAAGCCTTAGGGGGAGTTAACTTTCCTAACCTCAGATGTTATCACTCCTCATTTACCTTGAAGCAAATCTGGACTTTTTTAAATGATTCGCCTCTCACTCTTATAACGGCTTGGAGTTCGTTAGAACAAGCCCAAATCACACCTTTTACATTTCGTACGGCTTTTCGTTTATCTCAACCTCCGAAGCGCTTTTCCACACCCATTTTTCCCATTCTAAAGCCCTTGCATCTTTTCTGTTTCGAACTCACTTTCCCTTCGAGGATCAAATTTTACATACTCCTATTTGGTATAATAAATTTTTGAAGATCAATAATAGAGCGCTAATCTGGAGGGAATGGATTGATAAAGGTATTATCATTTTAGATCATTTGCTGAAGGACGGGTCCCCTAGGGACTTTTCTGACATTTGCACATCTTTTGACACCACTTCCACGCATGCCTCTCAGTATCCCCAACTGAAGGCTTCATTGACTCATTTCCTTTCTCAG
Organism: Calotriton arnoldi; assembly: GCA_963921515.1. NCBI lineage: Eukaryota > Metazoa > Chordata > Amphibia > Caudata > Salamandridae > Calotriton > Calotriton arnoldi. The sequence continues at coordinate 29,118 of CAWUFW010000399.1, forward strand.
ACTATTTCCCCTAATACACCTGAACAGGTCTCCTCTTCCCCACCTGATTTTTCTATCCCTTCTAAAGCACCGGCTATATACAAACTTTTATCCCGCTCTATGGCTGTTAGAGTAAAGTCTAAATTGGGAGAAAGATTTGGCCCAAGATTTTTCCTTTCAAACTTGGGATTCTATTTGGTCAAAAATATATACGTCTTCTCGCTCAGCCAGCACTACACAAACTCTATATTTCTTCTATAATAGACTTTTTTTCACTCCCTCTGATATGTACAAATTTAAATTGTTAGACTCCAAGAAATGCTGGTCCTGCCCTTGTGAGAATAGTGATTTTATCCACATGTTTTTCCAATGCCCTTTAGTTAAATCCTTTTGGTCCCGTATCTGGTTAAAGCTTAATGAAATTTTATCTACAAATTTTTCTTTTAAAATTGTTCATGTATTTTTGGGAAGTTTCTCGCCCCTTTGGGATGTGCAAAGTAATGTTGGTAAATTTATAGACTTGTACTTAGCTATTTCTTTTCAGATCATTACCACCAACTGGAAAGATACCTCACAAATTTCATACCAGACCTGGTGGAACTTGTTATGCCATCACCACAGGTTGGATCGTGCTTTTGCAAATTCAGTACCTCTATTAATCAAAAAGATTTGTTGTGGTCACCATTAACCTCTTTTCTCTCTAGAATTACTTCCTGATTGTATTCAGTTTTAAAGTACCATTGTTGTCATTATCACCTTAAACAGAGTTAGTTGTTCTTTAGAATTTTCTCTAATATTGTTTATACTTTGTATTTTCCTCTTTCTCACTTTCTCCCCCCTCCTTCCTTCTTCTCCTTTCTCCCCCTCTTTCTTCATCAAAATGTGAAAAATGCATTTTTCTTCTAAGTATACATTCTCCCTTTCGAGGGTTAAGAATTTCATTTTGTCATTTGCACTTTCAATGCTAATTTTTCCTTTTCTTTTTCTATTCGCTATATGACCTTGTAATGATGTTTTACTTTGTTTTATTATCTAAATAAAGCATTCTAAACTTAATAAAAAAAAAGAATAACATTGCCCTTACTCGCTGATGACCAAGCTCAACGGCTGAATCAAAATATCTAGAAGAACATAAGGCTATAATGAAGAATCTCAAAAGAGGTAGCGCCACGGGGATAGACGGTATTCCTAATGAGCTTTATATCTCTCTTGCTGAGGAAATCACCCCGGTCGTGGCAAAATTGTTTGACAGCATATTCTCCGACGATCTTTCGATCCCTAAGTCATGGGACGAGGCAGCTGTCAGTCTAATTTTGAAACCTAATAAAGACCCTAAAAAGTGTGAGCCTTACAGGCCTATCTCTTTGCTGAATTGTGGCTATAAAATCTATGCGCAGATTTTAGCAAGGAGATTGAATCCTGTGATGGGATCTCTGGTTCAGGCTGCCCAGAAGGGATTTATCAAAGGACGTCAACTTCATGATCTAACTCATGAGTTGTTTGGCGCAATTGATGTAGCCTCAGCTAATAAACTACCTCTTACCATCTTTGCGTTTGATGCAGCCAAAGCCTCTGATAGGGTGAGCTGGCCCTTTTTACGATACATGATTTATACCTTTGGGTTAGGGGTAAGGTGCGCCAGGGCTATTAGCAACATCTACAAGACCCCTACAGTGAGGATAGTGGTTAATGGGAACCTAACTAACTCAATAAAGCTGGAGCGAAGAACAAGACAGGGTTGCCCCCTCTCCCCATTGCTTTTTGATCTATATATTGAGCCTCTGTATCAGGGCTAGCCAATACTTTGCACGTTTGAAGGGAATGGGTAGGTGAAAAAAGTAGCTCTCTATGCGGACGACTTGATGATCTTTACAAGGGAATGCACCAACATTTTACCTATGCTGAAGCAACTCCTAATGGACTTTGGGGGGGTTTCCAGCTATCTAATTAACCGGCAAAAAACAGAAATTATGTCCTGGAATACGCAACCTAATAACTCACTGACTAAACAGCAAATCAGCTACTTAGGAATACAGATCACACAGGATATCACCAAGTTAGCCCAGGTAAATCTCGAACTAAAAATGAAAGAGGCAGGAGCACTATTAAGATCCTGGGCTAGTCTTCCACTTTCTATTTTGGGCCGCTCCAACTTGGTTAAAATGTCAATACTGCCAAAATTCACATTTATCTTTGATGCGATTCCTCTATCTTTTAATCCCAAAACAATAAAAGCACTGCAAGGTGATATATCCAGCTTTATCTGGTCTAATTAGGGGGTGAGGATCGCCTGGAAGAGGTTGTGAAGCTCAAAGTTAGAAGGTGGTATAGCAAGCTCTGACTTTCGCTTTTACTGCTGGACCTTCCAGCTAAAAAATGTAAGATCTCTCCTACTTGGATCTTCATGTTTCCCTCCCTTCCTCCAAGCCATGTCAAAAAATGTCCCTCAGGGTGGCGATGGCTTTCTTTTTAAGTTTGGTCATCCCAAATTTAAAAAAAGTCAAATTAAAGGTCTTAAGATGTGCCTGCGAGCTCTGGTATCAGATTAGAAAGATTCTAAAGATCCCGTTTTACAGCTTTGGTGCCCCCATTTGGAACTCCCCAGGTACGCCTTTGTGCCTTAAGGATAGTTTGTCGGCCCCATTGTTGGAAGAAGGGATTGATAAATGGGGTCAGCCATTGCAAAACAACAAGCTATTCTCTTGGGACTTTTTAAGTAACATCACGAACCAGAGGCTATCCAGGTTCAAATGTTATCAACTATCCAGTTGGGCCGCTAATCTGGGTAAAGATGGGGATGAAAACGAAGAATGTGAGAATATTCTCCTGGGCCCTCTCTATCAACGTAAGAAGTTTCTAGATGGTACTGGCTGCTAGTAAAAGGGGAGCCTCCACCAACGCCAATGGAGGAGCCCTGAAGAAGAGACCTGCCCTCAACCAACATAACACTTTTATGGCAAGTATCGATGCGCACCTTATGGAATGTTGTTAAAGCTGCCCCTCTCAGGAGAAATCATCTGTTTACACTCCAGAGAGCATACTGGACTCCTAAAAGGCTTACAAAGTTGGGAGGTGAAAGTGCGAATGTCTGGTTGAAGTGTGCCTCTTTGAATGCGGATGACCTGCATATGTTTCGGCAGTGTCCCCAGATCCAGGGCTTCTGGCAAGACACTGGTTAAACCATCTCAGAGGTTTTGGGGCAAGAAATTGAGGAAAGCTCTCTTTTGGTTATCTTTGGAGTCCTCCCAGAGGAGAGTGTCAGTTGTAAGCTCTCTTCACTTCAAATCTCTCTATTATTTATCTTAAATCTTCTGGCAAGGAGAGAATTTATTTTTAAATGGGTATCACCTCAGCTCCTGATATTTTTGGAATGGGTTGCCTCAGTTAAAAGAGTTAATAAGCTGCATCATGGCTGTCTCTCGAGAAAAAGAACCAGATTTTGGGTGGCTTGGGAGGATTGGGTTAATACGTTTTATAATATAACACCTTAAATAGGTCCAATGATTATGAAATACGTGAGATTACGGGAAAGAGGCTGAACCTTGGGAAGGTTGCTACGCTCCTCCTCTTTTCTTACCCAGTAGTCTTGAGGTTGGCCCATCAGGAACCTTGGAGGTGGTAAAGTAACAGGCGACGCTGTGACCTCCTTCCATAGGAGCCAGGAAAGAGCCTGTACCCGCTATAAGACAATATGCTTGTTTATGAATGAGGACAATTATTATTTTTTTTTTATTAAAAAAGAAGAGGTTCAAATATTTTATTGTAACAACAAGTGCTACAAGTCGTATACAATGGAAAATAGCCTGGAAAAAATTCATCAAAAAGAGCAGAAACCAGTGAATAACAACAAGAATCCGAGTCTTCTGAGAAAGTGACGATAACCAAATCCAAAACCCATCCACTTAGAAGATCAATGGCTACCCCTAGTCTACCTCCAACAACTGATCAGAAAGCAGAGGATCTTCAATGTGCTATCTGTGGTTTAGCCAGAACAAGGGCCAAAGGAATTAATGAAAGAACAAAGTACCAAGTATGTATGTCTCAAAGGGCAAACATGTTTTTATCTGCAGCTAGTTTCTTCCAAGGTGAAGTTTTCAGCTGAGTAGCTGATCTAAACAGCGAGGTAAATGTATTTGCATTGGATATGTCTGCCCACCCGAACTTTATGCGTGTATACATTCAAAAATATGAATGTACAATGAGATCCCAGCAGCAACGTAACCGCCAGCCTTCAGTATGCACTCTCTGAAAAAGCAAATTAAGTTTTAAAGCCACTCTTGAGTGCTGGCTATGGGTTCACACTCAGTGAGATCAGAGAAATAATGGTCAACATTGATGAAACTGTATTGATCCATAATAATAATAATCTGGTGACAATGTACAATGACAGAATTCATTTTTGCCAGTCTAACAAAAGGAATGAGCCACTTATGGTGTTCTCAGCTGATTTGACTCTTGAAGTTCTTGCTGTCAAAATAAGATCACAGGATGCAGTAAAATCAGCAGGAACCATTTTAAGAAATGTCCTGATAGATTTAGATTTTGGACTTAATGACACATTTTGTGGTGCCCTAGAGCTCTGCAAATCATGGGAGTCAACAAGAATGCCTGATGTTGTCTTGACATTTTTTACTTAATTGTTTAATATCAGCAAAGGAGCACTGTTACAAACTAAAGTTCTTGAGTTCAGAACAGAAGCCAACAACATTGTTGATGGCTTTGAAGATATGAGCGAAGAAGTGGAAGGCAATCCCATAAACCGATGGGCTTATGCTGTGCTAATGTACTGTCTTTTCCAAATCATGTTTTATGAATCACATCACGGCAAAAAGAAAACTCTGCCACACATTATGACTCAGGCAATCTATGACAAGTGCAAAATCAGAGAGCTAAATACTTCAATGAGTAGGATTGGTGTATCAACAAATTATAATGACATAGTACGGAGCAGGAATTTGTTAGCATATCATGCTGTAAAATCTTGTGAATCTGATAGCACACTGCTTCCAAGTCACTTTACCAGGAAAGGATTTACAATTGCTGCTCTTTATAATTTTGATTTGGAAGACAGCTCTTCTTTATGTGGAACATCCAGCACACATGATACTGCCATGGTGCTTTTTCAAGACTGTACCAATGAAGTATCTGCTTGAAAACAAGCTGTGTCAGGTGTAGGCACAAACAAACGAAGCTGCAAACTTATCCAACTGCCTTGCCAACGTGTGCAAAATCACTACAAGCCATCAACACATCCCAGTCTACCAGTAAGTTTCAAAGTGGCTGAGGACATGGATCTTCTTCTACCTGCTGCTGTGGTCCACAAAGCTGATTTAACTGAAATTATCATATCACTTATTTGGTGCGGACTGAAGGATGAAGAAAAACCAGTTTCTCTGTGGGCTGCAATTCATGCTCCGATCTCCCAGAATACCGTCTCACTGAAGAGGGTTGGGTTTTTACCATTAAAACAACCTCCAGTCACAAACTATGCAACAGTATACATAGCTCTAAATAATTTCCAAAATGTGCATCCTCAGCTTGAAGACCAGCCTATCCTGCTAATTTTCAGCGATGCAGGTGTTTTCCGTATTGTAGCTGACATTATTATGAGCAATCCAGTAGAATGTGATGATCTTTATCCAATGATAGGCGTTTTCCACATGACAAAAGCTGTGTAGGGGTGTGCAGGAAGTTATCTCAGTGGATGTGGCATAGACAATGCATTTATTGAGGCTGAATCTTTGGAAGCAAAACTGTCCAGTCAGCATTAAGTGGAAGTCATTATGTTCATTTGTTGCAAGGTATGCTCATCATATCTGAAGCTATAGAAACATTGCGTTGGAATGCTTTCTGGAACAAGAATGCCAAATTATGTTTTGCATATCTAATATCAGAAGGGAACAAGGCACAAGGTGCACTTAATTCAAAAGACATAATGCAAAGCCAGGCAATGTTCAATATGCTCAGTTCAAAATCAGAAAACCTGAAAACCAAGTTCGTAGAGTTTGTCAAATAATGTGAAGAAAAATCTGATTTTGCAAGTACTGTGTAAATATATTACACACGATAGCGCTAGTGAAAAACTTGGTGCATGCTGATGGGGAACGTGATTGGGAACTGCATGTGAAGTCTCTGGAGTCACTGATTACTGTGTTTCACGAATTCGATTGCATACACTACCTGAGGTATGGGTCCTGGTATTTGGAAAGAGTGAAGAAGCTGGAGGTGGAAAAACCATACCTCTACAGAAAATGTATCCAAAGACATTTTGTGGTGAAAGACAGAGAGGGAAGGTTCAATGCAGTGGCTCCAGATATAAAACTGGAACTGATGATACAGAGATCACAGAAAAGCTCTAAGGGGAATGTTGGTCAGACACGTAAAAGTGAATATGTTGCTCAAAGGCCGCTAGTTTACTAAGAAGTCAGTCAGTCAAATATCTTTATTTCGCAGTATTTCTACTGCACATAATGTGCACAGAGTAAAAAGAAAGACATTAAAACCAATCTAAAATCAGTTGCATTAATAAAACAATATCACAATCAGTTTAGCATACATTAAAAACAATTACTAGTTCCTTAAAATTCTAAATAAATCTTATAATATTTCACCCCTAGGAACCTGGAAAAGATAGGTGTTATAAACTGCTGAATGGCGACTAATATAAATGCATTCATATCTTAAGTGGACTTAGGGTTCCCAAGCTATGCAAGCTCTCCTCCATTTCATGCAGGACCAAAGGAATGATGCTAACGCAAAACATACAAGTGGGTCATGAAGTTTTTTAAACAAATAAAGTGCTGGGCGACATTGGCTAAAATTATATCAAGTAAAAAAAACAGTTCATCCTTTTGTCTGCCTTATACTGAACACCATTCACAATCATCCGATTTTACACATAGTATAAAACCAAACTCAATGGGGAGTATAGTTGTCAACTCAAAAATAGTGTACCAATCATGTGTCAATAATAGTAAAAATTGTACATATCTTTTTATTAAAATCTTTTAAAACATTTTGTCATGATTAAAAACAGGAATTACAAAAAATCTATTCACATATATTTCATGTCTATATAAAAAACAATGTTAGCAGCATACAGCAAAGAACTTGCCACTTAGTACAATATCAAAAAAATGAAACAAATAACAAGAGAAAGATGAGAGTATTAAGATACAATACACTTTGTCATCATGAGGTCATATCCGTGTTCAAAGGACGTTAGGACTGGAACCCAGTATATTGACAATTATAAAATATCTAAAGTACTAGCCACCAACACGGATTATGTATCAAGGCGTCAACGCGTTTCGATGGAGTTGTCCTGGTTAGACCATCGTTATCAAGACCGTGAATTAACTCTCAAATAATATACATGAAGTCAATCAATGCAGTACACCGGGTTGTACACTGTTGCTTGTGGTAGCACAAAGTTAAATGCTTCCTCTGGGATGTGCTAGTTTGTAATCGCTTATTAGTCTCACCGGAAGCTCTTAAAAATGAAAAAGTCTTTCAGTATTAGTCTGTAGTTAGTGCAGGTATATCCGCTGTTGTTTATATTCTGATATTTTGAAAAGTAGGCCCACAGTGCTTGCGAAAATAGCTCTTACACATAAATAGTCTACTTAAAACTGTCATAAATTAGACGACCTATGTTCTATGATATATGCTCCAACATAAATGAATATTCCTGGTTATCACCCTTCATCAATTGGGTCGTAATACCAGGGATCTGACGCTGATCCACTTCTGGTCTATACGTGTTCAAAAAAAGAACAAAATAGATATAAAAGTATATCAACGCAAAAGAGGCAGGATGTACCTTGATCTTTGTTCTTTATAAAAATAACAAAGAAAGAAGGGCCAGATGTACGACCCTTTTTTGCGCTCGCAAACGGGAGATCGGCCCGTTTGCGACCGCAAAAAAGGGTAATGGCATGTACAAACGCTATTTTGCGAGTCACTGACTCGCAAAATAGCGCTTGCAACTCTCGCTATTAGGAAGGCGCATATGGTGAACATAGTTCGATATGGCAATTGTAATTCTAACAGGAGCGAGGAAGGGCTAATATCCTCTTGAGAAATCCGTCCTCTAGCCTTTGCAGGGAGTCTGTTGCCACCATACCTCAGACCCCTGTCCCATACATAACAGCAGGAATAGTCTTCGCACTATGTACCATTTTTATTGTCCTGGTGGGTTTTGACCCCAAATTTTTGATCAAATTAAAGATGGCTGTCACACGTCTCTCCATTACAAGACCCCTATTGGCCACCATATTTAGCCAAGAGTGCTTTTTGTCCAACAAAACCCTTAAATAGGGGAAAGTGTCCACCACTTCCAGCCTTCGATTCGCTATATAGAAGGCTGGGAGTTTCTTAAAAGAGGATGCCCCCGTCAAGAGCACAAAACATTATGGTTTGTTCACTCTCAGATCCAGACTTTTCATAAAATCCACATAGGCCGCTATAAGACTTTGTAGTGCCACCCCTGTTCTTGCTATTAAAACAGCATCATCTGCATATGCCAGTATTGGAAGTGGAACTGCATTAAAAGAGGGGACGTCTGGAGTAGAACCTGCGACTGCGGCCTCTACCCCATCAGTATAGATTGAAAATAAAAATGGGACATGGACACAGCCTTGCCTAATGCCCCTCGAGATCTGAATAGCACTTCCCATTTTTGCCATAACGGACACATGTGGTGGCTTATGAGTACATCTGGTGGATAAAATTAATTATCGCAACATCTATACCCATCTCTTCCATTATTAGCCATTATGTAGGGTGGATCACACAATCAAATGTGGCTGATAAGTCCATAAAGTCCATAAAAATCTGCCCTTTCTTGGCGTCGTATATTTTGTGATTGTCAAACTCAAGTTCAAACACTGATCTATCATCCCCCTGCCCCGTTGAAAGCCATACTGTGGTGATATCAAAATGTTCTTATGGACCCAATCCTCCAACCTGTTCAACAATAAGCGCACCATCAATATATAGGTGCTGTCCAAGAGAGAGATGGGCCTGTAGTTCTGTGGTAGAGCTTTATACCCTTTTTTATAGATTGGGACTATTTTAGTGCCTCTCCAGGAAGCTGGGGGTCCCACCTTACATAGAGAGTTAAAGATATTAGTCAACAGTGGGGCCCAGAGATCTTGATGCTCTAGGAAGAAATCTATAGGGACCCCATCTGGGCCTGGGGCCTTGGCAGTATTAAACTTGGCCAGCCAAAATAAATACCAGGTGCTCCGTAGATGCTAGCCCCATTATGTCTGAGACGGCCGAAGGTTCCTCCACTGCCCCAAAAAATCTACCCAAAATGAGCCACCCTGGCATCCTCACTAACATGGGTGTCCAGCGTTGGCTAACAATCGTCTTTAAGGAAGGGAGCGTTTATCACTTTCCAAAAGTTCCTAGTATTCTTGTTAATTGCAGATTGAGCCACGTTTTCCCATGCATCCTCTCTCAGTACCTTTACCCTGGCTTCTAGAGCTACCGTAAAGTCCTTTCTATTTGCAATGTTTTCAGAGAGATGACAAATTCAAAATTAATGGACCATCATGAAACTGTTGCTCACCACGAATTTGTGGGAAAGAGAGGGGAACATTTTAAATAAACATGTTGACAGCCTTCTTCATTTCATGCAGCAGCAAGGAAACCCCTTTGAAATGACTTTGTGATCAAACAATAAGTGGATAATGATAGAAAGACATGTCTACATGGATCGAAACTATACGTAGAATGGAAAGAGAAAAAGCTGTCTGACATAATCACTAAAGCTAAACTTCCACGCTTTAATTGCCATAGTAAGAGTTTCGTCCAACTAGCCACTACGAAACAACTTTTGCAAGCACATACAGAGATGGATGTAGCAAAAGAAAGGGGTGAATTTATCAAGGACATTCTGTTTCGTGATCTTCCTCCAACAAACGCATTATTTGGTGGAGATGCTGCAACCAAACTAGTAAAGCACAAAGTCATACAAGAGCTCGAAAAAAACCCTGTCACCTGAAGAATTTCAATTCGAAAAGGTATCCTCATTGAAAACTTCTGTTGTTGTGGACTATAGTACAGGTTAGCGTTGTAGTTTACTGCGCGCAGGTGTTACCAATTAACTACCAGCGCTCCCGCCCAGCCTTTGCTCTTATACCTGCGGGTTCCAGTCCCTCGAGATCATCTCGTTCCAGTGGACGCCGCAGTAGGTTGAGACGTGGGGGAGCACCGAGACCAAGTAAGAACTTTCCTTACAGATCCCAAAAGTGGCCCATTCAGCTACCTTTTCATTCCTGCTCCAGACAATTTGCTCATCGATGCTTTTTCAAACCTTTCCTTTAGAGTACCTAGTAGGAGCTCCTCCCGCCCTGGACTCGTATGGCCATGGAAATACCATGAATTACGTAAATACTATGCAGCAATGGTTCACGCGTAACGCGCAGGTCGTTTGCTTAATCTTCCAGCGTCACGGCCCTTTTGCCTCACGTTCATTAAGGGCGGTTTTACAGCACGCTACCGAGCATAGCGCGACGCTCATTTTGAGCGCCTCACTTTGGCATGCTCACCGATTCTGGCCACAAGCATGCTAGTTTATTTAGCGAATATACATCGCTTTTTCACTGCGGCAATGGACAATCGGTGCAGCATGAACCTATGACCTGTCCACACCGCAAGCATGCTCACAAACATCGCGAGCATGCACTGTTTTTAATTATATTACCTGTACTATTGCTCGTATGAATGGTTTCACACGTATGAGTGACACTGAATGTTTATTTCACCACTTGGGGGAGATTAGTATGGAAGTGACAATAATCAACAAACGAGTGTTTTTACATGTTACATGTCGTTTTGTCTTGTTATTTTTCTCCCTACAGGAATTTTACTACTGATGGACCGTTACTCATGGTTAGTCCATCCCCGCATGTTAAGCACTCCTTAAAGAGTGTGTAAAAATGCGTTACACACGTGGTTTAATTTTTACCACTCACTTTTTCACTTTCGCACATTAATCACCATATAGAGAGGTCCTGAAGAAAGCTCCACTAATTTTTTGAAGAGCTGAAACATGTCGACCTAAGGATAATCCAGACACTTATTTGCAGTTCTGACATATTATCCATCTCACCTGGTTTTAACATATCCTGGGCCACTGGGAATAAAGTATCGAATAGTGAGTTTCCCAGAGGTATTTTTAACGTCACCACACTCACAACATCATCACACAAAAACCAAAAAACCTGCTCCACTGTAATCAGGTGTCGTAGCACAGTTGGGTAGCATTCGGCTACCCGACTGGGAACCCAATGATGAGGCATGACACCAACCAGGTTGGTGTGTGAGGGTTCTTTTAAACAATTCCTGTAGTGTTAGACACTACTCAGGTTAACTAGTCACTCTCTAGTGGCCCGTCTCTGTTGGTTTTTTGAGTATTACATTGGGACAAGGACGGCCCACATACTGTCCTGACTCTCTCCTTTTGTTTTTTGAAGTATTAGACAGCGCACAGCTGTGAGAGTACCACACATTCTTTGATCCGCCTACTTTTACATTGACCATGGTGGAACACCAGGGCCTCACATTCGCTGATGAAGTAATAGATGACATCTTGTCAGGAGCACCACTTTTGGCGGATTTGAACATCGCTAAGACAATAGCCCAGAGCTCAGACTGGGAGACTCTTTCTGAAATGAAAAGAAACCACATCAGGACAATTTTACACGGGGTAATCCTCACTGAATACCTCAGAAGTAACACAGCACCCAGAGGCTTAATCGTCACCAATGCCCCAAGAATCTTTCTAAATGATGCAGCATTTCGTAGAGATTGGGCAAAGATTGCATGGCACTGCACGAGAGACTGGATCGTGCTGATCTTACAAACGGCGAAAAGACTTTCAGATGCCATCATCATAGAAATACAAGCTACTGAAAATCAATTCAAGACGACTCTAACTGCCTACAAAAAGAGGTTGGACGAGGTTAACAAGGAGATACAAGAGTACAGGGAAAACCTCACTCAATCAAAAATCCAAAAATTTCAAAAAGATCTAAAAAGTTCTCCTACTCCAAGACATATCCTTATTCAGAGGCGGATTACCAACCGCCCCAACGGAATGATTCTTCAGGAGGTTCAGACGATGACTCCTCAGACAGCAGCAATTCCAGCACCGGAAGCTATCGGAAGCGACAGCGAGGAAGAGGGAGACCAAACACCTGGCAACAACCATGGCCACAAGGACCACCAGGGAACCAAATCCATTACCATCAAGGATTCCCTCAAATGCCACCACAGATGATGTTCGGTTGGAATCCCCAATTCGGCCCGATGCAAAACCCATATATGAATCAGTCCCCTCGCTTTCCTTTTTAGGGAATGGCCGCAGAGGTCGGGGAAGACGCAGAAGACAACAACAAGTACATTGGGAAGACGACCAAAACCAAGGGGCACATACCAGGAGCAAATCCCTGAATCAACAGACGGGTCCGAGCACAAGCAGGATCTAGTGACAAACTTTTCCACACACATTCTGACTGAAAGAGAAAAGACCTTCTGAATAAAGGCCTAGGATTTGTACCAACGGCCAACCTAGACAAGTTCCGCCTACATTGTGAAATGGCCGAATTTTTTAGAAAGTTGAAACTCAAAGCCTTCTTTGAAAACCAGTCAGAGGCAGTGGCAACACCAATACAAAAAGATGGAGACACCAATTTTAAAATTAAATCCAAGTTCATATCACCACCGAGCTCAATTCCCTGTGAGCTGGTCACTTTTGAACAAGCAGTGTTCAAGGACATTGAAAATCTCCAAGAAAAAAGCTCTTCAAAAATGTGAGCAAAGGAGATTTCGAAGCATTGTCCTCCCTAAGGAACAACAACAACATTGTCATCAAGCTCATGCGGACAAGGGAGGTGGGATAGTTCTTCAGGACAAAAATGATTACCATATGGAATGCTTACGTCTACTAAGTGACAGACGCAATTAACTTCCCCTACCAGAGGACCCAACAGAAAGACTTATATCTACCATCCATGAGCTAGTGAGTGATGCGGAAAACCTAGGAAATATCAGCAAAAAGGGAGCCCAATTCCTCACAACCACCAGTGGAAAAATACCATATTTTTACACCATCCCCAAAGTGCACAAAAACAAAGTGCCGCCGCCCGGTCGACCCATAGTGTCGGGGATCGGGTCAGTGCTAGAACCTCTCTCTAAATTCGGTGACTTTTATCTACAACCATTAGTCAAAGCCACTTCCACCTACTTACAAGATACTAAAGACCTACTGGGCCAAATAAAGGATCTACCTTTCAATCCCAACACGTCCTTTTTGGTAAGCCTTGATGTAGAAAGCCTCTACACGAGTTTGCCCCAGGATGACACGCTGAGAGTACTGGAATCCACCTTGAACGAAGGCATCTGGGAGTATGTGACTCCCAAATCATTCATCCTTGATTGTGCAAAACTTGCACTAAAAGAAAACTATTTTGAATATGAAGGCCAACTGTACCTGCAAACGTATGGAACTTCGATGGGCAGCACCTTCGCCCCAAGTGTGGCAGGGTTGTACGTTTTTAATTTTGAAAAAACCCACTTATTTCATCCAGGAACTTCACTGTCACATCGCATCCGTTTTACAAAAGGTACATCGATGATGTATTCTTAATTTGGGAAGGGTCAGAAGTATCCCTCAATGATTTCCTCACCTGGATAAACGGGTGTGACTCCAATTTAAAATTTACCAGCACCATCAGCAGGAGGAGCATCACATTTTTAGACTTGGACATCACCCATGTTAATGGAGGACTAGAGACAAAAACTCATTTCAAAAGACGGCAAGAAACTCGCTGCTCCATTACACCAGTTTTCACCCCCGAACATTAAGGGAGAACTTGCCCTATGGACAATACTTGAGGCTACGCAGAAACTGCAGTAACGTAGCGGAGTTTAAACAACAGGCTCAAGGCCTAACTAAAAACTACAACAACGTGGGTACCCTGACAGGATTACGAACAAAGCAAGGAAGAGAGCTCGCAATCAAAACAGAGAGAGACTACTAGAAAGCACACCCAAGGAGGAAACCACAATACCACTGACCTGTGTGACCACATATAACCCTGTTTCATGCCAAGTGGCTAAAATTGTCCAGAAGCACTGGCAAATACTCAATACTGGTAACCACCAATGGGAAAACTCATGTTTTCCTACAAAAGAGGCAGAAGTCTAAAAGACAGTTTAGTACACACAAGACCGCAACAAGTGAGGTTGTTAACAAACACCATACACAATGCATGGGGCCTCCCAATGGTCACTGGACACTACCCCTGCGGTGACTGCAGTATTTGCCACTTAACAAAACCATCAAAAACTCTCAACCTGGAACCAGGGAAAGTGTGGCAAATTCGCAGACATACTAATTGTAACACAGATAACACTATCTACCTCATCACATGTCCATGTGGTTTTAGGTATGTGGGCATGACAAGTCGAAAAGTAAAGACCAGAATATGTGAGCATAGAAGCACGATTCGTTGCAAACGAAACACAACACGAATGACGAACCACTTTCTGGAAGCAGGTCATACCACAAATGATATGGAATGGGTAATAATTGAACATCTGAAAATGAGGAGTGGGAACATCCAGCAACAACTGTTAGAAAAAGAACAATGTTGGATTTATCGGTTATCTACCCATCTCAGTGATTTGAATGACAATATCCCGTGGAACAGTCTGAGTAGATAGACACTATAGACATTAACACATGAATCAACAGTGCCCTTTGTAACACCTTGGCCTAACCAAAGACTATCCACTATGTGTGTAGCTAGGCTTCCCAACTCTTGAACTCCCAACTCTTGAACTCATCAGCCCTTTTGCCCCCAAAAATGAATTTGGCAATCTTGAGGTGATTCAGGCACCTCTAGACCACACGGAGGCGTCATGCTGGTAGCGACAAACGTGCTCACTAATACATCACGCAGCACTTGATAAACGACCCTTTTTAATCTCACCCATCACAGCGGCACGTTATTTATTCTGCGTTTAATTTCTAGTTTTATTCGCACACTACCGGCTGGATACTCTCCTTGCGCTATGGGCTTTAATTTCTCTATTCATTGGCAGCAGATGCCACTAGTGCCCAGCCGCCTGCTACGTGACAGAGGTCAGCTTTCCAGTCTTCACGCAGTGATTCGTACACTGACGCCTCGACGCCGTGCACGTCTTTGCGTGTTTTGACATTCCCGACGGCTCCTGCTCGCAACGTGCGACGCGCCCAGTACAGGTTAGCGTTGTAGTTTACTGCGCGCAGGTGTTACCAATTAACTACCAGCGCTCCCGCCCAGCCTTTGCTCTTATACCTGTGGGTTCCAGTCCCTCGAGATCATCTCGTTCCAGTGGACGCCGCAGTAGGTTGAGACGTGGGGGAGCACCGAGACCAAGTAAGAACTTTCCTTACAGATCCCAAAAGTGGCCCATTCAGCTACCTTTTCATTCCTGCTCCAGACAATTTGCTCATCGATGCTTTTTCAAACCTTTCCTTTAGAGTACCTAGTAGGAGCTCCTCCCGCCCTGGACTCGTATGGCCATGGAAATACCATGAATTACGTAAATACTATGCAGCGATGGTTCACGCGTAACGCGCAGGTCGTTTGCTTAATCTTCCAGCGTCACGGCCCTTTTGTCTCACGTTCATTAAGGACGGTTTTACAGCACGCTACCGAGCATAGCGCGACGCTCATTTTGAGCGCCTCACTTTGGCATGCTCACCGATTCTGGCCACAAGCATGCTAGTTTATTTAGCGAATATACATCGCTTTTTCACTGCGGCAATGGACAATCGGTGCAGCATGAACCTATGACCTGTCCACACCGCAAGCATGCTCACAAACATCGCGAGCATGCACTGTTTTTAATTATATTACCTGTACTATTGCTCGTATGAATGGTTTCACACGTATGAGTGACACTGAATGTTTATTTCACCACTTGGGGGAGATTAGTATGGAAGTGACAACAATCAACAAACGAGTGTTTTTACATGTTACATGTCGTTTTGTCTTGTTATTTTTCTCCCTACAGGAATTTTACTACTGATGGACCGTTACTCATGGTTAGTCCATCCCCGCATGTTAAGCACTCCTTAAAGAGTGTGTAAAAATGCGTTACACACGTGGTTTAATTTTTACCACTCACTTTTTCACTTTCGCACATTAATCACCATATAGAGAGGTCCTGAAGAAAGCTCCACTAATTTTTTGAAGAGCTGAAACATGTCGACCTAAGGATAATCCAGACACTTATTTGCAGTTCTGACATATTATCCATCTCACCTGGTTTTAACATATCCTGGGCCACTGGGAATAAAGTATCGAATAGTGAGTTTCCCAGAGGTATTTTTAACGTCACCACACTCACAACATCATCACACAAAAACCAAAAACCTGCTCCACTGTAATCAGGTGTCGTAGCACAGTTGGGTAGCATTCGGCTACCCGACTGGGAACCCAATGATGAGGCATGACACCAACCAGGTTGGTGTGTGAGGGTTCTTTTAAACAATTCCTGTAGTGTTAGACACTACTCAGGTTAACTAGTCACTCTCTAGTGGCCCGTCTCTGTTGGTTTTTTGAGTATTACATTGGGACAAGGACGGCCCACATACTGTCCTGACTCTCTCCTTTTGTTTTTGAAGTATTAGACAGCGCACAGCTGTGAGAGTACCACACATTCTTTGATCCGCCTACTTTTACATTGACCATGGTGGAACACCAGGGCCTCACATTCGCTGATGAAGTAATAGATGACATCTTGTCAGGAGCACCACTTTTGGCGGATTTGAACATCGCTAAGACAATAGCCCAGAGCTCAGACTGGGAGACTCTTTCTGAAATGAAAAGAAACCACATCAGGACAATTTTACACGGGGTAATCCTCACTGAATACCTCAGAAGTAACACAGCACCCAGAGGCTTAATCGTCACCAATGCCCCAAGAATCTTTCTAAATGATGCAGCATTTCGTAGAGATTGGGCAAAGATTGCATGGCACTGCACGAGAGACTGGATCGTGCTGATCATACAAACGGCGAAAAGACTTTCAGATGCCATCATCATAGAAATACAAGCTACTGAAAATCAATTCAAGACGACTCTAACTGCCTACAAAAAGAGGTTGGACGAGGTTAACAAGGAGATACAAGAGTACAGGGAAAACCTCACTCAATCAAAAATCCAAAAATTTCAAAAAGATCTAAAAAAGTTCTCCTACTCCAAGACATATCCTTATTCAGAGGCGGATTACCAACCGCCCCAACGGAATGATTCTTCAGGAGGTTCAGACGATGACTCCTCAGACAGCAGCAATTCCAGCACCGGAAGCTATCGGAAGCGACAGCGAGGAAGAGGGAGACCAAACACCTGGCAACAACCATGGCCACAAGGACCACCAGGGAACCAAATCCATTACCATCAAGGATTCCCTCAAATGCCACCACAGATGATGTTCGGTTGGAATCCCCAATTCGGCCCGATGCAAAACCCATATATGAATCAGTCCCCTCGCTTTCCTTTTTTAGGGAATGGCCGCAGAGGTCGGGGAAGACGCAGAAGACAACAACAAGTACATTGGGAAGACGACCAAAACCAAGGGGCACATACCAGGAGCAAATCCCTGAATCAACAGACGGGTCCGAGCACAAGCAGGATCTAGTGACAAACTTTTCCACACACATTCTGACTGAAAGAGAAAAAGACCTTCTGAATAAAGGCCTAGGATTTGTACCAACGGCCAACCTAGACAAGTTCCGCCTACATTGTGAAATGGCCGAATTTTTTAGAAAGTTGAAACTCAAAGCCTTCTTTGAAAACCAGTCAGAGGCAGTGGCAACACCAATACAAAAAGATGGAGACACCAATTTTAAAATTAAATCCAAGTTCATATCACCACCGAGCTCAATTCCCTGTGAGCTGGTCACTTTTGAACAAGCAGTGTTCAAGGACATTGAAAATCTCCAAGAAAAAAAGCTCTTCAAAAATGTGAGCAAAGGAGATTTCGAAGCATTGTCCTCCCTAAGGAACAACAACAACATTGTCATCAAGCCTGCGGACAAGGGAGGTGGGATAGTTCTTCAGGACAAAAATGATTACCATATGGAATGCTTACGTCTACTAAGTGACAGACGCAATTAACTTCCCCTACCAGAGGACCCAACAGAAAGACTTATATCTACCATCCATGAGCTAGTGAGTGATGCGGAAAACCTAGGAAATATCAGCAAAAAGGGAGCCCAATTCCTCACAACCACCAGTGGAAAAATACCATATTTTTACACCATCCCCAAAGTGCACAAAAACAAAGTGCCGCCGCCCGGTCGACCCATAGTGTCGGGGATCGGGTCAGTGCTAGAACCTCTCTCTAAATTCGGTGACTTTTATCTACAACCATTAGTCAAAGCCACTTCCACCTACTTACAAGATACTAAAGACCTACTGGGCCAAATAAAGGATCTACCTTTCAATCCCAACACGTCCTTTTTGGTAAGCCTTGATGTAGAAAGCCTCTACACGAGTTTGCCCCAGGATGACACGCTGAGAGTACTGGAATCCACCTTGAACGAAGGCATCTGGGAGTATGTGACTCCCAAATCATTCATCCTTGATTGTGCAAAACTTGCACTAAAAGAAAACTATTTTGAATATGAAGGCCAACTGTACCTGCAAACGTATGGAACTTCGATGGGCAGCACCTTCGCCCCAAGTGTGGCAGGGTTGTACGTTTTAATTTTGAAAAACCCACTTATTTCATCCAGGAACTTCACTGTCACATCGCATCCGTTTTACAAAAGGTACATCGATGATGTATTCTTAATTTGGGAAGGGTCAGAAGTATCCCTCAATGATTTCCTCACCTGGATAAACGGGTGTGACTCCAATTTAAAATTTACCAGCACCATCAGCAGGAGGAGCATCACATTTTTAGACTTGGACATCACCCATGTTAATGGAGGACTAGAGACAAAAACTCATTTCAAAAAGACGGCAAGAAACTCGCTGCTCCATTACACCAGTTTTCACCCCCGAACATTAAGGGAGAACTTGCCCTATGGACAATACTTGAGGCTACGCAGAAACTGCAGTAACGTAGCGGAGTTTAAACAACAGGCTCAAGGCCTAACTAAAAAACTACAACAACGTGGGTACCCTGACAGGATTACGAACAAAGCAAGGAAGAGAGCTCGCAATCAAAACAGAGAGAGACTACTAGAAAGCACACCCAAGGAGGAAACCACAATACCACTGACCTGTGTGACCACATATAACCCTGTTTCATGCCAAGTGGCTAAAATTGTCCAGAAGCACTGGCAAATACTCAATACTGGTAACCACCAATGGGAAAAACTCATGTTTTCCTACAAAAGAGGCAGAAGTCTAAAAGACAGTTTAGTACACACAAGACCGCAACAAGTGAGGTTGTTAACAAACACCATACACAATGCATGGGGCCTCCCAATGGTCACTGGACACTACCCCTGCGGTGACTGCAGTATTTGCCACTTAACAAAACCATCAAAAACTCTCAACCTGGAACCAGGGAAAGTGTGGCAAATTCGCAGACATACTAATTGTAACACAGATAACACTATCTACCTCATCACATGTCCATGTGGTTTTAGGTATGTGGGCATGACAAGTCGAAAAGTAAAGACCAGAATATGTGAGCATAGAAGCACGATTCGTTGCAAACGAAACACAACACGAATGACGAACCACTTTCTGGAAGCAGGTCATACCACAAATGATATGGAATGGGTAATAATTGAACATCTGAAAATGAGGAGTGGGAACATCCAGCAACAACTGTTAGAAAAAGAACAATGTTGGATTTATCGGTTATCTACCCATCTCAGTGATTTGAATGACAATATCCCGTGGAACAGTCTGAGTAGATAGACACTATAGACATTAACACATGAATCAACAGTGCCCTTTGTAACACCTTGGCCTAACCAAAGACTATCCACTATGTGTGTAGCTAGGCTTCCCAACTCTTGAACTCCCAACTCTTGAACTCATCAGCCCTTTTGCCCCCAAAAATGAATTTGGCAATCTTGAGGTGATTCAGGCACCTCTAGACCACACGGAGGCGTCATGCTGGTAGCGACAAACGTGCTCACTAATACATCACGCAGCACTTGATAAACGACCCTTTTTAATCTCACCCATCACAGCGGCACGTTATTTATTCTGCGTTTAATTTCTAGTTTTATTCGCACACTACCGGCTGGATACTCTCCTTGCGCTATGGGCTTTAATTTCTCTATTCATTGGCAGCAGATGCCACTAGTGCCCAGCCGCCTGCTACGTGACAGAGGTCAGCTTTCCAGTCTTCACGCAGTGATTCGTACACTGACGCCTCGACGCCGTGCACGTCTTTGCGTGTTTTGACATTCCCGACGGCTCCTGCTCGCAACGTGCGACGCGCCCAGTACAGGTTAGCGTTGTAGTTTACTGCGCGCAGGTGTTACCAATTAACTACCAGCGCTCCCGCCCAGCCTTTGCTCTTATACCTGTGGGTTCCAGTCCCTCGAGATCATCTCGCTCCAGTGGACGCCGCAGTAGGTTGAGACGTGGGGAGCACCGAGACCAAGTAAGAACTTTCCTTACAGATCCCAAAAGTGGCCCATTCAGCTACCTTTTCATTCCTGCTCCAGACAATTTGCTCATCGATGCTTTTTCAAACCTTTCCTTTAGAGTACCTAGTAGGAGCTCCTCCCGCCCTGGACTCGTATGGCCATGGAAATACCATGAATTACGTAAATACTATGCAGCGATGGTTCACGCGTAACGCGCAGGTCGTTTGCTTAATCTTCCAGCGTCACGGCCCTTTTGTCTCACGTTCATTAAGGACGGTTTTACAGCACGCTACCGAGCATAGCGCGACGCTCATTTTGAGCGCCTCACTTTGGCATGCTCACCGATTCTGGCCACAAGCATGCTAGTTTATTTAGCGAATATACATCGCTTTTTCACTGCGGCAATGGACAATCGGTGCAGCATGAACCTATGACCTGTCCACACCGCAAGCATGCTCACAAACATCGCGAGCATGCACTGTTTTTAATTATATTACCTGTACTATTGCTCGTATGAATGGTTTCACACGTATGAGTGACACTGAATGTTTATTTCACCACTTGGGGGAGATTAGTATGGAAGTGACAACAATCAACAAACGAGTGTTTTTATATGTTACATGTCGTTTTGTCTTGTTATTTCTCTCCCTACAGGAATTTTACTACTGATGGACCGTTACTCATGGTTAGTCCATCCCCGCATGTTAAGCACGCCTTAGCGAGTGTGTAAAAATGCGTTACACACGTGGTTTAATTTTTACCACTCACTTTTTCACTTTCGCACATTAATCACCATATAGAGAGGTCCTGATGAAAGCTCCACTAATTTTTTGAACAGCTGAAACATGTCGACCTAAGGATAATCCAGACACTTATTTGCAGTTCTGACATATTATCCATCTCACCTTGTTTTAAACATACCCTGGGCCACTGGGAATAAAGTATCGAATAGTGAGTTTCCCAGCGGTATTTTTAACGTCACCACACTCACAACATCATCACACAAAAACCAAAAACCTGCTCCACTGTAATCAGGTGTCGTAGCACAGTTGGGTAGCATTCGGCTACCCGACTGGGAACCCAATGATGAAGCATGACACCAACCAGGTTGGTGTGTGAGGGTTCTTTTAAACAATTCCTGTGGTGTTAGACACTACTCAGGTTAACTAGTCACTCTCTAGTGGCCCGTCTCTGTTGGTTTTTTGAGTATTACATTGGGACAAGGACGGCCCACATACTGTCCTGACTCTCTCCTTTTGTTTTTTGAAGTTGTGGACTATATGTCACAATTGCGAATGGTCGAGATTTCATCCAGGCCAAACTTCAGGGAGGTCGTTCAGACTGTACTACAGATATCAAAGTCAGTGTGCACATTGCAAGAACTGCACATTGTCTTTGATAGTGATCTTGATCTATCTGTCAAAGAATGTGAGAGAATCAGATGAATGTCTACCAGTGGAACAATTGACCGTGCTTGCATCAAAAAATCAACACCTATACCTGTGCAACTTGATAAATTCTGGTCATCAACATCAAACAAGATGAACTTGGAGATGTTAACTTGCTAAAACATTGCTGATGCTACAGTGAACACTGAACTTCCAATTATTGTAAGTGGAATGATTGTCAATGAGAAGTTGGTACCTGCAGAGATATATTAAAAAAGGTATGGGCCATATTGTTAAAAAACATAATAGCACATTGGAGGAAGCTGACCTTTGTGCTGTGCCACATGTTGAGTGGGCTGTTAGAAATGGTTCAATCTAGTCATTGTACTGTCAAGTGGCACATATATTATTGTGCTACTCAGATTTGTTGCAATGTTCATAAGTCAAGGATTGTCAGAGTTATGGATGTGTTATGGAACAGGCAGGAAAAGGCACTTAATCCTGCTTCATATTCTGTACAATAAACTTGACCCAGATATGACAAGTGTTCTTATCAAGGCGCATATTCTTAAAGGTGATGAAACTATGAGCAAAATGGAACAAAGCTTGGTGCTTTAACTGCTGCACCTGTGTAGTTTCTAAAAGGATTTGCTGAGGCAGGAGAAGAATGTGACTTCAAAGACATAGAAAAAAATGTTGTGCATGTGTTGAAAATGAGTTCTGACTGTCACATATTTGACGATCTTCAGTACAGTGAGTTCAAGAGATCAGTCCCACTAAGTGACCTTTCACCGACGTCATGGTCTGTGCATGGACACATTAAAAGAGCATTCTACTTGATCAGAAGATGTGTAAATGTTTTGTATCATGCATATGTAGTGAAAGATCCATGTGAATTTGTTTGGGAGATATTGATGTGGTGCTAAAACCTATGAGATTTCTAAAGCACCTACCCACAGAACTTACAAGTACATGTACTTGCAAAACCTGTGGTACAAAAAGATGTCCCTGTTGATATGCTCTTCTCAAATCAACTTTCTGCAAATGTACAAGGAACGATTGCCGAAACAAATAAATAAAATGAACTATGAAAATGTGTCTAAAACAAGAGTGATAAACTGTTAAGAAGGATCCAAAACGTTGAAGAGTTGCAGTAATTTATTAAGTTGTAAGGAACCAAACAACACACCAGCACAACAGGAGCAGTGCCTAGCTGCTGGCAGATCAGGTGTCATGATAACGGGCAACCAACTGTCAGGGAATCAGCTGGCATTCTAGAATGCCAGCTGATTACATCACAATGCCAGCGCGAGGACAAGGAGAGAGCGAGGGAAGGGACGGGAACCTAGGGGGAACAATGCTAAGGGAAAGGCAAAGGTGAATAACAACACAACACATCTCCTTCCCAATGAAGGGAGAAGAAGAACTGTACAATTTCATGTGAAAAAGAGTACAATGAGTGAGAACATGCGTGGAAAACAAGGCGGTTGCATTAATCACATACAAAGTCTTTAAACCTGCTGGGTTTAACAACAATGCGTCCAAACCTGCCCGTATTACCACCCTCCATTACAGAATTGCCAGCGGGCTCACATTCTTCTTCCGACAGGCTGGAACTACTGATACATGGTACATAATAGAATTGCTACTACTCAGGTTAAGGTTTTCACCTATAGATTAGATGCGTCCCTGTGTGGAGCGGACGTTGACTCCTGTGGACTGGGATTGTACAGAGATAATGTTTCCTTCTTTCTCTGATCTTGACATCTCGTCAAGCAACCAATCACAGTTGTTTTGCTTACATGCAGTGACATGTCCGGAGCTCTGCGCTTGACTGACAGTGTCATGAGTTACACCTTTCTCGCCCCTACTATCGACAGCTTTCTCACATACTGAGAGCGCAGAGACACGCCACACTCTGCCATCGCTAAGAAGAGCAGAATTGCAAAAGATTTTTTCTACAACCAGGGGTTGGGAATATCTATTCTGACCTTTTTCAATGAATCTGCTCCTTTTCACTCTCACTTTGTCTCCCACTTCGAGATTATGAGGTTTGCACTTATGCTTAGAGTCAAAACGCTTCTTGCACTTGCTCTCTGCGTCTTGAACATTCTTCCTCACCACATCTGCAGACCACTCTGCTTGTCTAGCTGGTTTTAGACAACCAACATTGTCTTTGGACATAGGAGTCCTGCCTCTCATCAATTCAAAGGGGCTAACGGACGTACTCTCACCTGGGGTTATCCTGTATGCCCATATCATTTTGTTCAATTCCTTCATCCAACTTAACCCGTTATTGTTGGCTAACTGTATTATGCCTTTAGCCACCCTGTTAAACTGTTCCACGACTCCGTTACCTGCAGGATGGTACACAGATGTGGTTTTATGTGTGAAGCCATTTCTTTCCAAGTACTTCTTGAAAACTTCAGAGGTGAACTGTGTACCATTGTCACTTACTATGGTTTTGGGTAAGCATTCCCTCGTGAAAACGCTAACAAGGAATGTGACAATGTTGGCAGCTTCTGCCCTGTGGAGTATCTCAATCTCGGGCCACTTAGAAAAATTATCCAAAAGTACTACCACATACACCTGTTCTCCACGGTCCCTTATGGGCCCCATAATGTCAATGCCTACCCTTTCCCAGGGCATGCCAGGGCAAGACAAGGGTTGCAGCGGGGGTCTAAGGGTTGCTTGAGACTTGTCTGAGTTTTCACACTGCATGCAGTTTCTGACCTTTCTCTCAATTTCTAAATCACAACCTGGCCACCAGTACCAATATATAATTCTGTGTTTGGTTTTACTGATGCCAAGGTGTCCTTCATGGCAAATCTCCATAATGCTGTCTCTAAGTGTTTCTAGGGGTATTACCTTCCCTTGCCTCAAAATGAGTCCACCCTCCACTGACAACTCATTTCTAAGTTCCCAGTATGTTCTCAACACATTTTTGACGGTTTTCTTGCTAGGCCAACCGCAAAGAATGAGTTTGATTACTTCCTGTAAAATTTTGTCTTGTTCATAGGCTCTCAACCACATTTCTCTGGGAATGCTGGGAAATTTCTCAGTGATACTGGCCACACAGAATTCTTCTTCCTTGCATTCTACTTCACCACAGTCAGGGAGGGGTAGTCGGCTGAGAAAATCTGTAACCACATTCTTTACTCCAGGCAGGTACTGTACTTCATAATTGAAGTCTAACAATCTTACCGACATGCGGGCCAGTCTGGGTAATGCAGTATACAACCCTTTAGCTGTAAGTACTCTTGTGAGAGGTTTGTGGTTACTTGTAGGATGACTCCTTTGCCCCAAATGTACTGGCAGAAGTGTTCCTGGCCCCATACGCACGATAATGCTTCGCGCTCAATGACCGAGTACCTTTCCTCAGTGGGGGTAAGTGAACGCGAAGCAAAAGCAATGATTACCTCCCCGCCCGCCTCACTGGTTTGCGTAAGAACAGCTCCAATACCCCTACCACTAGCATCTGTGGTGACCACACTGTTGAGTTCAGTGTCAAAACCTTGCAGAGGAGGAGCATCACAGATTTCTTCTTTGAGTGCTTTGAACGTTTTTTCACAACATTCTGACCATTCAAACTTGTTCTTAGATTTTAACAATTGTCTGATTTCATATGTCTTTGATGAAAAATTCCTCACAAATTTAGAATAAAATTCCACCAGACCTAAAAAGGCTCTCAATTCCTCTTTGTTCTGTGGGACGGGGGCGTCACGATTGGCGTTAAGTAACTCCCTCTTTGGCTTGATGCCCTCCTGCATGATTTCATTCCCAAGGTACGTGACTTTCTTCTCAGCAAACCTACATTTTTTACACTCTGCAGTCATACCACAATCTTGTAAAGTATTGAGCACTTGGAATAACTTTTGGTCATGGTCACCCTTGTTTTTGCCCATAACTAGGATATCATCTTGGAAGATGACTATGTTCCTGACACCCTTGAAAATTTTGTGCATGAGTCTTTGGAATAAGGCTGCTGCTGAAGCCAGCCCAAATGGTACTCTTTTGAATCTATAACACCCAAATGGTGAAATGAAAGTGGTGCAGCACCTACTGTCTGGGTGTAATGAAACCTGATGGTATGCCGCGGTGAGATCAATGGTGGAAAATACCTTCATGTCTTTTGTGAGGGCCAGCATTTCTTTAATTTTGGGCAGGGGGTATTGGTCTACCAGAATGCTTTTGTTGAGGTCGCGTAGGTCAATGCATAACCTCAATTTACCGTTGGGCTTGCGGGCTACGACCAAGGGTGCTACCCACTCGGATGATTCTGTAGGCTCTATGATACCAGCATTGAGTAGGACGCCTAGTTGCGCCTTGACTTCTTCTCTCAGGGAGAAGGGGATGTGTCTAACTTTGTGTATGCTTGGTACGGTGTTGGCCTTAAGCTGAATTTTGTGTTGAAACCCTTTCAACTTACCAATGGTACCATTGAATACTTTGGGGAACTTACTAGCAATGGCTGACCCGAAATCCTTATCAGGTTGCGTCAATAGCACAGGTTCTGAACTGTTGGGATTAAGTGTTATGCCCAATTTGCCTTGGTCTTTCCATCCCAATACAGAGGGTCCCGTGGCAGAGATGTAAAGTTTGCTTGTGGTTTCCCTGTTCTTAAATGCAAATTTGAGTTCCCTGTACCCAACTAATTCTATGGGTTCCCCAGTAAATGTTTTTAGAGTGATATGAGGTAATTCCATGTCTTGGCCTAGAGTATGTGCGAATTTCTCTGCCCACACATCTCTGTTGATAATGGTGCAGGGTGAGCCTGAATCGGCAACAATTGCAATACTCACACCTCCTATGGCAACAGTGCACATGGGTTTCTTCTTGTTCCCCTTCTCATTAACACTGGCATCAGAGGCAAGTGCCTCTATCACATTAAGCACACACAAGTTATATTCTGATTCATCAGATGAACCCGACATGTATTCAGCATTCTGCTCAACTATCTTAACTCCAGCACTCGGTTTTCTCTGACATACTTTCTGGAAATGTCCAATAATGCCACACTTAGTACACTTTTGATTACGTGCCGGACATTTCCAGTCATTGGCTAAGTGTCTGTTGCTACCGCAACAATAACATTTCCTTTGTGGGAAACCTTTAACTCCACTTTTATGTTCCGTCTCCACACTGTCTTTATTCTTATTCTTGCTTTGTGCCTGGTTCCTCATCTTAGTTCCGCTTATTTTTGCCACTACATTAGATTCTTCGTGTTTAGGTTTGCTTTCAGAAAGTACTGCTTTTGCACATCTGCCAGTCATTTCGGCTCTTTTTACAATTTCTATTACATCTTGCAGGGGTTTTTCCCCTTTTGCCCACAAAGCATCTTGTATATTTGGATTAGCTGCACGCATAACAATATGGTCCCTTATGAACTCATCGTGCAGGTTACCATAACGGCAAGTTAGCGCTAAATTTTTAAGTGCAGACACAAAATCCTCTATGCTTTCCTCTTTCCCTTGTCTGCGGTGGAAAAATGTAAAGCGATCCACAGCAACACAAACAGTGGGTTTGTAATAATTGTCCAAGTCTTCCAGAGCATGGACAAAAACATCTCCCTGTTCGCTTTCACGTACTTTCTTGTTGATGCTGTTGTATACTTTAAGCCCCCCTGCCCCCAAGCAATGTAACAAAATTTTATTTTTCTTCTCTGGGGTAAGTTCTTCTTCCTCGTTATCAAAGGTAGAAATGTAGTTGGTGAAGTACTCACACCATTCCTCCCATTTCAATATTGGTTCCCCAGACGCAGGTAAAAATGTTTGCGGGGTGACAAGTTGTATATATTGCCAGATGCCATGTTAAAGTATGATAAACAACAGCTCAAAATATACTCGTGTGGCAATGCACAGGGGTAACTGCAGCAAGAAAGAGTGGATATTTAGAGGCAAGTAAGGATGTACAGCACTATATATTTAATAGTGAGGGAGTGAGCTACAGTGCTCCTCAATATGATGGGATGAGGCATAAGACCCATGCCATAGAAAAGTACAAGAGTGAATTGTTATATTACTTTTTTTGTTGTTGTTGTTAAAATACCTCAGATTGCATGACTTCAGACGAAAATGCTCCTCGAGTGTTAGTGAAGTAGAAATAGCCTGCCTGATCCGTTCACTGCACACGGACGAGCCGATGCGTTGTGGAGCTCTGAAGAGAATACACTGTCTCCTTTCTTTTCCAACATGGATGCACGCATGCACGTAGCGTGCGTTGCATCAATAGAATGAACCGCTGACTGCCTCCTGTTTGTGACACGCCCAAGATGGTGTGCTGAGCGCGCTGATGACGTGTGAAGCGCGCGTGCGCTGAAGAAGAGGTGCGCCACAGATGAGAGGAGTTACCTCATACGAAATGACCCAAATGCCTTGCTCACATGCCGAGGTCAAACACGGTGACGGCGCAGTGAGATTCGTCCTGTATACACGTGCACGCCGAGCTTATGATGCTGCCAAAATACCTCACGAAGTGGTGGATGATATTCCTTTGTAGCAGACGTCTTCGTGAGGTCCTGGGGCGATGCAGGAACTTCAAACTTCGCAGTAGCACGTCGGATGACAGCGACGTGCCAGGTGAGGTTTCTGCTGCTTCTTATGTGGGCAAGTTGTTGTTGCGAAAATCACCCTTTATTTCTTCTTTACTTGTGTAGGTTCGTGGGTGTGTTGTTATTTTCGTCTCGTCGCCATAATTGATTAGAAGTATCCAAAATGTTGAAGAGTTGCAGTAATTTATTAAGTTGTAAGGAACCAAACAACACACCAGCACAACAGGAGCAGTGCGTAGCTGCTGGCAGATCAGGTGTCATGATAACGGTCAACCAACTGTCAGGGAATCAGCTGGCATTCTAGAATGCCAGCTGATTACATCACAATGCCAGCGCAAGGACAAGGAGAGCGCGAGGGAAGGGACGGGAACCTAGGGGGAGCAATGCTAAGGGAAAGGCAAAGGTGAATAACAACACAACATAAACATTATAATTTTTTTCATATTCAGATCATAAACATTGTTTGGTGTATCCATAAAAGGATTAAAAAAACATTATTATTTGGTTCATTTCTATATATATCTGTCCTTTCTCTATTATAGCCCCCATTTTGGAAAATGGCAGAAGGGTTGCTCTGAGAAGTAATTTTCCGTCTATATAAGTCTACTTGAACTCCAAAACCTATGATCTGACACCAAAATGAAGTATATAGGTCTCACGGTTCCTAAAATATATCATCACTGCAACACATCTGCCAATTTTAAAAACGTCATCCAGAACAATTCGGCCTGGATCAGCAATGTCTACCCAAGCTAAATTACTTCTCTAATGATCCAAAAACGCAAATCAAAAATGAAAATCTCTGGACAACAATTTATTTACGGAGGTATGTCAGGGGCTGGGAATATATAGTACTACAACACCTGCACAAATACACATTATTTGCCAAACTGGAAAAGAGCCACAGCAACCAGTTGGAAGTTGAGTCACAGGTACAGGTTAAGTCATCAAGGGATTGCTCTGGGCAATCACAAGGTACAAACGAGCACTTCTAAAATCCATCAAAGAATTCCAAATATTTCTGAGATGTATTCAGTTCTATCTAGATGTAATACAGATTGTTCACAGTTTGCAGTTCCTTTGACTCATCTGACAAAGACAAAACACTTCTTTCACTTTCACTTGAGCTCCCATCCTTGTTCATCCCTTGGATAAAAAAACAATTCTTACTTGAGAAACATGTTTTAGATGTCAGATTTAATTAACTTGTGGCATGCTACTCAAGACATCTCATCCAAATGGAAATTATAGACATTCTCACTAGAGGGATCTGCACACTTGTTTCAGATTAATGCAGATTATAAGAATCTTCAACATATGGGCACCATATGTTGCTTAACTTAGTGGCTGGTCTATTGGATACTATTCTTTTGCTCGTTCAACACAGCATAGGGAATTCACAAACATCAGAAAGATCCTTTGAATTTGAATCCTGTCAAATCATTGCTGCTTTGTAGGTAGACCTCCGAACAAGTTTGCCTGTAATATTAGTCAATAGTGAACACGGTCCCAAGTGCATCATTACTTATGATGACATAACCGTAACTATGATATTAGTGTATATAGTACAACATGTGCAGTCAGCTTTGGACTCAAATGTAATTGTCTTCATAACTGAACAGTTTCTTACAAGATGGCACATTAACAATCATAGCTGATTACAACACCAAACTCATCCTGTATCACATCTATGAAAATAACTAAGGTAAAAGTCCTTTCCAAGCTTATCCTAAACAACGTTTTACCTCTTCTTCACCTAATAACCTACACCTCTTTGTGGAACCTAGTTACCACCAGGAGCTGCCGGTCCATTGGGGCTGACGGGCCACGCCCCTCCACCTTTCGCCCCTCTTGAACAGTGTCTGTGAGGCTACACAAAGGTCAGCCTGACAGACACTGTTCACTTTCAGTTCAAGAAGCCAGGAGCCAGACATGCGCATTTAGCGCAGGCTCCTGGCTGCCTGAGCTGAACTTTGCTGGGCTGAGGAAGTCACAGCTCCTGTGGGTGTGACGTCCTCAGTTTAGCAAGGGTCCCTGAGGCCCTCCCCTCAGTGACTAGGGGTAGCGTCACTGATTGCCTCGCAACTGGGCGCTTCAGTTTTAAGCCCTGAAGCGCCCAGGGTCGTGTGTCAATCAGTGACTCTTCATCACAGAGAGGGGTGGGGTCAGCAGTCTTATTGACCCCATCCCACTCTGTGATGACGTTGGGACTGCTGCCTTCCCTCTTTGGCTGACCGTAGCCAATGAGGGAAGGCAGCAGTCCCAAGCCTCCTGGAACCTCCGAGACAGAGCTGGCTGCAGGTAAGTGTTTGCTTTTCTTTTAAACTGTTTGGTGCGTGCGTGCGTGCGTGCATGCGTGCATGTATGAATGTTTGGTGAAGAGTGTTGTGAATGGATGCGTTTGTGTGCGTGCGTGTGTATGTATTAATGTTTGGTGAAGAGTGTTGTGAATGGATGTGTTTGTGTGCGTGCGTGTGTGTGTGTGAATACATTGCTTCGAGTGTTATGTGTGCATGTGCGTGAGAGTGTGTCCCGTCCGCTCCCCTCCCTCCAAAACCTACCAGCCGTCACTGGTTACCACCCGAATTCTGACAAACCATATCTTGATTACTTCATTTTTAATTGTCTCATTCTACATCCTATTACCTACAGACATATAGGCATCTTATTATCTATAGACATTTAGGTAAATCGAATGGCTGAATCGCATGATGAAATCATATCGACGTTGCGATATCCATGCAGGAAGATACTTGGTGCAACTAATTTTAAATGACAGGATTTGCTTACTAAAGATCAGAGCATTCTACATTGGGCAGCAGTCCATTAATATACTTATGCTAATCACCCATGATTTCTTCCTATCACCTTCCAAATGCTTCAGACTATGGACACCAATTAGCAAACAATGACCAATACCCAGCTCCCTCAACCACAAAAAACCTACGTCAAATGGGCAAATACTTAGCTTTATCCTGAACTTGCTTACCATTCAATGATTCATTTTGGCCTTCCATACAAAATCTCTAGTTTCTGAAGAAGATTGACACACGAAAGTCTACATTAAATTAATTATAAATACACGGGGTGATGCCAGTAGTCCTCAGAATCTGGGCTTAGATTATATATTTCATATGATGATTCTCTCTGAAACATTTGTACAAAGAATTATGACTCATAAAGAGGCTAAACTTAGTCCTCCAAATGCCCAATTAATGAGTAAAAAGAATACACATAACTTTTAAGTAGAAAAATCTATATTCTTAAAAAAGACATTGCAAGTATCAAATAAGGGTGTTCTAAAAGGTTAAATGTGACAGCGCAGTGTTTGTGAAGGTGAAGGTAGTATAGTCTTTTGATCCTGGATATTTAGTATGTGCTTGGTGAGTACTTCCCACTGGTTACAATTGATACAGATTGATTCTGTGTTTTCAGTAATTTACTCTGGCCTTGATACATTTCATAGGCGTTATTAACTGGGTCCTTATCTGATACTAGGTACGATCCTACACTTGATGGAGCAATTCACAAAGGTCCTCATTCCTTAACACTACACTTGCAGGATAAGTGCTTAACATAGCACTCCCACTCGTTGATACAGATGTATTCTGCGCTTTCAATATTTTGCTCCGATCTTTGTACATTTTATTGTGTGTAATTTATTGAGTCTTACATAACAGAGAGTACTTTCCATCAGCTGCACCACCTACATGGACAGCTCCCACCAGCTACATTTTACACCTCACATTTAAGATATGCATCACAACCAACTTCTCCTTGGGCGGAACCACCATATACAGACCACCAGTCCGGCACCAATTTCACCAGTGATATCAAGGACTTTGTCGCACTCCTCATCATCAACACCATCATGTTCATCCTCCTAAGAGCCCTTAACTTTCATGTAGAAGACCACACCAACCCAAACTCTATGGCCTTTTTACAAAACCTCTGAAACCTCATCCTAATCTAGCATGCTACCAAACCCACCCACACCGCTGGACAACTATTCGACTAAATTTTCTCCAGTATCACAGTCGACAAGCCAGCAGCTATGACCTTGATAGACCATGCCCCTGTCAATTTCAGCATACTCATCCTGCACCACCACATACCTGGCAGCTCTGGACCCTACCACCGCACATTGTTCTCATTGGTGAATATCTTTTGCACTTTACTTGAATGAAAACTAGACCATCATCTTTGTTGGCCCAATCAGTGATGCACAAGGCCTTGAAAGTTAAACATATTTGATGGTTAGGAATGAGGTGCTTCTAAAGCAAGTTAGATGTGGTCATGGAGATTGAGGTGTGTTAACTGTCTTACCACAGTATTCTGAGTTCCTTACAGTCTCCATAATAATGAGAATCAAACCCTCTGGGAAAGTCTATTTGCATAGACAAGACATGCCATGATGTTCTAGGTAGTTGCCTAGAGCTTCTGTTGGAAATTTCGTCTCACTTTACGCATAGCGTAGAAGATAGTCTTGCGATTTGTTATCATTGGGGTAGTAGGGATAGACTGGAGGCCATTGCTAATTTCAGATTTCTTACTGATGAGGGATGATATTATTTACAGTCTCCAAATCACAAGGACTCTGCTATCAGAATCAATTAGTGAGCAACTTTTGATCAGCTGTTCACAGACAGTGGATCAGTCCTGATCTGCCCAAACCCCTCGGCCTTTCCAGTTTTTGGGCAACCAAAATTCCATCAGTGTAGAGAGTTGTTGAATATGGTCATTGCTGGGATTGCAGTGATTGTAAATAGAAGGTTGGTCTTGAAGGTTTGTGGGAGGCAGGTTTCTGAAAGTTGTCCCACCAGTACATTAGACTTGACCCACTCTTAGATTTCAGCGTTTCTTTTTAATTAGCCAAGTTTTGGAAGTCTGTTGGTTGACATATTCCTCTTTGTCTTAGCTTTAGATGGCAGTGATATTGGTATCCTGTTGCAACATGAAGTTTAAGCACCTTACCTTTGGCCACAAAGTTTTCTGCTAAGGAGCTACATAGGTCTTGTAACTGAGATTCTGTGTACTTTGAGTTATGAAATTCTGTGAGGATTGTAAGGAGCACTTTAGTGGGGTACTTGGCATCGTTGACCCTGTTCGAGTAGTTTAGCCTTTTTGCCTTATTCATGGATGCTTTGTAAATCTCTTTGAGCCTCCATGTTTTGCTGAGCAATCTGCTGCTAGATTAGTGCCATTTGTGATTCAATCTTCTTTATTTCTGTCAAGGTGTTTTATGTCATCATTTAGAGTGTGGGATTTGTTTGGTAGGCATGAGTTTGTGAAAACCTTGGCCAGCCACTTAGACATCTTGTGGATATTTTTTATTAGATTGTGTATTGTGATGAGAGCGTGGAGTTCTAAGGGGTCTACTTTTTTCCTCTGCCTGTAGGTGTTTGACATCCTTTTGTGAAAGGATTTGGTCTTGAGAGAGGTTTAGGTTACATAGATTAGTTGGTGGTAACTTCAGAAGATAGGTTAGTTCCATATTAATGTGATGGGTCAATGCAGGGCAAAGACTGTTTTGAATGTGTGGTTGGATAAATGTGTAGACTCAGTGACTAGCTGCCAGAAGTTGACATCTTGCAAGTTTGTTTTTAGTTTTTAATGCCTCTTGGCTGTTGAAGATAGTGATTGTTAAAACGTATTTCAGGCCAGAGGCTCAGGTTGGTGCAGTTAAGCAATATTTTCACTATGACATCCAGTACAGACTTTGTAAAAGATCAATTGCTCAGCAGTGGTCTGAGATGAGAAGCAATGCACACGAGAAGGTAAGTTTCGGTGTGCAGCAGGCAAGCATGTATTTGTTGTCTGTCAAGAGTATGGGCCTGATTTAGATTTCAGCACCGAAATCTAAATCATGCCCTATGTCTTCAATGGTAGAGGTTGAAGTGATTATTTAATTTTTGCTGTTAAACCATCTCACCCTTCCCCTAGCAGTTTTCTTTATGGTGGGATTGCCTCATGGGCTACGAGAGAGCTGTCATCTCTGAGCTAAGTATTGGTTTG
Organism: Calotriton arnoldi; assembly: GCA_963921515.1. Taxonomy (NCBI): domain Eukaryota; kingdom Metazoa; phylum Chordata; class Amphibia; order Caudata; family Salamandridae; genus Calotriton; species Calotriton arnoldi. The sequence goes on from CAWUFW010000399.1 coordinate 63,679, forward strand.
GATTTGAGTCTGATGTTAGCTCTAAAATATTTTGTCACTTTTAATTCAACGAATGTGCATTGATCACAAGGCAGATCTGGTGAACAGGTAGCTGAGAGGAAGTATAAAGTAAAATTTAGGAAGAGAAATATCAAGAAACTTGTGGAGGGTGTCAGTACAGCGAGATGGAGGGGCATGACTAGCATGGGAGAGTTTGGCACTAACAGACAGTGAAGTGGAAATTTAGGATGATAAAGGGAGTTTAGGGACTTTCCCTGGCCTCCTCAAAGAGATTGAGAAAAAACCTAATTGGGTGAAAGAGTGCAGGAGATGGCGGGGTGGAATGCGCAGATAGCGGTAGGTAAGCAGGAGTAATAGACATAAGTGGTCAAGAGATGGGCAATAGCAGCAAGGGAGATGAGAAAAAGGGCAAGATGATGTGGTATGGAGCTCTCCTCTTTTTGCAGTGAGTGACAACGGTGCGTGTGTTAAGCCACACAATTGTTTTCCTACTCATCATAATATAATAATGCAATAAAAAGTTCAAGGTTTCTATGTGCTCAATGAAATTCATGTCTGCTGGCTTATCTACATTCTCATAGCCTTGTCAATCACACAAGGTTATAAATTAACAAAAATATTGTGCAAAAAAACCTATGGAATTACAAGTTAAATCGTTGGATACAAAAGTGCCTCTTGGATTACAGTATTCTCTGAATTTGAGCAGGGAAGCTCACACCAATTCAACATTCAACCTCAATTATAGTATTGGCTTAACTACGATCAGTTGGGAGTGAAGCGAAACAATTATGACTTTAAAGTGAGTGTACAAGATTAGGGGTGGGCAGAATTCGTAGAGTTTCACTCCATCGAATTTAGCGGAGTTACATAAAAACGCAGCAAAATTCCGCAGAGTTCCATCAAAAGCCGGAATATATACTACAATTTAGAGCATTAATGTGAGCAGCTATGACAAATCAGCACAAATGGCACCATGCAATGCGCAGGAGCATGCAGCAATTCAAGTTGATTTTGCTGTCGCTAAAGTAGAAAATCTACTTGAGCAGCAGTGAATCTACTCGAGAAACAGCCTTCTGACCATGACCACTCGTGACCACCCGCAACCGCCAGCATTCGAAAATCATGCTAGGGGATGCCAAATCTCGCTTGCGTTCACCAGCTCACATTTATAGAGCCTTGCAGGAAAAGAATTCCACCACGCAGCGATTGGTGGAATTTGGCCAGAACTTCACATTACAATAGTTATGCGGAGTCGCCAAATTCCACAAATTCTGCGGGCAGAATGAAACAGTTCACCCACCCCTAACAAGGATAACACAGAAATCACTACGGCCCTGGAGCGTACATTATATTCTGGAAGACAGTGGTCTCTAACCAGAACATCCAGGATTTCGTGATTTGCTCAAAAAACTGCAAAATCAGCAGTTTTTAAAAGCGACATGTTTTTCATGCCGCAGCTTCTTTCGAAATAATGCTAAAATGTGCGGAGAACATGCTTGTCACTTATGGGAGCCAGCAACGCCCGCACACCTGGACACCTAATCGATGTCTGATGACGGATCCCTGCCCCTCGGCCACAAGTGTGGTTTCAATCGCAGCTTTGAAACCATATAAACACCATCTTCCGGCTAAACAAACACGTTTCTTTCCCAGAATAACCATCTTAACGCTGCACCTTTGCACATCTTTATTTGATGCACAGTCTGTCAAGAAACCAATCGTTTTCGTTTGATGCAGACAGACACATGAAGTTGCATTTACGGGCGAGATTTGTATCACACATACTGCCCTGAAACATAAGAAAGCTTTACTAGTATACCGGGTATACAGAATCCAGAGTGGACAGCCAAGGCTAAGATGTCTTTGGTGGAATTTAGTGGAAAACAACGATTTAAAATATTGCAGGTAGGTGTCAAATTATGCTCTGTAATACTTCCCACATCACCATCTCATCATCAAGGCAGTAGACTGTTTTTTATTGAATAAAGCAACCCCAGATATTAAATGATTTACTGAGAACTCTGGAGACTTCTCAATAGGTCACTACCTCTGTTAGGATGGTAAGATTGAGGCAGAATCAGCCTTTGCCAAATATCCAGCTGAGCCTGTCTAACTCATACCAGGCTATAAGAGGCACAAACATTTACTCACAATCCAGGAAGCATCAGTGGAAACTCCTTCAGACCTTGAATCACTGCAGACACAGTTTTGCAAGAAATCAATCATGCTTTCAAAGGAGTCAAAATCTGGATGTTTCAGACTCAGCTAGTTCCTTTCAGAATCCAAATTCCATGGTTCTGGACTATATGTTTTGACCCATGGCCCAGTTCTGGTCCGAATATGTTACTTGGTCCTACCAATGACACTCACGGCTGATCCAGATATGCTAGGTGTCCTCACTGACGGCCAGTGGCTGGACTGCCACCACCCTAATCATCACACAAATTAAATCAGATGCGGGTGGCTCTGTGACTGTGACTGTGGGCATTGTTCACATTTTGATATTACAAAAAAAGTGAAAAATTACCAAGTACAGGGACACTCAAAATCAATCAAGCTGGGAAATGGCATTGATGTTCGCAGAGAACGCCATATAAATACAATTCCCAACTCTTCTCTCAGGATCATGCATGCACTCTGTTAGGATGGAAAAGTCCCTTGCATGGTGACAGATATGTACCCTTGCCCTGAGTGCCCCAGCTGTGGTGATATCTGAATCCTTGGTACTAATGTTTGGTCATGAGCAACACGTATCATGCTGTACGCTATGACCTAGGTCAGTCACATGGACTCTGGTCTGTTTAGACCAGGTGAGGCTCCCAAAGCGTTACCCTCAGGAGGTGTAAGGCTGCTGCCTTCCTCTGGAGTTAAGTAGCATGAGGACGGTGGTGGCAGTATATCGTGTTTTTAATAATCAGTAGAGTGACAAAGGTCAGATTTACCTGTGACACTACAGGGGTGCCCCTGCCCATCCTAGCAAAGTTCCACTGCTGTGTGCAAAACTCAACCCTTGGCCTGCACTGAGGAGTGTGTGCAACATGAGAATGCACATGTGCCTGAGAGATGGTACAGTGCAGGGCAAATAGCGCAAGCGATTGTGTATGCCCGCTAGGCACTACTTGTACTTGAGAGCTTGGTGCTCTGAATTGGTCGGGGGTCCTCTAGAACTATATGGAAAATTGTGGCCATCTTATATTGAGATTTTCATTACTATCACTGCAGAACTTCATTACTCTCATGGCAAAATTCCACTCTGAGATAGCTGCCATATATCCTTGTAGTGAGAGCTTCAGAGTAGCGGACATAGACATACTGTCATCAGCGATGCAGCTGCCCTCTACACACTTGCCTGCAATGCCCCAACTTACTGAGGAGCTAGGATACTATATCGTAGATTCATGGGCATGTATTATTGGACTACTTTGAGCCTATTTACATAAGTTAATTGTGTATGGAAAAAAAAAGAAATTTGGTGGCGAGGGTGAGCCCGATGCCTAGCCGCTGATCATGCGAAGCTCCACCCCCTCGCGTCAAGGTCACGCGCACGTATGCCGAAACCACCGACCGCAAGCTAGTTGCGAAATGCCATGGAGTTCGGGACTGAGCCGAAAACGGGATGCTGTTGGTGGCGGTAACTGCGAGTAAAGGCAGTTGGTCTGGTTCCGATTGCCATAAGGAGCAGAACAGGACAGAGGACTGTAAAGAGTGCAGAGCGGAGCAAACTGGAGCAGAATGCAGGGAGCTGCCAGGAGTCTTGCTGAGGTAAGGGGGTCCCTTCCGGTCGAGGAGTCATCCTGAGAGACAGATCCTGTACAGTTGAGAGTCCCTGTGTAGACATACCCTTTGATTTTATTGTACCTCGGCAGTTCCCCACGGATTGAGTTCTCCTTCTAAAGCTGTCAGCACTTTCCTATGAGTCCTTGGGAGTATGTAGCTGCAAGTACACTCTGTGAATACATATCAGAACCTTTTTCGGCCTGTTCAACAGATAAGGTTAAAACAATAGAGTGAGGGATAAACTGTTCCTCTACTGGATGATTAAAGTGTGCGACAAATGGTTTTGAGGGGAGCAGGAGTTGGAGCTTCAGCCTCTGCTTTGAGCCCTTCATCCATAGTACAGAGGGCGAAAAGGAAGGCAGCGCAAACTCATATTCTGGCCGTGAGGAGAGAGAAGAACTCAGTCAAAAAAGGTTTATAGATAAATCAATGGAGCAGCTGTCCCCCGCTCTGTCAATTAGTAAAGTCTCCTCTCCTGGGCTCATTAGGGCCTCCGTAAGAATTAGCCCCTAATGATATAGACTTCACGGATTGTAGGGTGGAGGCTGGTTTTGTGGCTGAGTCCGTCGAAACCTTGAATCTGGTGAGAACGAAAGATTTAAAGGCTACTAGTAGTTCGAAAAATATCCAGGGCATGGGGATTGTGCCAATAGTGACATTTACTGGTTCTGTGGGGAAGAATGAGCCTGACACTTCCCATAAGGACTATCCGTTATTTGCCAAAAGTCGTAAAGTAGTGCCGGAGGGCCCAATCTGTCTTTCAAAAGGATGGGAGATAGGCGAAGCAACCAGCGACCAGGGGGCTTCAGCACTTACGGAAATCCATAAGCAGAGCTTTATCAAACTGCCACCTGGCATTATTACTTCGCGACGTTCCTAATAACTTACGGCAAAATACCAGGGCAAAAGACCAATTTAATGGGGGAAATGGTAGTAGGAAGGACCCCGACTGTACTCTCTCAGGGCTCTGACGGAGCAGGCACCAAGCGATTATTGCAGGGACTACCTCAAGGGTCGATGAGAGGAGCTGATAGTGCCATGAGCCACCAGAACCCATAACAATCTAATGAGATATCGATTGGACTAATGATGTACCAGGTTCAACAGTTTTTTGGAACTATCCTTGCAGAAATATGAGAGTGAAAAAATGCGCAGGCACAGGAAATTGCCATTGTCCATCAAAGACTAGATCAAACTGAAGGCATGGTACAGCAGATTCCAGAATGAATGAAAGAACTTGAGCAACGTGTATCAGATATTGAGGACCATTCTCTGTGTTGTGACAATGATATTGCTACATTAAAAAAGAAACTTCAGGCCTCACAACTGAAAATCGATGAAATGGAGAACTATGGGAGACGATCAAATCTGCGTTTTACAGGAATCCCGGAGGACAAGGAGCGTATAAATGGCCAGCTTAATCCCTTGTTATATATGGTAACAATGATTAAGGAGCATATACTTGAGAAGGCGCCGGAAGATCTTACTATAATGAGGGCGCATAGGTTTCCTGCATATCGCTTAGCAGGGTCAAAGTACCCAAGGACAATGATTGTAAATTTTTCAGATTTTCGTATAAGAGAGGCCATTTTAAGTAAGGTAATTCAGAAAAAGAAATCTTGCTAGCTGATGGGTACAGGGTGAGAGTTTTCTCGGATATGTCAGCAATTGCAGCTCACCGGAGTAAAGAGTTTGTTGGACTGATTAGTCAGTTTAAGAGTGCAGGAGCGTAGGCTTCTATTATTCAACAGTCCAAATTGAAAGTTTTATTTAAAGGTCAATTCCACCTATGTACTACCCTTGAGGAAGCTCATGCTGTATTATTAACGATGTCTCAAGTAACCAAACCTTGATACCCAGGGGGCTAGAGATGTAAAGGGATTTCTATGTTGGAAATAGCTATACCTGTGTGGAACGTGTATATTTAGCTTATCTTATTAAGGATCCCCTGCATAATATTATGTTTAGGCTGTTATCAATCTCACATTTTACATTGCACTTTATACGGCACTTTAAGCACTTTATTATGCTATATTATATTTTGTACTGTTATAGTATTTTTTCTTACCAAACTTGAAATGGGTTGAAATGGGTAACGAAGTTAGCACTGTAGGACCAGCCCATGGGTTGCATTAAGCAGCTCATGAGCTGATGTATGAGTAGGAGCAAGCCTATACACTATGCATGTGGCACTTTTTTTAGGTCTCGCGCCTAGCGTTGCACTGCGCAGCTGGTGCTCGCGCAGCGCGAGACATTTAGTAGGTGAAAAACGGGGATTCAGCACTGACCTAGGAATCGCACACGCTCGTGCGTGTGCGATTCCTTTTGTGCTCCCCCATTGGCCTGTTCATGCGTCTTTGTATAAAAGTCTGCACGCAATTGGCCAAAGGCGGGCGCATTGCTCCGCCCATGGCCTATTGGTGTCTATTACGTGCTTGGTGCGCGTAATAGACACCAATAGGCCATGTGGTTTCAATTATCGTGCCCAGACACGGGCGTGATAATTGAAATCACATGCTTAGCTGTGGCGCGCGCGCGCCCACCACTTGCGGGCGTGTTTTTTTTTTTTTAACAATAGCGATCGCTTTCGCGATCGCTTTCACTGCCGCTTGTCTAGTTTTCGTTTCAAGGAGGCAGTTTTAGCCGCATGTGCTTTTTACACCGCTGCCTTGTTTCCAGATAGTATCTGAAATAAGTTTCGCAGCTGCTTTTAAAAGTGTTGAAGTATTGAAGTATTATGCATTGCACTATGTTCACACAGTATAAAAATGTCTGCCCCATCTTTAGGCCGCTCCTCGGACTTCTGTGAGGCAGAACTCCCATGTTTTCTGCTGACTGTCTTTGGCGTGGATGTACGGAGGAATGTTTGATTACAGTGTAACAGGTTTGGTGGCGAACTCCAGATAAATGTACACCACGCACGCAAAATGTTCCTTTGGGCATTCAGTTCAGCTACTTGCAGCGGTGGAGGGCTCTGCTCTTCGATGTACTTCCTGACGGACTGCTAAGTTTGAAGTGCCTGTCGGGCACAGGTTGCTCTTTTGAAACTTTCTTACATTTTTCACTGAGGAGGAACAGTGCGATGCCAACAATGAGAATAGCACTGATGATCCCAATGGGACTAGTGCTGATGCCAACAATGAGAATAGCACTGATGATCCCAATGGGACTAGTGCCGATGCCAACAATGAGAATAGCACTGATAACCATGGGACTAATGCCCATGACAACAATGAGAATAGCGCTGATGATACCAATGGGACTAGTGCCGATGCCAACAATGAGAATAGCACTGATGATACCAATGGGACTAGTGCCGATGCCAACAATGAGAATAGCACTGATGATAACAATGGGACTAGTGCCCATGACAACAATGAGAATAGCACTGATGATAACAATGAGACTAGTGCCGATGCCAACAATGAGAATAGCACTGATGATAACAATGGGACTAGTGCTCCTGACAACAATGAGAATAGCACTGATAACAATGAGACTAGTGCCGATGCCAACAATGAGAATAGCACTGATGATAACAATGGGACTAGTGCCGATGCCAACAATGTGAATAGCACTGATGATAACAATGGGACTAGTGCCGATGCCAACAATGAGAATAGCACTGATGATACCAATGGGACTAGTGCCCATGACAACAATGAGAATAGCGCTGATGATACCAATGGGACTAGTGCCGATGCCAACAATGAGAATAGCACTGATGATACCAATGGGACTAGTGCCGAAGCCAACAATGAGACTAGCACTGATAACCATGGGACTAGTGCCCATGACGACAATGAGAATAGCGCTGATGATACCAATCGGACTAGTGCCCATGACAACAATGAGAATAGCACTGATGATACCAATGGGACTAGTGCCGATGCCAACAATGAGAATAGCACTGATGATACCAATGGGACTAGTGCCGATGCCAACAATGAGAATAGCACTGATAACAATGGGATTAGTGCCGATGCAAACAATGACAATAGCACTGATGATAACAATGGAACTAGTGCCGATGCCAACAATGAGAATAGCACTGATGATAACAATGGGACTAGTGCTGATGCCAACAATGAGAATAGCACTGATAACAATGGGACTAGTGCTGATGCCAACAATGAGAATAGCACTGATGATAACAATGGGACTCGTGCCCATGCCAACAATGAGAATAGTACTGATAACCATGGGACTAGTGCCCATGACAACAATGAGAATAGCGCTGATACCAATGGGACTAGTGCCGATGCCAACAATGAGAATAGCACTGATGATAACAATGGGACTAGTGCCGATGCCAACAATGAGAATAGCACTGATGATAACAATGGGACTAGTGCCGATGCCAAGAATGACAATAGCACTGATGATAACAAAGGGACTAGTGCCCATGACAACAATGAGAATAGCACTGATAACCATGGGACTAGTGCCCATGACAACAATGAGAATAGCGCTGATGATACCAATGGGACTAGTGCTCCTGACAACAATGAGAATAGCACTGATGATAACAATGGGACTAGTGCCGATGCCAACAATGAGAATAGCACTGATGATAACAATGGGACTAGTGCCGATGCCAACAATGAGAATAGCACTGATGATAACAATGGGAATAGTGCCGATGCCAACAATGAGAATAGCACTGATGATACCAATGGGACTAGTGCCCATGACAACAATGAGAATAGCACTGATAACCATGGGACTAGTACCCATGACAACAATGAGAATAGCGCTGATGATACCAATGGGACTAGTGCCCATGACAACAATGAGAATAGCACTGATGATACCAATGGGAGTAGTGCCGATGCCAACAATGAGAATAGCACTGATGATACCAATGGGACTAGTGCCGATGCCAACAATGAGAATAGCACTGATAACAATGGGATTAGTGCCGATGCAAACAATGACAATAGCACTGATGATAACAATGGAACTAGTGCCTATGCCAACAATGAGAATAGCACTGATGATAACAATGGGACTAGTGCCAATGCCAACAATGAGAATAGCACTGATAACAATGGGACCAGTGCTGATGCCAACAATGAGAATAGCACTGATGATAACAATGGGACTAGTGCCCATGCCAACAATGAGAATAGTACTGATAACCATGGGACTAGTGCCCATGACAACAATGAGAATAGCACTGATGATACCAATGGGACTAGTGCTCCTGACAACAATGAGAATAGCACTGATGATAACAATGGGACTAGTGCCGATGCCAACAATGAGAATAGCAATGATGATAACAATGGGACTAGTGCTGATGCCAACAATGAGAATAGCACTGATGATAACAATGGGACTAGTGCCGATGCCAAAAATGAGAATAGCACTGATGATAACAATGGGACTAGTGCCGATGCCAACAATGAGAATAGCACTGATGATGACAATGGGACTATTGCTCATGACCGCAATGAGAATAGCACTGAAACCATGGGACTAGTGCCCATGACAACAATGAGAATAGCACTGATGATAACAATGGGACTAGTGCCAATGCCAACAATGAGAATAGCACTGATGATAACAATGGGACTAGTGCCGATGCCAACAATGAGAATAGCAATGATGATAACAATGGGACTAGTGCCGATGCCAACAATGAGAATAGCACTGATGATAACAATGGGACTAGTGCCGATGCCAAAAATGAGAATAGCACTGATGATAACAATGGGACTAGTGCCGATGCCAACAATGAGAATAGCACTGATGATGACAATGGGACTATTGCTCATGACCGCAATGAGAATAGCACTGAAACCATGGGACTAGTGCCCATGACAACAATGAGAATAGCACTGATGATAACAATGGGACTAGTGCCAATGCCAACAATGAGAATAGCACTGATGATAACAATGGGACTAGTGCCGATGCCAACAATGAGAATAGCACTGATAACCATTGGACTAGTGCCCATGACAACAATGAGAATAGATTATACCAATGGGACTAGTGCCGATGCCAATAATGAGAATAGCACTGATTATACCAATGGGACTAGTGCCGATGCCAACAATGAGAATAGCACTGATGATACCAATGGGACTAGTGCCCATGACAACAATGAGAATAGCGCTGATGATACCAATGGGACTAGTGCCGATGCCAACAATGAGAATAGCACTGATGATACCAATGGGACTAGTGCCGATGCCAACAATGAGAATAGCACTGATAACCATGGGACTAGTGCCCATGACAACAATGAGAATAGCGCTGATGATACCAATGGGACTAGTGCCCATGACAACAATGAGAATAGCACTGATGATACCAATGGGACTAGTGCTGATGCAAACAATGAGAATAGCACTGATGATAACAATGGAACTAGTGCCAATGCCAACAATGAGAATAGCACTGATGATAACAATGGGACTAGTGCTGATGCCAACAATGAGAATAGCACTGATGATAACAATTGGACTAGTGCTGATGCCAACAATGAAAATAGTGATAACAATGGGACTAGTGCCCATGACAACAATGAGAATAGCACTGATAACAATGGGACTAGTGCCCATGCCAACAATGAGAATAGCACTGATGATAACAATGGGACTAGTGCCCATGCCAACAATGAGAATAGCACTGATAACCATGGGACTAGTGCCCATGACAACAATGAGAATAGCACTGATGATAACAATGGGACTAGTGCCCATGACAACAATGAGAATAGCACTGATAACCATGGGACTAGTGCCCATGACAACAATGAGAATAGCACTGATGATAACAATGGGACTAGTGCCGATGCCAACAATGAGAATAGCACTGATGATAACAATGGGACTAGTGCCGATGCCAACAATGAGAATAGCACTGATGATAACAATGGGACTATTGCTCATGACAGCAATGAGAGTAGCACTGATAACCATGGGACTAGTGCCCATGACAATGAGAATAGCACTGATGATACCAATGGAACTAGTGCCCATGACAACAATGAGAATAGCGCTGGTGATACCATTGGGACTAGTGCCGATGCCAACAATGAGAATAGCACTGATGATACCAATGGGACTAGTGCCCATGCCAACAATGAGAATAGCACTGATAACCATGGGACTAGTGCCCATGACAACAATGAGAATAGAGCTGATGATACCATTGGGACTAGTGCCCATGACAACAATGAGAATAGCACTGATGATACCAATGGGACTAGTGCCGATGCCAACAATGAGAATAGCACTGATGATAACAATGGGCCTAGTGCTGATGCAAACAATGAGAATAGCATTGATGATAACAATGGAACTAGTGCCGATGCCAACAATGAGAATAGCATTGATGATAACAATGGGACTAGTGCCGATGCCAACAATGAGAATAGCACTGATGATAACAATGGGACTAGTGCCGATGCCAACAATGAGAATAGCACTGATGATAACAATGGGACTAGTGCCCATGCCAACAATGAGAATACACTGATAACCATGGGACTAGTGCCCATGACAACAATGAGAATAGCACTGATGATACCAATGGGACTAGTGCTCCTGACAACAATGAGAATAGCACTGATGATAACAATGGGACTAGTGCCGATGCCAACAATGAGAATAGCACTGATGATAACAATGGGACTAGTGCCAATGAGAATAGCACTGATGATAACAATGGAACTAGTGCGATGCCAACAATGAGAATATCACTGATGATAACAATGAGACTAGTGCCGATGCCAACAATGAGAATAGCACTGATGATAACAATGGGACTAGTGCCGATTCCAAGAATGAGAATAGCACTGATGATAACAATGGGACTAGTGCCCATGACAACAATGAGAATAGCACTGATAACCATTGGACTAGTGCCCATGACAACAATGAGAATAGCGCTGATGATACCAATGGGACTAGTGCTGATGCCAACAATGAAAATAGTGATAACAATGGGACTAGTGCCCATGACAACAATGAGAATAGCTCTGATAACAATGGGACTAGTGCCCATGCCAACAATGAGAATAGCACTGATGATAACAATGGGACTAGTGCCCATGCCAACAATGAGAATAGCACTGATAACCATGGGACTAGTGCCCATGACAACAATGAGAATAGCACTGATGATAACAATGGGACTAGTGCCCATGACAACAATGAGAATAGCACTGATAACCATGGGACTAGTGCCCATGACAACAATGAGAATAACACTGATGATAACAATGGGACTAGTGCCGATGCCAACAATGAGAATAGCACTGATGATAACAATGGGACTAGTGCCGATGCCAACAATGAGAATAGCACTGATGATAACAATGGGACTATTGCTCATGACAGCAATGAGAGTAGCACTGATAACCATGGGACTAGTGCCCATGACAACAATGAGAATAGCACTGATGATACCAATGGAACTAGTGCCCATGACAACAATGAGAATAGCGCTGGTGATACCATTGGGACTAGTGCCGATGCCAACAATGAGAATAGCACTGATGATACCAATGGGACTAGTGCCCATGCCAACAATGAGAATAGCACTGATAACCATGGGACTAGTGCCCATGACAACAATGAGAATAGAGCTGATGATACCATTGGGACTAGTGCCCATGACAACAATGAGAATAGCACTGATGATACCAATGGGACTAGTGCCGATGCCAACAATGAGAATAGCACTGATGATAACAATGGGCCTAGTGCTGATGCAAACAATGAGAATAGCATTGATGATAACAATGGAACTAGTGCCGATGCCAACAATGAGAATAGCATTGATGATAACAATGGGACTAGTGCCGATGCCAACAATGAGAATAGCACTGATGATAACAATGGGACTAGTGCCGATGCCAACAATGAGAATAGCACTGATGATAACAATGGGACTAGTGCCCATGCCAACAATGAGAATACACTGATAACCATGGGACTAGTGCCCATGACAACAATGAGAATAGCACTGATGATACCAATGGGACTAGTGCTCCTGACAACAATGAGAATAGCACTGATGATAACAATGGGACTAGTGCCGATGCCAACAATGAGAATAGCACTGATGATAACAATGGGACTAGTGCCAATGAGAATAGCACTGATGATAACAATGGAACTAGTGCGATGCCAACAATGAGAATATCACTGATGATAACAATGAGACTAGTGCCCATGCCAACAATGAGAATAGCACTGATAACCATGGGACTAGTGCCCATGACAACAATGAGAATAGCACTGATGATAACAATGGGACTAGTGCCCATGACAACAATGAGAATAGCACTGATAACCATGGGACTAGTGCCCATGACAACAATGAGAATAGCACTGATGATAACAATGGGACGAGTGCCGATGCCAACAATGAGAATAGCACTGATGATAACAATGGGACTAGTGCCGATGCCAACAATGAGAATAGCACTGATGATAACAATGGGACTATTGCTCATGACAGCAATGAGAGTAGCACTGATAACCATGGGACTAGTGCCCATGACAATGAGAATAGCACTGATGATACCAATGGAACTAGTGCCCATGACAACAATGAGAATAGCGCTGGTGATACCATTGGGACTAGTGCCGATGCCAACAATGAGAATAGCACTGATGATACCAATGGGACTAGTGCCCATGCCAACAATGAGAATAGCACTGATAACCATGGGACTAGTGCCCATGACAACAATGAGAATAGAGCTGATGATACCATTGGGACTAGTGCCCATGACAACAATGAGAATAGCACTGATGATACCAATGGGACTAGTGCCGATGCCAACAATGAGAATAGCACTGATGATAACAATGGGCCTAGTGCTGATGCAAACAATGAGAATAGCATTGATGATAACAATGGAACTAGTGCCGATGCCAACAAAGAGAATAGCATTGATGATAACAATGGGACTAGTGCCGATGCCAACAATGAGAATAGCACTGATGATAACAATGGGACTAGTGCCGATGCCAACAATGAGAATAGCACTGATGATAACAATGGGACTAGTGCCCATGCCAACAATGAGAATACACTGATAACCATGGGACTAGTGCCCATGACAACAATGAGAATAGCACTGATGATACCAATGGGACTAGTGCTCCTGACAACAATGAGAATAGCACTGATGATAACAATGGGACTAGTGCCGATGCCAACAATGAGAATAGCACTGATGATAACAATGGGACTAGTGCCAATGAGAATAGCACTGATGATAACAATGGAACTAGTGCGATGCCAACAATGAGAATATCACTGATGATAACAATGAGACTAGTGCCGATGCCAACAATGAGAATAGCACTGATGATAACAATGGGACTAGTGCCGATGCCAAGAATGAGAATAGCACTGATGATAACAATGGGACTAGTGCCCATGACAACAATGAGAATAGCACTGATAACCATTGGACTAGTGCCCATGACAACAATGAGAATAGCGCTGATGATACCAATGGGACTAGTGCTGATGCCAACAATGAAAATAGTGATAACAATGGGACTAGTGCCCATGACAACAATGAGAATAGTTCTGATAACAATGGGACTAGTGCCCATGCCAACAATGAGAATAGCACTGATGATAACAATGGGACTAGTGCCCATGCCAACAATGAGAATAGCACTGATAACCATGGGACTAGTGCCCATGACAACAATGAGAATAGCACTGATGATAACAATGGGACTAGTGCCCATGACAACAATGAGAATAGCACTGATAACCATGGGACTAGTGCCCATGACAACAATGAGAATAGCACTGATGATAACAATGGGACTAGTGCCGATGCCAACAATGAGAATAGCACTGATGATAACAATGGGACTAGTGCCGATGCCAACAATGAGAATAGCACTGATGATAACAATGGGACTATTGCTCATGACAGCAATGAGAGTAGCACTGATAACCATGGGACTAGTGCCCATGACAACAATGAGAATAGCACTGATGATACCAATGGAACTAGTGCCCATGACAACAATGAGAATAGCGCTGGTGATACCATTGGGACTAGTGCCGATGCCAACAATGAGAATAGCACTGATTATACCAATGGGACTAGTGCCCATGCCAACAATGAGAATAGCACTGATAACCATGGGACTAGTGCCCATGACAACAATGAGAATAGAGCTGATGATACCATTGGGACTAGTGCCCATGACAACAATGAGAATAGCACTGATGATACCAATGGGACTAGTGCCGATGCCAACAATGAGAATAGCACTGATGATAACAATGGGCCTAGTGCTGATGAAAACAATGAGAATAGCATTGATGATAACAATGGAACTAGTGCCGATGCCAACAATGAGAATAGCATTGATGATAACAATGGGACTAGTGCCGATGCCAACAATGAGAATAGCACTGATGATAACAATGGGACTAGTGCCGATGCCAACAATGAGAATAGCACTGATGATAACAATGGGACTAGTGCCCATGCCAACAATGAGAATACACTGATAACCATGGGACTAGTGCCCATGACAACAATGAGAATAGCACTGATGATACCAATGGGACTAGTGCTCCTGACAACAATGAGAATAGCACTGATGATAACAATGGGACTAGTGCCGATGCCAACAATGAGAATAGCACTGATGATAACAATGGGACTAGTGCCAATGAGAATAGCACTGATGATAACAATGGAACTAGTGCGATGCCAACAATGAGAATAGCACTGATGATAACAATGGGACTAGTGCCGATGCCAAGAATGAGAATAGCACTGATGATAACAATGGGACTAGTGCCCATGACAACAATGAGAATAGCACTGATAACCATTGGACTAGTGCCCATGACAACAATGAGAATAGCGCTGATGATACCAATGGGACTAGTGCTCCTGACAACAATGAGAATAGCACTGATGATAACAATGGGACTAGTGCAGATGCCAACAATGAGAATAGCACTGATGATAACAATGGAACTAGTGCCGATGCGAACAATGAGAATAGCACTGATGATAACAATGGAACTAGTGCCGATGCCAACAATGAGAATAGCACTGATGATAACAATGGGACTATTGCCGATGCCAACAATGAGAATAGCACTGATGATAACAATGGGACTATTGCCGATGCCAACAATGAGAATAGCACTGATGATAACAATGGGACTAGTGCCGATGCCAATAATGAGAATAGCACTGATGATAACAATGGGACTATTGCTCATTACAGCAATGAGAATAGCCCTGATAACCACGGGACTAGTGGTGATGATAACAATGAAAATAGCTCTGATGATAACAATGGGACTAGTGCTCATGACAACAATGAGAATAGCACTGATGATAACAATGACTATAGCTCTGATGATAACAGTGGGACTAGTGCTAACGAGAACAGTGAGAATAGCGCTGATGACAACAATGAGACTAGTGCTGATGACAACACTAATGACAACAACGAAAATAGCGCTGATGATAACAATGAGACTAGTGCCAATGACAACAATAAGAATAGCGCTGATGATAACAGGACTAGTGCAGATGGCAAAACTGCATGATTAAGAGATTGTTACTCAGGTCCGCACTGCTCATTCATAGGAGACACTGTCCTGGACTCACATGCCTCTCATCAGTGTGCACACTGGTCTTTAACCATATTCCTCCAACAGATTCTAGCACATTATTACAGGTTAGTATGTTCCTTGTGAGGCCTCCTGACTCCTGCCATTGGGATTTAAGTTCTGCCACTATGTTGATTAAAATTCCAGTGCTGGAGCATTGTGCTTTTGGTAACACGAAGCCATCTCGTGCTTTACCTGTACTTGTTTGTTTTTGTGAGTAACGTTAAAGGAGCCAGTATGCGCTGTGGAAAGGGCTTTTCGGTAACAACAAGCATTTGCAATCTAATAGGTCTCGCATTTACGCGAGTTTGACCTATTGGCATTGTAAATGACAATGGCTTTTATTTATGTTTCAAAAACCAAAACATAAATAAAAGGCAATGTCATTTACAATAAAAATAGCTCAAACTCTCGCAAATGCGAGACCTATTGCATTGCAAATGCTTGTTTTCTCTTCCTGTTGCTAGGTTTATTACACCTATATATCTGAGAAGTGTTCAATAACCATATAACCCTTTTGGGAGCTAAAGTGTATGACTTTTGGATAATATCTCATATATCTGAGAAATGTACTACCATACGGCCCTTTTGGGGTAAAAGAAAGTGTTCTTGGATATAAGCTTAGGTATGGATTAAAGGCTGCTAGTTTACGTCAAGCTACATAAGTTATAAATGGTATAAGCACTTTCTTGCCAATCGGCATTTTGAGATCAGCCTGTGGATAGTGATTAGATGTCCATAAGTCTTTATGTAGTTAGGAGTAAACCTAAGGCCAAGTCCATCTATTGCGATAGCTCCTGCTGAAATATTAGTAGAGACCTTAGTAACCTAACCAATGGTGCTATACAGGGGTCAGATATTGTGACTAAGAGACAGGGGCAAGGGGTAAAGGACTTTTTTTTAGAAGTTCCTGAGATATTCTATGATGGGAATAGTTTTATCTGTCTGGAACGTGTATCCTATTAAGGAACCCCTGCAGTTACTGAGGTTCAGATTGTTTGCACTTTTACACTTTGTATTGCACTTTACCCAGCACTTTATGCACTTTATAGTACATTTGCATGGCTAGAGCACCTTTTTAAATTTTGAAATGGTCGATTATGATGCATTAGCACTTTAGGACCAGCCTATGGATCGTGATTGGCGGTCCATGGGCTGGTGTAGGGTAGGAGCAACCCTATGTGTTGTGTATATGACAACCCCTCTTTTTTGGGGGGGGGGCTGTCATAGACCAGTTTGTACAAGTTATAAATAGCACAAACACTCTCTTGTCAAACTGTCAGCACTTTCATATGCGGTAGGAAGGTCAGGAAGGTGTTACAGAGGGGGTGGGAGTATGAGCGTGAGGCTAGACGCCAGGTCAAGGCGTCAAAAAATGTTGGGTGGGCTGAAGAGGGGAGTTAAGGGCCATTCCCCTCTTTGGTGGGGGGGTTGGAAGGGGGATGCAGGTAAAAAGGAGCAAGGCAAGAGCACATCAAAAATGGGTAAGTTCTAAGAGTAAAATGAGAGAAGAGAGTGATGAGGCAGCTGAGGTAAATTTGGTATGTAGTAATATGGGTCAACCTTGTTCAGCAAAGTACGGCTAGGTCATACTAAGGAGGAAAAACTAAGTTAAGGGGAAAAGAGAATTCTTTTTTGGTGAAGGTGTTTTGTTTAAAGTTAAGGAATGGCACAGAGGATAAAGATAATCTCGTGTAATGTAAATGGTCTTCTGAATGAACGTAAAAGTAGGGCACCTTAAGTGTAACTCTCCTAAGCTGTCAGTGCCTAGAAAATATTCGCAAGTATATTTTGCATCAGTTAATAGGGCAGTTCGGGGAGTCGGTATTCTGTATTCGAGCCGATTGGACTGGGAGGTAAAAGAAGTGATCCGGGATGATGAGGCAAGATGGATCTTAATCAAAGTGAAAGCTGTGGGGATTTTTATGATTTTTTTGAATTAATACAGGCCAATCTTTGACGATGTCAAATCTTTAGAACAGATCTATGAGGTATTAGTAAATGTCCAAGGCCCCATAGTTATGGAGGGGGACTTTAACTTTATACAAGACCTACGATTAGACACTTCAAATAAGGCTAAGCAACAGTTAAAACCAAAGACCCTGAGACTGATAACAATTTTGAAAGAAGATTTTGCCCTCATAGATCCTTGGCGTGCAGATTACCCTGGCCTTTCTCAGTTTACATTCTATTCTGCAAGGTTTAAAATCACTTCACGAATAGACTTCTCTATGATAAACAAGCAACTAGAAGAAAAGGATCAGAGATTATTACTAATTCCTTCTTGGATCACTGAATAGTCTCTCTGGTCATATTATTAGGAACGTCGCAAAGTAATAATGCCGGGTGGCAGTTTGATAAAGCTCTGCTTACGGATTTAGTGTGGATTGCAGAAGCACTGAAGTTTATACAGATGTTTTTTAAGGAGAATCTAAATACGGCCCCCTGCTTTATGGTGTGGGAGGGTTTTAAGGCTATCATATAAAGCCAACACCTATAAGCAGAGGGTACGAAAGATAGAAGCTCTACAAAAAAATGTGGAACAAGCTAGGAATGAGCTAAATTCAGGGTGCATAAGGGAGCATGAGAAAAAGAAACTTCAGCAAGAACTGGCAAGAGCGAAGGACCAATTAAGGAATTTTTTTATGCTAGAAGCTATCACTGGGAGTAAGGCCTACCAACAGAAAGTGTACGAAGAAAGTCAGCTTATAGGCAAATATTTAGCATGGTCTACTACAGTACAGCAGAATAGGCAAATAATTACACAAATAAGAGATCCGACCACTGCACCTATGATAGAAGATAAAGATAGGATAGCATAAATAATTCTTCATCATTTTAAACAAATATATGCCGAAGTACAGGTAGTGGACATACAGGATTTAGAAAATTATTTTGCCACATTTCAGCTGCCACAAATTACCAGGGCCAATATTGAATCTCTAAATAAGCCTATTGAGCCTATAGAACTATCTGAAACACTAAAAGGGATGACTAATGCGAAGGCTAGTGGAAATGATGGAATTCCTGCTGAAGTATATAAGATGTTTTTAGAGGAACTCTCCCCATTTTTAATATTTTTGTTCAATCAAATTATGGAAGGGGTCGCCATTTCTAATAGATTTAAGGAATCAGTTATGATTAGTATTCTTAAAAAAGATAAATATCCAGCCGACCCTAATTCTTATCGCCCTATAAGCCTACTAAATGCTGATTATAAGGTTTTTATGAAAATCTGGGCAAATAGGATTGCTGGGCCTGCACAACAAGTATTCCATGCTGACCAAACAGGATTTCTTCCAGGTAGATCAATAGCAGCTAATACTTTTTTTCTGATGCAGGCGATTGATTATTTTTCAATTAACAAGGAGGAGATTGCAATTTTAATGATGGACGTGGAAAAAGCATTCGATCTTGTTGATTGGCAGGCCCTGCTTTTTATTTTAGGGAAGTTTGGCTTTCCTTCCCACTTGATAGGGATGTTAAAAGGAATATAGAAAAGGGGACGTAGCAAAGATAATAATCAATGCAGAACAGGTGGGAGAAGTGGTGATAAGGCGCGGCACCCGACAGGGATGCCCCTTATCCTCTCTTTTATTCTCCCTTTTTATCGAGCCACTCGCCATAAAAGTTTGCTCCAACATATTAATTTTAGCCCCGATAACTGGGATGGCAAAAATTTAACTTTTCGCCGATGATATGATTTTATATTAACCCTGGGCGGAACTGGCGGAGCGGGTCTACACGGAGGTCCACGGAGTTGGGAACAAACTCCGTGGAACTCCGCTCTGCTACCCGCCTCCACCCCCCCTATTAAAATTAATTAGACATTAATTAAAACTAAAACAAAAAACACTTACCTGTACTGCGGCATCCCCGGCTGCCCTCCTCCTCTTCCTCGCCGTCTCTGGGTGATCATTGCGAAAACTGCGCAAGTGCACGCGCATTTCTTGCGAGAAGTGGAGGCGGGGGCTGGCCAACTCCGCTCTGCTGCGGAGTGTGCAGAGATTTGCCTACTCCGCGGAACGTGGAGTAGGCAAATCTCTGCACACTCTGCGGGCGGAGCGGAGTTCTCCACCCGCGCCTATTTTATATTTGAAGGTTGAACATTCAGGGTGCATTAGAGGAAATCCAGGCTTTTACAGACCTGGGTGGTTATAAAGTCAATCGGGCAAAACAGAGCTGCTTTTGTTTAACTCTACAGAAGCCCAGCTGCCAGCAGGGCTACGGACTCTGGCACGGCGCCCGATAAGATACTTGGGGCTGTATGTAACAGCTGATTTTACCCAATTGTTTCAGTTAAATTATGGAAACACCCTCATGAAGGTAAAAAAGCTTTTAAAGAGGTGGACGTTACTACCTTTGTCATTAGTGGGCCGAGTTTCACTAGTTAAAATGACAATACTTCCTTTGTTTGTATTCCTGTTTATGAATCTTCCTCTGAAAGTACCAATTTCTTATTTCGAGGAACTGGATAAAGTTATCCGTGAATTCGTATGGGCAAAAAAGCAAGCTTGGCTAAAACTATCTATTCTTCAATTAGATACCGAGCATGGGGGGCTAGCGCTACCCCACTTTTCTACATATTTTATCAGGCTTCTTTGATTAGTCAGTAAATGCAACTAGCAGCTCTTTCAACAATATATGATAATTTTATCTTAAACCATATGCTAAAAGAAAGTGCGATTGATTTACCAGCTTTTCTTCGGTAAATTAAACTACTTAAGAAAACAAGATATAAGGTTATAATGACTATAGCAAGACACACTCAGCGACTTTATAAGGCATATAATATTCCGGCATGCCATGCATTTACCCCTCTCCAAGATGGGGGGCTGTGGGGCTCACAGCTTTCACATAGGGTGTTGCAGTCCTGGGGAGATCTAGGCTTTCTGAAGCTTGGTGATTTTTATAATGCTAATAATCTGATGACGTGGGAAGCATTTTTACAGCAATTCGGTATCGATAATCTATTTTGATGGTTAAGTTTTACTCAAATAATAAGTTTCCTTAAAAATAATTATACAGTGATCAATGATGTGGCAAAAATGATAGCAAGAGAGATTAACGACATGAAAGTATGCGGTATAGGAAACTGGTACCGGCTGCTACGCCAGAATACGAATAACAAGCTTATTGAGGATATGCTCCCAAAAGTTACGCAGGAAACGGGCTGTAGCTTTAGCATTAAAGAATGGAACTAATGTGTGAAATTTGTCATAAATCCATAAGAGCGGCTAATTTCTATCTAGATGGTTGTCCTATTATATGCCTCAGAAACTACATAAAATGTTCCCAGCCACTCGGAATCAATGTTTTATATGTGAGATGGAGGGGGCGGGTCACTGGGACCATATATTTTTTACATGCCCTAATTTAAAACACTTTTGGGAGGAAGTTTTTAAGTTTATCAGTGTCTGCATGGCAAGGCCCATTCTTCCATCGACACGGGTGGCCCTATTTGGCTATTACCAGTCGGGACTACAGCCATCAAAATATCAACAATATTTTATCTCCTCTGCAGTAGCGGTAGCTAGGTCCTTGATACTGCAGAATTGGAGATCTTCTAAGGTACCAACAATGGGGCAGTGGCTTGCCAAGGTAGATCAGACCTACTTGTTTGAGGAGGTATATGCAAAGAGAGTAGGGGCATTCCGTAGATTTAAGGCTACATGGGCAGGATACTCTTCTGTTTCTTCCTCAACATGAGTATGGCAATGTACTGCTATTGGTGTAAAAGGCTAAAGGGGTTTTATAGATAAAAGTGATCAATGATGTGGCAAAAATGATAGCAAGAGAGATTAACGACATGAAAGTATGCGGTATAGGAAACTGGTACCGGCTGCTACGCCAGAATACGAATAACAAGCTTATTGAGGATATGCTCCCAAAAGTTACGCAGGAAACGGGCTGTAGCTTTAGCATTAAAGAATGGCAACTAATGTGTAAAATTTGTCATAAATCCATAAGAGCGGCTAATTTCTATCTAGATGGTTGTCCTATTATATGCCTCAGAAACTGCTTAAATTGTTCCCAGCCACTCGGAATCAATGTTTTATATGTGAGATGGAGGGGGCGGGTCACTGGGACCATATATTTTTTACATGCCCTAATTTAAAACACTTTTGGGAGGAAGTTTTTAAGTTTATCAGTGTCTGCATGGCAAGGCCCATTCTTCCATCAACACGGGTGGCCCTATTTGGCTATTACCAGTCGGGACTACAGCCATCAAAATATCAACAATATTTTATCTCCTCTGCAGTAGCGGTAGCTAGGTCCTTGATACTGCAGAATTGGAGATCTTCTAAGGTACCAACAATGGGGCAGTGGCTTGCCAAGGTAGATCAGACCTACTTGTTTGAGGAGGCATATGCAAAGAGAGTAGGGGCATTCCGTAGATTTAAGGCTACATGGGCAGGATACTCTTCTGTTTCTTCCTCAACATGAGTATGGCAATGTACTGCTATTGGTGTAAAAGGCTAAAGGGGTTTTATAGATAAAAGTAATGCATATTTATTGTATGATTTGATAAAAAGTTTTATGATGCTGCTAGTATCTGTAATATAAATTTTCGGAATGTGGTGTTAAATGAACTTAAGGATTATGTATATCCAATTGTTTTATCTGTCTTTTATCTGCGGTTTGCACATTACTGTATTTATTTCAGCCATATGACCCATCTCTTCTTCTTGTTCAATATAAAAGAAAAAAGAAAAAAAGAAAGTAATTTGCAAAATCCCATGGGCTGTCATCAACACATGATCAAGCCATTGACTGAAGAAGGATCCGCCAAAACATGCCAGTGGCTGAAAGGGGCTATCCCAAAGCCCATCTCTGAAAATTGTATAATAAATGTGGTGTGTATTGTTGACATGACCTCTGGCAGTCATCTAAACTATATGTAGCCAGGCATGCAAGCCTTTTCTAATGATTTCTTTTTTAAAACCTGTTTTCTAGTTAATTTCTGATAAGAGAACAGGGAAATGTTTGTTTGTAGAGGCAGCTTCTCCAAAAGAGCAGGGCTCCCGATCCACCTTCATAATGTAGATACCATCATCTCACATACATACAGTAACGGGACCAGGGTAATCTCTGCCCCCATAGGACTCGGAAAAAAACCCGGTAGACCACCATGAGGGGCAGCAAGACTCCCATTAAGGAGTCATTTCTCAGCTACTTTACTGAAAATAAATATATATTTAGATACGTGAGAGTTTCCTTTCAGGTATATCATTATGCATTCCTTTGTGATGACTGGGGCAGAGTTGTGATTTCTGGTCAGATCACTGCTAAGTAATATTTGTATAAGATTCACCTTATGCATACGTGACTGTGGAAAACATACTCCATTACCAGGAATTTCTCTACCCACTACAATCCTGCGCCCTAGGGTATCTAAGGAAGAGGTGTCATGCCTCACGGATCCAGTCGGCAGTGGTGCCCGGCAGAGTGCTAGAACATCGCAGGGAGAAATTCAGGCCCCTCCCACAAGGTTAGGATTAGAGCTGTGCCTCTGTAGAGCTGCAGAAACTTTAAATATGCCTATTTAAAAGAGGAATACTCTTCTAAAACAGGTTCCATTGATTTAAGGCTGAAAAGGAATGATTACGAGTAAAATAAAGTGGCGTAATAAAGCTGCAAAATGTTCGTATTTGTGCTGCAAAAGTTACATTTTTGTGCTGCAAAATTTGCAAATCTATACCGCAATATCCTAGGGCATCTGCCTAATAAGCAATCAATCCATAAAATTATACCCAAACGGTCTTTTACTCAAGATACAAAAAATTAAACAAGAATTAAAAACAGCGACACAGTGGATGCTTAATGCAAAAACATGATTGATGCTCTCTTATAACACAAGTGATATATCGTCACCACTATGTGTAACAATAGAACAAGAATTGCACAGCCTGTTAATATAATACAGAGTCCAAAGGGGTCCATGTTTAAAGTCGATGACGTTTGGATCCCTGTAAGACTCTCTGGATTGAGGGGATAGAGGAGCCTGAGGAAGGACTAACACAATAATTTAAGCAGACATAAAAATAAAGCAAAGGAATTTAGAGAGAAATATAGAAAATGAGGCATATTTACAGAATGGTTTGAGGTCTCTTACTTCTTTAATGGTGTGTGCAGATCACACAAAAAGAGGGAAAATGAAAAGATAAAAAGACAAAATGAATGGGGGTTGTACACATGAAGAGGTCAAGAGATGAAGGAGAGTACCTAAGAATAGGCTCACTTTGGAGCGGGACCCGAGGGTCCTGAGCAAATAGTGCAAGGAAGTGATGGTTAGAGGTCTCATGTTTCCAAGAAAGCAAGTGCTAATCACACTAGCAGAAGCAGAAAAACACAATAAATAAGGATGTGTACATGGTGAGGTCAAGAGAGGAGAGTTCCCAGGAAATTGACTCACCTTGGAGTTGGGACCTGCAGGACATGGAGCAAATGGTGCCCAAAAAATAATCAATAGAGCGGCCTGTGAAGAAAAGGGCCCAGAAAACAATCAAATATACTACATGGAATGCTAGGCAGTAAAAAGAAAAAGGCTGCAGAAGTAGCAGTTTTATACCAATAAAGTGAATACTGAGCATGCAGGCAGGAATGATTTGAAGCCTGGAAAGGCAGTGGCCAATTGGGGAACAGGCGGTCAGCTTGGCAGGACGTGTGTATTCTTGGATTCGAATCAGGCACATCTGGTGAGAAAGGGCTCATAGTAATAGAGAAAAGACTCAGGCTAATGCATGGGCGTGCTGTTTGAGGCATAGTAATAGAAAAAAGTCTGGGCTGGGGCCTGCGCGGCCATCTTAATTTGGAGGTCCAACAAGTATAAAACAAATAAGGTGGCCATATTGGAAAGGCAAAGAGATTGACAGTTGCCAAAGGGATGTGAACAACAAATTCAAGAGGATGTAAAAGTGAGCATATTGGTGCAAATGCTAATAGGAGAAATGGATGGAAAGAACAGTAGGGAAAACCTTTTTTTCAAGGGAGAGAGAAGAGAAAAAAAGGTGAAAAAAAGACTGAGAGGGGAGAAAAGGACCAGTTGAAATCCAGTCAGACAAACTCAGGCATGACTAAATAGCTTCTGCATTGCAGGAAGTACAACAGAATTACTCAAAGATAATTTTTATGATAGTCTAGGCCCGTGGTACTCATAGTACGGCCCGCGGGCCGCCAGCGGCCTGGCAGGCGTTCATTGGCGGCCCACGGACCTTGCCTTGCAGTTTCCACGGCCGGCAGTAAACACAGAAGATACTTATTAAATAGTTATTCACTACGTATGCTCCTGCGGCCATCTTCTGTGTTTACTGACGGCCTCTGTGATGTCAGGGAACCTTCGGAAAGCTTCCCAAAAGGCCCTTTAAAAATCAGCAGTAAGCGCTTTCACAGCTGACTTTTAAAAGGGCCTTTTGGGAAACTTCCTGTTTGGACAGACAGATAGAGGCAGAGACAGATAGAGGCGACAGATAGAGGCAGAGAGACAGATAGAGGCAGAGAGACAGATAGAGACACAGAGATAGATTGAGACAGAAACAGATAGAGACAGAGATAGAGACAGAGAGAGACAGGGACAGACAGAGACAGGGACATACAGAGATAGAGACAGGGACAGACAGAGACAGATAGAGGCAGAGACAGATAGAGGCAGAGACAGATAGAGGCAGAGACAGAGGCAAAGACAGATAGAGGCAGAGACAGATAGAGGCAGAGACAGATAGAGACAGACAGAGATAGAGGCAGAGACAGACAGAGACAGACAGAGGCAGAGACTTACAGAGGCAGAGACTTACAGAGGCAGAGACAGATAGAGACAGAGATAGAGACAGGGGCAGACAGACAGACAGATAGAGGCAGAGACAGACAGAGACAGATAGAGAAAGAGACAGATAGAGACAGAGACCGGGACAGACAGACAGATAGAGGCAGAGACAGATAGAGGCGGAGACAGACAGAGACAGACAGAGACAGACAGAGACAGAGATAGAGACAGAGATAGAGACAGAGATAGAGACAGAGATGGAGACAGATAGAGTCAGAGACAGATAGAGTCAGAGACAGATAGAGGCAGAGACAGATAGAGGCAGAGACAGATAGAGGCAGAGACAGACAGAGATAGAGACAGACAGAGATAGAGACAGACAGAGATAGAGACAGATAGAGACTGGGACAGACAGGGACAGACAGATAGAGGCAGAGACAGGGACAGACAGAGGCAGAGACAGACAGAGAGACAGACAGAGAGACAGACAGAGGGAGACAGACAGAGGGAGACAGACAGAGGGAGACAGACAGAGGGAGAGGGAGGGAGACAGAGGGAGGGAGGGAGACAGAGGGAGGGAGACAGAGGGAGACAGAGAGAGAGAGAGAGAGGGAGGGAGGGAGGGAGGGAGGGAGAGAGAGAGAGAGGGAAACAGAGAGAGAGAGGGAGAGAGAGAGGTAGAGAGAGATAGAGAGAGGGAGGGAGACAGAGAGAGAGAGAAGGAGGGAGAGGGAGACGGGGAGAGAGGGAGAGGGAGGGAGACGGAGAGAGAGAGGGAGGGAGACAGAGAGAGGGAGGGAGGGAGACAGAGAGAGAGAGGGAGGGAGACAGAGAGAGAGGGGGAGGGAGACCGAGAGAGAGAGGGAGGGAGACAGAGAGAGAGAGAGGGAGGGAGACAGACAGAGAGAGAGAGATGTATGTATGCCAGGTCTGGTGGCTCAGAGGACAAATGTGTCCACTGCAGGGGCCTGTGTTCAACCTCATGGTCACAGGTTTTTTTATTGCTCTAGCCCCGCCCCGCCCCGTTCGCCTCCCCCACTGACCCCGCCCCCACCGGTGCGGCCCTCGGCCACAAACCACACTGTAAATTTGGCCCCCGAGAGAAAGTTTGTGAGTACCCATGGTCTAGGCATATTCAGGCAACATCCACAATTAAAGAAGGCGAACGCAATTGCTGTTGGTATTTGCAGTGAAAATGTCCCAGAATGTCTTGTTATAGTTGGTGAAGACCTTGTAGCTGCTGTTCTAGATGAATTTAACATTTATGTCGGTGAATGAATTGCGGTAGCCATGTTTTTCTGAAAGATTGCATTTTGTAACTCAAGGCACATGCCTAAATTTCCCTTGTATTTATTTCTACAGTAACCTGTCTAAATCTTAAATATAGAAATTGGATTTATCAGCAGTTAGTCCTGGTTCTCATGTGTACTGAGTTCACTTCACAAATTCTACTTTTGAAGAATTTTACTGTCCAATTTACATGGGTTTGAGACACATTTTTAATTGCTTTTCAGTATCTAAAGAAATCTAAGCTTTTTCTACAATGGATGTTATCATTGCTTTCCATTAGCAATTACAGACTGCCTAAGCCCTGACTTTTTAATGTCTTTCTTATCCCTTTTGTTGTATTCTGGCTCAACCAGAGTGTGGGGAAACGGCTGGTAGAATGTTGGGAGGAGGATGGAAAGATTCTAGGAATGTCAGTTAGAGCTAGAGGTTTCTTTGGGCGGCTGAAGTTTTGTCTGCTCTTGATTTATTTGGAATAAAAATGTATTTAGTTAGGAGTATGGCGTGATGAACCCACATGGTACTGGAAGCCTTGGTAAAGAAACATTCTTGATGAGGTGTTTTGTAGCTGGTATAGCCGTCCTGGTAGGTGTCTCATTGTTTGGAATCTGGTGTGATACTGGTGGAACATAGTTGAGTTTTCTATGTTTTTTTGGTTATCGGCACACAAGAAAGCTGGTGCACGAGCCCCAACTGATGTTTCAAGAGGAGATCTCGTACATAAAGAAGTAACAGGAAAGCTGGTGCACAAACCCGAAGCATAGGCAAGGAAACTACAAGAAGCTGGTGCACGAATTGACGCACGAAGAGGAAAGCTCTTGGGCGGTACAACATAGAAGGCGTGGTTGCGAGTGCCAGGAAGTGTATTTACTATTTGCTCTGTTGTGTTCACTGAACAGCCATATTTCAATGGTGGTGAAAAAACGGATACACTTTATTTGGTGGCTACATTTCTATGGTGTGGAAATAACGGGGGTTCGCACACCCGTGTTGAACACAAATATGTCCTAGTGATCATACTTGGCATGTAAAAATGTATGTTTCTTGCAGGCGGTGATCTGCACACCTTATGGTCATCATTTATATGTTTATTGTAGTGGTTTCGAATTTTGTACGCATTGTGCAGATTAAACAGTGATTTGCACATCTTGCTGAGGGAAAATCTAATTGTTACCAGATTATTTTATGTTTATCTATTTTTTTATCATTTGGCTGACAATTTAGTTGTAATATGGCTAGTATTGCACCACCACCTTTATTTTCACATTCTCAAGGAGAACTGCCTTTGGACTTGGAGCTTTGGTATCCTGTATTTCTGTCATATGTTGATGTTTTGGAAGGAGATGATTGTTCACCTCAAAGGAAACTTGCTCTTTTAAAACATACTTTGAGAGGTGTAGGTCTCAAAGAATTCAAATATTTACCTCCTTTAGAAAAGGCTGGCAATGTTAATATTTTTGAATATGCTGTAAAACAATTTAGAATTAGAGTTGGGGAAAAACTCAATACAGTTATGAAAAGATTTAAATTTTACTCCAGAGTACAAAGAGAGGATAAATGTATCGAAGAGTATGATTCGGCTTTAAGAGCATTGGCAGTATTATGTGAATTTGAAACAATTTCTTATAACCAAGTATTAAGAGATCAGGTCATGATGAAAACTAAAAGCAAAAAGGTGCAAGAGAGACTCTGGGTAGGAGCAAAAATGATGCTAAATAATACTGTAAGCATTGCTAAAGGAATTCAGCAATTTGAGAGATTTGTGAAAGAGTTCAGAGGTGCTAGCTGGAATGGTAGTGGGGACTGGAAATCTACTGAACCTATCACTGAAATTAATATAGTTAAAAATGACAAAGAGATTTACATAATAGAAATAAATTACGATAATTGTTATAGATATGGGAGTAGTTATCATTTAAGCAATTTTAATGGTTGTTCGGCAATTGATAAGACTTGTAATCGTTTCAGGAAGAACGAACAATTTGGAAGAGTTTGTAAAAGGAAGCCTGAAACAAATGTTAACTGTGTTTTAGATGATGATGACTGCCTCAATCCTAATGCCATACTGTGTATCAGTAGTGGAAGTGCCAATAGTTTTCCCAAATGTACGAGCAATATTAATGGTAAAAATGCAGAAGTCATGGTGGATTTCTGTGCTTGGTGTAATATAATCAGTAAGTCCTTATGGGAAACTAACTGGAGAAATGAGAGTTTGTTACCTCCTAATGTGTGACCTGGGGGTTATACCGGTCAGAAAATTGAGTTGTTGGGTTAATTTTGGGCTGACATACAGGTTGTTTCCAGAATAATTTATGGCAATATTTAAGTTTCTGCCAAAGGTGATCCTATTTTGGGATGGCCTCATTGTCAAGAATTGAACATTGGGTTAAATCCTAATGCTCTACCACCTGTCTATGCGATGAGTGGGTTGTGTGATTTTCAGAGTGTGTTTTGTGACAGTTTAGAAAGATTTGTTGGATTTAAGCACAAAATAGTTTTGTTGGAAAATGCAGTTCCGATCAGACATAAAGTTCGCAATGTGCCCCTAACTTACAGAGCAAGACTCAAAGAGTTGTTGAAATATTTATGTGATAAACAGGTTATTCAACCTATTGAGTCACCACCATTGATTTCACCTGTTGTAATTTCTTTGAAGTATTCAGGTGAGCTTTGGTTATGTGTAGATCTTAGAAACCTTAACAATCAAATATGGATAGATAGGCATCCTTTACAGAATTTGCGTGAGTTAGTTTCTACGTTATCTGGAGCTATTTTTTTCCCACTTTAGATCTTGGCAGTGCCTATCATCAAGTTGAGTTGGATGAGGAGTCCAAGCATTTAACAGCTTTTGTAACTCCTGACTGCATGTTTCAATTTTATAGAATGCATTTCGGGTTAGCCGGTGCAGCATCTGTTTTCAGACGGTTAAGGAAAGAAACGTTAGGAGGCATTGATGGTGCCATTGCATTTCAGGATTTCAGCATTTAGTAAGTGGAACAGAATTGCTTGACCTAAAAGAGTCAGAGTGTAAATTTAAATGTGAAGAGGTGGAATATTTGGGGAATTGTATCACCAGAAATGGGATAAAACCTAAGCAGAACCATGTACAGGCAGTGGCAGATGCTCCTGTACCACAAACCAGAGTACAGTTACTATCATTTCTGGGTTTAACAGAATTTTATTAAAAGTTCATTGACAATTATGCTGCCAAAGTAGAACCTTTACGATGCTTGCAGAGGAAAACAAAATGAATTTGTATTGGGTGTAGAGCAACATAATTCTTTTATTGATCTTAAAACTGAATTGGTAAATGTCCCATTTCTTAGATCTTTTGAATTGGACAAAGAATGTATTGTTGTGGTGGATGCAAGTGGATGTGGTCTAGGATCAGTTTTGTTACAGAGAAATACGTCCAAAGAATGGATGGTATCTTATGCTTCGAGGACATTAAAAGAGTCTGAAAAACTATTTAGTAATAGAAAAGGAATTGCTAGCATGTACTTGGGCAGCTCATCATTTTAAACAATTTTCATGGGGGCGCGGTTTGTTTTGAATACAGACCATAAACTGCATGTGTATGTTCTTTCTCCAGGAGGGGAAAGGTGTTTGACTGCTAGATTCACTCATTTGGCAGCAAAATTTCAATATTATCAGTTTAAGATTGAATATGTGCCAGAGAGAATTGTTACAGCAAACAAATGATGGACGGAATGCTGACAATGCAAACATTCTCCCCCAGTCAAAAGATCTGGGTTAAATCCATCGTTCTTTTGCCCACTACGCCACCCCAGTGTGGACCCAGCCATATGCAAATCAGTCTTAACCCTGTGCCCCATGGGAACAGTCCAGACCGAACTGCCAGGCCAGGTCCTCCCTGGACCGGAAACAAGCATCCTGGGACCGGTTTCAGGGTATGTCACCCTTCTTTAGCCAGGCTAGCTTGATTCCAGTGGCACAGTGAGCAAGGGACCCACGTCTGGGCATACACATCCCACTTAGGGCGAAAAGTGTTACAGCAAACAAATGATGGACGGAATGCTGACAATGCAAACATTCTCCCCCAGTCAAAAGATCTGGGTTAAATCCATCGTTCTTTTGCCCACTACACCACCCCAGTTTGGACCCAGCCATATGCAAATCAGTCTTGACCCTGTGCCCCATGGGAACAGTCTAGACCGAACTGCCAGGCCAGGTCCTCCCTGGACCGGAAACAAGCATCCTGGGACCGGTTTCAGGGTATGTCACCCTTCTTCAGCCAGGCTAGCTTGATTCCAGTGGCACAGTGAGCAAGGGTCCCACGTCTGGGCATACCCATACCACTTAGGGTGAAAAGTGCTACAGCAAACAAATGATGGACGGAATGCTGACAATGCAAACATTCTCCCCCAGTCAAAAGATCTGGGTTAAATCCATCGTTCTTTTGCCCACTACGCCACCCCAGTTTGGACCCAGCCATATGCAAAACAGTCTTGACCCTGTGCCCCATGGGAACAGTCCAGAATGAACTGCCAGGCCAGGTCCTCCCTGGACCGGAAACAAGCATCCTGGGACCGGTTTCAGGGTATGTCACCCTTCTTCAGCCAGGCTAGCTTGATTCCAGTGGCACAGTGAGCAAGGGACCCACGTCTGGGCATACCCATCCCACTTAGGGCGAAAAGTGTTACAGCAAACAAATGATGGACGGAATGCTGACAATGCAAACATTCTCCCCCAGTCAAAATATCTGGGTTAAATCCATAGTTCTTTTGCCCACTACGCCACCCCAGTTTGGACCCAGCCATATGCAAATCAGTCTTGACCCTGTGCCCCATGGGAACAGTCCAGACCGAACTGCCAGGTCAGGTCCTCCCTGGACCGGAAACAAGCATCATGGGACCGGTTTCAGGGTATGTCACCCTTCTTCAGCCAGGCTAGCTTGATTCCAGTGGCACAGTGAGCAAGGGACCCACATCTGGGCATACACATCCCACTTAGGGCGAAAAGTGTTACAGCAAACAAATGATGGACAGAATGCTGACAATGCAAACATTCTCCCCCAGTCAAAAGATCTGGGTTAAATCCATCGTTCTTTTGCCCACTACGCCACCCCAGTTTGGACCCAGCCATATGCAAATCAGTCTTGACCCTGTGCCCCATGGGAACAGTCCAGACCGAACTGCCAGGCCAGGTCCTCCCTGGACCGGAAACAAGCATCCTGGGACCGGTTTCAGGGTATGTCACCCTTCTTCAGCCAGGCTAGCTTGATTCCAGTGGCACAGTGAGCAAGGGACCCACGTCTGGGCATACCCATCCCACTTAGGGCGAAAAGTGTTACAGCAAACAAATGATGGACGGAATGCTGACAATGCAAACATTCTCCCCCAGTCAAAATATCTGGGTTAAATCCATCGTTCTTTTGCCCACTACACCACCCCAGTTTGGACCCAGCCATATGCAAATCAGTCTTGACCCTGTGCCCCATGGGAACAGTCCAGACCAAAGTGCCAGGCCAGGTCCTCCCTGGACCGGAAACAAGCATCCTGGGACCGGATTCAGGGTATGTCACCCTTCTTCAGCCAGGCTAGCTTGATTCCAGTGGCACAGTGAGCAAGGGACCCACGTCTGGGCATACCCATCCCACTTAGGGCGAAAAGTGTTACAGCAAACAAATGATGGACGGAATGCTGACAATGCAAACATTCTCCCCCAGTCAAAAGATCTGGGTTAAATCCATCGTTCTTTTGCCCACTACGCCACCCCAGTTTGGACCCAGCCATATGCAAATCAGTCTTGACCCTGTGCCCCATGGGAACAGTCCAGACCGAACTGCCAGGCCAGGTACTCCCTGGACCGGAAACAAGCATCCTGGGACCGGGTTCAGGGTATGTCACCCTTCTTCAGCCAGGCTAGCTTGATTCCAGTGGCACAGTGAGCAAGGGACCCACGTCTGGGCATACCCATCCCACTTAGGGCGAAAAGTGTTACAGCAAAAAAATGATGGACGGAATGCTGACAATGCAAACATTCTTCCCCAGTCAAAAGATCTGGGTTAAATCCATCGTTCTTTTGCCCACTACGCCACCCCAGTTTGGACCCAGCCATATGCAAATCAGTCTTGACCCTGTGCCCCATGGGAACAGTCCAGACCGAACTGCCAGGCCAGGTCCTCCCTGGACCGGAAACAAGCATCCTGGGACCGGTTTCAGGGTATGTCACCCTTCTTCAGCCAGGCTAGCTTGATTCCAGTGGCACAGTGAGCAAGGGACCCACGTCTGGGCATACCCATCCCACTTAGGGCAAAAAGCGTTATAGCAAACAAATGATGGACGGAATGCTGACAATGCAAACATTCTCCCCCAGTCAAAAGATCTGGGTTAAATCCATCATTCTTTTGCCCACTACGCCACCCCAGTTTGAACCCAGCCATATGCAAATCAGTCTTAACCCTGTGCCCCATGGGAACAGTCCAGACCGAACTGCCAGGCCAGGTCCTCCCTGGACCGGAAACAAGCATCCTGGGACCGGTTTCAGGGTATGTCACCCTTCTTTAGCCAGGCTAGCTTGATTCCAGTGGCACAGTGAGCAAGGGACCCACGTCTGGGCATACACATCCCACTTAGGGCGAAAAGTGTTACAGCAAACAAATGATGGACGGAATGCTGACAATGCAAACATTCTCCCCCAGTCAAAAGATCTGGGTTAAATCCATCGTTCTTTTGCCCACTACACCACCCCAGTTTGGACCCAGCCATATGCAAATCAGTCTTGACCCTGTGCCCCATGGGAACAGTCTAGACCGAACTGCCAGGCCAGGTCCTCCCTGGACCGGAAACAAGCATCCTGGGACCGGTTTCAGGGTATGTCACCCTTCTTCAGCCAGGCTAGCTTGATTCCAGTGGCACAGTGAGCAAGGGTCCCACGTCTGGGCATACCCATACCACTTAGGGTGAAAAGTGCTACAGCAAACAAATGATGGACGGAATGCTGACAATGCAAACATTCTCCCCAGTCAAAAGATCTGGGTTAAATCCATCGTTCTTTTGCCCACTACGCCACCCCAGTTTGGACCCAGCCATATGCAAAACAGTCTTGACCCTGTGCCCCATGGGAACAGTCCAGAATGAACTGCCAGGCCAGGTCCTCCCTGGACCGGAAACAAGCATCCTGGGACCGGTTTCAGGGTATGTCACCCTTCTTCAGCCAGGCTAGCTTGATTCCAGTGGCACAGTGAGCAAGGGACCCACGTCTGGGCATACCCATCCCACTTAGGGCGAAAAGTGTTACAGCAAACAAATGATGGACGGAATGCTGACAATGCAAACATTCTCCCCCAGTCAAAATATCTGGGTTAAATCCATAGTTCTTTTGCCCACTACGCCACCCCAGTTTGGACCCAGCCATATGCAAATCAGTCTTGACCCTGTGCCCCATGGGAACAGTCCAGACCGAACTGCCAGGTCAGGTCCTCCTGGACCGGAAACAAGCATCATGGGACCGGTTTCAGGGTATGTCACCCTTCTTCAGCCAGGCTAGCTTGATTCCAGTGGCACAGTGAGCAAGGGACCCACATCTGGGCATACACATCCCACTTAGGGCGAAAAGTGTTACAGCAAACAAATGATGGACAGAATGCTGACAATGCAAACATTCTCCCCAGTCAAAAGATCTGGGTTAAATCCATCGTTCTTTTGCCCACTACGCCACCCCAGTTTGGACCCAGCCATATGCAAATCAGTCTTGACCCTGTGCCCCATGGGAACAGTCCAGACCGAACTGCCAGGCCAGGTCCTCCCTGGACCGGAAACAAGCATCCTGGGACCGGTTTCAGGGTATGTCACCCTTCTTCAGCCAGGCTAGCTTGATTCCAGTGGCACAGTGAGCAAGGGACCCACGTCTGGGCATACCCATCCCACTTAGGGCGAAAAGTGTTACAGCAAACAAATGATGGACGGAATGCTGACAATGCAAACATTCTCCCCAGTCAAAATATCTGGGTTAAATCCATCGTTCTTTTGCCCACTACACCACCCCAGTTTGGACCCAGCCATATGCAAATCAGTCTTGACCCTGTGCCCCATGGGAACAGTCCAGACCAAAGTGCCAGGCCAGGTCCTCCCTGGACCGAGAAACAAGCATCCTGGGACCGGATTCAGGGTATGTCACCCTTCTTCAGCCAGGCTAGCTTGATTCCAGTGGCACAGTGAGCAAGGGACCCACGTCTGGGCATACCCATCCCACTTAGGGCGAAAAGTGTTACAGCAAACAAATGATGGACGGAATGCTGACAATGCAAACATTCTCCCCAGTCAAAAGATCTGGGTTAAATCCATCGTTCTTTTGCCCACTACGCCACCCCAGTTTGGACCCAGCCATATGCAAATCAGTCTTGACCCTGTGCCCCATGGGAACAGTCCAGACCGAACTGCCAGGCCAGGTACTCCCTGGACCGGAAACAAGCATCCTGGGACCGGGTTCAGGGTATGTCACCCTTCTTCAGCCAGGCTAGCTTGATTCCAGTGGCACAGTGAGCAAGGGACCCACGTCTGGGCATACCCATCCCACTTAGGGCGAAAAGTGTTACAGCAAAAAAATGATGGACGGAATGCTGACAATGCAAACATTCTTCCCCAGTCAAAAGATCTGGGTTAAATCCATCGTTCTTTTGCCCACTACGCCACCCCAGTTTGGACCCAGCCATATGCAAATCAGTCTTGACCCTGTGCCCCATGGGAACAGTCCAGACCGAACTGCCAGGCCAGGTCCTCCCTGGACCGGAAACAAGCATCCTGGGACCGGTTTCAGGGTATGTCACCCTTCTTCAGCCAGGCTAGCTTGATTCCAGTGGCACAGTGAGCAAGGGACCCACGTCTGGGCATACCCATCCCACTTAGGGCAAAAAGCGTTATAGCAAACAAATGATGGACGGAATGCTGACAATGCAAACATTCTCCCCCAGTCAAAAGATCTGGGTTAAATCCATCATTCTTTTGCCCACTACGCCACCCCAGTTTGAACCCAGAATTAATGAGCATGATTTTTGTCACATTTGCCGGTGGCATTGAATTTGGATGAGGAGGATGTGGTGGAGGAACGTGAAATGGCATATACCGTGGATGACATCAATGGTTGGAATAACATGGATAATGAATCAAGTGTGGTTTCTAAGGATATGTGAGTGAGTCAAATGGATGAAGATGTTGAGATGAAGTTGGTTTGTGATTATCTTTCGAGGGGTTGGCCAGAAGAGAGGAAGTTGAGTGGGGTGGTAGCTGTGTTTTTTAAAGTGAAGGATAAATTGATGCATGGTGGATTCTGTCTGTTTCATGGTGATAAGGTTGTGCCACCTGTCGGCGTGAGAAGGAGAGTTTTTGCTATTGGTCATGAAGGCCATTTTGGGATGTGGCAACTAAGAGGCGA
The DNA here is from genome assembly GCA_963921515.1 of Calotriton arnoldi. NCBI lineage: Eukaryota > Metazoa > Chordata > Amphibia > Caudata > Salamandridae > Calotriton > Calotriton arnoldi. The sequence continues at coordinate 100,541 of CAWUFW010000399.1, forward strand.
CTACGTGAATTTTACTGGTAGCCTGGTACTGACAGGATGGTTGATGAGTGGGTGAGAAATTGTAGTTTTTGTTCTAATAGCGACATACTGACTAAACCTTGTGCTACCAAATGTTTTCCAATTAGGTTTGCGTTGGGTCCATGGAATAAAATGGAGATAGATATTTTAGGTCTATTTTGTACTTTTCCCAGGAATTAAGCATTTGCAATAGTGTTAATTGATTACGTGTCTAAGTGTCCTGACGTTAGAATGACAGAGAAAGTGAATTCTAAAGTTGTGATTGCATTTTTAGAATATTTATTCTGCAGAGAAGGTTTGACTGAGGTGATGTTATCTGATAATGGGCCTTAGTTTGTGAATAAGAGATTTGAGGAGTACCTGTTGAGATGTGGTATAAGACAGAAGAATACTGCTAATTATTATCCACAATCTAATGGCCAAGTTGAGAGGTTTAATTGTGTGGCCAGAACATCTATTCAGTTTTCTCTGAAGGGTGGATTATCTTGGAGAAAAGCTTTACAGGCCACTTTGCTGTCGTATTGCACCATGGCTAAAATGGTTACTGGATGTTCTCAGTTTGAATTGCTTTGTGGAAGGAATCCTGGTACCAAATTGGCTCTTTGATTGTTAAATGAAAGTGGTGGAGAGTCTAAGGCTGTTGGTTACAAAACGATTTTTTTTAAAGTGTGGAAGATTATCAAGAGAAGATGAAAAAGAGGATGAACAGGAAAAGAGGAAACACTTCTAAAATGAAAATGAATCCTAGAGATTGGGTTTGTATAAAAAAACAGTGGTGTCAGGTAAAGAGTTACCTCGATGGTCTGGTCGTATGAAAGTGGTGGGAGTTTATGGTAGATTGGTGAAAGCCATGGGAGGGAAAATTCAGAAGATAAGCAATATTTTTCTTTGCAGAAGTTCTGAAGGTGGTAAGTTAAGTGAGGTTGACCATCCTATAGTTTCAGAGTTTGAAGAGAGAAATATATTCTTTGATGTTCCTGTGGAAGATCAATTGTGTGAGCTAGATGTTAATGATGAATATGAGTCTATTCCGGAGAGTGTGGATGATTCTGCAAATGCTGGTAAAGGACTGAGAAGAAGTTCGCGGCTGAGATGTTGACCTGTAAAATTTCAGGATCACATCAAGCATTAACTCTATTCTATTTATTGCTGGTAGAGTGTCTTTAGTTTAATTCTATTGTAATTTATAGTTAATATTGTTTTATTTTTATAGTTGTTTAATTTTTATATTTTGTTTGAGTTTTTCTAATATAAGGAGATGCGTTGTAATATGGCGTAATGAGAGTGCGGGGAAACAGCTGGTAGAACGTTGGGGGGAGTTTGGGAAGAATCCAGGAATGTCAGTTGGAGTTAGAGGTTGCTTCACGGATGCTGAACTTTTGTCTGAATAAAGATTTACTTACTTCGGAGTATGGCGTCCAGCAATTATTTCACCTTTGATGGTTAGACTAAAAGGGGAAAAGAAATGAAGAAAAGAATTAATGAGAAAGTATTCATACTCTATTTCTATAATTTCTTCACCTGTGTATGATGGATGCCCTTAATATGGATCTGCTAAAAAGGGAAGGAAGTTGTGTATGTGCACATTCATCTGTTTCTGAAGGTACATCTTCAAAGAAAGAACTCACAATCAATGTCCCCTTTTGTAATAGCAGGAGCATTAAAAAAGACCTTCCATCACCAGTTAATTATACAGCTGGTTATCTTTAGAAATATTACTTGTGGAAATATCTTCTTTAAAACGTTTTATGGCAGAAACCAACACAAATACTACACGCAATTAATCATCAATGGTTTTTGATGGATAAACAAATTCCTGAAGTTAAGCAGAGGGTCATAAATGGTGAAGATGTGGTCCAAAGAGTTACTGCTTTGGAAAAAGAGCATGCTCTTCTTAAAACCCATACAGAAGATTTAGAAAACAGAAATTGTAGAAACAATCTCAGAATTTATAGCGTCCCAGAAGGAACAAAAGGGTACAACGTTATATCCTTTCTGGATATAATTTCTTCTGTACAAGATTTGGTCACCCAGACCAAGCTAATGTTAACATACAGATAGCTCATGAAGTAGGCAGAAAAACATATTATGCAGAGAAGATTAATCAACTTAAATGAATGATTGTTCTTTTTTTAAGAATACACTTATAAAATCATTTTGGTGTCTAAAGAGAAAATCATGTTTTATGGTCTCAAATTAATATTTACCTGTCTCAAGGTGTATCGAGAGCCACATCAATTCTGATGAAAGAATTTTTGGATCTTCTTTCTATAACGAGAAATTGAATTCTGTTAAGGCCTTTACATCCTTGTTCTTTAATGTGACTCATAATAACAAAAACGTTACTATAGTTATTCAGCTAAACTAAAAACGCACATTTTCTGTCAAAGAGATCACAAAACGGATATTTATAATGGATACTTCTCTTTTAGTCTGTGCATTGGTATGAGCATGTTTTTGATAATAGAATAGTCTCTATTTGCTCCAAATTATTTTGTTCTTTTTCTACAGAATTGTCTTTATGTATCCTTGATAACGAATTTCCAACTTATATTATTTAACTGTTTTCATCCGCCATGATAGGGGAGTACATGGAGAGGCGGATTCACAAAAGTAAACTTACATATTTGTGTAAATTTACTATTGTTTGCGATTTCCCAAAGGTATTTTTCTAGTAGTATCTTTATGACTGCGGAATCTGCACACATAGTTTACTTTTGTGAATCAGGCCCTCGTTGTCTTCATGAAGCTCTCACCACTTTTCTATTCATATCTTTTCTTAACTATTAAATATGATCTCCTTTTTAAGCTCTTAATTTGGTTTCCCTCTCGTCTACAGACCTTTTTTCTTTACGTCTCTCTGTTCTTATGTCCTTGTTATGCAACTTATTTCTTTTTCATAGAGTTTGAATGTGTTTGTTTATGTCTCATTCCAATAATATGTGTAATTTTGCAAAATGTGAAGTGATTACATTACTCCATTAGAAAGTAGGAAGTTTAGCCTTATCTAAAAATACCAAAGGGTAGTAAAATACAGCATTTTTATGAATCTCATTTATCAGGCAGAGAAGCTCGGAAAATTAAAAGAACTTGGGCTTGCGATGTATTTTCATCTCCAACTTTGGAGATGAGAAATGGTGTCATATTATTGTTTTGCAAATCCCTAGAGATAAATATTATATCTTGAAAAATTGATGATGAAAGACTTTGGAGTTTGTTAAACTAACATAGTAATGGGATTTTCCTCTATATTCTAGATTTATGGCCCTGGTGCTCACAATACACTTTTTTGATCTGCAGGACTCTTAAGTCTTGTTCTAATGCTACCTTAATTGAAGGAGGGGTTTGTAACCAAGCTTTAGATCCTTTTTTGGATAGGAAATCTAAATTAATGTATGTACCCAATAACATACAGAAGCGTTTTAAACAGAGGGTGCCCTTGCCATCTTTGGTAGACTCCTGGAGGACATGTCATCTTGACATGCAAGAATTCACATTCCTGTCATCAGTTCATTATTCACTCTTAAAAATGTATTACATTTTTAAAATAGGAACTTGACTGTTAATCTAATTTACATGATTGTAGCACTGCGATCAAAGATGTATGATCCATTTTTAAGTCTCGCCTGAGTCAGCGCATGCGCTGCGGCGAGACATTTAGTGTGTGGGCTTTAAAAAGCCGACCACAGCTTTTTGTGTGGCCTAGAGCGTGCGGTTACGCACACAATTACGAGCAGAGGCGCCATCTGGCTTTCCTCTCTCGTCATGGTGCGCGCACACCACTCGCCAGACGTGCCTCCTTTTTTTTTTTTAAACTTGCAGCGCCAGGCGCGCGCACTTGTTTTATTTGTTGTTCCGATTTCTTTGAACTAATTGTCTCCTGTCGCCGAGACTCGAACCCGTCTCCCCAGCTTCAAAGATGCCCACTCCAGCCCTTACAGCAGATCCTTTACCCATGTCCCCAGGTGCATGTGTTTAAACTCAACTCAGCCAACAGTTGAATCATATGCTATCTCTGCCTAAAGCGAATTACTGGCACAATGTCTTTCCCCCTCGGTAATAGCCCCCCACCCCTGCTCAGGCCTCCGCCTCCCTCTGTTCTCTAGCCAATGATATGGGTTTGACGCAGAGGCTGTGCTAGGACGCATTTACTGTTTAAACTTTTGTTTTGCACTCTGCGTGATTTAAAAGCATGAATTAGTGCAAAAAGTTGACCTCGGGGTCATCTTCGCCACATGATTTTACTTTAAGGCTTGTTATGCCTGTGCCGAGTCAGACAAAACCCATCTGTTGTTTTCTTGACAGAAAACACAGACCTGGTCTTACTGGAGAAAGCCTGCGCCACGACTTTCAACATCCAAAGTTCTTTTTAGATAACAAACATTCCAGCGCCCTTGCCATAATCTGGTGACCCGCCTGAAGCACTCGTAACTCAGAGTTTTGTTCACTTTTCGAATCACAGCAGGGCCCACTCAGTTCGAGTGGAGGTTGAGAGAACAAGGTCTATTGACCTGGGAATTAGTAACGCTGGGATTAGCAGCCCTGCAAAATGCCACAGTGACGAGTTCAATACATACAATACAAGTATTAACATTAATAGGAACATTCACGTAAATTAGCTAGTAACAGGGCACAAGTCCTAAACAAGCATTTACCATGCAATAGGTCTCGCATTTATGCGAGTTTAAGCTATTGGCATTGTAAATGACAATGCCTTTTATTTATGTTTTAAAAACTAAAACAAAAATAAAAGGCATTGTTATTTGCAATGTCAATAGCTCAAACTCGCCTAAATGCGAGACCTATTGCATTGCAAATGCTTGTTAATACTCCTGTCAAGCTCCAAAAACATATGTTCAGAAAAAACTTCCATCTCATACGGTTGCCAGTGTCTCCCTCTCAATTACTGAGTAGTTTCTTTGAGATTTGCTAAGAGAGCAAGAAGTACAGACAATAGTTTACTGCTTACCTCCATGAGCCTATGAGAGGGTGGCTGCAATGCATATAGCACTAGTGTTAACCATGACGCAAATCTTCTTGAAATCAAAAGGTGTCAAAATATTAGAATATTCTCTGTTTTCTTTGATGACATTAAAAATATTCTGTTGTGGAGTCCCTCACTCAAACCAACTCCCTTTCCTCAGCAGCTCCTCAGTTCTATCAGCAAACCCCCGCACAAATTTCACATAGTACTCTAATTAACCCATAAAGGATCTCAACTGAACCTTGTTTTCAGAAATGGCTGCACCTCTAATGGAAGCTCACCAAGTCCCTCTATGGTCTGGTCCCAGCAGCAGAAATCATGTATCCGAAATATTCAATTTCTTCAACCAAAAACAAGAATTGTCTCTCTTCAACATCATTCCCACTTCAGACAGTTTGTCTAGCTCCTACATTATCACCAAGTTGTGCTTTTGATGTTTTTACAAAAAATTAGCCCATCATCCTGAAAGAACATGATTTAGTCAATCCTCCTAATACCTGTGATCATCCTCTGAAATATGTGTGACCAAATGGCAACTGAGTGAATTGGCAAACTCCCTTAGGCAGGATTAATATTGGGCAAAAAGAAGCTGCACATCGCAATACTCCTATTCAGACATGGTGGACTGGCAGAGATCTTAACTTTGCATTTGATTTCTTTATAATAATGACAAGAGACAGCCACTCTGCTGCTTTCACAGATTTCATCCCTCCTTCCTTCTTCATCTCCTTTAACACCCCCCTTTTTTTGTGTTGTCATTTTTTATTGAAACAGAGCAATGCAACAAATACACACCTTGATTACAGCAAACTAAAGAGTGAAAGATACACTGTGCATGAATGACCGTCATTGATAACATAAGGGCTCCATAGGGCAGAGCACCATCAGACAAGCAAATAACGATTGGGTTGAGTGAGCATAGGGTGCAGAAAAGGAGAGAAGCAGAAAAGCAGATAATCCTTGAAGAGGGTAGGATGTGGATGGGAGGGGAGTAAAGCAGCATAGATGTACGTTCATCTTGAAGAACAGAGGGGAGGGGGAAGAGGGGACAGGGAGCGTGGGGAGAAGCTGGGGGTCGAGGGGAGGCACAGGGTGGGGGAGGCGTATCCACAGGAGGGCAGGGGGGAGTAGTGAAGAAGTAAGAGAGAGAGAGAAAAAAGGGGATGAAGGGAGCAGCAAGGAGGGAAAAGGAAAGGAGATGGAGGGGGGGCTGGAGGGGTGAGAGATCGACGGGGGAATGAAGTAGAAGACATCCCCGGTTGAAGGAGGATGGGGCATTCAGACAGCAAGTGTCGTAGTACACAACCACAGGCATCAGCCCTCCCTCAAGAAAGAAGAGCAGATGAGAAGAAATGTTTCAGCCCTGTCAAGCAAATTGAAGATTACTCTCTCATAGGAGTCAGATTTATACATAGCTGTGAGCCATTCCTCGTGTGTCGGCAGCTGTGGGGATCGCCAGTGACGCAGATCTTTACCACCGTCAGGGTGGTGGTGAGCAATTGATGGGCATGATGGGGTATTTGGGGATAGTCTGCCAGGTCATGGATTAGGACTAGTGGGCATGGCAACGAAGTAGGAATGGCCATAGGCTCCCGCAATGTAGATGCCACATTGTCTCAGAAGGTGCAGCTGTCCAGGCAGTCGTAAAGCAGGTGAACATAATCGCAGTGGGTGTGACCACACCTCCAGCAAGAGAAATAGGGCAGGAGTCCCCCTGACCGGAGTCATGTTGGTGTCCAGTGCCGCCCTGAAGGACTTTGAAAAGGCAGAATTTCATCCGGGCCTCATGCGCACCCTTGCCAAGGTTCCAGCAGCTCCTCCCAGTCTTCAGCCTGCCAGGTCAACTTCAGGCGCAGAGCCTGAAGCTGGGAGTAGAGGTAGCGAACCAGAAGGCTATCCACACCGGACATCATGCTTTTAAATTGCCCCCATGTATTGGGCTAAGTAAGCACCGGAGAGGGAGGAACAGTCCAGGGTTGGGGGCCCAGTCTGCATGTGAGGCAATTACGCAGCTGTGCATACCTCAACTGTTGATTAGGAGGGAGGCCAAATTCATCTTAGAGCACCATGAAGGATTTGAGTTCACCTCGAGAGACCAAATGGCTCAGTGTGTGGGGCTCCAATTGATGGATACCGTTGTTGTGCCATTTGGGTGCTTTTTCATGGAGATTAGCGTCCACAGAGAGGAGTCTGTGAGCCCTGTTCCATGTTTTGGACATCGCTTGCTTCATAAAGTTCGCCAGTCCGGTCCTGGAGACTACGGGTAAATAGAGGGCATGCAGTACTGCTGTGCTACGCATGATGCGATTCTCTATCATGACCCACAGTGGGGGTTTGTGGATCCAGGGGTGCATGTATACTAATTGTGCCAGGTGCAGGGCCATGCAGTAATGCTCAATGTAGGGAAGACCAAGGCCTCCAGAGGTTCTATGGGTTATATGCTTCTCAATGGCCAGGCCATGCTTTATTGGTCACCCCGAATAAAAGACTTTATGCCCTTGTCGATCTGCCGCAGGGATTTTAAGGGGTATCAACAGAAGATAGGTAAACTGTGGGAGAGTCACCATCTTCACTGCCTGTGACCACCCCATAATGACAGATTCAAGTGGGTTCAGTTCTCGAAGTCTAGCCGTATCTACTCCAATAGCAGGTCCAGGTTAGGCACTACCTTGAGCACTAATCCCCTGTTGATATAGATAGCCAAGTACTTAAGACAGGAGACCCTCCACAGGAACAAAATCCATTGATAGCGGCGCGGGTGGTGACCCTCGAGATTGGCAAGGCCTTGCTCTTCCCCCAGTTAACCTTATAACCAGAAATGCCCGCAAAGGCATTGATTGTCTTCAGCAGCGTAGGTAGGGAAGTGGACAGTGATGAGAGGGTGAGGAATATCGAGGGTCCCCGTGGTGAGGGGATGCCCACGATCTGTGCCTCTCCATTAGACAGGGCAGTTGGACTGAATCAAGGAAGGTAGTGACCTGCCCCGGGTCCAGGACCATTTCAGGGGAGTAGAGGGCCCAGTAATAGGAAATGAATGTGTCCACTATGTCTTGCGGTCAGCTAGCAAGACCCCTGGAGTCGGTGGTGATGGCAGGAATAGCCATTCCTGCTTCCCCTTGCTGTAGCTGCGCCGCTAGGAGCCTAACCACCTTCTCTCCCTGCTCATAGGGCCTGTACCTCAGTTTTTAGAGTGCATACTCTGCTTTGGAAATCAAGAGAGTATTAACTTCCATGCATGCCTTCTCGAGGCTGTGTCTAGTGGCATCAGAGAGGTGGGATGTGTAGGTGCACCATGAGGCTAGCTACGTTCCCCTCCATCATTTGTTGGTGTGCCTGCCTTTGTGTGTTAGAAATAGCTGCGTTCCTCATCAGTTGGTCCCTGATGGTCGCTTTCACCGCCGCCCACAGTGTCAGAGCTGAGTCCACTGACCCCTTGTTATGCTCCCGGTATGCGCGATGTGGGACTTGAATTGTTCCTTTGCCGCAGGCTGGGTGAAGCAGGATATGCTGAGGCGCCAAGGCTTTTGAATCTGCCCTGCAAGACCCAGGTCATCCAGCTAGAGGATCGAAGAGTGATCCAAAAGTGTCCCTTCCAGGATGGAAGTGTCGCTCATGAGAGGGAACACGAACAAGGGCTGTTTAACTAAGAAGGAGTCCAACCTCAATTGGGTACCATTGTACTGGGGAGATATATGTGGATTCCTTATCTGTGGGTGCAAGAGGCGCCACACGTCCAAGAGGCCATGGTCCTCCCTAATATCTCCAAAGAGAAACCGTTCTATTTTATTGGACATACCAATTGTGCCAGTCCGGTCCATGATCACATCCCAAGCCAGGTTCCGAGGCGCCACCAGCCCACTGGCCGGCGGCGGCAGGCAGCAGCAGTGGATCTCCTTATCCACGCAGTTCCGGCAAAGCTTTTCCACCTCTGCACTATTGAGGTGCTTCTCCTGGAGCAGGGCTATATCGACGTGCTTAGAGTTGAGGTACGTGAGCACCTTTTTATATTTGTTGTAGTGTGAAAGACTGTGCACATTCCAAGAGATGATGTTTAGAACTTCCCGTGAGGGCATCTTGGGAGTGTGGGCCTAAAGGGGGACAGGGACAGAAGAAAAGTGGATGGGGGCCGACACAGCTCACCAAGCACAGCGTGTATGGTCTACTTGAAGCTGGGAGGGGACTACCCGTGGATCCAGGGAAAGCGTCTAAGGGAAGTGGGGGAGGCAAACAAGGAGAGCAGGAAGGATGCAGAACAGAAAGAGACCGAAATATCAAAAGGCACAGGACAAGGGGGAGAAGAGAAGGAAGACGAATGGTAAGAAAAAAGGAGCACAACAAGCAAAGCTACTTGAACTGGTAAATCTTGCTTGTACTCAAGTCAATATAACACAAAACTATAATCAGAGATTTGACCAGTGGTGATCCCGGAGAGTATACAGAGTGGCGGTGGCTATGAGTGGGTGGGTGAAGCCTGGCCAGTGGAGGAGGGGAAATGTGGCTGGATGGGCGGAAACAACAATGATGGGGCCAGTAGGAGGGGAGTGGAGGCAGGGCGCAGGTGGGCCGAGGGTCTGCCTCAGAGGATGAGTGCTCAAGGGCCACAGGGCGAAGTGCCTCTGCTCGGGCCAGGATATCTCCGAGGAAGAAGGGGGCTCAGGGGAAGGGGGAAGGAGAGGAGAGAGGAAAAGGAGAGGTGGGCCCATGGAGAAGAACTTTCAGCGGGCATCGCTGCCCTACGAAGGAGTGGCCCCAGTCCCAGGGAGAGGGGAGGGGGCAGGGCCCTTAAGCTACAGGTCATGGCTAGAGAGGCAGGAGGAAGAAAGGGGGAGCCCGTGCTCTCAAAGCCCCACAGTCCAAACATCCACCCACCTCCCCTTAACCCCCAGATTGGGCTGTGCAGGGATCCCCCAGTAGTGGGATTACTGGGTGGAAAAGGCGAAGACAAAAAAAGGGGAGGGGTGCAAGGAGCCCCCAAGGGGGCCGGGACTATACCTGCATCTGCAAGTAATCAGCAAGAACATACTCTAGTGTGCATGGGGCGGTACCTGGGTATGCCGGGAATAGTGGACAGGGAAAAACATCCAACATTAAACCAACAGTAACCATTAACAGTGAGCAGCCATGCCATACATAACCTATGGGCTAAAGGGTACAAAGGGTCCAGCATGCAGCAACAGACACTGAGTTCGTCAGTCATTGGGTGGCAATGACTTCAGTAGTGAGGGGGGCTTGTCTCGACAACTGTCCTGCGTCAGCTCCGCCATGGACTTAATTGCCTTCTCCCTGCTACTCTGCTTGTGGTGCGACCTGTCCTGGTGCCAGGGCCACTGGGGCTGCATGTCCTACCACAGCCCCCAGCAGCAGCAGGCCCAGGGCTGTGGTAGAGGGGGTGGCAGAGATTGGGGCTGTATCCATGGCCCCATCGCACAGACCCTCCAAAAAGGATTGTAACACCTCCAGATTCGTAGACTTCCTTCTTGATCCACATGCGTGCCAGTTTAAAGAGGCTAAGCGTGATGTCCCACGTGTAGTTGTGGCCTGAGGAACAGGAATTTGTTTCTCGGGAGAAGTCAACCTAAATTTGTATCTTGTGGCCCTCAAAATCATTAGGCCCATTTGACTGTGCCCCTGCTAAGATCTGCCAGGCCTGCTCATGGCGGAGGAAACAAGCTATGATGGGCCTCACTCCCAATGACACCTGGGGCCGGCGCAGCCGTATTCTGTGAGCCCCCTGAATCTCTGAGGGGGCGAGAAGGTGAGACCTAGGAGGGTGGGCAGAAGGTCCGCAGGAAGCCCCGGACGTCAGTGCCTTCTGTCTTCTCCGGAATGCCAAAGAAGCGGGCATTGTCTCTGCGGATCCGGTCCTCGAGGTTAGTGATCTTGTCACTTAAGGCCCTGAGCTCCTGGTTCCTGTCCAAAATGAGATCAATTTTGGCTGTCAAGGAAATCAAGCGATGATCCATTCCCTCCACCTTGTCATGGTAGAAGTGATGTCTGTCAAGATGGATTTCATCACTGCTGCAAGATACATCATCTTTGTGTCCATGGCCTATGGCCTTAGCCCCACAACCGGGATTTCCTTGAGGATTAGTTCCATTGTGGCCTCCAAGGGCCCGCTTGAAAGGGCAGTGACTTATGTTATGTTAATAAATTTGTAAAGCGCATGGCTGACCCAGCCCCGGGGCTTCCCAGCGCTAGTTCCAGAACAGATTTCGAAAGGAGAGACAATGATGAGAAATTAGACCGGGAATAATCAAGTTTTCACTGCCTTTCTAAATGGCCAGTGATTCTGGATGCTCCGGATGGTCGCCGGGAGAGCGTACCAAAGGGACGGCGCCTTAGCGTGGAACGAGCGCCCTCCCGCTCTTGCTCTTCTAACACGAGGAATACAAGCCAGATGTAGATCAGCTCACATCGAGGGACGTATGGGTGTCATAAATTGGATAGGATAGGGGACACCTGGGAAATAAGGATTCTGTGTGCAATGCACAGTGTCTTGAAGTGGATTCTCTTATCCTCCGGGAGCCAATGCAACCTGTGGATGAATCTGGAGACTGAGCAGAATTTAGGGAGTGTGAATAGAGATCGCACTGCAGCATTTTGGGCCATCTGAAGTCTTCTGAAGAGATGCGGCTTGCATAAAATAGCCGGGGGCTCAACTGGCTCCTCCCGATCTCGCGTCTGATTGGTCAAAACCAACCAATCAGCGCGTAGCAATGCCGTAGCAGGAAGCAAGGGGTAACATTTAAAATGCTAAAAGGAAGGTCTGGACAGAGAATAGCAGCAGGGAAATACACAAAAATAAGGTCAGCAATTTCAAGGCATTCAGAGGAACCTCCGTCTACTCCAACAAAGAGCTGTAACGGGTGCGTCCCCACTGCGGCTTGCATAAAATAGCCAGGGGGGGCTCAACTGGCTCCTCACGATCTCGTGTCTGATTGGTCAAAACCAACCAATCAGCACATAGCAATGACGTAGCAAGAAGCAAGGGGTAAAATGTAAAAAGCTAAAAGGAAGGTCTGAACAGAGAATAGCAGCAGCGAAATACACAAAAATAAGGTCAGCAATTTCAAGGCATACATTGGAACCTCTGTCTACTCCAACAAAGTAAGAGCTGAAACAGGCACGTCCAGGCTGCGGCTTACATTAAATAGCCCGGGGGCTCAACTGGCTCCTCCCAATCTCGTGTCCGATTGGTCAAAACCACCCAAGAGCATAGCAATGCCATAGCAGGAAGCAAGGGGTAAAATTTAAAATGCTAAAAGGAAGGTCTGTCTACTCCAACAAAGTTGGTCTGGAAGACAACCTCTGTGAAGAGCAGTTGTCATGTTAGCTTCCCGGATGCCATGGTCGGACAATGCAAGGGCCAAGGAAAGGGGGATACGTGTGCCAGCAGCAGGCAACCGGTCAAAGCGCGTCCCTTTAGGTCAAACAGTGGGCAGCAGGGAAGCGACATTGAGCCTAGGAGAGAAGCTGAAAAGAAGTCAGGCCTGCCATTCCCTTAAGTGCTGCTGCCCATATGGTGAAGATCACAGGATTCGTAGAGGTGAAGAAGGGGAGGCGGCACCCCCAGAGGATATCGCTCTTCCTTGAAGTGCAGCCTCTCTCGCGAAGAAAAAAAAGGGGAGGAAAAAGACTGAAGAGCCAAATAGAGAAGAAGTGAGGACCAGGCCACATCCAGAGGTCCATTCTGCCGCAAATCTACTCCCAGACCGCTCCCCTCTGTCCTCACAACACTCCGTGGAGGTCACCTGGGAACTTCACCGACAAACGCCTCAGGGAATGGATCGCAGGTATCCAGTCGTCTGGGCCATCCCCGGTCAGGAACTCATGCACTAGGGGGATCAGCCAGACCGGCAAGGCCCGTCCCCAAGTTGTGTTCTCGGCCCACCGCCTCCCCTAGGAAGCTGACCTTCTGCCTACAGCATGCAGATCAAAGTGACAGAGGCCCCACTGTGGTTGATCAGGTCCCCAAAGTGCTGCAGATGGCTGGTGGAGGGGGGAGGAGACAAAGTGCCCAATGATCGTCTGCACCTCTGGTGCGGGGGCTGTCCTGTCGGGCCCCCGCAAAGCACACCCCGCAATTCACCTCTCCGCCCCCTTGTGCCGGTCCCTCTAGGGCGCTCCTCACCTTATGTCCCCCCAAGCTGCAAGTCCACCAGTTGGGAGGGGACAGGGCAAATTCCCCGACACAGAGAGCCAATCTCCCGCTGTAGACCATCGTGCAGGGCCTCACAAGCCAATAAGGTAGGCTTGCAGAAATGAAGGCCTGGAATTAGGGCATGCAGGTCCCCCATCCGGGGGGAATCCACTCAAAGCGCCATCCTTCATCAGGGCTCCTGGATGTGACCCGATGCCGGCGCAGTATCCCCAGTAGACTACAGGCTCTGCGCAGCTCGAGGTTCAGATAGCCATCTTCCACGGCGGCCAGACCATGGCCCCCTTTAACACTCCCTTGACATCCTCCCTTACGTCAATGGAAATTCTCTTTGCATTGTGTCTCATTGGTATAGCTCCATCTTTCGATATTATTGTGTGCATGTAACCTTCGTACACACAAAACTTCCCTTCAAACACCTGCCCTGCACTATTCAAAATTTCTTTCTACTTAGTATCCTCAACTACCGTCACTTGGTTGGGAGTTCTGTGGTTCAAGATAATAGATAAATCATATTACTGAACCCAGCCTAGTATTGGTGGACCATCGGCTGTGACATTCACATTCCCTTTGACAAGCCTACCCTTAAAGTTGTGTCGACCCACATGTACCTCACTGCCTCAATATTGCTGCCTTGATTACCCTGAGGGTTGCTATCCTAGAGAATAAGTTTTACCACCGGCAATTGACCTGGAAAATAGACTTTGGAATTATTTGTGTTGGGGATCTGGAATGTTCCGCCCCCTGTCGTTCTCTGCTCGTGGTTGTTCCCTGCATAGAACACAGAATGTGGGGTTACGACAGTTGCTGCCGGGGAGCTGTGAAGATGGAAAATAATAAATGAAGTACTCTACTTACGGCTTTGTGCTTCTTTTCACCTACCCTTAAAGTTGCTGTCGACCTACATGTACCTCACTGCCTCAATATTGCTGCCTTGATTACCCTGAGGGTTGCTATCCTAGAGATTAAGTTTTACTACCAGCAATTGACCTGGAAAATAGACTTTGGAATTATTGCATCCATTGATCGAGAATCAACAATTAAATTCCAGCAGTCTTCATCTAATGGTAAATTTGACACTTGGAATTCATCTCCGCCCCTTTTCTTCGTCATGGTCATCTTAACTCAACACTCTTTCCCAACTATCTGAACTCTTTTCTACTGAAACTATCTCAACACATATGTGGGAAATGCCATTTCCACCCATATCGTCTTTGCTCCATTCGAACAGAAAAATATGACCAGGATTCTGAGCTATGATTATCACATATGTGATACCTTTTGGGATGGTTCTTTGCAACCCCTATAGTCAATTTATATGTTCTGTTGTCCGTGGTGGTAATTTTGTTGCTACTCCCTGGTTTCTTATGATTGGCAGTCACATTGTTGGTATTCTTTCCGGGATTGCGACTACTACTCCTGCTTTAGTTTCTTGCACATTGTACAATTAACGGGTCCTTAATTCACTAATAGTTGTAAAGTGGTAATTTATGGACAATTTTCCAAGTCTAGCCGTGACCTAATCAACAGATTACTCGGGTCTTTCATTTTAAGTATAAAACCTGTTGCGTGTCATGGCAATGGTTAAAGCTTTATCTTCTTTGTTGCCATCTGGTATCACAAAATCTTGGGTGTCCACTGCTACTGGTGGGTATTTAAAGACATGATGGCCTTTTTTCACAAGACAGTAGCTAACAATGCTTTTTCCAGGTAGACTAGACACCCACGTCATCCAGTGCCTTGATGTCGTTTACAAAGATTTCAAATAAAGTTTTCCTTCAATTGGCAAAGGACCAGAATTTGGCAGGACTAATGGAGGTACAATTATGGATTGTGATGTTGATAGTGCAATCTTTTGTATTGCATCTTTTAAGATAGCTAGAGGTGGGCCTATGAAAAATTAGTTGTTTAATATTTCATTGTTAAAAAGTCAAGGATTATGCTAAACACTGTAGAAACATTGGCATGATCAAATCCTAATACAAATAAAGATGCTGTAAAGAAGGAAAATAACTGCTTTACACCACATGGTGGAGATACCTGTGCACTGTGACTCAGGGTAGTTCTGTATTGTGGCAGTAGGTAGTGCTCACTGAAGAGTTGGCTTCACGACTCTGTTCAGACTCTATGGTGGGTTTTCGGTGCCAGTGGCCAGAGAGTCACCGAGTATTGTTCCACAAACACTCTGCACAAGTGAATAATGGTATTCAGTGGGGTTGCATATGATGTAGTTTGCAGAGCCGAGGCACAGTGCTGTTTGAGACAGCCCATAACTAGTTGAGAACATGCAGTGCATCAAGTGCTCAATCAGAGGTGAGCGATGCATTCATGTGGTGAGGCGTATTACCTAGAAGACTAAGGGGGCTTGTGTCAGATCAGTACTGGAGGTAGTGCAGTGTTAAAACAAATAATAGAATGGGGTGGAAGGGATAAAATATTTATCTTATAGAATTTCTCGACTGACCTCAGCTAGTTTGCTTATTTATTTATTTATTTTTATTTATTTATTTATTTGCAGAGTTTTATATAGCGCTGGCTAGACCCGGAGGTATCAGAGCGCTTTACATGAGGATCAGCGAGTTACAGGTTACATAATTACATAGCCAAGTATACACATAGGAGAGAAACATGAGATTACACAATAATATGAGTTATTAGCGTGTACGCACGTCTTAAGGGGAGTGAAAGGTAGAGGGGGAATGGTAAACAGGGGTAAGTAATGCAGGTGGAAGACACAACGGGGAGACGAGGGAAACAATGTTTGATGTCCGGCTGGGTAGGTGACGGCCGAGGAGTGAACCAGAGCCAAACTCCTCCATAGCTGCATAGGACCGCTCCACCGGGCATCGGCTGAAGTAGCTCGGGCACCGCGGTAAGTAAAGACAGTTATGGATTCCGCCCAGGGGGCATTGTCAAAGTTCCATCGAGAGCACCGGTCACGGAGTTACTGGGAAGCGCCGTCCCCCTCATCCTCCAGCTCGCCGCCAGGTTCAGGTTTGGTGCGCTTGTTGTTCGGCTTAAGCTCTTTATCTGCCATGGTTTTTGCAGTGAGAGGCAAGTAAGGCGGCACTGGGAAGATGCCAGTTTTAGAGAGAGTCTGTGTTATAGATAGGGCTGGGATTAAAGATATTGCGCACCCTCTAGTATAAGCAGCATACAGCAGATGAGTTAGATTGTTGTGGCAACCTAGGAGGAACAGCAGAGCCCTGACAGAATCCATCAAGGAAAACAAGGAGGAACGAGTAGGTCTGAATCGGCCAAGAGCTCAGATCAAATCACCTCGTGCATTGGTGCCAGTTTAGGGTCAGGCAGGGCCCTTTGAGGCTTCGGTACATCAACAACCCCCACTTCAGACCAGGATAGTTGATGGACTCCTTGGTAGGGAGAATATTGTCCTAAGAGCATAGAGGGGCAGCTGCTGTTCACGTAAGCCCCTTTTAGGAGAACAGATTTAAATTCTTATTCGGATCCGGCCGCCATTTTCGGGTCAGGCAAGGCGAAAAAAACAGAGCAGCCGCCTGAAAGTCCTGAAAGAAGAAAGTACAGCCCTGCAACATACCTCCGTGATAGAACGTTAAGTAGGTGGGCCGCAGAGCTCTCTGGGGGGCCTTGTGTAGTGAGCACTTCACTTTTCGGCTCTGTCACCCCTGCCGCCATTGCCGACGTTGCAAGGGACCGGCCGCCATTTTGGGAAGCGACGATCTGCGGCAATCGGGAACGGATAAGGTGTTTCAGGTGCTGCGGGGACAGTCCACCCTTACCGCAAGTGCTGCTCACTCCAGCTGTGGGGATGCTGCTGGACAGGGGCCACTCCAACTTTCCGGCCTCGGCCAACGCGTCACTCCAAGCCATGGTCTGCCATTTTGTGGTTTCCACTGCGGGTCCGCGACAGACACCGCAAGGTTACTCCGCCGCCTTCCTGTGCACTGCTGGCCGCTCCAGAGTTCGGCCTCCCCTATTGCGGGTGCCGGCACGGCAGAATCGCGTCGGCTTGGCTGTGTGGATGCTGAATTCAGGCTGATGAAAGGGCCTCACCCGACGGAGCTCGGTTGAACCAATGGTTTCATTCTAGTTTGAGGCTCAGTCCTTTAACCGCCTGAATTTTTACAGCAAAGATAATTAAGATGTATTTAACCATAACCCGGATGTGGCACTTTGGTTGCCAGTCAGCTCTCTAACTGACAACCAGGAACCATCCACTGACAAAATAAAAAATAGAACCGTTCAGGTTTCGATTATAAGCCTAAAGAAGAGAAAACTGCACTCTGTTACTTAAATTCCCTTTCACAGCTATTACTTCCAAAGCTGATTTCATCTTCAATGTTCTTAACATAGCACAAGGCTAGTCTGGAGTACCTGACTCTTTTATAGATATGTGTTTGAATTAGCATGTCCCTCCCTGAACCTCTCCTTAAATGTCCCTAAACCAGTTAGAAGTAGACATTCCCCATTTTCCAACCACTCCTCCTTGTCCTTTTTACATTTACTTCTGAAACGTAAACCTAAGTGTGGGGATATCACCACCACTGTGGCAGAGATCTCTGCACAAAAAAAGATAGTAAAGGTGGAGGTCAGTGCTCCTAGGTTTGTGGATAACATTTTGTAGTATGCGAATAGTACTATTGTAGTACCATTTTACGTAGTACAATTACAATAATTTTATCAATCTGGCACATATTGGATTTTGTCTATCATTCAAGTTTGTGAGATTATAATGTACAATCTCTGTCATATTATGAATCTTTAAAGTACTGCTTATATATCTTTTCCTTTTGTTGTGCTGCTACATGTGGAAAGAGTGGTTAAAATAAATGTACAATGCGACGTGTGTCTACACCGGGCTTCTTTGTATATTGGCCCAACCTTGAAAAAGTCCCGCTTCAGGAGATACACTCCTGCTTGCCTTCTCTGCTCGTCTCTTAGTGACCTTCTGTACATTGTAACCATTCTAAAGGTTAGCCAGGGAGGCAAAGCCTTTTCCAACTGCACTGATAGATTCTGGGACATCTTGCTTCTCGCCCTCTCTGCTTCTCTTAACCATAACATGTTCCTTAGGCTTCTGAGGACCAGGCAGGACTCTCTTTCAGCACTAGACAAGCTCCTTGCTTTACATGGCCCATAAACTCCAAAGCTGATAAGTGGAAAAGGAAAGATGGAACAGTGATCCTTTTTGTGTTTCTTTGTGAACCATATAACTCACTTCTCATTCAGTCATTCATTAAAGAAAACTCTACCACTCAATGAAATATTGCATAAACCTGCCTCCAGGCTTTTGCAAAGAGGTCTCAATGATGAATCACAAAAAATTAGGAGGCGTTTGTATGAAATGTTTTTGGGGGAATTACCTGGAGTATAAGCACCATTTGCAACTGAATTTTGAACCAAACATTTTGTGAATCTGGACAGTGTTGTTTGTAACAATGGCACAGAAACCCAGTATATGTTTGTCTCTATTGACTACACAGGAAACACTTCATTCATTGTTGATATTTTTCACTGGCCCCTTTCATTCACTGAAAAATGGTTGCTTTTTGTTGTGGGTTCAGAGTTTTTTTTTTACATAGTAAATAATGCACACACATTTCAACCATATGGTTTGCAAGGCTGGGAGAGAATGTCGCAGAGACTAGGCAATGGTATTCTATCCGCCTTTCTTTATTTCTTTATTAACTTCTCATGTTGAAAACCTGATACTAGAAAATATCGATGGAAACATCTTTTAATCATTAAGGCATCTAATGCAGCTCAGAAATATACAAAATCTGTCACGTAAAAAGTGAAGAAAGAAAGCATAAAGGAAGGGTGGATGGTGCTGAATGTGTAGTGTTTCTTTGTGATGTGCTCAGCTACCCCTGTGCATTCTTCGTGCAAATCCTGGGGATCATATCTTGCAATTAACATTTTCCAAACGAAATGTCATGCCAATTTATTATTTTCTTTGAGCAGCCGAGCTTTCCATGAACTTGATGGGCAAGGTAGAGAGCTGGACTGCTTCTTGAAACTGAAAGAGAATGATGGCGTGCAAATACTCGGGCTCCAAGGAGGGAGGCTAATAATAGAGGTCAGAAAATACTCTTGCCACAAAGTGATCCTGCTGTGGCACGCTCTTCTAGGGAAGTACTGCAGGCGAGTGGCTTAAGAGGATTCAGAGACGGCTTAAATAACTTTATAGTGCACGGCGGTATTCACGGCTCTGCCAGCTATTTTGTTACTGGGCAGTTCAGTGGTTCACACAAGTAAAGGAGGAGGCAAATGCAAGGCAGCCTTCAACCCCTGGACTTGCTTGGAACTTAGACGAGAGTTATGCATGAAAAAAACAACTTATTAATGCATAAGTTAATGTGTGGATTGTGGATTAGAAAGGGCACCAAAGCCTTTGCTGCAGGAAGGTCTGAGTGGGTCCTGTGGACTGGCTTTTTGCAGGGTTTCTAGAAGATAATTTGAGGTCTTACAGAACGTGCAAGTATTTCAGTAAGATTGAGTAACCTTTTACAATACAAGCCTTCTGTTGTAAACAGCTCCCCTACTTGAGTTTTTAGATCTGGCTTAACAGCATGGCACCGTCTACAGGACCTGTTTACAATTCGTAAACGTGGGCTTTGGCACCACTCAAAGCAATTCCCTGTCATGCTATTCGCTCTTTGCTGTATCACTCACCCTTGACGGAGTGCTTGCATTAGAGGGCATGATGGACTATTTTACATCTCAAAAGCACACTGAATCAGGACAAATGATAATCCTCTTCTGATAGGTGCATTGAGTACATTAGATGCAGAAAGCCGTAGTGTTACTTTTAACTGCAGTGTTTGTTTTTTTAAAGGATGCAAAATGCAACTTTAAAATTCGGCCTTACCAATGCTTGTTTTCGCATTTGGACCTGCAAGTGAGATTCTCTAGAACTCTCTAGACCACAATTATGCAACAAGAAAGGACTTGAATGTAACTTTTTCATGAACTGGTGGCTAGTACGTCTTCTCACGAATAGGTTGCAAGGCTTTTGTTTATCCATTCCATTCCAACAAAATTTATTTCGGTCAGTGTAGACCATAAAAAGTAGATGATACAAATACAAACAAGACTTAGTTTTTAACAATAGTAAAATGTCATCAAAGGCAGAATTGATCTAGAAATTTAGAACTACTTCTTGGCCTTAAACAACTACCAAAGAATAAAAGTGGCCACGTTTCATTTATATTAATCAGGTAACATTTCATCAAAATTTTTAGTTTTTAAAAGATAAAAAGATAATAAAAATAGGTATTAAAAATGAGTTAAACAGTAAAAAATGGTTAAAATGTGACAAGGTGTACAAGGAGAGGCATTTATACTTGCAGTAGTGAGTTAATCATCATCCTACGACATGGTGTTCAGGAATCGGGACACGCCAAAGACTATGGGTGGGTGAGGATCAGTTCTCAAAATTCTGTATGCCTCCAAACACTGCCTGCACCCCAAGTTTCTGCAAAGTGGTAGAAGCCACAGGCTGTTTTATACCCAGGGCAAAAAAAGAGGACATGAATGTCGGACTCATCTGTGCAATTGCAAGCAGAGCACCCAAGGGGAGGAGCTTTAAGCCATTTATTCGTGAATGCACGAAGCAGCAAGGTCCCTATCCTAAACTGGATGTATAGCTTCCTTGCACTGGTGGGTTGTATGTCGTCCAAAACGGACTCAAAGAGGTACTCAGATTTAATATTAATGAAGTCAGCAGTTAGATGGCCAAGTATGGAGTTCCCCTGGATGTCAGCTAATTTGAGTGATCTGTAAGCTCTCACTAGTTCTAGACGTGAGATAGTCGGGCACACCACCTCAGGATTACTCCAGAGGTTTGGAATGCCGATCTTAAGGCAAACATCTCTTATATGTCTAAACCATGGTAGTTTACCTGCCCCCGGAAGTCCCAAAATCTCCTTAAGTTCAGACTGGTAGACTACTAGTTCCGGGGTCGCCCACAGTCTACGCCAAAAGGTTAAGGGTCTAAGTCCAGTCTCCTCTGCAATGGGTCTCATTCCTAGATCCAGGCGTAGGGGAATCAGAGGGGTACTAGGCAGTAGACCCAACAGCTGTCTCATAAATTTGTTCTCTATTTTGGACAGTCCACCAATGGGACGATGACCCCAAAGTTTGGCCCCATCCATAGCTGCGCTCCTGACTTGTACTTTGTATATCTCAGTCACCGGGCCAGGCGGTTTGTAAGAGGAGTTCCTACAGGTTTTTGTGATTCCCCCAACTGTCTGGGCTAGCTTCAAGCTTGCTTTGGCTAGTTGCGGGCCCCATTCGAATGTTTCGGACAGCGTAACTCCAAGATAGTCAAAAACAATGACCCTCTCTAGCATGGTGCCGTTTAAAGAGGGGTTTGGTCGAGAAGTTTTGACTGGGTTGAAGACCATGAATTTGGTCTTTGATGTATTGATCTCTAGCCCCCTGTTTTTACAAAATATTGAGAAACTATCAAGAGTCCTCTGGATGCCCATAGGCGACTTGGATAACAACAAAGTGTCATCTGCAAACATCATTGCTGGCACCCTGCAGTGCACCAGCTTTGGGACATCGTTGTCCTTCACCTCATTTAGTTGGGCCACCAGGGCATTAATAAACAGACAAAACAGGGTAGGGGCAAGCACACACCCCTGCCTAACTCCTCTGTTGACTGGAAAGTGAGGGGTCAGTTCCCCATGTTTCCCGTACCTTACTTGGGCAAAATTACCAGCGTGCAGTCTGATGATCAGTAACAGAAGGTAGGGGGGCATTCTCAGTTGCTTAAGAACCTCTCACAATTTGCCTCGGGGGACCAGATCGAAGGCCGTTTTCAAATCGACGACTATCAAATAGAGGCTGCCACCCTCTATTGACACGGTCTTCCAGTATAATAATTGGAGCCTAAAGATTTGGTCGATAGTGGAGATGTTTTTCCGGAAGCCGGCTTGATACGCACTCAGAATTTCACACTCTTCCATCCACAGATGGAGGCGATCCAGAATGATCCGTGCAAACAATTTCTGGGAGACATCAATCAAACTGATCGGCCTATAGTTGGTCGGCAGGAGAGGTGAACCCTTCTTAAAAACTGGGAAAATTTCAGCCCCTAGCCAGGTGTCCGGGACCTTCATACCACTCAAGATAGCATTAAATATTGCACAAAGGTAAGGTCCCCATATATTCGGTTCATCCCGATACAGATCCCCTGGAATCTTGTCTAAAACGGGGGCTTTGCCAGGGGGAAGCTTCCTAATTGCATTTAAAACTTCTGTCAGGGTAAACCCATGGGCGTCTTCTGGAGAGATCCCTAGAATTGCTAGAGATGTTTCGTTTGCTGGATCTATGGCTAGCTCGGTGGAATATAGAGCTTGGAAGTGAGACTTCCATGCAGCTGCAGCGATGTTCAGCCCTAGGGCTGAATCCTCTTCTCTACTATCTGCACTCACTAATAGCCAGAACACCTTCATGTCCCTTTTAGATAGTGCTGTTCTAATGGCATCCCATCTATCTATCTCCCAGTTCTTCTTTGCTAACTTGGTGGTGTCTTGCTAAAGGGCCCTCATATATTTTATTTTGAGTCTATCCTTACTTTTAATGGCATCAATTAGGGCTCACTTTGCCCTACGACAAGTATCGTTAAACAAGGTTAGTTTGGCACCCTTTTTCGCCTTTGCATGTGTCAGAGGATTAAAAATGTTAGTGAGGCTGGTTGTCAATTCTGTATGCAGTGACTCTATTCTGCTGGTAGTTTGGGGCGAGTCCAATACCGTTACAGCCTCCTCCAGTTCCATTAGAGGCAGAATAGTTAGAGAGTATAGTGCGGCTACCTTGTCTGTTGACTGTTTTTGTTTTTCACTTTGGTTACATTTCTAGCTGGCAATTTTAAAGCGCTTATACTCCAGTAATTCATTTTTGGGATTTCTGGATTCAACATCACGTCAGTCTTTACTGCCCCTTCATACCTGCCACTAACTACAAGACGATCCTGAAAGGAAGGAAAAGAATGAATCAAAATAAATGATAGAAGTACTGGTTCTGGTTCAGGCCATTTTGAATGCATGGCATCAGATGCACAGTATGAGGTTAAAGAAATACCCTATTGTGTGAATTTCATGTGGTTTAATTGAGCGATTCCAGTTTAATGGAGCCATTTTCATGCCTGTTAGCATGGTTTTAGTTGTAAGATCATCTAAGGGAGGGACTGTATAAGGGCGAACGTCCCTAACTCTCGGTGTAGCTAGTTCATACCTTACATTACACTTTCCTGTACTGGTTTTGCAATATTTGACTGGAGTGGATGAAAGACTGTGATCACGATCAGTCCACTTGTCAATCAATAAAAATCATCTATATTCTGTCATTGTAGGACCATAAAAGCACAGAATAAAACATTTACATCTTCAGAAATATAACAAACACTTTAAAAGCACCATAAAACAAATAGTAATTAAAGGGCATAGGTTCTTCTCAATTTGATAGCAGCAATGATATAGCTAAGAACAGCAGTGGAAACATCACGTGATTGTAAGCTTTGCAAATAGATCAGGCCATCTTTATAAGAATTATGGAGTTTATGCAGTAGGGCAGGACGTAAAAAGCGCAATCTAAAAGAGTCATATAAAATGTGCAGTGGATTGGGCAGTAACACAGTCACAGGGGCAACATGGTAGGGAAGGAAACCAGGAACCCATTAGTGGGAAAGCCACAAGGAAATGAACTGTGTTTAGTCTCAATCTAGTGAGATAAAATCTATACTCTGGATTTGCAATCCAATTCAGGTAAAGCTCCATATCAGATGATGTACATATCTGCATATATCTTGTAACTGTAGGCATATGAAGGGATTTTCTAGTCTAATTCCCTCCTGCACTTGTCATTGGAGGCATCCTTAAATAATTGAGATAATCTTTTCAGCATGAAATGCAAGCTGGAGGGTGGGTGCTTCCCACACACACACAGACCTATGCCCAACTTCTACTTATTTCCTTCTCCTTTGTCTTCATGTCCTGTCTAAAATGATTACACAATGTTTCCAGACGAAACAGGTTCCTGGAAATTACATCTGCCTGGAGCTGACACCTTGTAGGCACCAACCTACACAGTGTATTCTTGACAAGGAGCAAGGCCTTCTCTACTCAGAAACTCCTATAAAGAAGGAAGCACTGACACAACGAGGTTGGTTTGGAATTCTAACATTGCGCATATACTGGAACTGACTGGCAGTGGGCTGCAGTGGCAGCTAGTAGGGAATGGGGTTGGGGGCGGGGGAGACGACGACAGGGGGGAGGGTTGAATATATATATTTTTTTAAACTGCACTTACATTTTCTCCACTGGCCGCATCGCCGTGGCTGCGCAAGGTCCTGGAGAAACATGTCAACACTATTCTGACAGA
This sequence comes from Calotriton arnoldi, assembly GCA_963921515.1. Classification (NCBI taxonomy): domain Eukaryota; kingdom Metazoa; phylum Chordata; class Amphibia; order Caudata; family Salamandridae; genus Calotriton; species Calotriton arnoldi. The sequence continues at coordinate 125,074 of CAWUFW010000399.1, forward strand.
TTTTCTGAAGAGCAACCATCTGCTCGATCTCTCTCAAACGGGCTTCCGGCCCATGCACGGGACCGAAACCGCACTCCTTGCAGTAACTGAAGAAGCCAGAATGATCTTGGACCAAGGGGGTGCGGCAGCAATCATTCTCTTAGATCTAAGCGCCGCATTTGACACTGTAAACCACGAAATACTAATACAACGACTCTCCAAATTGGGAGTAACAGGAAATGCCATCAAGTGGTTCAAGTCATTTCTGGCAGACCGCAGTTTTCAGGTTTTCGAGGGCGAAATCACCTCCCCCAGCAAACCTCTCGGCTGTGGGGTGCCTCAGGGCTCCTCCCTGAGCCCCACGCTGTTTAATATATATATGAGCCCCCTAGCTGAAATTGTCCGGCCGTTCGGCATAAAAATCATCACTTATGCCGACGACACTCAGCTAGTGGTGGCTCTCAATTGGCCTAACATAGCCCATAACAACTTGAGCGAATGCTTGGAGGAGGTGGTTAAATGGATGACAGCATCCTGCCTAAAGCTGAACGGAGACAAGACGGAGCTTATGCTCCTAGGCAATGCCCCCAAGTACATTATGAATCCACTATGGCCATCTTGTCTTGGTCCTGCCCCAGTGCCCAAGGACACGATTAAGAGCCTGGGTATATGGCTGGATAACACCCTCAGCTTCAATCACCAAGCAACCAAACTTGCGGCCACTTGCTATGGTCTACTGAGGCTGCTTCGGAAGGTTCTCCCCTTACTTTCATTCCAGGCGAGACAGATCATGGTCCAGGGCCTTATTCTGTCACGCCTGGACTTCGGAAATGCCCTCTATCTGGGTGCCCCACAATCCACTTTGAATAAGCTTCAGGTCATTCAAAACTGCGCCGCTCGAACGCTTCTTCAGACTCCCCGTCGATCTCCTATCAGCCCTGGGCTTAGAAGCCTCCATTGGCTCCCAGTCCGGGAGAGAATCAAATTCAAGGCCCTCTGTATCACCCACAGGGCCTTCTGGAAGACAGGCCCCGCCATAAATCAACCGTTGATCACTCCCTACCGGCCGACTAGACAGCTTAGGTCATCCTCCTCTCTTCTTGCCAAAGTACCCAGGATAAAAAGAACTAGATGTGGTGGCCGCTCGTTTTCGTACAACGCGGCCAAACTATGGAACGCTCTCCCCCCGCATCTGCGATCGGAGTCTAATATACTCTCATTCCGTAAGCTCCTCAAGACCTTTCTGTTTCAATAAACCCGGACAGCCCCAAGTGTCTTTCATGCCCGTATTGTCCGCAGCGCTAGGACGCCTAAGGGTAGCTATCGCGCTCAACAAATTGTCATTCATTCATTCATTCATTCATCGCTCCTCCGCTTCTCTGCTCTTCCTGACTCCAGTCCGGAAGAGGCTGCTTAAGCTCCCGGGCACACAGGATCCCCTGAGCCAATCCCAATGCTGCAATGCAGCGTTGTGATTGGTCTGAGGGCCGTGGATCGGTGCTCAGAGCAGGATAGGGAGCCTGTGCTTATTCCCTACCAGGCTGTCCATTACAGTCTGGTAGGAAATATGCAAAGTGCACATGACTGCTTGGCTGGCCAAAACGTCCGGCCAAGCAGTCATGCACACTTAGTGTGCATAGTCCACTCCTTCTCCCACCCTGAGCCACCAGCCCTGTTCTGCCATAACCCAGCCCGCAGAAACCAGAGACAAAACGATAATAACCTTGTTATTATCTTTTTATTTTACCCCTTTTCACTGCTCTAAAAGCAGTGGGGCAACGCTCCTCCGCCTTAACGGAGGAGCCGCCACTGGTGGGCTGCCTCTTCCCTGTCAAAATCAGCAAAAATAAGTGTGGAGAGACGATGTATTTGCCTAGAAAGAGTTTTTCAGCACAGGGGGTGCTCAGAGTCCCTAAAAGATTTGTTTTGGTGAAAAGTAAGGAATGAGATTTTGTTGTATGAGATATTGTGATAGCTGCAGGAAAGACTTTGGACCTGGAATGAACTCAATCCAAGATTTCTGGATTCAGGCAAAGACAATGAGAATGGCAAGCGCCTCTAGCTAGAGTGAAGAAGTAAAATCTAAGGAACTGTTGCAAGTATATAATCCCCAATGTCCCACCCTAGCCCATTTTCCCATTTGCTATGAATGAATCTGCATTCTGCTATCGAGAAGAATTTTGTCAGCCCTGGTAGGAGTGTGGTTAATGCTACTCATCTGGCAATTCACAAGCCACATCATGTTTATAAATGAAGTTAGCATTGGGGAATTCTGTCTTGTATTGAGACCTTGACGAAAATGCAGCTTTCGGGTTGTCACTGGAACCCAAAAATGGCTATGTGGGACCATGTTCCACATATTACCAATTATGTGTTTTTATGTATTAGAAGTCTAATGTGGGATTGTTACATTGAAAAGCCTGTCTTCTTCATTAATATTAATAATAATAATAATAACAAAATGTATAGAGCGTTCAAATACCCGTAGGCGTCTTGGTGCTTCAAAGTACAGATAACAATAGGGAAGGATTTCAATTAGAATCTTTAAGTTTTCTTTATCCTCTTTGAATAGCTTGTTAATAAAACAATGGACAATTTCGAGGTTCAGCAAATTTATGTGAATCTATTCCAGCATTTACCACATAATTATGGATTTACAGCAATAATTATAGAGAAATTGTTCATGAGAAGGTTTTGAGATGGAAAATTAAAAAATTACAACAAAATTTCTGAATAAAGGCTACTGAAAAAGCATATATGGATGAATAGAAAAACAAAAGCACAAAATAAGAAACGTGAGGACATATTAGCCTTGGATTAAAGTAATAAGTGTTGACAGGCATTAACCTTCAAATTCCGATCCAAAAGGAACAATGGGAGTTTCCATACTTAACAAAAGCCACAGCCATTCTTACACCATTACCATGTAGTTTAGCAGTAGACCCAGGGATGGGGATTAACACAAGAGAGAGAGAGGCAGAAACACTGGATATAGCCACTCTGCCTGATTTCACAGCTGGCCTTAATCTGCACTGCAGGAGCACTGATATCTGTTAACTAATAATCACATAAGCATCTGAATAAAATAAAATAGACTCATTACAAATTATGAAATGGATATAGTGCCCAATGGAGAGCATAATTAAGAGGGGGACAATGTACAATAAAGAATGTGATCACCAAGGAAAGGAACTTGCACTCTAGTAGACTGGCCGACCACACGCTCAGAGGGCAAAGAACTGAGGAAATATTAACTTAAATCAATAAATGAGAGGCTGGATAAAGTGCAATAAAATTCAAAGATATGTGTTGCAACCTTTTGTGCTTAAAAAAATATTTTGAAGTCAACATTTTCAGCGGAATAATTTGTTTGAATCAAAGACACTAAAGTACACACAATGCACTTGGACTGCATTAAAGTAGATTGGGAGCAAGACGTCTTCCAGAACTATACTAAGTATCTGGTTAGTAGCCGAGTCTGGTGGCTCAATGGACTAATGTGTCCTCTGCAGGGGCATGTGTTCGACCTCATGGTCACAGGTTTAAATCCCGGTGGGTTCACTATGCCTTTCATCCATCTGAGGTCGATAAAATGAGTACCATTGACTTGGGTAACAATAAACATCTGTTATTCAGCTCCAAGATACCTCCGGGTGAACGTGCACTTTACAAACACACATGTCGTGTTATGTTAAAACACATCAGGGCAGAAGGTTATATATTTAGTGGTATAACATATATTGCACTGAAAAAAACAAAGATTAAAGTGATAAAAGCTAAAATGATGCTAATTTGGTTAGGTGGTAAGACCTTAACTTATGTTAAAAATAACCTAGAAGTTCGCTCAAAAAACAAAGGTGAAAGTGACGTTGAAAGGAGACAAGAACTAACAGTAAAAAACTGAAAAAAACAATGAAATAAGCCAGCTATAGTCTAGTCAATGGTAACTTGTGCCCTTAACATGTTTTTGGGGGAAACATAATAATTGGTGTAATCAATGATGTCACTTAACATGTCTTTGGTGATATAATATGTGAGGTCATAAGCAGTTATATACGTTGATTGATTCAGATTGATTCCATACAATATTTAATTCAATGAATGTCATCTAATATATTGCCATTCTTTTTAATCTATTCATATATTGCATACCTATTTTTGACCATTATGTTTATTTGCGTTAGAACATTCTAATAATATATTCTGCACTAGAATAGAGCATTAATTATTATTAGAACATTGGAATGTGGAGCACTCCATCGAAGACAATGGAGTGCTCCTTGCTTCTACGGGCCGGTAGAGGCCCGCAAAGCAACATTCCAATGTTGTTTTCACAAAGGCCTCTCGGAGCCCGAGGGGATTTAAATCCCCTCGAACTCCGAGAGGCCTTTGTTTTATTTGTTAGAACATTCTGCCCTCTAGTGGCAGAATGTTCTAATAGCCTTATAGCCCTTCGTAGCTGGGCTATACCGGCTATTAAAGTCCCGCTCCCTTGTTAAAGTCCCTCGCCTTCGGCTTGGGCCTTTAACGCTGGAGCGGGCCTTTAATAGCCGGTATAGCCCGCTACAGCGGGCTATAAGGCTGTAATAAAACCTTTTTAACTTATAGTGTGGATTTTTTGTGTGTGAACATCTGTGGGGGGGGAAGGGCTCCAGGACTCACTAACAAATATAATTCTCCTATATGCACCATCCACAAGAAGATCATGGGAAATATGTGGGTTATCGTCCTCCTGACTACTTGGCTTAAATTAATAAGAGGATCAAAACCTGAGCTTACCAGACCGTATTAGGTATCTAAAGCTGGGCCGTAGTTGACGGGCTTCTGCAAAAATGTATGAGCACTCTACATTTTCAGAACATGTTGTTTGCAAGGTTGAAAAAGACAGGTATAGATCTGGCCTGGACTTAAGATCATTAACCCTTGCAGTGGATATGGATTGCATATGCAGTCATGATCACAGTTTTGAAGATGAGTTAGCATTATTCCATGCCTTATTTTTAACACATCCCTTCTAGTGGTATTTCCGTATTTGGAGACATAACATCTGGGTGGAGTCTGAATGCAATCCTGTTGTAAAGACTCTAAATTAATGTGTGTTTCAGTTAGCGATTCTCCATAGTCCCCTCCACAGATGGGTTGTTTAACTGAGACCAGATGAAGCGATCCCTATCACCCTGTTATTGTAGTGGCATTGGAGAGTCAGGGGAAAGAGAGAACTGGACAGTGTGGCACACTGATGGGCAACTGGTATTTCTCCTTACTGCAGAATAAAAGAGGACTGCCAATCTGAGTGCTTGAGATGCTGGGTGGTGGATGTGACACTACAATTTCTGAGGATGGCTCTAAAAGAAAATAAACATCAGGTGTCTAAGAAGAGCATTTTATTTTTAAATCCAAAATATTCCACCAACACTGGTGATGAAGAAGATAATGGTTAAAAAGTACAACCCGTTTATTCAAACAGGTAGAGAATCTTGATAGTGATGCTAACGGTCTTAAATTAAGTCAAATCAAGAGATAGAAACCAATTTGTTTTCTATGGAGAACACTATGAAGGAATTTAGGGGGTCCACCACTAAGACAGAAATAGAAATGGAAACAGGTTAGCTGAGTATCTGGACACGCTATATCTGGAGTATTTCAACAGGTCTCCCCAAGACCCACCGCACTCCTCTAAAATCTGTTTTACATTGAGCGGCATGAACTTAAAAGAAAAAGCAACAACCATATTTCCTCAATGCTTGTCTCTCTTCGCTGGATCCCCAAAGAAGCCAGGGTGATTTATAAGACTGCTTGTAGCACCCACACGGCCTTGCATACATCCACTCTTCGCTACCTAGCGAACAAGCTGAAGCCTTCGAGAGGCACCAGACCATTGCAAAATGCAGAAACTATGTGCTTAGAGCCTCCAACCTTTCCTAAGGAATAACTCATGGCACAATGTTTCTCAGGTAGTGCGACTAGAATATGGAACTCTTTGTTGCCCAAAACTGCATACCTCCACATCACTGCCAATCTTCAAAACAATGCTGAAGGCCCATCTTCTACTAAGACATTTTGGCCAACAACCTCCCCCAAGATAATGTACCCTCCCCAAGACTGAGACTAACTAGTCTACTTCTGTCTCACCTTACTTAACCTTGCTGCTACTACCTATACCACCTACCTCCTCTTATGATCTGTATATAATCCGTGCCTCTGTAAGTCTCGAAACAAGCAAATCTCCCAATATTTTGACCCGCTACTTTGTACCTTTTGTAATGATCACAACTAGCAACTGTTTATAACTTTGCATCTCTTGTAATGAAACCTGTTTTATTGTAAAGTTTTCTAACACCTTTGGGTAGCATCCACAGTATATGAAAATAAATGAATAAATAAATAAATATGTAATCAATTGTCAAGGCCCATGAAACATATTCAAGAATAAGGGGAACACTCAAGTGCAGTGTAGCCACTTCAATTACCCATTGGGAGATAAGGTGAAACGTTTGGAGACTGCGACGAGGCCCAGTTGCATAAGGATACAGGTCTAGCTTTTTCCCAGATACTCAGGACATGAAGTTAGCTATGCAAAACTATCTGAACACTGAGGTTTTGTGGTAAGGTCCATCGACTCTCATGACTTTGATTACAGCAACAAGGCTACCAGCATGGATTTTTGTGATTGAGGAGGATGGGTTTAGGCATGTTCTTAGTGATTTTGACTTACCCCCATCAATGGGAATTGGTGTGCAGAGAAGAAACGAAGCTAAAAAAGCTGAAAATGAATGGAGGAAAAATACATGATTTCCCAAACTGAGATGCACTACATAATTGAAGAGGCAAGAACTACAATCGATCAAGAAAGACTTAATTGCATGAAATCTTGAAGCCTTGATCTGGTTCCCAGGTAGGTTGTGTGTGAGGTACTTCTTAGCTAAGAGAACTTAATAGTTGTAGCAAGTATATTACATGCAAGTATGTTAGTGCTGCAAGCATTCCGCCTTACATGCGCACCTGTATTTTATAGCCAGCGTCAATGTATTCTGGGACATTGAAGTATGGAATAGAGTGTTCACTCAGTTTGCACAGGTGTTTGCTTTTTAAAAGGTTAGGTATTAAAATTATTTTATAGATTATATCCTTAGATGTATTGCATTACATGTTTTAACTCACCTGATCAGGGCTTTCTTCCTTCATGAATGAGATGTTGGATGCTGAATCTGTGAAGGCTGCTATAATAAAACTAAATGAATGTACAAAGAAAATTGAAGTATGACAATTTTGCATGACGTACTCATGCATGTTTTCCATCTACTACATAACCTCCTAGTAAATTTTCGGATTGGATTTTTCTGAAAATCTACACATGCCATAGATTTCTAGGAGTCCTCCTAAAGTTAATTATGAATCCTATAAAAATGTCAACTCGCGGAATCCGCAGGATGGGAATGATGCTCTGAATGGTCTACCTCTTGATAGCACCAAGTCTGAATTGCTGTAATAGCACAGACTGTTGAAGCGATCAAGTGAGGGAAGGATGGGAAGGGAGCAGCAGGGAAGGAGACCTAAAGACATAAAACAAAGTATATAATAAATCACACCTCCTATATATATTTTCGCTATCTGAGTGATTGCTTTTAAACTAACATTTATACTTGTTAAAGAAAAGAACTATCTTCCACATTCACTTGTTGTGGGATCATCAGAATGAATATTGCAAAGGACCCAAATCCATATAATAGAATGCTGCAATGGAAGGACAATATTATTATCTATTGTTTGTTTTCTACCTCCTTTACTCAAGGCACCAGTAGTTGATAGGTATTTATAGATTAACACCTACCCAAACATACCAAACGCCTATTTCTCACAGGGGTGAAAGAGCAAACCTTCAGGCACTCCACACAGAACCTCTGGTAAAAGGCGGCAAAACAAAGTCAGCAGTAAATTTCCATTTTCTTTTGTTATGTGCACATTCTTTTCATATCACACATAATGATTGCCAATAGACATAGGTAGCGCCAAAAGAATAAAATGTTCCAGCACACAGTCCTAGCACTCCATAAAACATATACCAGAAGATTTATGCACAATCTAATTCAGTCTTTAGAAAATAACAGGGATGAGAAACAAAAAGTATGTGGGGAAATGCACCTTATTTCCCCAAAGTATGGCACCTGATTGCTGCAATCAAAACAAAGTACAAAATAATGTTCTTGGTAATTCCTTCCACATGGGTACACAAAAGTGTCTCGCCAACGGACGTGATTACCTACACAGAGCATCCTCACTCCAGAAAATAATCCATGAGCTCTGTTCCACGTAAAAACCAGAGATTTAAAGGTTCGCCACTGAACACACACTTCTGACCAAAACTAAAGAGTGGTATAGAAAAACAATGGTCCTAGACTTATGTTAAATTTTAGTTGTCTGAAACAATCATAAACAGCATGAGGTACATATATAGTTTAAATCAATAATGTACCATTAACTTATTTAAAGAGCATTCAAATATATCCTCAAAATTCAAAGAAGGCACACACTATTGCTTTTTTGGTGACTCGTATTTTATTCGGTCACTTTTCATAACATATTATCATATTCAATGTTCAAGATAAAGGGGTGGTTGCTCCAAGGAAAAATGTGAAGAAAGAAAGTGCTCGTGAAGTAAGATAGAATAAACAAGAGGGGGATCCAATCAAGCAAAACAATGATTCATCATTATTTACATTACAATCTCATAAGCAAAACTGGTCGTGATTCAATCAAGATTTGGCATTGATTACTGATGAGAATTCTGACTATGGATTTAGTTCTTTTTCTGATAGGACTTTGATGGTGTGAACAAAGGCGGAGTTCTTTGGCCCTAATGAAGCCTTTTTAAAGGTGAAACATGTTGGCTACGCTTGTATGAAAATATATATTAAAGACAAATTTTGCCTTCAACATTCAAGATTCAAGAACATTTATTCTTATTACTTTCACATGTTTGTTGCCTCTCGCTTTATTATGAATGGACATCATCTGACTGTAGCAAGTCAAAATGTTATCTTGGTACTGTTGCTTTCTCACTTCTTAACAAGTCTGCCACAAGAACGTCTGCATTCTTTGGCCTCCCAATCTCCCTAAGAACTGTTTGTGTAGTTTAGTTGGTTTAGAAAAGGTTCCTCCTTTTATGACATGTGTCTTCCATGTGAGGTTGTTGCTCTAGGCCCTCTTGCTATAAGATTCCATTTTGTAGAAGCTTGCCCCAAAGCTGTCTTTTGTTATCACCTGAGCAGAGGAAAGATAGCCAAAAAAAGATATGTTTCACGATCAATCACTTTTCGAAGGGCGAGGATCAGAACAAAACGGTGCAAAGCATTGACTGCCTCTCTGAGCACACAGAGCACTTGCCGACAAGAAATAAAAACAGTCAGAAATTTGAACAAGATTTACAACCCTGCTTACAGAAACAGAGCAATGGAGACTCTTTAAACAAGAGATGAGGGACGAAGAGGGAAAGCAAGGCGGGGCAAGCAGCAATGGATGGGGAGACGGGTTCTCTCACTTTGAAGTTTGAAAAGAAAACTAAACAGTTGCCCACGGGGAAACAGCGTCTGACATTTGATCTTGCTCTTTAAATGAACAGCAAATGTGACAAGATAACAAGAATTACAGCCCTGCTTACAGAAATGGAAGTGGGGGCGCGGAGTGACTGAAAACATCGAGCGCTCGAAGTGCTCTTGACAAAGGAAATAATAGTCCCTTTTACAGTTGCTAAAATGGGACAAGTCGAAGGCTACAAGTAATGGGGAATTTCTCGTGGGACCGAACAACCGATAAAAAAGGAGGGGCAAATAGGAAAGATTAACCACTTTGAAGCAAGGATTTTTAAAGGACACTGAAAGAAACAAATGAAAAGCAATGGGCAGGCTGTAAGCTCACAAAGTATATACAACATGTCTCGAAGAGACAGAGCATGCTTGATCTTCTGTCAACTCTGTGGAGCCTTCTTCTAATACAGGAACTGTGACACCATATCAGGGTCCAGTCAGTTTAGGGTTTCACTGGTATTACCAGACAACAGCCTATAAAATACGCTTTCATTGGAAGCCACAGACCACATACCGAATGGCGCACAATGCTTCATGCTAGATCAAGAGGTGCATCACCTGCATCTGACTACCTATATGTATATTATTTTGTTTTTCTTTATACACCATTCGCTTTAAAAACACACACAGCTATACTATATTAGACTGAAAGGTACACTACATGGCTTCTACTTCAATGGAGTCCATGAAGCAGGCATAAATATTTAAATATGGAAAAAATATGGAGAGACCTCTTTATTTAAAAAAATATAAAACTTGTAGCTACTTCCCTCTGTAGCTTTACTGTTATTTGGAATTCATCAAGTTCTCAGGGAAACCACCTAGCAAGCGGTGCCTGGTGCAGGTTTCCTTGCAGATTCCTTGGGAAATCACAAGATTTGTTTAAAGAAATGTATTTTGTCTGCACAGAGTAATCCTGGTAGAGAAGGTCACAAGTGGTAAATGGATTACCCAGTGCAAATTCATATTTGTGTTTCTTTTTTCTCTATGTAGAAACCCCTTCCAGTACATCCCCACCAAATGTGGTAGAAACTCCTTCCAGTACATCCCCACCAAATGTGGGGTGATAAATTTCCCTTCCCACCTTGGAACAATATTTAAACCAGCACTTGGCTGAAGTGAAAATACGACCCTTTCCAGGATGGAAAAGGAATTGATAGTTGTTTGTGGGTGTCCACAAAATTCCAAGGCTAACCATGCTTTTGAACGGCCTCAGTTCCATGCCTTCAGTGGGATTTACGGGGGCAGGGATCTCCGTATTCATGGAAGACATCTCCACACCTGTAAAAGGGCTTACTCCTGCCAGGAATTCCTTTGTGAATTCCTGGCAGGTGGGAGTGGGGTACATTTGGTTGAAAAATTATGGTAATGACCAAATTTACCTTTGTTAATAGACTCCATCCCAAAACACCCACACGCACAAACACTCTCTCCTTCACTCCCCATCTCTCTCTCAATCTCTCGACACACACACAAGTGCACACACGCACGCACATACACACACACATGCGCACACACTCTCTCCCTCACCCCCATCTTTCTCTCTCTCACATACACAAGTGCACACACACACACACACATACACCCACTCTCTCTCTCCATCACTCCCCATCCCGCTCCCTCAGACACAAACACAGACACATACTCTTTCTATCACTCCCTTTTACAAATGCACACTCACGCACACTCACTGTCTCTCTGTTAGTTCTCATACACTGCTCCACTGTCATTTTTTATTCACGTGTGGAATGGCAATTTGATCGACACTGCTTATTATTTACACAGAGGTTCTCTGTCAAGAAAAGAAGAAGGGAGTTTTTTTTCTGGTCCCTTTGTACAGCAGCCACCAGAGTACTGGTCTGAATTTGCCCCGGTGAGTTATTTCCAAAGGACTGGAGCTCTGCTGCCCCCGCCTGAAAAGCCTTTTATTGGAAGGCTGTACCACTTGCACTGTTTCTGTGAACGCCAATAGGAAATACAAAGGAGAAAGCTGAACAATCTCCAAATGCAGTGTAAAAGTTTAGAGATGTCCATAAATAACACATGGGGAGAGGCAAAGCCCTTGTTTTGGGGGGTCACGGAAAGTTCTCCTTCATAAAATGCCACATATATTTCATTTCCTAACATTAAGCAACGCACTGTAATTCTAAGTTAAATAAGCATCTAAAAGCTGACCTCAGCAAGAGTGTTTCTAGAGAAGCTAAAAGGCTGCAGCTGAGCTAATAAATGTTGCCAGACTATTTCCTATGTTTTGGGAAGGGACATGATAATACAAACATAGGTCGTGAGCTGAAGATCGCTATGGTGCACAACCTTTACCCAGAGTTTCCAAAAACTCCTTTTGAAAAGCAGGAACCATAAAGGATCCCTAGTTTGAGGAACATAAAATGAAAAATAATTGTATACATCAATCTTTACGCGGTATTATAGTCATATGGAATATTTCTTGTATTCAGGGTCTCTGTAGGATAATGAGGTCTTTGGGGCAATCAGGAGTCCTCCACGACTTTAGCTAGGAAATAAGTGTATAAAAAATGCTTTTTAGTGTGCGAAAAACGGGAATATTTTTCTTTTGTGCACTTAAATCCTGATGAATGGCAGAGAGCATGACGTTATTAATTTTCCCAACGCTTGCTCTGAAGGACTGAACGTCTGGGGTGTAACATAGGCTCCCGCATTACTGCATACTCACTGTATTATAGCAAGCTATATTTACATTTAAGTATGGCTGATATCCCTCGTCACTAAATGTAATCGCAAAAAAAGCTGTAAACATCTATAATGTTGTTGTTCAATTAGCCATGCATTTGTGAAAGCTAAGTAGACCCTAAACATTCTAAATGTTATCAGGACCTACTATTGGCTCTGATTTTCAGGGAATAGCTCTGAGCATAACCACTTCCTATTGTTTAATTAGGAGTCTATTGTTGAAAGCTACCATTCTAATTTACAATCAGGGCCCACTGTTATCTCCACATTGCTGGCAGTTGTTTCAACGATCTCTGATCTTTAAACCCAGAATATGTTTCATAAGAAAGTAAAACCTGTGTGATCTGAATGCCTGTGTATCACTGTATCCTTAAACATGTAATTAAATATGTATTTTTACCAAAGCGAATCAAATAGTATATGTAGTGTCGCATGAGCATGTGATGACAGAACCTTTGTGGCTCCTGATGGACTCCATAGAGCTGTGACCTCAGCACTAGAGCGCAGTGAATTGAATACAGGTTTAGAATGTTAAGTTTGCAGTTACACGCAGAAGAATACGAAGTGCTATACTAAGCTCCGTGTGTGGCGGAGTCATTGGCGACTACCCAGGCTGGGGAGGACACTACAACTGGCCAAAAGTTAGGGGATAAGTGGTCCAGCAAACTGCTCATGCGTGCCATGTGTGCCTCCATCGAAATGCGGAATCAACGTTTGGCGTATGTGGAGTCAAAGCGCAGCCCCAGTTCAGTGAAAAGCATTTGACACTAGTGAAAGCATCCTGAAAAGTCTGCATATCAGTGGCGGAGAACCTATGGTAAAGGCTTCACAAAGAGGTACTGCGCTACTATGTAACTCAAAGACATACATTTGTATGGCGTGACAATGCTAAAGGCAGATGCCATAAGGTTCTAAATGAGCAGCAAGGTACCAGATAGCACTGCAAACAGAAGCTCTGCAAGGCAGGGACAACCTGGTGTCAGACAGCACAAAAAGTCTCTTAAACTCTTAAAGACAAAGTGATACAAGCAACAGTCATCTGCTTAGCAGTCCGGAGTGAAGAGAGCTCTTGTGCCTCTGTGCTGGGGAAAGAACCCTAGAGAAAGCACCCCGGATTGTGCTTGCGGAGCTGTCCATACCCAAAGATGCACACCATCAAAGCTGCTGAGTGGCAGCTCAGAACAACTCCAGAGGCCTCCTGAAAGCAAAGGGCTCCCATGGAGACCAAGGGTGAGGTCAAGGTTCCATTGGCCGTAGGAATGGTCTGGATGAAGCAGGTCCTAGTGAACAGGAGATGGTGTCGATAGGAACTCTACTTTCAGTGTCAGCCAATCTCATAAACGGTTACAATGCTGCTGCCTTCTTGAAACCATCACTGCCATTCAATACTGCCAAAACAGCTGAATATTGGCAAAAAATTAACTGCCTGGATAGAGACATTTGATGATTTAATCGATGCGATTGAAGAAGCAGATAACAAGAAAATAATCAAGTATCTTAAGAACCTTGCTGGTGAAAGTGTGAAAGAAGTCATAAAGATAATTCCACGAGATGACGAAACATACAGTCAGATTAAAATAGCCTTGAATCTCAAGTTGAATCCAATGCCAAATGTAGATTATGAAAGATATTTCTTCAGTCAAGAAACACAGAAAGCTGGTGAGACCATTGACAAATTCGTTGAGAAACTAGATGCTCTCATCAAACACTGTAAGTTCAATAAATTTAATGATGAGGAATCTATACGCCTCATAGTGACTAACAGATGCTTGTCAGATTTGTTCAGACAACGAATGCTGAGAGAAACTCTTAATCTGGAGCAAGTTCTCATGGCTGCCAGAGCTGAACCACGTGCTGATCGGCAAGCTGATGACATGTAGGTCAGAGGTGCCCAGACTGAGTCAGTCATGAATGTGAGAAATAAGCCTAAGCACAAGGCCAAGGGACACAGTGAATTCTCCACAGAAAAAGAAGTTGTGCTTCAGGTGTGGATTTTCTTTTCCACACAAAGGTAAATTTCCTGCCATTGGGCAGATCTGCAAAGGCTGTGGAAAGGAGAACCATTTTGTGACAGTGTGCAAAGCGAAAACAAATGTAGGTGCATCACGGCGCACAGACAAAATGGCTGCTCAAATGTACCAGAAGCAACGTTCGATGCACGTCCATAAGGCCAAGTGACCACATCAGCGGTGGGAAATCAACACCAAACGAAGTCAATCAACATCTAAATCTTCGTCAAATTGTTCTTCCATGTCAATATCAAGTGAAAGTGAAGAACATGGGTGTGCCATGTCGATGTTCACTTCAGAGAAGCATGCGCTTGTTGGAATGGCAGCCTGTGAGATAAAACATCGGTCCAAGAGAGACCTACATGACAAAGCACCAAAGTCATTCAAACATTGTCCGAAGATCACACTTAATATCAATGGTTGTTTGATACCTTTCATTATCGATAATGGTGCATCAATAAATATTATGCCTGAGGAGAAATATATTGAAATGTCTCCAGTGCCCCGACTTATGTTATTGAATACTAAAGTGTATACGTGGGCTGCATCGAAGCTATTAAAAAGTCAAGGTTAATTTGTGATTTTAATGAAGCATAAGAAAACTAAAGTACAAGGGCCTGTTCCTGTACTATGGGCTGATATCCATGACCTATATCATGAGTGCTCATCACAAAATAGTAAGCCAAATCCCTTCATTGTTTCATGGGATGGGAATACTCAAGACTATGAAAGTCCAATTACACATTTATGAGGACATCCGTCCTATTGTTCAAAGACACAGACAAGTTGCCTTTCACTTTCAGGAAGCTGTTGAAAAGGAACTTGAATCTTTACTCATGCACGATATCATTGAGCGTTCTACTTGTAAACTCCCTGGGTTTCTCCCATATTGGTAGTAGCCAAAAAAGACAGTGAAGGAGCTGTACGCATCTGATTGGATATGCGTCAAGCAAACAAGGCCTCTGGAAGGGAATGACATCCAGGTTCGCACATTTCCGACATGATAACACAAACAATTGAATGGGGCAAAGGTATTCTCTCACCTGGATCTGATTAAAGGATATAATCAACTGGAACATGAGGAGAAGTGCAGGTACATTGCAACCTTTTCTACACATGTTGGTCTGTTCCATTAGAAGAGAGTATGTTTTGGTGTGTTATCAACGGCAGAGCTATTCCAAGATGTCATTGGAGGTATCATACAGCCTGTGATGATGACACGCCAGACGCCAGTAGCCTGGCCACTCACGGACTCTCCCCGATGTAACGGGAGGATTTTCAACTGTATCCCTGCTGGAGGACAGAGACTTTTTTGACAGCGCAGGAGCCCAAAGCTTGGCCGGGACACCTTTACAAACTTAGCAGTCACGGAGCCAATTGTTGGAACAAGGAAGTTATATGTTGAGACGTAATCTAAAGACCCTGGCGCAATATGATACAAGACGATAAGAGTTACAGCAAACAAATGATGGACGGAATGCTGACAATGCAAACATTCTCCCCCAGTCAAAAGATCTGGGTTAAATCCATCGTTCTTTTGCCCACTACGCCACACCAGTTTGGACCCAGCCATATGCAAATCAGTCTTGACCCTGTGCCCCATGGGAACAGTCCAGACCGAACTGCCAGGCCCTCCCTGGACCGGAAACAAGCATCCTGGGACCGGTTTCAGGGTATGTCACCCTTCTTCAGCCAGGCTAGGTTGAATCCAGTGGCACAGTGAGCAGGGGACCCACGTCTGGGCATACCCATCCCACTTAGGGCGAAAAGTGTTACAGCAAACAAATGATGGACGGAATGCTGATAATGCAAACATTCTCCCCCAGTCAAAAGATCTGCGTTAAATCCATTGTTCTTTTGCCCACTACGCCACCCCAGTTTGGACCCAGCCATATGCAAATCAGTCTTGACCCTGCGCCCCATGGGAACAGTCCAGACCGAACTGCCAGGCCAGGTCCTCCCTGGACCGGAAGCAAGCATCCTGGGACCGGTTTCAGGGTATGTCACCCTTCTTCAGCCAGGCTAGCTTGAATCCAGTGGCACAGTGAGCAAGGGACCCACGTCTGGGCATACCCATCCCACTTAGGGCGAAAAGTGTTACAGCAAACAAATGATGGACAGAATGCTGACAATGCAAACATTCTCCCCAGTCAAAAGATCTGGGTTAAATCCATTGTTCTTTTGCCCACTACGCCACCCCAGTTTGGACCCAGCCATATGCAAATCAGTCTTGACCCTGTGCCCCATGGGAACAGTCCAGACCAAACTGCCAGGCCAGGTCCTTCCTGGACCGGAAACAAGCATCCTGGGACCGGTTTAAGGGTATGTCACCCTTCTTCAGCCAGGCTAGCTTGAATCCAGTGGCACAGTGAGCAAGGGACCCACGTCTGGGCATACCCATCCCACTTAGGGCAAAAAGTGTTACAGCAAACAAATGATGGACGGAATGCTGACAATGCAAACATGTCCCGGGCTCACCGTGCCACTGGAATCAAGCTATCCTGGCTGAAGAGGGGTGAAACCCCGAAACCGGTCCTAGGATGCTTGTTTCCGGTCCAGGGAGGACTTGGCTTGGCAGTTCGGGCTGGACTGTTCCCATGAGGCACAGGGTCAAGACTGATTTGCATATGGCCAGGTCTAAACTGGGGTGGCATGGTGAGCAAAAGAATGATGGATTTAACCCAGATCTCTTGACTGGGGGTGAATGTTTTGATTTGTTCTGCATTCCGTCCATCAAATGTGTGTCTTTGCTTTCTCGCCCTAAGTGCGCCGGGTATGCCCAGACGTGGGTCCCGGGCTCACTGTGCCACTGGAATCAAGCTATCCTGGCTGAAGAGGGGTGAAACCCCGAAACCGGTCCAAGGATGCTTGTTTCCGGTCCAGGGAGGACCTGGCTTGGCAGTTCGGGCTGGACTGTCCCCATGAGGCACAGGGTCAAGACTGATTTGCATATGGCCAGGTCTAAACTGGGGTGGCATGGTGAGCAAAAGAATGATGGACTTAACCCAGATCTCTTGACTGGGGGTGAATGTTTTGATTTGTTCTGCATTCCGTCCATCGAATGTGTGTCTTTTGCTTTCTCGCCCTAAGTGCGCCGGGTATGCCCAGACGTGTGTCCCGGGCTCACTGTGCCACTGGAATCAAGCTATCCTGGCTGAAGAGGGGTGAAACCCCGAAACCGGTCCTAGGATGCTTGTTTCCGGTCCAGGGAGGACCTGGCTTGGCAGTTCGGGCTGGACTGTTCCCATGAGGCACAGGGTCAAGACTGATTTGCATATGGCCAGGTCTAAACTGGGGTGGCATGGTGAGCAAAAGAATGACGGATTTAACCCAGATTTCTTGACTGGGGGTGAATGTTTTGATTTGTTCTGCATTCCGTCCATCAAATGTGTGTCTTTTGCTTTCTCGCCCTAAGTGCGCCGGGTATGCCCAGACGTGGGTCCCAGGCTCACTGTGCCACTGGAATCAAGCTATCCTGGCTGAAGAGGGGTGAAACCCCGAAACCGGTCCTAGGATGCTTGTTTCCGGTCCAGGGAGGACCTGGCTTGGCAGTTCGGGCTGGACTGTTCCCATGAGGCACAGGGTCAAGACTGATTTGCATATGGCCAGGTCTAAACTGGGGTGGCATGGTGAGCAAAAGAATGATGGATTTAACCCAGATCTCTTGACTGGGGGTGAATGTTTTGATTTGTTCTGCATTCCGTCCATCAAATGTGTGTCTTTTGCTTTCTCGCCCTAAGTGCGCCGGGTATGCCCAGACGTGGGTCCCGGGCTCACTGTGCCACTGGAATCAAGCTATCCTGGCTGAAGAGGGTGAAACCCCGAAACCGGTCCTAGGATGCTTGTTTCCGGTCCAGGGAGGACCTGGCTTGGCAGTTCGGGCTGGACTGTTCCCATGAGGCACAGGGTCAAGACTGATTTGCATATGGCCAGGTCTAAACTGGGGTGGCATGGTGAGCAAAAGAATGATGGATTTAACCCAGATATCTTGACTGGGGGTGAATGTTTTGATTTGCTCTGCATTCCGTCCATCAAATGTGTGTCTTTTGCTTTCTTGCCCTAAGTGCGCCGGGTATGCCCAGTCGTGGGTCCCGGGCTCACTGTGCCACTGGAATCAAGCTATCCTGGCTGAAGAGGGGTGAAACCCCAAAACCGGTCCTAGGATGCTTGTTTCCGGTCCAGGGAGGACATGGCTTGGCAGTTCGGGCTGGACTGTTCCCATGAGGCACAGGGTCAAGACTGATTTGCATATGGCCAGGTCTAAACTGGGGTGGCATGGTGAGCAAAAGAATGATGGATTTAACCCAGATCTCTTGACTGGGGGTGAATGTTTTGATTTGTTCTGCATTCCGTCCATCAAATGTGTGTCTTTTACGAGACGATAAGAGGCAGACAAAGGCTCTTGTGCAGTATTTTATGAGGCTATGCCTCGGAACTCACACTGTATCCTGACGTACCAGTGCACCCCAGTAATAGGGATGTCTTCACATTCCTAGTAATTCTCCCTGCCATACCCACCTCTGGAAGTGACTTTTACACCACTCTATGGTCCTGAAGAAGGTGACAGTCACATTTTTTGCCTATACCGAAACGTGCGTCGACCCTTGATTGCAGAACAGATCCCAGCTTACAACACCTCAGCGAATAATACCAATTGCTGTTTCTCTGCTGAGGCTTGTTTGGATGTACAGATTACTGGCACAATTGTATGAATGTTAAGTATGTTAGTGTTACAGTGTGAATGAAAGTAAGAATGAGAGGTGAGGGCATGCAGATAGTTGACCTATTGGTGATGACACCCATGTGTTTTTAATTATATCAAAGTAACATATGTTATTTATTGCATCACAATACATAGAAAGAATGATGAAATGTATTTGTAGATTGCTTTCAGTTATATGATGCCTTGCAAACAATGTATAAGGAGTATTGGACAATTTGACAAATAATAAAAAATAATAGAATAAATCAAATATTTGTAAAAAAAGATACTAAAAAATTGTTCTTAAAATAATTCATTTTCTTATGAATGATTCATTATTAATGGGACAGTACCAATAGCATGTATCAGTAAATTTGAAGCAATACGGGTCAAGAGGGTACTCATTCCCTTTCTTATGAATGCTTTCAAATACAGTGATGACATATTGGTTTTCGGAGCTACACAGAAGGAGCATGACAAAGCTTTCACTGAAGTGTCAGTTGCTCACTGATTGCGGTTTAACTTTGAATGCCGAGAAATGTGAGCTCCATAAGACAAATGTAAATTCTTTGCCCATATCTTTTCTGATAGTTAGCATGACACCTGATCCTACTAAAGTGTGAGCACAGTCCCCCACAAGATGTTTTCATTTTACGTTCATTCCTTGCCATGGCCAGCTATTTTGCTAGATACCTACAAGACTTTGCCACTGTCAGTGCGCCATTAAGAGACTTGACTAAACAGAATGTTTGTTTTCATTGTTCACATGAATGCAAGTAAAGCTTCTGGAAGATCAAGCAAGCTACTGAGAACACTACTGAAATGGCATATTTTGATCCAAAGCTTCATACTGAGGTTGTTGTTGACACTAACCCTGTCGGGTTGGGCCCCACTCTTGCGCAGTCCAGCGGTCACCCAAATGTTTGAAGACGTATTGTGGTGAACGCCAGCTGAAGTTTGTCCCAAACTGAACGTGCTTATTCACAACCTGAAAAAGAGAGCTTAGTAGTGGTGTGGGCTTGTGAACATTTCCATGTATTCTTGTATGGGAAGCCCTTCATGCTTGTGCCCAATCATCAAACATTATTGACTATCTCTGGGAATCCAAGAGCAAAAATGCCTCCTCGCATTGAAAGTTGGGGTCTGTAATTGCAAGAGTACAACTACACCATTGTGCATCGTCCAGGGAAAGATCCGAACCCTGCCAACTACTTCTCACGAGTGCCTCCATGATGCCCTGGCACCCATTCCAAGATGGCTGAAGCCTACATAAATTTTAAAGTGAAATCACGCACTCTAACTGCCATTTCAATAGAACAAATTGCCACTGGCATAAGTCAAGATAGTGACAAGCTGAAACTGAAAGACATTATTACACATCAATCTTGGTACCAGCACCCTCGACCTCTTACCAGCGACAATGAATTTCAAAAGTTTAAGATGTTACCTTCACGAAAGGAGATTGAGTTCTTGTGCGTCACCATAGAAAATGAAAGTCTGATGCTCCTTTCGATGCTGAACCATTTCATGTTGTAACCAGGAAAGGACACATGGTGACTGCCCAGCATCCTGGGAAGTCCATTACGTAAGATTCCTTGCATTTCAGACATGTGGCTCATCGCTCATCAGGCAATGATCTTATTGCAGAGACAGGGTCTGAAAAGACAAGTGAAGAACCCCTGACTGCTGCTGTCTCTCCATCACCCACACCAGTCATGGACATTTCTATTGCCAGCCCCCAGTTTCCACAGACATGGTCAGGACATGTGGTGCATGCGCCATGAAGACTCATTGAAGAGCTCTAGTTGTATATATTTGTAATATAAATGTAATTTTTTATTTAACAAGGGAGGAGATGTAGTGTCCTCTGGGCATGTAATGAAGGACGTTTGTGGCTCCTGATGGACTAGGTAGAACTGTGATGTCAGCACTTGAGTGTAGTGAATTCAATGCAGGTTTAGAATGTTGATTTGCAGTTACGCACAGAAGACTAATGGCGTGTGATACTAAACTTCGCGTGTGGCTTAGTCATTGGCGAATACCCGGGCTGGGGAGGACGCTACAGTATAGCCATGATTTAACTTACTATTTTTATAAACCTTGCCCTGTTGGTAAATTGTACTATGATAAAAATCAAAAATCAAAAATAAATACTAACCCTTGTGAAATATGGGTTTCATCATCTAATGACAACTCCAAATCACTCTGGAGAGATTTACCATTGTCAGGGCTACTAAAATTATGTGGCAAAGGAGGACTAAATTATGAGAATAATAGAAAAGGAGGACTAAATTAAGAGACGTGTGATCTAAATTATGGTGCAAGAAAATGCAAATAATGAAGCATTATTTGTTACATTGTCTGGCAGTATTATTTTGAGCCCTTTGAGCTATAAACAAATTTTTTCTTGAAATCTTAAAATGTGTAGCAATTTATGTAAAAAGTGTTGAAAATCCATAATTATGCAAGAAATGCTCATGCATCATACTCAGAACACTGAATCAGCATGGGGTACACCCAAGATGGTATCACCTATTTATATCGCCTCAATATGGCAGTGAATTGCTACAAGTGTAGGAGCACACTGACTGGAACACAGTCATCAATCTTACTCTTGCCATTCCCCATTGGTAAGTCTCATCAACGTTCTTTTGTTCGGTTTTGCAATGTACAAACAACTCTTTAGCCACAATATCATTTTATTTGTTTCTTGGGATGTGCTTTTTGCAGATCGTGGAAAGTATACACACTATCTTCTTTTCAAATATTTTTCCCACCCTATGAACCCAGGTACTAATTTTATCTACATAGGTCATTCCTTATATACTTATTACTTACTTAACACTTCCACACAACATTCAATATACGGTATTCCATTCATTGAAACTCTTCATAAATTTACTGTGGAAATTCAACTTGATCAATGAACTTTGACCTGTCACATTGAATTATTTATGGTACACTTATGTGTTGATACACCTTTTTTGAGGTTCTATAGGAATAGTACCTACCTTAGATATAATTCATGATACCCATCTGATCTACATTTTTAACATATTTTGGGTCTCATTACGATGTGACTCGGAAAGCCTCCAATCGCAGGTCTGAGGCTTTCTGAGTCACATCGTAGGTTTCACTCCCAACCGCCTCATTACAACGCAGGCAGTCGAAAGTGAAACTCGAGGTCATTCCGGCTGGATTCCGATAGGCTTAAGGAGTCTGTCGGCCAGTCGGAGGCCTCACCGTAATCCGTGAGGACGGCATTTCCTCCATCTGGATTACGATATCGGTTTCCGACAGGCTCTCCATGTCGGGCTTTCCGACATGGAAAGCCTGTCGGAAAGCGACTGTGGGGGCCTGCAGCCTCCTTTTGGGGGCCGAGGGGCCACCTATGGTGCCCCCCTGTTGATCCCTGAACCGTGTGGCAGGCACTGTGAGGTGTCTGCCACACAGTGCCGGGATTAACAGAAACTCCAATTTCTCTATGGGAGCTTGTGCTACAGCCAGTTTATTGTTGCAGCACAAGCTCCCATAGAGAAATGGGAGTATGCGACCGTACAGGACCATAGAGAAAGGGGAGTATGCAACCGCACCATGTGCGGTCATACTGTAATAGCGGTGTCGGGACTGCCGACTGGAGGTCGGTCGGTCCCGAGACCGCAACGGTCCACCCGACATCGTAATAAGGCCCAGAGTGTGTTTGTTGAGACCATCAGCACTATCATGAGTTTTAACACAACCATGTGTTTCCTTGATATGGATTGAGATTTGATTACATCCTGTTCTGTTAAATTAGTTAAGGTAACACCTTATGTGGTGCTCATCTGCTATGGAACTCTAAGAGTAATTTGAAGTACTGATTGATTTTTAGGACACTAATTTGCTTACGATATGGTACTAATAGACGATGTTTAAGGCTATTAGTACAATCTAAGGGACTGATTTATATATTGGTGGAGAGGGTCCTCTGTTGCAATAGTGCCTCCCCGCCAATATAGTAGTCTGCCCACGTCATTTAAATGCAGGCAGACATTAGTATTAATCACGGCAGAGTCTACTGTGTCTCCCCTGTGATTAATCCCCTCTGACATCCCTGAGGAGTAGAGACCATCAGAGAAATGGCTACATGTCCGCCTACTCAATTTGGATGGGCGGACATGTAGTAATTTCTTACAGTTTCTTACCGCCAGGTAAATCTTGGCAGTAAGGAACAGTAAAATTATTATAATGCTCCCACTGCCATGGGACAAGAGTCTCATGGTGACAGTAGAATTATATTTTTTCTTTTCAAAATCAGATTTCGGGATTTTCTTTTTGAAAAGGAAAATCAAATATTCTGTGCTACAGGGCTGCATTCTGCTGATGCAGCCCCATAGCGGAGTAAAATGGATTAACATGAACTGCCATCATGGCTGTTCCTGGCAATGGTTTTATAAATGACTGCCTGCCTGGCGGTCATTTATAAATCTGGCGGGCGGTCCTTCCACAGGGCAACAGAGTAATTTACTCCATTGCTCTGGCAGACCCACGGGCTATCCGCCAGGATTTACATCAGGCCTTCAGTCTCATATTGAAAAACATGTTTCTTTCACATAGATTTAGAATTGATTAGGACATACGTTAAATTTAGGGATTTTGTACTCGTATCAAGACGAATATTTAACTAAAACTATGAGAATGAAATGTGAATCTGCCTAAGCTATACTTTTTTTTACAACTTGGGACATTATAGCAATATGTTATTACAATAATATTTGTACTTTCAATTTGCAAGTTATGCATAATTGTATTTGTCTTTTTGCTATGCATTAGCCATGCATCCTTTTCCCCATTCTTTTTTTTCTGCATGGGACCTCTCTTTCTATGGCATTAATTTGATTATTCTAGTGGTTGTGGCCTTTCTTTTTAAATTATAAGTATGTAAAATTATACATGCCAGTATATATATCCTTTGCCCCGAAGAAGAAAGAAAACAGATTGTACATATCACAAGTCACATGTTGGCATATTCAGTTATTTCCATTTGGATATCATATGTCCTATGAACTTGAATTGATCTTCAATAAACACATTTTAACTCAGCACTTTACGAAAAAACCCTGGTATTACCCCTTTAGCTGAAATGGCCTTTATTATCCCAGTGCTGAGTCCTTTTTTATATTTGGGGTACTTTGTGCTTACACCTACATAACTTTTATTTAACAGAAGGTATTCATGCCAAATTTGCATCCTTTCTTCCAACATCCTAGGAATTCTAAAGGTACCAAAGAGTTGTGGATTCCTTGGATGGCACTGAGAAAAAAATACCCAAAATATAGCTATATTTGTTTATTTTGGGGGAGAAACAAATGGGAAAAAGTGATTTTGAAGGAAGGGCATGTTTTTTCTAAAAATGGCATCACTGAAAGGTTTGCTGTACCAAGATCACCATGTACTCAACTTTCAGTTTTTCCATGGTTTTTTCCTAATTTTTGTGGTGTCTCCTCTCTTTTAGTTTGCGGTGGAAGCAAGTGAAAAATTCATGGGTGACCCCAGAAAGCTCACATTTCTGAAAAGTAGACAACATTACAAATTCAGCAAGGGGTCACTTGTGTAGATCCTTGAACGTTTTCAAAAGACACTAATCGTTGAAATGGAAAATAATGAAAATAAGTAAGAAAAAATAGCCATTAGTGACGAAAATGTTATCCTTAATTTTTTGTCACGGTGGCCAATTAACAAAAGCAATGTACTGTTACATCCGTTGGACCTTTCTGATCACAGGGATATGTAGGGTTTGTACGTTTTTCAAAAATATATAATACTCAGCCCAGAACTGACCTGCAGCCTAGAATTGTTTTGATTGTGTACCAACCATGCTGCAAATGATATGATAAAATCGAAAGAATAAAAACTGGCATTAAGGAGGCCTATATATTTCTGAAATGACAGTGATTTTTTGAACACTTTTGTACACCTTTGGATTTGGGGATAGGTCCACTATAATGTAATTCAGAGGGCATTTTTCAAAATGTGCTCTTTCTTGTGCACTGACTTACATTTGGAAGTCAAAAATGAAGAGAAATCCAATTGGTAATAACATATTATCTACTATTCCATGTTCCTACACATCTCCCAATAAAAATAGTACCCCACGTGAGTGGCTGCAACACAGGTGACATCACATTTCACCCAGCAAAATCAACAATTCTTTCACTTGATACGTATCTGTGAAATTTGGAGCCTAGCTCAGCTGACACCCATGGAAATTTACCAAATCCAGACATTTTGGAAAATTGGATACCCATTGAGTCCAAGCTGGTGTGGCTTATGTGGTTCTCACAAAAATATTTTACCCATAAGCCCTTGCAGATCTCAAAATTTGGAGAAAAACATTACATTTCCTCAAATATCTGTGTGAGAACGTTTGGGAAGCTGCGGGGATCCACAAAATTCCTACCATCCAATAACAATGGTACCCCACTTGTGAGGCTGGGCCTAGCGCCTACAACTCAAACACCCCAAACCGAGGCACAAGGACATCCTATTTCACCAATCGAAACCGACCCTTGTTTTGCTATGTCAGTAGCTGTGGTAAGACTATACACCCAGGGGTGTCCAGGGTGATGTTACTCAAAGGGTGGTGTGACTCATGTGGATCTCACAACATTTTCTTACCCATAAGGCCTTGCAAACTTCTAACTGTGACTAAAAACAAGGATTGTCCTTTCATTTTTTTGAGAGTAAGTTCAGGAAACTGTGAAGAGCCACAAAATTCTTACAACGCATGGGTTCCCACACTTCTTCTGCCAAAAACAGTACCACACTTGTGTGGCTGGGTCTAGCGTGTGTGATAAGAACAGATCAAAACAAGAACCTCACAAAGACTATATAGTTTTAACATGGTTCCTGGTTTTGTCCATTCCTGTCATGGGCGCAGGGTACTATTTTTATCGGGAGACATGTGCGAGAGCAGGGTAGCAATTGATACTAGTGAGAACTAATGGCGCTCACTGGTTTCACTTTCACGCATTGTGACGTCAGCGGGCTGTTCTCGCTGTTTGTCACAGTGATTGAAAAGAAAATGCTTTTAGGACATGAGGGAAGCATATGTCCTAAAACCAAATGGCTTTAACACACGCTTTTCACAATAAGTAAACCAGACATATTGCCTTTGTCATAGTTTTTAATAATAAACCGACCAGACCTATGGTAACACACATAACTTTTTGCAAATAATCAATCAGGCATTTAGTCTTAATTATTGGTTTGGTACCATAACTCTGGACCTATTATACTAAGCAATAAGCTTTCTACAAAGCAACCAGGTGTGCATTCCTAAAATTATAAATATGTACGTATTTCCAGTTGGCAAAACAAAACCCCTTACTAGTATGGGTTAACAAAGATTATCACAGAAAAATCTTCTATCCCCAGTGTTTGTCAGAGGGTGTGACCAACACCAAAACACTTGCTTAACATGGTAATCTCTGAGCCAGCACTGTAACAAAGGGTGACTACCTCCTTTCAGGTAATTACAGACACTATTTCCAATCCTGGACTTTCGTGTGATCACCTAATGCATTCTGGTTGTTGCAGTCTTCTTTTGCTTCCATTGAAATAATTAGACTAAACAATCTGAAAACATAGATTTGTAGGTGAAAGGTTCAAGACTGGAGCTAGTGTCCACAATAACCTGCTGGGAGGGGGTCACTAGGCCTGGGCAAAATGTAAATGATGCCACCTTAATTTGCATAATTTCAGGAATTTCAAGTTAAACTTGTTACATGTAATTTCTAAGATTATGCCATTACACCACTTCATGTAATTACGTGCCATTCCCTGTAAAAATTTACAGCGAATGGTGCAATTTGCAGTAAACATTTACAGCACTCACACAGAACAACAGCACTCTACTGGCTATTTTTTAATTTTTTTTTTTAATTTATTGAGTTTTTTTAAAGGACCAACTTGATCTGAGGGTATCAGACACTTTACAAAGTTTGAACAGACATAATTTCACAAGGAATACACAAGAATAACAGTAGACATACAGGGTAGTAATACACAATAAAAGGTGGAATAGATCATTTCCAGACGGAGAGATGCTAGGTTTTTCAGTAGTTGGAGGAATAAATGTTCAGTTATTTCCAGAGGTAGTGATGCTCGGGCTTTTTGGTGGTTGGAGGGAAAGTGCACAAAAGCAAGTCGATAATTTTAGTAGGGTGGATTCAGGTATTTATTCAGAAGAGAAAATCTAAGGGTTTTCCTGAAGCATAAGAACAATTGATTGTCACATAGATCCTGGGGTAGAGCATTCCAAATTCTAGGGGCAGTCCCACAGAAGGAACGGACAAGTCATTTTTCTTTCTTAACTTTGGGAGGAATCAGGAGCAGAGTGTTTGAATTTCTTGTTCAAGTTGCTGTTGTTTAAAAGTATCTTTGTGCCAAAAAAATTGAAACAAAGAATGCCTTATAGGCTAAAGTATAGCGCAATGTGACATTAACTTTTCAGGTAAATATGCTTAATTTTGCCTTAATTGTGAATAAATACTCAAAAGCAAATTGCTTGAATTCCGCACACCCCTCGTGTAAAAATTTCAGTTGGCAAAAAGATATTCTACTCTTCCCAAAATAGCCTAACAAGGATTATCACATTACAAATCTTCTACCACAAGGTTTTGCCACAGGGTGTAACCTTTACCAAAACCTTCACCATCTACAGTAATCTGTAGGGTTGCATTAAAGAAAAAAACAGTCTATAGTAGTTAACACAATGCAATAACAGTCCACTCTTATAGGCCTATTGGCTTTAACAAATGCTTTTTGCAATAAATAGGTCAGATCTAATGCATTTGACATCATTTTAACTACTATACTCAGGCAGATAGCTCTGATCATTGGCTTGTCACCATAACCAACCAAATTGAACTTAAGCTTTCTGCGCAAGACAAAATGTGCAAAATGTGCAATACAAGCACACTTCTTCAGTGGATTCACACAACTGACCTATAATATGCTATACTTAGGGTAATCAACAATTGTGTGAAGTCTAATTCCCTCTTTTTGTTTTCTTTTTTTTTTGTCCTCATTCGCCTCAAACCCCATTGAACAAACAAGCTGTCTGTACCAATACTCAGTGATCTGAGAAGAGTAAGCATTACGTTGGGGTCTCGTGGTGCCATCAGCCTATAGGTACATTGACAGACATGAATGTTACCACCCCCGGGAAGGGGGAGAGGTAACTCTTCGACTAGGCCTGCAGGAGCCTGATGGACATCTTCGTTGGCAATCGGAATATGTGGGGGTGCCCAACGTGGTCCGAAGAGTGTCAAGGAGGCATAATCATAGGACCCACTGTTTATAATTGTATAGTTAAAACAAGAATATACCTCCCTATCATTCACGCCCTAACCCACTTTAGCAACAAGTCCCAGAATGCTGTCTTTTTACTGCTACAAGATCTGGACAGGTCCATCTTGGATGTCTCATAAATCGACGCCAGCCAGTCGGAGTGCTTGGGAGGGGTGGGTTCAGTCCAACGCTTGCATAATTGCCTCCTAGCTAGCAAAATAGCATAGAATAAGAGAGATCTAGCTGGTCCAGTAGCTTGGTTGGTAAGGCCAAAAATTATCAGGGCCAAGTCTATTTGCATTGGGAATCCCAAAATATCCGCCAATGACTTCCCAACTCCATCCCAAAAAACTGCAATGGCAGGACAGTCTTTGAACATATGTATATCTGAGGCTTCGACCAGACCGCACTTCCTACAGCTGACTGGAGTCCCACTTAAAAATTTGGACAGCCTTAATGGAGAAAGATAGGCCCTATGTACAGTGAATAGATCGTTTCTCTTCAGCCAGGCTGGTTTTACTATACTGAAGAGAGTCTTAAATGAATTCTGCCACAGTTGCTCACACTGTTCATTTGGTAGAAGTTCACTCCATAATTCATCTGCGAGTTTAAATTCACCATTCACTGTCTCCTCCATTGACCAATACCAGTGAGAAACCTCCCTCCTCCCTACTGGCCTAGTTGCTAACTGGTGTTCAAGAGTGTTGCTCCAACCTATGGGATTCTTCAGGCTTTGCTGTGTTTGGACCCAGCTCTGCAGCTGGATATACTTAAACTTTCATATCATAATTCCAAATATCGACATAAATCAAGAATTGATTACATCTTGGTCAGTCACTGTCTAAGGGGTAAGGTTAAAGACATCATATATCTGTCGTCCCATCTGTCAGACCATTCGGGAATACTACTAGATCTTGACTGGGTACAGGCCAAGCAGTCCAGAGTTTGGTCTTTTGACCGAACGTTACTCCTGGAGGAGGAAGAGATGCTCTTCCTATCCTGGGAGGCTGAACTCGTCTTGAAGATTAATTTAGGCTCAGCCACTACCACCGTGGTCTGGGACTCCCTTAAAGCGTTTTTAAGGGGCATTATCACTAGCAGGTCGAGTTTTAGGAACAAAACGTATAGAGGGGAGATCGCATCTTTGAAGGCAGAAATGAAGGTAGTGGAGGCAGAATTGGATAGTCAGGCTGTTTTGGGTAGGCAGCAAGAAGACCTGTGTAAACTTAGTAAACTAAGGGAGCAGTTGGAGTGTATTCTTCAAACAAGGCTTATGTGTAGATGGGAGGCAAGCAAGATCGCCCATTTCGAGTACGGGGAAGGGGCAGGAAAACTTCTGGCATGGAAGGCACAAGTAGATAGGCTTCGTAATCAGATTAAGGAAATCACTGCTGATGATGGGGCAGCTGCTCTATCCTCGGATGAAGAAATTGGTGAGGCCTTTTTCAAGTTTTTTCAAGACCGATATCAAGAAGATCGTGTAGAGGATAGGCCCAAGGTTAAAGACTGGTTGGATAGGACCACACTGACATCCTTGAGTCCTAAACAGCAGGAAGATTTAGAACAGGACATCACGCAAGAAGAAGTGAGGAAGGCTATAGCTGCCTGTAAGAGAGGCAGGTCTCAGGGTATGAGGTGAATGCCGGGAAGACTGAGATAATGACGTGGAACCTTGAGAGGAGCCAGCATCAGGTTAGCCCCAGCATGCAATACTTAGGGGTCAGAATCGTCCAGGACATAGCCAAGGTAGCAGAAGTTAATCTAGCGCAAGTGTCAAGGGAGTGTCAAAAACAGATGAAATCTTGGGCCCATCTCCCCTTAACCATTCTCGGGAGGGTGAATTTAGTTAAGATGGTGGTGCTACCTAAAATAACCTTTCTCTTTAATTCAATTCCCCTACACTTTGATAAATCAGCTATTGATAAACTTCAGCAGGCCGTAAATTCTTTTATCTGGGTATATAGAACTACCAGAATAGCCTGGAAGAAGTTGAGACGTAGGAGAGAGAAAGGTGGTCTTGCCCTCCCTGACCTACAATATTATGCTTGGGCTTTTCAGCTTTCACATTCCCGGATGTTGTTAAAAATGCCTGTAAGCACTGGGGCAGGAGGCATGTTTCTGGCTATGTTAAGGGGGGCCAGTTTACCTGAGGAGAGCTTTTTGTTTAAATTTGGGGAACCAAAATTCTTCAAAAAGGTTAAACTTAAAGTCCTCCAGGCAATGGTGAGATCGTGGGCTAGACTAAAGCGCCTTGTTGGCCTTAATTACTTTTCAAGCTTAGCTCCACTCTGGGATTCACCGGGAGTGCCGGAATGTTTAAAGGATAGGCTGGCTTTACCACTCAGAGAAGCAGGTTTGATGGTATGGGGAGATCTGGTCCATGAGGGCACACTCATTTCATGGGAACAACTAACAGAAAGAGTGGGAGTGGGCCTTTCAAAGTCTAATTCCCTCTTATTAACCCTCTTTTTCTATTGCTCACATATGGTCTGGTGAAAGCTGCACTGTTAAGCAATGCCTAAAAAATAGAAATTAGAGTTCAATCGCTGAAGGGAGGGTTTTTTAAGTCAGTGCTTCAGTGCCCCTGCGGCGTGCCGTTTAGTTGAATCTAAACTTAATCAGTTCAGTTTTTGAACACTCCTAAAAAGGTGGTGATTTGGTTCAGTCCTACAGTTCAGGTTCTATGAGTTTCAATGTCTGCGCCCCTGGGCTGTCAGAGACATATCTCAATGTTTTTTTTGTTTGGTCTAAAGGTTCACTGGGAGTTAAGGTCTACTGTTCTTGATTGCCAGATTCTGTTTAGCTCAGCTTCTATAGTTGTCATGGTACTAGTCCCAGTAAGCATTGAGTATGGCTCAAAGAACTTTAAACCCATATATTACATATACTGGGAGTCATTTAAATGCATTTAATGTTTGTTTTAAATGGTTGTGCCACCTTAATTTCAGGCATAACCTGGCCCATTTGTTCTGGAGTCTCTGAAGCATGTCAGTGAGATTCTTCATGTGTTTAGAGTAAACGATGTTAAAGTAGTCTAAACAGTTCATCACGAGGGCTCACATTAGACCCCCTTCGTGGTCAGAGGGTAGGGTTGGAGGGTACTCCAGGGAAGAGAGAGCTTCAGATTAATGCCCTTGACCACTGGAATGATTTCAGGGATGAATCAAGTATTCCTGGTTCACGCTTCTTGCTTTAAATTGTGGTGGAGGGGGTTGTTCCTGGATTAGCAGGTCACTGACTAACTAGTGAAGTGTAATTTTGTCCTCCCATGATCGTTATTATGGTCCAGGCATAACATACCCTTTTTTGCATCCTGAAATTTGCATTTTGCATGATATAATTGAGGTAAGGTTGGCTGGATAAATGCGGGTAGCTGGTCAAGGTTTTCTGATCAACAGTTGTTTTTTATTAGAATGTTATAGTGGCATATTTACTGGGGTCTTGCATGGCTTCACACAGGAAGGATATGTTGATCACTACTGTGAGATCTGCCTCGAGTGAAAGGAGGAATTGCTTCATGCATGTGACCATGCAAGTTTCTGAAGGAATATTGGATACTATTGTCCCATGTGCTAACTTTTAAGCTTCCTCTTTGGCTGGAAGGAGTTGAAGGGGAAATTAATCAGAGAAGTGGATAAGGAGACAGGTCAGTGTTGCTATAGATGGAGTTACAGATATTGAAACTTATTGATTCAAAGAAGAGGACGAGGTCTTCACAGGGTTGTTAAATCATGAATAGGGTTTAGGCCTTCCCTGATACATTTTAAAGGACTACAAAGTTCGATTTGTGACCTCAGTAACACATTGTGCGAGGTAAATCTTTTTGGTTTATTCAATGACTTAGTGGTAACCTCCTAAAATGGAGACTATGTTTGTATGACCTTATTTTATGGCATTGGCATTTGAGATTACAGCTAACTCTCTTGAGGTCACTTGGCATGTCATTTAACCGTTTGTGTGTGTATTTTAATGGTGTCTTTGATTTTCTGGTTCAGAGTTGGGTAAATGTGTGCAAAGGGAATGAAATGTTTTGCAGCAGCACTTTGAGATCACAAATGCCCAGAGAGGTAATCTTGATTCAGGTATATGTTGCTTGAAACTCTTCAGCGCTTACGTTTGTAAGTGCCTGGCAATTATTGCTTGCGGGTTCTGGTTGTTACAGGTATGGGTACAGCAGCTTGGCCATGTTGAGATGGATAAAAGAGTGGTCTCACAATGAAAACAGTAGTATTGAAACATCCTTGTCAAAACTATGTCCTACATCTAACTAGTTGTATCGCTCAGGCCAAGAACTGCCTGAGTACAGCCTAGAGACTGCATATTTTCAAGAAAGTCATAGGCTGCCTTTTGAATTTGGTCTGTCAATCTACTGGTTGAAAAATACCCCAAATAAGTATCTGTGTAGAATATGAGGGTCAGTTTGGGAAATTCCTCCAACAACAATGAACTGTGGCCTGGGGTGCGATATATCACTATGCAACAAATGCTATTTGGGTTCATTTTTGCAGTAGGCCTCTCTTGGAAATGGAGTCTCTAGTTGGCAGAGTTATGCACCCTGTCTAAGTAGGAACCACCACTCTAGTCAGGGTAAGCTAGATGCAGACTAAAAGATAACCTCTTGCTCACCCTCTGGTAGCTTGGCACAGAGCAGTCAGGCTTGTTTAAAGAGGCAATGATTAAAGTATTTGTGCAACACACTCACACAGTAACACAATGAAAACACCACAAAAATACTCCACATAGCTTTGGAGGAATGGACAATCATTTTATAAATAAATTAAGACTAAAACAACAAAAATCCAATAAGTAGAAGTGGAGAAATTAATTTTAAAGAATAAAAGTGTTTCTAGCTCCTGCAAGTAATAAACGACAATGGGAGTCATCTGGCTGCGCTGGACCGGGAGAAAGTCAACAGTTCAAGCTGACCACGATGGAGCGCTGGCTAGGGACAAGAGCCACATAGGCCCGGTGAACAGAGTGCCTTGATTATGGGTTGCAACAGCGAGATGTTGGGTGCAGACAAGCGATGCATCGATATCGAGCCCGCAGTCGAGGTGATGCGTCGATTTTCTTCATTGCAGTGGCGGCGGTGCATCGGGTCCATTGAGTGAAGCGCCGGTACCAAGTGTGGTTGTTCTCGAAGATGATACGCTGGGTTAACCCACGCTGGAGTGGCGATGTGTTGATCTTCTCCATCAGTGGCGGCAATGCATTGGTTCCAAAGCAGTAGTTCCAGATGCGATGTGGCAGTTCTGAGTCCGATGAGCCGATTCTACTCCTGCAACAGGGTTGATGCACCAGTTCTGCTACACACAGACTGGAGATGTATCTTTTTCTCTGGTGCAGGTATCTGAGTCCACTTCCAGTTAACCAGGTACAGGAGCAGGTGTAGAGACTTTGATAGTCCTGAGTCTGAAGCAACAGGAGGCAAGCTAACAAGCCCTTGGAGATCACCTTGGTCGCAAGGCAGAGTCCAGCATTCCTCAGCAGGGTCAGAGAGCAGCAGGCAGCAGGACAGCACAGCAGAAAAACAAGCCGTCCAGGCCAGCAGTCCAGCAGAGTGTCAGTCCTTCATTCAGCACAGCAGTTCTTCTGACAGAGTCCATTTGTAGATCCAAAAGTGTCTGATTTGTTGGAGTAAGAGACCAAGTACTTATACCCAGTTGTGCCTTTGAAGTGGGGGTGACTTCAAAGAAGGGGCTTTGAAGTGCACAGAGATCCTTTCTTCCCAGCCCTGACTCCAGACTATCAGTAGGGGGTAATCAGCTCTTTGTGTGGGGACAGCGTACTTGGCTATTCAGGTGTAGGTGTCAGCCCCTCCCTCCCTTCCTGCCCAGGAAGAGCCATCAGAATGCAGATGAGTACTCAGACACACCTAACCTTCCTGTGTTTGTTTGTGGCTGTCTAGAAGGAATGCTAAAAATGTAGCTCTCACCCACCCCAGACATGTATTTCAGATAGGCTGTGGCACACAGAGCTGTATGGGCAGAGAAAAGCCCACTTTCTAAAAGTGGCTTTTCTAAATTAGTAATGTTAAATGCAACTTCACCAGTAAAGAGGATTTATCATTACCATTCCAAAGATATAAAACATGATATAGCCACTCCTTTCTAATCAGGAATTACAGCTCAAAGGTGTATTAAGAAATTCTAAATGTTAACCTATGAGAGGAGTAGGCCTCATAGTAGTGAAAAACTAATTTGGGTGTTTGTCACTACATGGAAATCTTAAGAGCACATGTCCTACCTTTTATTTACACTGCACCCTTCCCTATGGGCTATCTTTTATTATTATTTTACGTATGATGCATTCTGAACAGGAATTTAGAAAGGCCGTGAAGACCTGACTTTTTAGTCGCAATGACTAGATGTGTACCTACCACTACTTTTGTTGCTGTCCGTGTTAGCGCCGGGACACCCCAGTTGGGGTAACTGTGCGCTCTACAAATATCTTTTATTATTATTATTATTATTATTACCTAGGGCCTAACTCAGGGGTGACTAAAATGTGTAATAAAAGGGGAGTTTAAGGCTTGGCAAAGGGTTTTAAATTGCAAGTCGAAGTGGCATTGAACTGCACACACAGGCCCTGCAGTGGCAGGCCCGAGACAGGTTTGAAAGGCTATGTGCGTGGGTAGCACAATCAGTGCTGCAGACTCACTAGTAGCATTTAATGTACAGGCCCTGGGTGTATCACTTTACAAGGGGCTTACAAGTGAACTAAATATGCCAAACAGGTGTAAACCGAGTAGACTATGTTTAGAGGAGAGAGCAACTGCACTTTAGCACTAGTTAGCAGTGGTAAATTGCTCAGAGTCCTAAAGCCAACACAACCGAGGTCAGAATAAGAGGAAGAGGAAGGCAGAAAGTTTGGGGTGACCCTTCAGAGAAGGCCATTATCCAACAGCACCTGCTTAATTGAAGGAAAAGGTTAACATAGGTGAGATTAGCAATTTAGATCAACATGAAATGACTACAGGTACCTCTAAAGAATTCCTGTCGATTTAGCCTGCATTTCAGGAAGATGGAAGTGCAATATAGAAATCCATCATCTCCTTGTCAAATTTGCCCTCTGTTAAAGATAATAAATTTCAATATGCTGTTTGTAAATGTACAATGTACATACCCGTATATCTGAACCATAAATCACAAAATATATGAATTCAAAAATCACTGTTCATAATGGCAATTACTCCAAGTCATCACACTAGCTTAAATCATGTAACATTCATTCTACACCTGTATGGAGGTTTTCTAGATTTTTGTAAATTTTTACCCCTTAAGTCGATGAAGAACAGCATGAGGAGTGTAAACTATTCTAAACCATCACTCTGCCTCCCTTTTTTGCTTCACTTGCTCTAATGTTGGGAGACTGGGAGCTGGCGTAGAAGTAATGCACATAAAATAAATACTAGAGCTGTACTAGTCTGATATATGTTACTTGGTTCTGAAGACTAGGAAACGTGATCATGTAAATTTGCATGCACTGTGATTTCAGGATGGCACATATAATGGTGACTCCATGACACTTGTCCAAGAGACACGAAAACAATCCTTGCTCAGCCAACTTGCCAAATTATTATATTTCCAGATGGCATACGGTGCACACGAGAAAAGTCTCATGTACACATGGATGTCAAAAGTAGGACCAGAGGGATAGATCTGTGTCTGCTTTTACATATGATGAAATAAATGGAACTAATTTATATAACTGTTCGACGTTTGGTCTTATTGTACAATATTCAAAGTAGACATAGCAATTAAAATGTATTTTATATAGCGAGCAAGCATCATAATAAATCTTACATTTGTTTTTTACATTCCTCTGTTGCACAAGTTCAAAATGAGCATCATTTGACTTTTTATGGCCTAGTAATAGTGCTTTTAGTGAACAAATAATGCATTGAGCAAACCTGCAAAAACAAATTGCAATGTGTTTCTGAATTTATCAGTTACACAAAAGCAAACTAATAAGAAGATGACCAGGTTAGTAGAATGAAGCTTTATTAAGTGCGACTAGCAATGCCCTCGTCCAGGAAGTAACTGCCAACACTGGACTTTCCCAAAACCAACATTCTAGGAAAGCGTTGCATGCGTCACAGATGCACCCTCCCAACATATCCTCTTTTCTTCACAAACCAAAAGCAATACAAACTATGATACCTTAACAGAACACATATACACAGACAAAACACACAAACCCCCAACACCAGAAGAGAAATGTCAACACAAACCATAAACTTCCCACTTCACATGATGCAATCCATAAAATATAGAGGGATTACTCTGTCACAAACCAGATTACACCAGAGGACTTTCATTTCCTGACTAGGCCTCGGTGGAGTTCGCGGAGTTGCTGAAAACTCTGCGGGATTCCTTGGAGTTCCGCGAACGGGCGGAGTAGGCGCTTAATTCACTTTACATAGACGATTTCACCTGGACCGGCTTTTTTAGTTAAACACGTCACCATGCAGCAGCTTTGTAATGCAGCTTTTAATATTATATCTCCTTAAACATGCATGAAACGAGCCTACTCATATGAACCCTCCAAGGTGACCATTTCCTAATGAACCCGAGTGACGGAGTATTTGAGAGAGTTGTGGAAAGATGTGGCGAGGTTTTGAAGGGGTGAGGAGGATTTCGGAGCAGCCAAAGAGCTGCAAGCCTATTTGCATAGAGGAGCTGACCCCCTCCCCTGCAAGGGTTTAAAGAGGACTTTGGGGGCTCCATCCAGAGATCTGTCTGCACTTCAGACTAGAGCTCTGCTGGACTCTAGTCTGCAATTACACAGACGCTGTCTGCAATGCTCTCCTAGTTAAATAAGAAGACAAGCATATGAAAAAGGATGGATGAGAAAAAGAATTAAAGCTCACCTGCTTGCTGCTTCGGGAAAGCCCACATTCTGTAGATGGTTACATCACTGCCACAGGGTCAGGTGGCTCCATGATGCCATGGCTCTGCTGGGCACTGTTGGGTTCTTCTAAAGTGTCTCGGGGATACATGGCTGAGCCTCTGCCTGACTCTGGGCCACCACTGCCTCAGGTGGCATGGGACACCGTGCCTCTTCTGGTGTCTGGAAGCTAGAGCTTCAAGTGTCTCAGTGACATGGGTTCTGCCATGCCAGAAGATCTAGTGGCTCAGGGATGCAGTGGCTCACTGAGCTGTACACTGCCACAGACTCATGTTGCTCGGGGATGCCATGGTCATTACAAACGTAAGTGGCAGGTGGGTGGTTTGGCTCTTCTAATCTCTGGCTGCCAGGTGCTTAGGTGGCTTGGGGAAGCACCGCGACCACCACGAAGGAGCTGGAGCAAGGTCACAGAGGAACTCCTCATCACCACCCTCCTCCAAGACCCCCCCAGCGCCACAACCGACACCAACTCAGCAGCCACAGAACTTCACCGCGGGATCTCCCGCTGCGCTGACAAACTCGCACCCCTCCACCACCCCGCCAAACAACGCCCTCTGAAGGCCGCCTGGTTCACCACTGAACTACATGAAGCCAGACGCTCTTGCAGACGCCTAGAGAAAACCTGGCGAAACCTGAAAACCACGGAAGCACGGAACAACCACAGGAGCGCCCTGAAGGAATACAGCGCATAAGAGACACCAAACGGACCTTCATTAGAGACAAAGTCCAGACCAACGCAACCAACACCAGGGAACGGTTCAACGTCATTCAACAATTCACTCAGCCCCCCCAGCGAAGCCACGGACATCACACCCTCCCAGGAACTCTGCGACAAACTCAGCTCATACTTCCATCTGAAGATCAAGGCCTTCTACGACAACTTCCGTGAACAGACGCAGGACACCACCTCTCCGCCCTACGCCGCCGATAAGCCAACAATCATGACCAGGAATCCCGCCACCGTCGAACACATCACCGCTACCATGAAGAAAACCCACTCAGGAGCCCCAACTGACCCCCGCACATATTCCACAGGCCCGCCGCCGCCATTGCACCCGAACTTAGACTGACCATCAACGCATCCTTCATGTCCGGCATCTTCCCAGAGGACTGGAAGCGGGCAGAGGTTAAACCACTCCTCAAGAAACCAACGGCCGACCCAACTGACCTGAAAAACTACCGGCCCATCTCTCTCCTCCCTTTCACGGCCAAAGTCACCGAGAGACTCGTGAACGCCCAGCTGACCACCTTCATCGAAAAGCACTCCATCCTTGACGCCTCCCAGTCTGGATTCCGCAGCAACCACAGCACCGAGACCGCCCTCCTCGCCGCCACGGACGACATCCGCATGCTACTCGACCAGGGCCACACCGCGGCCCTCATCCTTCTAGACCTCTCCGCAGCCTTCGATACAGTTTCCCACCGCACACTCGCAGCCAGACTTCACGATGCGGGGATACAAGGAGCCGCCCTCGACTGGATCCAATCCTTTCTCGCCAGCAGAACCCAGAGGATCAGACTCCCTCCCTTCATCTCCAAACCCACCGATATCGACTGCGGAGTACCCCAGGGTTCTTCGCTCAGCCCCACACTCTTCAACATCTACATGTCCCCCCTCGCCGCCATCGTAAGACAGCATGGGCTCAGCATTGTATCCTACGCCGATGACACCCAGCTCATCCTCTCACTCACGAAGAAACCCGAAGACACCAGATTCTGCTTCCAGGAAGGAATGAAGAACGTGGCAGCCTGGATGAAAGACAGCTGTCTGAAGCTCAACTCAGAGAAGACCGAGGTCCTCATCCTCGGACCCTGCACGTCCACCTGGGACAACACCTGGTGGCCCTCCACCCTCGGGAATCCACCCATCCCTACGGACCACGCACGAAACCTCGGCATCATCCTCGACTCCTCCCTCTCCATGAATCGCCAGATCAACGCCGTCGCTTCCACCAGCTTCAACTGCCTGTGCATCCTCCGCAAGACCCTCAAATGGATCCCCCCCGACTGCAGAAGGACCGTCACCCACGTGCTCATAACCAGCACATTGGACTACGGCAACGCCTTATACGCCGGAATCAACAGAGCTCTACTACACAGACTCCAGACGATCCAGAACGTCGCCGCCAGACTCATCCTCGGGACTCCGCGTCACGAACACATGACCCAACACCTGCGAGACCTCCACTGGCTCCCCGTCGAGAAGAGGTTCACCTTCAAACTCCTCACCCACGCCTACAAATCCCTCAACAACATCGGACCCAAAAACCTCAACGAGAGAGTTTCCTTCCACGTACCCAAAAGGAACCTCCACTCCGCCGACCTCGCCTGGCAGAGGTCCCCCGCATCCGCAGAACAAGAACAGGCGGGAGAGCCTTCTCCTACATTGCAGCCAAGACCTGGAACGAGCTCCCCATGCACATCAGATGCTCCCAAACCCTGCTAACCTTCAGGAAGGATCTCAAGACCTGGCTCTTCGACTGATCCGAAGCTGCGACTGATCCGGAGCTGCTCCCGCCCCTAGTGCCTTGAGACCCTCACAGGTGAGTAGTGCGCTTTGAAAACCCTTGATTGATTGATTGATAGGTCACTGGGCAGTACGCTGCCACAACAAGCTCTGGTGACTCGTGGATGGTACACACGGAGTAGATGTGGGAAAGTGGGTTTCTGTTGCAGTAACCCCACTTACCTTTTGCCAGGTTTCTGATGCACTTTGACTTCATGTGCCCTGAGTCCCTGCCAATCAGGTTCCCAGGGCCTGTGTTCTTTCCCAGAGCTGTACCTTTGTACCCACAATTGGCACATCTCTGGCCACAGGTAAGCCCCTTGTAAAAGGTACCATGGGTACCAAGGGCTCTGTGGCCAGGGAAGGCCGCTAAGGGCTGCAGCACCTATTTTGCCACCCTTATAGGCCCTGTACCTTAACACCCGCACCCTGTCATTGCAGCCTGCATGTTTTGGCGTAGAGAAAAGTGAAGAGTCGACAGAGCACACATCCCTGTTTGCCATGCCTGCTATCCCGTGCCTGTGGTCTAGGTAAGCCACCCCACTAGCAGAGTGCACTAGACCACAGGTGAGGGTACAGTTGCATGAGCACTGTACCCCTACAGTGTCTTAGTCCATTCTTAGACATTGTAAGTGCAGTAAAGCCATAAATAGTATATGGTCTGGGAGTTGGTCATTACGAACTCCAGAGCTCCATAATGGCTTTACTGAAAACTGGGAAGTTTGGTAGCAAACTTCTCAGCACATTAAACCCACACTGATGCCAGTGGGAGATTTAATGTAAAATGCACACAGAGGGCATCTCAGAGATGCCCCCTGAAAAACAACCAGACCTGGTGTGGTTCCTGAATGGCTGCCCACTGTTTGCCACCACCAGACAGGTTTCTGGACCCCTGGGTAGAGAGCCTCCACTCTCTGGGTCCAAAGACAAAGCGCATCCTGGGCAGAGGTGTCATGCCTCCTCCCCCAGGATGGGCTGGGTCCACGAAGGGGAAGCTGCAAAGGCCTGCCACCTTTGTAATCTGTCCTTGCCTTTTACTGCCCCCAGCAACTGGCTCCCACTGGTTCTGACACCCACTTTGGGAGGGAGAATCGGCGGGAAACCCAAGTCAGGAGGAGAAGTGTGCCCACCTTTACCAACCCCACTCCTCAGGCGGGGGAAGGGAGGTAAAGCACACATCTCAGTCCCCTCCATCTTGGAGATGAGGGGACCCAGACAATTAGGGAGAGACTCATGCCCCCATCCCACTGAAAGGTGGCATTATAGGGGATGTACTCACCCCAAGGAAGGGACCCATTGGTCCCTACCTGCACACCCCTGTAACGCCCCTAAATTTTGTATTTAGGGGCAACCTTGTACCTTGCCTCCTCAGATTTGAGGAAGAAAGAAGAAGGATCAAAGAGCAGTTCTGACCCAAGAAGAAGAGGACAC
Organism: Calotriton arnoldi; assembly: GCA_963921515.1. Taxonomy (NCBI): domain Eukaryota; kingdom Metazoa; phylum Chordata; class Amphibia; order Caudata; family Salamandridae; genus Calotriton; species Calotriton arnoldi. The sequence continues at coordinate 166,237 of CAWUFW010000399.1, forward strand.
CAACTGCTTTGGCCCCAGCCCTACCGGCCTGTCCCGACGTCGACCTGACTACAGCAGAAACCCTGGCATGTCCAGCAGGCCCCCAGAGCCTAGAAGACTTGCACTGCACTTAACTTAAAGACTATGTCTCCCGTGAGCACCGGACTTGCTCAAGCAAAGACTGAAAGCACTGTGAGCTATCCGAGTTTTTTAGGAAGCTCAAACTAAAAGCCTATTTTGAGAAACAAGGACCGTCTGTCCTCCCTGTCCCATCAGGTGACACAGGGCTCAAGCTTAAGTCCATCTTCAACCCACCACCACACACATTCCTTATGGAAATACTCGCCTTCGAGTAGGCAGTATTTAATGACATCGAGAAATTCGAGGAGACTGGAACCTTTAAGAATCTGAGTACAATGCCCTGCGATCCTTACAATCCAATACGGATATTGTGATTAAACCAGCAGATAAGGGCGGGGGCCTGGTTATACAGAATGTGGCTGATTATGACACCGAATGCAAGCGCCTTTTGGATGATCGCAAGAACTACACTCCGCTGGATACCGACCCTTCCCCTCAGCTCATGACCACCATCTCCAATCTGGTCAATTGTGCAGTAACCAATGACCACATCTCTAAACATGAAGCTGATTTTTTGACGGCAGGTGAGGGAATTATCCCATACTTCTACATCTTACCCAAGACGCACAAAAATAGAACTCCCTCCCCCCCCCCCGGGACGTCCTATCGTCTCGGGTATAGGTTCACTTTTGGAACCATTATCGCGTTTTTGCGATTTCTTCCTTAAGCCTCTGATACAAAAAACCTGCACTTTTTTAAAGGACACCAAGAGTCTTCTGGCCCTTCTACAAGACCTAGTAGTGGATGAGGACTCCAATATTTTGGTATCATTAGACATTGAAAGTTTGTATACCAGTATTCCACAGGATGATACCATCAAGGTACTCGGTGAGGCCTTAGATAAATCCACCTGGGATTACCAAACCCCCAAACAGTTTATCATTGAGTGCGCCACCCTCGCACTCAAACAGAACGTTTTTTAAGTACAAAGAGGATCTGTTCCTCCAGATAACAGGGACATCAATGGGGAGTACCTGTGCCCCGAGCGTAGCGGGCCTCTATGTGCATGATTTTGAACAGAAGTACATACTGGCAGACAACAACCCCTTCACGTCCTTTATATCTTTCTGGAAAAGGTATATTGACGACGTCCTTGTCATCTGGCAAGGACCAGAACACACCTTAAAGGATTTCCTACAATGGATCAACAGCTGTGACCCAAATTTGAGGTTCACACATGCCTTTGATAGGCAGAAAATGGTCTTCCTTGATGTCACTATTTCGAAGGTGGAAGGGCAACTACTTACCAAGACATATCACAAACCCACGGCTAAGAACAACTTACTGGAACTTTCCAGTTTTAATCCCAGGCCCCTGCGGGAACATCTCCCTTACGGCCAATACCTCCGGCTCAGGTAGAATTGCAGCAAGGTGGCCGATTATCACACCCAGTCTGCCGAGCTAACCAGCAAACTGCGCAATCGTGGCTATCCGGAAAGAATCCTAAAGAAAAGTTGCAAACGGGCCAGGAATCAACCTAGGGAGATCCTTCTGGAGGACAATCCTAAGCATACTGATGGAGTCCCTCTGACCTGTGTCACTACATACAGTACATCTTCCAATGCCATAACAAAGTCCATAAGAAAACCCTGGACGGTACTGACAAGTAACAACAGGAATTGGGAAAAACCCTTATTCTCCTTCAAAAGGGCAAGAAGCCTCAGAGACGCCCTAGTACACACCCACCCCAAGACCATTGACAATGATGACAATGTTATGTTATGTTAATTAATCTTATAAGGCGCACAGCTACCACAAAAGGTTTCCCGGCGCCGCTTGACAGAGAAAGGAGAAAAGCAAAAGTTGCAGAATCTAATTAAAAGAATTACCCACAAATTATTGGTTAAACAACCAAGTTTTTAAATGTTTGCGAAAATTACTAAGGATGTTTTCGTTCCTAAGAGAAAGAGGAAGAGAATTCCACAACTGAGGACCCAAATAAGAAAAAGACCGTCCGCCCATGCGAGACAGTTTGATCCTAGGAACTGAAAACTTCACCTGGGTAGACGAGCGAAGAGAACGTGATGGTATGTAGGGTTGAACAATGGCCTTTAGATATTGGGGGGCACTGCCAAACTTAACTTTAAACATGTAACTCAGGGCTTTGAATTTCACACGCTTCTCCACCCTAAGCCAATGAAGATCACAGAGAGAACTTGAAACAGAGGACCTTCTAGGGAGCTGGCAGAGCATTCTTGCCGCTGCATTTTGCACCATCTGCAATCTACGTGTTACATCCTTATTAGCGCCCAGGTACAGGATGTTGCCGTAGTCCAGCCTAGATGTGATGAGGGCCTGGACTACCGTACGTTGAGTAGAGTTAGGCAACATCCACAGAATTTTCCTAAGCCATTTTAGGATGGTGAAGCAGGTAGATGCCACCTTCACTGCTTGCTGCTTCATAGATAGTTGATCGTCAATGATGACCCCCAGATTACGTACTTGGCTAGCAGGTTGAGGGAAAATTCCCATTTCAGACGGCCAGTGTTGAGGCCCCCAAAGGTCCTTATTCTTACCCAGAATTAGAACCTCTGTTTTTTCACCGTTAAGTTGTAATAAGTTAGCTTGCATCCAACCTGCAATATTCCTCAAACCTATTTGGAGAGATGATGTCTTGGAAGTCCTATCTGCCGACAATGAAAAAATTAATTGAGTATTGTCAGCATAGGAAAAAATCGACAGCCCAGCTTCTTCAGCAATAATTGCTAAAGGCTTAACATAGATGTTAAACAATAATGGGCTCAAAGTGGACCCCTGAGGGACTCCATAAGGTGAAGAAAAGGTTTTTGAAGCAGCATCAGAGGAAAAGACCTGGAAAGTACGATTAGTCAGGAAGTCACGGAGCCAATCTAGGGCTGGACCTTCAACACCCAAACCGCACAAAGCTTTCAATAACACGGAATGGGACACCGTGTCAAAGGCGGCACTTAGATCAAGCAATAATAGTGCCGCAGTGTTCCCAGCATCCAAATGACCACGTAGCATCTCAGTGACTCCAAGAAGAGCGGTTTCGGTGGAAAAACCTGCCCGGAAGCCAGACTGAGAAGGATGTAGAAACTTTTGGGAGGTGACAAAATTAGTTAATTGAATATTAATATGTTTTTCTAAAATTTTTGAGTACACTGAAAGCAATGAAATCGGACGGAAATTAGACAGTTGTGCCTGATCGGCATTTGCTTTTTTGAGGAGCGGGAGGACCATCGCATGCTTCCACTCAGCAGGGATTGTAGATTCACGAATGGAAGCATTAAGTAGCTCCATAATGACTTTTAAAAAAGGTAAATCCAGTTTCTGCATTACACTAATCGGGAGCTGATCTCTAGGTGATCCTGATTTAAGGCTGTTTAAATACTGCTTAAAGGAAATAATATCCAATAATGCCCAATTCTTAAGTTTAGTACTAGATTCATCAAGCTGAATATCCAGCTGCTCTGCTGTACTAGATATTGTAAGAATTTTCGTGGGTGGAGGTAGCATATTATCCTGCTTTGCATTAAGATTCGAATACATTTTTTCCACTTTTCCGAGGAAAAACTCGGCCAAATCCTCGCATTGTGCTTCAGTAAGTATAGGAGGGGCAGGTAGATTGTCTGCACCTGACAGACTTTTAACTGCTTTAAACAGAGTCTTAGAACTATTCTGAGCGTTATGTATGATGGTATTCACATATTCCGCTCTGGCAGTGTTACATGAAGAATGATAGGCTTTTATTGCCATCTTATAAGCAGTCTTGGATTCAATTTCATAATTCTTCCTCCAGCGTCTTTCAGACGCCTTACATTGACTTTTTTCCTGCTTTAATTTTTCCGTAAACCAGGGAGCAGGAGGCCGATGATTATTCATTTTCTTATTGGCGAGAGGAAGGCACATGTCAATAGATTTTTCAAACCAGCAATGGACCTTACCTAGGTCAGCTAAAGAGACCTGATTAAGATCAGAAACATTATTAGCTAAAAACTTATTAAAAGCTTCCATATTCAGCTTCCCCCAATTTCTGCATGGAGCTTTGCACCCCTGCACCAGTAAGGGTGGTTTAGCCGCAGCTTGCTTAATTTTAAAACTAGTTAAATAGTGATCAGACCATGTCACAGGGAGAGCAGAAGAGCAAACAATATTTAAAAGATTGGAAAAAATAGGATCAAGTAAATGCCCCGCCACATGTGTGGCGCCGGAGTTTTTAAGTAAAATATTCATAGCAGCCAAGTCTGAGATGAAAGAGGTACCTATCCCACAAGTCGGGTCCTCAAGATGAAGATTTAGATCACCCAAGATAGTGAAATTGGCGGTATGCAACATGTAAGAAGCAATCACATCAGAGAATGCAGTAGCCCAAGGGCCAGCCGGCCCAGGAGGGCGATAAAGCAAAAGCCCTGAAAACGTAAACTGAGGATTCAGGGTCAATTGAAAAACTCAATCCATCTGTACTCAATGCCTGGGGCATACCAAAGGTTACGGGGCATTACCCGTGTGGTAACTGTAGTGTGTGCCATCTCACTACACCCACGAAAACCTTAGATCTGGAACTGGGAAAGACATGGACACAAAAATCCCACACAAATTGCAATTCCATCAACGTAATATACCTTATCACTTGCCCATGCGGATTGAGGTATCTGGGAATGACTACACGCAAAGTAAACCAACGGTTGTGTGAGCACCGAAGTAACATCCGGTGCAAAAAAGGCACTACCAGGATGACTGAACACTTCCTTCAGGCTAACCATACCACAAATGACCTACGTTGGACAGTTATAGAGCAGGTCAAACCAGGACATAACTCACAAAAAGTACTGTTCGAGAAAGAACAGCGTTGGTTATATCGCCTCTCAACACACAAACAGGGCCTCAATGACAATATTCCATGGGGGTCTGTGCTTAGGCGTTGATATGCTCACTGTGTCCATCCACCACAGCTCTTCCTCTGTTTCTACAGGATTGTGGACTTCATGTATACAAAAGCATTGTAGACCCGTGGGGCGATTTACAACCCCCACTCTCCCCCTTTTTTACCAGCTTGGGTCTTTAGTAATTTACATCATCCCCCTGCTGACTTTGTTTCCTGCTATTCTGCCAAACAATATTAGATCATTTTACACTGTTCTTACAGTATTGTGAACTTTATGCATACATAAGCTTGATAGACCCGTGGGACGATCCATCCCTTTTACCAGTTTAGGTCTTGCGTAACTCACAGCATCCCCCTTTTGGCTTGCTTTCTTTCATTGCCTACAAAACATTGTTAGATTAACTCACAGTATATGCTCCATGAGCGATGCAGTTTCTGAGCCCCTCGTGGGTTCGTGTGACAATGATAATGATGCACTCAGAACTGAGCCCAGGCGCTAACGAGCTGTGCCTAGGGCTACACCTTATTTGCTCAATAAAGTTGGAGTCCTTCAAAAGACATGAGACGTGATTGAGCGGTCTAGTTTTTTCCACTGTGTCTGACGGGCGCAGGCGTAAGCGTGTACGCGTTGGCGTCAGCAGACCCGCGACACAGCCCACCTGTGTTCCATGCCGGTTGCACCACTTTAAATCACATCCCGGTCAGCAACCCCGTCATCCACGGGATCCTCAGGACGGGAGTCGCTAGGTGCCAAACGGGTGTCTGGCTTTGACGGAGTGAGTATCCTACCAACTCCGCTACCGCAGGTAACATAATGGCCATGCTTTTAATAACGCGAGGTTACTCATTTCTTTCTCCCCAGTGTGTGACTATAAGCCACCGCCCCCCGCGTGGATCCATGGTGGAAGGTTTCACTACACCAGAAGTAAGCTCCGTATCCATCAGGAATTCAGTCTGCCTTTTTAATTTTAGATCTCACGAGCCGCATTTTCTTTTGAGACTTTTTACCTAGTCAAGTTCACCACCACTTTCCGCCCAATGCGGCAGGTATAGGCAATGCCCTAGTTAGCGTGCATAGTCACTAGCACGCCAGTACCACAGTTTACCGATACTGATAATAACACCGCCCTGGACGACCAGGTTTAGGACTTGACAACCATAACTAGTCCTCAGAGCTCACACACCTATGCCACCTTAGTAGCTAGCTGATATGTGTTAAGGCTGCACCACAAAGCAGCATGAGCTTTGTCACTCACTCGGAAAATCATATGACTACACAAGCATATTTATTGTCATGTGCTTTGTCTGTCTGTCTGTCTGTTTGTTTTGTCTTACAGATTTCTCTGCCTTCGAATTTTTTTTAAAGGCGCAACGATAACCGTAAGTTATTTGGTCCTTTCACTGCCTCTGGTTTGGGTGCGCCTTAGCGTACGCATACTGCCGTGGCAGTTGGTCCTGAAGAAAGCCTCGCAATCGGCACGAGGAGGCTGAAACATGTAGACCAGATTCTTTCTATTTATAGGATGTAACTGGCCAATCTACCCAGTTTTTAAACATCCACCACACTGTTTTTATCCATTTACCTTATCCCTCCACCATTAATGTTTTTAGGGTGAATAAAGGTAATTTTAATTTCTTTGCACAATGACTTTTTCACACTCACGAATCCAAAAAACCCGCTCCGCTGTAATCAGGCGTCGTAGCACACTGGAGGGGCATTCGGCCTCTCTGGTGGGAACCCAATGATGAAGCATGTCACCAACTAGGTTGGTGAGTGAGGGTTCTTTTAGGAAACAAGAGTGACTCCTCTTGCTGGCTCTTGATTTTTTGGCCTCACTCTTTTGTTGTTTATGATTCTCAATATACCTCAAGCTTCAAGCTGACACCTGCAGCCTCAACCTGAAAGGCCTCCCCGACCCACGACCGGAGCTGGTAAGAAAACCTGACGCTAAAAGACACCCCTGCACATGACGCCCCACGGACTTGGGCAACCCAACAGATGGTGTAGGCATCCCTCAAGAACCCAACTTTCCTCTCTAGCCAGTGGTTGCCTCCAGGAAGCCTCCCTGACTGAGCCAGCAGCATCTTTTCCAAACCGGAGATCTCCATTGAAATCCACAGGGTCCCCGACATCTTCTTGGCACACAACACCCGGCCGCCCCTGTGCCACTGGTGGTGCATCTTCTGTGCTGATTGTTGGCCCCTGCAGTGCTTATCTTAACCCCAGGAGCTTTGCTCCCACAGCCAAGTGACCTGCTCGCAAGCAGTCCCTGACCGAAGGCTCCCTTAGCCCCATTAGCTAACATTGGGCCCCTGCACTCTGCACCCAGCCACCCCAGTGCCGCTGGTGGTGCAATTTGAGTGCCTAACTGGGCCTTGGGGAACCCTCGTCCTAACCCCCAAAAGTCATACTCGCGGGTCGTTTACTTACCTATGAACGGCTAACATTCTGTTCCCCATAGGAACAAATGTTACAAGTTTTTGTTCCTAGAATGTTCTGTGTTGAACTGATTTTGTATGGAGGTAAAGTAACTGTGTGTTAAACCCGAAAAAGTCTTGCTTACCTGTGTATTGTAGGATCCACGGTGTGATATCTAGGCATATCACCCCAAGTCGTTGATGTAATCTAAAAGTAGCGCAAAAGTAATCAGAAGTAATTTAAACTGCTTTCAAAGAATATAAAAACCTCTAACAATTGCAAATTGCAAAATGCATTTCTGTGTAAAGTTTTACAATTAAAAGTACATTTTACTTACCTGTGCCAAGTCCTGCTTGGTTCTACAAAATAAAATAAAACCAACAGTTGATTGAAATGATTGTAACAGCCTTGCATGGCTGCGTGGGGGTATATTTTTAAAATGCTTTAAAACATTGCTTGTTCAAAGTCAATGATTATTTTTTGTGGGAAGTTGTTATTTGTTTTATGTGGTTTAAAAAGTCATAGTAAGTGCTACTTTGTGTTTTTGGTAGTAGAGCATATATGAAAGGGATATTTATGTTTTGATATTCACAATGTATGGTGTATATCTAAGTGAATGGTTTGGGACACATTTTGAAGGTCCCATCCATCATCCAGGTTTAAAATGGCTTAGTTTTAGTAAGTTATCTGCAGTAGAGAATATTAGGATTTATTTATCATTGTTTAGGTTGTCATATGAAAGGAAAGGTTCCCAATTATGTGTCATTGTTACATGTTCAGGTATTTCTATGTCTTGGTATCTTCTAGGGGCAGGGGGAGTATGGCTGGTGGCTTTTTTACTTTGTGCAATTAAACATTTTAAAGTGGGAATAGGTGGTAGTTGGTCTGTGATGTGTTCGGGGACTTTCAGCAATATATCTTTTAGGATTTGGTTGTGGGCTCCTGGGAGCTAGTACTTGCCTCTCTTATATCCTGCAATACCTTTCTTACTTTTATTTCTGTAACATTTGGGGGGGGAGGGTTGTGTTCTCGTACATTAATTACAACATCATCTTTTGTAGTGGCCCTCCTATAGCAAGCATTAAAATAATATTTGGTGCATTTCCAGTTAACATTTTCACTTTCTTGGTTGTAGGTTTAGCCCCTGTGACTTAGTAATTGCTTTCATTTTTGGGATGTTATATATTTGCCTCTCTCTGTGTTATTGTATCTGGAAGTAGTGTAATAGGATGAATAAATAAATGTGTATAAAGTGTATATGTTTGATATTCACATAAATTATGCAACTACTTCTATTTTCCATTACTATATGTATGTGGTTTTTAGATGTTTCACACTATTGTGCAGCTTTTCTGTTGGGGTGTTGTAATTTGGAGCAGGTGGTCTACTTTCTGTTGGAAGACAAAAAAACATCAGTTTCATTTTAAATGTTTATTTGTTGGTAGTTTGCAGAGGATGAGGTCATTACACTTGCTTTTACCTGCTGTTGGGGTGAGATTATATTTTCTAATAAATTATGTATACTTACTTTGTTATACATTTTGCTGGTTTGTGTTAGTTTTTTTCTGGCAGCTTATCACTTTTCGAAGTCGTAGTGTTTTCCTTTAGGCAGTACATGTAAAGAGATAGAAGTTGGAAAGTGCTTTATTACTTATTTGCTATTTTACAATTTTATGTTTATTTACAAGTAAGTTTTAGTTTAAATATAAGTTTTACTTACTTGGTTAGGATGTTGCCGAGATGTATATATTTTGTCTTTAAGGGTCTAGTTAGAGAATCCGGCAGAGTTTCCTCGTTTTGCAGCATTTGCCGATTTTGAATATTTTAGTAGATAAAATGAGTGTGTCTTTTATATATATATATTTTTTTTTATTTGTTTATTAAGTTTTTTAGAACACATCGAAAACAACAAGCATGATAGTTGCAGTACATAGATAGATACATGCATAGCAACAACACCGGTTCACCAAATTGATGCAATATAGAGTCCAGAATGATAAAAACGGCAGAAGATATCTCACAGCACGGGCATTATACAAAAAAACCTCATACACATCATATAAAAACAGATCAGAGTGGAAATGCGACAGATCTGTGTAATCAAGTAAAGATGTAGTGCATGTTAGCGACCAATAATCAAGTCAAAGGGTGTAGTATGCGGGAGGAACGTGGATTATGCTCTGTCTCAATCGGGTGCTCCAGGAGATATAGCTTGAGTGGATCCCAAATATCCCGGGGGCGAGAAGTGGGGGGGAGTAGTTCAGCATATGCATATGTTTGGTCTTGCCAAAATATAATGTCGCAAATCCACTCCTTAAATTTGGGTGCTCTGCCTCGACCCCATCGGCATGCCACCCGCCTTCTAGCCAGCAACAGGCTAAAGGAGACAAATTTGCGATGTGCTACTGTTTCTCTGTGTAGCCGAGGAGCGAGAGAAGAGGAGATATCGGAATTTTCAAGGATGTCATCAGTTCTAGCGCGGTGATCACCTGTTGCCAGTAGGCTAGGACTGAGCTACACTCCCAAGCAAGATGCAGGAAGTCAGCAGCTTCCGCCCGCACCTATCACACTTGTTAGTGCCTCGTAATTTGTATTTGTGCAGCTTAACCGGGATATAGTACATGCGGTGTAGGAACTTGTAATGGGTGATGCGTAGTCGACTGCTAGAGGAGACTTGTTCAGTCTGCTTACAGCAATACACCCACTGTTGAGCAGTGACTTCTTGCCCCAGTTCAGTGGACCACTTATCCCGGGCAGTACAGGGGGTGGAAATGGTAGCAGTATACAAGCTATGATATAGGGTAGAAACCAAGTGTGAAGCATTGTCAGTGCGTAGTATATGGCGCAATGGAGTGACTTCTAGGGGTTCTAGAGGGTATGAAGGGGTATATTCTTTAAGGCCTTGTCGCAGACGCACATAAAGGAAAATATCCATAGGGGAGAGCGGAGATTTTGAAAAGAGCTGTTGTGACATGCGAAATTTGCCATTTAGATAGAGATCTCCCCAGCAAGTAATGTTGTATTTAGCTTTAGTCTTTTTAAAGGCACCCTCACATAAGACTGGCATCTTCGGATGATAAGTAAGGGGGAGTAAGGGTGAGTATAGCATGGGAGCTTGTAGTCGTCTGGCAATAAGTTGCCATGCTTTCATCATGCAGTCTACAGAGGTCGGGCAGCTAGCGCGAGGGGTGAGTGTAGTCAGTATGATCCCATCCAACGGGATGGGGTCCGCCAGCCAGTGTTCAGTCGCCACATGCGGTGTGTATCTGGGGGGGTGAAACCAATAGTGGGCATAATGTGCTTGAGCACAGAGATAAATCTATTCAAAATTGGGGACGTAGAATCCCCCCTGAGAGTAGGGTCGAGCAAGTGTGTCCCACCGTAGTCGAGGTTGTTTACCGCCCCATATTAATCTGGTTAACTCCGATCGAAGCGAAGAAAAGAAATGTCGGCCCGGGTCATAAGGGATATTTAAAAACAAGTATAAGAGTTTGGGGAGGACGACCATTTTAATGAGGGAAATGCGTCCCGCCATGGTGAGAGGGAGAGCGTTCCATCTTGTTATGCTGCTAGTGATATGCTCTAACGTTCGCCCATAATTGAGCCTCATCAGCTCTTCACGATCAATGGTGACGTACACCCCTAAGTACTTTATTTCAGTAGTGCACCATTCAATGGGAAAGTCTGTGGTGAATGGCAGCAACGAGGCAGTGAGTGGAAAAAGCTGAGAGTTGGCCCAGTTTATGCGGATACCAGAGAGACCGCCAAACCGGACAAACTCCAGAAGAAGCGGGTTGAGATTTTGCCACGGCTCCCTGACATACAGGGTAACGTCATCCGCATAAAGGGAGATGAGGATTGGGCGGAGGAAGCAGCGGAAGGCCTTATCTTGGTGGTGTTGTCTGATTTTGGCCGCCAGGGGTTCTATGGCAAGGGCGAAAAGAAGCGGGGAAAGCGGGCAACCCTGCCGGGTACCTCAGGTAATGAGAAAGGAGGGGGAAGTGTGCCCATTGATTAGAACTCTTGCTTCTGGAGAGGTATATAGGAGGTGTATCCATGCTAAAAAACCTTTGGGAAGCCCCATGGATTGAAGAATAGTGAACAGGTAGTCCCATTCCACAGAGTCAAAGGCCTTCGTGGCGTCTAAGAAGACCGCCACTAGTGCCAGTTGGGGATCAACATTCTGTAGTATGGAGAAAAGGGTACGAAGGTTGTGGGAAGTCGCCCTACCTGGGATAAAACCAGCCTGATCTGGCAAGACCAATTTGTCCATCAGGAGACTGAGGCGGTTAGCTAGTAACTTGGCAAGAATTTTCGCATCTGTATTGATGAGAGAGAGGGGCCGATAGGAATCGCAGAGGTCTACAGGTTTGCCAGGTTTCAGGAGAGAAGTAATGAGCGCCTCTCTCATCGAGCCTGGAAGGATCTGTAGCTCCTGTACTTCCATGTAAACCTCCTTAAGCACAGGAAGTAATTGATCGAGGTAAGTTTTGTAAAATTCAATGGGGAGTCCGTCAGAGCCCGGGGCCTTCCCTGATTTCATCTGCATAATTGCAGCACGCAGCTGCTCATCCTCAAATGGCGCAAATAAGAATTCCCTTTGAGTGTCCCCTCGCCATCCCAGTGCTACATCTTCAAGATAATGAGAGAGGTCAGGGGGTTCAGTCCTGCGAGTGCTGAAGAGGTCAGTATAAAACTCAGTGAAAATATGCAAGATTTTGAGACTGTCTCTATGACGCACTCCAATGCTGTCTACTATGTCTAGAATGTAGTTGGAAAAGCGGGGCAGGCGAATTTCCATCGCGAGTGCCCTACCGGGCCTCTCACCCTCCCCATATTTGCGGGCGGTGAAGTACTTGCCTCGGAAGCGAGCTTCCCGCTCCGCCATGTTGTTATACTCAGTAAGTTTGTCCCTTAGTGTGATACGCTGAGCCCCTGATGTGTCGCGCCAGAGGTCGTTTTCCAACTGCTTCAATTCACCTTCAAGCTGGCGCAGGCTAAGTCGGATGTCTCTGAGGACTCCGAAGCTTTTCGAGATGCAAGAGCAGCGCATCGTAATTTTAAAAGCCTCCCAGATTGTGCTCATGTGCGTGACCGAGCCTTTATTTCTCTTAAAAAACTCAGTTATTTCTTCCCCAAGTTCCGCCTCGAAGGCGGCGTCTAGTAGCGCCTCAGGCATGAGTCGCCAACATCGCGGAGTGGCAATAGAGTTAGGGGGTGAAATCGTCATGCGAACTGGGGAGTGGTCTGAATGGGTCCTGGACATATGCTCCGCCGAGAGAATCCAGGGAGCAACCCCTCGGGAAACAATCCAATAATCCAGCCGAGACCAGGAAGAGTGTGCTGTTGTGTAATAGGTGCCTTCTCTCCTGTCTGGATGTACATGACGCCATGCATCAATAAGCCCATGGTCTGGAAGCAAACGTGCTAGTGTGTCATGAGTCTTGGTATAATGATGAGGGAGAGGATTAGACCTGTCGACTGCAGGACACAGGGCAGTGTTGAAGTCTCCCCCCCAGATGACGTGAGTGGACCCCACTTTGAGAATTTGCCCCCAGAGGGTAGTGAAATAGTCCGGATCGTCAGTGTTTGGCCCGTAGCAGCAGACAAGCGTGACTGACTGTGTGCCTAGAGTGCCCCAAAGCATACAGCTCCTACCAGAAGAGTCACTGTAAGTTCCGCCCAGAAGGAAGGGTGTGTTCTTTTTAACTAGAATCAATGTCCCCCTTGAGTATGTAGAATAGGAGGAGAACACACGATAAGTAGCCCACTTGCCCCCAAAACTGGGAGGGCGGCGGGGGTCAATGTGTGTCTCCTGAAGCATGGCGACATGTATTTGGTGCCCATCAAGATATGTGAGGATTTGCCTGCATTTACGTTGGTCGCCAAGGCCTCTGACGTTCCACGTAAGCAAATTTATTCGTAATGCTTCAGCATGCGGGGGCATTATCAGGGGATAAGCAAGCGGCGTGATGTGTCCTGTAAGGAGGACTGTGTGTGGTTATCTCGATGTGTGCTGGCATGTCTATCTGCTGTTGAATCACAAAGGTAACATTAAAAAACAACAATCTCCAACCCACCCCCACCCACAACATCACCCCAATTGTGCTGGTATTAAATAGCCCACCCAAGACCCAAAGAACCCTTGACATTACAATCCAGGTCAAGTAGGTCCAACAGGAATTCAAATTACATGGGGGATCGCCCATATGGGGGGGTCGCTGGTGGGCCACAAAGTCCTCCCTTCTCCCAAAAACTGCAGAGCAGCCTCCCAGTGGCAAGGGGATAGAGGGGGGGAGAAAGGGGAGGGTGCTTGGCATAGTTCAATGCAGAATCTACAAAGTACATTAAGCCCACCGCTCTGACATGCAGTGCACTTATGGTGCTAGGAACACTTATCTGTCGACGCCGAGCTGCATTCGACCCAAACCAGCAAGAAAAGGTGTAGTGTTCCTCACGACGGATGCAGGCGAGGACTTCTCGTCGTCACTGGGACCATGAAACAGCAAACAATTCAGTGCATGAGGCAGCATTATCTACTTTTAGAGTCAATCTGTGGTGGGGGATGGAGGTCTGGAGGTGCGGTCATTGTAGTCTCATCGTGGTGAACGTCGCCTGACGGTCTTGAGGAAGTCCTCAACCTGTTGCGAGTTTGTGAAGATGGTATGTTTGCCCTGGTATGTAATCCGCAGACGCGGCGGGTACAAGAGGGCATAGTCGATTTGCGCCTTCCGGAGTTTCTGCTTGACCTACAGGAATTTGCGCCGCACCTCCTGAACAGCGACGGTGAAGTCCGGATATATGGTGAATTCATTTCCTTCATAGTGAAGTGATTTGTTCTCACGGGACAGTTTAAGTGCAGTGTCGCGGTCACAATAGTTAAGGAGGCGAGCCACAATGGGGCGCGGAGCACTGCCCGGAGGAGGCCGGGGCCTAAGGAGCGATGTGCCCGTTCCACGATGAGCTGTGAAGAGAAGGCTTCCTCGCCAAAAGTACCCCTCAGGAGACGTTCGATGAAAACCTCCATGCGGCCCTTATTGGTGCTCTCTGGGATACCTATGACGCGAATATTATTATGGCGGCTGCGGGCTTCAAGGTCCTCATTTTTGGCAGCGATAACTTTTAAAAGTTTATCCATTTGCAACACTTGCTGCTGCATCTGAGATGTGGTATCTTCTTTATCTGAGATGCGTCTTTCAGCCTCCTTGATCTGCTCATCATGTTTATCCACCTTTTGGACCAGAAAGTCTAAGCGGCTGTTCATGGAGTCCATTTTACTGGAGAGATCCGTGAGGCTATGTTGCATAGCCAAAGGCAAGGTTTTTACTTCGTCATCTGGGGCCGATGATTGTGCCTGTGTTTGCTCACCGCTGGGCTGTCCAGAATCTTCTGAGCTCGTACGTGTAACAGCCTTTTTGGCGTCGAAAACAAGTTTGGGCTGGCGGCCATCTGGTTTCCCCATTTCTGCTGGGGGAGAGAGAGATATTTGCAGAAACACTGACAATAGCGGAGATCTCTCTGGCGGCAGCTTCTTGGGCAGCAGCGTGAAGGATATCCAGTTGTCAGCAGCGATAGAGTCACTCTCAGGAGTTGCGAAGGAAGGGCCTGTCGCCGCTGTCAGCAACAGTGGTCGATGGGGAAACCTTGAGGCACGGAAATTAGTCTTCAGCGATGAGATCGGAATAGTCGGAGGATTGTGGGCCTCACTTTGACAAGCAGACTCGGGTATCTATTAGAGATCCAAGGCTGAATGAGCTGGAAGTGGGCGGCAAACGGTTTGGCAGCACAGGACGCGTGGAAGAGGACACGCTGTAGTGCTGTCGGGTTTGGATCAAATAGTAGGCGCCACGGTTCTGATCCAGCGGGTTACTAGCAACGAGTAATTCATACACCAAATACTCACTTGGGCCCATACATTCATTCATACTACGCTAGTAATTTCCGCTGGTGGGTCAGTTGTACTCTTTATCAAAAATCCCTGCTACCAATTACTTTTCTGATGGAAGAGTAATGACTTACCAATGGACCCCCTGTTAATTGGGAAGTTTAAAATGAGTGACATTCATTACAATTCATAATCCTGAAATAATCACTGAGTCAGGAAGTTTTAAAATGTTTATCTAAAGATTTAGCAGAGTAAAGTACAGAACCATATGATACTTAATCGTATATCAAGGATGAAGCATAATAATCAATTATCGTTCAATGACGGTCCCTCAGAAAGGAGAAGATAGAGACAGCAGCGCAACTAAGGGTTGCAATTTATATTTACCTAAAAGTACGAGAACCAAACCCCTTGGCCAAGGAGTTGGAAAGATAGGACCCAGGGAGGATGACGAGCAAGGACCTCCTCCAGATTCAGGACAGGACCGGTGACCTCTCTATCAACGACACCTGCGTCGTTCCCCTCTCTGATACTCCGCTTCTCCTTGATTCTCCCGTGCCTTCCTTCTAATGGACTCCGCCGCCCCCTCCTCAGGACCTCTCTGGACAGCAGTTCAGTCTGCAATCAGCTCGTTCGATACGCCTGCTCTTCTGTGTCTGTCAGCGTCTAGTCTAGTCGCTTTAATTAACTAATTCTATATCTATTATACCCTTCTACGCCCATGTACCTCCCATTAATGTTGCAAAAATGTGGGCCCACTACTTCTGATTGGACAGGGGCAGGGGGTTGATCCTCACACCATATTGATTTCGTTCAATTTCTTTAAGCACATTGTTTTAAAATACCGCCCATCACAATTAATACATTTGCTTTATTTCCCACCCGTCTCACGACAAAGTTTATACATTGTTCATATAAATTGTTGCTTTTCAGTAGGGACATCATGGGTACAGCAGTGTTGGCCATCAGGTCACGGCCTTGGACGACGTCCAGGTTGACTTCATCCTTTTCTCTGGGCAGCCGTGTAGGACGCATGCGCAGAACCATTGTCTCTCGAGTTTCAGTTCACCAACCCCAGGCCCAATTTACGAACTAATAAAAGTCAAAGAAGAAAATATTAAAATCACAAATAAATTGTTTCACTGTATACCCACTCTGTCTACTCTATTCCCATTTACTTATAAATTCTATCCCGCATTAATAGCGTTAGAATACCACAGTTTAATTGCAACATGTGAGCAAGCTGTAGCACGTGAAAATATAAAGCAGCCATTTTAATACACACTGCGCAGAAGCAAGAATTTCCCACCAAGCAAAGAAAGACGTCACACCACGTGATATGGTTGAGACATGCGCAATAGAGTTTCCCGCGCTTTAGCGGCCATTTTAGAATAGACAAGCGTTACTTGTTAGTTTAAACACATAGGCAAGCTTCCTTTCTACTTATGTTTGTGTGTGTATTTATTAGTATGAACAATACAAAGTTTAATAAATTAATACTGTGAGAAGATTGCCTCTGAGCAAGTCTCATTTGTGAGACCTTGCTCCATCAATCCCCTCTCTGATGGCGTTTCTGAGCCATCAAATACTACCCACAACCAGATGCCAACTTTTAGCATAAAATAGTTTCAGTTTCATTTTTACACTTTCTATTTTTCACATCTCCTTTCAGTTTCTTGTATAATTCACTTCTCAAATCTTCTAGTTCAATTTCGTCAAACTTTCGCTTCTTTCCTTTTCCTGTCATATTATACGATTCATTCTTTCTACGACATTTGCACCATATTATTATTGACAATCCTATTATTGCTATCCCTGCTAAGGGTACTAATATTTGACCTATAAGTCCTTTCCCTACATTAGCAAACCAGGTACCAATCGACGCAATACTATTTGTCAATCTTTCCCATACACTATCAACTTCCAGTGGTTTTAGTTCCTTCTCAAGTTTTGTTATATTCTGTATATATGTTCCAATTTCTGCACTTTTATCAGGTATATAAGTGCAACAGTACTTTGTCTTCAATAATTTACAGACTCCGCCCTCTTTTGCCAATATAATATCAAGAGCAAGTCGATTTTGCATAACCATAGATCTAATCGCAACCATCTCCGCATTAATCATTAGAAATCCTCCAGCAGTGTCAGTTGATAAACCATCAACCACTGTAGATAATTTACATATTTTCCTTGAGTTCAGAATTATTCCCACTGAAGGTATCAATGCACCAAATATATCGCCTACAATTTCTGAAAAACTAGCTCTTTTACTACGTGTTAATTCACTACTATTTTCATCGCCCCCAGAGTTTCTTTTTACGTGGTATATCTTTGGAAATACTATTCCAAAATAACAACTTCCATACCACCGTGCAGGAAGCCTAAAGTAAGCCTTATTCCCACACACATAATAGATTCCAGGAAAAACTGAATCTGTTCCTCCTTTGAGTCCCCAACCTCCAAGAATTAAGAAATTGTGTTCACATTCACTGGTACCGATGAAAACATTGTTATAATCAGTCTTTAACCTATGTAGACAAATTTTCCCTGTCTTTTCAAAATCGCTTTGTTCGCCCTAAGTTGGCAGGGTATGCCCAGACGTGGGTCCCTTGCTCACTTTGCCACTGGATTCAAGTTAGCCTGGCTGATGACGGCTGATTAGCCAGAAACCGGTCCCAGGATGCTTGTTTCCGATCCAGGGAAGACATGGCTTGGCAGTTCGGGCTGGACTGTTCCCATGAGGCACAGGGTCAGACTGATTTGCATATGGCCATGTCTGAACTGGGGTGGTGTAGTGAGCTAAAGAATGATGATGGATTAAACCCAGATCAGTTGACTGGGGGTGAGTGTTTGATTTGCTCCAGCGCTCTGTCCATCATCCCCTTTGGTATCGCTTTGTTTGCCCTAAGTTGGCAGGGTATGCCCAGACGTGGGTCCCTTGCTCACTTTGCCACTGGATTCAAGCTAGCCTGGCTGATGACGGCTGATTAGCCAGAAACCGGTCCCAGGATGCTTGTTTCCGGTCCAGGGAAGACATGGCTTGGCAGTTCGGGCTGGACTGTTCCCATGAGGCACTGGGTCAGACTGATTTGCATATGGCCATGTCTGAAATGGGGTGGTGGAGTGAGCTAAAGAATGATGATGGATTAAACCCAGATCAGTTGACTGGGGGTGAGTGTTTGATTTGCTCCAGCGCTCTGTCCATCATCCCCTTTGGTATCGCTTTTTACAAAATCCAGAGCCATAGCAGCTTGAGCCTTGCCAGGTGTGTAACTACCCTCTTTCTCAGCCCAAGGTGGCAAATGAGCCTTATACTCAGAAGCTTTCTTTTGGAAATCTTGTCTTCTACCTTCTACTAAATTCAAAAATATCTTTTCTTCTTCATGTAATGAACATGTTAGATTGCTTCTATGTGCATGTGTTATATCTATCGATTTCATTGTTAGGAAAAATTCTCCCATAAACTGTGCATCTTGACTACTAAGCACTGGGTTCATATTCTTTCGAATCGGAACCTCAGAAAATATCACATCTATATTTGAATAATAATACTGAAGTCTCCCTGTCTTATAAAATAAACTTGCCAATACACTACATGATATGCCATAAGTTAATGGCAAGTGGTGATATGTTAACCCTTCTGCTACTGATTCGGGTAACTTCATACAGGCTTAACAATTACTAACTTCCATGGTATCTACATATTAAAACAATAATTTTGTAAAAACATTCAAACTAGTGTCGTTATCTGTTACTTCATGATGAAATTCTGATTCATCTGTTGCCTCTAATTTTACTCTATCACTTTTGAAGTTATCTATCCTTCCCTTCGTTTCGTTGTTAATCTTTTTGTCCATTATCATAAGGTAAGGAATTGCTACGATCACAACTAACCATACTATAAGCACCATTACCAGACTACATATGCATATTGCACAGCATCTTTTACAACATTTCTGTTTTGATCTCCCAGTAACTCTATCGTCAGGCATTTTTGACAAGGAAGATTTCTCTTCTTATCTTTATTCAAATCTCTTTACGTTATCAAGGTGGTCTTGTTTCTTTCTCAGAAGTCAATTCCGCACTGATTCCTTCGTCACCACTTTCACTTGACTCTGAGCTCTCGTAGTCTTCAAGGATGTTATAGGTCCAATCAGGACCTTTAAATTTGTTGTTCACAAGTTTCAGTCTTTTACTTCTTTGTTTTTCAGTTCTACTTTCTTGTCCTGTTTGGCTTGTCACTTCGTTTACTTGTTCTGGATCTTCACTTCTGGTTGTTATGTGGTATTTTACCCTTTTAATGACACTAGGCCAATGATCACCTTTCCTAGTTTTCTTTGCTTGTGCTGTCTCTTTACTCTTTATTTCTTCTTCAGTAGTTCGTTTATTTTCAGGTTTTGGCACAGTTTGGTTTTCTTCAATTTGAGTTTTTCTTATTTGTTCTTTTTCAGGTCTTATTGGTTTCTCTTCAGCAGCTCCACTGTGAGTTTCTAATAACTGACCTTGTTCTTGATTTATGTCTTCATATTCGTGATTCTCGGGTTCTTTTTCCTGAATGTATTTTTCTGGATCTAACTGGTTCTGATCTTTGCACTTTGTACTTCTGCAGCCTGACTGCGTTCTTCTAAACCTATCTGTCCCTGCTCAAATTTTGTTGGTTCGTTGTTGATTTGAGCCTGTTTTCCTCTCCCTATCTGATCCTGCTCAGGTTCTTTTATTGTTTCTTCTTCTTCCTGAGCTGCTTCTTCTTCACCTATCTGATTTTCTTAAATTTCTTCTAAATGGGCTTGACTCCTTATTCTGTGGTAAACTTCAGGAATTTCCACCACCGGTATCCAGTCCTGACTTGTGCTCGGTTGTTCTTCTTCAGCTTCCCTCGAATCTTGTTCCTGAGATTCTTCAGCTGGGCAACCTTCAGCTTCCTCAGTGTTCGATGCTTCCTGAGGATTTTCTTCTTCAGGGTCTGGTACTCTTTTGGTGTGGCTTACATGAATCCAATTAGGAAATCCTGCACACTTTACTGCTGGATTTGTAACTAGTATGACTTGACGAGGTTCGTCCCACCTGGGTGATAGACACGTTTCTCTCGTGTGATTCTTCACAACCACCCAGTCTCCGGGGTTCAGATCATGCTCTTGCTCAGGCTGCCTGGAAACTGCGTCTTCCCCAACCTGGTGAGAGACAGAATGCACTAGGTCAGCCAATCCTTTGCAATAATCCAGAACCATACCATCAGTTATATTCAGCAGTTTATTTGTAGGAACATGTGCTTGGCTCATTGCTCTTCCCATGATTATCTCGTGCGGACTCAATCCGGTATTTCTATCAGGAATGCTTCTGAGTCCCATTAAGACAAGTGGCAATGCATCCGGCCAATCTAGCGATGTTGATGCACACATTTTTGCCAGTCTGGATTTTATTGTGCCATTCATTTGTTCAACCACTCCAGAAGCCTCTGGACGATATGCACAGTGCAATTTTTGCTCAATTTGGAATTCTAATCACATCACTGTTGAAGTGCCTTCCTCTATCTGATTCCAAAGTTACTGGGAAACCAAACCTAGGAATGAGTTCTCGTAGCAACAACTTTGCGACTGTAATACTGTCATTTCTCCTGGTAGGGTAAGCCTCCACCCACTTTGAAAACAGACATACTATGACAAGTACATATTTCACTCCTCTGCATGATGGTAACTGGATAAAATCAAGCTGTAATCTCACAAATGGACCCTCTGCCTTTCCAATTTTCCCAAACCCAATTATTGTTTTTCTTCCTGGGTTATGCATTTGGCAAGTTAAACATCTCTGGCAAAGACTCTCTGCTACGGCCCTAAACCTTGGATTGTACCAATTTTGTCTGAAGAGCCTAATCATTGCATCTCTCCCTACATGTGTGTCTCCATGATACATTCTGGCCATTTGTGAAAGCAGACAGTCGGGCATGACTGGTCTGCCATCGGCATAGATCCATACATCGTTGTCTGCCCTTTGGGAACATCCCATTTTAATCCATGCATTCCTTTCACTCTCATCAGCATCATCCTGTAATCGTTTTACATCATTCCATGTTTCAGGAGGTGCATACAGCATAAGTTGGCAGCTGACTCCCATTCTTTCAACCCTTTTATTAACTGACAACCTGTTTTTAGCACAGTGTTGAGCCACCAAATCTGCATATCTGTTACCGACTACCACCCAGTCATCTCCTGACTGGTGTGCGGCACATTTCACCACAGCCAATTCTTTTGGTGATTGTATTGCCTCCAGCAGTTCTTT
This sequence comes from Calotriton arnoldi, assembly GCA_963921515.1. NCBI lineage: Eukaryota > Metazoa > Chordata > Amphibia > Caudata > Salamandridae > Calotriton > Calotriton arnoldi. Next base: position 187,783 of record CAWUFW010000399.1, read on the forward strand.
TACGAACTGTCCATTTTTAATGGGGGATCCTGAAGAAGTCATGAAATCCCTCTGCATCCATAGTTGGCCAAAATCATGCACAACCCCGTAACCATATTGGCTATCTGTAAATATAGTTACTTTTTGATTTTTCCCAATTTTGCAGGTTTTTATTAATGAAATCAATTCAGCTACTTGTGCAGATTTTACTCCGGGTAAATAGGATGCCGACTATTCCAGTTAATTCACACACTGCATATGCAGCAGTTAGTTTACCATCTTCATGCCTTTGGCACGAACCATCAACAAACAACTCCCTGTCTGGCTTCCTGAGGGGCAATTCCTGGATATCAGGATGTGGTTTCGTGCATAACTCTGTGACTTGTAAACAATCATGTTCCTCTTCATCGTCTTTAACTTCCTCATGGTATGGGTCTGGTAGTAAGGTAGCAGGATTTACTATTGTGCACCTTACAATGGTCACATTTTCAGCACCTAAGATTATTCTCTCATATTTAGTCAGCCGACTAGGAGTAAGATGCTGAGTTCGGGTTCTTGTTAACAGAATTACAACTGAATGTGGAACAAACACTTTAACAGGATGTCCCATTACAATTGATTCACTTTGCTCAATGCTTAGACATGTAGCCGCTACTGCTTTTAAGCAGCCTGGCAATGCGGCCGCCACTGGGTCCAATGTAGCAGAAAAATATGCTATAGGATGTCTGTCCAAACCATGTCTCTGAGTTAGGACTGAAAGTGCACAATTTTCTCTCTCATGACAGAATAATGCAAAATTTCTTTTATAATCAGGCATGCCTAGGGCAGGTGCTGCACACAAAGCATTTCTCAATTTTACAAAAGCTCCTACGCTCTCATCATCCCACTCAACTGGGTCCTTTTGCTTTCTTTTTCGTCATTTGGATTAATGGCTTTGCTAACAGAGAAAACCCTAGTATCCATTGTCGACAATAACCCACTATTCCAAGGAACATTCTCACTTCTCTTTGAGTTACAGGCATTTGCATTTTCTTGATTAATTTTACTCTTTCAGAGGTTATTCTTCTTTTTCCCCCTCTCAATCTGGTGTCCTAGATACTTAACTGCTGTCGTACAGAACTGCAACATTTCAGGTGAAACTTTATGCCCTTCTTCAGCTAAATGATTTAATAATGCAATGGAGTCAACAACACAGTCCTCTCTGGTGTTAGATGCCACTAGTAAGTCGTCTATATACTGTACTAAGACTGAGCTTCCTGGCGTCACTAGTTTCTCTAGGCACTTTTTCAATATCTGATTGAAGATGGAAGGACTTTCCGTGTACCCCTGAGGAACACGATTCCATACATAGACTTTGTTTTCAAATTTGAATGAAAAAAGATACTGGCTATCCGGGTGCAATGGTATTGATAAGAATGCTTGACATAAGTCAATCACAGTAAACCATCCAGCACTCCAAGGAATCTGGTATAGGATTACTGCAGGATTTGGCACTATAGGACAACAAGGTTCAACAATCTTATTTATTTTGCGTAAATCTTGAACAATCCTATACTTTCCACTAGGTTTCTTTAAACCCATGATTGGTGAGTTACAAGGGCTACTCATTACTTCTTTTAGTATGTCTTGTTTTACCATTCGGTTAATTTCTTCAATAACTCCTGCTTTTACTTCTGCACTCATTTTGTACTGTCTGGTATTTGGGAAAATCGCACCATCTTTTACCGTAATTTTAACTGGGTCTATTTTTGCCATAAGTCCTACTTCCTTTCCCGTGAAATCCCATACCATGGAATTCACTGTAGTTTTTAGTTCTTCTGGTAAGTCGTCTTTTGTTATCAAAGAAAACATCTCATCTACTTCTGTACCTTGCTTTGCAATCATAAACTTATATACATGGTCTTCATCTGGGGTCTGTATTGCCACACCATCCGGCGTGCAGAAAATTGTGCAGTTCATTTTACACAACAAATCTCGGCCCAATACATTTACTGGACTGGAATCACACACTACAAATTGATGCATTTCTCTAAAGTTTCCAATTTTTACTTCCATTGGTTCAGTAAGAGGTGTTCTAATCTTTCGATTAGCCACACCCACCACTTGGATAGCTTCTCCAGAGAGAGGAAGGTCTGGGATGTCTGCTGTTCTCACAGTAGACCTGGTAGCACCAGTGTCCAAAAGAAAAGTAATATCATTACCTTTCACATTCCCTTCAACATATGGACCTGACTGATCTACCGGTAAGGATGCGCCAAGTACGCACTCCTTCTCCCCTCTCCTAGGCACCGTCATTGGCTATATGAACAGAAGTCGTCCTGTAAAAGAAATTGTGAGGTTACATAATCATTCTTACCACTTCCTCCTTGATATCCAACATCTGTACTGTGCTTTGCTCTGCTTACATTACCCTGTAAAGGTGCAGGTGGCAACTGACTTTGAGGATTTACACCCTGCTGTGAGTCATTCTGCGTCTGTGAATTTAAATTTTGATTTGAGCCATTATTATTCCGAATCTTTTTACATTCATCCTTCCAATGCCCCAATTTTCCGCATCCATGACAAGGAAATTTATTTTTAGCCTCTTCTCTGCTCATTCGTCCTCTCATTTTTCCACCATTCCCAGTGTCACCATTCGTTCCAGAATCTTTCCCCTGATTATCACTTGGATTATCCAAGTTAATTCCCTGTTTCTCTGCCATTTTTACCTGAGCCCACATTACTTTCTCCTGCAATTTCTTGTGCCTATCCTCAATATCATCTCCACAATATTTTGCATATTTCAAGATTTCATCGATTGGTTTCCCTTGCCAGCACAACATGTGCTGCTTAATCATCTGACAAATCTCTGGCTTTAAACCATAAACAAATCGGTAAACAAACTGACTCATGTTTTTATCTCCAATATCCTCAGATCCACTATACTGCTTGAATACCTGCAATAAACGTTCATAGTAGGCGTGTACCGATTCACTGGCTTCTTGGGTAGTTCTGTCTATTTTCACCCAGTCTGTTTCTTTTGGTGGTATTTTTCCCTTCAGGTAAGTTATTAACTGCTGATACTTTTTCATTACATCATTTGACGGGGCACCTGTTTTTGGATCTCTAGGATACTCTTCACTTGGCCAATCAACTGTGATTTTACAATCGGTCCATAAATCGGCAGGTACCACTATGTCAAACAGACCATCCAAGTCCTTCAACAATACCTTTGACACTTTCACAAACCTCTCAACCTGCTTGTACCATTCAATTGGTTTTTCTCTCAACTTTGGGAAATCATTTGTAAATGACAAAATATCCTGTCTGCTCCATGGGACATGTACATATCCCCCTCCTGGAACTTCTCGCATCGGGTACATTTGATCTGCTTTCCCTGTTTCCTTCATTAAATATTCAGAAGTTGTTCTACTGTATCGTGCCTCTTCCTTTTTCTTTGTCCATCTAACTTTCCATTTATCTAGATCTCCCCATTTTTGCAAAACTGACATCAATTCTTTTACTTGTAGTTTCTTTCCAGAGGCATTCATGTTTTCTAAATCTTTGTCAGAAAAATCTGCTCTATAGGGTTTCTGTAATACTTTTGACTTCCCTATTTCAATTCCCATTTGCAGAGCTAAATTTGCTAATTTCTCATGGAATATCTTTACATTTCTTGTGATACTTCTGCACACGAACAATAGTTCTTCTTCATCATAAGTATTTAGGCGATCTACCCCTACATTTCCTGCTATCATTTCTTCTAACTCAACCTTTAACTTATAAATTCCATGATCTTTGGGGGTGAACTCTCTTTGTCCGATCCTTGTGCCCACCTTTCTAAGTCTTCTGGTGTAACTACTGTGGCACTTTTTGGTTCCTGATGAGGTTAATATGTTTACATCTTTTGAGCAACCAGGTGTAGCTCTTCTGGGGGTACTATTTGCAGATTCTCGAATGGGCAAGTCCATTAATGAAATCATTGACTCACAATCACTAAAGTGATCATCAACTATTACCACTGCTTCAGGTTTAGGAACATTCACAGGTGTTGACCAATTGTTACAGGTATGGTTAGTGAATCAGGATGAACACTCAATTGTGTTACTTTCTGTATTAATTCTGCTCGGTTTTTATCTATGGCTTCCTTTTCTTTATCATGAAGTACCCTACTAACTGGGGAATCATGCAATACTTGTGGTACCAATGGTGTCCTTAATAGTGGTGCACTTGGGGTGCATCCACTTGTCCCTTCCTGAAATGGTGGCGGGTTCTTTAACATTTCTTCCATAAATTCATCTTCGGAATCTCCAAATCTAGTCAAGTGTTTTGTCTTTTCTGTACATTTGCTCCCTAACGATTCTTCTGCCATTAATATCGGATACAGACCCTCTGTAAGCATTGCTCTTCTCCACTGTTTCATCTGACCGTCCCTTGACTCATTTTGGTACCTAGGGAAAAATCCCTGATAACCCCTAGTGCTTCTGGATCGGTCAAGTTCAAATGCCTCAGTTTCCCACTCTTCTAAGGCTTTGTATTGGGTTAGTCTAGGTCTGGGTTCTAAATCATTCATCCTCAATCTTAAATTTTGAAGAATTCTCCCATTGAAAGTACCATTCTCGGGAAATGCTAATATTCCATCATTTTTGGTATATTCCTTCCAATTTTCTATCCATACGCAAGTATGATAACCTCTCTCCATCATCATGAATGAGGCGGGCGTTTTAGCTGGTGGAATGATAATTCCTTCTCTAGTTTTGATTGGTTTATCCTTTTTAAAATAATTTTAAGTCTTTTGTAGAAATGACATTTTCCTCTTCTCTCCGTACATTTTTGGCAAATCTCGGTGTATAAAATTATATTCTGCAAAACCTAGGAATCTCCTATCCGGACGAACTCCTATTAAAGTTGGATCACATTTTAACATACAATCTCCACTATCCACTAGGATTTCAGCTTTTATGGTAACAACCAACAAAATTCCAGCTAACTTTTGTCTCTGAACCAATCCTAGCGCGGCCTTTTGTGACGTTTGTCTGCCAACCCCTCCTTTACAATCTGCGCTTCTCTGTCCCTCGCTGTTTCGACCAATCCCAGCGCGGTACCTGTGATGTCAGTACTGCTCCCGACTACTGACCCCTCCTTTGCAAGAGTCTTTCCACGCCCGCTGTTTCAACCAATCCTAGCGCGGCATTTGGTGACGTCAGCTTCCTCTCCGGCAGCTGACCCTCCCTTTACAAAATCGTACGCAAAACTTTATTTTCTCTACGCCTTTAACTAAAATTCAGTAAAAACATGAAAACATTCGCTATCGTGCCAGTTTCTCTAAATTGAAAAAGATAGTTTCTCTCACACTTAGTAAAACCTTTCCGTTTACCAAACATACACTACGAGTAAAACCTTTCCGTTTACTCTTCACTTAAGCTTCAGAAATACCCGCTACTTCTTCAATGTTACCCTTTCTAGGTGATATAACATCAAATTTTCACCAGCATATTCCTTTTGCTATTACTCATGCGCATAGAGTCCCTAACAAGTACTGATAGCCCTGCCTAACTTTTCAGTACTATTTCTGCCTGACAGATAACCTCACTGCAGTATGGCTTCCATTTACCATCCGCTATTCAATTTTTCCCGGGGAATTCTGGGCAACATAAAACAAACTTTTAAACAATAACGGATGTTAGTTCATAAAAGTACAATTCTCATTACGCAATTAACAAAGTACAACCAAAACCATCCTCTGCTAGCCAGAAAACTGATCCAGCTGGTTACTAGCAACGAGCATTCATACACCAAATACTCACTTGGGCCCATACATTCATACTACGCTAGTAATTTCCGCTGGTGGGTCAGTTGTACTCTTTATCAAAAATCCCTGCTACCAATTACTTTTCTGATGGAAGTGTAATGACTTAACAACGGACCCCCTGTTAATTAGGAAGTTTAAAATGAGTGACATTCATTACAATTCATAATCCTGAAATAATCACTGAGTCAGGAAGTTTTAAAATGTTTATCTAAAGATTTAGCAGAGTAAAGTACAGAACCATATGATACTTAATTGTATATCAAGGATGAAGCATAATAATCAATTATCGTTCAATGACGGTCCCTCAGAAAGGAGAAGATAGAGACAGCAGCGCAACTAAGGGTTGCAATTTATATTTACCTAAAAGTACGAGAACCAAACCCCTAGGCCAAGGAGTTGGAAAGATAGGACCCAGGGAGGATGAAGAGCAAAGACCTCCTCCAGATTCAGGACAGGACCGGTGACCTCTCTATCAACGACGCCTGCGTCGTTCCCCTCTCTGATACTCCGCTTCTCCTTGATTCTCCTGTGCCTTCCTTCTAATGGACTCCGCCGCCCCCTCCTCAGGACCTCTCTGGACAGCGGTTCAGTCTGCAATCAGCTCGTTCGATACGCCTGCTCTTCTGTGTCTGTCAGCGTCTAGTCTAGTCGCTTTAATTAACTAATTCTATATCTATTATACCCTTCTAAGCCCATGTACCTCCCATTAATGTTGCAAAAATATGGGCCCACTACTTCTGATTGGACACCATATTGATTTCGTTCAATTTCTTTAAGCCCATTGTTTTAAAATACCGCCCATCACAATTAATACATTAGCTTTATTTCCCACCCGTATCACGACAAAGTTTATACATTGTTCATATAAATTGTTGCTTTTCAGTAGGGACATCTTGGGTACAGCAGTGTTGGCCATCAGGTCACAGCCTTGGACGACGTCCAGGTTGACTTCATCCTTTTCTCTGGGCAGCCGTGTAGCATGCACAGAACCATTGTTTCTCGAGTTTCAGTTCACCAACCCCGGGCCCAATTTACGAACTAATAAAAGTCAAAGAAGAAAATATTAAAATCACAAATAAATTGTTTCACTGTATACCCACTCTGTCTACTCTATTCCCATTTACTTATAAATTCTATCCCGCATTAACAGCATTAGAATACCACAGTTTAATTGCAACATGTGAGCAAGCTGTAGCACGTGAAAATATAAAGCAGTCATTTTAATACACACTGCGCAGAAGCAAGAATTTCCCACCAAGCAAAGAAAGACGTCACACCACGTGATATGGTTGAGACATGCGCAATAGAGTTTCCCGCGCTTTAGCTGCCATTTTAGAATAGACAAGCGTTACTTGTTAGTTTAAACACATAGGCAAGCTTCCTTTCTACTTATGTTTGTGTGTGTATTTATTAGTATGAACAATACAAAGTTTAATAAATTAATACTGTGAGAAGATTGCCTCCGAGCAAGTCTCATTTGTGAGTCCTTGCTCCATCAGTTCCATATACCATTCTCCAGTTGCTCAGAAAATAGTGTGTCTGCTACTGTGCCGAAGGGGTGAATAGGAGAGTATTGCTGGCGTTAAAGCAAGGCTGAGGAAAGCAGTAGCCCGTCAACGTGTCACCAATATATCAAGCACAGATCCCAGCGGCGGCCCGTACCGAGGTAGATGACAGGCAAGTGGAGGTCAGCAACATGTATTGCGGTTGTCTCCTGAAACCACTGTTTCATGAAAGAATGTGCCAAGGTGTGCCCAGCGTTACAGCGTGTAGGCCAGTAAGGTGCAGGGGGTCCAGGCGGAGTGTAGGCCACAGCGCAACGCAGCGCGGCAGGTTCACAGCGGCCTGTGAAGATTTCAATAAATGGCGCCCAGTGTGATGGGAAAGGCGAGTCTCCAGGAGAGGGGCAGGCTGTACTTCCCGAACCGGCACAAAGGAAAGTTTCGGAAGTCTAGCAGAGGAGGGACTTCGGCGCGTTGCTCGGGGTCCCTGGAGGAGCGGGAGAAATGCCCGGCGAACAGTAGTGGTATGGGAGCAGAGCTACGGTGTGTTATTTTTAAGAGTCACGACTGCCGCCGCTTACCACAATAGGAGAAGTGTAGGTCTCTGGGAATGGCAGATAAGCAAAGGGCAGTTTTTTGCGGGACCCGCAGAGTAGCTTGCTAATGGGTATTAGGTCCAGCCCGAGATCCGCCAGGACTCGTGGGCGCGGGTAGCTAGTTGTGCTCGCGCCGTTCCGTTAATTATGTCGGGCCGCAGAAACAGCGCTCACCTCACCAAACTTGCCAGGATCTCATGAAAATCTGTCACCGCTGGTGACGATATGCAGATCGGCAGACCCCGTGGCAGGCAGGAAGGGAAGTCGTTAAGCGGATCCGGGCAACCACTGCCTGCTGGGTGACGGGGCCGGCCGGATAAGTGAGGCCGCACCGCAAGTCCGCCAGGGGCCCAACACCACGTGGAATCCCCGGGACTCGCGCAGTGGCAGCGGCCGCGCCGGGCTCCAGGCGTGTCACCGCGCTTTCCCCGTGTTCACCAGAGTTCGGTCCAGGAGTCACTTGTCGAGGTCAGAGAGCCGCAATTCTTGCACTGGAGTCAGAGAGTGTGTTTAGAAGTTAGCGGCAGGCTTTAGAGGCAGGAGTAGTGAGGTTAGTAGAAGGATAATTGAAGGATTATGCCCCAAGCTGCCAGAGCCTAACAGGTGTGCGGCCATCTTGGTGGTTCGCCACCCATCGCCCCCTCTTTCTTTTATATTGTTGATTTAATTGATTGTCCGATTTTATCAGTTGTTTCCTACCTCTTACCGGTCGGCAGGAGCGAGGATATCATTAGGTTTATGAGCAGTGTGACACCCTTGACGACGTGAGTACAGGATACTGTGCTCTCTGTCCCTATATTTACCAAACTATGAATAATTTTTGATTCCTTTACGCTTAACAGCATATTTCCAACTTTGTGACATTTTGCTCCTTATTAGTGTGTGACTACAGGGGCACACCATCCTCTTCCTTCCATCTTGCCTTCAACATTCCCAAATAGGGTAAGACTGTTTTATGTCTATATGTAAGTCACAAGTGAGTTTGTGTTATGTGTACACTCGGCTATCCATTTACCAAAACAAGATTTTGGCATGCAAATCTGTACTCCTCCACAGCATGAATTCACCTCCCGCACTAATAACTTGAGCTATCGTGTTTTACAGAGGAACCAGTGGTGTGCTACTGCTTTTGAGTGTCACGGTTGCTCTGCACGACTACAATGGATTTTATCACATTCATAGAGATAATGACTCACCTGAATGTATGTATGTGTTATTTTCCTTTCAGTAATCAAGACTGAATATCGTTCCAATTAACTGGGCTAGTAAGTCAGTTTTTGCATGAAATCAGTGTTCTAAGTTTGTCTGCCCCCCTTAATTATAGAGGTAGACAGGAGACAAGACTCTGGGGAAATTTTTTGTCCTGATGAAAACCCAGGACCCTATGTGGCCATCTTATGGGGTGAAAATTGTTGACACAATTATAGAGTAATAGGGTCATCATCTCCCTTTTCTAACCCCATATTTGTTTTTTAATCATACGTGAACAACCACTAATAAAGGGATTCCTTGGTTGTTCAATGTATTTTTATTCTCTAGAACAACACCCCAGCTGCCAGTTATATTTAAAGTGCTCCCGGGATTATAGTGGAGCCCATCCTGGTTTTTAGGAACCAGGATGAGACCAGATGATGAAGCAAGCCTCTACTAGAGTGAGTGAGGGTTTAACAAAATAAACATTTCTGCTTCGAGTGCACATACTAAATAGTATATCTGTGCTTGTGTTTGCACATGATTGGTTGATATGTGTTTAGTGTAAAGCTGTGTTTCCTTGAGTTTTATTTGTAGGTTTTGTTATGAAAACCAACAAAAGAAATATTTTAAATAAGAAAGGGATAATAACTGGGTAGTAGCATGGTGTTCTTAGAGATACAATCCACTGGAGCCTGCCTCTATGTATATTTTTAAAAAGTAGTGACAAAAGCTCTGGTGGCAAACAACTAAAGATGTCAAGTTAACCACAAAAGTGGTTCATCCAATCAGCAACACATGTGTTACAAATTAGCAAGCAATTGGTCCTGTTTTGGTTTGGTGAAAACAGTTGCAGACATTTTAAGATATTTTGGTTTATGAAATGTAATTGCACATTCTTTTTCCAGTTACCCTGTGGTTGACTTATTCAGAAATCATCAGTTAACTTCTTCGATGCGCGTTACGAGCTCAGCTCGTCATGCTGCGCGGTAGCGCTGTGCGCATGACGAGCTGAGCTCGTCACGACCGCACCCGCGATCGGAATGTCCAGCACACGAGCGGAATTCCGATCGCGGTCAAGGGGTTAAAGCGCAGTGATAAACAAATCTGGATGTAAACAAAAACATTGCCATAAATGTGTTTCTGAGGTTCCAAGAAGTGCATTTAATTTATATATAATTTCTAGGAATATATTTTCAGACTAGTTAAATATATAGAATGAAAGTCAATTTATTTAGGTTGACAGAACTCAGATAACTCACAAATGTTATGAGTTGCTTAACCTTAATTCCCCCTTCTAACTAGTGATGATGTCTACTGAGAGAATGGACAAGCATGTGGTTATGAATGAATAGGCAATACCAAAGTAAGTTAATTAAAAAAGGCAATTGAAAGAGCATACAGACCAGTGTTGGGTGAGGCATCGCAACAGGAGAGTGACATTTGTAATACTAATTTGGTGTGAAACAAAATATTACCATCATAGTGGTAGAAAATGGTGAGTGGGAGCATAATTAGAGAGAAACATTTAGAAGCGAAAGTCTATTAAACCAAAACAATTGCCAGACATTTGCTAGACAGGTGGATCTAATTTCTGTCAGGGTATATGTAGAAAGATAAATTTGCATCCACAAATTAAACTAATTTAATTTTATGAACAGAAAATCATTTATCAGAGAAACAACCGAAACCTGTGTGATGGAGCACGACTGGAGAACGCTGGTTCTGTTACTTCTGTTTAGTGAAACATTTTCAGGCCATCCACCTGATTATATGAAAAGATTTCTCCATGATTGTGCCAGGTTTACATCAGCAAAATAGAGTAACATACTAATTCATAAGTTATTTCTCATTAACAAACATTTAAGTGCAGTCGTATGTCTGTGAAATACAACTGTGCATGTTAGTCACATAAATGCAACTTATTCACTCAAAATTACACTGCTGGACATTTCTATGGGAAAGTGTGCCAACAGCATAAGTTTTAATAGGCTGCTGTTGGAAAATGCATATTTAGAGACAAATATTTTCAAGTTGAAAAAAATCTAAATCTCAATAAAAAATGTGTCTAATTTCCTAACCCTCGATGTCTATATTTTAGCACATATAATTTTAGGAAAATTGGAGAACGTATGTATGTTCTGGATCTGGATAATGGCACTCAGTTAGTTTCTTTTATGAAGAAGGAGTTCTTAAACAGTGTCGGTATCAGTCATGTGTAAAGACTATGGACCCGATTCTGATGCGATTAGGAAATCTTCCCGATCTAATCGGTTTGGAAATGGTTTCCGATCGACTCGTATCGAGAGAGTCCGACTGACTGAGTATGATGCATCCATATGCTTCCAGATATTATTTGGTTGGACTCCCATTGACTTCTATGGGAGCCATTGTTCCTAACTGCATCGTAATCTGGCCCTCGGTCGGGAAGACACGTTCCCGATCCAATTCGGAAGGAACAAATGCCGTTAGGAGGCCTTCCTAACCGCATCGTAATCGGGCCCTAGTTGGGAATGCTTTCCTAACCGCATCAGAATCGGGCCCTATGTTGTACCATCACTGCAGCAATGGCCTGGTTGATCAATTGCAATTGGCTCTTTTAAATAATGAGAACTGGACGGAGGTCATGAGAGAGGTTTTGTGGGCATACAGGACAACGCTGCATATCAGTATGGGTATCTCTCCTTTCAGGTTGTTAAGGGGAAGATTGGCAGGTTCCCAGTTGAACAGAGAATGGATGTGGTGGAAGCAGGTAAATGAGGATAAGTTGTGCAAGGTGGTGGATGTATGGAATTCTGTGCAGAGTAACTATGTGGATAAAGAATTTTAAAGGAAATCATCCATGAAGGAGGGTGATTTTGTTCGAGTTAGGATACCTGTTTTCATTTGTAAAGGGTGTTCATGCTTTGCATCACCTAAATGTGTCAAAGAGGTGAGAGAACACATGGTGATGTTAGATGATCGAGTAAGGAATAAGGGAGCGATATCTGTGGTCCCAGGGTCCAAATATTATTTGATGTGCAGCATATTTGGTGTAAATGGTGTGACTCTTCCACATTCCAGTCAGGAATAGGAAACGGTAAGCTCCTGTACTAGCTGGCATCCTGCCCTTTAGCTAATCAGATAATTTCCGAAGTCGTGGACGCAGATGGTTGCCTTAAGCCGGCATCAGAGGCAATAGCCCAGACAATTGCTGTATACTACAAACGCCTTTATTCCAACGCCCTGACCCCAAGCAAAGGGTTCGGTTACGACTTCCTGCGGGATGCCCTGCTCCCGCAGTTGTCAGAGGCCGACACTCAGATGCTTGAACAACCCATCTCACAGGAGGAGATAGACCAGGCCATTTTGGCAGTAGCAACAAGTAAAATCCCGGGCCCTGATGGCTAACCAGCGGAGTACTACTGGACATTCAGGGAGTTCCTGGCACCACAGCTACAGGCCCTCTACATGGAGGCAGCGGAGAGAGGAGGCTTTCTGCCAGACATTGATGTGGCCACAATCGTGGTCATTCCTAAATCAAACCCTCCCTCCACTTCCTGCTCGGACTACCGTCCGATCTCACTCATTAACACTGAGGCCAGAATCTATGCCACGATCCTAGCCACCCGCCTCAAACACGTACTTGCCACCTTAATACATCTTGACCAGTGCGGATTCATGCCCCGCCATAGTACGAGGCACTGCCTGCGTCGCCTGCATGTGGCACTGGCTCATCGCCATCTCCTGTCCCCATATTTGGCTCTGCTATTAATAGATTTTGAGAATGCCTTTGACACGGTGGACTGGCGTTATATGGAGGCTGTGCTGGTTCGGGCAGGCTTCTGCTCATACTTTAGGGGGCTTGTATGAGTGTTATAATCCAACCCGTCAGCCCGATTCTTGATCAATGGAGCTCTCTCACAGGATTTCCCAATCTGTCAGGGAATAGGGCAGGGCTGCCCTTTTTCCCCCTGCTTTTTCCTCTAGCGATAGAGCTGCGAGCCCGATTCATCAGATGCGATGCCCAAATCGAGGGTTCATGCTGGAACACCTCCCATGAAGAGCATATCACCCTCCATGCGGATGATGTTCTATTATTAATGGCAGACCCTGCTCATACAGGTCCCCGCTGTTTTTGAATCTTCGAACTCTTCGGGGAAGCGTCAGGTCTACGACTCAACCCAGCAAAATCAGAATTGGTTCCCTTATACACTTCATGGGATGCATGGAGTGGCATATAAACATCCCCATTAGATGCCTTAGTTTTCGCTACCTGGGGATCTGGGTGGCAATCCACCCGAAGCTAACTTGGTCCCTCAGCCTTACCCCATTACTAAAGAAGACCAAAGACGATCTTCAGAAATGGCAGGCCCACCCACTGAGCACGATGGAGAAAATTGCCTTGTACAAAATGATGATACTCCCTCGCTTCCTCTATGTCCTGCAGAATCTTCTGCTCCATCTTCCATGCCAATGGTTTCCCTCCCTAGACAAACTGATGACATTGTTCCTCTGGGGCAAATCAAGACCGAGGGTGGCACTGACCCACTGCCAAAAAGCTCCATATGACGGTGGGAATGACCAACCTCTTCCCCTATTACATTGCAACAAGCCTCCTGGTGATTAACGATTGGTTCTCTGTAGGGTGGTAAGACCCAGCTTACCAACTAGAACTGGGGAATCTGGGGTTCTCACAGATCCAAGCAATGCTTTGTGGGTCACCAATTCCCCACACTGACCCGGCTGTGACTAGAGCAGTCCTTCTAGCCTGGCGTTCAGCGCTGCGCTACACCAGGTGGGATGCCAAACTCACACTCCAGACACCTTTGTGGTGAGGTACATGGATGGGAGATGTGGTAGCGTTAGAAGGGTTTCAAAAATGGGATCTTATTGGGATCACACAGATTGGCGATGTCTGGGAGGGAGGTCAACTTCGCACCTTTCAGGACCTGTAGGGCCTGTACTCCCTTAACTTCACTCAGTTTTATAAATACCTACAGCTCCAACACGCCATTACTCCGATCATCCCTGTGGGTACCACTCTTCCCGAATTCAGCCCCTTAGAAGCCAAACTCCTCATGGGGGATTTGGGGAGGGAGGCTGTCCCAGATCTACAGGTCCTTCATCAATAACTCCCCCACCACACTAGATCACTTGTGGACTCACTGGGAACAATGGTTGGGTCCCTTAGAAGAGGACGATTGGTGGGACCCCTCATGGCCCCCTGTCTGATTACTATCTCAGCCAGGTTGAGTCTGATCCAACTCTACTATCTCCACTGCGCATATCTCATCACAGCCAGGCTCCACCGAGCGGAGTACCTTCAGAACCCAAGTTGTCCACGGTGTGCAGAGACGCCCGCAGACTTTTATCACATGACCTGGTCCTGCACCGTCATAACGAGGTATTTGGCGGAGGTGGTTGAGGAATTGAGTAGGACCGAGATCATCGGTTTCAATTCCGACCGCCTAATTATAATATAGGCGGTCAGCATTGAAACCGGACGGTCATTCCGGCTGGATTCCGACAAGCTCAAAGAGCCCGTCGGCCAGTCGGAGGCCAGCCCATAATCCCAATGGACGGCGTTTTTGCTGTTGGGATTACGATGCTCAATTTCCGACAGGCTTTCTATGCCGGGCTTTCCGACATGGAAAGCCTGTCGGAAAGCGAGTTTGGGGGCCCCTAGCAGGGCCCCCTTCTCTTTGCGGCCTTTGGTTCGGGGGTAAGGGAGCCCCGCTTTTCATCCCTGCACCTTGTGGCAGGCACCGTTCAAAATATTTACAATTGTTTTACTTTATTATATTTAAATTTTATACATTTTTACTTTAAATAATTGCGATTTAAATATTCATTTTATTTTTTACAAAGAAATCATTATTTTTTTCGTTTAATATATGTATTTATTTGCAAACTATTATGTATAAAAATTATTAATGTAAGTAAATAAATGTAAACATTTTACAATAATATTCTGAGTATCATTAAAATAATTAACATTATATGTACATTAAAATATCCACTTTTTAAAAATCTTCCCACCCTTATCCCCTAAAACTTAACATTGTGATGCGAAAAAAAATATATAATTCCATTCTTTTTATACATTAACCCCTTCGCTGCTAGGCCTTTTCCCCCCTGTGCTAAGCCTTTTTTGGCTATTTGGGGTAGTTCGCGCTAGGCCCCTGTAACTTTTTGATCACATAAGGTATCCACGCCAAATTTGCGTCCTTTTTTTCCAACATCATGGGGATTCTAAAGGTACCCAGGGTTTGTGGATTCCCCTGGAGGGGACCCAGAAATTAGCCAAAATACAGCTACATTTTGGGATTTGGGGAAAAAATGCAAAAAAAGGGCTACAGATGAAAGCGTCTGGTTTTTTCCCTGCAAATTGTATCAAAAAAGGGGATGTGGTGCTGAAATCACCATCTTCCCAGCTTTCAGGGACAAGCAGACTTTTGTCAGAAAACCAAAAAATGTACACAGTTTTGGCATTTTTCTGGGACATAGCCTATTTTGCTATTTTTTGTGCTTTTAACCTCCTTCCAGTTAATGGTAGAAATGGGTATGAAAGCAATAATGGATCCTGGAAAGCTATACATTTCTGAAAAGTAGACAAGATCCTGAATTCAGCAAGGGGTCATTTGTGTAGATCCTTCAAGTTTTCTTTATAGAAACAAACCGTTAAATATAGGAAAAATTGAAAATTTGTTGAAAAAAACAGCCATTTGTGTCAACGTTTTCAAATGTTACTTCTTCTAATTATGATAGCTATTTGAAAGCAATATACCGTTACATCCGCTGGACCTTTCTGGTTGTGGCGATATATAGGACTTGTAGGTTCACCAAGAACCCGACGAACCCAGAGCCAATAACTGAGCAGCGTCTTGCAATGTTTTTTATTATGTACCGGGTATATAGCAATTATTCCGGGAAAATTTATACATGGAAAAATCGGTATGAAAGACACCTATGTATTTCTGAAATGGGAACAAAATATAGAGTTTAGAAACAGCAGATATTTGCACATTTCCGAAATTGGGAGTACCCATACTAGCATGAGAATTATAGGTCATTTTTCAAAATGACTTCTTTTTTACACATTGTCTTTCATTTGGAAGGCAGAAATGTATCGAAAATCAATAGATATTAACAGTTACTCTACAATTCTGCATTCCCCTAAGTCTTTCGAGAAAAACGGTACCTCACTTATGTG
This sequence comes from Calotriton arnoldi, assembly GCA_963921515.1. Classification (NCBI taxonomy): domain Eukaryota; kingdom Metazoa; phylum Chordata; class Amphibia; order Caudata; family Salamandridae; genus Calotriton; species Calotriton arnoldi. The sequence goes on from CAWUFW010000399.1 coordinate 204,037, forward strand.
GGTAGGCCTAGTGCCCGTGACAGGAAACAGCGCAAAACGCAACGTGGACACACCACATTTTCACAGTGAAAAATGACCCTTTTTTTGCAAAGTGCCTAGCTGTAGTTTTTGAACCCTAGCTCTGCCGGCACCTAGGAAACCTAGCAAACCTATACATTTTTGAAAACTAGACACCCAGGGGAATCCAGGATGGGGTGACTTGACTGGCTCTCACCAGGTTCTGTTACCCAGAATCCCTTGCAAACCTAAAAAATTGTCCAAAAAAACACATTTTCCTCACATTTTTGTGGTGGAAAGTTCTGGAATCTGCGTGGATCCACAAATTTCCACCCACGCTGCGTTCCCCAAAGTCTTTCAAGAAAAACGGTACCTCACTTGTGTGGGTAGGCCTAGTGCCCGCGACAGGAAACGGCCCAAAACGCAACGTGGACACACCACATTTTCACAGTGAAAAATGACCCTTTTTTTGCAAAGTGCCTAGCTGTAGTTTTTTAACCCTAGCTCTGCCAGCACTAGGGAAACCTAGCAAACCTATACATTTTTGAAAACTAGACACCCAGGGGAATCCAGTATGGGGTGACTTGACTGGCTCTCACCAGGTTCTATTACCCAGAATCCCTTGCAAACCTAAAAAATTGTCCAAAAAAACACATTTTCCTCACATTTTTGTGGTGGAAAGTTCTGGAATCTGCGTGGGTCCACAAATTTCCACCCACCCTGCGTTCCCCAAAGTCTTTCAAGAAAAACGGTACCTCACTTGTGTGGGTAGGCCTAGTGCCCGCGACAGGAAACGGCCCAAAGCGCAACGTAGACACACCACATTTTCACAGTGAAAAATGACCCTTTTTTTGCAAAGTGCCTAGCTGTAGTTTTTGAACCCTAGCTCTGCCGGCACTTAGGGGAACCTAGCAAACCTATACATTTTTGAAAACTAGACACCCAGAAGAATCCAGGATGGGGTGACTTGACTGGCTCTCACCAGGTTCTGTTACCCAGAATCCCTTGCAAACCTAAAATGTTTTTAAAAAACCACATTTTCCTCACATTTTTGTGGTGGAAAGTTCTGGAATCTGCGTGGATCCACAAAATTCCAACCACCCTGCGTTTCCCAAAGTCTTTCGAGAAAAACGATACCTCACTTGTGTGGGTAGGCCTAGTGCCCACGACTGGAAACGGCCCAAAACGCAACGTGGACACACCACATTTTCACAGTGAAAAATGACCCTTTTTTTGCAAAGTGCCTAGCTGTAGTTTTTGAACCCTAGCTCAGCCGGCACTTAGAAGAACCTAGCAAACCTATACATTTTTGAAAACTAGACACCATGGGGAATCCAGGATGGGGTGACTTGACAGGCTCTCACCAGGTTCTGTTACCCAGAATCCCTTGCAAACCTAAATTTGTTTTAAAAAAAACACATTTTCCTCACATTTTTGTGGTGGAAAGTTCTGGAATCTGCGTGGATCCACACATTTCCACACACCCTGGGTTCCCCAAAGTCTTTCGAGAAAAACGGTACCTCACTTGTGTGGGTAGGACTAGTGCCCGCGACAGGAAACGGCCCAAAACGCAACGTGGACACACCACATTTTCACAGTGAAAAATGACCCTTTTTTTGCAAAGTGCCTAGCTGTAGTTTTTTAACCCTAGCTCTGCCGGCACCTAGGAAAACCTAGCAAACCTATAAATTTTTTAAAACTAGACACCCAGGGAAATCCAGGATGGGGTGACTTGACTGGCTCTCACCAGGTTCTCTTACCCAGAATCCCTTGCAAACCTAAAAAATGGTAAAAAACAAACACATTTTCCTCACATTTCTGTGGTGGAAAGTTCTGGAATCTGCGTGGATCCACAAAATTCCACCCACCCCGCATTTCCCTAAGTCTTTCGAGAAAAACGGTACCTCACTTGTGTGGGTAGGCCTAGTGCCCACGACAGGAAACAGCGCAAAACGCAACGTGGACACACCACATTTTCACAGTGAAAAATGACCCTTTTTTTGCAAAGTGCCTAGCTGTAGTTTTTGAACCCTAGCTCTGCCGGCACCTAAGGAAACCTAGCAAACCTATACATTTTTGAAAACTAGACACCCAGGATAATCCTGGATGGGGTGACTTGACTGGCTCTCACCAGGTTCTGTTACCCAGAATCCCTTGCAAACCTAAAAAATGGTCAAAAAAACACATTTTCCTCACATTTCTGTGGTGGAAAGTTCTGGAATCTGCATGGATCCACAAAATTCCACACCCCCGCATTCCCCAAAGTCTTTTGAGAAAAACGGTACCTCACTTGTGTGGGTAGGCCGAATGCCAGCGACAGGAAACGGCGCAAAACGCAACGTGGACACACCACACTTTTACAGTGAAAAATTACCCTTTTTTTGCAAAGTGCCTAGCTGTAGTTTTTTAACCCTAGCTCTGCCGGCACCTAGGGAGACCTAGCAAACCTATACATTTATGAAAACTAGACACCCAGGGGAATCCAGAATGGGGTGACTTGACTGGCTCTCATCAGGTTCTGTTACCCAGAATCCCTTGCAAACCTAAAGAAATTGTTAAAAAAACCACATTTTCCTAACATTTCTGTGGTGGAAAGTTCTGGAATCTGCATGGATCCACAAAATTCCACACCCCCGCGTTCCCCAAAGCCTTTCGAGAAAAATGGTACCTTACTTGCATGGGTGGGTCAAGTACCCGCGACAGGCAAGGGCCCAAAACCTATTGAGGCGACATCAAAATTACCTATCACAAACCAACCTGGTTTTGCAAAGGGGGTCCCATGACTTTTTGCCCCAGGGCAGGACTGGAAGGGGGACCACAATCAGGAGGATCAAGAGCACAAGGACAAGGACCAAGGACCAAGAGGACTAGGACCAAAAGGACAAGCATGCCCAAGACCAGGAGTATGGAATGTTCTAGGACAAGAATCAGGAGACCCAGGTTCACAAGGACCAAAACCAGAAGACCAAAGGGATCAGGACCTAGAGGATAAGGATCAGGATGTGGAACATCAATTAGACTACGGCCAGCTGACCCAAATCAACTGGACCAGGGGGCATGGAGGACCAAGAGGACCATGCTCAGAGAGACCTGGAGCAGGACCATAAGAACCGGGAACAGAACCAGCATCTGGATGAGGACCAAGACCAGAAGGACCAGGACAAAGAAGACCAGGTGGATCAAAACCAAGAAGACCAGTAGCATTAAAATTGTGGGTCTGCAAGAAAAAGAACAGGATGTGGGATTAGGAGCACCAGCTCAGGACAAAGACAAAGATTACAAGGATGAGGAGAATGGTCAGGTGGAGGAAGATCAGAATGACAAGCAGGCCCAGGAACAAGAAAATCAGAAAAATCAAGATGATACAAAACTAAAACAAGGAAGACCAAACGAGCCAGGACTAGGAGGACTAGAACCAATGGGCCAGGGATAGGACAATTAACATCTGTCCGACCAGGGCCAGATGAGCCAGGCCCAGAAGGAAAAGGATGAGAAGATACAGTACGGGGGCGGAATGTCATGGGTCAAGCACCAGGAGGAGCATCAACAGAAAGATTAGGACTAAAAGGAACAGGAGGAACAAGAAGAGTAGGACCAGGGCATGGAGGACTGTGAACAAGTTCAGGACCTGGCAGCGGTCCACTATTAGGAGGATTGAGACTAGAACTAGAACCTAAGGGATGAGGAGTACTGGTATCAAGAGGCCTAAGGTAAGGAGCGCCCCAGGGCCAAAACCAGGAGTATCAAGAAGACTTGAATCAGGACCAAGAAACCCAAGATCAGGAGGACCAAAACCAGAAACACAAAAAGGAATAGGAGCAAAAGGTTAAGAGACAGTGGACTAGATCCAGAATGTCCAGGACCAGGAGACCTAGGCGGAACCAGAGAAGGAAGACCATGAGACTACCAGGACCAAGAGGAGCAACAGGAAAAAAAGCCTAGAAGAGGTGGAGGATGCCAGGAGTAGGAGGAAGTGGAAGTGGCATGGCCAGGAGGATGAGAACACCCAGGAAAAGGGGGACTGAGAGCATGATAATGAAGAGAAGAAGGGGGGAGAGGACCAGGCAGAGAATGATCAGGAGGAGGACCAGAAGGAAGGATAGGAGGCTAATGAGTTTCTACACCACATATGTTAAGACTTGCCCTTAGTAACAGAGGCAACGTCTCTTCTAAACGATTTCTTGCTACTCTTGTTAGGCTTCAGCCCCTTCAGAGACACCCACTTTTTTAAGCCACATAAAGCACTGCTTAAATTCTTCAATTGTCTTAAAATGTTGCCTGATGTGACTATTTTAAGAACCAGAAAACCTTTATTTTCATATTTTTCCTAGTTCTAATATCTGTGGGGACAGAGCTTGCCCAGTATAGTGCATTGATTGGCTGTCATTGGCACTGTTTTTCGTGACCTCGCCAATCTTTATGACAGACCCAATTTCTGGGACCCCAGAGTAAACTCTGTTCATTTGTAGCACTGATGTGATTCTGCGAATCTCTATGTGTTTTATGAGTATGTGAGTTTGTACATATGTGTTTAAGTGTTAGTTTGTGTTGGGGCATGGCCAAGATGGTGACAGGAGCAGCAGCATAAACACGAGCTCCATCCTGTGCTGGATTTATACTGAAGTTTCACTGGTGTCCTATGCCCCGCCCCGCTCCTACTGACCCCATCTGGGATGCCGGCTTGCCTGGAGTCACCAGCGACCTGGCTGAGTGGCTTGTGACCGACAGGCGGTAGCAGACGTGCTACCGGAGGCCCGGTGGTTTGGGGGTTATTCCCCGCTGTGGCACAGACAGTAAGGTTGCAGCCCGAGAGGTGGGGACCCCACCTGCACTGCTTGATCTCCTGTAGAGGTGCCACATACCTTGGGGTGAGGTTTGCTCCCACTCACTGATTGGGCTGACGTTTAGTGTGACCATTGAGATGATGTGGCCTACCAGACCCTGTGGGCTGCGGCGGACGGCTGGTGGCTTTGTTCTCAGGCCAGCGGACTCCCCTACCGAAAACCGCATGGTGGAGAATCGACCCGAGCAACGCGGACCTCTGCGGGTACGTTCTGACTGAAACTGGTGCTGCCCAACCCCTCCCCACCAGATGAGTGTGGCCACCTTTCCTCAAAAAGCTGCTGAGCGGTGCACTCTGGCCTTGCGGTGAGTGAGAGGGACATCGTCGATGCTAGCATGGCTATGGAAGGGCCCCAACTACACTCTTGGAACTCTTTGCGGGGCCTACCCCGTGGCTGTTTCATGGAGCACGTCCCATTCAGGGGGGGGGGGGGTGTGAGCATCCACCTATATCCCTTTTCTTCTGCACATGCCAGCTCTCTGGATATTGACGCAGGGGACTTGCATCATTGTGGCATATGTCAGCAATAGATTGAGGCCCTGGGATAAGTCGCACTGCGAGCACTGCTTTGTCCACATTGCTCTGCCATACATGCTAGGGGACCCATGAGCCCTCCCTCCCCAATGTATCAACTAGGAACTTCAATGAACCAGGAGCTGACCAACTTTTAGGTGACATCCCTCCCTCCCCAGATGCACTTTTCTATGAACTGCTGGGTGACTGCTGGGACCCTGTGAATTCGACCACCGTGTTGGGTCCCCTTCTTGCCTTCCCTTCTGTAGCTTTGTGGGGGGCACATCTCCGAGCATGGGGATGTGTAAGTAATCAATCAATAGATGATTTTTTCAGTTAAGTAATAATTTGCACAGTTGCCAACAGGGAGTCATTGACCATATACGCACTGGGTGAGATCCTCCTGGCCCTGTGGAGGTGCGGTGAGGGGTGCTATTATTCACAATCCAATTGCACTGGGCGGGGCACCCACAGGACACCTGCACTGACCTGCTGCTGCAGCGTAGAAAGCTGATATACTGTGCTTACCAACGTCCTCCCTGCCAAGACGGTGTGACCTAGATGCTCCAAACCTGGAGATACCCAGCAGGCTCCCGCCCCATCCACAACGGAGATTTACCAGATAGAAGTGCTCACCAGCGCTGATAATGTGTTGCATGACACCCATGCCCTGTTTGCTGAACTTTTGGCGGCCGTGCATGGCCTGCAGGCATCACTGGAACCAAAACTAGACACTTTGATCATAGACATGGGCCATATGCGTGAGGTACATAATAAACTTAAGACCAGGGTATCTGAACATGATGTAATTATAAAGGAAATGCAATCACTTGTGTCAGATACGCAGGCTACACTAACTGCTCTGCAGCAAGAGGTGGACTTCTTGAAAACGATGGGCTGAAGATGCAGAGGGAAGGTCTAGATGAAGCAACATATGGGTGGTGGGCCCGCCCGATCAGGTTGAGGGCCCGAGCATGAACCTGTACCTAGAACAATGGCTGGCACACACAGTCCTGGGAGGTAAAACATCTACTTTCTTTTCAGTTGAACGAGCTCATCTGGTTCTGGCTCATCCACCACCACCTGGAAGGCTGCCACGCCCAAGGATGGCCTCTCTCTTCAACTACCAGAACAGAGGCAATATCCTTCAAATTGCAAGCTTCAAGAGCCTGTGGCAGGTAGAGAATCAATCAATTACTATATTCCTGGATTACACGGCTGATGTCCAAAAACGTAGGGCCTACTACTATGCAGTGAAACTTAAACTCCAGCAACTGGAGATCAAATATTTATTAATTTCTCCAGCTAAACTCCACGTTGTGTGGATGAGGGCAAAGTGTTTCTTTTTCAAACCGCCCAAGAGACCTGGGACTGGCTGTAATCCAAGGGGGAACATCCACCATCGGATCACAGAGACCCTGAGGAAGATTGGCACCCTGCGCAGAGTCGACGCCGCTCAACTCGTAAATACCACTTCCGCCCCTCCTGAGATCAGGCTGCACAGAAAGGGGCCGAGGTGGTGAGTGCGCTGCACCAGGCAGGATCCCCCAACTCGGTGATCAGCACCGGAGCTTTAGATACTACAGACTCCTTCTGGGAACAGCTCTCTACCAGATGATCTGCCAGATGCCCTGCAAGTGTCCTGTAGCAGATGACTGCTGACTTCATTGGTTGATTCTCTTGCACTCATATCCTTTTACTATATGGGGGATATTCACAAGGACTTTTCTCCGATTTATCTCCACCTTAACTCATCAAAAGTGGAGATAGATTTAACACCCGATTCACAAGAGGGTGCAAACTGCCGACATCGCCAGTATTCACGCGATAACTGCCCCAAAACTTAAGACCAAGGTGGACACCACCAACTAACCCTAATGAGATGCAGAGTAGACGTTCCCGTGCAAAAACACACGAAAAAACCACAACACCACTTTCACATGGTGACACTCGAAAATAAAATACTTTTCATCGCCAAATATTATTCTTGGACTTTTGTGTTATGCTCAAAAATAGGAATTATTTCATTAAATCATATCAAACTGTTTAAAGAAGAGGAACATACACTTACACCTTTAGTACCACTTTCACAACGAACTGCCAGATCTGCGATGCGAACCAAAAACAGGCGATAAGCTGCGGTAGCACCAGGGAATTAACACCTGCCTTTTGCTGGTGTAAAGCAGGACGACTACCTGCAGCATGAAAGGGAGCCCAGCCAAGAGCCACATCTGAAGACCCACAGATGCCATGGAGACAATGATCATGCAGGTCCGATACCCATGAGGGCCACAACAACCACCACCCTCCCCAGCCCCCCCGACATACACATACCGTGCATGACACAAGAGCCACAAAAAGCGCCAGATGACGCACATTGATAAAAAATAACACACGTGTGGCCAAAAGAACGAGAAACAGTCACACAGCACTGAAGTAACAACCAAAAACTTTATTGAAATACAACACAAAACACCAATGCGGAAGACTCCTGTCGGGTCCGTCCGGGACAATCTCGATGTCACAGCCTGGAAAATAAAGCACAAAATCAGAACGTGTGCCATGCGCACATCAAAGGAGCGAGACACAGAGAAATAGAGAATGAAAGAAAGGCAGAGAGAGAAGGAAAGGAAAGGAAGGGAGAGAGTGATAGAGGGAAGGAAGGGAGAGAGAGAGAGACACCGCCGCCCCTGCGCACCCAGGCCCCACTGTTCACCTGCTGCCACCGGTGTGTCTCCAACCACGTGCTGGGATACACTGCAAGCCACCAGGTCTGCAACCTGCAACCGAGGCCAGAGTCAATCATGGCAGAGTCCATCACACAGCACACGGCAACAATGCCTGTCCGTCCCTGCGCACGCATGCAGCCGCACCCCACCCCTCCCGCCGGCCAGCGCTGGCTGTCCGCACTTGCGCACCCCGGGCCACCTGCTCACCTGCCGCCAACGGTGTGTCCACACGTGCCCGTGCAAGCTCCAGGCCCCGGTCCCGCCACCATGGCATGGTCCACATCATGCAGAGCCGCCCCGCGGCACAGCAGGTCCCACACATGACGCTGAGTCCTGAGGCATCAATGGCAGAGACCACATCAGTGCACACGTCATCATCGCAGGCTGCACACCCGCTCAGCTATTTCGGTGCCACTAACCCTGTGCAACCCCAGTCAGCGCCACGTGGTGGTAGGCCCGTGACAGCCGCAAGGCTTCGGGTGCGACCAACCCTGTGCGCCACAACTCATGGGCCCTTTATGATTGAGAACCGTGGAGCGTCCGTCATCCAGTCACCACCGGCAGTGGGGAATGTGACGTTGCTGGCCCCTTATATTGGCGGGGTCACATGGCCTGTGACGCCTGTGCCTGATGGGTGTGGTGTGTGTGCAAAGCTGCCCTCAGGGAGTGGCCGTGGCATGCTGACAACTAGACCAGTGACCTGCATACCACCAGCGTGTATGCCTGCGACATGTAGCTATGTGGGCTCCCCCTAGGAGCATAAGCGGAGTGGTCTGGCCTGGTGTACGCCAGACCAGCGCAGGGCTTGCAACAATGACTCGGGGGCTCAGGGCGTGGTTCAGTCCATGTCCGGACAAGGAAGTGACTAATGCGTGTGTCCCTGTTGTAGTGTCCACGGCAAGCGGAACACAATAGGCAATGTGGCACACTGTGACTGGCATCCCACTAGATGAGCATCATTGACGTGAGGAAAATCACTGTCCCTACATTCATCCACACATTCATACATGAATGAGGAAGGACATGACACAGCAGTGCGTTTATGGATGTTTATTGCACATCCGGTGGAGTATTGCAGCTGGAGCAGTACAGGTCCATGCCAAGCACACTACACAATATGGGCCCGTGGAGGTCCAGCCAGAGTCCATCCGGGGATGATGAGTACTGCGGAAGAGGAAGGGTACAGTCCGCAGTCTGGTCGCAGTGTCATTGGTCATCGAACAGGATATGGCCGTCCATGTCGCGGTCCAAGGTGAGTGCAGCGGAGTGTATCAGGGGTCAGTGGCAGGTCATGGGGCCATGTGCGGCACCAAGCAGAAACAGGCAAGGTGGCGGACATGAATGCTAGTGCCTCCTACTGAACTCAATCCCATCCATGTCCTCGTCCTCGGATGTGTGCTCTGCCCCACTTGTGGGTGTTGCAGTACCGGCTGCGGCACTGTGTGCCACTGACACATCAGGGGCCGGAGGAGGATTGTCGGCCGCACTGTGTGGCAGTGACACATCAGGTGCCGGAGTGGATACGCCTGCTGCACTGTGAGGCACTGACACACCAGGGGGCGGAGTTGTGGATGGTGTGGGGGCAGCAGCATTCATCATCGCCATGCCTTGTGGCAGCAATGCCATGATGAGGACATGCAGGGCCTGGTAGATGCCAGCTACATTTCGCTGATGTGCAGCGGTGGCTGCCATCCTTTCCGCCTCCATCCACACCATGTCCTCCATGAGCCTCCGCATGTGTGCAAGCTCATGGCTGGAATCGCTGGAGCCACTCTGAGCGGACAGGTGTTCTTGTCTCCGAATCAGGACTCCAGCGATGTCAGTCATGGCTCGTTGGAGACCATGGAGCGGGCCGTGGGTGTCCGTTAGGGACTGGAGCTGGTCCCTGATGGGACCTAGACACCCATGGATGGCGTCCAATTTGGTAGCCATGAGGTCGAACCCCACCCGCACCTGCTCAGCCATCTCCTTCTGGCCCTCCAGCACACGGCGTTGGAAGGCCATGTGTTGTTCCTGGGGGTCTTGGGAGACAGCCGGGGTTGTGGGTGCCTCCTTCTGGGTGGTTTGTGGAGTGGGTGGGGTCTCCTCGATGCAGCTGGGCTGCCCTGGTCCTGGAGGTGCTTGGCGGATGAGCTCAATGATGTCTTGGAGGGCTTGGGTGTCGATGCTGGTGGTGTCCTCCTCGTCATCAGTGAAGAGTGGCTGGGACTGCTCTCCAGGAGGTGTTGACGGTGCCCCTGCAATGTGAAGGGGAGATGGTGTATTACAATGTGTCCGCATGTATGTGGCCGAATGGTACAGGTTCACATTCAGACAGCATGGCATTGTACATTGTGACAGTCTGTGGCTCAGGGCCATGATCCAGAATCATTGTGGGTGTGCACTGTGCCCTGCTTGATTGTGCATGTGTGCCATTGTGGCCATCTCCCCCGTCCCCCAGTACCTGGTGGTCACTCACCCTGTTGCGGTTGTGTTGTGTCCTGTCGAGCAGTGTCCGGTCCCCCGACTCCTGCCACGGTCTCCACACTGATGACTGTCGATACCAGCTCCTCCATGTCATCCAGCTCCTGCTGTGGCGCAGGCCTCCCACCTCCAGTCTGCATTGCTGCCTTCTGGTTGGCTGCGAGTTTCTCCTTGCTCTTGCGCTTGATGTCATAACATCGCCTCTTGACCTCATCCATTGACCTCCTGTACTCTCCGACGGCGTTCACCTTGTCCACGATGGCCCGCCATAATCCATTTCTGGTGCCCAATGACACATTGGAGGCGATGAACAGTTGTTGATGGTGTTCTACCACCTCCGTGACCAGGATCCGATTCTCCTGCGGACTGTACTTCGTCTTCCTCTTCTTCTTGTCCTTGCCCTTCCCTGTCACCGTGTTCCCGGGCTGGTCGTCCGGGGTACTTGTGGGGTTGCGCTCGTCCTCTGCGCCTGCTCCGGCTGCCTCCATGGTGCTTGGGTGTTGGTCATTTTGTGTTTGTGTGTTTTTTCTCCTTTTGTAATGATTTTACCGCCTGCCGGGTGTGTATGGCAGGCCTGGCGCTGCTTATCGCTGATTTCCTTATCGCGAATGGGCTCATCACGCGTTTTTTGGTGTTGGGGTTTGTGTTTTTATCGCCGTCGAGGTGGTGGTATCGCGGACATTGTCTGCGGTATCAGGAGACTATCGCATGGTACCGCCGTGTTGTGAATTCCACGTTAACACGGGGTTATTTTCCCGCGATGGACTGCGATGTGTAAAGTTGCGTTAACATTTTTTGGTGATATTTAGCACACGTTCTTGTGAATATCCCCCTATATGTATGACATGATTGTTTTGCTTCCACATGGGGGGATTCGATCTCAGGGGGGGCGGCGGGGTGGGGGCAATAGCTTAATGTTGGTTTGGAGCTACAGGACATATTGCGAACTTCTTAGTACCAAAAATCTGTGGCACCCATACATTACCCTCTATGACCCGCAGGACATTTTTATACTTTGGTTCACATATGTTGTGGGATTTGTGGCCTGTTGCTGCACTGTTGCGCAATGGCCTGGGGTGGGAAGTTTGAGACAATGTTGGGTAAAACGAATGTGTGTGTGTGGTGCTGGGTCCTAGAGGCCTCTGAATGGCTCCTTATTTTGTGGCTAATATATATATTCGCATTTCCGCTCTAAGACAGTAATGGAATACAAGTTCCTCACGTGGAATGTGAGGGGGATGGGTTCCTAAACTAACCGTCACTGGATATATGCCTACCAATCGAGACGTGGGACCCACTTCGCCTGTCTCCAAGAGACACACTGTACATCCCTAGAACTCACTAGACTGCATAGACAGTGGCTCGGAGGAGTCTACAGTACTATCCTAGTTATGCAAGAGGTGTGTAATATGGGTGGCTCCGGTAGTGCCTTTTACAATGTCCATTATCCGGGTATCCTAACTTGGGAGGATGTGGTAACTGAAGAAGGTTTCTGTACCTTTGATGTTTTGACGCTGGACCACGGATTAGGGCCAGAGCAGTTTTTACTGTATTCAGCCCTCCGATTTGTGATTCGTAAGACTTGGGGGTCTATTCGGGAACAGCCTCCCACAAGGGCTCCTCTTGAGGCAGTTCTGACAGGGGGGACACAACAAGGGCGGTTACGCACTTGTATTCCAAGTTACGGGGCAGACTGGTGGCAGAGCATGTGCGGTTACAAGATTGGTGAAATTTGGCAATTCGAGCTGATATCTCGGACAAAAAGTGGGACCGATGCTTTCAATCAGTCAAACAGGTAACATGAAGTGCATCGTTTCGCCTTATACAATTTTACTTCCTACACGGGCATATCTCACCCCACACAGGATTAGCAAGATGTTCCCTGGTGCAGCCACTACATGTCCGTGGTGCGGTTCAGCTGATACTGACTTCCTTCCCATGGTGTGCTTCTGTGCCCTGGTCCATCCCTTTTGGGAGCAGGTGTCACTGGTGATATCTACGGTGACAAGTAGTTTGTTCCCATTGGGTCCGCTCAGATACTTGCTTGATATAGGGCATATAACCAAAAAAAAACAAAGGTCTGCTGTGATTTCAGAATTTAGCACTTATTTTAGCTAAAGGCTGTATCATTATGGCCTGGAAGTCAGCAGCAGCAGCACCCCGCTGGGCAACTGCAGAGCTACTGGTACACAAACAATTGTGTACGAGAGGGAATGGACCGGACCCGCTAGAATGCTGGGACACATAGCTGGAAAAACTTAAGACGGGGGCAGGCGACCACCCCCTTGATCACCTACAGGGTCCCCCACCTGCTTGGTCATTACAGCCAGATCCCTCACTTTGGTTGGTATGCTGGATGGGTAAACGATGGGCCCGTATCCGAGGTACCCTTGATGGTGGGTAGGGGATGGATTCAGTATTTGTTGAGAGACATGGTTGTGAGTATTCCTATATTCGCTAAGACTGGTATACTATTCGATTGTGGCCCGGTCACATGCACACACACACACAGCATTGTTATGATTGAATGATTCAAGTTCAATATATATACACATGCAACTAGTGTTAAAAGGTTTAGAGCGGCGATGTATGATAATAGACACCATACTCTTGACCCATAAATGGCAAGTGTTTTTTGCCAAACCGGGCACTTTGGCCCGCCAGAATGTGGAGTTCTATTGGACGTTTTCCCCTGTATTCTTTTCTGGTGGCTGATTGGCCGCATACGATGTGCTTGTAGGGCTAGAGGCATGCACATCCATGATAAATAATAAAACAATGTCAAACCTATTTAAAAAACGGATCTTGCAAATGACACAGTGACACCGTGAGCCATACGATATTGGCTCCCTTCACACGATCACCCTGTGAAGAGCCAATATCGCAGTGTGAAGGAAGTCTAGCTGGAAATCCCTGTACTGTGTGAGTTTCCAGCTTTTCTTTGGAGGCTATGAGCTGCCAATGTCCATTCTGCATTTTAAAATCACTCCAGGACATCCGCGGCAGCCCCAGAAAGCTTTTTTTTTAGGATGGCAGATTTGTTGAGGAGTAGGGGCACAAATCCCTCACCCAAATCTCGGCACAACTACTCCCACCCAATACTCGCACTGTGAATTTTTTGGGAAGTTGGCATGTGAGGAAATGAAAAAGGATTTATAAAGGGCACGAATCCCACAAGAGTGTGCCAGCACAGATAAACTCAGAATGCTACTTAAACAGGAAGAAACAAAAAGGAGGTTAATAATAATTTTCATGCCACCGGTAATCTTCCACAACTGCCCCATGTTGTACAAATCGAAGCTGGTCATTTTCTTAAAGACTGAACTGATGTCTATACATTTCTGAGGAATGCTCACATGACCATCGGCACCGCACAGACATGACTAACCAATATGACTGCTCTGGTGAACGACTACAGCTTACTTTTAGTTTCAAACAAGCGTGTTTTGCTTTGTTCTTAATTTAGTATCCTTTATGTCATGAATATATCCCACACATTTCCATTCCAAGATAATACAGCGAAGTCATCAACACTGTCATCAGCACGGTAGTCATGTGCCAAAAATAGTCCCACAATGAAAGTAAAGGGGGCTCCCTCAAACTGAGACACTTTGTTGTCTGAGTTAAAGAGCGGAGAAGGCTGAGTCATACCCATGTCACTGCTGGTTCACTCGCCAGTGAGCACAGACGTCCATAGTGTTACAACCACACGCCATGTTTAATCACCAGTGGCATAATCACTATTCATAGGTTACTGCAGTTTAATAAACATAAAATCGGTTTTGTAACCAGAGCATCAATTATTTAGTAGGGTGGATAAACGACGGTATTTCTACAGTATAACAAGGCTAGTGTAATAGCTTTTGTAAGAGAGGCTGAAACAACGATAGTTTTAGTTATCACAAAAGAAGTGTGTGAAATAAGAAACATGGAGAGTAAGATATAAGATGCGCGAGGCAGTGAAATTAAAAGTAATAGAAAAGGATTAGGATAGCGGAGAAAAATGTATAGGAAAAATATAGTAAATGTGTCAGAAAAAGGAGAAAAGAGGCTGGCTCTATTGACTAATGTTTCTCAGTGGAAAAATCCAAAGACATGGAGAATGAAGCGCCCTCCACAGCTCTATTAGGAAACGAACGTCACTAGATTTAGGTTACTCATCGGATCCAGTGAAACAAACACTGAGAAAGCCAATAAGTCCTGCTTAGTCCTGATCATAATATTAAATGCCTGATGCAAGGAAAACAAAACAATAATACATTTATGAGTATACAGTGTACTTATAAGATATGAAATAGACCCTCATGTACTGCAATACAAGCACCACAAAGGAGGTAGAATGGTACACCTAAAAGGCAATAATATAATATGACAGAGTTATAATACTCTGGGGGATATTCTCAATGAAGTGGCGGTGAGAGGCGTTAGCCTCCTTGGCTTAACGCCTCTTGTGGTGTCTTCCTTCATGGCATCCCTGTGATGAAAGTTCTATGGAACTTAGAATGTATTTAGTTTTGCCTCTTGACCGGCAGTTGCTGCTCAGCTGCTGATGGACGAGAAACTACTATGTGTGTCCTGATTCCTTGAAGATCTTTTACTGGCGACGAGTGAGGGACGTGAACACAGAAGCAGCACTTCAACATCAGGTCAAATTTATGTGAAGGAGTACAGTCGCTGTTGTTAAATGGTGACTTTGGCAAAGATCTAGCGTCTAGAAGTGAGCCAAGGTTTGGGAGTTGCTGCTCAAGGAATGCCGGTGGATTGGAGCTGCAAGGTACTGTAATACCAAGTTTTAAAATGGTTGTGTAGCATTTAATAAGCGGCACGGCAGTTCGGCGGAGCAGCGCGTGAAGGCCGCAAGCTTATTTCATAAGTCATCACAGTGCGAGGAATCGGCACGAACGGCTTGTGAGTGTTCGCCGCGAGAGTGACATTGTGGTTCAAAGCATTGTCTGCTTGGCGTGCGTCATCGGCGCGAGGGGAGTTCGGTAGGCGCGAGGATCGTTAAGCCAATTAAGCCCTCTGTGCGCGTGGCAAGATTTGTGAGAAGAAGCTTAATCTCACAAGTGTTCCGCCAAATTAAAAAACATAATACTGTTAAAAAGGAAGGCAATATTACCTTATTTCCTGGGAAGAGAACACAAACCATCCAAGTCTACACGAACTCTGGCTGATCTGCTTGAGCCAACAGGAAACAGCGTGTTGGACTCGGGCACAGATAGGCAGCCAATTAGGAACGAGGGTGTGTCACATGCGTGCTTTGGAAGAGAGACAACGGTGACACACACACCAGGAGCATTCCTTCAATTGAAACTTTATCAAATATAAAGGCTGAACACGGCAAGTGCAGTAATTTGAGCTAAGGAAGTTTAATTGAAATCCTGTCTCTTGTGTGTCACGTGATTATCCAAAAAGAGAAGCTACGGTGACACACACACCAACAAGATTTTCCTCAATTATATCTTTATTAAACATAAAGTGATCACATCAAGGGAAGAAACATATCTCATTGTGCGCAAGGATAAGTTTAAAATAGTGCTGTCTCGGTGTAGTGCACACATAACAGTCCCTGATGGTAAGAAACACTATTGCTGGTAATTAACAGTGAAATCACTTTTTATAAGAAACATTTGCCTACGGTGATAGGCACACCTGTGTCTTCTTCAGTGATAGACACACTATATGAAGAGGAAAAAAATATATATAAGAAAATAGTACAAAGAAAATAGATTAAGTACAGGTGTTTCACTCAGTCCATGTTTCAAGGTGTATGTATAAAAAAATATATATTATTTTTATTTTTTATTTTAACTTAGGTTTCAGCTTTCAATATAGTGTTACACTCCTACACCTGTAGGAAAGTAAGTAGTGAAGTGAGTTATGCAAAATGTACCGGCACCGCCATTTTTTTAAGCAGCCCTGGAGAACCACTTGTTAAATGGAGCAAGTGGAAAAAGGTTTTTGCGCATTACGCGAGAGTCTGTGGAACAAACGAGTGCGGAAAGGAAGTATTCCTTGCTTTTACACTGTCTTGGCGGTGAAGGTCAGGAAGTGTTAGAAAACTTACCTGATCTACCTGCAGAAGAACAGAGAGGGCTAAACGAATATGAGATGTGCATTTTACTATTGGATAAGCATTATTTGCCCAGAGTGAGCACAATAATGGAAAGATACCATTTTGGGTTAAGAGAACAGGGGAAGGAGGAATCTGTTGAAGATTATCTAACTAGTTTGAGAAAGCTGGCATCTAGTTGTAAGTCTGGGGCAGCTAACGAGGAACAATTCGAGATCAATTTGTTCTAAAATGTAGAGAAGACAAAATTCGAGAAGAGTTGTGGCTTAAGGATGAACCTCCATTAGAAGAGGTAGTTTCCATAGCAAAAAGGGTGGAACACATGTTAAAATGTGTAACCGAATTAAAATGTGAAAAAAATAAAACACAACCTACAGTAGAAGTGGTACAAGATAATGTGTGTATTGTAAAAAATGAAAAGCAAACATCGAAGGAGGTAGTAAAAGAAGATGTTTCTAAGAATTCTTTTGAATGTTTTAGATGTGGAAGGTCTGGCCACAAAGCGAACTCTAAAACCTGTCCTGCTTTGGCATTTGTCTGTCATGGTTGTGGGAAAAAGGGTAATTTTATAAGGTTTTGTAGAACAAAACAGAGAAGATTTCAAAATAAGGATATAAAAGAGGTAATTTGCCAAGTCATTGAAACTAAGCAATCTGATCATCCCATTGGTAGTGTAAAAATTGAAGGGGTTGAATTGGAGATGAAATTTGACTCATGCTCTCACCTCACTATTATTCCAAAGGAAACCTACTGCAGGTGGTTTCAGGAAAAAAACAGCTTACATAAGATGGATGTAAACCCAGAAGGATATGGTGGTCAACCCATTAGTATGTTGGGATATTTTAATGCCTGCATTGAGATGGAAAAGAAGTTGATTGTTGGGAAAATTTATGTGTCAAAACAAGGTGATGGCTTACTAGGCTGGCCACATCAACGTTTATTGGGGGTCACACTTAATCCAAATGCTGAACCACAGGTACAAATTCAGGGAGTTGAAAGTAAATCTAATGATTTTGTGCTTGAATTTCCACTTTTATTTAAAGAAGACCTAGGGTGCTTAAAGGGGTATAAGCACTGTATCAGACTCAAAGGTGGGGCTCTTCCCTCGGTGGCCAAAGTAAGGAGAATTCCTATTGCTTTACAGGAGAAGGTTGAACAAGAGTTAGGAAAACTTCTCAAACAAGAAATCATTACTCCTGTGGAAGCATCAGAATGGTTGGCACCGGTCGTTGTTGCAAACAAGCCCAATGGTGACATAAGACTATGTGTGGACCTCAGGTCCCTCAACAAGGAGGTGGTGGTAGATACATTTCCCCTACCTAACATAGATGAGATTATGTCAACATTAAATGGTGCTAAGTTCTTCACAACCTTAGATCTTACACAGGCTTATCACCAAATAGAGCTAACACAGAATTCACAAGACCTGACGGCATTCATCACTCCCATGGGTGCGTTCAAATATAAGAGAATGCCGTTTGGTCTAGTGTCTGCTGCCTCAGTCTTTCAGAGGGTGATGTCTTCCATACTAAAAGGAGTGAAAGGGGTTAAATGCTACCAGGATGACTTATTAATATTTGGTTCAACACAGAAAGAGCATGATACCAGACTGAGAGTTGTACTGGGGAAACTTGAAAAAGCTGGACTCACTTTGAAATCTGAGAAATGTAAGTTTTCGGTGCAAGAAGTCAATTATTTAGGACATCGTTTCCACGGCCACAGGAGTTGTTCCAAAGAAGGAATTAGTAGATACTACTCAAGTTAGCTTCACTAAAAACAAAAGAGGAAGTTGTATCATTTTTGGGAGTGGTTGAATATTATGGCAAGTTTATAAATAATTTGGCAAGCAAATCCAATAATATGAGGCAATTGCTGGGTAAAAACAAAGAGTTTAAATGGTCACATAAATGTCAACGTGAATTTTTAGAAAAACTTGAAAGATGCTCCAAAATTGCAGGCGTTTATCCCAGGTATGGACACTACAGTGGTGACAGATGCTAGCTCAAAGGGTTTAGGAGCAATTTTAAAACAAACGGGACGGAAAAGAACATCTCATTGCTTGTGCATCAAGGAGTTTACGTGGAGCAGAGTTAAACTACTCCGTAATTGAAAAAGAGGCATTGGCATTTTACTGGGCACTAAATAAGTTTCGCAATTTTATTTGGGGGACATATTTTAAGGTATGCTCGGATCACAAGCCACTGAGAGAAATCTTTTCAAAGAAGGGTCTGGATTTCATTTCTTCAAGGATAAGGCGTTGGGTGATTGGTCTACAAGATTTTAATTTTGGAGTTGAACATCTACCAGGTGTGGACAATGTAACTGCGGATTGCCTGTCCCGATTGGTTTGTGATGTGGAAGATGAACTGATGGTGGATGATATTCTGGAGGATGAAGTCAGAGTTTGCGAAATAACTTCAGGCATTATTAATGAGGATGAGTGGAAAGAGGAGGTACAAAAAGATTGTGAGTTGGTGAAAGTCATAAGCATGATACAATCCAAAGATGTGTTCTGATAAATCCTTATCAAAAACATGGCGAATGATCTCTAATGAATTGGCTGTCGAGAGAGGAATACTGTTAAGAGGCACTAAGTTAGTTCCTCCGTCGTCGATAAGGAAGAAACTTATGGAAGAAGCACATCAGGGACACTTAGGTATAGCGAAGACAAAGGAAAGGTTAAGAGTTAGTTTCTGGTGGCCTGGTATGGATTTGGAGATTGAGCGAGAGGTTAGGGAGTGCATGCAATGTAAGATCAGTGATAAAATTCTCACCACTCGTACCATGCCCATGGTTTGTCGAAGGTTACCAAGTAGTCCCTGGGAGGATATCGCAATAGATATTGTTGGGCCACTTTCTGGTGAGCATGTTACTCCTTATTTGATTGTCTTGATAGATCTGTACTCTAGATGGGTAGAGGTTTCGTGTGTATCAGATGTGACTTCTGCATGTGTGATTTCCTTCTTGCAGGATGTGTTCAAAAGGGAAGGTTTTCCTAGAACACTTCTATCTGATAATGGTCCCCAATTTTGTTCAAAGCAAATGAATGATTTCTTGCTGACGTCTGGCATTCAACACAAAAGGTGCACAATTTATCATCCTGAGGCCAACGGAACAGTTGAAAGATTTAATAGGGTGATAAAAGAGAACATTCAACTGTCCAAAGTGAATTCCTTGAATTGGAAGGAGGAGTTACAAAAATGTATCTTGGCTCATCGCTTTACGCCTCACACTTCCACTCGAAAGTCTCCTTTTGAATTGTTCAAAGGAAGGGCTCCCAACACAAGATTGTGCCCAGGTTGGATGACTTGGAGTAAAGGTATAAAAGATAATAGTGTTGGTGCTTGGAGACTAAGAGAAGAAAGGTTACACCTTAAAAATAAATTAAATTTTGATGAAAGGAAAAGAGTAAAGCAAGTTGCTGTAAGGGTAGGTGATTTGGTGCGAGTGAAAGCACCCGTAGGTGCATTGTCCTGGCCCAAATACACAAAACCCGCTCGTGTAACAAAATGTTTTAAAAATGCTGTCAAATTGGAAGATGGAAGAATTTGGAATCTGAGTCGTGTGGTCATTCTCAAATCCAGTCCTGATTTAGAAGTGGATAGTAAGGTTGGATTTGATGAATCTGTTAAGTTGTCTAGTCCTGATATACGACGTAGTGGACGAAAGACAACCATGCCTTCCTATCTCAAGGATTATGTTAATTAGTACCTGTTTTAGTTTCATGATGTTCTAATGTTATCTTCACTTTGTGAATCATAATCCTGTGTTTACTGTACACTTCATTATTGGAAGGGAGATGTGTGGTGTCTTCCTTCATGGCATCCCTGTGATGAAAGTTCTATGGAACATAGAACTTAGAATGTATTTAGTTTTGCCTCTTGACCGGCAGTTGCTGCTCAGCTGCTGATGGATGAGGTGCTTTATTAAACCTCTACGAGAAACTACTATGAGTGTCCTGATTCCTTGAAGATCTTTTACCTCTCACCGCCACTTCGGAAACGCGAGGCTGCACCCTATTCTCAAGAATGTGGTGCAGCCTGGCGTTTCCCCCTGCGATGGCGCTAAGTTTCACAACTTAGCGCCAACGCAGGCACCCTTGCACCAGAGTGCAAGGGTGTCTGTGTGCAGGGGAGGGTTGTTTATGTACAGGAAGGTGCCCCTTCCTGCACATAAACAATCCCAAAATACCATTTTGTAACTTTCATGTGTGCTGCTTCGTGCAGCACACATGAAAGTTACAAAATGACATTTTTAAAAAGGTTTGTTCATGTACAGGAAGGGACACCTTCCTGTACATGAACAAACCATGGCATTTTGCTTTTTCCATGTGGGCTGCACAACATAGCTTAAAGCCACGTTAAGTGGCTTAACGCTGCCTTGTGAATAAGGCGCTGACCCTAACGCCACGGGAACGTCAGAAAAAGTGACGTTCCTGTGGCGATAGGGGCTTGAGAATATGCCCCTCTGTGTGGACAATAAGACTTCCAGACATCTGTGTTGTAATTTCTTGGGTGAGATATATATCTGGAGGTAGAGTTAGCATCCTGGTCAACCCCACTGATAATGTGTGGAGATTTAAATGTACACCATGAGGTGGGAAGTAATCAAATGATCAAATACCACGGGAGAAAACCTCGAGTCCACCGCGCTGTTGTATCACTCATGGACAGCCACAGGCTCGTTGATATTTGGGATGTTAAGAAAGCCCCTTATGTATTTTTTTGCTCTACACAGAAAGTTTGTCCGATTAGATTATTTTCTGGCCTCATCCAGATTAGTTGGCAAGGTGGAAATCAAAGATACTACCTAGGCTTTTTTCAAATCATAGTCCTTTAGCACTGGAAATCGCAGGGCAGCTTTAAGTCCAAGACAAAATGGACTTTCGATAAGAAACTGCTCTTAAATAATCTATTCATCGAGCATATGAGGAAATGGGTGGTTGAGTTTTTTGATACAAATAGATTTAGTGCTTCGTTGGGGGTGGTCTGGGATTCTTTTAAAGCAGGACTAAGAAAGAAGGTTATCAGTGCTGTTGCTTACAGAAGGAGCCAGCAAGAAGGTGAGAATGGAGGGCTGTAAAAAAAGTTAGGTACACTAGAAAAGATTCACACGGAGAGGATATCGCAGGTGCTGGAGGAGGGGCACATACAATTTGAACTCATGACTGTAAAAGCAGAGATTAACAGTTATCATATTAAGAGGGTGGCGGAAGGATTTCAGCTACATAAAAATGAGAGTTCTGAATATGGTGAGTCAGTTTGGAGAATTTTAGCCCTACGTACTAGACAAAGGGCAGCCAGGAAAAGCATTCATAAAATTAAAAGGTGATGGGTCGTTCGTCACTAATCCCACTGACATCATTAATATTTTTCAGGGTTTTCATAGAAAGTTATATTGTGAAGATGTCCTTCACATTATCCTTGGGGAGGAGAAGCAGGGATAGAGGAAGGTTGGGGATTGATAGAACCGGAGTTAAACAGGGAACTGGAGGCAGATATCACCTTGGACAAAGTCATGAATGCTTTGCATTCCTTGGCTGCAGGGAAGGTGGCTGGCCCGACAGAATTCCCCTTGAATTGTATAAGGTTCTCCATCTAAAGTTAGCCCCAGTTTTATTAGATTTGTACATTGGAGTACAGCAGAATGGGATATCCCCTCCATCCTGGCAGGGCATGGATATTGTTATTTTTCAGAATAAAGGCAAGCCCCCAGATAACCCAGCATCATATCGGCCCATCTCTTTGATAAATTCTGATACCAAGCTGTATTTTAAAATTCTGGCGGTCCGCTTGGGGAGGATCATAACTCGCCTGGTCTCACCATGGCAACATGGATTTATACCTGGCAGAGGAACAATGGACCATGTCAGACAACTATAACTCTATTTGATGCTGCAGAAACAACAGGTGACCGGATGGCTATGATCCTCCTCAACACGGAAAAAGCATTCTGACCCCTAGTATGCAATAGTTGAGGTCGAGCAATTAGCAGTGGAATATTGGAGGAAGTTAGGGTATCTATTGAATAGGGAAAAACTCAGATTGTCTGTATTGAAAATATTGTTCTGATACATACTCGTCAGATGGATACGGCTACATATCTTGGGATTAAGATAAACCCCAAGGTATCCACAATCTACCATGTTAATCTCGATCCTCTGATCAGTAAGGTCAGTACAGATTTAAGACATATCAATCATAGGTAGATGTAACATCCATAAAATGTTAGTTTACTTAAGTTACTTTATTTGTTTCGCTCTAGCCTACTCAAGATTGAAGGGTCCTTACTTAGGAAGTTGGATGTTATATGCACAAACTTCATATGGCAATATAAGAAGATTAGGCGAGACCTCAAATGTTTAATTCTCCCATGAGAGCAGGAGGTTGAGCAGCTCCCAGTTTTTTGTTTCATTATTGGGCGGCCCTTCTACAACAGATGAGTATTGTTTTCTGCAGGAAGCGGAAACATGGAGGTCCGAGGACAGGGTGCGGCCCTTCCTTCTATATATGAGCTTGCACTCAGTAAAGCTGCTTGGGCTGTCTCCTCCATTAGGTCGAGCTGAGCTATTTTGAAAAAAGTGTGGTTTAAGAGTGTAATCACTGTCTGGAGAGTCTGGAACAAAGTAAAAAAAATGTTGAAGATCAAACGATATAAAAAATATACCCCCTTGTGGCTGTCCTCGCACTTTCTGACCAATTTTTATGATGTAATGGACAGGCAATGGGAACAATCAGGTCTTATCATGCTGGGGGACATTTATACTGCGGACAGCTATGCTCATTTATGGAGCTACAAGATTTCAGAGTGGTGGCTAGGTCTTTTTTAAGTATTTGCAGGTAAGGGAATTTCTGAGTCAAGTCAGTGTTAGTATGGTCTCCCTGGAAAAAAATTCTCTCTTAGAAGTAATAAGTCGGTCAGATTATAGGATAGGGCAAATCTGTAATCTTTTAAGGGTTACAGCCCGGATAATCTGGAGAAGACTGAATCTAATTGGGCAAGGAAATTAGGAGAGGGGGATGTAGATTTGTACTTGTCCATTGCACTAGGAATGAAGGTTCTGCTCTCATCTAATTTGAGAGCTCAGCACTACAAAACTATTTTAGATTATATTATACTCTGGAGAAGTTGTTTGGATGGGGTAAAAGGGAAGATGATAAGGGTTGTAGGTGTGGATAGGGCCCGGATGACTCAATACACATTTTTTATGGTTGTGAGAAACTGCTGCCTCTGAAGCAGGGTGTCGAGACATAGAGGAGAAAGTTGTTTGGAAGGGATACGCATTAGTGCACTTATGATGCCTCTTGGTTATGACAACCGAAGTGAACAAGATTTGACTCAGACCTATTTCATTCTTTTATTTCTATGACAGTAGCCTGATTGAAAATTGTAGCAGTGTGGAAAAGTTCAGAACCTCCTACTTCCAGGGATACCTGGGGCAATGACTGGGTATTTAACGTGGAAAGATCCTTAAATAATTGTAAGGGTAGGGGGGCTTAGAAGCTGGATAAAAAGATTTGGTCGCCTATGATCAGGTGGCTGACTGGCCCCCTTGGCTGTGTGGACTGGCTCGCCCGGCTGCTAACTCAAAGGGTTACAGCTGGCTATCTTCTAATGATTAGGGTACCTGAATTAGAGGAGGAGGTGTAGTGCTGCATCGGCGGGGCATAGTGGTCGTCTGATCTGGTCTGGTCTCCACAATAGCACTGTCCCGGGGGTATGAGATTACTCCGATTACTTGAAGCTGTTTTGTTTTACTAAGTATGTTACTTGCCCTTTGCAGGTAATTAAATGAATTTTATCATGCTGTCTGTATTACAATGAAATGAATTAATTGTGTATGCTCTTCTCTTTGGGAAACAAATAAAAAAAAAAAAAGAGAAATTTATTTATAATTTTCTCTATATTTTTCCAGCAGTTTAGGGACAGCTGCACAAAACAAAAAGTTTTTAAAGTAGCGCTGTAACTTTTACGTTTTTTTTTGTGAAGATTTAAATATGTTAAAAATGTAAACTACACTGTAGTACACTTTGGGGCCAGATGTACGACCCACCAATTTGCGACTCGCAAATTGCGTCGCATTTGCGACTTGCAATTTGCGATTCGCAAATTGGGATGTATAACAGTGTCTCAGACACTGTTGGCGATTCCTAATGGGGTCGCAAATTGCTGCCTCATGAATATTAATGAGGCTGTCGCAATTTGCGACCCCATTAGGAATGGCTAGCACTCCCAGGGATGGTGGCCTGCTGGGGTCAGCAGACCACCATGTCTGGGACTGCTTTTAAATAAAGCAGTCTTTTTATTTAAATGCAACCGTTTTCCTTAAAGGAAACCGGGATGCATTTAAAAAAGAAAAATGAAACTTTTCAGTTTAATTTTTTAAGGGCAGACAGTGGTCACTGGGACCACTGCCTGCTCTTAAAAATATTTTCTCACATACTCACAAAAGGAAGGGGTCCCCTGGGGACCCCTTCCCGTTTGCAAGTGGTTTACCACCTACTTGAAGTAGGTGGTAAACTGTGAGTGTTCTGCAGCCGCAAATGCGGTCGCAAAACAAATGTACATGGCATGGTGACTCGTTATTAGGAAGGGACGCCTCTTCCTAATAGCAGAAGTCGCAAATGCTATTTTGCGAGTCAGTGACTCGCAAAATAGCATTTGTACATGCCATTACCCTTTTTTGCAGTCGCAAACGGGAGGATCTCCCGTTTGCGGCTGCAAAAAAGGGTCGTACATCTGGCCCTATATCTGTAAAACATAGTGCAGTTCAGTGTATTCTGAATTGTTTAACATATTTATTTTTATTCTAATTTTTTGAAGTACTGCGGTACTCCTGAGGCAGTACCATGGAACTCTGTACATTTCTTTTACAATATAAAGAAACTTAGAAATATTTTTCCCCTACCGATTACCACTTTCATAAAGTGGTAATACGAAGGAGAAAAATATCAAACCTAATACATACCTATATCTAAGGACGAAACACAGAACACAGCTAAAGTGTACCTAAAAACAACATGTCTGCCTTTAACTTTTGCAAAGGCAGTCATTAGCCAATCACATAATGCCTTATCATCGCTAAGCACCACAGTACTTCATCGAAATATCGTGAAATTACGCGAAAGTCCCAATACAACAGATATCACTAAGTTAAAAAACCTTATGAGTTAAAAAATACAATTCACTACTGTTGTGGGTTAAAGATGTATAGGGTCCTGCGTTGGCTCCTCCCCTCTCTGTTGGTAACCCAACCGACAGATACATTAAAAAACTCCAATTTAATGAGCCTGTTGGGAGCCAAAACTTATTGTCTTCACATTAATATATGTAACAACTTAACGCATTTCTAATTAAAATTTTCTTTAAACAGATTTTATCAAAAATGCTTAGAGGCTGATACCGAATTTGGCAGTCCATGGCCCACCAAACTAGGAGTGGCGCAGCGGTGGCAGTGTGCACCAGTGGTCCGACCGCCGCATTATGAGTCTGGCGGTCGGACTGCGTAGGAAGCTGGCTCTGTATATACTATACCAAATTAAGGTATAGTGTGCACAGAGTCCAGGGAGTCCCCAGATGTAAAGCAGAGGCTAAATTAGGCAAGTACTAACAGCTCTCTTAGTGGTAGTGTGGGAGAGCAGTTAGGCTTATCCAGAGGGTGTGTAAGCATTTATTGTGTTCACTCACTCAAGACTGATGGCACACACTCAGAGACTGAATCCAGACCAATTAGGTAAGTATAAAAAGATATACTTGTATTTTATTTTATAGAACCAAGCAGGACTTGGCACAGGTAAGTAAGAACACTTTCAAATGCAAAGCTGTACACAGAGCTGCAATTGTGGACTGTATTGGAATCATTTACATGTTTGTATTACTTTTAAAACAGTTCAAAATACAATGAGATTACTTTTGATTACTCTTGGATTCATTATCAATACGTTTTAGATCTTGAGGTGATATGCCGAGATATCACACACTGGCTGGAGTCACTTACAGGTAAGTACATCAATTCTTAAACTAAAGCACAGTTACTTTCTTTTCATACAAAAGTTCAACCTCTACAACATTTTTGGGAACAAAACATCACAACATTGGTTACTATGGGGGAAAGAAGGTTATCGGTTTGCAGGTAAGTAAACATCCTGCATGAATAGTTTTTGGGGGCTAGAAACAAGGTTTCCCAGGGTTCAGGTAGGCACTCAATTTGCACCACCAACGGCACTAGGGTGGCCGGGGACAGAACGTAGGGACCCAATGTTAGTCAAAGGGGCTAAGGGGGCCTTCGGTCAGGGACTGCTTGTGAGCAGGCCACTTGGCTGTGAGAGCAAAGCTCCTGGGGGAGAGATCAGCACTGCAGGGGCCCACAATCAGAACAGGAGCTGCACTACTAGCGGCACAGGAGTGGCCGGGTGCAGAGTGCCCAGGGATTCGAGGGCCCTGTGAATTCCAATGGAGATCTCCGGTTCAGCAAAGATGCTGCAGGCTCGGGCAGGGAGGCTTCCTGAAGGCGACCACTGGCTGGAGAGGTAAGTTGGGATCTTAGGAGATGCCTGGACACCGTTGGTTGAGAAACACAAGGCTGTGGGGAGTCGGGTGCAGGGGTGTCTTTTCACGCTGGGCTCTTCTTAGCAGCTCCGGTCGCGGTCGGGGGGACCCTTCAGGTCGAGGCTGCAGGCGTCAGCTTGAAGCTTGAAGCTTGAGGGAGGTCGGGGATCGCCAGATCCTAGGTCAGGAACACTGGGGAGACTTCCTTGTGGTGTTGGGCCACTCGAACTCAGGACGTGGGCGTCGGGTGCAGAGTGGTGCAAAATCACAGAGCAGCCTGGATCCAGATTCGGTAATTGAGCCTTTGTTTGAGCAAATCCGGTGCTCATGGGAGACAGAATCTTAAAGATGGTTGCAGAGCAAGTCCTCTGTGCTCGGGGGCTGCTGGTTGCTGGACAGACCGGGGTTTCTCTGTAGTCAGATCGGAGTCGGGACAGGCTGGTAGGGCTGGGGCTAAAGCAGTTGGTGTCCTCTTCTTCCTGGGTCAGCAGGCTCTTCGGTCCTTCGTCTTTCTTCCTCGAATATGAGGAGGCAAGGTTCAGGGTCGCCCCTAAATACTAAATTTAGGGGTGTTAAAGGGGTGTGCAGGTTGAGACCAATGGGTCCCTTCCTTTGGGTAGGTACACCCCCTACTTTGCCACCCTCCAGTGGGAGGGGGCATGAGCCTCTTCCTAATTGGCTGGGTCCCTTCGTCTTCAAGATGGAGCAGACTGAGATGTGTGCTTAACCTTGCCTCCCCCACCTGCATGGTGGGTTGGCAAAGGTGGGCACACCTCTCCTCCTAGCTTGGTTTTCCCGCCAATTCTCCCACCCAAAGTGGGGGGCAGACCCGGTGGGAGCCAGTTGCTGGGGACAGCAAAAGGCAGGGATAGCTTACAAAGTCAGCAGGCTTTTGAAGCTTCACTTTCGGGGACCCAGCCCATCCTGGGGGAGGAGGCATGACACCTCTGACCAGGATGGGCTTTGTTTCTGGACCCAGAGAGTGGAGGGCTCTCTACCCAGGGGTCCAGAAACCTGTCTGGTGGTGGCAAATGGCAGGCAGCCATTCAGGTACCACACCATAGCTGGTCATTTTTCAGGGGCATCTCTAAAATGCCCCTTGAGTGCATTTTACATTAAATCCCACACTGGCATAAGTGCAAGTTTAATGTGCTGAGAAGTTTGCTACCAAACTTCAGAGGTTATAGTAAAGCCATTATGCTGCTGTGGAGTTCATAAGTACCAACTCCCAGACCATATACTCTTCATGGCTTTACTACACTTACAATGTCTAAGAATGGACTTAGACACTGTAGGGATAGTGCACCCTGCTAGAGGGGTGACTTACCTAGGCCCCAGGCAGTGGGTTGCAGGCATGGCACGCAGGGATGTGTGCCATGTCAACTCTTTACTTTTCTCTGCACCAAAACACACAGCCTGCAATGGCAGTGTGTGGGTATTAAGGTACAGGGCATCTAAGGGTGGCACAATAGGTGCTCTAGCCCTTAGAGGCCTTCCCTGGTCACAGTGCCCTTGGTACTCATGGTACCTTTTACAAGGGGCTTAACTGTGGTCAGAGATGTGGCAGTTGTGGGTACAAAAGGACAGTTTTGGGAAAGAACACAGGTTGGGATCAAGGGCACATCAAGTCAAGTTGAATCAGATGTCAGGCAAAAAGTGGAGGTTAACCATGCAAAAAAGGCACTTTCCTACACAACTCCCCCAAATGAAAGAGGATGAGACTAACCTTTCCCAAGAGAGTCTTCATTGTCTAAGTGGACGAATCTGGAAAGGCCATCTGCATTATCAAGGGCAGTCCCAGGTCTATGTTCCACTGTAAAGTCCATTCACTGTAGGGAGATGGACCACCTCAAAAGTTTTGGGTTTTCTACTTTCATTTGTATTAGCCATCTGAGAGGTCTGTGGTCAGTTTGAACTAGGAAGTGAGTGCCAAACAGGTACGGTCTCAACTTCTTCAGGGACCAAACCACAGCAAAGGCCTCCATCTCAATGGCACTCCAACGCTGTTTCCTGGGGAGTAGCCTTCTGCTTATGAAAGCAACAGGTTGGTCTTGTCAATCATCATTGGTCTGTGATAGGACTGCTCCGATCCCTCACTCAGAGGCATCACTCTGCACAAGTAACTGCTTGGAGTGATCTGGAGCCTTGAGAATATGTGCTGAGCACATTGCCTCTTTTAGGGTGTCAAAAGCCTTTTGGCAGCCAACAGTCCAGTTCGCTTTCTTGGGCATCTTGTTGGAGGGGAGTCACAAGGGACCCATACCCCTTCACAAACGTCCTACAGTACCCAGTCAAGCCAAGGAATGTCCTGACTTGGGTCTGGGTTGTTGGAGCTTCCCAATCCAGAATTATATGGATTTTGGGCTGGAGGGGTTGGACTTGGCCTCCACCTACAAGGTGGCCCAAGTACACAACAGTCCCCCCCTAACTGGAACCTGGATGCCTTGATAGTTGGGCCTGCAGTTTGCAGGGCGTGTAAAACCTTCCACAGGTGCACCAGGTGATCCTGCCAGAAAGAGCTAAACACAGCAATATCATCAAGATTAGCTGCACTAAAGCCTTCCAACCCAGCAAGGACTTGATTCACCAACCTTTGGAAGGTTGGCAGGGGCACGTCTTTAGACCAAAGGGCATCACAGTGAACTGGAAGTGCCCATCAGGTGTTAAGAATGCTGTCTTTTCTTTTGCTCCAAGAGCCATGCCAATCTGCCAGTACCCTGCAGTTAAATTAAAGATACACAGATATTTGGCAGTCCCTAACTTGTCTATCAACTCATCAGCTCTCGGGGTGGGGTGTGCATCTGTCTTGGTGGCAGCATTGAGGCCTCTGTAGTCGACACATAACCTCCTTTCTCGTTTTCCACCCTGTGGATGAGGCTTGGGGACTGGGACCACTCGGCTGGCCCAGGGACTCTCAGAAGGCTCAGTGACCCACTACAACTCCAACATCTTGCTGACCTCAGCTTTGATGCTTTCCTTAACTTGGTCAGGCCGGCAATAGATTTTGGTTTTGGCAGGCAAGCTGTCACCAGTGTCCACATCCTGGGTACACCAGGGAGTCTGGCCAGGGGTATGGGAAAGAGCTGTGCAAACTGTTGCAGAACATGTCTGCAGTCAGCCTGCTGTTGGGCAGAGAGGGTGTCTGAATAGACCACTCCATCTGGCTACCCATCTTGGGGGCTGTAAGAGAGTTGGTCAGGGAGAGGTTCATTCTCTGTCTCCTGATCCTCATCAGTAACCATCAGCATGGTCACTTCAGTCCTGTCACAATAGAGTTTCAGGGGGTTCACATGTATCACCCTTTTGGGGGACCTGCTTGTACCCAGGACTACCAAGTAGATGACCTCACTCTTTTTTTCTAGGATAGGGTAATGGCGCTCTATTTGTCCTGGAGGGCCTGTGGTGCCACAGGATCCAAAATCCACAGCTTCTGGCCTGGTTGGAACTCCACCAGTGCAGCTTTCTGGTCATACCAGAGCTTCTGGAGCTCCTGGCTGGCCTCAATGTGTTTGGATGCCTTCTACATGTACTCTGCCATCCTGGAACTAAGGCCTAGTACATAGTCCTCCACATCTTGCTTTGGTACATGACAGTGGCGGCTGGTGACATTTCAAAGTGGTGAGCGTAAAAGATGGGGATGAATGTTACGCCCCCACTGACATAAGGGTTGTTTAGGAGGTTCCTCTAGAGAAAAGTTTGGAAAAAAGAGTGGTAAATGGTGCATTTTAAAGTACATTTAGAAAGTATGTGTAACTAGAGAGAAACAAAATTAAATATTGGTTGCTGCATTGCAAAATTGTCACTTGTGTGTTTATAGTGCTACAAGGTCATAGCCTGCGACTGAGAAGGTACTGTTAATATGCAAGGCAATATTTCAAAAATTGTTATGCACACAGTATAAGACTGGTTGCCACAAAAACCGCAAAGAGATTTTTTGTTTAATATAAAACAAGTGTTTGAAAAATATATATTTTTTGTGGTACACAAAGGTAATTGCTTATAAAAAAGCGCACACACCTTAAATTTAGGATAAATATGAATTAAAGTAATCAGTGAGAAATACATCCCTTTATGCCAATTGGTAAAGCAATCACTGAAGATATCGGTGTGTAACCAGAGAGAAAGAAACAGAATTGAGTATTGGTTGGGGCAGTAGGAACTAATGACTTGTGTATTTACAGTGTTACGGGGTCCCAGCCTGTGAGAGAGAAGGCAGCGTACCATATGGCCGACATTACTTTATTACATATGATAAAAGGGTCTCATATGGCAGTAGAGTGTCTGTCATAGGTTCACTGGAACTATGGAAATGCCACACAAAAGCAATCTGAAAACTTGACATTTATGAATTTACAGTACAACTCACTCTTAGATCCCTGGGTAGCAAAACCTGCAAATGAGAGCAGATGTGCCACTACAAAAAATAATTAACAATTTTTTAAAAACACGCAAACAGGTTTAAAGAAATGTGAATGTCACCATCTAAAATCCAAGACCAGCTTTCCCTTCTTCACGACTGTGTGGAACTGGAACTATTCATTTGGTTTAATTTCTCTCTTCATACTCCAGCAGGCAGCAGTCACCAAGACAATCACATTCCAGCTCACACTTTATGGCTCCTGAACAAAAACAAACTCTCTTCATCCTCACCAGGCACCCACCTGCTTCCCTTCCCTCTCTGCACCAGGCTGGTTTGCTCTCTGTCCGCAACAAAATCATTTACAGCGCTAACAAGTATGTGCGGTAATTCACAGAACATCCATCTGCATCAATGAAAGTTTATTCTGGTAGCTCTTCTACCCCCCACAAGAATGCTGCACTTTTCTTCTGCGCTCTTCTGACCTTTTACTGTGCCAAAGCTCCACAGCTACTCTCTCCATGAAGACCTGTGAGCACTGAGCAGTCTCTTCCATTCCACCCTTACTGATTGCCCAGAATGCCCAGCTCAACTTTTGAATTTTTGCGGTTTTATAGAGCGTAAACTCGACCCACTATACAAATCAGTACAACTTAACATAATATAGCGATGCAATGGAGGCTGGTGAATTGCCTGCAGTATCTGGAAAAGGACGTACCAAGGAGTGAAGTTTGACTATTTGGAATCAGAAAAGGCATGGTCTCCCAGACCCAAGGTCAAGAAGACATGGCAGGCTTTAGAGGCAGAAGTTAAAAGCAACTTGAAAACGGCTAGTATTTCTAAGCACTGTACAATTCACTGAATTGTATTTGCTTAAAATATTGTTTTCACATCTGGCCCCTATCTAATTCAAAATAAATCTATCCATCCTCCTCTTTTTCTTTTTACACTTTTATAGAACATGAACTCGACCGAAAGGTATTGGAGCACTTTCAGAGGTCACATTAATTGGGGAGATGAAGAGATTTGCCAGGAATGACAGGTCCAGGACTTCAACCTGGTTCACCAGTTAGAAAGATGGAAGCTCCGGCAATAACGCCACTCTGTCTCCTATACATGAAACATTGGTGGTTAAAAGTAAATGTTAGGCCCCAGGCTTTACTTTTAAACAGCATATAAATTCCTATTCTGGTGAAAGCGGGGGGGTCTGCTTTTCACACTGAAGGAGTTCAAACAGTGCAAAGGCCTGTACCTTGGTACTGCCGGGGTGGCCTTTTGCTGTTAATTATTTTTGAAGCTCCAGCATTTACTTAACTACGCTGCACTCGAGGGCACCGAGTTAGGTCACATGCCCTCAATCACATCAGAGGATTCAAGCAGCACCCATTTTCCAGCTCGTCACAGGTGATGAGCTGGAAAAGGGTGTTGCTGGCTTGCAGCCTCTGAAATGATTGACAGGCAGTCCTAGGAATACAGTGCTTAAGCCCTGGACGCCCGGGACTGCTTGTAAATATGACTCTGCTGTGCGTCATAAATGGGAGGTTTCTTTAGACCCTGAAAATTGCAGGCCGGAGCTGGGAATAGGTCAGCCCTCGTAGCCTGCAGTCATTTAGAAAATATAAAAGGATACTGCTGTTTGCCACATGCTCACTGGAGCATGTGTCCCTCTCAAGAGTGCCTGGCTGCCTGACTCTCCTCTCACAAGAACGAGAGGCAGCCAAGCACCTCGTTCTTGTGAGAGGCTTTAAGCCCATGCACTCAGCATGGGCTTAAAGCCCCTATTTAATTAAAAATGTAAATATGTGGATGATAATTGCGCTTGGCAACAGAACATCCCATCTCCTTTTGAGTTTTTCAGAGTCCCAATATGATGCTTTTCAGTGTCTTTCTGAATCTCTCAACAAGGCCATTGGTTTGTGGGTGGTAAGTTGTTGTGAACTTATAGATCACTCCACACTCATCCCACATGTGTTTTAAGTATGCAGACATGAAGTTGGAACCTAGGTCTGATACTACCGCCTTAGGAAACCCTACCCTGGTAAAGACACCAATGAGAGTCTAGGCTACTCCAGGGGCTGTAGTAGTCCTAAGGGCAATGGCTTCAGGATACCTCGTAACATGATCCACTACAGGGGCTGTAGTAGTCCTAAGGGGCATGGCTTCAGGATACCTCGTAACATGATCCACTACCACCAGTATGAATTTGTTTCCCGAGGTGGTAGGTGACTCAAGTGGACCCACTATATCCACAACTACCCTCTCAAAGGGAACCCCAACCACTGGTAGTGGAATTAAGGAGGCCTTTGGGTGTCCTCCTGTCTTGCCACTGGCTTGACAGGTGACACAGGAGCTCACAAACTCTTTCACTTTCTTGCACATCTGTGGCCAATAGAAGTGGGTGACAAGTCTTTCCCAAGTTTTTGTCTGACCCAGATGTCCAGCTAGGGGGACGTCATGGGCTAATGTGAGTAGAAAATCTCTATGCAACTGAGGCACTTCCACTCTCTGAGTGGCACCAGGGTTGGGGTCTCTGGCCTCAATGTACAGGACTCCTTCCTCCCAATAGACCTTGTGAGACCACTGATATCTCACTGCTCCTGTGCAGCAGCTTACTGCCTCAGGCCTTCAAGAGTGGGGCAGACCTGCTGCCCAAGGCACAGCTGTTCCCTAGAGGGTCCCCCTGGGCCCAAGAGCTCTACCTCGTAAGGTTCAATCTCCATGGGCTCAGTTTCCTCTGGGGCTGACAAGTTCTCTGCCTGAAGAGAGGGGTCCTGATCTTTTTGCTGTGTGGAAGCTGTTTCACCAGTCTTCCTACCTTTTCTCTTGGGAGGTTGGGCCATCATTTCAGGCTCCAACTCTCATTTTTCACCCTGTGCAAGAAACAGTGCTCTTGCTTTCACACACACTATCTCAGGGATTTGCAGCATGCCTGCATGTGTCTTTCTTTCCACCTCAGCCCATGCTGAGGTTTCCAGATCATTTCCAAGCAGACAGGTGGCTGTGAGTTTTGGAGAGAACACTACCTGTTTCAGGCCAGCAAACCCCCCCCCCCAGTCTAATGTCACCATAGCCATGGCTAGTAGCGACCCTGTCAGCATTGGTAACAGGATAAGTCTTTCCAGTCAGGTATTGCTCTGGGGAAACAAGTAAACAAGTATATCTCTCACCATGGAGACACTGGAACCTGTATCCCTCAGGGCTTCTATCTTAGTCCCATTCACTAAGGGGTACTAGAGGTATTTCTTTAAATTAGGGTTCAAGGCAGCCAAAGTGGCTAACCCTCCCTCCCCTTCAGAGACTAAAACAGCCTGAGTGTGGACCCTGATTTGCTCTGCCCCCACTATTGATCCCATCTGGGGATTTGCCACACCAGTAGAATATAGAGGGGAACTAGGGGCTTGTTTGTTGGGACAGGCAGAATCTCCAGTTCGGTGTCCCTTTTTCTTACAAGGGAAACACCAGGCCTTAGCAGGATCAAAATGTTTCCCCTTGTACCCACTAGTGGGCTGGGAAGAGTTCTTGAGCCCACACCCCTGATTTGGGAGCCTTTAGAAGACTCGTGTTTTATCTTTGGGTTTCTCACCTCTTTTCCATGGGGAGGCTTTGTAACCACTTTCTTTTGGTCCCCCCCAGTGGTTGTCTTGGTCACCCTTGTCTTGACCCAGTGGTCTGCCTTATTTCCCAATTCTTGGGAAGAAATTGGACCTAAGTCTACCAGATGCTGATGCAACTTTTCATTGATGCAGTTACTTAAAATGTGTTCCTTCGTAAACAAATTATAAAGTCTTTCATAATCCTGCACTTTACTTCCAGTCAACCAGCTACCTAGTGTTTTTACTGAGTAGTCTACAAATTCGACTCAGGACTGACTCTTGGATTTCTGAGCCCCCCTGAATTTAATTCTGTACTCCTCAGTAGTGAGTCCAAATCCGTCAATCAGGGTGCCCTTCATGAGTTCATAGGACTTTGCTTCTTCCCCAGTAAGGGTCAGGAGTCTGTCTCTGCACTTGCCAGAGAACAGTTCGCAGAAGAGTGCCCCCCAGTGAGTCGTCCTCACTTTTCTGGCCTCACAAGCCCTCTCAAAGGCTGTGAACCACTTGGTGATATCATTACCATCCTCAAACTTAGGGACAATCCCTTTGGGGATTTTAGGATCATAGGATCCTTCTTTTTCCTGAGTTTTTAAATTGTTGCCGGCATTAATGGGTTCTAGGCCCATCTCTGCTCTCTCTCTCTCTCTCTCTCTCTCTAGAGCTAGGAGCCTAGTCTCTAGCTCTAGTCTCTTGGTCAACTTTGCTAAAAGGTTGTCCTCCTCCGTGAAGTTGTCCTCACTGTCAAGTTCAAAGGTAGCCCTATCTCTGTAGGATCTAGACTCTCTATCTTGTATTTGGAGGGTAGGACACCAAGTTCCCATCCTGCCGAAGTAGCATAGGTGGGTTGTTTAAGACCTCATCATCCTCACCACTTTCTCCATTCTCCTAAAGGTCTTCATCTTCTTCTGTTGGGTGGTCCCTTGTATAACACGCCAGGAACTCTTGGAGTTCTATTCTGGTAGGGTTGGACCCAGTTCTTATTTGCTTAGCTTTACAGAGAAGCCTTAACTCTCTAACCTCTAGGTTAGAGTATGGGATGAGATCGAGCTCTTCAGCTATCTTCCTTGTGGTGCTCATTATTTTACTAAACTGGGGTTTCTTTTTAGAAGACCTACAACAATCCTAAGTACTTCTCCCCTAACTTTAGTGACTTTTAAGTTTCTATAAAAAATTTACTACAGGGACTTAACACAAGGCCCTAACAAGACTTTTAGAAATTTGAAAAAATAGTCAATTCAAAAAATGAGTTGTAACAAAGTCAATTTTTGGACTCTTGTCATGTGATCAGAGGTTGACTAAGTTAGTCTAATCAATGCAAGGCTTTACATCCCATGCTGATCCACCAATGAAGGCAGCTGGCTTTGGCTTAACAAAGTAAGATATAGTGTGCACAGAGTCCAGGGAGTCCCCAGAGGTCTAGCAGAGGCTAAATTAGACAAGTACTAACAACTCTCTTTGTGGTAGTGTGGGCAAGCAGTTAGGTTTATCCAGAGGGTGTGTTAAGCATTTATTGTGTTTACTCACTCAAGACTGATGGCACACACTCAGAGACTGAATCCACACCAATTAGGTAAGTATAAAAATATATACTTGTATTTTATTTTGTAGAACCAAGCAGGACTTGGCACAAGTAAGTAAGAACACTTTCAAATGCAAAGCTGTACACAGAACTGCAATTGTGGATTGTATTGGAATTGTTTACAGGAATGTATTACTTTTAAAACAGTTTGAAATACAGTGAGATTACTTTCAATTACTCTTGGATTAGTCTCAATTACTTTTAGATCTTGAGGTGTTATGCCGAAATATCACACAAGGGCTGGAGTCTCTAACAGGTAAGTACATGAATTCTTAAGCTAAAGCACAGTTACTTTCTTTTCATGCAAAAGTTCAAACTTGACAGAACATTTTTAGGAACAAAACATCACAACATTGGTTACTATGGGGAAAAGAAGGTTATCTGTTTGCAGGTACGTAAACGTCCTGCAAGAATAGTTTTTGGGGGTTAGTACCAAGGTTCACCAAGGTTTAGGTAGGCACTTGGCTGTGGGAGCAAAGCTCCTGGAGGAGAGATGAGCACTGCAGGGGCCAACAATCAGCACAGGAGCTGCACCACCAGCGGCACAGGTGTGGCCAAATGCAGAGTGCCAAGGACGTGTTGGGGGCCCTGTAGATTCCAATGGAAATCTCTGGTTCGGCAAAGATGCTGCAGGCTTGGGCAGGGAGGCTTCCTGAAGGTGACCACTGGCTGGAGAGGTAAGTTGGGATCTTGTGGGATGCCTGAACACCGCCGGTTGGGCCACCCAAGGCTGTGGGGTGCAGAGGTGTCTTTTGGCATCAGGTTCTTCTTACCAGCTCGAGTTGGGCGACCCTTCAGGTTGAGTCTTCAGGCGTCGGCTTGAAGCTTGAGGGAGGTTGGGGATCACCATATCCCAGGTCAGCATTGCTGGGAAGACCACCTTGTGGTGTTCGGCCACTCAAACTCGGGCCATGGGCGTCTGGTACAGAGTGGTGCAAAACCACAGAGCCACCTGGATCCCGATTCTGTGGGTGAGTCTTTATTTGAGCAAATACGGTGCTCACGGGAGACAGAGTCAGAGTTGGGATAGACTGGTAGGGCTGTGGCCAAAGCAGTTGGTGCCCTCTTCTTCCTGGGTCAGCATGGCTCTTCGGTTCTTCTTCTTTCTTCCTTGAATTTGAGGAGGCAAGGTTCAGGGTCAACCCTAAATTCTAAATTTAGGGGCATTAAAGGGGTGTGCAGGTTGAGACCAATGGGTCCCTTCCTTGGGGTGAGTATACCCTCTATTATGCCACCCTCCAGTGGGGGGGCATGAGCCTCTTCCTAATTGGCTGGGTCCCCTCATCTTCAAGATTGAGGGGACTTAGATGTGTGCTTCACCTCGCCTCCCCCACCTGAGGGGTGGGGTTGGCAAAGGTGAGCACACCTCTACTCCTACCTTGGTGGTTTTCCTGCAGATTCTCCTGCCCAAAGAACCAGTGGGAGCCAGTTGCTGGGGGCAGCAAAAGGCAGGGACAGCTTACAAAGGCGGCAGACTAGTGAAGCTTCCCCTTCGTGGACCCAGCCAATCCTGGGGGGAGGGGAGGCATGACACCTCTGAGCAGGATGAGCTTTGTTTCTGGACCCAGAGAGCGGAGGCTCTCTACACAAGGATCCAGAAACCTGTCTGGTGGTGGAAAATGGTGGCCACCCGTTCAGGAACCACACCAGGGCTGGTCGTTTTTCAGGGGGCATCTCTAAGATGGACTTAGACTCTGTAGAGGTACAGGGCTCATGCCTCTGTACCCTCATCTGAGGGCTAGTGCACCCTGTTAGAGGGTGGCTTACCTAGGCCCCGGGCAGTGGGTTGCAGGCATGGTACACAGGGATGTGTGCCCTGTCGACTCTTTACTTTTCTCTGCACCAAAACACGTAGGCTGCAATGGCAGTGTATGGGTGTTAAGGTACAGGGCCTCTAAGGGTGGCACAATAGGTGCTACAGCCCTTAGAGGTCTTCCCTGCTCACAGTGCCCTTGGTACCCATGGTACCTTTTAAAAGGGAGTTACCTGTGGCCAGAGATGTGCCAATTGTGGTGCAGCGGAGCGAGGCCCACATTATGTTGGTGGTGCTGCTGCTGCCCCAGATCCTGCACGGCATGGCCTGCACCAGTCTATGGCATGCAGGAACAGGCTTTGGCTAACCAATTGCGGTGCCTTTCTAAGGCTCACTGCCTGGGACTGCCAAACCACCGCCCTCCAGACCAGGAGAAAACTCCTAATCTGGCAGGCGGGCGGCAGTTGAGTTTGGGGATGTTGGAGTGGGTACCCTGGCATGGCGGCCCACAACACCAAACTCATAACCAGGCCCTTAGTTTTCCTTCCAAGTCCTACAAACTTGCATTTTCAGAAATACTTTTCTAAGATATCCACATAACTTTTGTCTCACTGAGAGCAAAGCTGTAACATAGTTCATTAGAGTCCTATGAATAGTTTTTGAAGAGCAATTACAGCCAACACGTGCTTCATGGCAAAATTACCGTTTCTTCAAGGCTGTAAAAGTAAGCAAACATTACATAATAAATCTTTTGTTGTTATGTTAACACTCACTTTGTCACTCACTTTGTCATCAGTGATGTAATATGTTAGCTCAGCTAACTAGAACTGCTGAATTTCACTGGGTTTGTATGAGTGAAATCTGAGCCTACCTATAATGTCCCTGTAACCTTTGTTTTTTTCAGTGAATTTCTAAGGTTTTTTTTAATTCTATTTCCTAACTATAACATCCCTGCAACCTTTGGGTTTTTTCAGTGACTTTCTACGTTTTTTTTAACGTGAAGTATGATGCCCATCGCAATGCAGTGGGGTTGGAGTTGAACGCAGGGCCTGGCCTGGCATTGTTCTGCCCTGACCCAAGCTTGCTGCCCTTGCCCCCTCCTCTTTGCCATCCATTGTCCATGTCCATGACCCTGCTCCTAATCACATGGATTGGGTACTTATTCCTATTGAAAAGAGTGGAGAAAAGGATTACTAGTGAGAAAGTGTTTGGATGAGGGATACTATGGAGGAATTAGGAAATGGTGCCCTCACACACACATATGGGTGTCATGATTCATCATCTGGCTTTTTGCTCCTCGTGGGGCTGGTGCTGCAATGCCCCACAGGTCCCGGGAGAAGGCTCTTTGGCGGAGATCTTTTTAAAGTAGAAGCCTTTATGGTGCGTGCAGGTGTGTGGAGCCACGTAGTGTAAGTGTGAGTTTAAAATTACCTAAAGGATGGCTTCTTGGCTCCCAAGGATCCTCAGGAGTAAAGTGGACTTTATCCACCAACCAGTAGTGCGCCAGGAGGTACGTTTGCAGAATGGTGGAGAAAGGGGGCATGCCCTTCAAAGACCTCTTAGCAATCCTACTGTGTGGGACTTACTGGAGGTAACAGAGGGGGTTACTGGACCCCAACGACCCTCAGCATCCAAGGGGACTTCACCCCCCAATCAGTAGTGCGCCAGGAGGAGCATTTTCAGAGTAGTGGAGAAATGGGGCGGGCCTCCGATCACCTGTCAGCAATGCCCCTGTATGGGACTTACTGGAGGTAACAGGAGGTGTTGTTAGCCCCCAAGGACCCTCTGCAGCCAAGGATACTTCTTCCCCAACCAGTTGTGTGCCAGGTGGCACGTTTGCAAAGTGGAGGTGAAAGGGGGCGGGCCTCCGGCGACTTGCCAGTCCAGCTTTAAAAAAAAACCACATTTAATAGGGAAGGGGGACCGAGTGCCCCCCCCCCCTTCCCTGGGCCAGGCCCTGGCTTTTTTTGAATGGGGGAGGTTGGGGGGGACTTTTTAAATTATTTAAAAAAATTAAAGGTAGGGGGATCAATAATCTGCTTAAACAGAGCGGGAACATTTTCATATTAGAGGTGGACAATGAGCTCTGCTCCGCTGGCGGAATTCACTGCGTTTTGCCCACTATGCACTCCACTTGGAGTGTGAAGTTTGGGAAAAACTCCACAAACCGCCAATTGGTGGAGTTTTTTTCTCATGTGCAGCTCACCAACATTAAGTTGGCGAGTGAGAAAATTGAGCACTACAATGCCTCACAGTGAGATTTCTCAACGTGGGCGGTCACAGCAGGTCGCTACCATTCGCGTTGAGAAAGCTGCCACTCAAATAGAAAATCTACTCGAGAGGCAGAAAGAAGCAGTGCCGTCTTGCGCACCGCGTGGTGCCATTCAGGCTGATTTTACAGGGCAGAACAAGCTCCCGGCGCTAAAAATCAGTGCAAGCTGCATGATGTGTCAAATTCCGCCGCTCGCTGAGTTTTTATGTAACTCTGCAGAATTCCGCAGGTGAAACTCCATGAGTTCCACCCACCCCAATTTCATATATGGTACGAGTCTCACACCCGAGCACGTGCTGCTGCCAGGGGACAAAGAAGATTGTGAGGAATATTTTATAATATATTCATATTATAAAACATTCCTCACAATCTTTTGTATGTATATATATCAATAATGCAACCACATATATATGTGTTTGTGTGTTTATATAAGTATATATTTACATATAGTAATAAATATTAGTGGAATATATTTAATTTACATTATATTACATTTATATATTAAAATATTTAACCCTTACTACTTTAACCTCTATTTATCTTAAACAATTGATATGTTTGTCTATTTTTAGACGATATTAGTGTTTCCAATATTTTTGTACCTACAATTATAAGAATAGGAGCATTATATTGCGATAAACGATATTTTTGACAGAATATTTTTGTCAGCGATATTGTTTACAGCAATATTGTATTAGTGATCCCCTTTTGGAGGAGTTTGAATCACTGAGTAGAGAACACAATTGTACGCCTTACTTTCCCCCCTGTTCATTCATGGAATGTATTATGAAATTGCTAATAGCACACATTTGATAGTTAGTAAAGATGGTTTTTTTGACTCTTTGGTGCATATTCTCAAGGACTCATCGCCGATTTAGCTGCACTTTTCCGCCACGAAAGTGGCGATAGATTTATTGCCCTATTTACAAGTCTGCGCTAACAGCCGACATCGTCAGTTTACCTGTTATAGCTGCCGCTAAAAACATCGCCAAGGCTGACAGCGACAACTAACGCTAATCATATGCAGAGTAGGCGTTCCCGTGCAAAAACTCACGATAACACCACTTCGCGATATTCACAACGACTAGCCAGATCAGCGATGCGGACCAAAAGCAGGCGATAAGGCACGTCAGCAGCAGGGACTTAAGACCTGCTTTTTTCTGGTCTTAAGTAGGATGAAAACCTGCTGTATAAAGGGAGCCCAGACCAGAGCCACATCTGAAGACCAACAGATGCCATGGAGCTACTAATCATGCAGCTTGGAGACCCAAGAGGGCCACAACACCCACCGCCACTGCCCCAGGACCACCCCAACCCCCAGGACCACCCCCCCAGACTACCACCAAGGCAGCGCAGAACAAGACAGCGGACCTTCTGAAAACGCACCAGCCTCAGAGACTTAACGCCAGAGGATGTCATTGCCCACTACAGGCTCAAAAGGACAACCATCCTCCGCATCCTGACCCACATTGCCCACAGGCTGACGGTACCAACACAGCAGACAACCAACATCCCTCCGCAGACAAAGCTGCTGGCTGTGCTGCACTTGTTGGCCTCTGGTACCTTCCAACCAACAACTGCCAGAGTCGGAGGAGTCTCACAGCCAGCCCTATCAAAGTTCCTCACACCTGTCTTGGATGACATCATCAGCTTGATACCCCAGCACCTTCACTTCCCCCACACTGCGCAGGAACAGCTGGAGACCAAGCAAGGCTTCTACGCCATAGCTGGCTTCCCGCACGTGTTGGGGGCAATTGGCTGCACACATGTCCTACTTGTGCCCCCTGCCGACACTGCACACAATTACCGCAACAGAAAGCACACGCATTCCATCAATGTGCAGGCAATAGTGGACCACCGGGGACTGTTCACCAATGTCGTCGCCAACTTCCCAGGCAGTGTGCATGATTCCTACATCTTCCGACAGTTCATCATCAACCAGCGCTTTCAGGATGGCACCTATGGAAATGGTAAGTACCAACGGAACACACCACACACCTCAACTCCACAATCATACAACTCACAACTGTGGGAATGCACAAGTAACAAAATCACATACAACATGCCAACTAACATGCCCACCTACCAGACACGACAACACAAGTAACTGTGGTAACAGGGGCCAGACATGTAGACAAACCATCCACAAAGGCATAGCCCCTCTGCCACACAATTGCAGAATGTGGGGAGAGGTGGGAACCAAGAATGTGTGAAGGAGGCAAGTGACCCATGAATAAGAATGTACACAATGCCAAGTGTGGCGGTGATGTGCTGGACAGTCTTGAGTAAGCAGAGCAAAGACATGTCCATGTGGACATATACTGCTGGTGTTTGTAGTGTTGTGGACAGTGGACACAACCATGTTACCACAGGCGGTGGGGAAGACCTTGGACATGTAGCCATGTCGCCCCCCCCTGTAAGCGTAAGCGTAGTGGGCTGGGTCGGCGTACGCCAGTCCAGCGTAGGAGTGTGAATAAATAGCCCGGGGCTCTGGGCGTGGTTCACTTCCGGGATGGCCACCAAAGTAACTACTGCGTGTGTCTCTGTGTCCGCCATATCCTGACCATAGGCCTACACACACGTGGCCGACCACCTTCAACGGCCAAATTTACACCAGCGACGAAGTGGCTACGTCACACGCCACCCGGCGCACATCTCGTCATCGCCTGCATGTGCGTGTCTGCCAGGGCGGCACCCCTCACCCTGCCACGAGGCCGCCACCATGACCGGTGATGCCTGCGCGATCCTGTGCGCCTGCTGCACCCCAGCCCGCTGGTCCCCAGACCCGTCCAGCACCCAGCGGTGATTGCCCGCCCCTGCGCACCCAGGCCTCACTGCTCACCTGCCGCCACCGGCGTGTCTCCAAGAGGGCCCACCACATGCCGGTGCAATCTTCAAGCCAGAGGCCCGCGAGCTTGGCAGCCTCCTCAGCCGATCGCTGGCTTCCACGCAACAGGCCCCAAGCACACCCTGCGGCAACGCACCGCGGAGTTCTGTGTGTGCTG
The DNA here is from genome assembly GCA_963921515.1 of Calotriton arnoldi. NCBI lineage: Eukaryota > Metazoa > Chordata > Amphibia > Caudata > Salamandridae > Calotriton > Calotriton arnoldi. Next base: position 247,762 of record CAWUFW010000399.1, read on the forward strand.
ACTGCTCCCTCCAGCCTACTCTGCGGTCCAGCAGGTCTCACACAAATCAAATCCAGTCCGGACCTCCAGGCCTACTGCATCATCGCAGGCTGCACACCCGCTCAGCTCTTCAGGTGGGCCTACCTCAGTGCACCGCAAGTTATCGCCACGTGGCGGTAGGCCCGTGCCGGACGCAGTGCCTCAGGTGCCACTACCTCTGTGCACCACAAGTCACCGTCCATCCTCCAGGCCTACTGCATCATCGCAGGCTGCACACCCGCCCAGCTCTTCAGGTGGGCCTACCTCAGTGCACCACAAGTCATCGTCCCGTGGGGCTACCCCACAAGTCCGCCTCCAGCAGCCAACAGCATGTCCTCGGTAACGCCACTGGAGCCCTTCACAGTCACGGGGCCACCCCCGTCCCAGGCAGACCGCTGGAAAGCCTGGGTGGAACGTCTGGAGACGTACTCCGAAGCGCATGACATCCCAGCGCCGCGGCGGCGGCGTACGCGTAGGCGTGTGAGGAGTGTGAAGAAATGGCCCGGGGCTCTGGGCGTGGTTCAGTTCTGGGCTCTGGGCGTGGTTCAGTTCCGGGCTGGCCACAAAAGTAACTATGGCGTGTGTTTCTGTTGTAGTGTCGGCGCCACCCGGCCCTTAATCGACAATGTTGCAATGTAGCATGCACCCGGAGGGCGGGCTCACTCGAATGGATAAATAAAGGAGCATAAGACCGCTCGGGGTCTTGGCTCATACATGCCAACTGTTGTGTGTGTATCTTCATTGCCGCAGCATAAGCCAAAGGCCTAGCCTCATTCGCAGCGTAAGTTCAGCCAGAACTCTACATCTGTGTCCGCCCTATCCTTACCATAGGCCTACACACACGTGGCCGCCCACCTTCTATGGCCAACATAACAGTGTTGTTGTCAGGCTTGCGGACATGCGCAGACAGGCATGACAATGGTGTGCCGTATGAGTGCAAGTGATGCAACCGCGCAGCGCACACAAGTAAATAGGCTCGGGGGAGGGAGGAGCAGCTGTGAGGCTATGTAATACACATTGATCCCGCACATTTGCCAGAAGCAATACATGGCAAACATGAATCCCAAAGTCGCACAAATCACACACCACAAAACTTGTAATTCTGCCAACACAGCATGCAGAACCACCAATTTACACTAATCTCACTTACCTCTCACAGGTGATCAAGGATATGCACTCTGCCCGTGGATGATGACACCCCTCCGAGCCCCAAACACCCCGGCCCAGAGGCAGTACAATGTGGGCCACAAACGCACCAGGGGCATTGTTGAGCGCACATTTGGCATGTTAAAGTCACGTTTCAGGTGCCTGGACATCACAGGTGGAAGACTCCTGTACAGCCCAGAAATAGTGTGCAAGATGATCATTGCATGTTGTGTATTGCACAACATATGTGTACGCACCAATGCCCCATGGATCCAAGTGCCAGATGCACCGGACGATGATGAGGAAGATGAGGCAGGTGGACCACACCTCACTGCAGCTGCAGCAGGAATAGCCCGAAGGAACACAATCATTAACAATTTCTTCGCATGAGCACGTCACATTGTGACTGTCCTTAGCAATGATGGAACAGTACAAAATGACCACATGAACAGCATGTGCAAATAAATTCATTGCAACACACATTCCCAGTCATCTCACTGCCTATCTGGGTCACGGTCAAACATGCGCATTGATATCAGTTCCCAGGGAGTACCTTTTTTTGGAATCACTGCCCCTACATTCATCCATACTTTCATACTTGCTTGATCATAGACATGACACATCTGTGTGAATTAGAATGTTTTAATCACATTCGGTGGAGTGTTGAAGCTGGACCAGTACATGGCCATGCAAACCCCACTTTACATTGTTGCCCCGTGGAGGGCCAGCCAGAGTCCTTTAGGGATTGACAAGTTCATCGGAAGAGAAAGAGTTCAGTCCGCAGTCTGATTGCTGTGTCATTGGTAACCAAACCAAATATGGCCGTCCATGTCGAAGGCCAAGGTGAGTGTCGCAGAGTGTATCGGGGGACAGTGGAAGGTGTTATTCCAGGGCATGATGCAGAGGGCAGAACCAAGCTGAAACAGGCCATATGGCAGAGATGAATGCTACCGCTTCCTTCTTACCACAAGGGCAGAATCATCCACATCATCGTCCTCTGATGTGTGATGTGCCTCACATGTGGGTGGTGGTGTTTTGTCTGCAGCACTGTGTGGCACTGACACATCAGGGGCCGGAGGTGGAATGTCTGCCGCACTGTGTGGCAGTGACACATCAGGGGCCGGAGGTGGATTGTCTGCTGCACTGTGAGGCACTGACACATCAGGGGGCGGAGATGTGGATGGACTAGTAGCAGCAGCATTCTTGTGCGCCAAGCCTTGTGGCAGCAATGCTATGATGAGGATCTGCAGGGCATGGAAGATCCCAGCTACATCTCGCTGGTGTGCAGCCGTGGCAGCCATTCTTTCCGCCTGCATCCGCTCCATGTTCTCCATGATCCTCCGCATGTGTCCCAACTCCCGGCTGACATCGCTGGAGCCACTCTGACTAGACAGTTGTTCTTGTCTCAGAGTCATGACTCCAGCGATGTCAGCCATGGCTTGTTGGAGAGCATGGAGCGGACTGTGGGTGTCCGTTAGGGACTGTAAGTGGTCCCTGATGGGACTTAGACACCCACGTATGGCAACTAGTTTGGCTGCCATGAGGTCGAACTCCACCCGCACCTGATCAGCCATCTCCTTCTGGCCCTCTAACACACGGCGTTGGAATGCCATGTGTTAGCCGTGGGGGTCCTGGGAGACAGCCGTGGTGGTGGGTGCTTCCTGTTGTGTGGTCTGTGCAGGGGGTGGGGTCTCCTCGATGCAGCTGGGCTGCCCTGCTCCTGGGGGTGGGGTGCTGAGGGTGTCCATGAGCTGTTGGAGGGCGTCAGTGTCGATGGTGTGGAGATCCTCTTCATCATCAGTGAAGAGATGTACGGTCTGCTCTGCAGGAGGTGTTAATTCTCCCTCTGCAATGTAAAGGGGAGATGCAGTTTAACAGTGTGTTCCATGTATGTTCACGCATTGGACAAGTTTACAAACAGACTGCATGACAATGTACATTGTGACTGTTTGGGAGGATATGCCTATTTGATGCGGGGCAGTGGACATTTCTACACCATCAAGGATGTGGGGTTGTACTTGTACATTATCATCTCACATTTTCCTGCTATGCCAAATGTGATTGGCCAGTTTCTACACACAAGCGGCAGCAGTTGTGTCCTCTGTTCTGTTGTGAAAGTGTTGCAGTTTGTACCACATTGTTGTCAATGTTGATGTGCTCTGATTCTTATGTGTGTGTCTGCATTGTGGGAGAGTCGCCCCTTCAGCTCTGATTTTGCTGGCCCTTATCCCTTTCAGGTGGTGTGCCTTTCACTTCTGTGCAAATACAGTGCTGAGATGTTGCAGACTTGGGTAAATTGGGCTCTTGGTGGGAATTGGGACTCTTGGGCATGGTTTGTCCGCAGATGTCTTGTTGACGTCAGGGGTTGTTTGTGCATGTGGATGTGTCAGAGTGTGACCAGCTCCTTTACGGATGTGGTCCACACTCAGCCACCTCAGTGTCGTGGGGTGCACCATGTCATGATAATTGGACTGCAGCCATGCTGATCGTCATGCAGTGTCACTTGCATTGTCAGTGTGGCTCACGGACCCGCAGCTTTGCTGGGTTCAGCACATGTGCATGGGTTTGTTGTGAGATTAGTGATGTGTGGGGAGGGCCCCCTCTGGGCACATTGTCGACGGGGGCCTACTTGCTGTTTGTATGTGTGCTGCAGTATGCCAAGGAGATCAGGGACATGATCCAGAGTCATTGTGGGTGTGCACTGTGCTATACTTAATTGTGCATGTGTGCCATTGTGCCCATCTCCCCCGTCCCCCAGTCCCTGGTCGTTACTCACCCTGTTGCTGTTGGGTCAGGTCATGTTGAGCAGTGTCCGGTCCCCCAACTCCTGCCACCGTCTCCCCACTGATGACTGTGGACACCATTTCCTCCATCTCATCCAGCTCCTGCTGTGGCGCTGGACTCCCACCTCCAGTCTGCATTGCTGCTTTCCGGTTGTTAGCGAGTTTCAGCTTGGTTTTGCGCTTCACATCATTCCAGCGCTTCTTGCAGTCGTCCACTTCCCTTCTCTTCACTCCGACTGCATTCACCTTGGCCAAGATGGACTGCCATATTGCATTTTTAGTTGCCAATGACACAGTGGAGGTGATGAACAGTTGTTGGTGGTGTTCTATCACCTCCGTAATCAAGATCTTGTTTTCCTGCGGGTTCCTCTTCTTCTTCTCCTTGCCCTTCTCCTTCCCCGAGGTCCCTGGCTGGTCCTCCGGGGGGTTTGTGGGGTTCTGGTTGGCCTCTGTACTTGCTCCAGCTTCCTCCATGGTGCTTCTCAGTAGTTTGTGTTTTTTTTTGTTGGCAGTTTTTATGGTGATTTTTCCCGCCTGACATGGGAATAGCAAGCCTGGCGCTGCTTATCGCTGATATTTTTATCGCTGTTGGGCCCATCGCCACTTTTTTCACGTTTGGGTTTCCTTTTTTATCGGCGTCCCGGTAATTTTAACAGGGACATTTGACGCGTTATCGGGAAACTATCGCCTGTTGCCGGCGTGTTGAGAATACGCCGTTAACACAGCATTAGTTTCCCGCGATAGACGGCGTTATGTAAAATTGCGTTATCCTAGGTTGGTGATAATTATCGCCCGTTCTTGAGAATATCCCCCATTATGTCTGGTATGGATTTAACTTTTAAATTGTGGTTCAGAATATCAACCATTCTTTAAATGTGGGTATTCTAGAATATCCTCAGGTATTTTTGGTCTTATTTGTGGTATAGATTGGCTGTCAGAAAGTGGATGGGATTGTGAAAGTTATTGTTATGTTTAAATAACAAAAGGCACACCATTGATCTTAGACACAACTCGATTTCAATGTTAATCTATTCACAAAAGGGTGACTTCTACTGACTATGCCATCTGTTATCCTGTAATTTGTATTGTGCTTAGAAAAACTATTTTTTTATTAAAAAATGTTCTTCTACAGACATCTTTTAGCAGTCCGTAGTCCAAGACCTATTGTGAACAATATCAATCAGTACCATGGCATTTGGGTCCGCCATTTGTTTAGCATTGGTTGGCTTTTTTGTCAGTTTCATTTGCTTGCTTCTAATTTGATGACTTTCCTTCCCCTTCTTGTGTTTGCCAAGCCCTGGATCATAGCTTCTTTTCTATCCTTTTTATTGCATGACTTGCATCCTTCCACTGTTTATATTCAGTAAACTACGTTTTTGTTTTTCGTTCAGCACTACATGGTGCTTGTGAAATTCATGTGTTTCCCTGCTCTCTTCCTCAAGTGCTGCTTCCCAACTCAAATTCCCACCCCATATGTGTTGTTATCCTCTCCTCCAGCTTGTCCATTGCTTCCCTTACCCTTCCCCTCCACATCGCATTCTTTCCTTTATTTAGCAAACTTTACTCAGCTCTTGCGTTGCTAACCCCTCTTGCTCCTCTCATCAGCATTTATTTCAACCAGCACTTTGGCCTGTTTGTTTTATATTGTATTAATTTACTGCTCCAATATTGGCATCCACCATCTTAGAACAATAAACTAAAAACAAACACAAAATGGCCTCTGCATGCGTTATTACGTTGGGTCGCCATATCATGATGACACATACCTGTTCATGCGCCATTGTCAGAAGTTTGTTATATGGATGCTGACCCCAACCCATATTTTCCCTTGAACCTGAGTACTGAATTGTAAACACGCAGTACGCAAAAGACTCTGGTGGTACAATGGAAGAAAGGCAGGGAACGGAGAACCTCTGGAGCGGCCTTGCAGTCTTCAGAATACACCACCACTCTTTCTGTACTTGTCCACCTCCAATGGTAAGACACAGTGGATATTGGGTACAGTGATCTCAGGAGCACCACTTTATATTATATATTACACTACTTGTTGTACTCACCAATGTACGATGCAGGTGAGTAAACTCCTGTGCAAACTCAAAGGAGATGGTGAGAAGAGCATGCTGATTATTTGTAAACAGGGTTGGTAGTGGCAAGCTGCAGGAGTGTGGCTGTAGAAAGACATCAGGTAGGCAACAAGGGGAACTAAATAAAGGTGCATACGGAGGGAGTGTTGTGTGCAAATTGATTAGGGATGGGCATAACTCGCAGAGTTACATAAAAACTTTGTGAGATGCCATGGAGTTCTGCCAATGGGCGGAAAATATTTAGCTTGCACTGCAATTTAGTGCTGGTAGCGCAAGCAGCGCTGAAAAATCAGCGAGAACTGCACCATGTGTTGTGCAAGAGCACATGGCCATTCAAGTTCATTTGGCTCACATTTTCTGGATCCGCGCCGGAGAAAAATGTGTGGTGGAATTCGCCCGGACCTCCGCTTTAAAGAGTAACATGAAGTGACCAAAATTCTACCAATTCCTCGAGTGGAATGACACATTCCACCCGCTCATAGAATTGAGATGACAGCAGAGAAACCCAACAAAATGCACAGTTGCCGAGCAAAGAGTTTTGGGTAGCACAGCGTTATATACTGCCTTTTCCCACCTTAACCTGAAGTACTACCCTCCACCATCTTGTCTTGGGGGAGGCTGCATACTTTATGGTAGCCACAGGTACTATAATGGAATGGGGAGGACGCTAACCCTCTGCTCGCCCTTTGTAATGTTAATGGGACTCCATAGTGTCCATGTCCTTTTCACATATCGTCTGTATCTGTGTGACACAAGTTTTCTCTGATGATGAAGCTGGTGAGATTCCCTATAATCCTGACAGTCACCATGCATGCATGCATCCATACACATCATTGCTTATGGTGTTCTGGATTGGCAATAACCTTTTTTTAATGTTCCCGTTGCTGAACAGCTTTGGCAAATCCTACACACATTCTAGTTCTACATCTTATGTCTAAATGCGAGAGTGGCAAGAAGGAGTGGCTGAAAAATGGGGAATGTCTACTACAAAATGGGAGGAGGATAGGGATTAAGGATGGGTATGAGGAAAAATGCAAATGCAAAAACACACCTACAAAAGGACGCAAGTTGCAATTTACAGTCAAAACAGGCTCAACCCTATTGAAACCTAAGGCACATGCCAGATGGATTCAACCCAGATCTGTGACTGGGGGTGAGTGTTTGAAAAGTTTCAGCACTCCGTCCATCATCTCCTTGTGTTTGCTTTGTTCGCCCTAAGTTGGCAGGGTATGCCCAGACGTGGGTCCCTTTCTCACTTTGCCACTGGATTCAAGCTAGCCTGGCTGATGAGTGCTGTTAGCCCGAAACCGGTCCCAGGATGCTTGATTCTGGTCCAGGGAAGACATGGCTTGGCAGTTCGGTCTGGACTGTTCCCATGAGGCACAGGGTCAAGACTGATTTGCATATAGCTGTGTCTGAACTGGGGTGGCAAAGTGAGCTAAAGAATGATGATGGATTCAACCCAGATCTGTGACTGGGGGTGAGTGTTTGAAAAGTTCCAGCACTATGTCCATCATCTCCTTGTGTTTGCTTTGTTTGCCCTAAGTTGGCAGGGTATGCCCAGACGTGGGTCCCTTGCTCACTTTGCCACTGGATTCAAGCTAGCCTGGCTGATGAGGGCTGTTAGCCCGAAACCGGTCCCAGGATGCTTGTTTCCGGTCCAGGGAAGACATGGCTTGGCAGTTCGGGCTGGACTGTTCCCATGAGGCACAGGGTCAAGACTGATTTGCATATAGCTGTGTCTGAACTGGGGTGGCGAAGTGAGCTAAAGAACGATGATGGATTCAATCCAGATCTGTGACTGGGGGTGAGTGTCTGAAAAGTTTCAGCGCTCCGTCCATCATCTCCTTGTGTTTGCTTTACATGCCAGACATGGCCACTCATAGGTAATGCAAGCAATCCACATAGAAAACAATGGAGGCCGGGAATAACACACCAATATAAAAACCTACGCCAAAAATCGAATTATGTTAATTAAAGCACAACATGAGCAGATAACTTGAGACATTGCAGACACAGATACAAATAGCATTCTTAAAATGCAAAGAAAATTATTTAGAAAACTAAAAAATAATCATATAACTTTATACATTGCAGTCTTATGTACAAATCATAATTAAAAAATGTTAACATATTACCATGCACAGATTACCAATATGTAAATTGTTATTAAATAAAAAAACATGACAGCTCACATCAAACACTTCTCTTCACTGACTCAGACACATCATAACACACTGCATGTCCCAAACACATACACACACCGGCGCACGCAAGCACGCACGCACGCACACACATGTAGCTGATGTCTGACTCCATGGTGTCTCACAGGAAAGGGGAGAGGACACAGGCCAGGGTCTGGGCTGTGCTTCCACTTGTGATGATTGTCATGCTTGGATTGTTTTTGTACAGTGATGCCTGGTTCTCTGTCCTGTTTAATTTGCAATTCTACATAGCATAGATGGAAAACCTCGCCTATGCTAGGTAAAACTAACGTAGGCGGCCAATGTTTAAAATCCGACTGTAAAGTTACCAGTAGAGACTTTTCAGAGTCATGCGAATCCCCATCTCCTCATTTAGAGGTGGGGACACATTTGTTTATGTGTAAATCTCTGTTCGCTGTTTGAGAATTTCCTCTGGAAATGTTTATAACCAGCCACAAGTGTAAACCTACTTGTGCAAACATCTTTGCACGTAGATTTACCTTTGTAAATTGCCCACACTATGTTTATTTTATTTTACACAAATAAAAGGAGAAGAAAATTGTTACATTCATCGTGCACACAACAGAACTCAACACCAAGAAACAAAAACCTGTACCATTATAAGCAGCATACTTGATATCGGCTTCTAAAGCTTTGCGTTTAATGTCAGCGGATGGATTTTATTGTTTTCTTGGTGTTGACAACTCGTGTTTGGAGACAGTACAGCTGATTTCATCCAATACACACTATCACATCACACATGTGACCTGTGTGGAACGCCACCTCTCTGCTGCTAGGGGGATGAATTACTTCATGCATGTGTGCAGACAAAGACGTCTCTATTTTAATCCGATGAACAACGAATGAGGGATATTCTGTTACATAATGCCCACGCCAGCCAAAGGATGACCGTAATGTCAACTCGAGTATGACACAGTGACATCTGTCTTGAAAATGCCGCTTATGTAAAGGGTGCAAAAGACAAGTGATTCAACATCGGAGGCACTGACAATATAACCTGCTTATTTTAGTTAAAGGATTGAGATTTTTAATTGCATACAGCTCCTCTTTTTTAAGACTGTTTGGGTGTCCAGTTTATAGGGAACAGAATCATGGCTAGATCACCCAACATTTTTGACTGGGGCTATTTCATGTCCTTGGTGGCAGGTTAAGGCAGTGTTTGCTGCAAACACTTTTTACCCCTGTATTATGAAAGCATGTTTCCGCAGGTGGCAATGTGTGTCAAAAAAGGTTTGTGTATATTTGTTGTATGTCATTTGGTTGTAGTGAAGATACATACTTTAGTTTTTTTGTGCTGTATTTTGTGCTGCATTATTGCAATCTGATGTCCTGTTGTACTGTTGAGTTGTGCTAACTTCTGTTTTGACTTTTTTGTGTTGTGCCCTGTTATGATTTAATTGTTTTGGTATATTGTTTTGTGTATGTTATTGTGTAAGGTTCTGTTGTTTACATTAAATATGTCAACAAATGCAGCTACAGTTCCAGCCAAAAGCAGCAGATGTTTTTAAAGTTCCTGTGACAAGCAACCATTTACCACTCTCTAAAGTTCTATTTAGGGCACTATTTAAGACATGGGCCAGATCACAAAACATTTTTGATTGGTGCAATTTCATGTTTTTGGTGGTAATTTAAGTGAGTGCTCGCTTCAAACACCTTTACCCACTGTATTACGTAAACAGGATTTTGGTAGTATGTGATAAGACTATTTGGGTATTGTTGTATGGTATTTTGTTGTGCATGTGATGTGTTCTGTTGTTTTATGTGCTGTTGTGTATTTGTACTGCATTATTGCAATTACATTTTACTGTGTTGTACTGTAGTTATTATGTTACATTTTATTTTGACTGTTTTGTTTTTTGTTCTATGTTTTCATTGTGTAGCTATGTTGCTTTCTATATGCTATTGTGTTATGTTGTAGTGGTTTCTTTATACATGTCAAAAAATTAGGCTACATTTCCAGCTAGAAACAACACTTTAAAAGTTGTTGTACAAGCAACCACAGTCTAATATGATAGCAAAATGCAGCTCCAGCTTTTCATCTATTTAGGGCACTAGTTAGGCCAAAACAGTAGCAATTACTGTGTTTTAAACTCTGTGTGATACGGTTTCTGAAGACCTGTTTTAAAATTTACTTTCCTCTTCAACAACATTTGCGAACCATTGGAGGCCACTTTGCCTCCTTCTGCAACAAAACTCGAGAGGTGTGGTGCAGCGGCCAGGGCAGCTGACTTCGGAGCACGGGGTTCACGGTTCGATCCCCGGCTCCGGCGGCAGCTCAGCTCAGCACCATGTGACTCTGGGCAATAGCTCACTTAATTTCCACTCCGGCCCCCAGCGCCTTGAGACTCGTAAGGGTGAGTAGCTGCGCTATATAAAAACGGACTTACTGTATTCTCCCAATAACTGGTTACACTTAGAAATGAGAAAAACTCACAACAGCAGTAGGAAATTGGGTATTTGTTACAGTAGTCCCCCACTTTTTGCCTGGTATTTGATGCAACTTTGACTGAAGTGCACTGGGTTCCTACTAACCAGGTCCCCAGTGCCAGTGTTCCTTCCCCAAAACAATACAACTGGTCACTTGATCCCCAAGTGACCTCAGCTTTAGCACCTCTGTAAGTCCCTAGTAATTGGTACCTCTGGTACCTACGGCATAGGTACTAAAGAGAGTCCCTACGAGCTGCAGCATATCTTGTGCCACTCTAAGCGACCCAGCACCAAATTCTCCAGATTACCACTGCAGGCTGCATGACAAGATGCTCTACAAAGTGAAAACATGACATAGCACACATGTGTGCCATGTCCCCTAACACTGCATGTAATATCATGCATGTAATATCATCCCTACAGCAGGCCTTACAGCCCTAAGGCAGTGTGCATTATATTACATGTGAGGACATATGTGCACAAGCAGATATGCCCCTGTACTGGTCAGTTCCATTACTGCCAGTACAATTGAGCAGGGCAGCCATTGTAAAACAAGTACTTGACACTGGTGAAAACGAGTTCCCCAGATACATGATGGCTTCACTGAAAACATCTCATATTAATAAGCCCACACTGATTCCAGTGTTGGATTTATTAATACAAGCACCCAGAGGGCGCTATAGAGGTGCCCCCTGAAAACCTACCACCTACTGGTGTGCCAGCTGCCTGGTCTTAGCCAGCCTGCTACCAGAGACAAGTTTCTGACCCTCAGGGGTGAGGACCTTTACTCTCAGGAGGTCAGGAACAAAGCCTGTTCAGGCAGAGGGTGTCCCCCTCCCACAGTATGACCTGCAACATTAGCTTTCTAAGGCAGGGAGTTTCAAAGAGCCCACCACCTTTGGTATGCAAATCTGGCTTTCCTCACAGGAGAGAATGCTGCCCCCTTTGTCCAGAGTCCCTTTGGCATCTGTACAGGTGGAAAAGTAGTAGTCAGAGAGGCGTGCCCACCCTCAGGCTAGTACCACCCCAGGTGGGCTACCTGAAGTGGATGCAACTTTTCAGAGTCTGGCATCTATGTGATTGCAAATTTAGGAACTATGGGACAGGGTTATGCCCACTTCCCACAGGAAGTGGTCATATAGGTCGCGTAATGACCCAAAGGGTCAGTAGCCTATTGGCTACTTCTGTCAGGAGTCGGGCCGTGTAGCGCCTACCTAGCCGTTGATTCCTACAACTCCCATGAGGCCCAGGGAGAGGGCGGAGTCACGCGTCTATAAGACGACGCATTGAGCGCACAACCAGCGTGCGTAATTCCAGTGGCAGGGAAGAGTTTACTTTCCTGGTGTACGGCGGCAGCATCGAGGTGTGCTGCGGGGTCTTCACCGGCTGGAGGAGATCCACTACTTTCACGAGCACGGCGCAGGCGGCGGTGTACCATACCGCGGAAGCCCGTCGTTGCTGGACGGAGGTCCAAATCCTGGAAGGACTCGGGAGAGTTTTCTGTTTCTCTTTGGAACTAGCCTGATCGGAGGAGGTCAGGTGAGCGGACTCACGCGGTGAGGGCGGCGGTGTGCTAAACCGCGGAAGCCTAAAAACCGTGAGCATACTTTGTTATACTGATGGTGTAGACTCCTAGGGCGGCGGTGTACTAAACCGTGGAAGCCTTTTTCTTTCGTTGTTCTCCAACACCTCCTCACTGGTGGGTGGCGGTGCTGTAACCGCAATGGTGTCTAACTTACGGGAAGGGGGAAACCTTGCAGCTCAGCTCAGCACCATGTGACTCTGGGCAATAGCTCACTTAATTTCCACGACGGCCCCCAGCGCCTTGAGACCCGTAAGGGTGAGTAGTTTGCGCTTTACAAATACGGATTTATTGTTTTCTATTTCGGTTGTCCTTTGGAAGAGAGGGGTTGTGTCATTGGCGATAACTTTCTTGCTCATGATTCTAGGATGTCGGGAGGTTTTTCGACAAACAACATACCCTCATGTGAAGCCCTTACGGGGCCATTTGTATAAAGGCTGCTTGAGACAAAAGGTATATGTTAAAAACAGTAGCGAGATTTATTGAGAGTAGTGAGGTTTCAACACCTGTTATTCATTATTGTTATTCTCTTTTTTCAGGTTCTCATCCCAGCTGTTCCTACCCCTTCCTATCCCTCACCTGATCGCCCTATTTCTCTGTTATATATAATTGGAGTATGGGGATGTCAGGGGGTGGAACCATTATTGCTTCATCCGGACCCTGAGGAGTACCCAATCCTGACAGAATTACGCACCCAAGATACGATACCCCTCCCGGTCCGGGGGTAGCAATAGATGGCGTCCCTAGACGATGTTGTACAGGCCCTGGCGGTAGTGCAACAGGAACTTGCAGCTTCCAGGTTAGAAACAGCGGCCTTGAGAGAAAGGGTAGACAGGCTGGCTAGAAACCCTTTTGATGCAACGGTCTCTAGCACCCCACAAATACAGGTTACGGTTCCTCCTCCCATACCACGGGCGAGCCCAGAGAGGTATGCAGGGGATCCGCAGAAGATCCAGGTCTTTCTTACACAGGTGTTGCTTCATTTCTCCTGCAGGCCTTCATCATTTCCAAATAACCACTCCAGAGTGGCTTTTGCGATCTCATACATGATCGGAGATGCCGCCAATTGGGCAGTTCCTTTGGTAAGGAACAATGACCCGGTGTTGTCGGATTGGGAAGCGTTCCGATCCGCGTTTGAACATGTGTTCGACAGACGAACTACTACTTTCAGTGCGGACCGGGAACTCCTTGAGCTGCGACAAGGAAAGCATGATCTGATCACGTACCTCACTTCCTTCAATCGTTTGGTGGCTGAAGCTGCGTGGCCCGAGGAAAAGAGAATGTCTCTTTTCTATCAGGGGTTGCGAGAAGAACTCAAGGATGTTATTGCCCAAATAGATCCCCAGCCTGGTTCCTGTGCTGATCTCATCAGTTTGTCCTTACGGTTGGATGGTAGGATGTATGAGAGAAGTAGCGAAAGGTCTAGAGGGGAGAGGATGTTTTACAGGTCAGACAAGACCTCCAGGAAGGAGGCTGTTACCACCGATAATCACAGCGAACCCATGGAGGTGGGAGCCATCCGAGCACCACTTTCGCGGAGTGAGAGAGAGAGCCGACGTATACAAGGGTTGTGCATGTATTGCGGGAAAAGAGGACACTTTGTACGTGAGTGTCCCTCCAAACCAAAGGCACCAGGACCATTGTACCGGAATAAGAAAGCAGCGGTGTCGGTGTTGAGCAATGGGTCAGGGTTGTCAGTGGAGCCTCCTCCCCTTGGCTTGGGAGAAAGAGAGTGGAAAATACCGTCTTTGTCGAGTACCAAAGTTAGGGACACCGAATCCCACATAGTGGTGGCGGTGGGACTAGAAACTCAGCATCAGGTACACCAGGTGTTAGCCATGCTAGATTCGGGGGCCACGGGGAATTTTATTGATGGCGGGTTGGTGAGGCGACTAGCTATCGGTAAGGTAACTCGTGAGACCCCTGAGGAAGTGTTCGCGGTGGATGGGAAGCCGCTCAAATCAGGTCTAGTTACAGAGCAAACTGAGACCTTAATAATCTCCATAGATGATGGAGTTAGACAACATGTGGAGGACATCTCATTGAATATCATAGAAGCCCCCAGTATGAGGTGATATTGGGCATGCCATGGTTGTGGCGTCATAACCCTACGGTAGATTGGAGACATAAGACCATTAAGTTCTTGTCTAGGGAATGTGAGGAACACTGTTTACAGGGGTACGAGTCTCGAGCTGCCGCTTTGTTACACCCATTTTGCGCAGCCACAGCGGCAGAGAAGGAGGTCGTATTACCAGAAGAGTACACGCAGTTTGAGGAAGTGTTCAGTAAGACTCAGGCCGAACAACTCCCACCCCATCGGGCGTACGACTGTCAAATCGATCTGATTGAGGGAGCCACCATTCCAGCATGTAGAGTTTATGCGTTATCAGAGCCGGAAACACAACATCTTAGAAAATACCTGGACCATTTCCTAGTTATAGGTTTCATTCGACCCTCACGATCTCCTGCAGCTTCCCCTCTTTTCTTTATATCGAAAGCGAGTGGAGAGCTTAGAGCGTGTTGCGATTACAGAGCGCTGAATAAAATTACAGTTCGTAATCGCTACCCTTTGCCTCTGATACCCGTTCTGTTAGATCAGGTGCGTGAAGCTACCATCTACACCAGATTAGACCTGAGAGGGGCGTATCATTTGGTGCGCATCAGAGAAGGTGATGAATGGAAGACAGCGTTTAAAACGCGATATGGGTTGTTTGAGTATACTGTGATGCCGTTCGGGCTGTGCAACGCCCGGCGGCTTTCCAGTATTTTTTGAATGACGTTCTAAAAGAATTTGTGGACCACTTTGTGGTAGTGTATATCGATGACATCCTCATATACTCTGTGTCGGTCGATATACATCACAGTCATGTCATGTGGGTCTTGGAGAGGCTGCGTGAGCACCATCTGTTCTGCAAACTTAGCAAGTGTGAGTTTGGGGTTCGTGAGGTGGAGTTTCTAGGGGTGATTCTGTGTCCGAACGGATTGAGTATGGCGGAACGCAAGATACAAGCCGTACAGAAGTGGCCCATTCCAACGTGCACTAGGGACGTTCAGTGTTTCTTGGGTTTTGCTAACTACTACCGCAGATTCATCATGAACTTCTCACAGGTGGCTGTCCCGATCACCCGGCTGCTTCGCAAAGGGGTTCCCTTTGTAAGGACACCTGAGGCATCTGCGGCTTTTGGTCATTTGAAGGAGGCGTTTACCACCGCCCCTGTACTAACACATCCGGCAATGGGGGCTCCATTCATCGTGGAAGCCGACGCTTCAGATGAAGCCATCGGAGCCGTACTGTCTCAGAGGGATAAAGACACCGGACAACTCCACCTGGTGGCCTACCTCTCCAAGAAGCTAAGTGCAACAGAGAAGAACTACACTATTGCTGAGAAGGAACTGTTAGCAATCAAAAAGGCCTGCCAGGAATGGAGACATTACCTGATGGGAGCACGATATCCAATCACGGTGTATTCTGACCACCGCAATTTACAGTACATGAAGACGGCCCGTCATCTTACACAGAGGCAAATGAGATGGACCCTGTTTTTTGCGGAATATGATTTTGTCATTACCTTCCGGCCGGGCACTGACAATCGTAAGGCCGACTCCCTTTCTAGACAGGAATCTGTGGTAGAGAAACCAGCCTGCATCCCTGAAGCCATCATAGATCCAGCAAAGGTCATCTGTGTAATGCGAGTGGAGCGATTCCTGGCAGACGTGAAGAAAAATAGATCCACGGAGAGGTGGGAGAGATGGGCCCAGGAGGACGAAGCTCGGAGCATAAAACAAGGCTTGCCTTTCCAGAACGGCAAACTGTACCTTTCCAATAAAACCCTACAGAAAGCCGCATATGAATGGTGCCATGTGTCTCCTTTGGCCGGGCATCCAGGAATCCGTAAAACCATCGATCTGGTACAACGGCACTTTTGGTGGAAATCGTTGGTATCTGATGTGCGTGCTTGGGTTGCGCAATGTGAGGTCTGTGCCAGGTGCAAGAGCGATTCCTCTGGGAAAAAGGAAAACTTAGGCCGATGCCAACTCCACACTTACCCTGGCAACATATGAGCATGGATTTCATCACAGGGCTGCCTGTGGATCAAGGATATTCCGCAATTTTGGTAGTGGTGGATAGCCTGACCAAAACAGGCCATTTCATACCGTGCAAGAACCTCCCGACTGCCGGCCAGACCGCACAATTATTGATGGACAGAGTATTCAGACTACATGGATTGCCCAAAGTGATCGTGTCAGATAGGGGACCCAATTTATCGCCAGTTTCTGGAAGTCGTGGTGTAAAGCCCTGCAGATTGAATCGGCTGTTTCAACGAGTTTCCACCCTCAAACCGATGGACAAACCGAAAGGTTAAACCAGACCCTGAAGAAATATCTGCGTTGTTACGCCATGGAGGCACAGGACTCATGGGTGTCGTTGCTATGGATGGCGGAGTTAGCCTACAACAACGCTCTGCACAGTTCTATCGGGGTCTCACCATTCGAGGCGACTTTCAGATACAGCGCAAAGACTCTGCCCATTGATCTACCAGTAGACCTAGCCGACCAACCGTCTGTTCTAGCTCACATGAAGACACTATGGGCTATCCACAGGAAAACAAGGAGACACCTGGTGGAGGCCAAGTTGCTGTATAAGAAGTGGGAGGACAGACGCCGAATCGATGGTCCTGTGTATCAGGTTGGAGACAGGGTTTGGTTGTCTACTAAAAATATCAAGTTTAAGATGCGCAGTGTGTTCCACCCCAAGTATATTGGTCCATATAGAGTGGTACGTCAGGTGAACCCGGTGGCTTTCAAGCTACGGTTGCCTGCCAGTCTCCGTATCCATCCGGTTTTCCACTGCAGCCTCCTGAAGCCAGCTAGGGAAGCTAGGAGGCGGTCGCCACCTCCGGTCTCCTGTGAGGGCGGGCTGGAGTACGAAGTGAGAAGGATCCTGGACGCGCAGTATCGCAGGGGCAGGCTGTGGTATCTGGTCTCCTGGAAGGGGTACACCTCGGAGGACGATTCCTGGGAGCCGTGTGTCAACGTCCATGCTCCTGCGGCTGTGGCCGCATTTTATCGCCGGTGTCCCGGCAAACCAGGGTCTAGGAGGCGCTGGAAGGGGGGGCCTACTGTCAGGAGTCGGGCCGTGTAGCGCCTACCTAGCCGTTGATTCCTACAACTCCCATGAGGCCCAGGGAGAGGGCGGAGTCACGCGTCTATAAGACGACGCATTGAGCGCACAACCAGCGTGCGTAATTCCAGTGGCAGGGAAGAGTTTACTTTCCTGGTGTACGGCAGCAGCATCGAGGTGTGCTGCGGGGTCTTCACCGGCTGGAGGAGATCCACTACTTTCACGAGCACGGCGCAGGCGGCGGTGTACCATACCGCGGAAGCCTGTCGTTGCTGGACGGAGGTCCAAATCCTGGAAGGACTCAGGAGAGTTTTCTGTTTCTCTTTGGAACTAGCCTGATCGGAGGAGGTCAGGTGAGCGGACTCACGCGGTGAGGGCGGCGGTGTGCTAAACCGCGGAAGCCTAAAAACCATGAGCATACTTTGTTATACTGATGGTGTAGACTCCTAGGGCGGCGGTGTACTAAACCGTGGAAGCCTTTTTCTTTCGTTGTTCTCCAACACCTCCTCACTGGTGGGTGGCGGTGCTGTAACCGCAGTGGTGTCTAACTTACGGGAAGGGGGAAACCTTGTTTTCTATTTCGGTTGTCCTTTGGAAGAGAGGGGTTGTGTCATTGGCGATAACTTTCTTGCTCATGATTCTAGGATGTCGGGAGGTTTTTCGACAAACAACATACCCTCATGTGAAGCCCTTACGGGGCCATTTGTATAAAGGCTGCTTGAGACAAAAGGTATATGTTAAAAACAGTAGCGAGATTTATTGAGAGTAGTGAGGTTTCAACACCTGTTATTCATTATTGTTATTCTCTTTTTCAGGTTCTCATCCCAGCTGTTCCTACCCTTCCTATCCCTCACCTGATCGCCCTATTTCTCTGTTATATATAATTGGAGTATGGGGATGTCAGGGGTTGGAACCATTATTGCTTCATCCAGACCCTGAGGAGTACCCAATCCTGACAACTTCCTTACAATCCCCTAACACCTCTACATTTAGTATTTAGGGGACCCCTACACCAGGAAATTAGATTCTGCTGACCTGAAAGAGGAAAACAGATATGAAGAGTCACAAACTGCAAGAACAGAAGATCAGCAATTGAGTCACTGTGAAGTGCCCGAATGCAATACATATTTTCCCCCATTGGACAACCTTGGACACGTAATGCTGAAAAGCACCTCTGCACCCGGCCGCCCCAGTGCCGCCCAAGGTGACCTGTTAGTGCTGCCTTGGACCTTGCCCCATACTTACCTTAAGTCCCAGGGATTGATCCTGTAAGTCGCTGTGAAGTGCCCGAATGCAGTACATGTTTTCCCCCCATAGCATAACATTGGGCACCCAACGCTGAAAATCAGCTCTGCACTCGGCCGCCCCAGTGCCACCCAAGGTGACCTGTTGGGACTGCCTTGAACCTTGCCCCATACTTACCTTAAGTCCAGGAGATTGGGCCTGTAAGTTGGTGTGAAGCACCTGTTTGCAGTGTATGTCTTTCCTCTGTAGGATAACATTGCGGCTTCAGAAATTGCACTAAATGTTGATTTTTCAAATCTGTAAAAAATCATAACTCGAAACGTACTTATCTGATTTTGATGATGTTGGTGCCGAAAGTTATAGAAAGATAAGAGTTATTTTTATAAATTTGTGTGGATCTCCTTATTGAGTCGTGTGCATCATTTATTGACTGAGTGTGTATTTGCAGATGTCTAACATTCCTCTCTGATAAGCCTAAGGCTGCTCGGCCACATTGCCTCCTGGAAGAGCACCTTGGGATTCCTAGAGCAATCCCCTGTTCACTCATAAGGGAATATCTGGACTCTTTGCACAGTATACCTCTTTTTGGTATACTAAATAAAAAGTCAGATTCCTACAGTAGTGCACAGATAGCTGGAAAGAATTATATAATTTAAAATGCCTATTTAAGTTAATACAATGGTAATTGCAAAAGTAAATTCTTGGCCCCAGGCTTGATCAGCACCAAAAGGAACTTATTTTTGCTGTTTCAGTTGAGAGCATACAATTGTTGATGATGATCAGATTCCGGAACAAAAATCCTAAGTTGAATATGCAATTTTTTGTGTTCAACCCCATGCCTTCTGGGTTAAGTGCTGTGCTGAAAAGCACCATCCAGTTGCATTGTTCTGTTCCACATTCAAGGAGTTCTTCTTGGTTCATAATTCTCCTGTTTCCTGAGACTGATTGGGACAGTAGTGTTTATTTTAACTAAAGGCACCGATCGGCCCTTGACATACAGCCTATGCTCCTGCAGCCACGTACACCAACAATTTGTACCTGACCCAAGAGGGGGTATTTACAGCTTGCAGAACTATGGTATATGTAAGTTGTGCACAAATATGAAATCCTGCCACTTTCCAACTCCTCCCTGTTGATATTTATTATTAATAAACTGAAAAAGGTGAGCACCACACTCCATGTATAGCATACTCCATGTATAAACCACCATGATTCATTTAATGTTATGAGCAGGATCTTTGAGATTTAAGGTCACCTAAAACTAAAACAATTTGTTGGGTTATAATACAATGCATCTGTGAAGGAGTGTACCTGTTTGGCCTCTTGAACTTACAATGCCCATGACTCTGGATTTTGTGTGCCACCACAGACTAATCCTGAATTTTTAATAACATTTTAAAGAATTTGAATTTGTTCAGTTATCAGCCAACTGTGGAAAAATTCATTAAAGATCAATGACCTAATAAAATACTACAAATGAAGGGGCTGATTACGAGTTTGACGGTCCATGGGACTGCCAAACTCGTGGTGGAGGTGCAGTGGTGGTCGGGTATCGCCACACCAACAGTCCGATCACTGTATTACGAGTGTGGCAGTCGGACCTCCAGAGAACCGCTGCAACCACCAGGGATCCGCGATCCCTGGTGGTGGCTTGGCAGTCTAGAGAAGCAATATGTTTGGCGGTGCCACTGTGGCTCCGCCAAGCATATTACAAGTTTCCCCACTGCCCGCCTTTTCATGGCAGTGAGCCTGCCATGAAAATGCTGGTGGTGGGGAAACAAAGGGGGCCTTACAGGGCCCCCTATTGCCTCTGTGCATGGGGATGCAAGCAGGGGGGCACATGTTGTGCCCCCCTGTCTGCATGCACCCCTTTCCTGCATGGCATGGACTGCAGAGTCCATGCTGTGCAGGAATGGCCTTCGACGCTCCCATTGCCGTGCCTTTCTTATAGGCACCCCGTGGGATGGTTCACTGACAAAATATCGCCTCTGGAAATATCGTCATACCAAAATATCTTCACATAAATATCATTGTCAAAAATATCTTCATGCTATCTTTATAATGTAAATGACAAAAATATCGAATTAAAAATATCGTTGTCATGAATATCATTGTACAAAACTTAGGGGCTGATTTCGATGGCAGGCGGACTTGAGTCTATTTTCATGGCTTGTATAACATTCCAAAATGGCGCCCACAGTTACTTGTGACTACCACAGACTTTCATGTGGAGTCTGTTTTTATGTTTACACAAGGCTATGTAATGAATCCTCACTAATTACTCACTGTGTGATCAAGACAGCGTGTCTGTCGAAACGCGTAACCTGTGAGCATTAAATTCTGCAACTGGCTTTTCCTGAGTGTGCGTATTACTTTGGACTTTCTGTGGCATATCTATATATATGCATATATATATATATATATACATATATATATATATATATATATATACACACAGAGGATCCAATCCTGAATGAAAGGAAGCAGCACGCCATTTCTGTCCACGAGTGCAAACAACGCATTTCAGACGAAACAGCCTTTGTAAAGTTTACCAACCAAACGCCTGGTGCCATATGTATGAAATCACAATAGACATAGAAGAAATCCTTATGGATAGTTGCATGGTCGTAGTCGTGGACAGAAGTGGTGTGGCGCTTCCTGTCATTCAGGATTGGATCCTCTGTATATTTGTGGCTTCTGCCACCACTGCTGGCACCGACACCGAAGGGCAGGCATACGGCGTTGTGGCAGTTTTTTGTGACTTCATATATATAAATATATATCTACTCTGGCAAACAAAGTCGGAAGCCAAAAAACGGGCGCACTCAGGGATTTGTAAGTAAAATACTTCTTTTAATGTGCGAACCTCCCGCACCAACAGACGCGATTCGGCATGAAGCCTTTTTCGAAGTTGGTTACCACATTATCACACAATCATTAAATGCAACCCAATGTGTCACGTGTTTACATTAAACAGCAAAGACGGCTTGCTTACATTGCTCTTAATCACCAAACTCATGGCGGCCATCTTTGAAAGTGTTCCAAAATTAATACTGTGTATAATACAAGTGCAAACAAAAATGAAATAAAAAACACAATTATATCCAAAGGTAATCATTTTCATACATGGATATGCATTCTCCTAGGTGATGACATTTGTGGGTTTCAAATCTTAATGTATGATGAATGTTTTGACAATCACGTCCCCCCCATGATGCCATCAAATTCCTACGAGAACTCATAATTGAGCCCATAGTGGGCAATTATTCCCTAGAAGGTGAATATAGTGATTCAATTTATGATGCTTGTATATGGTTAACAAATATCATATCTTATGCATGAAAGCAACTTCCAATAAAATTTCAAAAGTAATAGGCTCATAATTGCACCCTGAATGGGCCATCTCCATTTCGTCATGGAAACATTTAAAAAATGGCATATGGATCATTCAATAAATTAACTATAACCTTATTTGCAAAAGTTAATTTGATCTTTGTTACAATATTGGCGAATAATTCATTTCTATATACAAAAACTACAAAGCTTGACGTTATTTTGTCATATTGTTCGCCTAATGTATGTGATGGAATATCATAGAATGAATGACTCATTTTAGACAAAGTGTAGTGAAAAGATGTGGTCCACAGCATGGAAGCTTGAGCAGGAGCTTTATTAGGGAAACTGCTATACAGGTCTATACAGGTCTAATGGGCCCAGAGAATCAGCACCAACTGAAAGGCAAGGTGTTCTAATCCTCTGTACCCATACATTCTAATACAGAATTACACTTGGTAGGAGGTCATAACAATCACAACATTCTATACCATAAAGAACATGAAGAGGGGGCACAGCAATATGCAGAACACCACATATCTCCCCCCTTTTAAAAAAAAAAAAACAAAGGCCCCCCCCAAAGAACATAAAAGAAAAAGAAAGGAGAAAAGAAAAGAGAAATTTAAAAAAAACAAAAAAACTACTAATCACGCAGTTTACATGGAACATTTCTAGCTCTACAACTTCTCCTTAAAGTTGACTTAGCAGGAGACATAGGCAACGAGTCTGGCAAATTACCACATTGTGAGAACTTGGCAAGACGTGAAACATTCCACCATTGGCCATTGTCAAGGCGAACAGCGTGGTTTTTCACTTCAACAATGTAGCAAGGTTCTCTGAAATTGGATTTTCCTTTTTGCAATAACAAAGGATCTTTGACCCTGACCAAATCTCCAACAGTGAACTTGATCACTCTCCTTTTTTCAGAATGACAACGTTTTTCATATTTAGAGCGATTGGAATTATCAGAAGCAATCTTAGCCCTAGAAACTTCAGATGATACATTACAGACACCTCTGATAGCGTCCAATTTCCAAAAGGGGCATAAAGAAAAAGAAACTTTTCTGCCTCTCATCAACTCAAAGGGAATGGCACCAGAAACAGAGTGGGGAGTGGTCCTATACGCCCAAATCATGTTTCTTACAGCAGTTTCACAATCACCATTGGTATTAAGCGTACTCTGCACACATTCAACCAGAACCTTATTAAATCTCTTAACTTTACCATTCGATTGAGGGTGATAAAGAGGGGTGCGCAGATGTTTCACACCCAGTTTGGCCAGAAACTCTTGCATGGAGACAGAAGTGAACTGAACCCCATTGTCAGTTAGTAGTTCCTCCGGGACGCCTTCTGTGGAGAAAACATCCTGCAAGAAACGAATGACGACCTTGGAGTTGGGTTCAGAGACACCTCTTACTTCCACCCACCTGGAAAGATGATCAATGAGAACAATAAAGTACCTCATGCAGTTGGGCAAAACGTGAAAAGGACCAAGAAAGTCAACCGCAACTTTTTGCCAAACTCTAGCTGGGCACGGGACAGGTTTGGGTATGGGAGAGCTGGTGGTAAGATGCTTGTCACTATAGCAGCACTGGACACAATTCCTGACTCAATTATCAATATCTCGGTCCATACCGGGCCACCAAAAATCATTTCTGATCCTGCGCTTTGTGGCATTCATCCCCAAATGGCCAGAGTGAGTGGTTTCCATTATTCTTACTCTGAAAATGTCTGGGGGAACGAGCTTGCTATCTCTAACCAACAAATCATTCTCAATGGAAAGTTCGTCAGAAATTTTGCAGTAAGGTTGTAAATCAATAGGGAGGGATTTCTCCTTGGGCCATCCTTTAATGACAAAATCCATTACTTGTCTCAAAATGGAGTCATTGGTAAGGGCATCCTGCCAAAGTGACATGTCAGGACAAATAACAGTGTCGTCAACATTGGCGATTATACATTCTTCGATATCATCCGGAATATGAGGGCTAGAGTGAGAATTGTCCATGGGAAGCCTGGACAAGAAGTCCGCTTTAACATTCTTTCCACCGGATATATGGAGGACAGCAAAATTGAACTCCAGTAGTTTGGTGGACAACCTAGCCAGTCTGGCCGTAGACTTTTTTATCTTGGTACCAGAGAGAATGTCTACTAAGGGTTTATGGTCAGTTCTCAACCAAAACTTCCTCCCCCAAACATAAGACTTAAATTATTCAATGCCCCACACACAAGCCAGCATTTTTTTTTCTATTACAGAGTACCTCAACTCTACATCTCTCATCCTCCTGGACGCAAACCCTACAGTGATCTCTTTTCCACCATCAATCTGGGATAACACAGCACCCATACCAAAGGCGCTCGAATCAACAGTGATAAAGGTATCTCGGCCTTCCACGTAAGCTTGGAGTGCTGGGGCAGATAATATACATTTTTTTATTAGATCGAAGTGTTCTTGACATGTGGCTGTCCAAATGAATTCAGAGCCTTTTTTTAACGAGTTCCTAAAGCATTCAGTGAGACTTGAAAAATGTAATGAACTTAGAATAGAATTCGCACAGACCAAGGAAAGAGCGTAACTGGTCTTTGTCCGTGGGGTGTGGTGCATTGACAATACCCTCAACAATACTGGGCTTGGGTCTGACACCATCCTTAGTGAGAACATGACCAAGATATTCAATTTCGTTCACGGAAAAGATACATTTATCTTCTCTCAAAGTGACGCCATTGCTTTGGAGGGTCTGTAGAACGAGATCCAATATTTGGTTGTGTTCTAGCACTGTGTTAGCATGCACTAGAATATCGTCCTGGAAGATTACAACATTGGGGACATTAAGAAACATCTTAGTCATTACTTTCTGGAACACAGAAGCTGCTGAGGCCAGTCCAAATGGCATGCAGCAACACTGAAATGTACCATCAGGTGTCACAAAAGCTGTGAGGTGGCGAGATTGTTCATCAAGAACTACCTGATGGTACGCTGAGCGTAAATCCAGCTTTGAGAACCACTTGGACCGACCTACGGCAGTAATGAGATCATCTATACGAGGTAACGGAAAGTTCTCCACCCAGATTGCTTTGTTGAGAGATCTTAAATCAACACATAAGCGAAGTTCTCCAGTCCTTTTTTTAGCTAAAACAATGGGAGATAACCAGAGAGTGGCATCAACACGTTCAATTATACCATCATTGATCATCTTGTTAAGCATAGTGGGGAGATCACTTCTTACACTGTGAGGGACGTTCCTTAATTTGTGCTTAACTAGAGGTACACCTTCTTTGATCTTAATGGAATGCATAAAGTCTTTGGAAAAATTAATCTTATTATCGAAGATCTGTTCAAATTTTTCTTTCCATTGGGAAGAATCAGAAATGGAGTTTACTAAGGAAACAGGATTCTTTTGACCAGGTCTAATAATCATACCAAATTCGGCCTGGTGCCACCACCCCAGAACATTAATACCTTTCAGAGCAACATAAGCTTTACCATGGATGGTTTTGTTTTGAAAAGAGATATCAGCCCAGAAATATCCAGCAAGATCAATCCTGCTACCCTCAAATGCAGTAGTGATGACATCAGGGGGTAGCAAAACCATGTGAGACCAGGTTTGTTTATATTTATCAATGGAAATAATGGTAATTCTTGCACCCGAGTCAATGAGTAGAAGAATATCATGACACTGGATGGACACTTGGACAAAGGGATCCCCAAATCTCTTTTCTGTGTGTACATTATTTATGTCCAAGAATTCAACTGAGACAACAGATAAGGATAACTATTCGACTCCTTTATCCAACTCATCTGGAGTCCCGTTGGGAACTAGCTCTTGAACACTTCTAATAGGGAAGCGTTTGCCCCCTCTACACACCTTCCCAAAATGGCCAATTTTTTTATATTTATAGCACTCTTGGGCAATAGCAGGGCAGTTTCTGAAATTCGAAAGATGGGAGAGTGAGCCACACCTGTAACACTGGAAGCCAGAGAGAGTGCGTGCCGGAAACATATTCGTATTATTCTTATCAGATAGATCTTTACCCTTTTTCAACTTGACATCGCTGAGAGACTGTTGAATGCCAGAAGAAGAACTAGTGGCAGCAACCGTGGAATAAGTATTGGATTCTAACTGTTTAGAATCCAATTCTGAGCGTTTGATGCTCTTAGCGATGTCAATTGTCTCATCCAAAAAAGGATATTTGCAGGAAAGTAATTTCTGTTGGCTCTTCTTGGAATAGCACCTGGAAACAATTTGGTCTCTTCTTAACTGAGAGGTAAAGTCATCAAAGTCGCAATAACTGGCTAAAACCTTTAAAGCAATGACGTAAGTATCGATAGATTCACTTGGTGCTTGAACGCGAGTAAAAAATTTGTGCCTGTGCACAACCAAATTGACTTTGCCCTCAAAATAGGTACTAAGGGGCCTATTACGATGGCGGTCAGAAAACCTCCCCGACCACCATGGTAGCTGGAAAAGACCGCCCGTATGGACCGCGACATCACCGCCGGTCGAATTACGATGACCCGTGCTCGAAATCCGACTGCGGCGGTCTGATCGGGGCCTTAACATTGCGGCGGTTGCTGCTGCCCGCAGCACCGCCGCGATGCCAAAAGGAGCATGTCCTGCATTTCCCTGCTCTGCGTGGCAGGCAGTGCCTGCCACCTGGTACAGGGAAATGTAGGGGGACCATGGGTACCCCCCCAGTGCACCCCCCAACACATTGGGGGCCTGCAACGGGTCCCCGGAAGACAATCTCCGCATGCCTTTCCATGGCGGTTTGACCGCTGAGGAAAGGCTGGCTACCGCCGGCATCATAATCCTGCCGGCGGAGCCTGCTCTGCACCGCCACCATTATCCTGGTCCTGCTCCGTCCGCCAGGCAGGAGTGCGGATGGCAACCGGTGGAAAAGCGGCAGTCGGAATTTCCCACCGCCGCGGTCACCACCGCCATCCTTATTTGACCGGCTGTTTTCTTGGTTGCGATCGCGGTCGGATGTCCACCGCCGGTCCGGCGGGCACCACCGTCGGCCCGGCGGTGGACATCCAACCGCCATCGTAATAGCCCCCTAAGTTGTTTAAGGGCTAATTGGTATTCGTCCATGTCACCACTGTCGTGGCCAGTGTAAGTGGTTAAATGATCAAAAACATTTTGCCCCTCTACGCCCAAGTAATAGTATAAGAGACTGCCTTTCCTATCCGGTTTGAACTTCATGCCATCAATTGCACCCAAATAGGCATTGAAGGTTCTGAACCAAAGTCGCCACTTTAAAGGAGGCTCTCCAGGATCCTGTAGAAAATAACTTGGAGGTGTGACAGATTGCATGATGCAGCAATGAAGAGTACTAAGGCAAAGAAGCACGACAGTGGAAGCGAGAGAAAGAATAAAAGTGTGAAAAATGAAAGAATCAGGAGAAGAAGAAGGAATAAAGAAATGGAAAAGAAAATGAAGATACCAGGGTGAAATAGAAAAAGGAGCTATGGCCAGGAAAGGATTAAGTTGGATGAATAAGTGAACCCAGAAATGCAGTGGGAAAAGGGAATTAAAAACTGAGAATTGCAATAAAATGTAACTGAGTAAAAAAATGAGGAAGTAACAACAGTCGTTTAAGCAGGGAGAAAATGTACAGGAAATAGTGTGGATCACTGAGTCCACAAATACTTGGTTGAAGTAGGTGTGCTAGTGTTCCACAGGAAGCACACAGGAAGTGACCTCACGACGTGCCCACAACACGACCGGAAAAAGTTCCCACGGTCAGAATATGTAGGAAGAGGTTGGCGTGCTGGTGCTTGAAGAGGAGCGAAGTGAGACTGGAGTGAACTCCCATGGTAGCAATGCCCAGGTGATACGAAGACTTCAGGAGCCGGAGCGGTATCACACGGCTGAAGAACAAAGAAGAAGATGACAGACAGCGCATATCCAGGTAACGCACTGCGACTGTGACATGAAGGCAGGGGTGAGCAGAGCAGGAGCGTGAGGAACGAGGTTCGAGAGGTTGCACTCGCAAGGATTCAAAAGTAAGCAGTGGCGCGTGTAGAAGTGCTTGAGAAGCCGGCAACAGTCAAAACAGGCCACATACACGCTGAAACAGCAGCGTTGCTCACAAAAATGCTCAAAACACAAAAGCGAGCAACAGAAGGAACAATCGTGCTCATGAGGCAATTTACGTAGAGTATAAAGGCATACGAAGGGGGCAGATGTGGCTGGAGGAGTTGGTTAAACAGGAGGCACAATCATGTACTCAAGTCCAAAATCGTGGAGGATTGGATGAGCACGGAGGCATGCAGCCTCAGGATGAGGAAAAAAAAGAACCTCTGGGCCCGATAGAAGGAAAAAAAAAACAGTACCTTGAAGAATCGGAGGCAGGATAGGAAAGCACTTGCCAAGGGAGGTAGCTTGCTCAGCGAAGGCAGGATAGAGAAGCACTTGCCAGGGAAGGCAGCTCACACTTCGGATCACTCCAAGTCCCAAGATCCTCGCCAAATGAAAAGATGGGGTCCACAGCATGGAAGCTTGAGCAGGAGCTTTATTAGGGAAACTGGTATACAGGTCTAACGGGCCCAGAGAATCAGCACCAACTGAAAGGCAAGGTATTCTAATCCTCTGTACCCATACATTTGAATACAGAATTACACTTGGTAGGAGGTCATAACAATAACAACATTCTATACCATAAAGAACATGAAGAGGGGACACAGCAATATGCAGAACACCACATGTAGTCTAGAGTTACAGACACCCTGTTGACTCCAAAAAGGTGGTGCAACCCATTAGTTCAGTCTAGGTGCACCCACATTTCTTCGTCGTTATTAAGACCTAGGGGAACCATCGTTTGCAGCTTTATTATGTATCTTGATTCCAGGATTCGTAATTTTCTAATCCTATCCCCCCCTCTTTCGTCTTTGGGGACTTGGGCCAGGCAAAAGAAACTTAGTAGGTCCCTATTACTTTGGTGTGTATTTTCAAAGTGGCGAGCCACCGGGTAACTGCTATCCTTATTGCTAATTGCCCGCATGTGTTCTAAAATGCGTCTTTTTGTGGGATGAATCGTACTCCCAATATATCGCTTCTTACATGGGCATACCAAGTAATAAACAGTGTATTCCGAATTGCAGTTGAGAAATGAGTTGATTTTCCATATTGTTTTGGGATCTTCCTCTTTCATTCTGTATGTGGTTACCTTCTTGCTATATTTACACGCCTTACACTTAGTGCAGGGGTAAAATCCTGTAATTATATCTCTTTTAGGTGTTGTAGAGCGAAAGTGGCTATGTACTAAATGATCACCCAAAGATTTACATCTCCTGTATGTTATTGTTGGTCTTGAAGGGATCGATTGTCTTAAAATCTGATCCTTTTGTAGGATGTGCCAATTTCTTTTGAAGATCTGTGCTACTTGTGATGATCGTTCATTATATTGAGTGATCATTCTAACAGGTTCTGCAATTACCTGTTCCTGTGTTCCACTGGTCTTTTTAGCCACCAACAATTGCGATCTCATCACTTGGTTTACCCTTGTTACAGCTTGACACAGGCTGTTGTTGGTGTAGCCTCTAGCTTTAAATCGTTGTAAGGCTTCAGTTTTTGCTTGCTGATAGTCCGATTCTCTAGTGCAGTTATGCTTCATCCGCAACAATTCCCCATAGGGGATGTTGCTAATTAGATTCTTTGGATGATAGCTCCCTGCATATAGGATCGTATTTCCTGACGTCGGTTTTCTATATAGCCTAGTCAGTAGTTTGTCATCTTCTACATACCTTCGAGGTCTAAGTAGCATACTTTGGTGTCACTGTTTGCTGTGAAAATCAAATTTAACTCATTGTCATTCAATGATGTAATGTATCCTTCTACCGAAGAATGACTGCCTCGCCATACGATGAACAGGTCGTCAATATATCTAGCCCAAAGGGCTATCTTGTTGACCCATTCTTCGTTTCTACCCGCCCATGCCACGTGCTTCTCCCACCAGCCCACAAACAAGTTTGCGTAGCTGGGGGCGAAGCACGTGCCCATCGCGGTCCCCCGCTGTTGCCTGTATAGTTGTCCCGAAAATATAAAAATATTATTTTCCAGGCAAAACTTAACCATTTCCAAAAAGCATTTGATTATGTGTGTGGTATTTCAATGGCCTTTTATCTAAAAACCATTTCACTGCTTTGAGACCCTGTGTGTGGTTAATACAGGTATAAAGACTTGTGATGTCCAAAGTTATTAACATCATGTCCTCCTCCCACGTTATCCCTTCGTTCAATCTCAAAAAGTCCTGTGTATCATGCACATAGGATGCTAGATCTCTGACTAGTGGTGATAAGAAGGACTCTATATATATTGAAGTATTGCAATATATATATATATATATATATATATATATATATATATATATATATATATATATACATATATACCCAATAACATCAATAAATTAAAAAAATATAGTAATTTAATTACAATTAAAAAAGTAAACAACATAAAAAATTATCAATTTACAAAAAAAATATTAAATATTAATAATTATAAACATGAGATATTTACATACACAAAAACATAATAATGTAATTTTAAATGAAATAAAGGAAACTATAAAATTCTGTAAATAATACATATACTATTCCCACTCCAATTTATACAACAGTAGGAAAAATGTTGGACTCACTCCAGTCATTGCAAGAGCAGGGAAATTGTTGGACTCATGAGGGGTAAATTTAACTATTTTCTCTGCACACAGTGCAACAGTAGGGAAAGTGCTGGATTGGGGAGGGCTAAAATGTATTTTATTCCTACTGCAGTCTATGCAC
Source organism: Calotriton arnoldi (assembly GCA_963921515.1). Taxonomy (NCBI): domain Eukaryota; kingdom Metazoa; phylum Chordata; class Amphibia; order Caudata; family Salamandridae; genus Calotriton; species Calotriton arnoldi. Next base: position 278,509 of record CAWUFW010000399.1, read on the forward strand.
AGTAGAGAAAGTGTTGGGTTACGAAGAGGTAAAATGTACTATTCCCACTCCAGTCAGTGCAACAGTAGTGTAAGTGTTAGATTAAGGAGGGGTAAAATTGACTATTCCCAGTCCAGTCAGTGCAACAGTAGGGAAAGTGTTGGATTGTGGAGGGGTAAAATTTACTATTCCCACTCCAGTCAGTGAAACAGTAGGGAAAGAGTTGGATTGCAAAGGGGTGAAATTTATTATTCCCACTCCAGTCTATACAACAGTAGGGAAAGTGTTGGATTGCGGAGGGGTAAATTTGACTATTCCCACCTCAGTCAGTGCAACATTAGTGGAAGTGCTGGATTGCGGAGGGGTAAAAGTTATTGTTCCTACTCCAGTCTATGCAACAGTAGGGAAAGTATTGGATTGCAGAGGGGTAAAATGTACTGTTCCCACTCAGTCAGTGCAACAGTAGGGAAAGTGTTGGATTGCCAAAGGGTAAACTGTATTATTCCCACTCCAGTCAGTGAAACAGTAGGGAAAGTGTTGGATTGTGCAGGGGTAAAATTTACTATTCTGATTCCAGTCAGCGCAACCCCTATATCCCTGCCAAACCTACAACCCGCACCTAAAACTTAAAATTTAAGAAAATGAATTACACAATTGGCAGAGTTAATTATCACTTACCTAATTATTATTAATTTAAAAATAAATATTAATTAATTATAATTAATTTACTTCTCACCCTATACCCCTAGAAACCCACAACCAACACCTGAAACTTAACTTAAAAGAAACATTACTTACACAATTAATATAGATTTTTATCAAGTAAGTAATTATTATTATATAAAAATTAATTATTAATTAATCATAATTAATGAACTTTCAACCCTTTACCAATACAAAACCCACAACACGCACCCAAAATGTAACGTACAAAATAATAACTACACAATCAACATAATGAATTATCAATTAAATAGTTAATATTAATAAAGAATGTATTAATAATTAATTATAATTAATTTACTTCCCACCCTGTACCCCTATAAACCCAACAACCCGCTACAGTACTCAAAATCACAAAAATATTTTAAATTTAATAGCTACTAAAAATGTAACAACTATTTAAAAAACATACACAATACTTATATAAAATATTTATAACACATACATCTAAAATAAATACAAAAATATATAACAATAATTAAAAAACAATATTATAAACAACTACATTTTTGTAAACAATATTAATGATTTCGATATTTGCAAAATCGATATTACTTACCTTAAAATCGATATTCTTGACAACAATATTTTTGCAGACGATATTTCCAAGTCACAATATTTTAGACACAATATTTTGGTATGACGATATTTTGGTTTCCATATTTTGTCTGAATATCCGTGGGACCGCCTCGCCACCTGCCCACAATACCACAAGAAAACTCGTAATCTGGTGTGCAGGTGGCGGTTGGCTTTGGCAGTGTGGGAGCGGGCGGTGGTGTGGGGGCCCACTCCCATACTGCCAAAGTCGTAATCAGGCCCTAAGTATGGACTGTATTATAAAGCACATTTATATGAGGGAGCCTACTAGTGTTTCTTTGACATATTTCCACCTACATTTTACATAAATGTGACTGCCAGCATGGAAATTGAAGGAGAAGACATTACCTATAGACATGAACTAGAGGTTGTGAAAAAGATTGCATTAACCCTTCCATTGAGCTAGAAGTACAAACATTTAATATTTAGGGGCCGATTCCGATCTTGCTCGGAAAGCACTCCGTACAACTCGGATCCGGAGGGCTTTCCGAGAGAGACGTGCTCTGGGAGTCCGAACGAGCGAGTACAATGCAGCCGTATGCTGACGGACTCGGTTCGCTCGGACTCCCTTTGAACTCAATGGGAGCCTGTGTACAGACGCGTACACAGGCTCCTATAGCAGAAAAGTGGTGGGTGTGGAAAAGCGTACACCCTGTGGCGGGCACCCCATGGTGCCCACTACACTGTGCATGCTTGGATCGGAGGGACCCATGGGCACCCCCCGTGATAGATTCGGAGGGCCCCGGGTGAAGGGGGGCCTGGTACGGCCCCCCGAAGTGCGTTTCTGACAGCCGTTTAGTCTCACTGAGACCGACGCGAAGCGGCTGTCCGAATCGTGCATCGTACTCGCTCAGTCATAAATCTGCTCCATTGCGTGGCACGAGTCGTCTACAAACGAGACGTACGGAGCGGTTCGGGTCCGGAAATGATTCAGTCGGCGCGTACGCGATCTTCGCATCGTACTTGGTCGTTCGGACCTGTGTACGATTTGGTCGTAAACAAGGGCTACGAATCGGATCCGGTAAAGCCAAATTCGATTCGGAGGCCTTCTGAGCGGGATCGGAATCGGCCCCTTAATGTGTTGCAGCCCAGCATTCGGCTATCACAGTTTGCTATCATAAAACAATTCAGGTTCTGATGGCCCCTGGTATAACTACTGGTAATAAGTATATGGAATCAAGGGTTAGGGAGCATTAACACTTGAGTTGCCAACTCTAGTGACCACCAACCTCTAACCATCATATTGGATTTAGCATACTATAATCTCTCAAAAATGCTATGACCGGACACGTTCCTAAGGATATGTAGCGGATATCAGTTAGAAATATATATTCACTAGCTCATTACTGACTCACAGATCACCTGCTTTACAAAAAAGATAAAGTTGAAGTGGCCTAACAGTTCATGCTAATCTAGCCCTTATCAAGCTGAGTCGAGCGTGATACAGATGGGTGGTCACTCTCTGCAACAGTACAGATGAGTTATCAATAATGGTGTAGAATTCACATTGAATAAATACCAATGGGTCAAATTAATTAAAGCCATGTTCAGTAAGCTTCGGGCTAAGATAGTCCAGTGCTATTCAATTTCATGGAAGTTCGTTTAGCAACCAGCCAGCTGTCAGAAGAGTGACAATACTGAACACCAGCTTTGAAAATATCTACAGCTCTGGCACTGCTTGAACTCCTAACTGGGACCACAACCCTGGCCTACACTCACCTCACTCTGCCAAGACTACTTGGTCAAATAGGTTCATTGTAAAAAGCTGATTACTGGCCTGTACGATTTATTGATCACAAAACTTTTCTCTGACCCCACAGGAAGACCACTCCAACTTTGAACGCAAGATCGACTATGGGTCATATATCTGACAAAGAATGGTCCTACCTGCTCCAAACACATGACAAAGGATTGCGTGAAGCTTGCATTAAATGTAGCGTCTTTAAAATGTTACACAATTGGCATTGGGGACCAAGTAAACTACACCAGGCCCAAATGTCCACTATGGATGAGTGCTGGAGATGCGCCTCCTCAGGTGGTGATATTTCACGCATCCTGTGGTCTTGCCCTCACATCCAGACTTATTGGAGTGATACCTGGTGCACCCTCAAAGACACGAGTGGAATCCCATTCGGCCCTTCCCAAGCAATGGCAATACTTCACAACATAAGAGATATGCGGGGACTTAATATCCACATGAAACTCTAGATTGTCTCGGCCCTGACGACAGCGCAAATCTGCCTTCTTTGAGGATGGAAAATGTCTACTCCCCCCACACTCGCTGACCCGATGAAGGCCATGGCCATAATGGCAACCTATGAACAACTGTTATATAGACTGAATGACCAGGTTCAGTTATTTAATGACATTTGGAGTGTGTTCCTTACTTGACTCTATATTTCCATGATGGTGACTATTTCTTCTTGATGTATCCATCATGATTACTGCTGCTCATTACTCTGGGAAGACCCACAAAGTGGGTAAAGTGTGTTGTTCTTATTATTATTGATAATGGCAGATCTCTTCGTCCTGACCTAGGACAATACACTACTCTCTTATTGACCTCCACCTGTTTATTTAGATCTTCTGATTAATAGATGTGGCCAGATTGTGTTTTTTCACTGCTTCCTTTGAACCTATGGGCTTACACTTTGTGGATATTGATGTTTACAGGGCCGCATATTCACCCATGCTGACAGTGTGTTGATCTTTGTCAGTTTTGTTCAGATGATGTCACCCCCTGATGAGGGACTGGTTTTGTGACCCACACTACATCTTGCTTAATAATTTGTCTTGTTCACTACAAAAATAACAAACAGATTCAAACATAAGAAGAGTGACAATGTTTCATTAGCTAACGTGCGCCCGGTTGTAGCTTAACTATTACTTTTGAAAGTCTACCACTATCAGACAAGAGATCATACCTGAAAAACAAAATGGAAATCTACACACCCACTAGATCGCTATAGTCAGAGAATGCCGAATTGTTAGTAAACTCACCATTTAAATTAAAATACATTGGGAAAAGACATTTTGAGGTCTATGAAGTCCTCATCTGGAAGAATCTACTCATGTGATAATAAAGTCTTGTTTAAAAGCCATTTTAATGTTTTAAGGGCATAAGCATCATCTTTAATCTACGCCTTTAAACCTTTACATAAATCACTGAGCGGTCAATCATACAAACATCCTCTTAAAGTTTTGGAAGCCAAGCTACAGCCAACAATTGCATATGGCTCGCCTATCACCAGGGGAAAAGATGCTAAACTATTGGATTTATTAATAATTATGACCTGTAAATTGGTCTTTGGAATTCCCAGGTCAATTGGACAAGCCGAAATTCGTTTGGAGTTTGGTCTCTCAAGACAGTCTACGGTAGTGCAAGGGTCATTTTTGAAATGTATGTATTCCCTGTTTCAATCTGATCCTGACTCTTTAGCAAACAAATGCTGGTGTGAAATAATTTGTTCTGTTCATACAGACGCCTGGAGATCTCATATTTCATCATATTTTCAGAGTTTTGATCTGCAGTCAGGATTTCCAGAAATGACAAAGTTCAGCTTTAAACAGTTCATAAATAAAAAGATTAAAATGAATTCACTCATTGCGGTTAAGGAGGCTTTAGTGGCAAAAACACATGCTTGGTCTCTGATTACTTCCCATCCCTCTTTGCGAATTCAGCTATATTGGACTGCTTATTTTTCAGCCCATATGAGGGATACATTTTTAAAATTAGGACTTGGCAGATACCCCTCTAAGGAGGGCACGCCAACCTGGATACAACAATGGCCAACTAGTGAATGTAGACTTTGTAGGTGGCTGTGTCAAAATTTACTACAAATTGTGTGTGTCCAAAATTGTTTAAAACACGTTGTGCATTACTAAAACCTTTATTTCATAAAGCTGGGGTAAGATCTGCTCATTCTATGTCTATCGGGTGTGTCGATTCCATTGATTTGTAAAATGCTAAAGTAAAACAATTGCCGAAAAAATGCTGCATATGTAGTTTACATTTATTAGTTAAGGCCCTTTTTAAAGGTAAATTTTATAGGACTGGATAAAAGAAGGATATTTGTTTTTAGGCACCTGGCACTTTGAATTTTTATGCAGCTTGAATCAATGATTCTGTTTCTGGTAACCTTGGGAATTAGGCCTTAAAGATTATGTGAAAGCATAGAGGCACTTTATTGTTCATCTGCACGATGGTATATAATGTTTATAGCTTTATTGAATTGTTTTATGACCTGCTATATTGTGATCCTATGGTGGTCAGTTATTTAGCTATTCGTCTGATTAGACTTCATAGACCACGTGTAAGCACTTAGGCACTTTATCGTCCATTTGTATAATGGTATATAATGTTTACAGTTTTTATCGTATTATATCAGGAACTATTTGATCATTATATGTTACTTTTACTATGACCAATGAACAACTGTGATAAAGATGTGTATATGTCGTATCAATGTCCCAGTATGGTATGTAACCATTGAAGCATTTCTTATGTACAGTTGCATATTAATTAGTGAAATAAGGGAAATGAAAAAGGTCCTAGTTAATTAACATATCACATTTTATTAATGACTGAGGAATCGTTTTTTATATGATAACAATGCTTCAAATTGTAATGATTTTTGTTAATCAAACAATAAAGAATTACTTACTACTCATGCATCCCTACTAAACTCCAACCACCTGTTTTCTTAGAAAATGCTCATATTGGTTGTGCCTGTAGTTTAGGGCAGCTATTGGATGCGAATGGTATTGCGCTTGTGTGATGCAACTGGGGAATCTACTAACTCAATCACTCATACCTAAGCCCACAAGTAGTGTACAGATACCATGGCCTCCTGCTACATTTAGGCATGACATTTTCAAACACAGAGATGAGAAGAATGTAGTGCATTTGGAAATCCTTGCCCTGCCCTGAGCCCATCGGGTTGCAAGATTCCACTAATATCCATGTAGACGCTGCATTGCGATTATTAAAAAATGTTCTTATCTAAGCAGATCTCTGTCTATATTTTAGGCAACACAATTTCAGTAAGTGGCACTCACTTCCGATGCACATCATATTGCACCGTTCTTCCTGGTAGCTTATAAAAGTAAATGATCCACAAAATGACAAAAAAAATATTTATTAGACTCAGGCTTTAAATGTACTCTTTAAGGAATTATAAATTTGTTTTGATTACTTTTGTTGAAACACTGATCTCAAAAGTAAAGGCCCTGCATTTTGTTTAATTGCAGGGAAATAAGGGGGTCATTACGACGGCGGGCGGACAAAGTCCGCCCCCCACCGTCACGGAATGTGGGACCGTCCGCAAGGGGTGCGGCGCTCCCGCACCTGACATTAGGATGCCACCGCGGCGGTGGGACACCCTATTTCCAGCATTGTGACCGGCGGTGCTCACAGCACCGCCCGCCACAATGCTGTGAATGCACGTCATGCATTTGCATGCACAACGTGACAGGCACCGCGCGGTGCCTGCCACCTTGTGCATACAAATGCAGGGGGGTACCATAGGTACCCCCCATGTGCACCCCCCCACCACCTCAACACCCTGGGGGCCCGCAACGGGCCCCCAAAAGCAAACACCGTATGCCTTTCCGCATTCATCTTAATATGGATGGCGGTGTCTTGCAGACACCGCCACCATATTATCCTTGTTTTCCACCGGTCGACGAGTCGACCGGCGTAAAAGCGGCGGACGGTCTTTCCGTCCGCCGCGGACCCCCCAGCCATCATAATATGGTGGGGGGTCTTTGCTGTGTGGATGGCGGGCGGATCGCCCCCGCCGGGCCGGCGGTGACTACCGCCGGCCGGGCGGGGGCGATCCGCTTGCCATCATGATGACCCCCTAAGTTTCTACCAGAACCTTCAGTCTACCACCCTGAAGTGATCTTTCCCTAACTTGGGTTGGCGACTTCCAACTTATAAATGCATTATATGACTTGATTTGATACTTTCTTGAGCACAATTAGGGGCATATTTTCTACGAAGTGGCGGAGCGCGTCGTTAGCCTCCTTGGCTTAATGCCGCGGTCCGTCACTTCTGAAACGCAAGACTGAACCATATTTACAACAATATGATTCAGCCCTGAGTTTTCCCCTTTGCTGGTGCTAAATTTAGCAGCCTAGTGCTAATGAAGGCACCCTTGCACCGTAGTGCAAGGGTGCCTGCATTGAAGGGAAGATTGGCTCCCTTCCTGCACATAAATAATCTTTAGATGGAGTTTTGTAACTTCTATGTGTGCTGCTTATACCAGCACACATAGAAGTTGCAAAACTTCATTTTCTTTATTGGTTGTTTATGTGCAGGAAGGGTCACCTTCCTGTACATAAACAATCAATGGCCTTTTGCTGTTTTCATGTGTACTGCACAATGCAACACACATGGAAACAGCAAAAACGAGGAGAAATGAAACATTTTCCTCATTGCGCCTGCTTAAGACCAGGTTTTCCCTGGTCTTAATTTGGCGCTGCCCCATATTTACGCTGCCCTTGTAAATATGGAGCAGCTTTAAAATCAATGGGTGTTGCGGTGGAACGCCCACCGCAACACCCACTGCCCACCCCTTTCACGCGGTGCAGAGACAGAATATCAACGTCGAAATATCGAATTGCATGAATATAGAGTCAAGAATATCGATGGTGGAAAATATCGAAGTAAGTGTTTCGTTGTTTAAAATATCGATTTTTGTGTAATGTAGAAATATCGAATTTGTAAATATCGATTAGAAATATATTGTTGTAAATAATATCGACTGTTTGTATTTTATTTTTTTGTTTAATGTTGTTTTTTTATTAATTTGGTAGTAGTTATTTTATATTATTTAATTCTTTTTTTTTTGTTTGTTTTTTATTGTATTTTAATTTATTTTTAGGAGCAGGATGTTGGGTTTAAAGGGGATAAGTGTGGGGAGTAATTTAAAAATATTTATTTTACATTTTTTATATTTTTTCAATTTTATGTAAAAATCTAGGAGCGGGATGTTGGGTTTTAAGGGGATAAGGGTGGGGAGTAATTTAAGAATGTTGGTTCAAAATACATTGTAATGAAAAAAATATTGAAATATACAAATAATTGAACAAAAATATATACATTTAAACTATTCTAAAATGTTTACATTTTTTTGAGGGATAAGATTTTGGTGTAAATTGTGTAAAATATTATATAAATATTTTTCTAAATTAAACAATTAAATAAATATATGATTGGTTCATTATTTTTAAATTTTTTGCATATTATTTTATAGTTTTTGTTTTTCATTTTTTTAGTTGCAATAAAATTTATATAATTTTACATTTTAATTTTTTTTAATTTGTATTGTGATTTAGAATGTAATATTTATATTTTTTAATAATATATTATTATATAATTGTATTAAAGAAAAATATTATATATTTGTACATATTTGTCATTTTTACAGTATGTAGTATTTTCCTTTACTTTTTTGTTTTGGGGTTAGGAATAGTAATTTGTTTGGGTTTTTATCCAGCATTTTGTTTTTCGTTTAGTTTGTTTTGGCGTTGGAATAGTAATTTATTATGGTTTATTATCCAGCACTTTCTTTGAGTTTAGTTTGTTTTGGAGTTGGTATAGTAATTTATAGTGCTTTATTGTCCAGTACTTTCCCTGAGTTTATTTGGTTTTGGGGTTGGCATAGTAATTTATTATGGTTTATTATCCAGCACTTTCTTTGAGTTTAGTTTGTTTTGGAGTTGGAATAGTAATCTAATATGGTTTATTGTCCAGCACTTTCCCTGAATTTATTTTGTTTTGGAGTTGGAATAGTAATTTATTATGGTTTATTATACAGCACTTTCCCTGAGTTTAATTGGTTTTGTAGTTGTAATAGTAATTTATTATGGTTTATTATCCAGCACTTTTCCTGAGCTTAGTTGGATTTGGAGTTGGAATAGTAATTTATTAGGGTTTATTATCCAGCATTTTCCCTGAGTTTATTTTGATTTGGAGTTGAAATATAAATTTATTATGGTTTACTATCCAGCACTTTCCCTGAGTTTAGTTGGTTTTGGAGTTGGAATAGTAATTTTTTATGGTTTATTATCCAGCACTTTCCCTGAGTTTAGTTGCTTTTGGGGTTGGAATAGTAATTTATTACGGATTATTATCCAGCACTTTCCTTGAGTTTAGTTGGTTTTGGAGTTGGAATAGTAATTTATTATGGTTTATTATCCAGCACTTTCCCTGAGTTTAGTTGGTTTTGGGGTTGGAATAGTAATTTATTATGGTTTCTTATCCAGCATTTTCCTTGAGTTTAGTTGGTTTTGGAGTTGGAATAGTAATTTCTTTGGGTTTATTATCCAGCACTTTCTCTGAGTTTGGTTGGTTTTGGAGTTGGAACAGTAATTTTTTATGGTTTATTATCCAGCACTTTCCCTTAGTTTAGTTGGTTTTGGAGTTGGATTAGTAATTTATTATGGTTTATTAACCAGCATTTTCTCTGAGTTTAGTTGGTTTTGGAGTTAGGAATATTACATGTTTATTGTTTATTATGTAGTTTTTTAGAGAGTTTATATGTACATTCAAATAAAAAAGGAGATGTATGTTAGTTTTTAGTGTTAATTTTTTTATTTGCAAACACGTATTTTTTTTGTTCACAATTACATTGTTTTTATTTGGTTTTGTTATACAATTTTTGACAATATAAAAAAACATGATTCAGAAATTTAGGGCATCATTACGATGGCGGGCGGAAAAAGTCAGGCAAGAGGTGCGGCGGTCCCGCCATGTGTATTAGGATGCCAATGCCACGGTGGCATCCCACATCATTTACATTGTGGCGGGCGGTGCTGTGAGCAGCACCCGCCGCAATGTAAATAAAGCATGTTGCGCATTGGCATGCACAACGTGACAGGCACCACGCGGTGCCTGCCACCCTGTGCATGCCAATGTAGGGGGGTACCATAGGTACCCCCCAAGTGCACCCCCCACCCACCCTCCCCCAGGGGCCTGCAACGGGCCCCCATTGTAAAAGACCGTATGCCTTTCCATGGCGGCGTTGCCGCCATGGAAAGGCACATCTCCGCATGCATCATAATATGGAATGCAGTGTCTTGCAGTCACCGCCACCATGTTATGCCCCTTTTCCGCACGGTCGATGAGTCGACCGGCGGAAAAGCGGCGGACGGTCTTTCCGTCCGCCGGGGTCCCCCCGCCATTGTAATATGGCGGGGGGGAAATGGAATGCGGGCGGTGTACAATAGCGGGTGGATCGCCACCGCCATACGGGCGGTGGCGATCCGCCAGCTATCATAATAACCCCCTTAGATATTATTCAGAATTTATTATAAAGTATAATATGTTTTTAACATACATATTTCTTTTTACAGTTTTGAAAAATGCAAAATTTTCTGAAGTAGTCATGTAATAGTAAAGTAAATATATTTTAGTAATTTTTTTTTTCTTTTTTTTAAATACGTTTTATATAATTGCATTTTTGTTGTAAAATTATATAATATATTAAATATTATTATTAAGAGAATAATATTTAATATATTAAATAATGTTAAAAAAATAAATATATTTTTTCATCATATATTTTTTTTTATAAAACTGTTATATTGGTTGCACATTTACAATAGTCTTATTGTAATTGTATATTTTGAAGGTGAGTACATGAAACAAGCATACATTTTAATATATATTAAATATGATATTTTTTGTTTTTTGATATAATATTTAATGTATATTTCACAATTTTTTGTGAATTTTTTTAACATTTGATTTTTTTTTTACAATAAATAAATAAATATATTTAATATTTTGGATTTTTTAAATAATTCTCCATTCTTGTCTATGGGGAGTTAGGAGCTCATTACGATGGCGGGCAGACCTGAGTCCGCCCGCCATCGTGGTGGGAATCGGGTCCGCCCGCCATGCATGCGGCGGTCCCACACACCCAATTAGGATGTGATGGCCACCATGGCGGTCGCATTTTGCACTTTAACATTGCGGTGGGTGCTGTTGACTGCAGCACCCGCCGCGATGTTAAAAATGCAAGTTCCAAAGCTGCACCTGTATAGCGAAGGCTCCCCCATGCGATATCCAAGCGGGTCCGCGGCATTGGCATGGCGATGCGGAGCTGGGGGAGCCTTCGCTATACAGGCGCCGCTTTGGAACTTTGGTTGTCCCACGATAAACTTGAGAAAATTGCGAGGCAACGCCCACTTGGGAGTTAAGACTACCAGTCCCAGCATGCAAGTATCAACTCACCTGACTTGCATTTGAGACTTTTTGAAATAAAAGAGGGGATGTTCTGCTAGCCTGTTGTTTGCCTCTCCTTTTTTCTACAAACTGCCCAGAGGAAGGAGGTTATCTGAAACGTGTTGGCAGTACCTATGTGGGGAGTGGTTTCGAGTGTGCTGCCTCTTTGATGTTTGGCTTACCCTCAGTGAGTGCATCCCAACGAAGGGGCAACCTTCATTTTCCATATATATATATATATATATGTATATATATATATATATCACCACACACCGCATTTCCCTCGCAGCAATCCTGCTACAACACGGACACGGACCAAGTTTCCAGTGCGTTAAATTCTGTTTATTCTTGCGATGCCGCCATATCATTTCGGCTCGTCCGAGCCTTGATCACATGACAATATATATATATATATATTGATTATAAGGTCTTTAATAGTAAACATGTTTGTATAATTCTTTTATTTGAAAATAAACTTACATTTGTCGTTGTTTAATTTGCTTGTATATTTTATTGATGGTCGTTGTTGATTCACTGGTTTCTTTTTTCTGTTGGTTTAAAAGCAAATTTTTTTTTTTTTAAAGTGTTACATTTAATTTTATTATTTTTTTGATTTATTTTCTATTTTGTATTTAGTTGAGAGAAACAAATACTTAGGGCATCATTAGGATGGCGGGCGGACTTTGTCCGCCCGCCATCCCGACGTACAAAGGGACCGCCCGCCATAAGTACGGCGGTCCCGTGGGGGTAATTAGGATGCGCCCGCCACACTGGCGGGCGCATCCTGCATTTCAACATTGCGGCGGGCGGTGCATTCAGCACCGCCCGCCGCAATGCCAAAATGCATGTTGTGCATTTGCATGCACAACGTGGCAGGCACTGCGCGGTGCCTGCCATGTTGTGCATGCAAATGCAGAGGGGTACCATAGGTACCCCCCATGTGCACCCCCCATGTAAAATACCGCATGCCTTTCCGTGGTGGCGTTGCCGCCACGGAAAGGCAAATCCCCGCATGCATCCTGATATGGATGGCGGTGTCTAACAGACACCGCCACCATATTAAAAGCTTTTCCGCCCGGTCGACTCATCGACCGGGCGGTAAACCGGCGGACGGTCTTTCCGTCCGCCGGGGTCCCCCCGCCATAGTAATTTGGCGAGGGGAATTGGCATGCGGGCGGGAGAGAATGTCGGGCGGATCGCCACCGTCATGCGGGTGGTGGCGATCCGCCCGACATTCTAATGGGCCCCTTACTGTTTTTAGTTGAAGAAGTTTATTTCATTGATGTTGTTGTATGTTGAAGTTTGTAGAATATGTGTAGAGAAAAGTATTTGTTAGGTATATTTTGCTTTTTATTTAATTTATTGTTTTTAATATTTTGCTCTATTAGTTTGTTAATTAATTTACTAACTTAGGGGCCTATTACGATGGCGGGCAGAGACACGACCGCGGTGCTGGCGGTGGCATTAACACCCATTTACCGCACGCCGCCAGTGGTCTTCACGCCCGCCATATTAAGATGGGCACACATTGCCCATTTCCCGCCCGCTGCGGTGCGACGCCGACCGCCATCAAAGTGCGCCCACCACCGCGGCGGAGTGAGCCAATCACCACACACCGCCGTGCAGAATGACGTTCCGTACGCCGAAGATATCACGATGCCGGAAACATGGCAGCGCACCGCGACGGAGAAACCGCACAGCGAAAGACGGCGGAGACACCACAGCGGAGACAGAAAAGAGACACCTGGGACACAACGCGATGGATCCTGCCCTACACGCCTTCCCAGTGCTGTACATGATACACCATCTGCAAGTCATCGTCCGCCGCGGACGCCTCCGCAGGTACGTACAGACACAACAGTGCAAGTAACACAATACACAGCTCCAGGGTGGAAAAACTTCGCATGGGAACACCACACACCCCTGTGGGGACAGGCACACAGCCATCACTGCACACACACATGTTCCACCTGTGACAAACACACCTCGCCACATACTGCCCACCCATGTACCGCCATCATGAACAAATGTCCCGGTCAAGTCACCACCGCGGTCAGTGTGCATGAAACCATGCATACAACGCAGAGCCCAGGGCCAGCGCATGCCAAGGGCACCGTACAAATCGCACAGAGCCACAACTCCATCCACAACACACCAGCTACCTCCCTGAAGGGACACAACATGTGCCTCCCAAGTGCCACTCCTGCACAACAACCACACAACTACAGCCACACCATACCCCACGTCCCAACAACTGCATATACAGCCACAGCAGGACCCTTTGCACAGGAACACATAGCATAGAAGCCCAGGCCCCAGCCAAAACACACACCACAACAACATCACACACAAGCCAAGAACACTGAGGCCAGGCACAAAATGTACACACACACAGATGAGGACCAAACACTTCACTGCACACACTACCTGACAAGTCACACACACACACACCACCCTGACTCACAGCTACATACCCACACCACATGCCATCAGTAATGGAGGACAACTAATAGGAAAGCCAAAGTGAGGTGCCCACAAATGGAAGGGCAGTGACACAACCATCAAGCATGTGTGTTGCCCATGCAAGACAAGACACATGTGAGAACACACACAGCCCATCACAGCACACATGGCTGACACAGTCAGTCAACACAAACCACGGTCACCCCAATGCAACAACTCCTGGAGACAGCAAGGACACCCATGTATAGGCACAGGGATGTAAGGAAGGCCCTGAACTGAAACACTGACCAGCCACACATAGGCATCCAAATACTGGACAAGAGAATGTCTGCTGCACAACACACAGGGCCCAGTGACACACTACATGACAGCCAAGCACAAGTAGGATATGTCACACATACCTCCTCCCAAAACAGCAACACACAATACTGCCATGTGCACAAAACACAACCACAGGGCTCAACAAGTACACATACAGGCACACCACTCCAGGGTGACACATGGCAGTAGTTGACAATGCAGGTGCACACACATCCACAGTCACAACAAAGTCACCCCCTTCACACCATACACTTCTCCACCACCCAAGTGCACACATTGGAAGTAAGCCATGGGACCTGGATAACTCATCACCACAAGATGTCCATACACCGACACTGATTGGCACACAGAAAGGAAGCTCACGCAGACCCCATTACCCTGGCCTGCCTGCCTGTAAGCCTGTGCCCAAACTCCCACCCTGTGCTGCCATTGCCCACAAACCTGACATGTGTCCACCATAGATAACATGAGCAAAGAAGGAAGATGACAACAAGAATTCATTGCCAACCACCTGCACTGCACCCATAAGTATCACAGTCAGGTAGAAATGAAGTGCCTCCCACCCCTGCAAAAAAAATGAAATGTGAGACAACCCATTGGCAATGTTGAAGTGGCATACTGAGCATGTGACACAGTAAACCATGCACACACAGAAACAACTTTACTCAGGAAGGACACTGACACAACTCACAGCAGGACCAACTGTGTTTATTCACAATTTGCATATTGAGACAACAAAATTGGGCAACAGCAAAGCCAGTGGGCATTTCAATATGCACAGTATTTACATGAGAAGCTGCACAGGCAGGGGGCAAACAGCAGTGAACAGCAAGGCCAGTGGCCAGTCCAAAGTGCAGGTGAGGTACATGAGAAGCTGCACAGGCAAGGGGCAAACAGCAGTGAACAGCAAGGCCAGTGGCCAGGACACAGTGCAGGTGAGGTACATGAGAAGCTGCACAGGCAAGGGGAAAACAGCAGTGAACAGCAAGGCCAGTGACCTGTCCAAAGTGCAGATGAGGTACATGAGATCCTGCACAGGCAAGGGGCAAACAGCAGTGAACAGCAAGGCCAGTGGCCAGTCCAAAGTGCAAGTGAGGTACATGAGAAGCTGCACAGGCAAGGGGCAAACAGCAGTGAACAGCAAGGCCAGTGGCCAGGACACAGTGCAGGTGAGGTAAATGAGAAGCTGCACAGGCAAGGGGCAAACAGCAGTGAACAGCAAGGCCAGTGACCAGTCCAAAGTTTAGATGAGGTACATGAGATCCTGCACAGGCAAGGGGCAAACAGCAGTGAACAGCAAGGCCAGTGGCCAGTCCAAAGTGCAGGTGAGGTACATGAGAAGCTGCACAGGCAAGGGGCAAACAGCAGTGAACAGCAAGGCCAGTGGCCAGGACACAGTGCAGGTGAGGTACATGAGAAGCTGCACAGGCAAGGGGCAAACAGCAGTGAACAGCAAGGCCAGTGGCCAGTCCAAAGTGCAGATTAAGTCCATGAGAAGATGCACAGGCAGGGGGCACACAGCAGTGAACGACAAGGTCAGTGGGCAGGACAAAGTGCAGAGTGAATTCATGAGAAGATGCACAGGCAGGGGGCACACAGCAGTGAACGACAAGGCCAGTGGCCAGGACACAGTGCAGGTGAGGTACATGAGAAGCTGCACAGGCAAGGGGCAAACAGCAGTGAACAGCAAGGCCAGTGGCCAGTTCAAAGTGCAGGTGAGGTACATGAGATCCTGCACAGGCAAGGGGCAAACAGCAGTGAACAGCAAGGCCAGTGACCAGTCCAAAGTGCAGATGAGGTACATGAGAGCCTGCACAGGCAAGGGGCAAACAGCAGTGAACAGCAAGGCCAGTGGCCAGGACACAGTGCAGGTGAGGTACATGAGAAGCTGCACAGGCAAGGGGCAAACAGCAGTGAACAGCAAGGCCAGTGGCCACGACACAGTGCAGGTGAGGTACATGAGAAGCTGCACAGGCAAGGGGCAAACAGCAGTGAACAGCAAGTCCAGTGGCCAGTCCAAAGTGCAGATTAAGTCCATGAGAAGATGCACAGGCAGGGGGCACACAGCAGTGAACGACAAGGCCAGTGGGCAGGACAAAGTGCAGAGTGAGTCCATGAGAAGATGCACAGGCAGGGGGCACACAGCAGTGAACGACAAGGCCAGTGGCCAGGACACAGTGCAGGTGAGGTACATGAGAAGCTGCACAGGCAGGGGGCAAACAGCAGTGAACAAAAAGGCAAAGACATTGTGCAGAGTAGTGACATCAGAAGCTACACAGGGAATGTATGCAACTCTACCATGCCATGCCCAGCAACAGAGTAATGGGCCTGACAATGGGCATCACACGCACCCCTGTGGACAGACAGGTGTGTGAGGGTGACCACCACTCAGATGGGGCTGTCTGTCGGACTTGGAGCTGACTGTGTGTTGGGGTCAGTTGGAGGGCTGCCCTGGGCAGTGGGAGTAACAACTGTGGAAGAGCCAACTGTGCTTGTGGGAGCTGGGGGCTGCTTGGACCAGGTGGGGTGGTGGCCCGGGGAGGTGGACTCATGCCCTGGTGAGACACAGTGTGTGCCGGAGATTGTGGAGGGGTGCCTCTCCACTTCTTGGGGATCCTGAAAGGCTTCCCTGTCTGGGGATTGAGGGGAACTGGGGCAGACACAACAGGTGACCCCACTACCAAAGCTGATTCTGGTGTGGATGCTGACCCTCCCTCTGGGGACATGCTAGATCCCGCTGTGCGCTTGCCTGGTGTTTGCCGCCACCCTGCCTCCCTCTGTCCACCAGCTTTGCCCCCTACAGTGTCCTCCCGTGCTGGCTTCACAGGGCTTGGGATGGGAGTGGAGGTCAAGGATGGATTATCCCTGGGGCCCTCATCCTGTGTAAAATGTTTGCAGGCAACACTTTCTCAGTGGGTGTGGAAACTGTCATTTTGCCTCTGCGAGACGTCTTTGGGACAGGGGAGTCTTTGGCGGGGGAGGAAGGTGAGGCCTGTGACCCTGATACTTGTTTCTTTGCTTTGTGGCCCTTGCTGTCGCCTGATGGGCTTTTCTCTCTGTGCTCTGGGGTGGCCTTACTCTTATGTGGGGATGGTGTCTGCGCCCTAGTACGCTTGGGCTGCTGCTGCTCCTGTGTGCTGCGGGTTCTGTATCGGGACTTTGGGGTCTGTTGAGCATTGTCACTGTCGTCAGAGGTGCACAGTGACATGGGCCGGACCGAGTGCTGGGAGCCGCTCCCTGAGTATGTGCCTGTTGCAGGGCTGCTGTCACAGTTGATGACAAGGACTGCACAGTCCGGTGTAGCCCACCTACGTCGGAATGTATGCCCTCCATGAAAGCTATAACCTGCCCCAACTTTTTGTCGTGCTCTTGGAAGGCATTGAGAAGTGCTGTCTGCCCCACACACAGCTGGCGCAATAGCTCGACTGCTTCTGCACTGAGGGCAGCAGGGCTGACATGGGCTGGGGCAGCTGTGCCTGGGGTGAAGGTGACTCTTCCCTTCCTACTCATGCGGACACGGGCAGCACCAGTGGAGGTTGAAGGGAGGCTGGGCACTGGACGCTGTGTGGCGGAAGAGGAGGCCGAGTCCCCGTTCCCTGTACCCCCCAACATGGATGCGTCACCGCTGGCGTCAGATGAGGTAGAACTTTGTGTCTCCGGCTGTGAATCCTCTAGCAGACTCCTGTCCCCCTCTTCGGCGCTGGTCACATCTGTGTCAGTCTGCTCCAGTGCGGCTGTTGCACTGGAAGCCTCACCACTGGTGTCCGTCCCCTCTCCCTCTGCACATACGGGAGCTGCTGCATTGGAGAGAGAAGTACTGTGAGATGAGTGGCATCAACAGAACTAACACGTGCCAATACATCTGCATCCTAGAAGAGGTGTGCAGCACATCGATTGCCACCCTGTGCACACATATATCTTGCCACCCAAAATATCAACCCAACGGTGCATGTCCGACACACATCCTGCCATAAGTGCCCCAGGTGACTCACACAGCACACCATCCTGCTGTTGGCTCACATCAGACACAGCCACAAAATGGCCTGTGCACACACACTGTCCCCATGTTGGCAAGGATGAACACCACAACATGGTGCACATCACCTACATGTATGGAGCAGTAGGGGACCACACAGACCACAACATACCAGCCCACAATGACCCTGCACAAATGCCATCCACCATATCGAGTTCATGGGCACATCTACTGTTGCACATTGACCTCAGATGTCTGACTGGCAGACATCTGAGGTCTGGAATTGCACGCATTCATTGAAACGCATTCACAGTTGGCACACTGGCATTCCCATCCATCTGAATTCACACACTACCCCACAGCAGAAGGTACCTGAAGGCCACAACTCCAAATGTAAGAGAGATGCACAGTGCTAAAACTGACTTCTTGAAGCACCGTTTGGGCAAATGCATGGCACATACACCCAGCACAGAGGCCACTCACAAAACATTGCACCACACAACCAACGTCACACAGCTGACAATTTGCACACTCTGTAGACACATGCACCCACTCCCATCCAGGCAGCCTGCAACACATACTCACCCCTAGCTTGCTGCTGATGCTCCTTCAGTTGTCTGTCCAGCTCAGGTTGTGTGACAGCCAGGATGCGGGCCATTAGTGGTGTCATGCTGCGCCTAGCCAACCTGCCAGTCCAAGGGAGCAGCCCCAGCATCATCTCGGCCACGTTCTTGCTCAGCCGGCAGATGTCGTCCCACCTTTTATGACAGTGGGTGCGCCTTCGGTTTGACACACCCAGATCTCGGACTCTGGAGGCAATAGCCCTCCACACGGCTTTACGCTGGTGGACCTTCAGCTGCAGGCATGGGAGACAAGAGGGGTGAGGTTCCAGTGACACAGTGCACAATGACAACACAACGAAAATGCAGTAGCACGACAGTGACTCATCCAAAACTCCAGCTACAACTGTAACAGAGCCAACAATTGCTGTGAACATGGTACAATGTCATTGGTCAATCAGACGTGCATGCATGTTCGATGGTGGACACAGTACCTCCACATCCCATTCACATGCAGGATACCAACACAGCCAGCAACGTGTAGTCTGGCCGCAGCTACTGTCTGCAGTTACCTACAACTACACATAGAGAAGATAGCAAAACATGTGTCTTGTTGTTGGACTCACAGTGTCCAACACTGCGGAGACCTAAGTGTCCTAGCCCTGTGAAAGCCTCACTGTGTCCTGGAACTCACATACAGTGACAACAACTGTCATACACACACCCTTCTCCCACGGCTGCTCCTGTGCAATCTACATGGCAGAGATGGGACTTAGATGAAGAGGCGTGAATCAAACACACATGGAACACACTGTACATGCAGTGATGTGGACATGTGGCATTCGGCGGGGACTGTGCAGGGCAGGTGGACTGACACTGAGTGGGTAAATTTGGAGCAACACAGCCATTCACACAAACGATAACTGGCCAGACTCCTGCATCACCAAAATGCAGGTGCACTGTATGGCTGACACTACAGAACATGTCCCTCTACTCAGGATAGGCATGCAGGGTAACGTGTGAAAGAGCCCATCAAGCCCTTCCCACTGTAGTAAACATGATAGGCAGTGCATGTCAGAGCCCCACAACCACTGACACATACCGAAGCACCTCCACCTCACGTGTGCTCACCCTGCACTCTCACTCACAGTCTGGGAGACTTACCACGACATTAGGGCCGCCATAAAGCCTTGGGTACTGTGCAAGCACCCCGTCTACCAGGACCTCAAGCTCCTCGCTGGTGAAGGGACTGGCACGGATCTTCTGAGTCCTCGACATCACAATGGACATGTGGCAGCAGCAGCACGTTGAGGGTGGCAGCCAGCAGTCCCTTGAGGCAGCAGCAGCAGGTGCAGGGTGGCAGCCAGCAGTCCCTTGAGGCAGCAGCAGCAGGTGAGGGTTGTCAGTCAGCAGTCCCTGGTAGCTGTGGGAATGTGGTGCACCCTCCCACACATATATAGGCCCCTGGGGCTGTGTCAGTGGTCCCAGGGTTCTGCAATTGGTGTACCAGGTCTGCCTCATTCAAAAACATCCAATGTCTGCCTCCGCAGTGGTGGTGCACGCCTACCGCGATTTTCAAACTCGCATCAGGCTACCGTGAGGCTGCTTCCCATTAGCTGCAAGGGCATGGTCCATGGCGGTGACACACCTCAGGGGCCAGGCGGTAGGCACCGCCATATGTCTGCCAGACAGTGGCTGGAGTGACCGTGATTTGGGTAGCGGTGCATGGTGACCGCCATTGTCACATACATATCTGGCGGTGTCTCCCGCAATCATGCCTGGGTTATGGGCGGTGCCAGTCCGCAGGTGTCAAGCGGTAGGCACCGCCATATGTCTGCCAGACAGTGCCTGGAGTGACCGTGATTTGGGTAGCGGTGCATGGTGACCGCCATTGTCACATACATATCTGGTGGTGTCTCCCGCGATCGTGCCTGGGTTATGGGCGGTGCCATTCCGCAGGTGTCAAGCGGTAGGCACCGCCATATGTCTGCCAGACAGTGCCTGGAGGGACCGTGATTTGGGTAGCGGTGCATGGTGACCGCCATTGTCACATACATATCTGGCGGTGTCTCCCGCGATCGTGCCTGGGTTATGGGCGGTGCCAGTCCGCAGGTGTCAAGCGGTAGGCACCGCCATATGTCTGCCAGACAGTGCCTGGAGTGACCGTGATTTGGGTAGCGGTGCATGGTGACCGCCATTGTCACATACATATCTGGCGGTGTCTCCCGCGATCGTGCCTGGGTTATGGGCGGTGCCAGTCCACAGGTGTCAAGCGGTAGGCACCGCCATATGTCTGCCAGACAGTGCCTGGAGTGACCGTGATTTGGGTAGCGGTGCATGGTGACGGCCATTGTCACATACATATCTGGCGGTGTCTCCCGCGATCGTGCCTGGGTTATGGGCGGTGCCAGTCCGCAGGTGTCAAGCGGTAGGCACCGCCATATGTCTGCCAGACAGTGCCTGGAGTGACCGTGATTTGGGTAGCGGTGCATGGTGACCGCCATTGTCACATACATATCTGGCGGTGTCTCCCGCGATCGTGCCTGGGTTATGGGCGGTGCCAGTCCGCAGGTGTCAAGCGGTAGGCACCGCCATATGTCTGCCAGACAGTGCCTGGAGTGAACGTGATTTGGGTAGCGGAGCATGGTGACTGCCATTGTCACATACATATCTGGCGGTGTCTCCAGCGATCGTGCCTGGGTTATGGGCGGTGCCAGTCCGCAGGTGTCAAGCGGTAGGCACCGCCATATGTCTGCCACACAGTGCCTGGAGTGACCGTGATTTGGGTAGCGGTGCATGGTGACCGCCATTGTCACATACATATCTGGCGGTGTCTCACGCGATCGTGCCTGGGTTATGGGCGGTGCCAGTCCGCAGGTGTCAAGCGGTAGGCACCGCCATATGGGTGCCAGACAGTGCCTGGAGTGAGCGTTAATGGAGTTGTGGAGTAGCTGTGCTGCACCTAACGTGTCCTCCAGCTCTCTGCATAGGCCAACATGTACAGTGCCCAGTGTCTCAACAATTGAAGGGTCCTCATGAGGGCAAATGCACAAAAGGGACATGTCACTCCACGTCACCAACACATACCATATATGGGTCGCCAATACATTGCATGGGCACATACACTCGCACATGTCACATGTGCTGTGTAATGAAATGTAGACTGTCCAGTTAATGTGTTGCATAGCATATGTAGATAATGGTCAATGTCTGTGTGTGCAATGTAACGCACAATGTCGTCTGATTTACTGAACTAGGGGCATCAGCAACTGGCACATTGTCCAATGCACATGCACACACGTGTTCCCCACGCTCAGCCGGTGGTCAGTGTGTAGTTGATGTGTGCCATGTGCAACCTGTGTTGGGAGGTGTATCAGGGCCAGCAACATGGTGTGTTCGGGTAGTATTGCAATTAGTAACATATGCTGGGGGTCATACTCACAGGTATGCACACATATCTGTTAGTATATCACACTGTGCATGCGAATGAGCCGGAGGGGTGCACAGATAATTGCTGCTGGTAAGGGGACAGGTGTGCGAGTAGTGTGCCTGATGTGTACCTACTTGTGAAGTGCCCTGTCGGTTAATGGTGCATGTTGTAAGACTTGGGAATGTGTCTGTAGAAAATAATTGATGTGATGCACATTTCATGTTCTTCTGCATTGACATCTGTGCACTTTGATCTGTCCTAGGAGGAGGAGGCCCAATATCCATCGTCCGTTCACAGTCCTGGCAGACATGGAGAATGAGGATATAATCCGCAAATTCAGGCTGGACCGACAAACCATGCAGAACCTATGTGCCATGTTGGAGCCCCACCTGCAGCCACATCGGACATATCCAACAGCTTTCACCGCAACATCTAAGGTGATGGCATGCCTGCATTTCTTTGCAACAGGCTCATTCCAGCACACGGTCGCAAGTGCAGGCGGGATGTCACAGCCGATGTTCAGCATGGTGCTGAGGGATGTCCTGTCGGCCATGATGCTCTACAAAGACAGATATATCCATTTTCCCAGGGGGCCTGAGTTGGTGGCTGTGAAGGGCGATTTCTATGCCCTTGGACATATCCCCCATGTCATTGGTGCAATTGATTGCACACATGTTGGGCTTGTGCCACCACAGGCACGTGAACAGGTTTACCGCAATAGGAAGCATTCACACTCGGTAAATGTTCAAGTGGTGTGCCTGGCGGACATGATCATCTCACACGTGTGTGCCAAGTTTCCCGGCTCAGCCCATGATGCCCTCATCTTGCGCAGCAGCATCGTTCCTCAGCTGATGGCCAATCTGCTTCCGGAGCGTGCATGGCTTGTGGGTGAGTATGCATAGTGGATTAGAGTGGTGTGTGTGTGTGACATGCTGTTGTGTGGCATTTTGGGACTGCAAGGTTAATCTGTGTCTCTCACACCCAGGTGACTCGGCATATCCGTACCTCCCGTGGTTGCGAGCCCATTGCGGAATCCCGTCACGCCAGCTGATGTGCGATACAATGATGCCCATGGGAGGACACAGCGTGTGATAGAACGGACATTTGGTCTCCTAAAATCAAGATTTCGGTGCCTGGATAGTACTGGAGGTGCCCTTATGTACTCGCCAGGGAAGGTGTGTCAGATAGTGGTGGCATGCTGCATGCTCCACAACCTGGCCATTCGCAAGGCAATACCCCTGATCCTGGATGACGATGATGAGCAGCCAAGGCCCCCGCCTGCAAATCAACCCAGATCCAGTGACGAGGGCAGTGGAGAGGAGGAAGGGGTCGACATGCGTCGACAGCTCATCACCCGCTACTTCACTTGAAGGTGAGTGACGATGTAGAAGGGACAAAATGGGCTGATGGTGTTGCAGTTGCTGTGTGGGTGTATGTGAGCTTGCTGACTGCAGCTTTGTGTTGACTCATTGCTGCCTGCCAATGTATGTGTGATTAGTTAGTGTGATACAGAATGTCTCTATGGTGACTGTTGCTCTGTGTAAAGTTTGTAGATCTGAGTACCTTGTTGACAAGTGTTGTGTGATGTGTGCGATGCCACACCCATACAAGTGACTCTTGTTCTGCGGTTTTCCCTAGGTCCCTTCAGCATCTCACTGCCTACCTACATTCCATTCCCCTGGACCATGTCCTACACGGTGAAGGTTGCACATCCTGTATTAAAGACGGAGCAGACACAACAACATGTGTGTAAGGTGTATTTATTTACAACTGTGACATGCGAGGGTGGAGGAAATGTGAAGGGGGGAATTGAAGAAGTGAGTTGACAGTCATGGTAGATGAGATACTTGAGTAGTCCCCACAATGATGTGGAGACCCAGTCCAATAGATAGATGCCATTCACATGGCAGTGTGGTGAAGGATAGTCCAAAAGGTCAATGCAGTGGTGCAGTGGTCTGCCATCATAGCTGGCTCGGGGACTAGCATTTGGCAGGTGCTTTGGCACGTGAGTCCCCCTGGCCTTTCCTTGGACGGCCCCTTTTGTGCTTGACTGGAGGGGCCACTGCTGCAGGGACAGTGGTGTCTGAGGACTCACCCCCCTCTGTGGACGCAGGGGAGGATGATGAAGTGTCATCCTGCTGCCCAACAGGGGGAGGCGGAGGGGTAGAATGTTGCACTGGCCTGTCCCTCAGAACCGCCACTAGCTTCCCCAAGAGGTCCACAATCTGTCCCATGCGTGTGTCCATGGACCTCAGCAGCAAGAGGTGCTCCCGAGATTCTTCCTCTAACCGGCCCATTCGTCCCTGGGCCTGTTGGTAGGCCCCAAGGACTCTGTCGATGTGGCCCAGGGCTTCAGTCCCAGGATCAGTCCCCCTCTGCATGACCCTGTCCCGACCACCTGCACTGCTGCCATTGTCCTGTCTGGTACTCACATTGGCCCGCTGCATCCTCTCCCTGGCCTCCGCAGTCGATGTAGTGGGCTGCTCAACCCCTGGGGCAGGGAAGGTGTTGCGGCCAGCTGCGGTGGTGGTGGTGGTGGTGGTGGTGGTAGTGGTTGACACACAGGCCGTGACAGCAGCTGTCAGAGGATGGTCTGGGGCTGCAGCTGATGTGGTTGGGGGGACAATGGGTGCCTGGGACTGGTTGCGGCCTGCCACACCAGATGGGCCAGCGTGGAGCTCCTCATCCAAGGAATCCAGGGAGTCCTCATCCAGTTGTCTCTGTTCCAGGGGGGGGGGACTGGCTCTGCAGGGTGGTGTCATCCTCTGCAGTGAGTTCTTGGTCACCTGTGGGTCAGATGAGAAATGGTCATTGTGTTGCACCCAGCAAAGTTTGTGTTAGCAGTGTTACATCAACTGTTTGTACATCCAGCAGTTGTTCACTGTACAAATTTGCATTGACCGACATCCAGTGATGCATTACAAGCTGTTGTGGTACATGCATTACTTGTCCATATTGGGAGTTGTCAAGACATGACATGCACAACATAATTTTTTAACATTGACAGTCTCATGTTGGCATCCAGTTATTGATCAATCATATGTCATCCATTTACGCGTATGTGTCACTTGTTGAGCCCTTGCAGCGGTTTACTCTGCACATTGAGTGAACATTGTAGTTTCATGCATACCTTTTCAATGTGGTGTACATATCTGCATTTGCAATTCCAGACATGCTTAAGTTTGCTTTAATTAGATCCTAGGTGGTCTGGAACACTGCTACTGTCAGATGGCATGTAGTGGTGTGCATGGTTGTGCTCGGAGTTCCATCTACATGTGTTTCAGACTTTCACACTTTGGTTGCTGTCACAGTTTCATTTTCTTAGGTGTGTGCACACTATAGTTGCCAATGCTATCTGGGTGTGCAGTTGTGCATTGAGAGGCCTGGTGTCCTATGCCAACATGTTTTTTCAAATGCATATCTGGCTGCATGTTGTGGCTGTTGATATGTTGTGTTTGCTGTTTTTTCCTTGTATTTGAGAGACCTCTGTGTGTGTGTATGATGAGGGCTTCCATCTTGGTCCAGTGTGGGACAAGTCAGCATGATATGTCCACATGCCAGTTCTTTTGAAGTGTACATTGCAATGACTGACACATGCATGTTGGTGCCAGGAAGTAATGGGTCTTGTGTGCTGGCGGTCAGGTGGGCCCGTGTGAGTTGTTGTGCAAGCTTCCCAGCACCACACACCCCGACCTGTGAGATGCGGTTACCTACCTGTGAGTTGGGTGAGTAGCGTACATTGCCTGCCACATGATTCTTATTGGGGGTGTAGTGTCCCATCCTCCATAGTGGTGGAACAGCATGCATGTTGCGTTTTGTAGGACGGATAGCCAAACGCACTACACCGTCTCACTGTGAAGATGGCTAACTACCGTTTGAGGTGAAGGTGAGCAATGACATGGCTATGTGACTTGGTAGAAATCTTTGGATGGAATGTGCGTGTGGTGAGCATAATGTGTGTGTGGCTTTTTGTACCCATAGATTTCAGATTTCATTTGGTCATGGGGTATAGCCCCATCACTGTTGTCCCACCTATCTGGCTGTGGGGTTCAGTCCCCCAACATTTGAAGGCAGAATAGGGCATGGGGTATAGCCCCCCCATCACTGTTGTCCCAACTATCTGGCTGTGGGGTTCACTCCCCCGACATTTGAAGACACAATAGGGCAAGGGGTATAGTCTCGTAGCACAGTGGTGACATACAGCAGGGTGAACATCTCACCCAGCATACATTTCCACACTGTCATGGTTTTATGGTATTTGGGGACCTGAGAACATGAGCACAGTACTGGTGAAGCAGTTGTTCCAGGGCATCCATACACTGACATGTTGTGGTCAACAGTGGTGTGTGTGTGAGATGTACTCAGCCCTGTGCAGACAATGTGTGCTTTTGGGGCCAGACTATACCAGCACTGTTCAGACAGAGTGAGATGTGAACATTGTCAATGCATACACACATTGGTGGTCCAAACAAGACACCTTTGACAATTTTATTCAGACAAGGTGCTGTTCTGCAATTCAGTGCAGCACTGTGGTAGCTGGGTGTGTTGCAGGACATTTGGGATGTGCTTAGTTTAGCATTGTGAGTCCCAGCTGCAGTGTAGTTTTTGGGTACACTGCACTTCCACTGTTTACATTGCAACACTGTGGTATGACATGGGTGATTTGCACTTTGCCAAAAAAAAGGCCAGACACTGCTGCAGGGCAGCATGATCGTTGTTAGTGTTGCAGTGTGTGATGAATGGCACAGTGTACACAATGTGGGTCAATTTTGAACAGAGACTTGTGCATGGTGACTACAACACAACTGTTTTGCATTATTTGTGTCGGTGACTGTGGACTAAGTGGCATGGTGTCATGTGCGGCTGCACAGACGTCACATGCCTATGAGTGGGACAAGTGCTCCATCCTGCTCAGCTGTGGGACAAGGGGGCCTGGTGGGAGTTGTAGTGCAGGCTTCCCTATTCCACAGACACCTCCCTGTAAAGATGGCTACCTACCTGTTAGGTGAGGGTGAAGCACACAATGGCTGAGGCATGCTTCTGGGTGGGGGGAGTGCTCCATCCTGCTCAGCTGTGGGACAATGGGGCCTGGTGGGAGTTGTAGTGCAGGCCTCCTTATTCCACAGACACCTCCCTGTAAAGATGGCTACCTACCTGTTAGGTGAGGGTGAAGCACACAATGGCTGAGGCATGCTTCTGGGTGGGGGAGTGCTCCATCCTGCTCAGCTGTGGGACAATGGGGCCTGGTGGGAGTTGTAGTGCAGGCCTCCCTATTCCACAGACACCTCCCTGTAAAGATGGCTACCTACCTGTTAGGTGAGGGTGAAGCACACAATGGCTGAGGCATGCTTCTGGGTGGGGGTAGTGCTCTATCCTGCTCAGCTGTGGGACAATGGGGCCTGGTGGGAGTTGTAGTGCAGGCCTCCCTATTCCACAGACACCTCCCTGTAAAGATGGCTACCTACCTGTTAGGTGAGGGTGAAGCACACAATGGCTGAGGCATGCTTCTGGGTGGGGGGAGTGCTCCATCCTGCTCAGCTGTGGGACAATGGGGCCTGGTGGGAGTTGTAGTGCAGGCCTCCCTATTCCACAGACACCTCCCTGTAAAGATGGCTACCTACCTGCTAGGTGAGGGTGAAGCACACAATGGCTGAGGCATGCTTCTGGGTGGGGGGAGGGCTCCATCCTGCTCAGCTGTGGGACAAGGGGGCCTGGTGGGAGTTGTAGTGCAGGCTTCCCAAACACCCACCCACCTCCCTGTAGGGATGGCTACCTACCTGTTAGGTTAAGGTGAGCAATGCTATGGTTGGCACATGGGTTGGGGTGGAGGGCTCCATCTTGCGCAGCTGTAGGACAAGGGGGCCTGGTGGGAGTTGTAGTGCAGGCCTCCCTATTCCACAGACACCTCCCTGTAAAGATGGCTACCTACCTGTTAGGTGAGGGTGAAGCACACAATGGCTGAGGCATGCTTCTGGGTGGGGGAGTGCTCCATCCTGCTCAGCTGTGGGACAAGGGGGCCTGGTGGGAGTTGTAGTGCAGGCTTCCCAAACACCCACCCACCTCCCTGTAGGGATGGCTACCTACCTGTTAGGTTAAGGTGAGCAATGCTATGGTTGGCACATGGGTTGGGGTGGAGGGCTCCATCTTGCGCAGCTGTAGGACAAGGGGGCCTGGTGGGAGTTGTAGTGCAGGCCTCCCTATTCCACAGACACCTCCCTGTAAAGATGGCTACCTACCTAGTAGGTGAGGGTGAAGCACACAATGGCTGAGGCATGCTTCTGGGTGGGGGGATTGCTCCATCCTGCTCAGCTGTGGGACAATGGGGCCTGGTGGGAGTTGTAGTGCAGGCCTCCCTATTCCACAGACACCTCCCTGTAAAGATGGCTACCTACCTGTTAGGTGAGGGTGAAGCACACAATGGCTGAGGCATGCTTTTGGGTGGGGGGAGTGCTCCATCCTGCTCAGCTGTGGGACAAGGGGGCCTGGTTGGAGTTGTAGTGCAGGCTTCCCAAACACCCAACCACCTCCCTGTAGGGATGGCTACCTACCTGTTAGGTTAAGGTGAGCAATGCTATGGTTGGCACATGGGTTGGGGTGGAGGGCTCCATCTTGCGCAGCTGAGGGACAAGGGGGCCTGGTGGGAGTTGTAGTGCAGGCCTCCCTATTCCACAGACACCTCCCTGTAAAGATGGCTACCTACCTGTTAGGTGAGGGTGAAGCACACAATGGCTGAGGCATGCTTCTGGGTGGGGGGAGTGCTCTATCCTGCTCAGCTGTGGGACAATGGGGCCTGGTGGGAGTTGTAGTGCAGGCCTCCCTATTCCACAGACACCTCCCTGTAAAGATGGCTACCTACCTGTTAGGTGAGGGTGAAGCACACAATGGCTGAGGCATGCTTCTGGGTTGGGGGAGTGCTCCATCCTGCTCAGCTGTGGGACAAGGGGGCCTGGTGGGAGTTGTAGTGCAGGCTTCCCAAACACCCACCCACCTCCCTGTAGGGATGGCTACCTACCTGTTAGGTTAAGGTAAGCAATGCTATGGTTGGCACATGGGTTGGGGCTCCATCTTGCGCAGCTGTAGGACAAGGGGGCCTGGTGGGAGTGGTAGTGCAGGCCTCCCTATTCCACAGACACCTCCCTGTAAAGATGGCTACCTACCTGTTAGGTGAGGGTGAAGCACACAATGGCTGAGGCATGCTTCTGGGTGGGGGGAGGGCTCCATCCTGCTCAGCTGTGGGACAAGGGGGCCTGGTGGGTGTTGTAGTGCTGGCAGCATGTACACATGTACCCATGGTGATGTTGCTAACTACCTTTGGGGGGCTTCAGGGGGAGTGTCTGTTGTATCTGTGAGAGATGTGTTGGGGGGAGTGTTGTGCACATGAATGAATTTGAACCTAGGAGGTATTATTTTGTAATAGTGCAAGACAGTACATTTGTGTGATGTTAGGCATTTGTTTGTACTTACCAGCCTCCACTCCCCCGGGTATTCCTGAGAGACTCTCTGGATGTAGAATGCCAAGCACCTTCTCCTCCCATTCAGTGAATGTTTTGAGTGGAACGGGAGGGCCACTGCCTGTCCTGTGAGTCAGCTCATGGTTCTTGGCTCTCTTCTTTTTGACCACTGCCTTCAGATCGTGCCACATCTTCACGATTTTATCTCTATTGCGTGGCACGGTCCCTACTGCATTTACCTTCTCTACTATCCTTCTCCACATTTGCGTTCTTGTTGCTAGTGGTGTCTGTTGGACCTGGTTACCAAACAATTGTGGTTCTACCCTGATTATCTCATCAACCATGACCCTCAACTCACTCTCAGTGAATTTGGGCATTCTCTGTGGTGACATGGTGTGTGATGTGTCAAGGTGTTTAAGGTGCAGGTTTGGAAGTGGTAGTGGTGGTTGTGATGTGGTTGGTGTGTGCTGTGCAAAGGTGTTAGAGGTGCAGGTGTGGAAGTGGTGGTGGTGGTGG
Source organism: Calotriton arnoldi (assembly GCA_963921515.1). NCBI lineage: Eukaryota > Metazoa > Chordata > Amphibia > Caudata > Salamandridae > Calotriton > Calotriton arnoldi. Next base: position 308,759 of record CAWUFW010000399.1, read on the forward strand.
TGATGTGTGTGTGTCATCTGTGGTGGATGTCCCCTCAGTTGTGGAGTTTTGCAAAGGATTGTGGTCTGTTGGGGGCTGGATTTATACTGGTGTCTGTGGGTGTGTCAGGATGGGGTATTGGTAGCAGGTGTGGTGTGTGTGTGAACCTGGAATTTGTAGTTTTGGAGTTTCCCATGGGGGTGTGTCTTTGGGCTGTGTTAGGTATTTTTGGGTGCATGCCTTGTTTGGTTGGTGCACTTTGTGGCCATGTTGTGTGATTTTCTCGCGACCGCCATTTTTTTAACGGAGCGTCCGCAGCAGTGGCTCGGCTACGGCGCTTCCGCCGTCTCACTGATTCATCAATGTTGTCAACCGCGGCGGTCGGAAAAAGCGCACTGCACCGCGGGGATGTCTGGAATATCATAATTTCGATGGCGGTGTCTCCGCTGTGGTTGCGGTCGTTTGGGCTGTTTCCGCTGCGAAACCGACCGCCGCGGACGGGTTTGGGCCTTCTCCGCAGGCGAACGGCGGTTTCTCGGGTCTCCTTTCCGCCGCGGTTGGATTTTTACTGCCGAGGATCCTAATCTAGCCGTCGGTTTTCCCGCGGTAGCGGCGGGCGGTGATTTCCCGCTACCATGGCGGTCGGTTGTTTTTCGTCCGCCATCGTAATGACCTCCTTAGTTTTATATTTTTGTTTAATGTTGATTTTGTCCTTGTTTTCGAAGTTTAATCCTTGTTTTGAGTTTTAGGTGGAGTTTTAGTGAAGTGTAGTCTGTGAAATATAAAAGAAAACGTTATAGTTTTAGTAAATTTATTATTTCTATTATTTAGACTCTATTTTTATTTTGTTATACAAGAAAGATACCTACTTTTTTAGATGATGAAGTTGCTTTCGTTGATGTTGTGGTTTTGTTGACTTCTGTAGAAGCTGTTACAAAAAAAGTATTTCTTAGATATGTTATGCTTTTTTATTAAATGTATTAGTTTTAAATTCTACACTGTATTTGTTGGTTAAGTCATATATTTACTTTCTTAAATATTTTTGGGAATGTTTATTTTATTGGTGTTTTGGTGTTGTGGATGTAAATCTTTACGTTGAATTTTGTAGGTGGGGTTTTAGTGAAGTTTAATCTGTGACATATAAAGGAAAACATGTTATAGTTAATTGTTTTTAAGCTAATTTTATTTATTTAATTGCAAAGTTTTGTTCTTACCTTTAATGAGAGATTTTCAGAATAGTTGTTTGTGCAGTTCTTTTTCGTTCTGTTTTCTGTCCAGAGGCATCAGTATTCCCATACAAAGCCTAAGTATAAAGAGTCAATCTTTTTAAACCAAGTTGTCTTCACATCCAAGAGTAATGCTCTAAATAAACTTAAACATTTGGGTACGACCACCATATGTTTTACATTGCAGTGACCTTTTAAAGCCAAATGTACTTTATTGCATTTTGTAAGACTATTTTTCAACTTATTTATCACTTGATCATAATTCAGTTCTGTTATTTTGTTGATGTCCGTAGTTAAGCGGACCCCCAACTAAAGTGCATTTTGAACCTTCCTAATATCTTGTAGTCTGGTATAAGTGTTTGCTAAAGTCTGTTTTCTTATTTAGAAGATAACAAGATATCAAACCAAATTTATCAACTTCTGTTTCTATAGATCAATGCCATTTCAGGGGAAATGGTCATCATGTTGATATCATCGGCGCATGCCAAAACTTTAGTCAAGTGGTCCTTATATAAAACTGGTAGTTTCAATTACTTATTTAGAAGTTGTTTGAGAAAATTTTCTGGATATATGGCAAAAAAGCAGTGGCAAGCAAGGACAGCCTTGTCATCTTCCATGTGTTATCCTTAGATAGTAAGATTGCTCACCTATAATCTGTAGCTGGGCTACGGGTGCTATGTACAATATCCATACCAAATCGATAAATTGTAGTTCTAAGCCAATAACTTCCATAATTCTTAGTATACCCAAGTGACCCAATCAAAGGCTTTCTCTACAACCAGCAGAATCATTGACAGGAGAGAAGTATTGCAAGCTGCTATATCTGTATTTAAGTGAGATTGCCCGATTTATATTGTTGGTTGTACCCCTCCCTAGGATAAACCCAGTCTGTCAAGGTGACACTACCATGGCAATGATCCTGCTAAATCAACATGCATTCATATTGGTTTAGATTTTTAAATCACTGCTAATTATGATATTGGGCAATAAGACTAGTGCAAATTTGGATCTTTATCTTTTTGGAAAAAGATGACTATATTTGTCTGTGACTATGATTGTGGGTTATATAGCTCCTGGTGTATGTAGAGTCCTACCAGCCCTAGTACTCGCCAAAAACCAAGCCACACACAGAGAGCAGTTGTACACGTCTTTATTCTGCTGAGTGCAAGTCAGAACTCAACAGTCTAAGCCTCTCTTCAGCTCATCCCTCCAACGCTTACGTCACAGGCCTAAGGTGTACAGTGGGTATCAAAAGAGTTCCACAATTTCTTTATTTACAAGACACTACATTTAACGCTTTGTTAACTAAAAAGTTATAACTTTTCAAAATAGATAAATAGATTAATAAATACATAAATAAATACATGAATAGATACACAGATGATTATAGATATACAGGCAATTATAATTCTTCAATTAATCGGCATGGCGCCTAAACCATACATCCTGATTGGGTCACTAGAAACTGGGAACTGCAGTCGAAGTGTCGGTGATCTGCACATGTGAGGTGAAGTCATCAGCAGACACAGAGTCATCAACAGTCTGTCTGGACCCAGTCTCTACATTAACATCAATGTTTGGGACATGATGGGCCACATGCCAAAAATGAGAGGAGTCTCTTGTAAGGGACTTCCCAGGACGCTGGGCAGTCACCATGTGTCCCTTGATATTAGTGATGATAAATGGTTCAGCCTCAAAACGAGCATCAGACTTTCTTTTTCTGTGTTGTTTGACAAGCACTCGATCTCCTCTTGTAAAGATGACGTCTTTTACATAACGCCGTCTGTCAGCATATATTTTCATCTTCTGCTTGCGACCAAAGTCCAAAGGATGAATGTCTCTGTCATTCTTGGTTCTGAGGTTGGTCCATTGGGGCAGCTTGGTCGTCATTGCTTCTCCAAACATAAGAGTTGCAGGACTTTCCCCTATCGTTGAGTGAGGGGTCGAATGGTAAGCTTGAAGAGTAGTGCTAAAAACACCTTTGAAGGCGAGCTTCTCAAATGCAGCATGCTGGGCAGCTTTCTTACGAGTGCTCTTGAACCATTCCACCACACCATTGACCTGGGGCCAAAGACGAGTACTTTTTTATGCTTTATATTGAGGTGATTTAGAAAGTCTTTGAATTCTTGACTATTAAAAGGTGGGCCATTGTCAGACTTCAAAATTACAGGTACACCCCATGTCACAAAGATGCCATCTAACTTTTAGACAACCTTTTTAATGTGTAGTAGATGAAAGGTCTTCTACCAATGGAAAACGGAATTATTCATCAACAATGACTATAAGATGATGTCCATTCTCAAGAGGAACAAAGAAATCAATAGCAATTTTCTCCCACGTATGATGTTCTCTCCCACGCATGATGTGGCAAGTCTGACATTTTCAAAGGGTGCTGAATGACTTGAGACGAAAGACAGTTGCATATATGACAAGTCTTTAATTCTTTTTCAACCCTTTCATCGAGATATTGAAACCAAACTCGGTCACTCACTCTCTTGGTGGCAACTATTCCTCGAAGTCCCTCATGGGCGACGTCAATCACTTGTTGTCGTATACTCTTGGGAATCACCATTCCTGTACCTTCCAGAATGAGGCCTTCTTGAGTCACTGAAAGTTCATCTTGTACATTTTTTTACTTCAAGCACTCACTGTCAGTAGTGAGAGGTCTAGAATGCTTGTCACACGAGTGATGAGCAATAATGTTTTTTAACTTTAACATGCCAATATCTTGGCTCTTGGGGGTTGACAATTTGTTCTAAAGACATGGCATCTAGTGTGCTCAATTTCACAATAAAATTGATGTGAGACTCCGTTGTCTTAGATGAGGTACCAGGATACTGCAATGGCACTGTAGGAAAGTAGGATCTGCTTTTATGGTATTCCCCCACTTTTTGCCTGGTGTTATGCTGTTGAGAGGGAAGCCTTTGCTGTGGTCTGGGCCTTGAAGAAGCTGAGGCCATACCTGTTTGGCACTCACTTCATTGTTCAGACAGATGAAGGGTGAAAGCCCCAAACATTTGAGGTGGTCCATTTCCCTACAGGGGATGGACTATAGAGTGGAACATAGACCTTGGAGTAACCATGCCAATGCAGATGGACTCTCCAGATATTTCCACTTAGAAAATGAAGACTCAACTGGGCAAGGTTAGTCTCATCTCCTTACATTTGGGGGCAGGGGTGTGTGTAGGAAAGTAGGATCTGCTTTTATGGTTACCCCCACTTTTTGCCTGGTGTTATGCTGTTTCTGACTAGTCTGACTGGGATCCTTCTAATCAGGACCCCAGTCTCTGTGCTTTCTCCCCTAAATTAGTAGGTTAAGTACTTAGGTACATCCCAGATTGGACACTGGTGTTCTCTTATCAGTCCCTAGTATATGGTACTAAGGTACCCAGGGCCGCCTAGGTACACCAGGGGTCCCCCTTGGGCTGAAGCATGTATTATGTCACCCATGAGGGTCCACTCAAACTGTAACTACAGGCTTGCCATTGCAGCCTGTGTAAGCTGGTGCTAGCACCACATAGGAAAGATATAGGTTTCCCTATATCTAAGGTCACTGCACTTAAAACCTATTAGTCACCCCTAAAGCAGGTCTTTCAATCATGAAGGCAGGCTGCTCGGTTCTAAGTGTGAGGGTGCCCCTGTATGAGCAGGACACCCCTGCAGCCTTCGGAGTCCATTCTCCCGGGCTGTAAGTGCATCAGCCATTACGATACATAGAGTGACCATGCGCCATTACGCAATGACAATCTCTAAACTGGCTGTAACGTACCCTATCATGTTTGGAATCAAACATGTTGGAATCATACCCCCACACCGTAAACGGTGTGGAGGTATGATTCCATGCACTGTAAAGCTCCTCTGGGAGGGCTTCAGTGCTCTCGGTACCAGTCTTCTAGACCCGGACAGCCCAACATGGCTGCTGCCAACCAGACACAATTCTGCCCTCCGGCTACTGAGCCAAGCTCGAGCAGGAAGAGGCAGAACAATAGGTATCCTCTCACAGGGAGGTGTAACCCCCTCTCAGACAGGGTTTAGTGTACTGGGGCCGGGTGGGAGTGCTTGCCAGTGCCACTCAGTGTGCTTGAAGGGCACATTTGGTGCCCTCCGTTGCATACTCCAGTTCAAACCAGCTCAGGGAGCCATTGGCTCTGGCGCAAAACTGGACAAAGGACATGGGAGTATCCTCCCCACTGTCCGACCCCTCCCCTGGGAGGGAACTCTGAATTGTCCCAAACCTTTCCTTAGGACACTTAAGGGCTTACCTGAGGGTGGGTCCCTAGATTCGTTGTGGAACAAGATTCATTTCAAGAGACCACTTCTTCAACCGTCTGAGCACTCTGGACTTCGCTGGCCTTCGCTCTGGGCATCAAGGCTGCAACTGGGAAGACTCCTGCTGCTCCTGATATCTTTGCCCTACTCGTCTGCTGCAACGTCCATGCCTGTGCTCTATACAGGAACCTTCCAAGGCCTGTGGGCATCCAAGACACCTGAAAAAATCTTCCTTGAAGTGAAGGAGTCACTTTCCTGCATCTGCAGGCACCGCAACTAAGCTGACCGGTCTGCTGATCCTGGGTTCCCATGGACTCTGAAAGGCTCAGAAACACAGGTGGTGGTTCTTCACATCCCTCGTGGCCTGCCCTGTCCTCTCAGCAAATTTGAAGCCAGTATCCCTTGTCGGAGCTGCAGGAACTGAACCCCTGTGAACTGCGTTTACTTGCAGTTGCAAAGGCTTGTTGGCTTCCTTCCACCAAGATCTTCAGGCTTCCAGTAGCCCCAACCTCAGGCACCTCCAGTGACCAAGATCTTTGCCCTCACCACAACATTTGTATCGTGGGCCTGCATCCTTGGTGAGCTGCTCAAGGTCCTCTTGCAACTCCAGCGCCTCTGGCCTGCGGGTCCTCTTGAGGGTCATCTTTGAATTCTGTGGGCTCCCCTGATTGCTCGGGGTATGCCCTGACTCCACTGCTTGTGGTGAGTCACTTGGACCTTGCTAGTCCCAACACTGCACCTTCTTCGCTTTCCATATTGTTTGCATTTGCCAAGGCTTGTTGGTGCTCTTGATGGACACAGACCCCTCAACTCTCGACATCCAATGTGGGGCAACTTGTGAACAGCTCTGGGTCTTCCACAGCATCGGATGGTCCTCACAGCTGCAGCTCCAAGGTAACCGTCATCTCTCGCCTGCAACACTTGACATCTGTGGGCATTCGTCTTCCGTGCCTCCTGGTCACTCCTGAGTGGCATAGACTCTGTCACCTCTGCTTGCAGATACTTCTAAATGTGAATCCACCTTTGGGTTCCACCGGACACTTTCACCTTCTCCAGCAGCGGCATCTTCCTGACCTGAAGTCCTCCATTGTGTTCGACTGCGGTTTCCGACACCACTTCACACCCGTGCACCCGGCTTCCCTGGTATAGGTATCCTGGTTCCTAGGGTATCTACGGGTGGGGTGGCTCTCCAACCTTCTGTCTTCCATGGGGTTTCTTCAGGGTCCACTGGGAAGGGTCCTTGTTCTTTAAAATTGTAACTGCGACTTACCCATTGACTTTCAGTGAGCCCGCGGTCGTGTTTCCACTCTGCACACAGCCTCCGTGGGGTTCCTAGTTACTTACCTCGTGTGGTTCCTTGGGTCCCTAGCACTTCTACATCTTCTGGGTATAGTCTTGACTCAAGCCTTGACTGACCTCCTGGTAGGAGACCTGCTCTCTCTCCCAGCAGCTCTGCTGTTGTGCTGCTGCTGCTGTTGTGCCGCTGCCCTTTATAGATAGGGTTCGAGTCCGCCCTCCGCCTGGCTGTTTCCTCTGTATTGTGCCGGTATTGTGCCTTCAGTTACTGTTAGCCTTTAGCTGTTTTTTGTCTGTAGTTCTGTTCTGTATTCTCCCACTGCCGTTTTGCCCTTGTCCTCCGTGCCCACCTCGCCCTCCACCTGTCTGTTTCCTCTGTATTGTGCCTTTAGTTACTGTTAGCCTTAAGTTGTTTTTTGTCTGTAGTTCTGTTCTGTTTTCTGCCTATTGCCGTTTTGCCCTTATCTGCCGTGCCCACTTTGCCGCCCTTTTCCCGCCGCTGCTGCCCCCATGGCCCCTCCCCCCTGCCAATTCCCACTCCCACCTCCCAGCTGCGTTCCCCTTCCCCCCTCCCCAATTTAATGGCAGCCGCTGCTTGGGTGTCGGAGCAAGACCTCTGACCTCCTGGTCAGAGACCTGCTCTCTCCCCAGCAGCTCCGCTGTGGAGCCGCTGCTGCTGTTGTGCCGCTGCCCTGTATAGATAGGGTTCGAGTCCGCCCTCCACCTGGCTTTTTCCTCTGTATTGTGCAGGTATTGGGCCTTTAGTTACTGTTAGCCTTTAGCTGTTTTTTGTCTGTAGTTCTGTTCTGTATTCTGCCACTGCCGTTTTGCCCTTGTCCTCCGTGCCCACCTTGCCCTCCGCCTGTCTGTCTCCTCTGTATTGTGCCTGTATTGTGCCTTTAGTTACTGTTAGCCTTTAGTTGTTTTTCGTCTGTAATTCTGTTCTGTATTCTGCCTATTGCCGTTTTGCCCTTATCTGCCGTGCCCACTTCGCCGCCCTTTTCCTGTTGCTGCTGGCCCCGCCGCTTCCCGCCTCTAAGCTGTGCTCCCTTCCCCTATTTAATGGCGGCCGCTGCGCGGCTGAGCGCAGAGTTCACGCAGCTGGTGCGCCGAAGGCACGCCAAAGGCAAGCCCATCTGCGCCTGTCCACGATCCGACCGCGACCAGCTCCAGGGACCCTGGATTTCCGACCTCCCACCGCTACGACTCTGCTGCCCTCCTCGCACTCAACCCAGGAAGGAACAACAACTGTAGCTGTCTACACCGAACACCACCCACGACCAGTTCTCCTGCCAACACTGCCGACAATCCTTCACCATCCACAGCACCCCCTCGACCGCCGCACCCATGCCGGATGCCCGCACCACCGAAGCCCTGAAGTGCATCCTCCTCAACGTGCGCTCCCTGCGCAGACATCTGGGACCTCCTCGACACCCTCTCGCCAGACGTCACCTTCTTCACGGAAACCTGGATCAACACCTCCTACGCCCCCGACATCGCCACCCCCATCCCTGACGGATACAAGATCCAGAGGAAGGACCGCCCCCACTGACCAGGAGGAGGACTCGCCATCGCACACAAGAGCTCCCTCCGACTCTCCACCAGGCCTGGGTGTAGTTCGCGGAGTTTCGCTACGTGGAACTCCGCGAAGTGACAAAAAAACTCTGCGGAGTTCCGCAAGTGACGGAGTACAGTGCGAACTGCCATTCGCTCTGGTCTTCCTGCAGCTTTGGTAGAAGTTCTACCCAAATGGCAGCTCGCGCTCACGAACTTACCGCTCGCGCTCGCGTACTTACCGCTCGCGAGCGTGAGCAGGGAAAAAACTCTGCTGCACAACGCGGAGCGGAGTTTTCTGCACTCCACGAGCTCCGCGGAGTGCAGAAAAATCTGCAAACTCCGTGACCAGAGCAGAGTTCACCGCCTAGGTCTACTCTCCACCTCCAGCACGAGTGACTCCCTCTCCAACACCTCCACTTCCATATCCAGACCAGCCCCAGAACCACGCTTCGCGGCAGCCTCGCCTACAGACCCCCAGGGCCTCGCGCCTCTTTCACCACTGCCATTGCTGACCTCATCACACCCCACGCCATAGCCTCCATGGACTACATACTCATCGGAGACCTGAACTTCCACCTCAACAACCGCAGCGACCCTGACTCCACCGCCCTCCTGGACAACCTTGCCAACCTCGGACTGAAGCAGCTCATCACCACCCCCACCCACAAGGCATGACACACCCTCGACCCCATCTTCGCAGGAGGTACCAACATCCACTTCAGCCACACCTCGCAGCCCCTCTGGACAGACCACCACTGCGTACACTTCTCTTTTAACACCACCACCGCTCATAAGCCTACTCTGTGACCGCCATGAAGGAATTGGAGCAAGGTCAGAGAGGAGCACATCAACTCCACCCTCATCCATGACCCCCCCTCTGCCACGACCGAAACCAACTCTTCAGCCAAGGAACTACACCGCTGGATCACCAGCTGCACAGACAAGCTCACACCCCTCCGCAACCCCGACAGACAACGCCCCCTGAAGCCACCTGGTTCACCACCGACCTCCAAGAAGCTAGGCGCTCCTGCAGATGTCTCGAAAAACGATGGAGAAACAGCAAAACCACAGCAGACTAGACCACCTACAACAACGCCATGACAGAATACCACCAACTCATCAGATCCACCAAGAGGACCTTCATCCGGAACAAAATCCTTACCAACTCCAGCAACTCAAAGGAACTCTTCAACATCATCCATCAATTCACCAAACCCCCCAGCGAAGCCACAGACATCACACCCTCCCAGGACCTCTGCAACAAGCTTGGCTCCTATTTCCACCTGAAAATCAAGGCCCTCTGCGACAACTTCAGGCTCCAGAAACCACCCTTCCCTCCAGCAATGATAGCCAGCCTACCATCACCACCTGGACACCGGTCACCACCGAAGACACCACCACGACCATGAAGAGCACCCACTCAGGAGCCCCCATGGACCCCTGCCCGCCGCACATCTTCCACAGAGCTGCCGCCACCATTGCACCCGAGCTACGCCGCACCATCAATGCCAGCTCTGATTCTGACTTTTTCCCTGACGACTGGAAGCGGGCAGAGGTCAAGCCCCTCCTCAAGAAACCCTCGGCAGACCAAATAGGCCTGAAAAACAACCGTCCCATCTCTCTCCTTCCCTTTGCAGCCAAAGTAACTGAGAAAATCATCAGCCCCCAGCTGACTACCTTCATCGAAGAGAACGCCATCCTTGACTCTTACCAGTCTGGATTTCGCAGTAACCACAGCACCGTGACCGCCCTCCTTGCTGCCACCGACGACATCAATACGCTCCTTAACCAGGGCCACACCGCGGCCCTCATCCTGCTAGACCTCTCCGCAGCCTTCGACACCGTATCCCACCGCACCCTCGCAGCCAGACTCCACAACGCTGGCATATGGGGAACCGCCCTCGACTGGATCCGCTCCTTTCTCGCCGGCAGAACCCAAAGGATCAGACTCCCACCCTTCCTCTCCGAACCCACAGAGATCAACTGCGGAGTCCCCCAGGGATTATCGCTCAGCCCCACACTTTTCAACATTTACATGGCCCCTCTTGCCGCCATCGGCAGACGGCATGGACTCAGCATAGTATCCTATGCGGACAACACCCAGCTCAACCTCTCCCACACGAAGAACCCCGAAGATACCAGACTCCGCTTCCAGGAAGGAATGAAATACGTTGCAGCCTGGATGAGCAGCAGCTGCCTTAAGCTCAACTCGGAGAAGACAGAGGTCCTCATCCTCGTACCCTTCCCCCACCGCCTGGGACATCACCTCGTGGCCCTCCACCCTTGGAAACCCACCCACCCCTCCGGACCACGCCCGGAACCTCAGCATCATTCACAACTCCTCCCTCACCATGACTCGCCAGATCAACGCTGTTGCCTCCACCTGCTTCAACTCCCTCCGCATCCTTCGCAAAACCTTCAAGTGGATCCCCCCGAAGCCAGGAAGACTGTCACCCACGCAGTCATAAGTAGCAGACTGGACTACGGAAACACCCTCTACGCTGGAATCATCAACTCCCTGCTACACAAACTCCAGACCATCCAGAACACCGTGGCCAGACTCGTCCTCGGCACCCCTCGACGTGAGCACATGACCCAGCACCTGAGAGACCTCCACTGGCTCCCCATCGAGAAGAGAGTAACCTTCAAGCTACTCACCCATGCCTACAAATCCCTCCACAACATCGGACCCAAATACCTCAACGAAAGAGTCTCTTTCCACGTACCCAAAAGAAACCTCTGATTCGCCGACCTCGCTCTAGCAGAAGTCTACGCCCACTAAAATCACCATAAGGGTTGTCTGGATTGGTGCATGGTGCCCACTTATATAAGTGTACACCATATACCAAATCAGCTTCTCACATGCACTCTTGAAAACAAATCAGCAGGATTCTGATCTTTTGCTGGACGATTGAGAATTGTATAGTTGTACTCTTGCAACCTCAAACCCCAACGTTCAATTCGAGGAGGCATTTTGGCTTTGGGATTGCCAAATATCATCAACAGTGCTTAATAATCAGTCACTACTGTGAAAGGCTTTCAAGAAAAAGAACAAATGGAAATATTCACAAGCGCAGACCACTGCCAAACTCTCTTTCTCAGGTTGCGAGTATGCACATTCTGTTTATGACAGGCCTTTGCTGGCATATGCCACAATATGTCTCTGAGCATTCGGCTGTTCGCTTGGCTGTGCCAGGATCACCTGATAAGGCTAGCATCAACTACAACCTATGTATGAAGTTTAGAATCAAAGTAAGCCATTTCAGTGGCATTCTCAATAACTTGTTTATTTTTTTGAAACCTCTTCTCACATTCATGTGACCATTGAAAAGACATATTCTTTTTTGTCAATTCTTATAACGGTGCACTGACCATAGCAAAATCAAGTATTGATCTAAAACAGTAACTGTCCCTTCCAAGAAATGATCTTAACATAGAAATGTTTTGTGGGGACTGGCAGTGGACAACGCTTACACTTTAGCTGGATCAGGTTTCATTCCCCATCGGAAAATACATGGCCAAAGAAGCTCAAGCTTTTCTTGTGGAATTCACATTTGTCAGCATTTAGAGTTAAATCTGCATCCTAAAGCAAATTACATACTTGTATAAGAGCTCTGTAATGCTCTTTCTGTGTGACTACAAGAACTAATATGTCATTGCTGTATTTAAATGCTTTTAGTACAGGCTGTATATACATCGAATGACATCTTGGAAAGGTTCTGCCGCAGAGGATACACCAAAATGCAATCGCAGACCAATATGCGTAGAAACGGTTGTAATGTATCTGGATTTTTCTTCATGCTCCAATTGGTGTTTTCCTTTATTTAAGTTGAGTCGAGAGAAGAACATTACACCATTCAGTTGAGTTATCACATCAGCAATTTGCAGACCTGGATGTCTCTCTCGCTCATTCCCCTTGTTGGTAGACGCATGTCAACGCACATGTTTACAGCTCCTTCACTGTCTCTTTTAGGCACTACTACGATTGGAGAAACCCAGGGCGTTGGACCAGTGGAGCATTCAATGATGTCATGTTTAAACGATGAATTAATTTCCTTTTCAACAGCCTCTTGCAAGTGAAACGTAATTCGCCTGTGTCTTTGTCCAACAGGACGAGCATTCTTATTTATTTGTAACTTTACTTTCATTGTTTTGAGTTTTCCTAACCTGTGAAATAATTGAGGAAATTGACTTAAAATTTCATGATGGGCATTCATATTGTAGTTCACTGATATCAGTCCCATATCAATAGCAGTGTTAAAACTCAGCAAACAGGCACTTGAGGCTGTTCCTTGAAGTACACGAATAGGTGTTTGTACCACAGTTTTCTATGTTTCATCATGGCTACAAACAAACCTTGACTCTTTAAGGGTGTTCAGACAGCCTAGGTGTATACTTTAGACTTTGATTTCATAATTTGAGGTAACGGAGATGACTCTTGATACTTCTCCTCAGGCATGATTTTGTGACACACCACTGTCACCTATGAATAACTTTGACCACCCATTTATCTTTAGAGTGATCGTCGGACAATGTTTGTGGTGCCTTTTCGTGTCGATTTTTCTTAACGTTGAATTTTTCCTCACAACCGACTTGTCCCACATATTTATGCCTTTCTGAAGTAAATATCGATATTGCACATATGTCATTGTCACTTTCACTAGAAACTGATACTGAGGAACTCTTTGTCGATGATTTTGATGGCGATTGACTTTGTTTGGTGTCAATTTGCCTTAGTTGGTGTGACCGCTTGGCCTTGTGGGAGCGTGTCGAACATTGCTGAGGCAGCGTTCGGTCGGCCATTTTGTATTCACGCTGTGACGTACTTATTTTTCACTTCGACTTGCAAGTTGACAGGAAATCGCTTGCTTTACCACAACCAATGCATATTTGTCCTATTGCAGGACATTTGCCTTCATGTTTAAATGACAGACCACAGCTGTAACACATTTTCTTCTTCTGTGGAGACATCACCTTGTGTCCCTTAGCCTTATACTTTGGTTTACTCTTCATGCTCATGACTGACGCACTTTGGGCTCCTCCGGCCTCCATGTCAGTCACTTGATGATCAGCACGCTCAGAGTTTCCTTCAGCATTTGTCGTTGAAAGGAATCTGACAGACATTCATCTATTACTCTGAGGTGGGTTTCTCATTGTTAAACTCATTGAATCTACAGTGCTTCACCAGAACATCCAGTCTCTCAACAAACTCATAGATGGTTTCACCTGGTCTCTGGTGTTCTTAACAGAGTAAGTATCTTTCATAATCCACATTTGGCACTGGATGAAATTTGACATTCAAGGCTGTTTTCATTTGATCAAGCGTCACTTCACCTTCTTGTGGTATTGTTTCATGGCTTCTTTCACTCCTTCACCAGCCATGTTCTTTAGATACTTTATAATCTTTTTATCATCTTTTTCATCTATTGCATCTATGAAATCTTGAAAAGTCTCTATCCATGCAGTCCATCTATTGCCAATATTGTGATTCTTCGCAGTATCAAATGCAGACAGCGGTTTCAAGAATGCAGCAGCAGTAGATTTGTTGGTGAACAGTAGTGGTCTCTCATGCGCTTCTTGTGGAACTCGATCAGGCAGAGCTGCTCCAGCTCGTTGTGACCTGCTAGCATCAGGGTCAGCTCTAATGACTTTTGGAGCCTAGATCTTGCCCTGGCTCTCCATCGGAGCTCCTTGCTTGAGGGCTGTCTAGGAAGTTGTTCTTGGCCCCTGTGCAGCAGCTTTGGTGGTGGGCCGCATTTTTCGGGGACTACTCCAATAGAAAACCCCTGACCCTCCTTCTGGGGCCGCTCTGCAGCACTTTATGGAGCGATGAATCGTTAATGGTTTCAGTAAGTAGATAAACTTTGTATACTACTAGTCCATGAAAGCATATAACGTTATTAAATTTGGTCAGCTTTGTGGTTAAATGTTTCTTCAGAAACACCTGGTTAATCTCTGCTTTGTAGTACATGCGTTTCAGTTTAATCTGTACTGAATTATTATTGTGCGCTGCTTTCATAACCTGGTGGCATCTGCCTTTAGAATTCTTACTAACCCCGGGTGGGTAACTCCGCTCTACCAGCGCAGTTTATGGAGTTTTGCCTACTCCACGTTCCGTTGCGAACGCAGAGTTTAGGCAAAACTCCGACTCCGTGGCGGAGCGGAGTTAGCCTGCCCCTCCACCCTCCCAAAGTAATGTAATGTAAAATAAAAGCACTTACCTGCCGTGGCTGCCTCCTCCTCACCATGGCCGCTCTCCTTCCTCATCCTCGCCGTCCTCCTTCTTCCACACATGACATACAACGTAGGGGTTATCAAAGAAGAAGGACGGTGAGGACAAGAAAGGAGAGCGGCCATGGCGAGGAGGAGGCAGCCACGGCAGGTAAGTGCTTTTATTTTACATTATAATTACTTGGGTAGGGAGCGGAGCGGAGTTCCACAGAGTTTTTCCAACTCCGTGGAACTCCGCATAGAGGCACTACACCTGCTCCACCCACCCTTAATTCTTACTCCGTTTAACGAATGGCATTAATTTGCGTAATGGCGCAGTACATTTTATTTGCGGCAGTTTCATTCAGTTCCGGGCCACCAACATGTAGACTTTCATTTGCGGTTATTTATAACAACTTGTACACGTGTAAATTGGAAGACTTACCCTTTAAGGGATGCGAGGCCAGCCTATTTAAACGTGCCTTGACCCCCCAGTTCACACTCTCAGGGATCTTGCTTTACCGCCCACCTGGGCCCGCTGGGCCATGGGCTGCGTCCTTTTCTGACCTCATCACCCCCCCATCTCCTGGACGCTGCTAACTTTACCATTTTGGGCGACCTGAATATTCATTTCGATGACCCAACATGTACGACAAGCACTTCACTGATTTCTGACTTGGCAGCAATGAATATTCTACTTTGTAATTCAGGCTCCACCCATGTGGCGGGCCACTTACTGGACCCTATTTTTTCAAATTTATCTAATATTCTTTGTCATGCAGCTCTTCCAGTACTGTGGTCAGATCATTTTTTGGTCGGCTTCAGGGTCAGGAAGGAACAGCAGAATGCACCCACGCCAACTCTGGGTACCCAGCCGAAATCTAGAGACTGGAGGAAATTAGATATAGAAGTCTTTAACAAGCTCCCATCTAAAAATATCCCTGCCATTACTTCAGTTGGTCTGTCAGATCTGGACACCATCCATACTTGGATTTTAAAATCCATTGAAACGTGCCTCCCATCTTCTATTAAAAATGTGAACAATCATCGGCCTCCTGCCCCTTGGTTCTCTGAAAAGTTAAAAATAGAGAAAAGTAAATGTAAAGCGTTAGAAAGACGCTGGAGGAAGGACTATGCACCCGAATCCAAACTCACATATAAATTGGCAAAAAGGGACTACCATTCTCTTTGTAATATTGCCCGAGCCGAATATGTGAGCGCTACCATCACGACTGCACAGAATAGCTCCAAAACCTTGTTTACATTGGTTAAAGAACTATCTGGTGCGGCTTGCCAACTTTCCCCCCCTGCGCTCACTGAATCTCAATGTGAGGATCTAGCCAAGTCTTTGCTCTGTAAAGTGGAGAAAATATACTCGGCATTGAATGTTGACACAGCCAACATGGTACAGCAAACTAAGAACTCCCCTCCAACACCGGGAAATACTGCTTCGCTGGATTGTCAGACTGTCGTACCTTCCAATACACTGGAAAATTGGTCGCCTCTTGACATAACCTCTTTTACACGGCTTTTAGATAGCCTTAAATCCGGCTCTCCTAGAGATCCCCTTCCCATTGCCATACTACAGAAGCTGGAGCTGTCGTCGCTACGGCTAATCATGGAATTGCTCAATGCCTCCTTACAGGAAGCAATTGTCCTATCTGAATGGAAGCACGCCATGGTCTTCCCACTTTTGAAAAAAGCCAATGCTGACCCGGCAGAACCATCTAATTTTCGTCCGATCTCTTTACTCCCGGCTTTCTCTAAAATATCAGAAAAACACATTAACCTGCAACTGACGCATTTTGTTGATTCCCAAAAATTTCTGCATTCCTCACAGTCCGGTTTTAGAGCGTGTTTCTCTACAGAAACTACTCTCCTTGGAGTCACAGAAACATTGCGTCACCGTCTAGATACTGGTGAAACTGTGGCACTCATATTGCTTGATTTGAGTGATGCTTTTGACACGGTATCGCATACCGTGTTATTGAAAGTTTTACAATCACTGGGCGTTGTCGGTGCAGCACTCAATTGGCTCACTGATTTTTTGGCCAATCGTACATTTCAGGTCTTCTCTCCGTCAGCAAGTTCTAAGACTCATGCTTCTCCTCACGGAGTACCGCAGGGCTCCATTCTCAGCCCGCTATTGTTCAATGTTTACGTAAGGCCTCTGGCGACGATTGCCGAAGATGCTGGGTTGTCTATTTTTTCCTACGCCGATGACACCCAGATAATCTTCTCCCTCTCCACAAAAGGGGCATCTAAGCCATCATCTCTCCAGTCGGGGCTGCGGAATATTACAGGTTGGATGCAAGTCAACCTGCTTAAACTCAATGGCGAAAAGACGGAAGTACTAATTTTGGGGAAGAATAAAGATCTTTGGGGTCCTCAGCACTGGCCTCATGAAATGGGTGCACTCCCCCAACCTGCGCACCAGGTCCGCAATCTAGGTGTTATCATCGATGACCAGCTTTCAATGAAGCAACAAGCGGTCAAGGTCGCCTCAACCTGCTTCACCATCCTAAAGTGGCTCAAAAAAATTCTTTGAATGCTGCCTGGTCCCACTCAAAGAACTGTGGTCCAGGCTCTTATTACTTCCAGGCTGGACTATGGCAACGTCCTGTATTTAGGAGCCAATAAGGAGGTGACACGTAAACTTCAGGTGGTACAGAACTCAGCTGCCAGGCTGCTCTGCCAGGTTCCTAGAATGGCTCCCATCTCAGGCTCGCTCTGTGACCTTCACTGGCTCAGGGTGGAGAACCGCATTAAATTCAAAGCCCTGAGTTATAAGTACAAAATCAAATCTGGCACGGCACCTCAGTACCTGAATGCCTTAGTCCACCCTTACCATCCATCGCGCCTTCTTCGTTCTTCCACTCAGGCTAAATTTTCGGTTCACAGGACTAGACTGTCGCGAATGGGTGGTCGGTCTTTTTCTTGTCTGGGCCCCTCTTTGTGGAATTCTCTCCCCTTGTCACTTCGTAACGAAACCATCTATGCGAATTTCCGAAAATGTTTAAAAACGTGGTTATTCAATCAGTAGTTCCTTCTACTCTGTTCGTGTCAGGCGGCGCCGGGAAACCTCTGGGTAGCTGTGCGCCTTATAAAATTAAATAACAATAACAATGTCGCTTTCTTTATTTTCAAGCATTTACACAGGTTGGCTTTGCGTTGAGACTCCATTAATGCCAGCGTCGATTCTGCACTACGACTGTGACACATGTGGCATGCACAGGCAGTTTGCTGGACGACGGCAAACTCTCTGGAAGAGCACTTTCAGTGTACGGGCTGCATATCCCCTATCTCGCCACCAGTTGTAGCGCCCTACCAGTCCCAGTACTCGCCAATAACCAAGTCACACATGGAGAGTAGTTGTACACATGTTTATTCTGCTGCATGTAAATCCGAGCTCAACATTCTAAGCCTGCCTTCAACTCATTCCTCACATGCCTACGGTGTACAGTGGGAACCAAAAGAGTTTCCAGCATTTCTTTATTTAGAAGACACTACAGTGTATACCTCTTATTAAACTAAAGAAAACCAAGTGAATAATAGACAATAAAACCTGGCAAAACTCCAAAAGGATACCATCCAACCATAATGTTTTTGTGGTGCTGTATCTAGGCCTTCCAAATATAGATTCCAAAACAAAATGTGATACTTACATGTCACATTTGAACAATCTTTACGCATCCTAAGAGCCTTCCTCACAGATTGCACCCCATAATGTAGTAGCAATGATGTCAGGCAAACAGACCCCAGGCTTCTGAAACACATACGCTGAGGACACTCAGCTGATCCTCTCCCTCACCAATGAACCCACAGCCACCAGAATCAACTTTCACAGCGGGATGAAGGCCGTTGCCACCTGGATGAAAGATAGCTGCCTCAAGCTGAACTCGGACAAGACCAAAGTACTCATCCTGGCACCTGCCCCCTCAGCCTTGGATGACTCCTGGTGGCCCCCAGCACTGAGAACTCCCCACCCCCACAGACCACACACGCAACCTCACCATCATACTGGACTCCTCGCTCACAGTGAACCGCCAGATCAATGCTGTATCCTCATCCTGATTCCACATGCTCCGCCTGCTTTGAAAGACACTCAGATGGATCCTCACAGAATCCAAAAGACGGTCACCCACGGACTCATCACCAGAAGACTATACTACGGCATTGCACTCCACACCGGCGTCACCCAGAAACAGCTCAGGAAGCTACAGAATGTTCAAAACGCTGAAGCCAGACTGGTCCTCGACAGCCACATAACTCAATACCTCCGACAACTCCACTCACTCCCAGTCAGCAAGAGGATCACCTTCAAGCTCCTCACTCATGCCTACAAAGCTCTCCATGATGCAGAACCAGCATATCTGAACCACCGCCTCTCATTCCAAATACCCGCCAGACAACTCCGCTCCGTCCAATTTGCCTTGGCCACTGTCCCATGGATTCACAAGACCAGAACCAGCAGAAGATCCTACCAGGCTGCCAAGACCTAGGACACCGTGCCCCTCCACCTCAGGCAATCCCTGTCACTGATCCAATCGAGGACGGATATCAAGACCTGGCTCTTCAACTGAACCTCCATGACCAGACGGATCAGCACCACTCCCCCCCCCCCCAGCGCTTTGAGACCCTCACAGGCGAGTAGCCATGCTTTACAAACTCCTGATTGATTGATTGATTGACATATGGAAGTTAAAAGCTGTGACTCGTTTCCCAACCCACAAACATTGTTGTTGAATATCCCTCAGTGATGTACATTTTGAATAAAGTGAATTCATGAATTATTTTCAATTACATCCTGATATAGAATTTGGCATGCTGCAAAAAGGGAGTGTGTGGTGCAAGCATAATATGCTAAGAGAGTTGTAAGCTACTGAGATGTAAACAAAGAAGTTTTAGTTCTGAGAAAATGGGGATGGAGAAGGATATTTGGTTGCAATGGTTACAACCTAGATGTTTCACACATGGGCAAATAGATACAATCTCCAGTTCCTATCCTTATAATGAACAATATGACCTGATATACCTTTAAAAAAGTGCACAATTGTTTTGTAATCAAGGAGAATGCAGTGAGCCAACCTCCAAACATCAGAATAAAATTATGGAAAACTGCTGTGTGAGTACACAGGAAAGAGAATAAGAACTATTTCTATGAAAGCAACAAGTGTGGAACCTGTTATAAAATTAGTCTTTCATGTAAAATTTCTGATATCTATCCCATTCTTAATATGTATGGATGAGGAAATATAAAGCTTGAAAGTAGCAGAAAGTTAGATTGCCGTACAATGAAAATATACATTTGGAGTGGGTGAAGAACAAGGGTAGAGTAGAGATGAGATGATGGGAGGGGTAAGGTGAGAAAGATTGCAGAAGACTCATGAAGTTGGCTGAAAGGATTAGCAAGGCCAGGGAGAGGGCATGGCAAGGATGCCAAGCCTTCTTCTGAATCCATTTTCTCCAGTCACTTTTCCATAGATAAAAAACAATATGAATTTACCCATCAATCACATGGCTTTGATCTCAAGAAAACAGGAGCAGAAGGAGGAGTATCAATGTTTGCAATCTCATCAGGGGATTGTGGGCACATAGTGCAAGATGTCTATACCTGTCAAATTATATGACACTGTATAATAGGATAAGTTACTAACCCACTAATAACCTGCAAAAAAATATTTATTGCTTGCAAAGCTGCTTGAGAGATAACTAGCTTGCTCTGGGTGTTAGGGTCTACAAATGGGGGATCTCTTGGACGCAAAAGGCAAGTTAATGCACTTTTTTCCAGAAGCAACTGAAATCAATCATCTGAAGTCAAGGACTGATGATCCACAGAGCTCAACATGGAATACATGTATTTATTTGTAGATCTATGTATCACACCTAGACCCATTGGTTGTCAGAGCACTTTACACAAAAACACTTACAATACACAAAAATGTCACAAACCTTTTTGTATAAGACAAGGTTTGAAGTTTCAAATTACAAACAAGTAATACATTTATCTTTGAGTCAGTTCAGGAGGCAATAACCAGATAGACTTGGTGGGGGGGGGGGGGAGGTAGGGAGTACAAAGGGAGCAGTGTAGAAATTGTAGCATGCAGGTATCCAGACATATATTTTACCCCTTCACAGGTAGTAATGCCCATCCCGTGGAGCACTGCCAGACCTATGCCAGACCTGCCCCACCACACCTGATGCTAATGATGAGAGAATTAAGATGATGGAGAAAGGTTTCCAGCAGAATTGCATCTGTGTCTTAAAAGTTCTAGTTCTACTATTCAAATAAGACTATCTATATATTATTTGTTACTGGCAACCACTGCCAAGGTGCTTTGGTAGAGACTTCAGGTAAATTAGGTTGGTATGGTGGAAGAGACCACTCTTTACTAATTAACATCCAGCTCAGAGAAGTCACCCTATTCTGAGTCACAAGGGGGCTATCAACACAACTTGTGAATCCTCTTTCCCAATCTTTGTCAATATAACGCTGATCAGCTAATACACATGGAAGGCCTGGAGAAGATAGTCTGGCCGACAGGAGAAAAGCAAATGGCATCTATTGTCTAAGCTCTGGGATCGGTACCTTGTAAAACATTGTGAACACAGCTTTTTATTGGATATCATAAAGGCACAATCATGAACTTTCTACCTTTCTGCTATTCAACCCGACCTGTCTGCCATGACTCTGGTCAATCAGGGACAATAGCTGTTTCAAGCAATTTTGGCTTTGAAAAACCATGGAAATAAGAACTTGGGGTTTGTATCCAGGGAACATATCTGCCAATGATTCATTATGAGAAGGGCTAGAGGTTTTAGGTCCACCTTGGTAAATGGAACAGTAAAAATATTTGCTACCACATTATCTTAATCTTTTTAATATTTCTCAGGCTGAAGTCTTCGGCGTTCAAGAAGTTTGAGTTGGAGTTTGTGCAGCCAACCTTGTGCAGGAATACCTAATCCTCAGTGATGACCAGCGTTGGTTGACGAGAAGCAAAGATGCTCCTGCAGGTTTCAAACTCTCTTCTCATCATGTACAGCCCATGAATAAAAAAAAGTGATTTAGTAAATCATCTAAGAATGGCTGAATAATTATACTCTCATTATGAAATCATCCTATCAAAAATACTGAAACCTTTAAATATTTGGGGGGCTGATTTCGACTGAAAGGTTAGAATGGCAAACTGATAATAATGACTCTTTTCAGCAATCCGAATCATGGTTGTGTTGGATGTCTAGTAAGTTAAACAAATTTTCCTTGGAGAAATAAATGATTAGGCTGCTACATTATTGTTCGTAAGTGCACAGTCCTTATGAATTGGATCACCCTTAATAGATAAATTATAAGTCAGTTTTCTTTTGAGGCTTTCATAACTAGAAAGACAATTAAAGATAAACCCAACTTTTTTTCTGCGAGGGCAGCCTCCTGATGGAGTGCCTTAGATGGCAGAGTTTTGTGCAGCAGGGGTAAAATGTTGCCTTCCATTGATTGCCTCTGTCTTGAGTAGGTTCTTGAGCCATGGGATATTGGTAGGTCATTGGTGGAGCTTAGAGAAGTGGAAAAAAATAATTGAATAGACCTTTTATTATAACTTCCAGAAGACACAATTTTGGCACAAAAGCTTCCCATTCCTCCAGCAACAGTTTAGGACCATCTATTTCATCTTCTAGAGCACTACTTTTCCTGACATAGTCAGGCATGGTGTTAAATAGGAGGATTTTACCTAGAAACTTGAAAGGCCATAACGACTGGATGCCAGTGGAAGGACTGGTGCCCAGCAGGAGAAACTTACTGTTTGAGAGGGTTTATTATTTTTATAAAGCACAAACAACACATTAGGGTAGTTAGGCACTACCTTGGAAATGAACCAAGGGATCTACCCAAACAAGTGGGTGCTTGGGGGTTTCCTGAATGGAAGGAGCTGTTGTATGTATTTAGGATCATCTGGTAGGGAGTACTAGAATAAGCTTTGAATAACTGGAAAAATAATTACCCTCTGCCCTTTTCCTGGCACTGCTAGGGATGATTCTTTGCTGATCCCAGAGTCGGTTTGAGTGAGTCAGCTTCATATGATCTAGAATGATCACATATAGCAGTGTGTATGTTAAGGTAAGTGCCTTGAATTTATTTTGCGTGGTCACCAGCAGTCAATAAATAATCCTTTGTGAAGTGGAGAAACAACCTGTCTTAGACATGGTATGTGCTACTTTTACTATGGAATACTTTAACACCTGTAACTTATTGACATTTGTTGTGGTGACCTCTCCCAACAAGATATTCCCATTGGGAATTTTAGTTCAGACACCCAAAAACAAGCAGTGACCTGCGCGGCAGTGATCCATACTGACAAGCTCAGCCAGCTCTTCTCCATCCGTTTCTGTACTGCCTCTTCCACTTTTGACCTGTAGGAGACGGAATCATTAAACAGCTGAGAGTTGCACCAGAAGACTGAGAGGAACATAACAATTAATACATTTTATAGAGGAGGAAAAAATGCACTTAATTGCTTTCAATGTTCAGCAGATATGGTCCAAGAGGAAGAGCTACCAAATCAATCAACGTCAAAGGACGTTTAGAAGACACCACGTTTCTGAACAGAGGATTCACGAAGGCGGATAAAGTTATAATTTTCCTTTACAAAGGAGGCACTTTTATTATAGACCAGTCACCATACAATATGCTATATAAAGCATCTACAACTGAGCTCAAGCTTCAGTTTGGAGTAGATGAGTAGATTTCAATAGCAGAGTAATGTGTTTCAGTCGACCAGTGTTGGGTCCATTCAGGATGAACAATTTTACATTACCTGAAGCACTCCAATATGTTTCCTGGTTAATGGATTGACATAAGTCAGCCTAGATCCTATCAATGCTATCATGTAGTTTTGCATCTCTAGGCATAAAGTACAGCATAATTTGCCAAGGTGTCTTTGGAACAAAGCTAGGTGAAAGAACAATGCACCGTAACTCTAAAGTAAAGTCACTTTCCACTATAAATCCCAGGAAAACAGCCTTTTTTAATGATTTAAAAGATGCGCTCAAGCTAGGAGACCACACCCACAACCAAAGTACCATGATTGCCAATATTGAGTTTGGGCCTGGTTCACAAAGGTAAACTTAGACCAAAAGTCTAAGTTTAGACCTGAAGTCTAACTTTACTACTAGTAAAGTTAGACTTTTGGTCTAAGTTTAGACCAAACATCCAACTTAGACCAAAAGTCTAACTTTACTACTACTAAAGTTAGACTTTTGGTCTAAGTTAGACTTTTGGTCCAAACTTAGACCCAAAGTCTAACTTTACTAGTAGTAAAGTTAGACTTTAGGTCTAAACTTAGACTTTTGGTCTAAGTTTACCTTTGTGAACCAGGCCCTGTATTGTTAGCCATCCTTCTGAGATCAGCCAGTTAAGCCATATGTTTTCTCTTCCTGATTGGGC
This sequence comes from Calotriton arnoldi, assembly GCA_963921515.1. Classification (NCBI taxonomy): domain Eukaryota; kingdom Metazoa; phylum Chordata; class Amphibia; order Caudata; family Salamandridae; genus Calotriton; species Calotriton arnoldi. Next base: position 332,735 of record CAWUFW010000399.1, read on the forward strand.
TACAATTCAACATATAAATAATGTGAAAAACTTAAAAGAAAGTAACGAAGTTGTGAAGTCATTAAAATATTTGCAAAGTCTTTGCTTGTAAAAGAGGCGATCATTGAGGTCTACGGGAGGCCTCTCAAGTAGGGAAGTGACAACGGCCTCTGTCATGGGTTCAGTGCTAGTTGCAAACATGGCGTACACGTGGCATCACTTGTGAACAAGCGCCTGGGTGACATTAGCAAGTAGGGATGAGGGGAGAGCGAAATTCAAAGTGCTAATTAATTTGGCCGCTTCTTCAGAAGGAAGATTGACTGCGAGAGGCCTTTGAAGTGAATATCCTAGGACTGACAGAATGTAAACAATCAACGCTGCCCCTTGGTTTAAGACTGGAAAAGTAGCAAGCACGTTTTTCTTTTAGTTCTTTGGCGCTAGTGAAACTACATACCGAGTGATTATGCAGGTCTGTCGGCTCAGTAGGCTAATGCATTCATTCACTCTACTAATGCTGTTTCACCTCATGGCTACAAGTCTGAATTTCAGTGGGCCCACCGCTAAAGGAAATGCATTGAGTAGCACGGAGTTGGCTAACATTAACAATCTTTTATTCAGCAGTTACATCAGCTGGACCGGTGGAATTTGTGTTTCATCTCAAGATTGTAAGTTCGAATCCGGATAGGTTCACACTTTTGTGTATTTGTCTAGCACACAACTCACCTGGGAGGGTATCTGACGCTGACGCTTGTCATCCTTCATAGGTCGATAAAATGTTGGTGCAAAGAGAGCCCAGGGTGAATCTGCATTTTACAAATGCATATTTTGTTGTTACATGCCTCAAAGGGTTAGGGCGCGCATTACAAACACAAGTCATGGTATATGTGGAGTTCATGAACTATTTGTAACATTTCTCCTCTGGTTATGTTTAACTACAGAGTTGCAAAATATTCTCTTCTAGGCATACAAAATAGACATTTATAAGCTTTTCATTTTCCCTTGAAACGGTTGGAGGCGTCGCTGAGATACACAATGTTCAATTTCTGTTCCAAGGATATGAACTAATCCTTAAGTAAGTCCAGTTGAGTCAAACCAGGGCGCCTGCCTCCCTTCGAGCTCGATGCTCAGTGCATCTTGCACTAGGTAGGGATGGGCTGTGTGCTGTGTCTACGCTGCGGGAGCTCCTTTTCTGGGTTTCTGGCATGTTTTAAAATGTATTTTCTTCAATATGAACACATGGTCATCTGCTGCCCATGTGCCCATTAATAAAGACAAACAATTCTAAAAGAGGCCAGCATTGTAGGAAAACATCCGCAGCTGCACAAAAATAAGCACAGGACAATTGAGGGCCCTGTACTTACACAGACGTCTTGCACTACACTATGGCCCAGATTTACTAATGCTTTGTGGCACTTAAGTGATGCAAACCTGACACAAAGAGTTGGGGTGGGATTTACTATCCAACATAAACCAGAATTTGCATTGAAAAGTTCCCCAAAGTAATGCAAAGTTGTGCTATGCACAGAAGTGCTGGAACAAATTTCAGCGTGGGGGTGCTGCTATCAATATTACAGAACAGCAGTCATAGACACAAAGAACAAGTGCAGCAAATGAGGCAGAGCCACTCAGCAGGAGAGTGGTAATAATGTAGTATGTAGTCAGTGGTGCATTTTGGAACACTCTGTTGCAAACATATTGCTAAAGCATGATGTGGCAGCACACTGTTATTTACAGAAACACATTTTCTATTGAAATTGCCACTACATTTGCAAGAGACATGCAGTTATACTGATAAAGCTATATAGCACACAAAAAATAATTTTTGCAAATTGGCTTTCAGAGCATATTTATTTTTTGCATATCATCAATTTAAGTGGCTTGATTTGTTTTGATCCTATTAAAACGTTTGTTTTCATCAGAGTTCTGAATAACAAAAATATTGTGCTTTCATAACTGCTATTTTTTATACGATTCATTTACAGATACTTAAATTTTGTTGTGTGATAAAAAAATTACATCCTATAGCTCTATCTTTTTACACTCGTGAGATCCCGACATGGTCACATAGTTATGATGGAGCAAGGATTCGAGAAAATGAAACTTGCTCGGAGAAATCCTCCATTAACTTTCATTAATCATTAAAACTGAAGATAAGACGAAACTAATATACACCAGACACCGACACATGGGGAGAGAAGCTTACGCATGCTTAAACTAATGAAGAATGAAAAGCAACGCGACTAAAACCCGCTTTAATTTGCGAAAACGCTTTGCGCATGTGCAAATCTGAATTACGTAGAGATAACGTGACTAACTCGCTTTGAGAGGGAAAACCTCACGCATGCTCAAGAAAAGCTAACACGTGGTCTTGAGGTACCGCGTGCCCGGCATCTGCTTGCTTGAATTTAAAAGAAAGCTGCTGTTGTTAACGCTTTTGCCTAAGAGAGATAATAACAACATGGGATAGAGTAGAAGTGGGTGGTGAACAGTGAGAATTATATGTTTAAGAAAATAACATCTGTTTATGATTCCTTTATTAATAGTGTGCATTCGGGCCTGCTGAGAGCTTGACAGAAAAAGAAAATGGCGATGGATGACCAAAAGTGGCGCATGCTCAGAGAGTCCATGGTGTGACCCGGTGACTGAAAGAGCTGAATGACTGCCAAGAATCAAGGACAGAAGACATGAGAAAAAGAAGACATTTATCATTCGTCTATGTAGTCTGTATTGAATGAAAATTATTGCAAATGGCAACAATATATGCATGGGAAGAGGACAATATGAATGAGCTAAAGGGGAAGGGATAGCTAACAATAAATTCCTTAATAGAAATGAATATGTCAGTATGGTGTGATGAAAACTCCCCTACCCCGTCCAATCATATTTTGTATTTTAGTGAAATTTGCAACTCTTGAGGGTGGGACATGTAGAAATAAAGACTATAACTAGAGTAAGTGAAGATTAGTTAGCATGCATGCATCATCAATGCTGAGAGAGAGAGACGAGTATGCTGCATCGAGAGAGAGCATCAAGATCATCATAGAGAGAGAGAGTAGAGAGCAGACTGGGAAGATTCAGATCCGAAACGACAGCCTGATTAGATTCGAAGATTTGCGGAAGAATATCGAAGAGGGAGAGAGTGTAAGAGAGGGAATCGCCCTGGTGTGTCGGGTTTGTAGAGAAGTCTAGTAAGTATTTGTCCTGTCCTGATCCTGTCCTTTAGTCTTTGTCTCCTGATCCTAAGTCAGGGGACCTCCACCATTCCTTTGGTCAGAGGGTTGGTTTTCTGGTCATCTCTTATTAGGTAAATGATATTCTATCTCAAATTTGCATATTTCTTTGCAAATGTACATTAATATGTGTCTTTTGTCTCTACATCTATCCACTCTCATGCATTGATTTTTGTTGAATGAGGTTGTGTAATTGAATGCAGTGGCGGCTGGTGCATAGGGGCGAAAGGGGCGTTGCCCTACTAGACTCGGGACGAGGATCGGGGACTGGAGACAAGAGAGACACCACACGCAATGCGGCAGCCTCAAATGAAGTGCTCACTGCCCCGTGTGGAACACAAATCAAATTCTGTTTTGTGTTTTCCTAGGAAGGGACGAGGTCACAGCCAGGTCAGAGACAGCTCCTGCGCATGTGCTGGCCGGGGCGAGAGCTATTGCTCGCCCTTGAAGCACATGCGAGAGGAGTGATGTCATCCTGAAGGGAGTGGCCAGAGAAAGCGGAAAATGGCTGGTTTCAAATGGGGCGCCTATGTTGCGGCCCACGCGACTTCAGCAGAACGCCACCGTAATGAATGCAAAGGGGCAGGGCCGGCCCCCCTCAAGACAGAGCAGTGGGTGGCAACAACCGGAGCAGAGCACTCCCTTGCCTTCGCTTCGCACTAGTCCCAGACCTCCTGATTGGACAATGGGAGGGAGCTGAGGGAGTGGGCTGCGGAAGAGCCCGCCGACCGCTGCGCAGATCTGAAACAGTTCTGATCCCCATTGCGGTGCAGGGCCCTGTGGACTCTGGACTACACCCCGCAACTTTCAGTGTAGTTCAAGGTAAGAGGGGACGCGGGTTGGGTTCCAATAAACAAAGCTATAGCATATAAAACGCCCGATAGATCCCTACCCCAATACTGGAATCCCGGTTGACAGGTTATAAATAGTTTCTGCTACATCAAGTTGCTGGTATCTGGGCTTGGGCCTGGGGCATTTTATTATTAAGTGTTCAAGGACATCTGCAGTTCAGGCGCAGAAAAAATATAAGGCAGCGGCTTCTCGTTTACTGGGCGGCGGGCGCTTAACACCTGCCTATTTCTAAACACACCGCATTTGGGAGGGAAGTTAACGCGGCACAGGGAGAGAACTGGTATTGACCACGATCACACAGTTTGGTTTATTAGTGGGAAGGTAGTATGAGAGCTAAGTTTTCGTTTTTATTTTTATTTTAAACCCTCCCCACACCCCAGCGCGACAATCCCCCCCCTCCCACCCCCTGAGTATTGCGAGCGAGCTGCGACTGAGCTGGAGATAAATTAATGTGATATCTGTCGTCGAGATATGAGCGACACCTTTAATTCCAATACCACTAAGTCCTGCCCACGTTTACACGACCTTGACATTAGCTTTTACGGAAAAACCACGCACATGCCCCTTTTTGGCAGAAATCTTCTTTAAAGATAAAGTTGGCATTTGTGTTCCTTCGTCGTGATTCCTGTGACTGTCATGACACACATTTATGTCGGAGATATGCCAGTCTCTCTCGGCTTCCACCCGACTCCCTCCTTCCACACAGGCTGCGATGTTCGATTTCTGTGAATTAGCTGGACCCTAATCCAATTCAGTTTAACTGTGTGTCAGTCATTAAAAACATGTTCGGGGGAGCTAAAAATATGACCTTTATTTATCCGGACAGTTGCCGAAGCTCAGACGTGCTGACCAGACCTGCGCGCACCGAGGTCGGAACAAGCCATTTTCTTTTGTGATAAAGTTTCTGTGCATCAGCAGAGAGGGCACAGGTCAGGATTTGCAAAAACAGACTGATCTTAACATCCATTGACTTAGGGCGCATATGTGCAGTGTGTTTGGTAGAGCAGTCTGCAACACAGGTACCTGACTGAATCTAGAGTCATGCAGGGCCAGAAGATGGTTTCACAGAATGAATATTGAGCTTGTATTTAGTTTTGGTTACATACTGTGTAGCAGAGGCGCAACTAGAGCCACATTTCGGGGGGCTGCTAAAAAAATCGGGGAGGGGGGCTAATTCTTCCAGTCATAGGCAGTTTGAAGATGCAGGGGCTCTAAGAAGGAGAGAAAAAAACAACAAAGCCTCGTTAACAAGTGAATCGTCTTTTAAAGACCTGTGAAGTACTCGAGTGCGGCTGGCAGCTCAAAAACTGTGTGTGTTCCCGGAAAGCTGTCTCAACACGGGCTGACACACAGGGGGGGGGGGGGGGGGGGCTGAAGCCTGTTGAGCACAATGGGCGTTGCGCGCCTGCTGTGTAGGCCCTTGTAGGAATGTCTGACCTCGGATATACAGATATAAATACAGCAGTATTTAATATGTATACAAAATATGTGCTCATATACATACACGCACACATACCAACATACATGCATTTATGTATATTACAGCAGTGCCAGCTGGTGACTTTTGAAACCACACTCTTGTTGAAATTGACTATCATCAGTATATCATATTGTTCGCATCAGAGGATCATCTTTCCACCATGGACTTAGAGCGCATTTGCAATATTCCAACAGTGCAGCCCATGATTTGTGTGTCTTTAGTCTGCCTCGCTATGAATAAAAGGTGCAGTATTTCTACACATTGCATCGCCTATGTGCACGACTCAAGCATATGCAACCATGATGCATGAGGCATCCTCTACTGGTGCACGGCGCCAGGACCAAGCAATAGCTCATGCAGTGGGGTTTTGAATTCCAGGCCTGACTTGACTGACTCTAAAGAGGGAGCAGGAAATGAATGAAGCTTTTGCCCATGTCCTGGGCCTCATGTGTTTTTCCCATTTGCTCTGAAATGCACCAGTTTGTCATCTATTTTTCAAAAAATGTAATGGGGAAAGGCACCTCCCAAACCACTCTTGTGACCGTTGGGTTTGCCCGCCTTGCTCACTACAAAAAACTCTTAACCAATTTTTACGCCCCCCCACTTTCAAAAGTCACCAGCCACCACTGATTGAATGTATTTTGCTAAGTGAAATTTCTCTCTCTCATTGAAGAATGATGGAATTTGCTCTGTGAATCTGTAATGAGGAGCGTTCAACTTTATGACTGAAAATTTAGATAAAGCTTATAAATCTTACTCAGAGTCTGTGGTCATTTCACTAAGAGCTGTGAATTAGTTAAGAAGTTGTTAATATCACCATCAACTAACTCAACTAATGGTACATCGACCAGAGGAAGAGTGTTGATTCGTGAAGATTAGTTAGGCATTGAAAAGTAAATTTAACCTGATTTGTGGTTACAGGGACACAACTAATCAGAACTTAAGTGAATTATAAAAACTTGACCCCCAGCGGAGCGTCCAGGGAGTGTGGATGAAAAATTTGCATGAATGTATATGGGCCCATTGAAATATTCAGTTTTATGTGAAATATTTAACCCTGGGGACTTTCGCTGGGTCAGTTTTTTTGGTAGCAGAGTTATGGTTATTATTGATTAGTTTGGTGATTATTGATTATTGATTTTATCTACATATTTAACACAAAGAGTTAGTGTCGCGTTTTATGTTGTCTGGAAGTACAGGTACAGAGATACCTGGGAATCCCGGGAATGGAATTTAGAAGAGTGTGGTAAGGAAATCACACTGCAGAAGGTTATTCGTCTGTCGTCATAATACCTAAAAGCTACGGTGGGCTGTAGGTGTTATATTAGGGACTATGGGGCACATGCATCAACGAAAATACCGATCGCAAACGGGCAGATTCGCAGAATCTGCCCCTTTGCGACCGGTATTTTTGCATTTGGGATGCATCAACCCAAATGCAAATTCGCAATTTAAGTAATCGCAAAATTTGTGATTACTTAAATTGCGAATGCATTTAGGGAATCGCAAATTGCGATTCCCTAAATGCAATGCATGATGCAATTCCAAATTGCGAATTCGCAATTAGGGATCGCAAATTACCATTATTTGAACTTGATGGTAATTCGCAAAAACTGTGAAAAATGCACTAAAGTGCATTTTTATCAAACTTTCATGTTGCACACATGCCCTTGGGACATGTATGTGTGCAACATGTGGTAACATCTCAATTTCAGGGATGCAACAGGGTGCCCTTTTGGCACCCTTGCATCCTTGAAATTGCATGCGCAATTTGCGAGTACCTATTTGGTACTCGCAAATTGCGCATGCAATTCCCATTCATTCCTATGGGCCTCTAGGCCCATAGGAATGAATTGGTAGCTATTCCTTAATTGCGAGTCGCAATTTGCGAGTCGCAATTAAGGAATATGTAGAAATCGCAAATTTTTTTGTGAGTCCTACATGCATAGGGATTTGCGAGTCCTAAATAGCGATTTCTTAAAATTCGCTATAGAGTATTCGCAAACCCTGACTTTGATGCATGTGGCCCTATATCGTATAAGAGCAGAGTGTGAGTGATAGCGAAGGGTCCACCTGTGAAACTTTGGCCTTACCCAAAGGAGGAGTATCCCTAGAGGATTAATAGGTCCTCCCCGAGCTCAAGTGAAGGGTAAACAGTGGTTTTTACTCGTAGTGTAAGGAAGTACTTTCTCTTTAGAGCAAGTGAATAAACTATCTTTGGATTAGTGGGGCAGACAGAGTAGCGCTGTTTTTACGTTGTAACTAACAGAAATTTATAAAGAAAAATTAGAAAAATGTATTGTCGTATTACCTTGTGAAGGGAGGGTCAGTAGCAGGAGTCATACTGACATCACAAAGAGCCACGTTGGTATTGGTTGAGACAGCGGGTGTGTGACAAGTGCAGATTGTAAAGGGAGGGTCAGTAGTAGGAGTCATACTGACGTCACAAAGAGCTGCACTGGCATTGGTCAGACAAGTGGGTGTGTTGAAAACCCTGATTGATTGGTAGACAAGAACCGCGCTGGTATTGGTTGCGGAAGAGAATACGTAGTGTGCCCTGATTGGACTGTTGGTGTGAGAGTGAGACGCGCTGGTATAGGACGAGTGTTGGCAAATAGGATACGTGAAAAGGAGAATACAGAAGAGTTTCTAGTTTTAGCCTGCTGAAAATAATTAGTCACAAGGATCGGAAGAATGAAGTTGATTAATAAAATCAAAAATTTCTTTAAAAAGTATAAGCGTGTAGTAACCAGAGAAGGAATTCTTATGCCACCCCCTGACACGCCTGCTTCCTTTATGATGTTGGAACGAGGATATCATACTTGTGTCTGGTTGGAAAATTGGGAAGAGTATACGAAAGGTGATGGTGTTCTAGCTTTCCCTGAACATGGTACGTTTAATGTAAGGATTCTTCAGAATTTGAGAAATCGGATGAATTCATTAGAACCAAGTCCTAGGTTAACGCAATATGAAGCTTTGGAGGAATGGGATGTTGAGGCATTTGAATGAGAGAAATACAGGGGTGGTACAAGAATAAATAGAGGGTTTTTACCCAGATATCTATTTGAAACTCGAGGGGATCAGATGAAAAGATGGAGAAGAGCTGTAGTAATGGAAGGCCTGTATCCAGTGTTGATGGCTGAGGATCAAGTAGGGAGTAAGTGTAAAGAAAAAGTGAAACACATAGGTATGACAGGAACAGGATGTGAAGAATTTGATGATGAGTTATTAGAAGACCTTTTAATTAAAAGACCTCCACCTTATCAAGAAAATTCTAGAGATACAACTCCAAGTGCACCAATGATGGGAACTCCATTAGTTCCACAAGTTTTATATGATCCAAATGTCACCCGAGTATTACAGGAAAAAGAAAGGAATGCGTTGAATAAGACAAAAGAAGAGATAATTCAGAAAATAAATCAGTTAGGTTTGAATGCTGAAGCCTTGACAGTACCGGTAACAATTGGTCCTGTTATTCCATTGTATGGTGATAAACGAGATACCCCAAGATTACAAACAGTGACAGTTCCACAGAATAATGCTAGAAAAGAGGCAGAAATGTTAGAAGATCAAACTAGTGAGTGTGATTCGAATATCTCGTTACTAGAGCTCCCTAATCTTGAAACAGTGACTGAGACCCCGAAGAGAATTACACCAGTAAATACAAGGAGAAAAGAACCGAATGTCACTCCAATAGCAGGGAACTCTAAAGGATTTTCACCAGAAGACGTAGAGGAGTGGGCAAAAGGATTAGACAAGAAAAAAAAACAAATATAGATGTAGGCAAGTTGAAAGTGGATTTAGAAGAAATGATTATTGGTACTATAAACTCAGACAGATTAGGTTCATATGGAGATGATGAATTGTTGTTTTTGTGCAAATGTATAACCTGGAGAGCAAAGAATCTTCATGAGAAGATAGTAGAAGTGGCTTCAGAATTTGGAATAGACGTAAAAAAGTCGAAAATATTACAAAAACCATATAGGGCAGAATTTACTGAGAAGGATTTAGAAAGTTTGAATGCGTCAGGAAGGAGATTACAGATAAAAGAATTAATGTATATTTTGAAGAAATGGGGCGATGCAGATCGATGGAGAGGTAGATGGACAAGAAAAAGGGATGAGGCAGCTATAAAGGAAACATCTGCATTCCCATTAAGAGAGACAGAACAGGTTGAAAAGGTGTGTCCAATGAGAGAAGTTCCTGGTGGTGGATATGTTCATGTTCCTTGGTCAAGACAGGATATTTTGTCTTTTACAAATGATTTCACCAGATTGAGAGAGAAACCAATTGAATGGTACAAGCAGGTAGAAAGATTTGTGAAAGTTTCAAAAGTATTATTAAAGGATTTGGATGGCCTGTTTGACATAGTGGTACCAACTGATTTGTGGACAGAATGTAAAATTACGATTGATTGGCCAACTGAAGAGTATCCCAGAGACGCAAGGACAGGTGTGCCTTCAGATGAAGTGATGAAAAAGTATCAACAGGTGATTACTTTCTTGAAAGGGAAAATTCCTCCAAAAGAAACAGATTGGGTCAAAATAGATAGAACAACTCAAGACCCAAAAGAGTCAGTGCATGCGTATTACGAAAGGCTGTTGCAGGTATTCAAGCAGTATAGTGGATTCGAAAATATTGGTGACAAGGAAATGGGACATTTTGTGTATGGATTAAGATCAGAAATTAGTCAGATGATTCAGCAGCATATGCTTTGCTGGCAGAGCAAGCCCATTGATGATATTTTGAAGTATGCAAAGTATTGTAGTGATGATATTGATGCAGAACACAAGAAACTGAAAGAAAAGATGATGTGGGCACAAGTGAAGCTAGCAGAACACCAAGAGGTACATTCTGGTTCTCAAAATGACAATCAGATGAACGATCAGAATCAGAATAGTCAAGGATCAAAAGGAAATAAAGGAAAAGGGCGAATGAGTAGAGAAGAAGCGAAAAAGAGTTTCCTTGTCATGCGTGCGGAAAGCATGGACATTGGAAGAATGAGTGTAGAAATGTTCAACAGAATAATGGGGTAAATCAAAATTTAAATCCACAGATGCAGAATGAGGTGGTTGTGAACCAGCAGCAACAGCAACAGGTAGTTACTCCGCAATTACAGGTGCCACAAGCCCCTATGCCCAACCATGTGAACGCTCATGTGCAGAGATACAGTGTGAACACCGGATTTCATGGAGAGAGTGGTAAGAATACACAAACGGTTCAACAATATTGGATGCAAAGTAATGAGAGTGATTCAGATGCTTCTCAATGACGGTGCCTGATGGGGGAGAGAGAATGCGTGCTTGGCGCATCCTTGGCGGTAGATCAGTCAGGTCCATTTGTTGATAGAAAAGTGGAAGGTAATGACATCACTTTTCTAGTGGATACTGGTGCTACCCGTTCTACTGTGAGAGTAGCAGAAATTCCAAACCTAGCCCTCTCGGGAGAAACTATCCAAGTTGTAGGAGTTTCAAATAAGCAAATAAGAACCCCACTCACTAAACCAATAGAAGTGAATATTGGAAATTTCAAAGACATGCATCGGTTTGTGGTATGTGATTCAAGTCCAGTGAATTTGTTAGGTAGGGATTTGTTGTGCAAAATGAACTGAATCATCTATTGTACACCTGATGGTATTGCTTTCCAAACACCTGATGAAGATATTGCTTTCAAAATGATGCTAGCAAAACAAGGAAAAGAAGTGGATGAGATGTTTTCACTTCTTACTGAAGATGGTTTACCTGATGAGCTGAAAAACACAGTGAAATCAGATGTGTGGGATTTTACAGGCAAGGAAATTGGTCTGATGGCAAATGTAGACCCAATTAAAATAATGGTGAAAGAAGGTGCAATTTATCCGAACACACCCCAATACAGAATGAGTCCTGAAGTAAAAGCCGGAGTTGCTCCAGTAATTAACCAAATGATTGAACAAGGTATTTTGAGAGAGATAATGGGCAGTCCTTGTAATTCGCCAATCATGGGGCTTAAAAAGCCTAGTGGCAAGTACAGGATAGTGCAAGATTTAAGGAAAATTAATAAAATAGTAGTACCCTGTTGTCCAGTAGTACCAAATCCAGCAGTGATCCTTTATCAGATACCTTGTGATGCACATTGGTACACGGTGATTGATTTGTGCCAAGCATTCTTTTCAATTCCTTTACACCAGGATAGCCAATATCTTTTTGCATTCCGGTTCGGAGACCGTGTTTTCCCATGATGTCGGGTTCCTCAAGGGTACACAGAGAGTCCCTCAATTTTCAATCAGATCCTAAAACAATGTTTGGAAACATTGGTTATGCCAGGAAATTCGGTTTTGGTTCAATACATTGATGACCTATTAGTGGCATCAAAGACACGAGAGGCTTGTGTCACTGACACAATTGCCTTACTGAACCATTTGGCAGAAGGTGGAGACAAGGTGTCACCAGAAAAATTGCAGTTTTGCCAACAAGAAGTCCAATATTTGGGACACAAGATAGAAAAGGGAGTCAGGAAAGTGACACCAGAGAGAATAAAAGTGATTCGACAAATGAGTCTACCTAAAAACTAAGAAAGAAGTACGAATGTTTTTGGGAGTGATTGGATATTGTCGTCAGTGGATCAGTGGATTTTCATTGCTTTCAAAGCCTTTGCTAAGATTTACACGAAAGGATGTGACAGACCCAATTGAATGGGATGATGAAAGTAAGGATGCATTCATAAAATTGAGAGATTGTCTGTGTCAAGCACCAGCGTTAGGAATGCCTGATTATGCGAAATAATTTGTTTTGTTCTGTTGTGAGAGAGAAGGATGTGCACTTTCAGTGTTGACACAAAGACATGGATTGTCACGGCGTCCAGTGGCATATTTTTCTGCCACTCTGGATCCAGTGGCTGGGGCATTGCCTGGCTGCTTAAAAGCAGTAGCTGCTACCTGTGTGAGTCTGGAGCAGAGTGAATCGATTGTAATGGGACATCCCCTGAAAGTATATGTGCCACATTCAGTCGAGATCCTTTTAACAAGGACTCGTACTCAGCACTTGACCCCTAGTTGGCTGACTAAGTATGAAAGGGTGATCCTGGGTGCTGAAAATGTAAGTGTGATAAGATGCACCACAGTAAATCCAGCAACCTTGCTGCCAGATCCATACTGTGAAGAAATAAAAGAGGAGGCTGATCATGATTGCTTGGATGTGACAGAAATGTGTACAAAGACCAGACCGGACATCTTTGATGTCCCATTGGAAGAATCAGACTATGTATTGTTTGTTGATGGGTCATGCTTGCGAAAACAAAAAGGAGAACTGAGTTCTACCTATGCTGTATGTACTGTATCTTCTATTCTAGAAGCATCCTGTCTAAAAGGAGTCAAGTCTGCACAAATAGCTGAATTGATAGCTTTAACTAAAGCATGCAAAATTGGGAAAAAATTGAGAGTAACCATATTCTCGGATAGTCAATATGGTTTTGGGGTTGTGCACGACTTTGGTCAATTATGGATGCAAAGGTGATTTCTGACTTCTTCAGGTTCTCCTATCAGGAATAGTAAAAATGTCAAAGAACTTTTGGAAGCATTACAATTGCCAAAAGAAATTGCAGTGGTCAAATGTGCCGCACATAAGTCATGAAATGATTATGTGTCACAAGGCAACAAATATGCTGACCAAGTTGCACAATTTTGTGCTCGAAATACAATGTCTTTAAACAGAGGGTTGGAAAAAGATGTTACCAATTGCCAACTAATGTTTTTCTCTGCTTTTGAAACATGGGATGAAGTTAGACAGTTACAGGATGAGGCAGATGTAAAAGAAAAAGAATTCTGGATCAACACAGGTTGTACAAGAAGAGCAGATGATGAAGTATGGGTGTGTTCAGATGGTAGACCGGTAATGCCAGACAGTTTACCATCACAAATGGCAAGAGTATATCATGGAGCTACACACATTGGGAGAGATGCCATGATTAGGCACTTCAGGCAGACATGGTACAATCCCAAATTTAGGCTAATTGCAGAGAGTCTCTGCCAGCGATGCTTGACATTTCAACAGCAGAACCCAGGTAGAAAAACATTTGTCAGTTGGGGAAAAATCGGAAAGGCAGAGGGGCCATTTACAAGACTGCAACTTGACTTCATGCCACCGTGCAATGGTTTGAAGTACGTCCTTGTCATTGTGTGTCTGTTTTCTCGATGGGTGGAAGCTTATCCCACGAGAAGGAATGACAGTCTCACAGTTGCCAAACTACTGTTGAGAGAACTCATTCCCAGATTCGGATTTCCAGTCACTTTGGAATCAGATAATTCGATTAATTTGTACAGCTTTCAAAGTTGAGCAGAAACTGCATTGTGCCTATCGACCAGAAGCCTCTGGAGTGGTTGAGCAGCTCAATGGCACAATAAAATCCAGTTTAGGGAATGTGTGCATCCACTTCACTGAAATGGCCTGATGCTTTGCCCCTTGTATTGATGAGCCTTAGAAGCATCCCTGATAGAAGGACGGTATTGAGTCCTCATGAAATTCTCATGGGAAGAGCAATGAGACAAGCATTTGTACCTGGAAACAAACTTATGAATATAACTGATGATCTAGTGTTGGACTATTGTAAATGACTAGCTGATCTGGTACGTTCTGTGTCTCACCAGGTTGGAGAAGATGCAACCGCAGCACAGCCGAATCAAGCTCATGATTTGTGTCCAGAAGACTGGGTTGTGGTAAAAAAGCACACGAGGAAATCGTCTTTAGAACCCAGGTGGAAAGGACCTCATCAAGTTATATTGGTCACGACGACAGCAGTAAAGTGTGCTGACTTGCCAAACTGGATCCATGCCAGTCGTACCAAAAGAGTCCCAAGTCCACCTGAAGGACAAGAACAGCAACTGGTAGAACAAAGAAAAGAACCAGAAGCTGAAAGTTGTGAAGTCGAAGAAATCCGAGAAACAGACTCTGAAGAACGTATTGATGATGAACAACCAAGTACAAGTCAAGTAGGGTGGGCACCAGTTACTGGGTCTCAAGAGGCTGTTGTAGAGACCGAGGAAGAGCAAGAGATTGAGAGACCAGAACAAATTGAAACAGAAGATCCAGATCAAGCTCAATCAGAATAAGAAAAAGAAAAACTGACAGGTTCAGAACAAATTCAGTCAACAGAAGAATCTACTAAAGGAAATTCTGTTCAAGCTCAATCAGAATTAGAAAAAGAAGGATTTAAAGATCAAGAACAAAATCAATCAACAGAAAGAGAAAGATCAGAAAGTCCAGAACAAGCTCAGTTAAAAGAAAGAGAAAACAAAAGAACGTTAGAAATTGGCGAAGAAGGTGAAAAGGCAGTGCAAACAAAGAGGATCAGAAAAGGTGATCACTGGCCAAGTGGAGTAAAAGGACTGAGATATGTTTTGAGAAGAAAAACAGGGAAAGAACTAGAACAAGTAAACAAAATATCAAGTCAAACTGAAAAAGAACATTCAAGAAGAAAATCTTTACGAAAATCAAAAAGAGTGAGAGTTCCGAGCAGAAAATATAAGGCTCCTGAATGGACATATATCATCCTCGAGGACTTTGAGAATCTTGATCTGAATGAAGAACAAGAAGATGTTGCTATTGAAGGAATTGCTGAAATCAAATTGAGACCACCTTAAAGGGAAAAGACTTTGACAAAAGGGTGGAAATTGACCAATAAATAAAGAAAAGAATAAAGAAACCAAAGAAGAAAATGAAAATAAAGACAGAGGGGAACAAAGACAGAAAGCTTTTGAAGTGTGGGATCACACAAAGATTTTATATTTAATTTTTTTTTAGAATTTTAGAATTTAGAAGAAATAATTTAGATATTGACCAATTTAGAACACTAAAAATGGCAGAAACGAAAGTGACTGAACATTTGAAATCTAGTTTAAAACGAAGATGTGTTAAATGTTGTTTGTGCAGTGTTTTAATACTAATGTTAATGTGGTTGTTGCTAACTGTTGTGATCCTATTTTGATGGTAAATAATAACAAAAATAACAGTAATACGAGTGATCGAATGAATGCAGTTACTAAAAGAACAACTACCACAAATTTAGAGCAAATGGATGAGAGCATGTATCATCATGACAAGTCAAATAGTGATGCGTCATTAAATGTATTTACTAAACTTCTTTACGAATACGTAGATACAATGGATGTGAGTGATTGTTATGTTTGCATGAAATTACCTTGTTGTCTGTCTCGTAGGGGGTAACATATCACCATCTTCCTTTAACATATGGTGTGTCATGTAGTGTTGTGTCCAGTTTGTTCAATGTAACAGGCAAGTTGCAGTATTATTATTCGAATATGGATTTAGTATTTTCAGAAATCCCTATTCGAAGAAACATGAACCCAGTGCTTAGTGGTAAAGATGCAGAATTCATGGGTGAGTTCCTTTTAACAACAAACCCAATAGACATAACATATGCTCATAAGAATAATCTAACATGTATTTTGCGTGATGAAGAAAAAGATTTTCTAAATTTAGTAGAGGAAAGAAGGCAGGATTTCCAAAGGTAGGCTGTTGAACAGAAGTCACATGTACCTTCATGGGCTAATAAGGAAGGGGACTATAAGAAAGGCGAGACTCATGCTGCAATGTCCCTAGATTTGTCAAAATTGGGAAAATTCTGTCTGCATAGATTAAAAACTGACTATAACAACATTTTCATTGGTTCTAGTGAATGTGAACATACCTTCCTAATAATGGGGGGATGGGGACTAAAAGGTGGAACTGATCCTGTTTTTCCAGGGATTTATTACGTGTGTGGTAAAAATGCCTATTATAGGTTGCCCACGCGAAGGTATGGTAGTTGTTATGTTGGAATAGTATTTCCAAAAGTATATCACATTACTAAGAACAATGAAATGTATGTAGTAAGTCAAGGACTAAAACGAACTAAAAGAACAAGCTTTTCAGAAATAGTAGGTGATATATTTGGTGCACTGATACCGATAGTTGGAGTCATACTGAATTCACATAAGATACGAAAGTCGACAGATACTGCTGGGGGATTCTTAATGATTAATACCGAAATGGTTGCAATTAGATCTATGGTTTTGCAAAATCGACTTGCACTTGATATACTATTGGCAACAAAGGGTGGAGTCTGTGGCATGTTGAAAGTCCAACATTGCTGTACATATATCCCTGACAAAAGTAAAGGTATTGAGGGATATATTAAGAACATTACAAAGATTCATAAAGATTTGACCCAACTAGAGGTTGACGGTGTCTGGGACAGACTTAGTAAAAGTAGTTCTGCTATAGTTAGTTGGTTTTCCACTTTAGGGAATAGTCTATTAGGGAAGATCCTAATGCCTCTAATTTCGATAGCAATAATAGCCCTGATAATAATGATGACATATAAATGTTGCAAGAGTAAAACAAGAGAAAGAATGTTGGCAGAAATAAAGAATAAGAGAATGGGAAGAAAGAGAAAACGGGAAGAGATTGAGTTAGAAGAAATGAATGGAAGTTTATATGATAAAATGAAAGAATTTGACATGAAAAAGAAACCCGAAGAATTAGTAGAAAGAGAGGAAGACACTAAAATTTAATGAATGAAAGTTGGCACTTGGTAATGATGGGTTTTTTATGATGGCTCAAAAATGCCATCAGAGGGGGGATTGATGGAGCAAGGATTCGAGAAAATGAAACTTGCTCTGAGAAATCGGCGAACACCCATTACAACGAAGAGATAACTCCGCGGTGCCATTACAACGCGGGTACAAGATCGCAAAAGCGTTTACATCGTAAGGCACAGCAACGCATAGACGTTTACATCGTAAGGCCTATCATCGTAAGCCACAACAACGCAACTTTACGATGTAAACGTTAATGCGATGTGTTTAAAACGATGTAAACGTTAATGCGATTCATACATCCGCAGGGTCTTAGAATCCTCTGCCCAACTGTTACGGAGAACCTAACTAACTAACCTTCACAGCTGTCTGTGACAGTAAATTATTCCCACTGGCGAATTAAATTAATATTTTGCACACCTATCACGAACACCGCCTTCTCATCATACTGCTAGGCGCTCTGCCCCAAGACAAACAAAGCACACACACTTCTCTAGTCACTGACGCAGAGCACCAAAATGCGTCTCACACAGCAGCACAACACATATAACAGGGCTGCATTTTCCCGTTCCGAAAATGCGTTTCGGCGACCCACAAAGCGGTATGAATTCCTTTGTAAACTCTCCATTGTTGTAAGCTGCAATGTTGGCATGCTCTCCCTATGCCCATTGGTTCAGGTTTGGGCAAGGGACGGCAAACGAGTTTAGACTACACAGTCCTTTCCCAATGTGGTATATTGCTACCTGGAATTTCCGGTTTATAAAATCAGGGCCGGTGTTCTTGCACTCTAAAAACACTGGCCCACATACTGCATTCACAGTTCTGTGTAGTTTTCTCGCACAAACATGTAAATTAACACCTGCTCTCAGCAGGAATTAAATATATATGAGGGCTCATGTCCAGGGTGGAGGCGAATGAGGGTCGTGGGGAAGGAATTTGAGGGAAGGGAAAGATACTACTTGGCATGCTCTCCCTATGCCCATTGGTTCAGGTTTGGGCAAGGGACGGCAAACGAGTTTAGACTACATATGCCTCAATATGCGGACGAACAGAAATATTATTTAAATCTGCCAAGACGTTTTTTATTGTTACCAAGACACTGGTGGCTTCATATTCCCTTTTCTCCTCCCTTTATGCCTCAATATGCGGACGAACAGAAATATTATTTAAATCTGCCAAGACGTTTTTATTGTTACCAAGACACTGGTGGCTTCATATTCCCTTTTCTCCTCCCTTTCGTCTGTTGCTGATCTTGTTTGGCAACTGTTGCGGAGAACCTCAATATGCGGCGCAGGGTCTTAGAAACCACCTCTCCTCTGCCCATACATCCGCGAGGCCCCTTTTCTCTGCGAAATGTTGGGTCTTAAAAAGCACCTCTCCTCTGCCCATACATCCGCAGGCCCCTTTTCTCTGCGAAATGTTGGGTTGCGGAGAACCTCAATATGCGGCGCAGGGTCTTAGAAGCCACCTCTCCTCTGCCCATACATCCGCAGACCCCGTTTCTATGCGACATGTGACGAACAGAAATATTATTTAAATCTGCTAAGACGTTTGCACTATATTTTTTAAAACAAACACTGGGAAGTAATATGTTTGGATGTATTTCATTTTAAACTAGTAATTCAGAAGTCTTATGTTGAGAAATGTTGCTTTCAAAGTTTGGAGGCAATACCCACTTTCTATTCCCCATCTATCTCCCCATCCCTAACATTCAGTCTCCTGGGTACATCTCTCCAATGAACGATGCCTGTTGTATCAGTAGTCCGAGGATCGATAAGAACTTACCAGTTGCCTTTATCGCTCTTGCTGGTTCCAAGACGTCATCCCCAGAGGGTCCATCGGCGAGGATCACCAATACTCCAGGTACATTTGCTCTCCTTCCATAACTGGGAGTGAACATGAAATTCTTCGCAAAGTCGATTGCTACACCTGAGAGCGAGAAGGGAGACATGATGTCACCTCTTGAACATGAAAGAAGGCAACGACACACTCAGGCGATGTCCTATGACGTGGTTCTAGCGGCGAACACCCATTACAACAATGTAAGTTGCTGACAATACCTACTTCATTTTCATAACTGGGTTCAGATGTCATGCCCATTCAATGTTTGGCCTCTTTGCAGAGCACTCAGACTAATTGTCACATATGCGCGGCAATAACAAATTATCGGGGTGGGGGGCGGGGTGGGACGGATGGCCACACAAAACCCCTGGTTTCCCTGCAGCCTCGTCCCAGGGAGTTATAGAGGCAAAAGAGAGAAAAATAAGCGTTGTAATGGTAACGCGATGTATATGTATACGGGGTAATGCTTTGTTCCATAGGGGGAAACACATTGGAGTTGAAACGGCATGCGGTGAAAAAACACGCGATGTAATAGTAATTGCGATGTAGAAACTGCGTGTTAAAAGCACGCATTGTAACCGTTTGCGATGTCGGATCATACATCCGAGAAATCCTCCATTAACTTTCATTAATCATTAAAACTGTAGATAAGACAAAACTAATATACACCAGACACCGACACATGGGGAGAGAAGCTTACGAATGCTTAAACTGATGAAGAATGAAAAGCAACGCGACTAAAACCCGCTTTAATTTGCAAAAACGATTTGCGCATGTGCAAATCTGAATTACGTAGAGATAACGTGACTAACTCGCTTTGAGAGGGAAAACCTCACGCATGCTCAAGAAAAGCTAACACGTGGTCTTGAGGTACCCCGTGCCCGGCATCTGCTTGCTTGAATTTAAAAGAAAGCTGCTGTTGTTAACGCTTTTGCCTTAGAGAGATAATAACAACAAGGATAGAGTAGAAGTGGGTGGTGAACAGTGAGAATTATATGTTTAAGAAAATAACATCTGTTTATGATTCCTTTATTAATAGTGTGCATTCGGGCCTGCTAAGAGCTTGACAGAAAAAGAAAATGGCGATGGATGATCAAAAGTGGCGCATGCTCAGAGAGTCCATGGTGTGAACCGGTGACCGAAAGAGCTGAATGACTGCCAATAATCAAGGACAGAAGACATGAGAAAAAGAAGACATGTATCATTCATCTATGTAGTCTGTATTGAATGAAAATTATTGCAAATGGCAACAATATATGCATGGGAAGAGGACAATATGAATGAGCTAAAGGGGAAGGGCTAGCTAACAATAAATGCCTTAATAGAAATGAATATGTCAGTATGGTGTGATGAAAACTCCCCTACCCCGTCCAATCATATTCCGTATTTTAGTGAAATTTGCAACTCTTGAGGGTGGGACATGTAGAAATAAAGACTATAACTAGAGTAAGTGAAGATTAGTTAGCATGCATGCATCATCGACGCTGAGAGAGCGAGACGAGTATGCTGCATCGAGAGAGAGCATCAAGATCATCATAGAGAGAGAGAGGCGAGAGCAGACTGGGAAGAATCAGATCCGAAACAACAGTCTGATTAGATTCGAAGATTTGCGGAAGAATATCGAGGAGGGAGAGAGTGTAAGAGAGGGAATCGCCCTGCTGTGTCGGGTTTGTAGAGAAGTCTAGTAAGTATTTGTCCTGTAACGGGGAGGCTAATGGGTGGGTCACGCAGGTTTCTATTCTCCCGCGCACCTTGTCTGACCATAACCCGGTTTCACTCAATATTTGTATCCCTTCCGCCCCCCATCAGCCATTCACCAGTCGATTTCGGGCTGAGGCATTGCTAGATCCCTTATATAATGAAGCCGTGAGAACAGCTATTGTACAATATTTTCACCTAAATGTGGGATCAGTGAACAGTCAGGCCATATTATGGGAAGCATTTAAGGTGACGATTCGCGGAGTGTGTATTGGTACCACCGCTGGGATACTCAAAGACATTCGGGGCCAATTGTCCAAAACAGAGCGGACTCTGGGGGACCTAGAGAGACAATATCTACACACACCGTCCTCGGGCACGCTGGCACGAATACATGAACTGGTGGATGAATATAATACTCTAGCAGACACTGAGGCTCGGTATATCACAAGACGTCGCATGGCCAGGGCTTATGGAGAGGGGGTTCGGCCGGGTAGGAATCTGGCCGCTAAACTGCGGTTTAGAACAGACCATCACATGGTTGATCAAATAATTGATCCTAGCGGGACGGCGCATTTTACCCCACATGCTATTGTGGATCAGTTTTGGCAGTTCTACTCCACTATGTATACCACGAGAGGCGGGATGGATGATGATGCTTTGGATGACTACCTATCTGACACGACCTGTGCATGGCTATCAGATGCCCACAGGCAATACTTGAGTCAGCCCATTGATGACACTGATGTCAGGGAGGCCATTCTCTCTCTTCCCAATGGTAAAGCTCCCGGGCCGGACGGCTTAACGGCTGAGTTCTACAAAGCCTATGTGGATCTCGTCGTGCCTCGCCTCTTGGAAATGTACGCAGAGGCCCATGATTCTGGGATCCTCCCCCCTTCCTTACGACAAGCATTAATTATCACCCTTCTCAAGAAAGACAAATCACCCACGCGATGTGAATCATATCATCCGCTGTCGCTGATCAACGTCGACGCAAAAATACTTGCGAAGGTTTTGGCCACTAAAATTCAACCTTTGATGCCTCTGCTTGTACTCCCTGACCAGTCCGGGTTCATTCCGGAGAGGTCCAATTCTCATAATCTTCGCACCATTTTTGCCATGTTTCACGTTCTTAACCTGAAGTTATCTGCTGCGGCGGTCATGTTGGACGCGGCCAAAGCGTTTGACTCTGTGGAATGGAATTATATGATGCGCATACTGCACAGGATGGGATTTCCTCCTATCTTAACGAGATGGATTCAGGTTTTGTATACTGACGCTTCTGCGAGGGTGCGCATGGGTGGGCTCACTTCAGAACCTTTCTGTATAGAACGTGGTACTAGGCAGGGTTGTCCCCTCTCCCCCCTTCTTTTTGCCCTGGTTTTAGAACCGCTTGCTTGCAAGATCCGCCAATGTCATAGAGCAGCTGCTCTAAATTTCAATCACCGACCGGTCGGAATTTCCATGTACGCGGACGATATGGTTCTCTTTGTCCGGGATCCCCAAATTCATTTGTCTCCACTTATGCGTGAATATATTCGATTTGGCCTTTTCTCCGGGCTCCAGATAAACTGGGAGAAATCAGTTATTATTCCTTTAACGTTGAGCACGTTGCCGCCACAGATAGAATACCCATTGATATGGTCTGATGACCCAGTTAAATACCTTGGGGTATGGGTACACCGAGATCCGGACAAAGTGATCAAAGAGAATTATGGCCCAGCATACCGTACCCTGGTGCAACAAGTGGACAAGTGGTCCCGTCTCCCGCTGTCCCTTGCAGACCGTATCGCAGTGGTTAAAATGACTATATTGCCACGATTTCTCTACCTGTTTTGTAACATACCGATCAAACTTACCAAACAATTTTTTAAAACAGTGCAAACCCAGCTATTGAGGCTAGTATGGGGGGGTAAGCAGCCAAGAATCAGCTGGCGTACCCTAGCGCTCGCGTACGACAAAGGGGGGTTTGCGGCTCTGGATTTCTATGTTTATTATCTCTGCGCACGCTTTTTATTGGTTCAGGAAGCACGAGTACATCCCACACGTTGCAGTGGAGGAAGGTGATGCATATCCCGTACCGCTGGAGGGGGTCCTCACACATACCCGCAGACAGACGCCCAGGGCTGAGATTAATACAATTGACACAACAATCGCGGCTTGGCAAGCGATTGGCAAGCGGTCGCACAAACTCCCTTTCTACGCTCCTGCTCTGCCGCTTGCGGGTCATGCGGCACTATCCGTAACACAGGAACGGGGGCCATTAAAAGCATTTAGAGAAGCTGGTTTCACACATTTGAGCGACTTTTACTCTGGGGGTAGATTCATAGACAATGATGATCTGGCCTACATACAACACCCCACTCCGCTTTTTCAATACTCATGTTGTCGCCTGCGGTGAGCACTCAGGGTTCACTACCCTGACTTCCCTGTCGAGCCTGCCACCCTACATTCACTCCAGCTATTGATAGTAGCCCCTACCAAGAAGAAATTGATCACCAAGTTATACAGGGCAGTGCAGGATGAGGCAGTGCGAGGGCAGGACACTAGCTTAGCGCGGTGGAACACGATAGTAGACCCCCCAATCACTGAACGGGAGTGGGAACAGATCTGCATATTGACTGGTTGTCTTACATCGAGTGGCAATCTGAGGATTATTCATTTTAAATTTGTGCACCAACTGTATCAAACCCCTGTTAAACTTTACAAAATGGGCCTCAGAGACTCTGATTGTTGTAAGCGCTGTGGTCATTCCGTAGCAGATTTCATGCACCTTGCATGGCAGTGCGACTCGGTGCTTGAATATTGGGAGGCTGTAGTTACACGTATCCACACTATGCCGGGACGGGTATTGCAGTGCACCCCTCTGGTATGCCTCCTCGGATATGTTCCCCACTTGAAGTCCACCATGGGTAGGTTTGTCGGAGTAGCCCTCCTCTTGGCCAAAAGGCGGGTTATGTTCACTTGGGAAAGTAAATTTGCTCCCAAAATTGTTGACTGGATTAAAGACCTAGTATACTGCCGTGAGCAGCTGGAACTATATGCAGAGGAGCTGCCGGTCACATCCAGGCCCTCAGACATATGGACTCCGTTGAGAGAGTATTTGTTGCTACAGGCCCAAAGGGCCACTGAATGACTCTGTGGATCACCTACACTGTTGGGCTTCTGCATTACCTGGAATGCTTGTATCATTCTATGAAGGCGGGTTAGTTACACTGCACTTGCTGTGACACATGATTACTGACATGTACCTACCAATGTTTTCTTTTATTGTTACTTAATTAATGGTCTCGTTTACATAAAGGTTTGCTATATATGTACCCTGTATGATGCTGAAACTTTCAATAAAAAGAATTTTTAAAAAAAGTATTTGTCCTGTCCTGATCCTGTCCTTTAGTCTTTGTCTCCTGATCCTAAGTCAGTGGACCTCCACCATTCCTCTGGCCAGAGGGTTGGTTTTCCGGTCATCTCGTATTAGGTAAATGATATTCTATCTCAAATTTGCATATTTCTTTGCAAATGTACGTTAATATGTGTCTTTTGTCTCTACATCTATCCACTCTCATGCATTGATTTTTGTTGAATGAGGTTGTGTAATTGAATGTATTTTGCTAAATGAAATTTCTCTCTCTCATTGAAGAATGATGGAATTTGCACTGTGAATCTGTAATGAGGAGTGTTCAACTTTATGACTGAAAATTTAGATAAAGCTTATAAATCTTACTCAGAGTCTGTGGTCATTTCACTAAGAGCTGTGAATTAGTTAAGAAGTTGTTAATATCACCATCAACTAACTCAACTAATGGTCCATCGACCAGAGGAAGAGTGTTGATTCGTGAAGATTAGTTAGGCATTGAAAAGTCAATTTAACCTGATTTGTGGTTACAGGGACACAACTAATCAGAACTTAAGTGAATTATAAAAACTTGACCCCCAGCGGAGCGTCCAGGGAGCGTGGAGGAAAAATTTGCATGAATGTATATGGGCCCATTGAAATATTCAGTTTTATGTGAAATATTCAACCCTGGGGGCTTCCGCGGGATCAGTTTTGTTTACAAAAGCCTCTCAATTTGTAGCCAGAGGAAGAAAAATAAATGTAAATTTCTATGTTAGAAGAATAAGGAGCAATATGTCAGAAGCTATAACCTGAAATGTGACCTTGTCTTTGAATGCAGAGGAAAGGAGACAAGGTAAAAAGTAAAACGCATCTTTATTGCTCTTTTACAGTCTGAACCGCAGCATTTATATTTTAGGAGTGCTGAAGCACCCCCAGCACCTCTACTTCCAGCGCCTATGGCTATGCACTACTTTACACTACTTTGCTTCAAAGGGGTGTTCCATGGGTGGTGCATGGGTGCTCCCTTGCATTCACTAATGGGTTTTTAACTTAAATACCTGTCTACAAACATTTGTAGATAAGGAATTGATTTGTGCCAAAACCTTATGCCTGCTCAAGGCAGGAGTAACAATGAGAAATGTTTTAATTTCTCCTTATTTTTCCAACTTTGCCTGTGTGCTGCATTATACAGTACACATACAAAGTGTGAAAAGTGTTCAAGAATCATTTTTGTACTTCCCATACAAAACCTATGCTCTAGAGCTCGCACACACCCTTATAGCATGGTGCAAGGTTACACGCGTTGGCCATTTCAGCCAAAAGAGCATCAGTGCTGGAGAGAGAAAAAATGTGCTGTATCATAATAGATATGGAGCATTTTTACTCTCTCTCTCTCTTTAATGCAAGGCAGAGTGCTGCACTGTATAAAATATTAGTAAATCTGAGCTTGTGTGTCCCAGTTTGACGCTACAATTTGGTGCAGTCATTAATTTATCATTGGTCTTAGACACCCCGACTGCACTGCATGTGAAAAAATATAGCACAATTTAGTCCTATGCAAGTGTTTGACAGCAACAAAAACACTGTTGGGTGTTAAACACAAATTGGACAATGCTCAGCTGGTTTTCACACAATAAGAAGTAGCCAAAAACGAGTCCTGAATGTTTTAGCTAATTATTTATTGCATTACACCAGCTCAATTAAGCCGTAAACTGTGGTGTGTGGCCAAGATGGCGGCGGCATCAGAAGCTCTTTAAGTGAGCTGGGCCTGCATTCCATCCTTCTACATCTGTGGCACCCAACCTACCGTTGTCGGCTTTACCTGTGCGGACGTCCCAGGGTGTACACGCAGGCCAGGAGAGCCGAAAGGGAGCCAGGAGCCCCCGTGGGGGAGCTAGGTGTGAGGCCATTGCAGGAGGCCTGGAGCTGCCCAACAGCGAGGGAGCCCCGAGGCTGGTATTGAGTCTCCCTCAGAGGACAGCGCATGGCTCTCTGGCACAACTGGGCTGTACAGCTGGAGGGACCTGTCTGACAGAGACCAGAGCCCTACTGCCTGTCACGGGGCCCGCCGGCACTTCTGCAGCTGGGACTAGCAGCCGTGGACCGGAGAAAAGGTACCTGTGGGGGGAGCGCTGTTGGAGAAGACCGCTTCCACCCCGTGTCCATGCCAGTGACTGTGGCCCCTGGGTGGCTCTGTGGCCCCTATGTGTGAGGCCCCAGAATTACAACATTGCTGTATCTTGCAGAAGATGGGAAGCTCGCTGGCACAGGCACGTGTCAGTAGCGGGCTGCCTGCAGGAGCCCAGGGCCCTGCTGACTGCTGCGAGGCCTGTCATCGCCCCAGAAACTGGGCCAGTGGCCGTAGATTGGCTTGAAGGATCCTGCAGGGGAGTGCGGCCCATGGAGAGTGCTCCCTCGAAGTGCATATCGATATCTGCGCCTCCCGGGCGGCCTTCAGGAGCGCTTTTGATGTGAAAGAGTGCCTGATGTGCTCGTGGACTCTGTTGCCCTGCCTCCAGGCACCCACTACTGATTGGTGCCTGGAAATGCCCCAGGCTTAAGAACTGATGCACACCGCAGTGGGACATTCTTGTTGCTGGGCCCCACTCATGGGGCACGAGGAGTGGACAAAAGACACCTAACAGGCCAACTTCTGGTATCTGCCCAGCTGGAGCACATAAGTAGACTTCGGCCCCCTGGCAATATCTTCACGGGGGTCGGGCCCTTGCTGTGCTCTACTGGACATTGAGGTACCTGGTCTGATCGGGGTGCCATAGAGGGGGACCCATGCTGGCACAGCCCCTGAGGAAATGGCACACTGATATTAATCTGGACCTGGCTCCCGGTTCTGCACCAGCGGGCCCTGCCCTGTGGGGCCCCATCGCTGTAGGAACACTGATGCTTGGTTGTTGTGCAGAAGAGATGCCTTGATGCCAAAAGAACTGCGTACTTCTGAAGGGCAGCGTTGCCTCGGGTGGCCACACGCCGCCTTCAGGAGGATCTCCCAGTTCTTCCCCCGCCTGCTGCTTAGGGGGTCTCTGGAGGTGCCGAGCTGTAGCACGTTGGCCCAGGGTGGCGATCGGATATCTTGGGCATGCACCCGCCCCAGTGGACTGTCTGTAGAGCACTCTACCCTCCTTCTGGGACCCCAAGAGGGGACCATGTCTGTGACACCTGCCTCCCTGCATGAACTGGACACCTGCGGGATGCTGGATGAGCAGTGAGACATTAACTGGCACACATCCTCTAGACCTAGTTGTCATCCCACAGCCGCACAACATTTTGATGGGGATACCTAGATCCACCAGGAATCTGACCTCAGACACCAGCGCCCCGGCACCGCCCTTGATCTCATATGACCATGACATGGGTGCACTGCAACACCTGGAATCCACTCTTGCCAATCTCTCGGAGCTATTCAAGAATGGCCTCCATGTCATACTGGACACTAGAACATCACTGGAAGCAAAAATAGATGCTGTCTCTTTGGACGTGAATTTATTTAGAGTTAACCATCGCAAACTAGTGGATCCTGTGGATGACACAGAGTCCACGCTGACCTCTATGGACCCCACAGTGCGTGAATTACAGACCAGCCTGAATACTATAAAGGGGAGGTGGCCTCCTTGCATTGCAGGGCAAAGGATGCTGAAGGCGCTCATGACGCAACATCATCCGCTTCCTGGGTTTCCCAGAATGTTCGGAACACCCCAGTGTTGAGCTCTTCTTTGAAGACTGGCTGATGGCCAATGTACTGGAGAACAAGGTCCCCAAGCTGTTCTCTGTGGAATTTGCGCACCTCATCCTTGGCCCACCTCTGCCACCTGGAGTGCCGCCAAGACCCCTCATTGCTCGATTCCTCAACTATCGGGACCACGACCTAATCCTGCAACATTTCTGTATGAAGGGCCCCTGGTTGTTATATTCCATAGAGGTACCCCAATATAGGCTCATGTAATATCCTAACCCTTCACCTATTTTCTTCCCTACATTACATACGTAACGGTTCTTAGGGATTGACCGTTTACCTAGATACAACACTGCACACAGAACACAGGATTTTCCCTGGTAAAAGCCTCATACATTATGCATGAGAATTCTTGGAAACTCAGCAGGACTACCATCTCCTGTATAATAACTATGTATAAAGTTCATTCCCAACGTCATCCTAAATCCGACAAGTTGCACAGCAAGGTAGAACCCCCTGGGAGACCTTTGGGTATATAAACATCACATCTTGCTGAGACAAGCAGAGGAGATCAGGATTTCCCTGCCAGCACACACTGACGCGAGACGCTGAGGTTCCTGCATGCAGATACTCCAGCTCACAATTGTCTAAACATCCCTTGCGGGGTGTCAAACTCGAAACCAAAACGGGGTCCCACAGTCTCTCACTTCAGGTAATGGGGTCGACTTTATCCTAGAGGGATTCTTGGCTTAACACCTACATACATGCTAGGTACCCTTAGGTACATCTAGTTAGGGTAGCATCGTAGTAGTACGCATTTTTATTGTCATGTATTTTTTATACTTGCCTGTATTCATGGTTATAGCAAAATGGTAGAAATCTACCATCCTTTTTCTTTCCTAGTGCTCCTAATCATTTATATCTGTTACTGTCTAATGGTTGTTTCAGCACACCTAATTTACACTAGAATAACGACTGTTCAATAAATGCTTATTGAAAAACGTCCCTACCATTTATTCTGTGTATCTCTCTGAAGACTAAGTGAGCACGAGTGACTGAGCGAAGAGTAGTACACTGTTTCCACGGTCCTGAGGGATCAGGGTTGTCATGTTCGATAGGTGCCAAGAACTATTCTCTCCTTGGTAAGAGGAGTTTCTAGTGGCACTGTGAGCTAGCTGGTACACAGGCCAACATACCCGGTGGGGGTGTCTAGAATCAGTCTGACACCAATCCTAGAGTGTATGTTGTCTAAACATGCAGATCCTATATAGGTTTTATAGGAACTACACGACAGGTGACACGAGAACACGCAAATAGCGGCATAGCCGAACTTCACAGCTGAGGTGCAACGTCTTTGGGGCTTCTACACGAGAGTAAAACACCACCTCCAGGAGCTGCAGCTGCGATATGCACTAATATTCCCAGCAAAGCTGAAGGTAAAAGATGGTGAAACTGCCCACATCTTCAGAACACCTGTCTGGACCTGGCTCCACGCAAAAGGTTTGGTTCACACCATCTGGGCAACCAAGCAGAAGGAGAGTGGGTGGTCCCATGCCCTAAATGCCGGAAATGTAGGGGCGCTCGAACACGACCCACCTAGGATCAGGCACCTGCAAAGCAGGCAAAAGCACTGGAAACAGCTTCCCAACACAGCACAAACCCTTTCGCTCTATTGCAATCTGAACATGTATCGGGCACTGGCTCAGACACAGCTGAATCTGGGACCTTGATCATGAGCACCGCTCTTCATCCGAAAGTTACACAGAGGTCTGCCGATGACCTAATGTGAACGCCCTACTGCTACTGAGAATTGTACTTGTCTGCAGAGCGGGAACAATATTCCTATTTCATTGCAAGGACTCGTGTTCACATCGACAGGTCAGGTGCTGGAACCTCCAAGACGGGCCCAGCCTGTGGAGATCATGCCTTTTAGCAGAACAATGTCCTGCAAGAGCTCATCAGAGGACTTGTATATTTGTTTTATTTGTTTTTTTCAGTTATTGTTTACAAGTTGGGGAATCCTGGATAGGGACGCACAAGTCTACTGATATGGGGGGACACAGTTGTTTCGGCTTCTTGTAGTTAATGTGTTAGTTACTGTTCTGAAGGAGTCAAATGGAGGGTCTGCTGATCACAGTTGCATTCTCACAGGGGATCACTTGCGGCACAGGGTGGCCTCATCTGTTCCAAGCTGCACACACAGGGTACAGTGGAGCACCACCACCCTAATTGCACCACTCACCACTAACCCACACAACGGTGACCACCGCTGATAGTCACACCCCACATTATAATGTCCTAACGTGGAATGTGCATGGCATGGCTACTCCCGCCAAATGCTACTGCCTTTATGCTTACCTCAAACAATGTCACACACGTTGCCATGCTACAAGAAACACATCACACACTGGCAGAGCTGCAAAAGGTCTGCATGAAGGGGAGGTGGCAAGTATACGACACATCAGTGTTGGCATACACTCGGGGGGGCTCATTAGGATCACACCGGGGGTCCCATATGTTGTTGACAATCATAGGGAGGACACAGGGGTGATTTCTGATACTAGAAGGACAGCTTGCCGGAGCTCCCCTCACACTGGTGGCAATGTATACAACCAACTCTAACCAGTCAGGTGGTTTAGACACGCTCACTCCCACACTCTTCCGAGACCCAGGGCTATGAGGGACCACTCTAACCCCTCCCCTGCGGAATACCACTTGCGTCCGCACAACACAACACTTTCACAGCTGGCTCACCCACTAATGTTTGCACAACTCATGGTGACTCGGGCACCCGAAGGACCACGAATACGCATCCTACTTCCCGGTCCACGACACACCCACCAGGATAGACCTCTTCCTCTGTGTGGAACAATTGGGTATGCAGATAACCCGGGCGGAATACTTAGCGCGCACCCTCTCGGATCACTGCCCCCTGCAGCTCACCTTGCGATGGGGCAGACAATATCCCACAATACCCACCTGGAGATTACAAAAAGAAGCACTTCTGATGCAGTGCGTCACACATTATTTTTATCTCAACAAAGGCTTCACTCCATCCTGGACACTGGAGTGTCCAGGATGAACGAGTGTCTAGGTCTTTGTGTGAGGTCACTGCCTGGTGGCCTCCTGGGGGATACGCCGACTCTTGCAGGGGGAACTGGTGGCCCTCGGACAAGAGTTGCAGCCTTTAGAGATATGTGTGACCGACCAAACAGAGATGGCTAAGCAACTCCAGCAGGTGTGACAGCAACTTCACGATGCAGAAGCATGCCTAGGTAAAACACGAGTACAAGCAGTGTCTAGCCATGCTGCATGCTGAGGGGGATCGCTCGGGGAGACTGCTGGGATGATTTGTAAAGGAAGGCCAGCAGCGGACCCTGATCGGGTGATTAGACTACATATCGGCACAATAGTCACATCACAGACAGCCATCAACACCACATTCCAAGAGTACTATCAATGATTGTATAAAGTGACAAACTAACCACCACCGGGACACATACAGAGGCTCCTGTATGACCAACTGCTGACCAAACTGAACCTGCTGCAGCGGGTCGAATTTGACAAGCCTCTGCAGTTGGAGGAAATACGTGCAGCTATCTCCCAAATTGCACAGAACAAAACGCCAGGCACGGACGTGCTTACGATCGAGTATTATGCCACCTTTTCCTCTCACACTACTCAACACCTATTGGAGATGTGTAAAGAGGCCAAAACAAAAAGGCATCTTCTGGTCCTACTCTGAGAAGCCCTGATAATAGTAATTATGCCTCATACAAGGCATCCCTCCAGAAGCCCATGGTCAGGTGGCAGTGTCATTAGACATTGAAAAGGCGTTTGATACCCTGCGTTGGGACTTCCTCCTGCTGACCTTTGAACATATGGGGTTCAGCCTTGGCTATCTGGGTTGGATCGACACACTGTACAATAGCCCAACGGCGCAGGTCAAAACAAGCCAGCTGTTTTCAGACAGCTTCGCAATCCAGAGAGGCACCAGACAGGTGTGCCCGCTCTCCCAGCTAATTTTTGCTCTTGCAATGGAACCGCTGGCCTGCCAAATATGGCAACAGGTACATCAGTGGAGAATTCGGGAGCTGGTCACACATCATGTCATCTCTGTGTACATAGATGATGCCCTAGTATTTCTATGAGAAGTGGAGGTCTCCCTACCAGGCCTAATGCTCTTACTAGGCAAATCTTTGGACATCTCAAGGCCAAAGGTGAACAAGCCTAAATCATGCCTGTTTTCCCTGGCACCACTCCCCGAATTGCACAGGGCTGCTCCCCCGGACTTTGTCTATGGTGGTGTTATGACACTTTTAAATAACTGGATGTTCAGATATACCACTCAGAAAAGGACATCAAGGATGGCAACATCGACAAGTCGGCGGGATATATCCGTAAGCCTTTGCCCTTTTGGTGATTGCTACCCTTATCCCCTCTGGGCAGCTGGCGATCTCCAAGAGGCTGGCCCTACCCTGCTTGCTTTACTCTTTTGCAGCACTCCTGATAGCAGTGCTTTAAATGGAAAAATAGAAGTGCAGGTACTCCGTAACAGAGTACCTGCTTGTTTCTGAGAAGTGCCGGTACTCTCCAATTAAAAGCATTACATTTCTCTCGAGAAGTGCTGGTACTCTCCCTCTCAAAATAAAAAAGTGCCGGTACTCAGTACCGGACAGTACCGGACCATTTAAAGCACCGCCCGATAGTGCTTCCCAAAAGCTTCTTTTGTAAGCTGCATGGCCTCCTGCTCAAATTAATACACTGCTGGCTCACTCTCGCCACCCTACAATGCCCCCTAACAAAAGGAGGACTTGGCGCACCCAATTTTGAGCTGTACCATGCAGCGGCGCAGCTACAGCGGCTAATGTTCTGGCTACAAATGACTGCATGCCCCAACAAGCAATTGTCCAAGAGATTCTATGTAGGATGAGCTTTTAATCATGGCTGTCAGACCTAGACACTCGTTTCCGGTGTCAGACGCGGCAGATGACTGTGGCTTGTATATGTTGGCACAGATTTGTACACGGCAAAGGACTCCACATTCCATACTACCTATCCATAGAGATATGGAACCTACCGCGACTCACCAGGACGACACGAGTCCCTGGAGGAAAGCAGAAGCTGAACAACTGGGGAAGCTCATGTCTTTTCAAGACATTATGGATACTTATGGTACAGGGGCTGGTCATTTTCTGATATTCCACTCTATACAACATGCATTGCATACTACATGGCATGCAGGGGAAGTGGAACCTCCTTTATTCCCCACATTACATGTACTCTTCACCCAGTACAGCACACGTCATGCCATCACCACTCTATATACATCCCTCAATCCTATACCACAGAGGTATGCAGAGGGTCCTACCACAACCATTGTCAGCCCAGGCTTGGTCCAGAGCGCTTCAGCAAGTGAAAGAGGTATCCCGCAATCCAGATTTGGATTCAAACAGTTCATTTACGTGCATCACGCTTACCTCTCCCCTCAGTGCATTAAACGCATGTTACCGACCCTGACCCCTGAGTGCCCCCGGTGCAAATTGGTGAACTCTGGTTTCTACTACATGATATTGGAATGCCCGATGCTACAAACTGTTTGGTGCAAGCTTGCAGAACACACTCTCCTGCCCACACCCGAATCCTGCCTGTTGGACTTCTCACCAGAGCCAAGGGTGACAGACAGCTTTACAGGTTCATCAACCTCACTTTAGTCCTGTTCAAAAAGCAGATAGCAATGTTGAGCATTTCGTTTATGACTTGTTTGACTGCATTGTATTGTTTTTGTGTGCTTAACGCACTGATGTCATGTCATGCAAAGAAAATCAATAAAATACATTTTAAAAAACACTCAGCCGTACACTTTTCAACCCAAAATATTCTTATTTATATTTTTTTATTTATTCTGAAATGTTTAGCTACAATCTCTCCTTTGTTTGTCCTATGGAACAAGTTTATGAAGAATAAGAAGTACCATGCATTTGGCAATAAAGTACATTTTTCCCTGCATGCATTTCGATTCTACAAACATTGTTTTCAATTTTCAATCAGTTATCATTGACATCAATCAAACTAATGTGCTTCATAATTGTTTATGAAAATATTAAATAGCAGCTAACAGCCTAAAAATATCACACCCAACAAAACAATATCTTGAAACTGGGAAACAAAAAGAATTAAAACATGCAAGGGGACCTAGTAGCAAACTACAATTTGCAGTACGCTTAGTAGTACAACCATAGTACTACTCAAGTACTACTAAATGCTATTCACTAATTTACAAGTGGAGATCTCGTCTCCTCCACTCTATCGGCCAGATGCATCAATACACCGTTTTGTGATTCCCTAATTGCGAATTATTGCGATTCGCAATTAGGAAATCGCAAAACGGCATGCATGAAAGTGTGTAGAACACTTTCTGCGATTCCTAGGGGATCGCAAATGACCTACCTCATAAATATTAATGAGGTAGGTCGCAATTTGCGACCCCCTACGAATCGCAAAAATGACAGGGATGGTGGCCTGCTGGGGTCAGCAGACTACCATGTCCGTGATTGCTTTTAAATAAAGCAATCTTTTTTTTTTGTAAAGCAGCACGTTTTCCTTAAAGGAAAACGAGATGCTTTAGAAAAATAAAAATGCTTTTACAAAAAAAAAATGCTTTTAAAAACATTCACAAAGGGGAAGGGGTCCCTTGCGGACCCCTTCCCATTTGCGAATGGGTTACCACCTACTTGAAGTAGGTGGTAAAATGCGAATGTTTTGCAACTGCATTTCGGTCCAAAACATTCCTACATACTGATGCGTTTCGGTATTAGGAAGGGACGCCCTAAACACGCCCCTTCCTAATACCGAAAATGGGTTTGCGATTCGGTAACAGGTTACCAAATCGCAAAATAGGGTTTGCTGCATCAAAAAAGCATTTTTTGCATTCGCAAACGGGACGATTCTGCGAATCGGCCCGTTTGTGAACTCAAAAAGGCTTGATACATGTGCCCCTATATCTCTTCTATGTAGCGATCTCCACCCCAACTACGGAAATCTCCGCATGCAGATTTGGTTTCAATAAAGCACTCTGTCAGTCTTTGAAACTGAAGATCACCTTCTCGTTAACGCATTTCATGATGTTTAGCCATTGCCTGAAATAGAGATACCCCAGTGTCAAAAGCAAACCACTGGAAGTTGGTGTAACTGATTCTGCAACCTGAGATCAGTTGGATTCTAGCTGTAGCAGAGATGAGCACATCACAATTCTCTGTGCTTTTCTCAGGCATCTGTTTCCTTCCTTTACTCTAACGGTGCTACTAGTGCATTTAATTAAGTGGCCCACACTGTTGCACTAGCACTGACTACTGTGTATTTGTAACCCACTCATAAGCCAAGACAAGCAGGGAGTGTCTACCCATTTGGAGACACCTTGGGGCCTATTCACAAAGGGAAATTTACACATGAATTAGTCTCCCTAAGTAAAAGTGTAGAGAAATTTAAAACAGCGAATTGGACTTTTAAAAATATTTATATAAAATGTTTAATGTTACATATTGATGTAAATTAATTTTATATATTTATTTGAAATATAGAACAAAATAAGACAGCTACAGCACTGTTAATTTAGTTTTGAAATAAATATTTAATTAATGTAAATACATTGAACTAAATTAGAATTTTTCTTCAGAGATCTATTAAAAACAATACCTACGTAAGGTAAAATGTTTACACTTGCACTTAAAATATATGCAGCTAACTAATTTTAGAATTTTTAAAACAAAATAGTTGCATTTATTTTTACATTTATAAAGTTAATAAATATTTTAAAATATTTATTTTTCTATTTACATGTATATTAAATATGAAATTAAACAACATCATTTTTATAAGATTCTATTTAGTTCCTGCAGCCATAATTTTCTATAGAAAAGTTGTGTAGGCCTAGTGGTAAGCTATGTGTGGTGCTGGACTCATTTAGGCCCTATTTGGCTGTAATAGTTTTAGAAGTACAGTTTGTGAATATTAATGCGCTTATTCTTTTGTGGTTTTGTTCCTGTCCCTCCATAAACTCCCACTCCTCCCTAAAAACCTCCTTAGGCCTCGCTATACCCCTACCATTCAGTAGTAAGTATTGCCCACTTTCCATCCACTCTTCCCTGTCCCTCCCACATTTACTACTAAAATGTAAGTTTACATGTGTGGAGATTTCTGCAATTGGGTGGAGATCTACACAAAGAAAGGATAGGAGGGGGGAGGTGTCCACTTGTAGGTTCGAGTGTAGCATTTTGTGGTATGTGAGTAGTACTACTGTAGTACAACTAAATGAACTACAAAGTGTAGTTTGTGAATAGACCCCTCAATGGTTCTGCTATGGAGGTGAATGTTTATCACTCTGCATTGGGGCAGCAGTTCTGGATTAAAGGAGCCACGCATGCATCTGGACATTGACAGTCAACTTGCAATGGAGGGGGTACATTAGGGGCCAGAATGCATTGTGGGTCCCACAAAAACAGCAATGCTAGACGAGAAGAGGATATCATCAAAGATGGACAAACAATTACAGAAGCAACAGTAAGAGCATCAATATAATACAACCCACTACCACAGCAAGATTTCACTGTGCTCTCAACCATTACTTTATTGGAGTATGTAGGCATCCTAGGATGGACTTTTCTCATGGTCTATATTATTACAGTGCACCTGAGCTCTTCCAGAAGATTAATGAGAAGCAGTTGCAGTCCTCTGACCAGAGAGATGGCTGTTGGATCACCATTACACAAGCTGCAAGCCACATGTTCTTTCATTCATAAGCCATGAAGAGATTTTAAAACATCACGCTGTGCCCAATTCAAAACTAACCTAACATGGGGGTGTGGCCAGCCAAGATGGCCGAACGGATGTAAACCGTATCAGCTCCGCTACCAACCTTGGTGAAAAAGCAGCAAACACAGGAGTACCGACCTGCTCGAACCTCCTCTGATGTCGGTGCGATACAGGAGACTGAGCGGTGACCCTTGGAGCTGACTAGAGAGCTCCGTTCAGCATAGACAGCGAGGTACGCCTGAGGCAGAGAGAAGTGGCAACCCTGGAGCTTCTATCCATGGGCTCGCGGATCCCTGCACCGTCGGGGCTCTTCCTACCTGGGCCTCACACGGGGGAGCCCTCACCAAATAGCCGGTGGTTGCGAGGAGGAAGCACAATGAAGGAGGAGGGCAATCAGCTGGGGGGCCTGCTGGAAATCATCTAGGGCTCACGTGACAAACACCCTTCGGCGAGCGGAAGGCCCGGGATTACCGTGGAGACTGGGATGCGGTGCATCCCGATGATGACTGTATAACGAGGCGGTGAGTGCAGCGAGGAGTTCACGGAGCGCTTCCACAGCTGTCCAGGCACATGGGGAAGGCAAGGGGGTGGCTTGCTACTCTAAAAGCTTGATGCCTGACCCTAACATGGCACAGTAGAACATCTCCTGTCTCCATGACTGTTTCTGGGAGGTGCACTGCTAGTCCTACTTGGCTTGACCTCAGAGAGGAGATAAAAGCGCCTAGTGGCCTGGGCAGACTTAGAACCCTAACTTCGAGATCCTATTCTTCTGCCACATAAGGTATTGCCTAACCTACAAATGGCAGAATCCGAGATCTTCGAGAAAATGGGACCAAGAGGCTAGGCCTATTCCTGGAACTGGTTAAGAGGCTGGGAGGAGGGGCTTGGTCCCTCAGACTGTGGCTGCTCGTCGTCTGGGGTGAAAGGGGACCTCCCGTCTGACACTGCACTTAGACAACCAGATTATGGAGGTTGACCTGACTCCCACCTTTGAGGGGTGCAGCTATGCCTCCTAAGAAGCAACAGGCCAATCGGGTATCCAGCTATTTTTCCCCAGCAGAAGCGAAAGTCCAATCGGAGGGTACGCCAGGCTCGGCCACCATGGTACTCACGAAAGAAGAACTTCTGGCGTCCCTCCAGCATTTGAAGAAGGAGCTCTGGGAAGAGATTAAAATGGACCTGACCCCATCACTTGAAGCCCTGCGCACATACCTGCACAACCGACTGGTCCTTCTGCAACAAGACGAAACTCAGTAGGCGCCCGAGTCCTAGATCTTGAAACCAAATTGACAGACCTGGAACACCGTACCAGCCAAATAGAGAAAACAACACACTCTAAGCATCAACAACTCCAGACAACGATTCTTAAATGTGAAGATTTGGAAAGCAGCTCAAGACATGAGAATATATGCATAAGGAGGAGGGTGTTGAGGGTCCGGACCTGGAGGCCTTTGGGGTGGGCCTATTCACTGAACTAATAGGTGGTTACCCTCCAACTGTGAAGATTGATAGAGTGCACAGAGTGGGCCCACCGAAGAGAGGAGTCAAAGGCTGCCCCAGAGATGTCCTGGCTAAACTACATTCATTCAAAATGAAGGAAGCCTTCCTACTAGTTGCCAGGAAGTGTGATTCTGTCTCCTTTCAGGGTGCGTCCTGCGCCCTCTTGCAGGACATAGCTCCAGCTACGCTGGCTCAATGTCAACAATTTCGCCAGATCACAGATAAACTGAGGGAAGACCATATCAAATATCGATGAACATACCTTTTTGGCTTTCGACCTCCATAATAAACCCCGTCATGTTACTGAATTGGCGGAGGCAAAGAAAGTGTTGGATATGCCACAATTAGTAGGTTTTGTGAGAGAGGGACTACAAGAACTACCCCGAAGTCAGCCCCATACCTCCTACAATCCAACCCAGTGACTGGAGCAACGCCGATCACGGCAGGCTAAAAAGAAGAGATGGGAAGGCCCGGCTTGATAACCCAAACCCTCGACCAAGGGAACAGCCACATGTCCTGGAACAGCTGAATGAAGAAGCCATATCACTATACGGCTGTATCAAAGTTCATAACGGACTCTGCTAGGATTGGAGGCTGTAGGGAGCCTGGTGGAGGTAGGCTCGAGCCTGCAGCAGAAACCAGCTTCACCCGCTCCGATGCCTTACCAAATATACTACCTCCTGCGAACCTTCGAAGCAATTTGGTAGCGATAGTGGTCTAATTCGCTCTAAACATTGTTTTATCTCAATCCTAGCCAACATGTGTTGGGGAAAGTTTGTTATGCTTTTGATCCTTTTAATTTTTATTATTTTGCCTTTTAGACATTTTTTGTTGCAGTGGTTGGGGAACACTAAGGGGTTGTCAGTGGGAGGAAGTGAGAGGCGGTCCTTGGGAGAGACACAGGGAAGAAAGCCGAGGAGGGGACAAAGCGAGATGCAATGTCTTAGGCTTACGTCTAGGGAAGCGAGAGGGGGTCCTCCACAGGATCACTGAGATACCTATACCAACCATGGTACTCACTACACTTACATGGAATGTTAGGGGCCTAAACTCACCAGCCAAATGGAAATACCTAACAGATCACAGACATGATGTGGTGGCTCTACAGCAGACCCATCTTAAGAGGGAAGACGAACATAGACTACGACATCCAACATACCCCACAATTTTTAAGTCTTTGGCCTCTACGAAACACAATGGGGTGGCCCTGCTGTTTCACTCTTCAATGCAATTTACATTAGAGGGATACAAAACTGACTGAGAAGGCACAATCATCATGATTAAGGGACAGCCCAGAGGCAAACTATGCACTTTTGTCTCGGTCTAAGTACCGAACTCCGATCAAACGTCATTTCTCTACTCTTCCTTAGCCTTATTGGGCTGGCTTTCAGAGGGAGACATAGTAGACATGTGGGACTTCAACTTGACCTGACATTCAGGTGATGACAGCACACACACCAATAGGGCAACTACGGGGGCTTCCCGAGACCTCTCAAACAAGCTTTCACATCTCTAGGCCTTAAAGACGCATGGAGAGAGATGCACCCTACCACACACGACTATACATTTTTTCCCATACACATCATACCTACTCAAGATTAGATTATATATTTCTGAGTCAGACTCTGAAAACTTCCGATATCGATCTCCGACCAATCACCTTTAGGGGTGACACTGAAATGGGTGGCCCCACCACCAAGACCCCGGAACTGTTTTTTTCCCCATTCCCTCACAAGGGACCCCCTGTTGCAAGACGAACTCCGGAAGGCAATTAGTGAATACTTTGAGCTAAATTACCCCGAGATACCTCTCCAGGTAATACTGGGATGCATTTAAAGCCTACGTTAGGGGTAAATGTATAGCTCTAAACTCCGCTCTTAATAAGAAAAGAGCAGCGGAATGGGCACTACTTGAAACAGACCTATGCCAGCTAGAACAAGCCCATAAGGCAAACCCAACACTGACCCTTTAGCGGAAGTCACTGCCGCAAGCAGTAAACTAAATGCAATATACAACAATAGAGCGAAATTCACCCTCCTGCGTCTTAGACAAAGTTCTTACTCGCAAGGGAATAAAATTGGTACACACCTAGCCCATCAACTATGAGTTAAATGGGAAAAAGAGTACATTGGGGAGGTATGCACACAGACAGGTAGGATAGCAACATCCGAATTTGAGAAGGTAAATTTCTTTAAGAACTTTTATGATGACCTATATACTAGTGCACAAGTAGATCGTGAGTCCCGACAGAATATCTGAGCAGGTTGCAACTCGCCCAGGTTACTGATGCCCAAAACGACATACTATAGTAACCCATCTCAGAAGAAGAGGTATGTGACGCCATTGCTTCATTAAAACTTCACAAAGCTCCCGGCCTAGATGGCCTCACGGCACATTTTTACAAACATTCAGCACAGATTTGATCACCCACCTGACCCTTTTATTCAGGTAATTTGCCACCCGAGGATCACTTACCATCTCTATGAATGAGGCTCTGCTAAAACTTATTCCGAAACCAGGTAAATATGCCAGCCTCTGTAGTTCCTATAGAACTATAGCTTTGCTCAATTTGGATGCAAAGCTTTACACAAAGATCCTAGCGTCCCGTCTCGAATCCTTGATGCCTGATCTGATCCACCTGGATCAATCGGGATTTATAAAGGACCGGCAGACCCATGACAATGTGAGACGTGTTCTACACCTCATAGAAAAAACTACGAATAAACAGATCCCAACTGTAACTTTGGGTTTTGTCGCAGAAAAAGCATTTGATTGCGTCGACTGGTCTTTTCTTTTTCTCACCCTAACACGCTTTGGCTTCTGTGACGATTTTATTCCAATGATACCAAAAATGTATGCCGCCCCCAGGTCAAGGGTAATAGTCAATGGCTATAGCTCCTCACCTTTTTCACTTGGAAGAGGGACGGGACAGGGATGCCCCCTATCCCCCCTACTATTTCCCTTAAGCATTGTACCATTGGCCAATCAAATCAGAGCTAACCCATTAGTCAAGGGGATTACCTTTGGGGGAACGGAGCATAAGATATCATTATTTGCAGACGACGTCCTCTTAATCCAAACTGATACAACACTCTCTTTAACAAATCTTTTGGCATACCTAAGCAGTTTTGAAACTGTGGCAGGCTTCTGGGTTGATAGAACTAAATCCTTCCTGCTAACTTAACCCGCGCCTGCAGCTACATGGAAGCACTGGTGATGGCCTCACCGTTCCAATGGACGAAGAAAGTTATAACTAGGGCTCCCGGTTTTATGTATTTATTTTTTTGACATTTCCGTCTGTATTTATCCATATTTATTTTTTGCTAATTTTATCTGTATTTATCCATATTTATTTTGGGTTTCGTGGAAAAATTAAGCTGAAATTAGGATATTTCCACATTTATTTAACTGATAAATATGCAGTCATGCTTGAATGTCTGCCAGGTTTCAGTGCTGTGAACACCCGCAGAAGATAAATCAATGCACTTATAAGAAAAAATGTAAATTTCAGTATCAGCCTTGTGCATATCTACTGCGGTCAAAGCCTCTTTAGTAAAATTCCTTTCTTTTTTAACCCCCTTATCTATCAATCCACACATCTATTGGCCTGGCAGTCATGGCAGACAGTATTTAGAATTACTCAAAAAGCAACTCAATTTCCGTTTTTATCCACATTTAAAATTAAATACAGACAAAAAATTGAATGTTTTCTGTCTGTATTTACCTGTAAAAATAAGTAAAAACGGAAAACAGGGAGCCTTAGTTATAACATATTTAGGGGTCCGGATTACTCCCAAACTTACGAGCTTATATAAGGCAAACTTCCCCCCACTACTCCAGCAATTAAAAACAGACAGTCGACGCTAGTCTCCCCTATATGTGTCATGGCTTGGCCGTATTAATGCGATAAAGTTGAATGTCCTACCAAGGGTGCTCTATCTCTTTCAAAGTCTACCCATAACCCTGGACCGTGGCTTTCTCC
The DNA here is from genome assembly GCA_963921515.1 of Calotriton arnoldi. Classification (NCBI taxonomy): domain Eukaryota; kingdom Metazoa; phylum Chordata; class Amphibia; order Caudata; family Salamandridae; genus Calotriton; species Calotriton arnoldi. The sequence goes on from CAWUFW010000399.1 coordinate 374,706, forward strand.
CGAACCTCCGGACTTTTATTATAGGCTTCATCTGGCAAAACCGTATACCCCGACTACCACATACACTCCTCAGGCTACCGAAAGAAAGAGGAGGCCTGGCCCTCCCAGACTTTCACCTTTACTATAACATGGCTCAACTAAGAGTGATTGCCGAAAGGTCACTCAGAGCCTCGGACAAGCACTGGCTACATATGGATAGGGCCACAGTGGGACGGGTCATATGGAGAGGCCTCCAAATGCCTATCTCAGTACACCTACATGAACCACCCTGAAAATATGGGATGAAGTAAATAGCAGAGCAGAATGGGCAACGTTCCCTTCACCACATAGACCCATACACTTTAACCCTGCTTTTCCCCCGCGTTAGAACCAGGTCCTTTTGATGCCTGGCAAGAGCGAGGCTGCCTGACAATCGCAGATCTCTTTCACGGTTACTGGGATGGGTGGAGAAACCTGGGCTTTTGTGCCTCAGTTGTCAGGGCCCAATCTTAATGTTGGCACGTGCCTCACAAATGGCTACACCCACGAGCCATTGTAGGGTACAAGTTTAAATAGTTGGCGGAAGGCTGTGCCTTCTTGATTAGTGTATTGTAGGAGGAATAATTTCCAAAGTTCATTAGTAGGTTTCAAACACGCTGTGTTTATTCTTATTTTCATGCATAGAACAAAAGACAGCCGACACGTGTTTCGCCCGTTTGGCCCATCGGCCGAGGGCTTTTTCAAGGCAGAAAGTCGTGGCTGGTAATCATATTCCTTACGCGTGTAGTGTAGCGGTCTCTGCGGTTCCTCGGACCGCAGAGACCGCTACACTACACGCGTAAGGAATACGATACCAGTCACGACTTTCTGCCTTGAAAGCCCTCGGCCGATGGGCTAAACGGGCGAAACACGTGTCGGCTGTCTTTTGTTCTATGCATGAAAATAAGAATAAACACAGGGTGTTTGAAACCTACTAATGAACTTTGGAAATTGTTCCTCCTACAATACACTAATCAAGAAGGCACAGCCCTTCTTCAACTATTTAAGCAGATCTCTCTCACAGCTGGGATGTTTTGTTTGAGAACTGCAAAAGGGACTTCCAACTGCCAGACTCGGAACAATACCACTATAATCAGCTGCAACATTGGATACAACAACCTCTGTATAGAGCAGCCGCTACAAGGGACCTTACCCACATAGAACCGTTTGTTAGGCAGGCTAGGACCACTAAAGGGACCATCTCCTACCTATACCCTTTACTGTTAGATACTCTTCACACCCCACAACCACGCCACAAATCTATGTGGGAGCAGATACTACAGTTGGACATATCAGAGAAAAAATTAACACAGTTATGGGGAGATAGCATTAAAATGTAATCACTCAATGGATATGAGGGAGGCACACTACAAGCTCATGTACGACTGGTATCTACACCCCTCCAAATTAAAAAAATGTTTCCCGGCATATAAGATCTGTGCTGGAAGGGATGCGGTCTTCTGGGAGATTTCAGGCATCTATGGTGGGACTGCCCGACTATACACCCATTTTGGAATGATATCCTTGCACAACTCAAAAGTATCTTGGGATACCCGGTTCCCGAGACTCAGAGCTTTGCCTTATCAGGTCTCCGAGATGGAAGTCTGAAATATTAAACTAAAGGGGACAAGGCAATTACGTGGTTATACTTAGGGACGGCGAAACGGACCCTAGCTGCCGCTTGAAAGAAAAAGGAAGCCCCGGCACTCATCCAATGGCATGCTAACCTCTGGCAGTCCATTACCATGGAACGATTGGAGATATCTTCAGAGATGATCTCAAAGCCTTTGAGTTTACATGGGGCCCATTAGTGGTATATCTCCCAAGAGGTCTCCCATTGACGACATGTCCCACTAAAACTAGAGCCCTGCATCTATTTCAATTTTGAGGAAGAGGAGGGCCCCTATATTCTAGAGTAGGTTCCACCTGCCAATAACAAACACTCCCTTGATCCCTGAATTGATATTTCTTACACGCAATGAGACAGCCCTAGGATACCCACACACCGCTTAGTTTGTTTTTTAGGATAGGTTTACTTTTGGTTTCTTTTTGAGTTTTTTCATTCTTAAATCTCACGATCTCTGAGACTTGGACACCTGATGATATGTTGAGCAATAATCACACATAATGGGAAAGAGGTGGGAGGACGGGAGAACCATGAGGGTATTGTTATTTAGGAAGTATATATATTGACAGAGTCGGGAATTGGAGAACCTGATTGTATGTGATTGTTAACCATGAGACCATTTTGAGCCTCTGTATGATGCTGTACCGTTCTATTGAAGGCCTCTAAGAAATGGCATGCTGTAAGCTGTTCCTCCAATGTCTCTGATATTATGCTTTATTGAATAAAAACAACAAAAACAGGTTTGAGAAAAATACTATCCTAACACTACTATTGACCAAAAAGGCAAAGACTCATTGAAGCGCTGTTGTCAGTGGTCCATAATTGTTCTCCCTGTGTTTGTGCCAGATCCCAATAGTCAAAGATGTAATACATTTCTGATAGTCACAGTTTGTCCTTTTGCATATTTCATCAGGAAATACCTGGTGAAATCTGCATGAGGGAAAACAGTTCAGAAAGAGGGAAAACGTGTATTACCTGGGTACAGAAACTCAGGAACTACTGCCGAAACACAGAATCAGCTAGTAATATCATCTATTGGTAAAACCTCAGGGCCCTTTTTAAACTTTTGTCCAATTACCAGCATGTAATTTAGTCTCATGGTATATTCAATAGCACTGCTCATATTAAGTGAGCAGGGCAGGCCAGACCGCAGATCCTCATACCTTTCAAGGCGCAGACGTTTCTGTGGTGGGCTTGGTTCAGTCAAGGTTGTCCTTTTGCAAACTAAGTAGGCTCTCTTCAACAGTTGTGTTTAATGTATGTCTAAGTCAACTGGGAGTTGGGCTTGTCCTTGAAGTCAAGGAATGCTCTACTGCACTTTATTAGTAGAATTTTCTTGCATTTTCTTGCAGTCATGCATTGCAATTGAGGAGTTTGCAACACAAATTTTCTCTGAAGCATAACATAGATCGATCACTGGGTCACTGTTTGTGAGGTACCCGTTATGTTGTGATATTTTATGTTAATTGATCTTGAATAACGCATGTTCACGAATGGTTTCTTGGCATTTAACTCAGAGGTCAACATAAAGCAACATTTTTAGTCAAGGAGAGATGGCTAAAATAGGTAGGCTTGCATGAAAAGCCATGTGATCAAGTTGTTCCAAAATCGCCTAAAATCGGAATCATGAAGAAGTTTTGTCAGGCATCAAGGGGCACATGCATCAAACTCCACATTTGCGATTACCAAATTGCGATTTTTAAGGAATTGCTATTTGGTAATCGCAAATACCTATGCATGTAGGAATCACAATAACATTTACGATTCCTTAACATTAGCTAATAGCGATTCGGAAATTGCGAATCGCTATTAGCTAATGTTACTCCATTCATCCCTTTGGGCCTACAGGCCCATAGGAATGAATGCTAATGCATTCGCAAATTGCGATCATCAAATTGGTAATCGCAAATTGCGAATGCAAATCCAAGGGTGCCCGGGGGCCTAAGGTCCCACTGAAGCACCCCCCCAAAAAAGGTAAGTGTGCACATGTGAAGCACACACATGCCCTAAGGGCATGTGTGCGCTACATATTACTTTGAAAAATGCATTTTTGTGCATTTTTCAAAGCATGCACAAATTACCATCAACTTGAAGTTGATGGTAATTAGCATTTACTAAATGCACAGTTTGCATTTAGGAAAGGCTACATGCATTGGCAAATAGGGATTCGCAAATTGCGATTCCCTAAATGCATTTGCAATTTAGGTAATCGCAAAAAATTGTGATTACCTAACTTGCGAATGAAAAAGGTACATGCATCTGAAAAGGCCTTTTTCCATTTGCGAACGGAAAAAGCTTGATGCATGTGCCCCCAAATTCCATATTGCTGGGAAATCATGCAACAAATATTATGTACAAATATGATACGGGTCCTTCAATGACTCACCCATCTCTATACTTTACTCTGGGTATTTTGTACCTGAAAATAAGCTTAGATGCTGCTGCGAGTGTGATATCTGTTTTGTATGTGAGGATATTTTAGCTTGCACTGCTGATGACTGTCTTGTACCTCAGCTGTGAGTGAGGGTACGTTATACTGCTGCCAAATATGGCACACTGTGTATGGTTACACACAGGCTTGGAATGCTGCTGCAGATGTTGTCCATGTTCTGTGCATGCAAGGGAAGCTTGCATTGTTTCTGACCAGATGGGTTTATGAATGTGCAGAAAGCGTGTACTCCTGCCTGGTCCTGTACTTGTTTTGTGTGTCGACATCTTGTTATGCCAAGCTCGTACTTATACACCCCAGTGCTGTTCCTTACATGTGTGTCACATCTGAAATGCTGCTTATTCATTATATTCTGTGCTTAATGGTGCTGCCCAGTGCCACACTTGTTCCATGTCTTAGAATAAAGCTTGCACTGACCCTGAGACCCACACTTATTCCATGCATTTGAAGAACCCTTGCACTGGCCCTGTAGTTGCATACTGGTTCCATAACTTTGAAGCAAGCTTGTCCTGGCCCTGAGTGCCACACCTGTTCTATGTACTTGCTTGAAGCTTGCATTGGCCCTGCAGTCCCACATTTGTTCTGTGTCTTTGAAGGAAGCTTGCACTGATTGGTCCTGCAGTATTGTTGTTCCATGTCTTTGAATGACGCTTGCATTGGCTGGCACTGCAGTACTACACTTGTTCCATTTCTTTCAAGGAACCTTGCACTGGTCCTGCAGTTCCACACTTGTTCCCTGTCTTTCAGGGAAGATGCTCTAGACCAGTGCTGTATGTCTTCTGCATGGGAGCCAAGGGCGCCCTGAGCTCCTGCTCCCTGTGCTATATCTATATCTGTGTGTTTTAGGTCTGACCACAAAAGACTGCCTTAGATGTCATACCAGCCTCATGTTCTCTTAAACTAATACATAATCTTGCTTAGAGTAAATGGGCTTTAGATAAGCCCATTTCACTTAGTCATCAGTGTCATTCACTAATTAGTTCGCCCTTCAGAACAGCATACATACAATTGGACAGTGGAACAGCCCTCTTCAGCCATTGGCTTTGATGCCAATGTTTGGCTCTTCCTAGTAGACAAAAGCTGGTCTTTAGGATGTCAGGTAGTTTAAGCAACAGTATTTGCCTCCTTACTCTGTGTTACTCTGCATCTAGAGAAGTCTGACCTCAGGAGATATTTCCTTTGGTTCATCCTCACTGCAGCTCACCTACAAATGCAGACTAGTGCTAATTGAGTAATGATAGTACCAACATCTTTGCTTTCATTGCTGCTGGGCCACAACTTTCTTATGCATGCACCAGGAATCACTGTTGAAGGCTTCAAAACCATGCCACCTTCTTGCAACGGTATTCTGTATACTCAAGCATTTTTTACTGTTCTAAGATAGCAGACCAGTGCAAAGCTTTACTTATTGTTTTTATATTGAAGCACATGCCGTCCATATTTACTTAGCATATTTTTTCTTTTGTTTTTCTTTAATTATTTATTTATTTTAGCATATATTTGCGCTACTAAGAAAACCACCACCTTGTTCTGTAGAAGGAAAGTGTGATGTTAAAAATCTACTTAATGTGCTCTGTTGAGCCCCAAGTTTATAATTATAGGTCTATTTATTTACAAAATTATGAATACAAATATTTACCTTTTCACTCTATTCACGTTAGAAAGTGTCCTATATGTTTTAATGGACTTTCCATGTATCATGTATTCTAGTGTATAAAAGATGGGGGGCAGGATATCATTTTTAATAAAGTGCTATTTTGCACCATATGACTGAAGAGGAACTCTTCGCCACCGTTTTCTTCTTGGGACAAACTTGCTGTTCTGCGACAGCCAATATCAATGACTTTCTACCCCCCAACATACAATATATCTAGACAAAATGAAAGCATTTATTTTTGGATCCAAAAACTGTCGAATTAGCCCAATCAAATTGAGCAAAATACCACCCTAATAATATGTTATGTGGTGCAAAATTAGCATGCACCAAAAAAAATAAAAAGGAACACATGGAGCCAACATAGATAATTAGATTCTTGCGCTTTCCTTGCAGTACCTATAGCCAGATACCTGAAAATGCAAAGTTCAGCAAGAAATGGCAGGATTAGAACATGTACAAAGACGACATCAAAGAAACAAGAACCCGGAAGAGGGCGCATTTTTATTCTCACTAGAGTGAGATGCAACAACCCTGTGATGCAGCCTGCAAGTCTCTAAGATCTCTGGGGTCCACGACGTTTACTCAGCGTGTCCGTGGCTGTTTAGAAAGTCAAATAATATAATTTTAATTATGTATTCAAAAAAAGCAAAGTGTAATATTGAGAACTTTAAAACGCTCTGTAAATGTGAAAGAATGTAAAATGTGAGGCTAAAAGTTAGGTTGGTATTCTAAGCTTGATTTGGGGGAGCAAACAATGGGCCACTATGCAGAGACAAATAGAGAGAATATATTAGGAGAAAATACAAAGTGAAATACTCGAATCTAGCAGGATGCTTCTATTTTTAGAAATAAAGCCAAATTTGAAAGCACCAACCTTTTTTACATTAAGATTAAAAATGTCGATTTCTGTATATTTTTTGTTCTGAATTAAATAAAATAATTCATAATTTGGGAATTGTTTTAAGGTTCAACTCATAGAAATTGCTTTGGTCAGAGTCTTGCTTCCAGTAGTGTTTTAGTAGGGTCTACAGAAGTCAAAAGGTCAAGAGCTCGGTGCGTTAAAGTATGGGGGGCAGAAATCCCTGCACAGAGAGGGGATCAGCTTCTTTGCAATGGCTGTGGTAATTTATTACAGTTGAATAGCTGAGCTGAGAGACTATGAATGAGCAGAGTCTTAACACACGCATTGACGAACAGCAAATATCTCATTATGAGGGTGGGTTTGAGATTAATAATCTATTCTCTCGAGTAACGCTTGGCTGAGTTTTGAGCCCCTTCTCTGATATTTACATGATTTAATTTCAACAACAAAAATTAGCTGTTTGATATTTGGTATTTAAAGTGTGAATTTATGTCTACATGTATCTTTCTGCTTTCTTAATAAATGTGCAGTTATTGTGTAAAATGAGTTGCAATAAACGCCACTCAAGAGTTAAATGCTTTATTGCAAAAGGCTTGGAGAGAAAAGGCAGCTGCGGTGGTCTGGAGGAATGTACAGAGTCTGTCTTGTTAGAAGTCTGCACGAAATGTCTGAGACTTAGTGCTCAGTAGAAAGACTTCTTCAACACAACACATTAGCTACACAAGTTTTGTTACGGTCTAAATGTGGCAGTGCATTTTTTACATGCACACATTTTTTATATTTCTCAGTTATATTTTTTAATCAAAGCGCGCTCAGTTATTTTAGCTTACACACGATCAAACAGTAACCACTGTACACGGATAGCCACAGACAAGAGTAGTATTGAGGACAGGAAATGACGTGATCGGAAATGGAGAGATAAACAAAGACCTTCACTTCTGGCGTGCAGCTTTCTAACCCCTTGGGGTTCTGAAGTCTGAAACAAAGACTCTCGTTTTCAATAGCTTTTTTTATGTAACATTACAATCATTATTCGTTTTCATCTGAATCAAACAGATATACTTGACCAGCCTAAATAGATCAAAATAGCACAGAGAAGCCATCGCCGATTTTCACAGCTTTGAAGAAGGCCTCTTTGAGGGAAGGTTTCAGAAACTGTCCAGATATGAGAACCAGCAACATTAAACTAAAAAAAGCCTACAACTGACCCTTTCCCTCTTGCCAATACAGTTCCCTGTCAAACATGGCATTTCTCCAAAACGTTATTGAACTAATAGTAGCTGAAGACCCACCTCTTTAGCGAACACCATATATTTAGGTGATAGGATTCAGCACCCTCGAACAGTTGCTTCATTGTGAACATTCCAGAATCGTGACCCAGCTCTCCGTTGTTGAGTGTACAATGCTTCTTAGCTAGGGTCGGGCTTTACAAATACCTATAGAGTACAAAGGCGATGGAGTACCCTCTCTGCTGACAGAGTGGGGTTTTCTATATCTCAAACTTTGGGTGTAATCATTAAATAACACCAACCACTGGTCCTTTACCCGCCACTGGTCCTATGGACCTTTGTTTGTCAACAAGGAGAAATGAAAAGGAGCAAACATCTACATCAATCCCATAACATGATAAATCATAAATGACTTTTAGTACAGCCAATAAAGAGAATTTGTGTGAGCTAAAAGGATTTATTTTCAATACTTTTAGTATGTCATTGTTTATTCAATAAGTATTTATCTTTTAAGTATCAGCATTAAAAGTTAATATAATCTAGTAATTGATATTTCAATATAAGGAAAAATACAATGTTGGTTAAAATTACTGTTAATATTGTGATAATACAGCAAGCGTGTTCCATAGAGGAAGTTCACTGATCTCAATTAAATTGGAGTAAAATAGAACAAGGTGTCAGTTCAGATACCCAATAAAAAGTACTGATGAGAGAATCAATGCATAAGCATAACTTTGCATATCAAGCTGGAAACTATTCTCAGCTATAAATCAGCAAACATCAAAGAAATAGGCTAAGCAGCCTCAATTGTAGAGTGGTATAAGAACCTCAGAGATGAGTCTCCAGCAAATGCGAAAAAGCACTCTAAGAGAAAACCTCAAAGGAAGAAGCCCTTCTCTATGAGAAAATCACAAAGGAAAAAGCCCTCCTACTGCTCCAGGAACACACACTAATAAAAATACACAATATTCTAGATGGTAACCAGTGTCTCTTCTCCTTCCACAACATCCAATAGGATCTTATCAAACTCCTGGGAATAGGTAAACTCCCCATCTTTTCATGACTGCACAACAGTCTACAGACGTTAGTCCTTAAATAGATACACCGTCCGCATTTTGCAGTCCAGACAGTTCTTCTCATGAGTCATCCTTCCTGTTGCCTCCCCTCCTCCTGGTGTGAACCTTACTATCAGTTGTCTAATACAAAACAAATGCCTATTTACTAGCTAATAGATGGCTGGTGGAAAGCTACAACATCTGCAGCAAAAGAGAAAACATCTTGTGAAACATAATGGCTCAACATGGAAATCAGGCCTTTCAATGTTGATGCGTTATTTTGAGTCAAAATGGCATTGACAGTTAGGCTAGCTTAAATCAGCACCTATTTACTACACATGTAGGCCTATAACCTCTAAGTATGATTACCTACTATAACATTTGCATTTAGTATAAGTGTTATTTAAACAGAGACTTTTGCATATAGTTCAATAAAAAGCATTTTTGTTTCCAAAAGAAATTCCTTCCAGCAGTTTCCCCCTCTGATGGTTGAATAAGCATCACTATTTCTCACAAATTAATCTTTTAATGTGCATCTTCTTTTCTTGCTGTGTCACCAAATGAATTTTTCAAGTTGTTTGTATCTTTCAATTTCTTATATGACCAATTCTTTCTTTCTTCCATTTCTATTTCTTCTCTCATATGCCTTTCTCTTTCTTTCTTCCTTTTCCCTGTTAACTAGCATCTAGATCCTTAATACAAAGCATATAAGCATGTTAAACAAATACCAATGCTTAATACAGGTTTTATTATGACTCTAAAAAGTCCTCCTCCTACAGTTGTAAACTAATTGCTAATAACAGAAGCTCCCTTGCCTAAAGTTCCTAGTACACTAGCAGTTTCTAGAGGTTCTACTCCAGGTTTCAGGTCAGAAATCTTCTTTGCAAATTCTTCTATCTTTCTATTCTCTTCTGGTATGTATGAGCAGCAATGTCGAACTCCGCCTTTCTCTGCAAACAATATATCTAAAGCTAATTGATCTTGTAAAACCATTGATCTAATTACTACTAATTCTGTGTTACCTACTAGCAAAGCACTAGATGTCCTAGTAGCCAGTTTGTCAACTTCAGAGGATGACTTTTTAATGTTCCTGTCATTTAAAACTGCTCCTACTGGTGGTATGATGGCTCCAAAAATATCTCCTACTAATTGTGCCCCTTGAATGGTACTACTTGTGTGTCTGTGAGATGGAGTCATTGTCAAAGCATCTATACTATTTACATGATATATTTTGGGAAGCAATAAAACTAAATAGCAACCACCCTCCCACTCAGCAGGTAACTGGAAATGGACATTTTGTCGTCAAACAAAATAACCTCCGGGAGCAACTGCTTCTTCCCCTGTTAAAATTTGAACAGACCCTCTCTAAACTTCAAATGTATGTTTACAGCTACTTATCCCAATGTGTCTCTTTCTAAACTGGTTTCTCCTTTTGTAAACACGTAATTTATTTTTTTGTCATCTATCTAATTTTAATTTAGGATAAATCATTTTCTTCTTGTATTCATCTGCCTCTTTCTTCCAAACATTCTTTAAAACATCTTCCTCCTTGTTTGTCTTATGAAAAATGTGAGCTATTCTTTCAGCTAATGTTAAAAATGAACTTCGTTTCTAAGGGTCCAATTAAACAGGTTAAATTCTTTTCATATGCCTTGACAGTGTCTATAACGGTAGGAGATCTAAAGAAATGCCATGTCTTTTGCTTGTGGATAAAGGATTTTTTGAATGGGAACCTCAGAAAGGATCATATCATAATTAGAAAAATATTATTCAAACTGTTCCTGCCTATCAAATAAGTAAAATACTACATACAATTGCATATGAAAGTGGGATGTGGAGATATGTCACATCTTCTGCAGCTAAAGAAAGTAAGTGTGCATAAACATAAAAATCCTTAATATCTAAGCTTGAGTGAATTCCTGAACTAATCTAGAATAAACATTTGTTGAGAACTCTTCTTTTGAGACATCTATAAAAGAAGCTTTTAATTGCTTCTCATATATTGTGTGTGCAAGTGATGTAGGCGCATGTGTAGAACTAAGTGTTTCCATCTCTGGGGTAAAACTCATTCCAACTAAAAAAAATAAAATGTTAGCACAACAATGATTAATATAACAATAAGCACTACCCTACACTTATCCTTGGAAGAACATGCATTTTTGTCTACACTCAGACCTTCAGTTAAATATAGCAATAGGCAGATTCAATATTCAGTGTAGCAAAACCTTTGATGATTAACTTAGAAGTTATTTCATTCAACTTATGTACCAAAGTCTTCGTGAGGCATTCCTAGACCTAATCTATCTTTTTCTAAAAAGGTTAACCCTATTCTTCTGCTGCAGCCTTACCCCTAGGAAATTCTTCTGAATTTGTTTTATTTTTGTCTTTGTTAGAGAACAATTGCTATGATTGTTTATCACAGTCTCTTTATCTTATCAAGTTCTTAGTTGTAATATAGTTTCAGGAATTTTAAATCAGTGCTGTTTTAGTGTGGCATGTCATGGAGGTTTAAATGAGTCTGATCTCAGTTCATGAAGATTTTGATCAGATGTAGGTACGTTCTCTGAATAATAAGTCCGTTCAGGTGCAGAATACCTATGACAAGGTACTCTCGCTGTCTTGGATCTCCTTGGTGTCTGTTAATCTTCTTCTGTCTCAATTATACCACTAGATCCTGTTTCTTCGATGATGGTTTGTGGTATGCGTTCAACTGACACACTAGATCTCAATTGCCTCCTACCAATTGGCCATTCCGATCTCCATAGGGGACTTTCTCTTCTCACACTTGTCCCTTCATCTGGTCTTGGATTTTGGACTTGGCCCAAAGAGCACTACTTCTTCATGTGGACACCTCACTCTCCCCAATTAGGTATCCCAGCGCACTTGACAGCAGTGTTCGTAATCAGAATTACTTGGTAGGGGCCTTTCCACCTCAGCTCCAGGCAGGATTTTTGCACTTGCGTTTTGACCAAAACCCAGTCATATGGGTTACGGTCATGGCACTGCCCGGTTGTGGACTCGCAGTAGCAGGTCCAACCTGGTAAGAGGCAGAACACACCACATCTGCTAATTCTTTGCAGTAATCGAGTATCATGTCATTTGAGAAGTTTACAAACATATTTGCAGGCACAGCAGACAGTTGCATAGCACGTCCCATGAGAACCTCATGTAGAAATAATCTAGTTCTCCTGTCAGGGGTGCGCGAAGGCTCATTAACACCTATGGTAAAGCATCTGCCCATTTCAGAGAAGTAGATGCACAGACTTTGGCCAATCGAGATTTCAGCATGCCATTCAACTGTTTAACTATCCCTGAAGCCTCTGGACAATAGCTACAGTGCAATCTCTGTTGCAACTCAGCATTCTAAGCACCTCAATATTAAAATGGGTCCCTCGGTCTGACTCCAGAGAAACCGGAAATCTGAACCATGGAATGCGTTCATGTAACAGCAGTTTAGCTACAGTGAGACTGTCATTTCTCTGTGTTGAGTAGGCTTCCAACCATTGGGAGAAAATGCACACTATAACCAGGACATATCTCAGTCTGTTACAAACAGACATTTAGATAAAGTTCAATTGCATCCTATTATAGGGTCCTCTGATCTTCCTATGTAACTCAATTGTACAATAGTTCTCTTCCCTACAATTGTCTGCTGACATGTCACACACTGATGGCATAGTTCCTCAGCTAGAACTCTGAATCAGGGATTAAAACAGTTATGGCTAAACAATCTAACCATTGCACCCCTTCAAATGTGTTCAGGACCATGGAAATATCATGTCATGGGAAACAACAGGCTATCTGGCAACACTGGTCTTCCATTCACTGAAACCCAAATGGCATTTGCATTTTTAACACATCCTGCTTTGATCCACACTTGCTGTTCTGCCTCTGAAACTTCTTCCTGCAACTTTTTGATTTCTTCCCATGTATCAGCTACTGACAACAGCATTGAAAAGATAATGTCCTCATCAGATTAATTTGTATATTTTCCGTTAAATGATGCCACAACTGCTCAATTTTGAGCAACTTAATTGGCATATCTATTTCAAACTGTGACATAATCATTGCCACTCATGTGGGCTTTAAATTTAACTACAGCAATTTCTTGTGGCAATTATAAAGCTTCCAACAATTTCATCACATATTCTCCATTGTGTGTTGGAGAACCAGAAGATGTCATAAATCCCCTCTGTGACCACAACTGCCCAAAGTCATGGACCACACCTAAGCCACACTGACTATCTGTAAATATAGTCACTCTCAATTGAGCTGAAACATTGCATGCTCTTGTAAGGGCGATCAATTCTGCCACTTGACCAGAGGTAACACCTCAAAGCTAGGAGGCTTCTATCACTTCTTGAATTGTGCAAACAGTGTAAGCTGCTCTCAAAGTCCCCTCATTATCTTTTAAACATGAGCCATCCACAAAAATTACATAATCTGGCTCATCAAGTCGTTCTTCTTTAATATCTGATCTTGGCTTGGTGCATAAATCTGTAACAACAAGGCAGTCATGTTCAGCTTCATCTCCATCAATTTCACTTTCGGGCAATGGTAACAATGTAGCTGGATTGAGTACCACATTGAGTACCACATTGTCAGCAGCAAGGATTTTTTATTCATATTTTGTAAGTCTGCTGTTTGTCAAATACTGGTTTTTGGTACGTGTGAGCAAAATTTCCACGGAGTGAGGAACCATCACTGTAAGAGAATGTCCCATCACTATACTCTCACATCTCTCAATACTGATACCAATTGCCGCAATGGCTTTAAGGCAGCTGGGCAGTCCTGTAGGGTCAAGAATAGTGGAAAAATAGGCCACAGGTCTTTGTGAGTCTCCATGTAACGAGTAAGCACTGAGAGAGCACAGCACTCCCTCTAACTGCAAAACAATGAGAACATTTTACTGTAATCAGGATTTCCAGTGCCGTGGTATGACAGAGACTTTCTCTCAGCTCTACGAACGTTTCAAGCAATCGTTAACCCATGGAAGCAGATCAGACACACCTTTGTGCATCAGCTTCAGTAAAGACTTGGCCATTAGGGAAAAGTTAGGGATCCACAGCCTGCAGTAGCCAACCATTCCCAGGAACATCATAACTTCTGACTGGGTTCTGGGTAGATTCATCTTCAGCATTGTCTTGATTCTCTCCTGTGACACCTTCTCAATGAGATGTCCTAAATATATGTCAGTACCCCCACTGCTCTGCTCTGTGTTGCTCCCTGAACATGCAGAAAGTAGCCATACCAGAAAAGGTGCTCAGACCCAATGCTTCAGTTTGGCACTACTGCCACGGGTGGCTGCCTGTAGGGTCTCTGAATAAGGTAGTGCCCAGTAGCTTGCTTGTGTAACAAAACAAGCATAAGAAGCACTGCGTGTGACTGTTACAAAGTGTAGTACACTGTTACAGAATATGGCAAGCATTATGAACCTTGTGTTGGTAACAAGATGTCTGTTTGAGTGATGATTGTGCCATATGTGTTATCTTTATGTTCTTATTCTTTTGCTTATTTTTCTTTTAGGACTAACATGTTTCCTTTCTTAGTTTTAGTTGCTCGCAACCTCTGTTCGTAGCCTTGCTGGATGTCTCACATCACGGCCACTGTCTTTCAGCCTCAAACAAAAGCAGTCACATCCAACCGCTGCACGCGGATTATACACGTTTGAGGAAGAGTGAAGTTGCTCTGGTCTGGCAGCTCCCAAATCTCCTCCTGACAGCACGGTAGGCTGCACTTTGTAGAGTGTGCAAACGTTGAGGTAGGACAAACGCTTCCCATGTTTTTTTGAGCAGTGTAAGCCAAGACAAATTCTCCGCCCGTATTACCACTACTGTTTTACAACTCACAGCAGTGTTGAACTTGAGTTGGATTTGTTCAAAGAACTCTTACGAACTCTGATGCCACTGGCGTTGCATAGAAGTCCATTTTGGAATCTTGGGTTCGGTTTGCTAATGGTCATATGCAAATAGTGATTCTGGAACCTTAAGCATTACTGGTACTAGAACTGAACAAAACTGATGCTTGAACAGATACCCTGAGTTTGCACACCAAAGCGCATAGAATCTTGATTGTAGTGCACTGCTGTTATGAGAGATACTTTTGCTGCTCACAGGAAATAAAATGTGAATTGCCAGACATCATCTCTGGAGAACAGTTCCTTGTTGATCATTGAACCCCTGAGTTTTCTCTCCACAGGTAAACTGCATACTTATTTGTGCACAGCTATATATCTTCACATGTACATGTTGGTGTTTATGTGTTACTGCAAGAATTTGGTATTAACGACTTGAACTCTCTGTTCCAGATCTCCCTCCCTACAGTACCCTCCCTAATTCCCTTCCCCTTGTCTGGCCACTCTGAACCTCTGTAAAGCAATACGCAGAGTCGGAGCTGCCGGAAGGTGGGTTTCTTGGAGGTACTGCACCTGAGAAACCAACAGACCCTGACAATATAAGACTTCTTTTTGACAGTATTGTAATTTGATCAGGACATCTTGTGTCCGTTCTCACCGAAATGATTTAAAAGAGCAATTGTGTCCTGTTTACAAGCTTCTGTGTACTTGATGCCACAAGTAGGTCATCAATATATTGCATAAGAACTGAATTGCAAGGCATCTGTAAAGCCTCAAGATTCTTTTTCAAGATCTGATTAAAGATCAAAGGACTCTCTATATACCATTGTGGAACTCTGCACCATGCCAAAACTCCATCTCTAAATACAACTGAGAACAAGAATTGACTGACCTCATGCAACAGGATAGAGAAAATGCCTGGCAGAGATCCACAACGGTAAACCACTCTGCAGTGCAGGGATTCTAAAACAGTATTGTTGCTGGATTCGGTGCCACAGAACAACATGGGCAACTATATTGTTCATTTTTCGAAGATCCTGTACAATTTGATACTTGTAATTGGGCTTCTGTAAACCCATGATTAGCGAATTTCAAAGACTTCCGACAATTTCTTTCAGAATTCCTTGTTTTAGCATGTTTGCAATCACTGGAGTTATTTCAGCCACTGTATCAGGTATTAAGTTATATGGTGGTGTTCTCGGAAAAACTGCATTTGGTTAATTGTGATTCGGACTGGTTCTACACCTTTGATTAGTCCGATGTCATTCCCTTTAAAATCCCATACTTCTGATTTTACAGTATCTCATAAATCAGGAGGTAAATCCTCTATTGTTCCTACAGGATATAATCCTACAGCTGTTTCTTCTCGGGCCATTTTAAATTCAACATCTTCATTGTGTGCAGTAAATGGTGCAATTTAGCTAGCACAAACAAACTCTTCCTAACAGATTTACAGGACTTAAATCACACACCATAAATTGGTGATCCTACTCCAATGAACCTATTTTTACAGCTTCTTTCTTTGAAACAGGATTAGTTATTTGTTTATTAGTGACACCTACAACTTAGATCTTCTTTTCTGAGAGGGGTAGGTCTGGAACTTCCGCTGTTCTAACAGTGGAATGGGTAGCTCTTGTGTTAATGAGAAATGACACTAGGTGACCATTAACCTCTCCTTCTACAAATGGTCCACTTTGGTCTACCTCTAAGACTGCACCAAGTATGCAATCTTCCTCCCCCGGCAGGCACCATCATTGGAAATTGTCAGAATCAAGGTTCTCATTCTCCAACATGAGGAACTGTTGAAATGGGTTCTGATTTTAAAATGGATTTGAATTTGCTCTTCCTACTTGATTCATATTGAATCTGGGATTAGCCATATTCTGTGGGGCCCTGGGAGCCGCATCATAGGAACTTGCGACTGCGTTAACATCTCCATTCACTGGACTGGAACGCCTTGTATTTGCCCATCACCACTCACACGATTTGGATTCTGTCTACACTCTCTCTTCCAATGCCTGAGCCTGACACAATAGTGACAAAGAGTCCATTTCTTCAGCATTACAATGTAACCAGAACACTTTGACCTCTTGCCCTGTGGAACACCAACTTCACCTTGTGCAATTTGACCTTCAACCTGAAAGCCAATACCTTGCATTCCACCTACATTCCCTACATGCAATTGATTCTGGAAACCCTGTTGAGCCAGCTTAGTCTGAGCCAACATAACTTTCTCTTTAAGTCTCTTCTTCTTCATTTCTTGCTCATCACTACAGTATTTTGCATACCTCAGAATCTCATCTAGGGATTTTGTCTTCTAACAAATCACATTTTCTTGTATGTGCATGCTAATTTCTGGTCACAACCCAAGAATGAACTGCGATACACAACTTCCCATGATAAGCATGCCCTTATTTTTTAGCTTCTTGAGTAGTTCTATTGAGCTTTAAACAATTGATATCCCTCGCTGGAACTTTTCCTTTCAAAATAGTAATCACCTCATCATACTTTGCCATCATCAAAGGTGAAGGTGAAGGTGCATGAGTACGCGCACTGCTTGGGGGCTCAGTGCATGGCTAATTGAACAGCTATCTTACATTCAGCCCATAAATCACTCTGTACCACAATATCACAGAAGGTATTCAAGTCTGTTAAAAAAACCTTTGAAATTTTGTGTATACCACAGGATGGGATTCTCTCTTAGTTTCGGAAAATACTGGTGGCGGCTTAACATTTGCTTCTGTCGCATCTGTTTGTTTAATTTTCTTTCCCTGTTTCTTAGCCCACTTGCTCTCTAACCTGTCAAAATTGCTACACTCTTGCGGATGCACTTCACCAACTCTGCAATGTGTAATCTCATTCCTGAAGACCGCATTGTCACAATAGCTTCATCACCTAACTGTGCTCTGAAACTTTTCTGTAAAGGAATACTCTGACAGAGATCCACCTCATATTTTCCTACCAGCTCGGTTAATTTTTTGTGAGTGGCAGCTGGTCGTCTTCTGGTTTTTTTACTCAAATATAATAATTCATTTTCCTGATATTGATTCAAATGTGAAATGTCTTAACATCCTCTAATAATTTCTTCCAATTCTACCTTCAATTTTGGTGCATCTAGAGGCCTTACCCTTTCCTGGCTTGGAGATGGTCCTTCTGGTTCTCCCATTCTTTTATTTTCTGGGATTCCTTCAAACCATGAGGGGGAATTCCCATCATTAAATGGTCCTGTCTCTCCCTGTGCAATAGGTGTCGTTAAGACAATCTTTCGCCCTTCTTTTAATGATTGGACTTTTTGTGGTGGGGTCCATGAAATAATCTAGGAATTTTGCGATGGCAGGATAAACCCTGTTGTGGCTACTCCTCCAACAGCACCTGGAACAGTAGGATTCGGAACAATATTGGTACAGTTGCAACAGGCACTGCTAATGTCTGAGCTGAAACAACCTGGAGCTAATCAACAGATGCAATTGGAAGTACTGGAAGTGGTCGCTCAATCGGTGTATTCGGATCCACAGGGGATGTAGCCACTGTAACGCTAGTTGTTGTAACAACATCTGTACTTGTCATACAAGCCACATATGGTGGTGGATGTGAGGATAACAATGCATCTGAAATGGCATCCCATGAATCGTTATCAGTGTCGGTTTTTCTTGCAGCTTTCTCGTCATCATTTCCTTGCTCTTGGTTCTTTTTAGTCTTTTATACTGCTATCGCTGGGTACATTCTATCTCCCTCAGCTACACATTTACTCCATCTCCGCTATTCTTCATCCCATTGGGCAGCTGCATAATTTCTCACTGCTCTCTTCACTCCAGTCTGCTGCTTTTCTTTCTCTTTGGCATAAGGTTCTTGCTCCTAATCATTTAATGCTTTGTACTGTGTAGGTCTAGGTGGTAGCCTCATTTCATATAATGTTTCCCTTAAATCCTCATTTATCTTTTAATTAAAAGTATCATATTGTGGAAATCCGAACAGTCCTTCAATTACAGTGATCTCATGCCACAAATGTATGTAGCCCTATATTTTGTCACCATATAATGACCTGGCGTAACCTTTCGGTGGCGTCTCTCCACCCTCAAAAAACAGGGTTTCGCACATCACCCCTCATCAAGTCTCTAAGGGCTTTAAAACATTTCTTGTTTGCAAAAATTTCAGCGATAAACAAACAATTGGCAATTCAAAAAATTTCATGTTTTTGTTCAATTTACAATTCCGTATATCTCAATATTTCCCTCCAGTCCTGACACAATCCTCTTTCTGTAAACCTATCACAGTTTAGTACTTGATGACTCGTCAACCAATATCAGCGCGGCTCTTCACACCAACTGACCTATCCCAGCATGGCATTCATTGACGTAGTTATTCACTCCTCGCAGAGGTTCACCCTCCTTTACAATTTTCTTGTACACAAAATTCTACAACATTAAACCACCACAATAAACAAATAACTTTTTTCTGCTCCGCTAAGGAATTCAAAATAGTTCATTCAGATAAGAAACAAATCAGAAATTACATTTCAACACTCTCCAGTTTCATACACACACACAAATGAAATCTCGACCAGCAAAAATCACCATGACTGTGATAGTTCCCCCTTTGCGCAATATGTTCCACTAACGCCGATCAATATTAGTACGATCCCAATCTATAGTTACAGTCCCTAGCTCAAATATGCTGTTGATGGTACCTCACAAATTTGTACTACAAACCTTAGCAGAGAAATAACGCCACAGCTCATTATTTCAATGACAACTCTTAATTCAAACAATTGTGATGCATAATCCTATTGATACACACGCCGCCACCATTGCAAACACCTTCAAAACTGCTGACTCCTTCAGTCTTCTAGTTCGGACTTTGTGACTTAAGTGACATGGGCAATTTTAAACTTGGGCTAGTTATTTTAGCTCCTTTTCTCCTGTGACATTAATCATCCTCTCGCTACCATTTGACGGAGCGGGGTTTTCTATGTCTTAATCTTCGGGTGTAGTCATTAAATAACCACCGCCAGTGGCCATATGGACCTTTGTTCATAGACAAGGAGAAATAACAAGGAGCAAACATCTACAGCAATCCAATGACATGATAAATCATTAATGCCTTCTAGAACAGTCAATTTGTGTGAGTAAAAGGATTTTTTTTATTGTTTTAGTCTTTCATTATTTATTCAGTAAGTTTTACTTTTTTAAGTATCAGCCTTAAATGTTTATCTAATGAGAGCGAAACACATGTCAGGGGTTGATTTTATTCATTTCAGGTTGGCTTGGTTGGTTTTTTACCAATTCAAAGCTGTAATACTGTGCCTGGAGTGGTAAAAGGCTTTTGTCATTTTACAGCTCGGCATGGATGGCACTGTGCTAATCCTATGCCTAAAAACTTTGCTGTATAAATGGCAAAATACTTTACCCCTTTCTATCTCAGCGAGGATGGCACTGTGCTAATCCTATGCTTAAAGACTTTAATAGAAAAGCAGACATTTGAGGTGAGCAAATTTAGAGTGTTGCTGGTGTTGAGAGTGCTCTATACAGGAGCTGCTTTCCACCTAAACTTGAGAACTACCGAGAGTTCTCTGCTTCTTTTGTGCATAATTTATGCGTCACTCTATGCCTGAAAGGGTATTGTTTTGACTTATACTGGGTGCTCTCTTGTGTCTGGACAAAGTTATACCTCTCTGAAGAGGTCTAATGAGAGCGAAACACGTGTCAGGGGTTTCTTTTATTCATTTCAGGTTGGCTTGGTTGGTATTTTACAGATTCAAAGCTGCAATACTGTGCCTGGAGGAGCAAAAGACTTTTGTCATTTTACAGCTCGGCATAGATGGCACTGTGCTAGTGCTATGCTTAAAAACTTTGCTATAGAAATGGCAAAAGTCTTTGTCCCTTTCTATCTCGGCGTGGATGGCACTGTGCTAATCCTATGCTTAAAGACTTTGATAGAAAAGCAGACATTTGAGGTGAGCAGATCTAGAGTGTTGCTGGTGTTGAGAGTGCTCTATACAGGAGCTGCTTTCCACCTAAACTTGAGAACCACCCAGAGTTCTCTGCTTCTTTTTTGCAAATATATCGTGGGACTCACACATAGATTGAGGTATTGTTTAAACCGGACGTATAAATTCAAACTGTACATGTTGCCGCTTCCATGAGTATTCCAGGATACAATTATAAAGAGACTCTGATAGCATTTGCTCTAATAGTTTGGGACTAAGAGGAGTATTTACTCCTTGATGCTAAAAATAATTAACCAAGAGACTCTGGACATGAAAAACGGCATTGTTAGATTGATAAAGTTTGTTTTGAATGCTCGATTACCAAAGCAGCCCAGGACTTGTATGTTATTCCAGTCCAGGTTTTGAATTTACAACTATGATGTGTGGTGGGTTACTATAATAGAATGATTTTTCTTAATCACAGGAACAGCTCTCAGTGGTATTGACCGAACATCCTTTAAAAATAGACTAATTCAAGTTTTATATTGACAATTCTGAGAAGTTGTAGTAATGTGTTGTATTTATTTTAAAGCAATGTATAATCCCACACATGTCCTGCTAAGAATCTGCTGCTTAAACAGACCAGTGTTTTGTCTATGTTCACTGTTTTAAAAAAATAAAAAATAAAAGTTTAAATGGATATTTCATGATGGTGGATCACAGATTGAGAAAGGCAGTTGTACTGCCGAAACGCGTCTCTGTGTTCTTTCGCCCGGGAAAACCTGACCCAATAAACAGGTTTCTTTCCCTTTACTTAAAGTGCTAATTTTCATTCTCATATTGAAGTTTTTATATATATATATATATATATATATATATATATATATATATATATATATATATATATATATATACATATATACATATATATATATATATTTTTCTTGATCCAAGTAATTACGCTCTCTCAGGGTAGTCCAATTGCAAAGTTTTTATTACCAGTTACGCGTTTCGGGAACACCGTCCCCTTGCTCACACACTGGGCAATCGGTAACACCACCATACTTATAGTAAATAAACATAGTTAAGGGACAATCCACTTACTCAGATGTGTAAATTACTGTGATGAAAACGGCCGCCATTTTGTAATGGGTTATTTTACACTTTGTGGATACCCATTACACAATAGACAATCCATTTTCTTAGATAAAAGAAATACAATGGATAAAAAACGGCATCTATTTTGTCATGGGTTCTTACATACAAAACAAATATAAATTACATAATTCTAGATTATTGCTACATAGCAAAAATTGCATATGACAACGTAAAGGCATGTTAATTGTTTTTCGGACCACATGTAAGAGTAGCACAATCTCCAAACCATATTACATCACTATATATTTTCATCACTATATAGATGGACATACTTATTTTGTTATAACATCCTGTCATATCAGACCCAAGGAGGGTGTAATCGCTCTAGTGGCTTATTCAAGGATACTGGCAAATGTGTCAAGAGTAATACAAAATTCCGGCGCCAAGTGGCTATTGGTCATGGCCATATCCAAACAACTAGGGACTCATAATCAAACATCTGAACAGGAAATTACTGTATCCGTATGTCAGGTTGTTGGTCACACCGTATCAAAACATTTAGGCACTCTTTATCTATAAGGCATTACTGACAGGAATATACTGTGTCCGTATGTCCCAACATATTTGAAGTGGAAATATCCTCCAAAATTATAAATTCAAAGTAGGTGGTGTACCAGACGTCAACAACTGAATATATAAAGCGCTCTTTCACTAACCGTGTATATAGTGCAAATATCAAAAAAATCGTGAAATATCAGGTGAAAATAATGTCGTAATATAATATATTAAAAAAGAAGAAATATTGTAAATAGTAATCTTATCTTTAACCATATCGAGTGCTGATTCCTCAAGGTCTCAAGGAAAAGGGTAGGTGACCTCTACTGCTACATACAGGTAAGTGTAGGTCCCTTCCTTTCCTCCTGTAAATAAAAACAAAAGTAAAAATTAAAACTCTGAACCAGCACAAGATAAAATAATCTTTAAAACACACGCAAGGAGGTAAGGATATAGTATACAAGCGCAGCTTACAGGCCTACAACTTTATCTGAGTTGTCATAGAAAAAGACTAATAGTTGCTAAGGTGTCCCTACTCTTCCTGTAAGTGTATAATCAGTTCCTCATCCTGATTATGGCCCCATGGGCTTCTTGTCTGTAAATCGATTATGTGCCATGATACTAGTCGCTTCAACTACCCTGAAACAAGAATCGATATGTTCAAATATATCAGAAAAGTGAAATTAAAAAAATGGCATAAACTACATAAATCACAACAAGAAAGATCAGAGAGTATGCCGGATACAATGAACTCTATGGACCAGGCCCCGAATTCTATACCAACAGAGAATGATATCCTATGTATCAGAGATGTGGGTCCTCTCCTAGCCATTCAGAGTTTGCTGGCAGAAACAGACTTAGAAGAAACAGAGACACTAGCAAGTATGGACATCATCACAGACCAAGCGGCCATGACAGATTTTAAACCTAAATCCAAATTCTATCCTAACCTTTCCCATGACAATATTGACACGTTCCATGATATCATGACGCAAGAACTCATTAAGACTCGAGAACAAAAGAAACAAAGAGTCACGAATTGGAATATATCTCAAACCCAAAATGAAATAATACAATCTCTGGCTAAAGACAACACTATAGTGATTCGCCCTTCGGATAAAGGAGGGAATATAGTGATATGGGACAAAGAAATGTATATACAAGAAGCATTGAGGCAACTAGAGAATAAACACTTTTACTCCAAAAGTGACATCAGGGAATACAATCAAAGTATCACAGCTATGTGGGAAAGATTAGATGGTTGGAGAACTAATGGCATATTACACTGGGAAGAATTTTGTTACCTAAAACGTGATTACCCAAGACTTCCTATTTTTTATCTACTCCCTAAAATACACAAGAATCCTACTATACCACCAGGGAGACCAATTGTTTCCTCGATTGGGAGTGTCACCGAAAACATCTCAAAATACGTTGACTATTTCCTCAGAAATTATGTTACAGAACTACCATCACATGTAAAGGATACCAAAGACTTCTTGAAAAAAATACAGACTATACAATGGGCAAATGATTGTATTTTAGTAACAATGGATGTTAATGCTTTGTATACTATCATTGACCATGATCTAGGGATAAGATCTTGCCAACATTTTCTAGAACAGAGACCCATCAGGTACCTTGAGCACACGAATATGTTAGTTGAGATGATAAGATTTTGTCTCACTAATAATATTTTTTTGTTCAACGATGTGATCTACAAACAAACACTTGGAACAGCGATGGGGACTTGCTTCGCCCCTAGTTTTGCCAACTTGTTTCTGGGGGCATGGGAGGAAGAAATACGCCAGACACCAGATATGCATCAGATGTGGAGTCAGGTTACCACCTGGCTCCGCTACATAGATGATATTTTCCTAATTTGGAAAGGCAGTGAGGAAAGTGCCATTAGATTCATTGAATTGTTAAATACTAACAACTGTAATATCAAACTTACATACAACATGAGCAGAGAATCAATTGAGTTCTTGGATGTAGTGGTGATAGCCGATGGTGACAAACTGAACACGAAGCTGCACAGAAAAAGTACAGCAGGAAATAGTCTTCTTCATGCTCTCAGCAGCCACCCGGATGTGCTCAAATGGAGTATTCCATTCGGGGAACTGCTGAGAGCAAAAAGAAACTGTAGTACTAATAAAACATTTGAAGTTGAAAGTAAGATAATGCAGAAAAGATTTAAAGAACGGGGGTACCCGAATTGGGTGATTAAAAAAGCTCTTAAAAAAGTACAACAAATAAACAGAGATCTTACCCTCCAGGAAAAGTCCATGACAAAAGAAAACAATGTGAGTAGAGTTATTCTAACTTACAATGACGAATCCAAACAAGTAGCAAAAATCCTCAACGATAACTGGAAGATTCTGAAAAGTGATCCAGTCATCGGGCAGGATTTGCCAGACCGCCCCATGATAACATACAGAAAAGGCAGGAGTCTTAGAGACATTCTAGTGCGAGGAGACATTGCTACACAGCAGAGGGAACACCATCACAATCTACAGGGATTTTTTCCTGTGGACACTGCAAAGCGTGCAAATATAGTTTAATGGTCAAAACATATGAGACATCTAGCGCTACTAAAATTATAAAACAATTTCTTACTTGTAGTACTGCCTATGTTGTCTATGTGCTTGAATGCCCCTGCAAGATGAGGTATGTAGGGAGCACCACTTTTGCAGCGAAGAAACGTATATTGGAACATCTACGAGCTATAAACAACAAAGATAAACATTACCCAGTTGCGCGCCACTTTGAGGAATTTCACCTTTCCAATAGCTCACTTTTGAGATATTTTATCATTGAACAGGTCCAAGTAAAAAAAAGAAGGGGCAATCGTACACTCCTCTTAAGGAAACGTGAATCATGGCACATAATCGATTTACAGACAAGAAGCCCATGGGGCCATAATCAGGATGAGGAACTGATTATACACTTACAGGAAGAGTAGGGACACCTTAGCAACTATTAGTCTTTTTCTATGACAACTCAGATAAAGTTGTAGGCCTGTAAGCTGCGCTTGTATACTATATCCTTACCTCCTTGCGTGTGTTTTAAAGATTATTTTATCTTGTGCTGGTTCAGAGTTTTAATTTTTACTTTTGTTTTTTATTTACAGGAGGAAAGGAAGGGACCTACACTTACCTGTATGTAGCAGTAGAGGTCACCTACCCTTTTCCTTGAGACCTTGAGGAATCAGCACTCGATATGGTTAAAGATAAGATTACTATTTACAATATTTCTTCTTTTTAATATATTATATTACGACATTATTTTCACCTGATATTTCACGATTTTTTTGATATTTGCACTATATACACGGTTAGTGAAAGAGCGCTTTATATATTCAGTTGTTGACGTCTGGTACACCACCTACTTTGAATTTATAATTTTGGAGGATATTTCCACTTCAAATATGTTGGGACATACGGACACAGTATATTCCTGTCAGTAATGCCTTATAGATAAAGAGTGCCTAAATGTTTTGATACGGTGTGACCAACAACCTGACATACGGATACAGTAATTTCCTGTTCAGATGTTTGATTATGAGTCCCTAGTTGTTTGGATATGGCCATGACCAATAGCCACTTGGCGCCGGAATTTTGTATTACTCTTGACACATTTGCCAGTATCCTTGAATAAGCCACTAGAGCGATTACACCCTCCTTGGGTCTGATATGACAGGATGTTATAACAAAATAAGTATGTCCATCTATATAGTGATGAAAATATATAGTGATGTAATATGGTTTGGAGATTGTGCTACTCTTACATGTGGTCCGAAAAAACAATTTACATGCCTTTACGTTGTCATATGCAATTTTTGCTATGTAGCAATAATCTAGAATTATGTAATTTATATTTGTATTGTATGTAAGAACCCATGTCAAAATAGATGCCGTTTTTTATCCATTGTATTTCTTTTATCTAAGAAAATGGATTGTCTATTGTGTAATGGGTATCCACAAAGTGTAAAATAACCCATTACAAAATGGCGGCCGTTTTCATCACAGTAATTTACACATCTGAGTAAGTGGATTGTCCCTTAACTATGTTTATTTACTATAAGTATGGTGGTGTTACCGATTGCCCAGTGTGTGAGCAAGGGGACGGTGTTCCCCGAAACGCGTAACTGGTAATAAAAACTTTGCAATTGGACTACCCTGAGAGAGCGTAATTACTTGGATCAAGAAAAATACTAACTTTCCGGTGGGCTTCGCCGGAGTACGCTCCATTTATCACGGGCCGAGTGGGGCGGAAGAAGCAACACAAGAAAAGGATTAAAATGGATGCCCCTTGAAAACGGCCGGCCGGCACAAAAAGGAACAGAATGGAAATACAAAAGAATTCCTGGTAACTATTCATTGAGGTCAGGTGGTGTAATAAATCAACCCTCCGGGTTAAGCGCTTCAGGAACTACAGCATCGAAGCTCTTTGAACGGGGAATTACAAATAATTTCCACTCGCTGGTGTACAACTGACAGCAAGGCGCAAGACTTTTGGGAAACGGAAAGAAGGTGAATCAACCATCCGCCCGACGCTGTTGAGAGTGATTTACAGACAATAATTACGACTTCAAGTAAATCTGATACGGAGACACCAGGGTCCAACGTAACTGCGGAGAGCAACGACACTTAACAGCGGAGAAGAACGACCATCCGGAGGTAAGCGGAACTGGGGTGGTGTTTACGGGAGGAAGGTACGGGGGGTATTGAACGGGTCGGAGGACACGGTCAGTGTCTCCGTACACCAACCGGCCACCATCTCTGACCGCCCCTTATTTCTGTTTGTTTATGACCCCGTGTACCATACAACTCGAATATCTACTAAACTCCGATTAAAGAGCCGTTTTTTCCTTATCTGGTAACAAAACAAATCAACCCATGAGCGAGTGCAAATAAGGAAATATATATTTTTTCTCCCCCTCTACAAGTCTGTATTTGTGGATTAGTATTATACTATATACGACTATATAGATTCGACTACTGTGACCATCTTGTATTTTGTAGTTACCAGGTTACTTGAAAACATTAAAATCAACTAATACCACCACTGTGTTAAAAGAAAGTAAAAAACCTTCTGTGCCAAGCAATAAAAACCCTCTAATTTTGAGAGGGGGGACAGTCCAACAGCATACTAGTCACAGCGATAACTTCACTTTCACTATTTTTATATCTTTTGAACCTTTTTTCTTTATTTTGTATACACACGCAAAATGGAGGAGGAATCTGAAAGACGTTTGGCAGCACAAAGTCTATTTGCAAGAGCCCCCAATAAACAACAACAAATATGTGCACCAGCAATAAAAGATGTGACACTACATGATAAACTTAAAAGAATGGAGAAGCTTAAAAACCGAAATCTCGAAGTGGTGGGAGGCAATATCCTTACAAGACTACATTGACAAGGAGATGGTCCCACGGGGCCTGAGGATATATACCACTCCATCGTATGAATCCCCTAACCCTAAAATGCTCGAGGAATGGTCACAAAACTCGTCCCAGAGCTCCAAAAATATGTTGACTATTCTTGTCAAATATGCTTGGGAAGACAGGGAAGAAATATTGAAAGAACTTAGAATATTGGAAGATGAATTGAAACATCATAAAGAACAGGAAACAATAAGAAAGTATGTGGAAGAACTAAAAACACGGATGAAAGGATATGAGGAGGACATTAAGACAAGAAAGCAAAGGAAACTCCATCGAGATTGCATTGACTATGAATCAGGCAGAATTCTCACTTATAGTCACAAGTATGACTACTTATATGAAAAATTAAGGCAAGGCGAACCTATTGAAGAACTAAGTGAGATTGCCAGTGGAACTGATTCAATTACTAGCAGCGATGCTGATGAAGTCCAGAACCAAGGAAATGAAAGAATACCAAACAGACAAGAAAAAACTGGAGTCCCCACAACTTTTTTAGACGAGTTTCGCATCATGAGAACAGGACGGCAAACTCCGAGAGCAACACCTACCCCAAGAACAAGAGGGAGAGGCAGAGGTCAGAAAGGGAGAGGTCGGGGAAGAAACATGGACGAAACAAGCGGAGAAGAAAGCGAGACAAACAGAGGGAACAGAAGAGGCAGAGGACGAGGAAAAATGCCAGTGGGAAACAAGGCAACCACCTCCAAGAAACAATGATGGACAATGACATGGTAAGCAAAACCATTGTTAATTTATCTAATAGACCACTTTCTACATTAGAGAAAAGAACGTTATGTCTAGGTCTTTCCTTTTGCCCTACTAGTCGCTTCAACTACCCTGAAACAAGAATCGATATGTTCAAATATATCAGAAAAGTGAAATTAAAAAAATGGCATAAACTACATAAATCACAACAAGAAAGATCAGAGAGTATGCCGGATACAATGAACTCTATGGACCAGGCCCCGAATTCTATACCAACAGAGAATGATATCCTATGTATCAGAGATGTGGGTCCTCTCCTAGCCATTCAGAGTTTGCTGGCAGAAACAGACTTAGAAGAAACAGAGACACTAGCAAGTATGGACATCATCACAGACCAAGCGGCCATGACAGATTTTAAACCTAAATCCAAATTCTATCCTAACCTTTCCCATGACAATATTGACACGTTCCATGATATCATGACGCAAGAACTCATTAAGACTCGAGAACAAAAGAAACAAAGAGTCACGAATTGGAATATATCTCAAACCCAAAATGAAATAATACAATCTCTGGCTAAAGACAACACTATAGTGATTCGCCCTTCGGATAAAGGAGGGAATATAGTGATATGGGACAAAGAAATGTATATACAAGAAGCATTGAGGCAACTAGAGAATAAACACTTTTACTCCAAAAGTGACATCAGGGAATACAATCAAAGTATCACAGCTATGTGGGAAAGATTAGATGGTTGGAGAACTAATGGCATATTACACTGGGAAGAATTTTGTTACCTAAAACGTGATTACCCAAGACTTCCTATTTTTTATCTACTCCCTAAAATACACAAGAATCCTACTATACCACCAGGGAGACCAATTGTTTCCTCGATTGGGAGTGTCACCGAAAACATCTCAAAATACGTTGACTATTTCCTCAGAAATTATGTTACAGAACTACCATCACATGTAAAGGATACCAAAGACTTCTTGAAAAAAATACAGACTATACAATGGGCAAATGATTGTATTTTAGTAACAATGGATGTTAATGCTTTGTATACTATCATTGACCATGATCTAGGGATAAGATCTTGCCAACATTTTCTAGAACAGAGATCCATCAGGTACCTTGAGCACACGAATATGTTAGTTGAGATGATAAGATTTTGTCTCACTAATAATATTTTTTTGTT
This sequence comes from Calotriton arnoldi, assembly GCA_963921515.1. Taxonomy (NCBI): domain Eukaryota; kingdom Metazoa; phylum Chordata; class Amphibia; order Caudata; family Salamandridae; genus Calotriton; species Calotriton arnoldi. The sequence continues at coordinate 404,386 of CAWUFW010000399.1, forward strand.
CAACGATGTGATCTACAAACAAACACTTGGAACAGCGATGGGGACTTGCTTCGCCCCTAGTTTTGCCAACTTGTTTCTGGGGGCATGGGAGGAAGAAATACGCCAGACACCAGATATGCATCAGATGTGGAGTTAGGTTACCACCTGGCTCCGCTACATAGATGATATTTTCCTAATTTGGAAAGGCAGTGAGGAAAGTGCCATTAGATTCATTGAATTGTTAAATACTAACAACTGTAATATCAAACTTACATACAACATGAGCAGAGAATCAATTGAGTTCTTGGATGTAGTGGTGATAGCCGATGGTGACAAACTGAACACGAAGCTGCACAGAAAAAGTACAGCAGGAAATAGTCTTCTTCATGCTCTCAGCAGCCACCCGGATGTGCTCAAATGGAGTATTCCATTCGGGGAACTGCTGAGAGCAAAAAGAAACTGTAGTACTAATAAAACATTTGAAGTTGAAAGTAAGATAATGCAGAAAAGATTTAAAGAACGGGGTACCCGAATTGGGTGATTAAAAAGCTCTTAAAAAAGTACAACAAATAAACAGAGATCTTACCCTCCAGGAAAAGTCCATGACAAAAGAAAACAATGTGAGTAGAGTTATTCTAACTTACAATGACGAATCCAAACAAGTAGCAAAAATCCTCAACGATAACTGGAGGATTCTGAAAAGTGATCCAGTCATCGGGCAGGATTTGCCAGACCGCCCCATGATAACATACAGAAAAGGCAGGAGTCTTAGAGACATTCTAGTGCGAGGAGACATTGCTACACAGCAGAGGGAACACCATCACAATCTACAGGGATTTTTCCCTGTGGACACTGCAAAGCGTGCAAATATAGTTTAATGGTCAAAACATATGAGACATCTAGCGCTACTAAAATGATAAAACAATTTCTTACTTGTAGTACTGCCTATGTTGTCTATGTGCTTGAATGCCCCTGCAAGATGAGGTATGTAGGGAGCACCACTTTTGCAGCGAAGAAACGTATATTGGAACATCTACGAGCTATAAACAACAAAGATAAACATTACCCAGTTGCGCGCCACTTTGAGGAATTTCACCGTTCCAATAGCTCACTTTTGAGATATTTTATCATTGAACAGGTCCAAGTAAAAAAAGAGGGGGCAATCGTACACTCCTCTTAAGGAAACGTGAATCATGGCACATAATCGATTTACAGACAAGAAGCCCATGGGGCCATAATCAGGATGAGGAACTGATTATACACTTACAGGAAGAGTAGGGACACCTTAGCAACTATTAGTCTTTTTCTATGACAACTCAGATAAAGTTGTAGGCCTGTAAGCTGCGCTTGTATACTATATCCTTACCTCCTTGCGTGTGTTTTAAAGATTATTTTATCTTGTGCTGGTTCAGAGTTTTAATTTTTACTTTTGTTTTTTATTTACAGGAGGAAAGGAAGGGACCTACACTTACCTGTATGTAGCAGTAGAGGTCACCTACCCTTTTCCTTGAGACCTTGAGGAATCAGCACTCGATATGGTTAAAGATAAGATTACTATTTACAATATTTCTTCTTTTTTAATATATTATATTACGACATTATTTTCACCTGATATTTCACGATTTTTTTGATATTTGCACTATATACACGGTTAGTGAAAGAGCGCTTTATATATTCAGTTGTTGACGTCTGGTACACCACCTACTTTGAATTTATAATTTTGGAGGATATTTCCACTTCAAATATGTTGGGACATACGGACACAGTATATTCCTGTCAGTAATGCCTTATAGATAAAGAGTGCCTAAATGTTTTGATACGGTGTGACCAACAACCTGACATACGGATACAGTAATTTCCTGTTCAGATGTTTGATTATGAGTCCCTAGTTGTTTGGATATGGCCATGACCAATAGCCACTTGGCGCCGGAATTTTGTATTACTCTTGACACATTTGCCAGTATCCTTGAATAAGCCACTAGAGCGATTACACCCTCCTTGGGTCTGATATGACAGGATGTTATAACAAAATAAGTATGTCCATCTATATAGTGATGAAAATATATAGTGATGTAATATGGTTTGGAGATTGTGCTACTCTTACATGTGGTCCGAAAAAACAATTAACATGCCTTTACGTTGTCATATGCAATTTTTGCAATGTAGCAATAATCTAGAATTATGTAATTTATATTTGTTTTGTATGTAAGAACCCATGTCAAAATAGATGCCGTTTTTTATCCATTGTATTTCTTTTATCTAAGAAAATGGATTGTCTATTGTGTAATGGGTATCCACAAAGTGTAAAATAACCCATTACAAAATGGCGGCCGTTTTCATCACAGTAATTTACACATCTGAGTAAGTGGATTGTCCCTTAACTATGTTTATTTACTATAAGTATGGTGGTGTTACCGATTGCCCAGTGTGTGAGCAAGGGGACGGTGTTCCCCGAAACGCGTAACTGGTAATAAAAACTTTGCAATTGGACTACCCTGAGAGAGCGTAATTACTTGGATCAAGAAAAATACTAACTTTCCGGTGGGCTTCGCCGGAGTACGCTCCATTTATCACGGGCCGAGTGGGGCGGAAGAAGCAACACAAGAAAAGGATATATATATACATATATACATATATATATATATATATATATATATATATATATATATATATATATATTGGTATATTTAAAAAACATTACAAAATTAAAATATTGATTATAATTATTTTTTTTAAACAGTTCTATATGTGTATATAAATATACACACATTTATATATGTTTGTGTGTGTTTGTTTAAATAAGTTTTAATTTCTACTTATGTTTAAATATTACTTAAATATATTAATTTACATTATATTAATGTTATATGTTGAAATATTTAATATTTACTGTTTGTAACTACATATATATAATACATATATATATATTTTTTTAAACTATATATATGTATTTTTTTATATTAGTGTAAAACAATACTTTTTCTCTATATTTTTGTACTCACCATTATAAGTAGAAGAAAACAATATTTTTGTGATCTATATTTTTGACACAATTTTACTGTATCAAGAATTCACAATATTTTTGGTTTCGATATTGTGTCAGTGATCTGCATGTAACACATTATTGTTTTGCTTGGTATTGCCTACTTTTATCTACTATGGCATTATTTATAAGAAACTGGAGCACTCGTATGTCTGTGTTGTATTTTATATGCAGCCATCTGTTTGCTGTAGTGCTTTTCCTTCTGGAAGAGACTGTGCACTTTGCCATGCACCAGAGGAACTTTAAATCCCTCATTTCCATAAGCAGCACCACTATTCAAAAGAGGGATCTCACCAGCAGAATACACCACTGCAATGTTTTGGCCAACACATTTAATATTATGGTATTGCAGTAATTTGAAGAAAAAATCTATAAACAAAATTCAGATCTTACAAAAATGCGCAGCTCGGCTACTCTTGGGCATTCCGAAATGCCAATCGGTATCCTCCGCACTGGTGCAACTGCATTGGTTTCCTGTCCAAAAACGAATTGAATTCAAATCTCTATGCATAGCCTTCAGGGCATTGTATTGAAGTGGCCCTGAATTCTTCAGGAAACATTTTCGGAGGTATACCCCTTCCAGAACTCTTCGCTCTAGCTCTGCGCACAATCTGGTGGTGCCCAGATTCAAAAAGGCACAATGGGGTGGAACGAGTTTCATTTCCACTACCTCACAGCTCTGGAATTCTCTTCCCCCGAACTGAAAAAATTGCTCATCCTAATGCAATTTAGGAAAGCACTAAAGACCTGGCTCTTTCAGCACTAATCTTTTTTAGGTCTCGCCTGGCGTTAGCAGCGCGCATGCGCTGCTCTCGCCATGCGAGGGCTTCTTGGAATCAATACGATTCCAGAAGCTCGCTTTCTGCTCCGCCCGTGTTTTCCATTGGTGCGCGTCATTTTGCGTCACCAATTATGCAAAACCGGGTGTTATAATTGTCCAGGAGGCTTTTTAGTCCCTCCTGGTTACCACCCTGTCCGCTTTTGGCCCCACCCACCGGGATTGCATCTTTTACTGGCGGCAGGAGACAGTGTCTCTTAATTAGCCGCTAAGCACTTTTTTTTGGTATAGCTTTTCGCCGTCCCTCGCTGCTCATCAGGCTTTGTTTCAACGCCCCCCCCTACACAAACGCCCGCAAGTCGGGCTCCTACATAAACGCAATGTCGGCGACGGTGCTTGTTTTATATAGTGTCTGTTATGTAAACCTATGTCTTTGCAGCGCTATAAAGAAAGGGTGTGACAAACTCTAAACTCAAGGATGCTCAAGCCGACACAATGAAGCATGTTATAGCTGCAATGAAGGCAGTAAGGAGCGGGGCACAGCACGCAAGGTCTGCTCTAGCGCCTAGACACAACTTAGCTAGTCATCGAGACCTAGAGCGCCGAGGTACGGCTCTGCGTTAGAACCGCCATACGCTGCCAGGTGCCCCACACTACTCACGCAGGACTCCGTGGGCACTCGAAACACAAATAAAAGTGACATCGGCCAATATATAGGTAAACGGTTGCCCCCAAGCCTTACTGCCTTTTAAACACCAGAAACAGTATGTGCTGTGCACTGCACTCTCTTATTGCACACTGCAATTGAGTAATCCCTCCTGACTGCGAAAATATCCAGTTTTTCTGTAATAAAGCGCTTGATGCTAAGTTGCCGCCTGTTTCTAAGCGCTCTCTGTGTGGGCAGAGGAAGGACGTGAACCACAACGAATGAAGAGATTTGACCATGATCCCTCAATGCTGCCAAGTGAAAATGCTGATCGAGCCTCCTGGGTCCAGAGTAGACATCTAAGTCAACGTGTACTGTATTATAACAAAAATATGTTTTTCTTTTTAGCGCTTTTTGCCACCAGCTGTTGCCTTGTAACGCGGCACATTACAAATGGACTCATGCCGTTCACCTCAAAAGTATCCCATATAAGTAACTTGATTGTGAGTCTCATATTATATAATCAATGCTGCGAGAATATTACCCCCACCCCACTCCGTAATGCCCCAAGCCACCCTGCGCATCAGTGCAGTGGGATCGACCAGGTATTCCATCCGGTTAGACCCGCACTACTTTCAGCCACCAACTAATTCAACAAGAGCAAAGTGTACCTGCAAACAAGCACCTTTTCACCTGGGAGTTGATAAATATGAACTTTCTTTGTGTGCAGTCATTTATTTAGTGTTTGACATTTGCATTTAGCCCGGGCTTTAAGTGGGCCGGGTCCTGCCGGTGTTTCTAAAAAGCAGCTGCTCAGACGGGCTCTCCATATTTGCTCGCACCCTCAGTAAAATAAATATACCTTAGCTCTGCCGCAATACCACCCTTCACTGCCTTTGAGGTAACTTCAGAAAGGACTCGTTAAAGTTCTTTCACAGTCTCATCATTTCAGAAGTGAAGCATTTTCAATATTCTATACATCGAAGCCATAGTTGTTGCTTATTTATCTTATGTAACTTACAACCATTGACAAAGCCAATAGTGCTGATTAGTTACTTGTTGTATTATATATCTGGACTGGATGCAATGACAGAAGCTTTAAATTTATGTGTACTGAATGTGTGGTCGGAGTTTTACTATCATGTAAGAGCTCAACAGCTTATTTTACATTACACTGTTGTACATTTATTGTTTTTTTGGAAACAGTAATGCATTTGATATAAAAAAAATTCAAGTGTTTTAGTTTATTGAGTACTGAAGGGTTAACTGTGCATCAACAGGAAAGTGACTGTCACTGCAAGATGGCGAGTAAATTTACTGGTGCGATGCGAGCCCAGCGAGAGCTGTGTAGTGCAAGGTCCGCCCTTACGTCTCCAGTGAGGTAGAAAGGGTCCTGAGCGCAGTGCCCACTGCCGTCTGCCTCGGTAGCTTTCAGTACAGGCTTCACAGGCGGGCGATCGCGGAGCTTTGATTGTGGGAATGTGAACTGAAGGTAGTTACAGAGGCGGGAGGTGTGAGAGTATGCCCGTTTCTTACATGGAAATTCACGAGGATGCTGGGTTGGATGGGAGTATACTTTAGGCTACCAGGCAGGAGCCGTCTGCCACCCTGCCTCCCCACCCCCTAAAAGGTAACAGGGCATTTTTGTTACCTCACACAGGTCCCTGCTCCTGATATGCCGTGATCACTGCACTGTGTATCTCTTGAAGCCGTAACATTACCCTTCATATGCAAGGTTAACTGGCGATTTAGCAGCCTTTGGAAATGCTGGCACTCAGCTCTCCACCCGGCTGGATGCCATAAGTGCTCATTTGTTCAACTTTTATGGTGTCTCGTTTTGTCAGAGTGACAGACAGGGCACCTTTCTCTTATGCAAAACAAGTGTCGGTCTTCTTGAGAAGCGCACTACCTGATACATATACAGCGATGCAACCTGTGTCCACCATGTACTAAACGCATTGAAATTAAAACTAAGACTAAACTCTCATACTTTTCCATCGGACTGTAGGTTTTTAACGATTGTTCCCGGACCAGAAAATCGCATGTGTTTTCAATGGCCTATCTTTAAGTTAACTGCAATCAAATTGCCTGTTTTGTTTCAAAACTGATTTAATAGTGCCCGTGACAGCCTTTCAAATCTACACATTCTGTAGAATGAGAATGTAGCATCAACATTGTTAGCTATGTAACAGAATGCAACAGACAGCTTTCGTTCCTTCGTGTACTTATGTCTTTTTAACCAACCTCCAATATGCAAATTCATTTTGCATCTCGCGACTTTCAAAGGAAAGACCACGAGTTTAGCAGGAAAATGGTAGTTACGTCACTGTTTACAGCCCCATGCTATAGGAAGTTCAAGTCGTGGTCAGGCTTATTCAAATGCAGTTGAAGCTAATTCGATTATCTGGAGTTTATATGTGCATGCTCACGTTCGGCGCGTTCGTAACCCAAACGTGCATGGCCTTTCATACTTAATCTATGCTCATATTTATATACGCATGCATCCGTAATTGGTGATCTAGCTAAGTACTCAAACCTGTGTTGTGCAAAGATCTGCAATTAAAAAAAGTAAATAGCATAACAGAAATGCAAGATCACTTGGTAGACAATATCTTTTAAAATGGCTCCCAGTTTTTATTTTCTTAATATGCAGGTAGAAAACCATCTAGTTCTGTCTCTATGAAAGATTGAACACGGGAAAAAAAAATAGAAATATGTAGTATTAAAGTGTCAGGCTGGTACCTATGCAGAATGTTAAGAAGGACAGTTTTTTCTTCTTTTTTTTTAAAAAGGACAAAGTTTCGCAATAAAGCTTTAAACAATGCTAATATTTTTATCCGCGTGTATTGCACATGAGTGAGCCATAATATATGGCTTCTTACAGCCCCCAAACCCTTCAGGCATCCATGTGCACAGGTATCTTTGTACATTATATGAATTTCACAGCTTGAAGCCCTGACTAAATGACAGCATCTGACAGACTATTTAGAAGGTACTGGGCCATAAATAATTTAACCCCGCATCATATCTTCCACGAGCACCCGTAGACACTAATATATTTTTCAAATCTTATATTTTCAGTGATATGACTACCGAAGGTCCCGATTTTGTATTAAAAACAGAGTTTTGGACTATACCATTTCCCACTGAAAGGCAATATTTCTCTCCATGAGTTCCCATACCTGGCATGTTACCCAGTTTGGTGCTTACTTTCCCTCCATGTTAAAGAACAGTAGATGTTTCAGCACCCAGGCTAATGTGCTGCATAGCTAAATACATATAAGGTCCCAAAGGCGAGACCGATTGCATTGCAAATGCTTGTCTTTTTTCTCTCTTCTCTTTCTTCTGCGGAGCTCAGCGCCTAGACACCTCCGGGTAGTAGAGCGCTTTACAAGTGCCATTTCATTCATTTATTCATTCATTCAAAATCCCTTCTGAAAGTCCAGGTTGCTCTGGCATGAAGATATTGCCACAAAACATGTCTCAAAAAGAATGTGTCACAAGATTTAGAACTTTAACAATTTACCTAATCCAGTGTGGAGTTTGTGGCAAAACAAAAAGTATAGGTCTTCTCTATTTATGTTCACATGCTCTGAAACTAAATCCCTGTATTTATCAGGTCTACCTCAATTCTGCTTCAATTTAGGAAAGAACTGAAGCATACCTCTTTAAAGAACACTACATCAGTCCACCTCCGTTATCAGACCACAGCTGTCCCTTTAATTGCTTATTAATTGTCTCCTTTCCTTTGACAATGCACAGCACTCCTCTACCTTTTAGCTAGGTTAGCTCTGTACAGGTACCACAAATACACATACCTGTATACATAGAGGATTGCCAGTTAGCTCACTCACTGATGGTTGGCCAAGATGGCCACAATTCAGGTGGAGCAACTAGCTCTAATGACAAGAGGCCAGAAGTTAGGTGGAGCAGTGGAGTCCAGGATGGTATGAGGAATTTATGCCACATTATTCTTTCTGACTGACATTTTGCTGCCTGCACTGCAGCACCTAATTAAACAGTGCTGCAGTTGTAGGTAGCGAAATTCCCGTGGACAGGGTGGGAAGGGGAGTGGGAACATGGGGAAGGCTCACCGTTAAATTAAAGCAGCAATTACCTCAGGGCAAACACCGGCATCAAGAGTGAGTCAATGTTTGCCCCGTGCTGAAATGTCCACCGATGGTCCATGATCACTGTTGAGAAGTACTGCTTGATCTCTGCAACAGGCAGGCCATGTGCAGGAGTAAGTGACACCATTGCCCGCTCTGTGGCCTTTTTCCATGGGCCTATTACTAAATGTAAAACTGATGGTGCTACTAGAGATACTGCTAATATTACTAATTGTAACTACTATGAATGCTACTCATACTATTATTACTAGTATTACTGCTATTAGTTCTATTAATATTACTTGCGATATACACACATGTAGGGCCTTGAAGGCCCTACATTAGTTACTGGTTGCCGGAAGATCCACATTCAAGCTGCTTTGTATCACCCACAAAACGATACATGGAACAGGGTCACTATTCATATGGAATAAAACCAACAAATACATTCAAGAAATGAACCTCAGCTCTAGATTGGCACCTCGCCTCAAAATCTCACCATTCAAGAAAAAAAACATAGGTGGCACATCCTTCTCTGTTCAAGGAGCCAAATTATGGAACTCTTTACCCCCAAATTTAAGATCCACAGATAACTCCCTTATCTTCAGAAGATTTCTCAAGATTTGGCTCTTCTCCACATAACCACCATACTCAAATTAATCTACAGCATATCCCTGTGTATATAAGCAGTTAGTTGGATTATATATGGGTATCTGGATATGTGTCTTCCTTTGTATAAATGTGTATATTAATCATGTTTATAAATACATAGATATTTGTTAGTTCTGCTTAACAAATGTACATATTACTCATGGTTATATTATTCTATGCTTAACATGTATATAGGTCACTAAGTACATTTTTATCATAACTATTCAACTACAACTGCTTTACTATTGAATAAAAAAAGTAATACAAACAAATACATTTGCTTAAAGTACAGCAACACTTGAAAGTCTGAGTTTATTAAATACAATGTATAACCAGATATAGTACCTTACTTACACCTATATGCCTTCCATCTACTTACGTATCTTTAAATGTATTACTTTACCTCTAATTCAGCATCTCCAATGCATCACCCTATTCTCACCCTATACCTCTCTCAATATATCCTCTACCTACACTCTCTGACTCATCCCAAACCCCATTCTACTACCATGATCCCCAAAATAACCCTTTCTAGAATCTTCCCCCCTCTACCTCTCCTTGCATCATCTCAAACCTCTTTTATTATTCAGATCTCCCAAACAAGCCTTTCTAAACCCTTCCCCCTGACTCATCCCCCTCCCCTCTACTCATCCCAAATTCCTCCTGCTACTATGATCTCCAAATAAACACTTTCAATACCCTTCCCTCTTCTGTCCCTCCACTACCCTTTTCAATCCAACTAACAGACTAACATATCCACCGCTCAAATTAATTTCATATTTCCCTATACTACTTCACCGCTAATCCTTTTGGATTCTACAGAAGCGTGCTACTCGCTGAAAAGCGATTTGACGCCTCGTCAACTGTAGTAAGCGCTATATAAATGTAATTACAATTACAATATACCACCATGACTAATAGAGGTACTACTGTTATTTGCAATGCTGGTGTTACTACCAGCTCTACTCCTTATGCGTTCTATTGCGTGAGTAGTGTTAGTATAGCAGTAACAGTAAGTGTGGGATCACAGCTCTGTGTGACATTGCAACTGTGGACAACAACTTTCAGATCACGGTCCCACCTCCTTCTCGCGATATGAGGACCACACACAACCAATTACTACAGGAGTCTGCGGCACATTGTAAAGCTGACTCTCGATGTGTTACTGAGTATGTAAAATACAGTGTATGCTACAGTGAAAGCCATTAATCCGGAGGATAGAGAAATGAGGAATGGGATGAGTAAAAGAGGGGGCAGAAGACGGGAAAGGTGTCTGTTGCGGATACTGTCAAAGGTCGCACTATGCCGGCGCCTAGAAGGCTTGCAGATGTCTTCTAATGGGTACAATACATACCAGGTCCGAATGGTGGGTGGTATTTGTACTCAGAAATCTCTACAGCAGAGAGTGATTTTCAGATGCTCAGAGAAATCCAGATTTATGTCTCCTGGGATTTCTTGGAGGCAGTGAGTAAACAGGACTTTAAGTGCATGCAACTTCCCAGCCAACGACACTTCCTCTTTTTTTTTTTAAATCGGGACCTTTGGCGCCAATACGGCTTGCCACCCCATTCGGTTTCCTAACATAATCCGGGCGCGAGGAAGCCAAGCTTCCGAAAGCATTGTTGGAAGGCCTGCCCAGGCGCTGCCCGGGTTTCGCTTCTATGGCCGGTTCATCGCAGACAAGTGCCACACGTGCCAGGCCCTGAGGCGCTTGGGCCCCGTCCACGCATTTTTCGAATCATTCTGCATTTAATTTCCTCACGAATGCGTCTCAGCCGTGGATATCCGTTAACAGGCCGCGCTATTTAATCCATCCGCCACTCTGCGAAGATCAGAGAGGGCTGTGTTCTGGCTCTGGAGCGCCACGTATCCGCGACCGCCACCCCAGTGATATATCAGCAGCCCATATAAGCTCAGAGTCCGTTCCAAAAAAAGACAGAGACACTTCATTCATCTGAAACCTTACTCAATCAGCGTCTACTCCCGGAGAGCGATGCGAGAGATGTGTTCTCTTGTGCGTGTGGCAATACCGCGTGAAATGTGCCGCGTGTCTGTTATGTAACTGACCTGCGATGTTTGCATTACACGAATACTCTAGGTTGTGATGTGCCACGAAAACAAAAAGTACTTAAATACTGTTTGCAAATCTTAGCGGCAGCTCACGTTTATTAAAAGTGAGCATAACATCAAAATATCACTTGTTTAAAGGGGACGGGGGCTGAGGTATTTACTGAGTCCAGAATGTGTGGAGAGGATGTGGCCTAACGGCTAAGGCGGTCGATCTCAAATCTGGGGAACCGGGTTCGAGTCTCGGCAGTGAGGCACAGCTTCCTGTGATTCTGGGCAAATCACTTAATCTCCCTGTGCCTAACAAAAATGAATGTGTCCATCTGTAATGCAACTGGTGCTCCTGTAAAGCGCTCTGATACCTTCTGGTATAAACTCTGCAAAAAAAAATACCCTCTTCTTCACACATTTAGCCTGAAATGGTGACTAACCTTCAAAATTAAGGTCCAGATTTGCAAATAATCACAGAAGGCAGGCATGAAGTGAAGTTGCTGAGCTGCATTGTGTGAGAGGGAGCAGCATCATATCTACAAAGATGCGGCACTGGTCTGTTCTTTCCCTGCAAGGGAGCAGCTCCATATCTACAAAGATGCGGCGCAGGTCTGTTCTCTTCCTGTGCCGGTGCACTATTAATTCTCCAAACACGGGAGCAGAGTGGGGACGTTGCCCGTAGTAGCACTTTCGTCAAGGTGCAACATTGCTTAGGTTAGCCCCTCTGCGTCCTCAGGGTATAGATGGTACGCCCTGAGTGTGTCTACAGAGGGCGAGTATGGCCTTATATAATTTTTTCCTTCCATGTAAATTTTGACTAGGAGGGACTTGATGAGAAGGGATCTGTATCCTGATGAAGGCCATTTGACCCATAGTGGCAGTTGGATTTGGCTGAAACATTTCGATACAAATTAATTGGGTAAAAGAGACATAGGTACTCCAATTTACCCGCTTGATTTTAATCCTGCCAAATTGGACCCATATTAAAGTACGGGGATACCTACCTAGACAGTTTTAATCACATATCTTTTGTTGAAGTACAGATCCCTTTAAGAGAAAAAATTGTTTCTTGGAAAAAAGCAGCGCACAACCATGAGCGTTGGTCTGCGCCATGGTGTAGTAGTGGCTCAGTGATGAAGCATGCCACTATTAGTGGGTGAAGTCAACATTAACAGCTGTATGGGTTGCCTACTAGTAATTTAGCTGTTCTTTTCTCCCCCTTTTCTGTTTTCTCCCTGAGTAGCACCAGATTGGTGGGGGTTACTGTAGTCCTTTCTTGTGTGCGAGTTTTAATGCCCATGGAACACCTACTTAAACAAAGTAATGCAAGGCAGCACATTGCGCTGAGTTATGTTACTGTGGGTTGCAATCCAACACAAATTGTGATTTATGTTGGATATGTAAATACCAACCTAAAACTTTCTGTTGGGTCTGTGTTAAAAAAGTAAAGTAAACCCAACACAAAATGTTTGTAAATCTGGGCCTCAGTTTGTATTGCAACAAATTTTGCGTATCTCAGTAATTACCGAGCCTTTTTCTCCTCATAAATACAGCAGGTCTGTGACCTCATTTACAGCCATAACAACACCTCCGATGCACTGTTCATAACCTCACATCACAAATAACATCATGTATGGTTTCATAGTTGCATGTTCCCTCCACATGAACATTTTTCCATAAATTGTTCTGTTCTTTATATCATTAAAAAGCTACTGATTTTAGTAGCCAGAACAACCTCTAACATGATTTTTTTCTTTTGTAGTGATATTTTTTATGAAGTCTAGTATCTTCGACCTCAGCATTCACCAGACAGGGCCTATATAAACAGAATGTAACCTTTAGCTGCACTGGTCAGGCCAATGTCACAAATGCAAAAAAGAGAATGCGGATGCACTAATCTTACACAGCTAAGCGCACACTGCTCGGGCAGTGAGGCTTAGCTCCCAGACGATATCGTATCGGATGGCAGCAACTTGATGGTGTGATTATAAGACAATGCAATGACGTAGGAAATTGGTTCAGGGACATTAGGGCTGGCCTTTCTACAATTGATTTAATACAGGTGTATTCCACGTGTTTACATGTGGATTTTGGATAGATCAATTTAGCTAGGTATTGATATGCACTTGCAGTCACTATTATTGGTTTGCTCCTAGAAGCACCCTAGATCAGTAGTGGCACTATAATTTGTTGATCGAACCTACTTGAATATTTCTCTTTTTGCATTTGTAGCATTGGTCTGGTTGTTGAAATCACATGGGCCACAGCGTTTACTTGACAACGTGACAAATTCATAGATGAGGTATGTCTAAACTGCCCACTAAGGGACTTGCTGTGCATTTGCTTACACTGAATGGTCTTTCTCTTTTGACCACTTAGGGTTTGCATAACAAATCTAAAGCTTTGCTCGTGGAATGTAAACGGCCTAGGATCAAAATCTACGAACGCAGACATATTAACGTACTTCCAGCAGTTCGACTTAATCCTACTCCAAGAAACTTGGCTAGCAGAGCCTCTTCATTTCCAAGGCTATAAGTCGTACCATCTTCCAGCCAGCAGAAGCTCGAAGTTCGGACACCTGAAAGGAGGCCTCACCATATATGCCTCAATAAAATCGGTAACCACAGCTAAAGAATTATTGAAGAAGAATGTCTCAAATAACGGAATTAACATAATACAGATGGAGATAGCAGGCCCCAGACAAAACAAACAACAGTTAATTCTGGTTAACATCTATCTACATCCGAGTGGAAAGAAATCCGGTGCAAAAGTTCTAGTGTCGGAACTAACGAGGCTCATTACTGAAGAGGAGACATCGAATTATATTGTTTCAGGAGACTTTAATATGCTACTCTCGGGGAAGGCTGGGAACGATCAGCTGGCCGAAGATTATCCTCCGGATTGGGGGATCCCACCCCAAGAAGAGTGTAAATGGGGCAAACAAACCAAAGCATCTAAAGACTTACTGGCGGAGCTAACAAGTCTAGGCCTGATAGCATCAAACGGCAGATTCCCTGGAGACCGCCCTCAATCAGCTACTTACCACAACTCAAAGGCAAGTACAGCGATAGATTACACCTTCCTATCTCTTTCTCTTTTCAAACTAGTTATTGACTTTAAGATCGGGATGCAAGAGTGCAGCGATCATATGCCACTTATGGCTTACGAAACTGCATTAACATCCCCAACTGAATCTCAAAACTTAATAGTAACATCAAATTTCAAGAGGATCAAATGCAAAACGGCTGACCCCGAAAAACTCTTGGATGAGGCAAAAATCTGCTGGAAAGCTCACAAACAGCAAGAAGGCGATGGAATTAACAACTGGGAGAACTTTATAAAAAACTTATGCTTAGCTAGTTCAAACTCAAGATCAACACAAGCAAAACCTGTCAATAAAAAAGGAGAATATACATTGTGTAGGCATGTAAATGATCAAAGATTAAATCTTTCAACAAGCCAAAGCTGCAAATTATGGCAAATAAAAAGGGAAATTAATAGAAAGATCCGCAAATTGCGCCAGATGGGCCCGAACATCGGCATACAGACGGAACTGAGGGAGCTAAAGCGTAGAAAAAACAAATACATCTGGCAAAAGAAACATGAATCTGCAGAGAAGATATGGGCCAAACTTTGATATGATGCAAAAACTAACAACAGCGCCAGATTTTGGCACATAGTTAACAACTTAGACAATCCAAGGGCCCATAAAGTCAACTCGTATATAACAGAGGAATCCTGGGTAAATTACCTGTTGCATCATTTCAACAAAGAAACAGGCAGAATTTCTCAAGACACTGAAATTATCAGCCATAGTCTACAAGCCCAAAACCATCTAGATATGGAGGCCTTTTTTTCATGCACAACCAAACAAATTAAGAACCGAATTACGAAAGGCAGGAACGAGGGGGCTCCTGGGCCCAACGCAATACCACCAATTTTTATATAAACAGGACCCAAATTACTGGGCAGAGCAACTAAGTGTCCTCTTCAAAAACATCTTAAGAGTAGGAAGAATTCCAGATTCCTGGAAGGGATCAATTATTTCCCCTATCTATAAAAAAGGCAGCAGAAATCACACAAAGAATTACAGGCTTATAGCATTAATTGATATAGACGACAAATATTTTGCGGGACTCCTGCTGGAGGAACTAAGTGAATGGGCATAAAAAAAAGGCGTAATTCCGATCAACCAGTCCGGCTTCCAAAAAAGCTCAGGGACAGTGACAAATATCCTTGCTCTTTCACTGTTAATAGACGCGATTATAAAAATTAAAAAGCCACTATTCATCTGTTTTATCGACTACTCGTCGGCCTTTGACAGCATAGATAGGGGGAAACTATGGACGAAACTATCTGGTTGGGACATAGACCCGAAACTTTTGAACCAATTGATTTCACTTCATTCGGAGACATGGGTGCAAATAAAACTAGGATCAGGCAACTGTTTATCAAGAAAAATAAGGACCACAAAGGGGGTGAAGCAGGAAGCGTTCTTGCCCCGACTCTGTTCAACCTCTTTCTTTCCGACCTTTCGTCAGAGCTCAACACCTGTAACCATCATGCCCCAAACCTGGGAGGTTTAACACTGTCAAACTTATTGTATGCGGACGATCTAATACTGATAAGTAGAACCCCAGTTGGGTTGCAACATCTTATAAGTACCACAAGCAGTTTCTCAGACAAGAACGGGTTATCAATAAACTTAGAAAAATCGAAAGTGATGATACTCAACGGGAAGGACAAAAACACTATCTTAAATGGGAACTGCAAGGCCAACAGCTGGAGGTGGTCAAAGAATATAAATACTTGGGAATAACGTTCGATAGAAGGGGATCGTTTGGACAACAAAAAGCAATGATTAAAACAAGAGGGATCGCAGTGGCATTAAAAAACCTCAAGCAAAAAATAGCAGGACCGAGTCTAACTCCTTTATTAGAAGTGCTTCGAGCAAAACTGCTACCATCCATCACTTACGGCAGCGAAAGTATGAGAGGGAGAGATGAGTCAATTTTGGACAAAGTGATGTCAAAAACAATACGAATAATATTTAATCTCCCACAGTACACATCGCCAGCACAACTAAGGCTAGAGTTTGGCCTGCAAAAACAGCAATTAGCTCGAAAAGGAGCGTATACCAAATGCTGGCACAAGATAAAGGGAGCAGAGAAAGGTTCTCTGAACTCATTCTTATGGAAGGAGCTAGAAAGGAAAAAAGACAGTCCCGCAATGATCTACCTCCAAACGGCAATAAGATCTCTTGCCCTACAAGATCTCTGGGAACTTAATGGGCCTCATAAAATCTTTAAGAAGCTTGTAAATAAAATAGTTAAGCTACTATCTCTAGATGAAGACAAGGCCACGTTGACTAAGAGGGCCCACGGGTGGTTTGTTATTCAGAGTTACACAAAGTCACTGCCACAAGCTTATTTGGGAACAGGGTTCTCAAGAAAAGTGAAGGAGTCCTACTTGAAACTGAGGATGGGAATCCTACCCGTAAATCAGCATCTGCCACCTTGGGAACGTATAGAAACAAAAATAAACTGTAGAACCTGTGGCGATTTTAAAGAGGACGTCCTGCATATACTGTGCAGCTGTACAGCTTTAAATAATGAGCGAAGACTTTTATTAAAACCACTCTGGAACCAAAGAGGAATACGAACACGTAGGCAAGCACTAATAGCCAGCTTTGAGGGAAACGGCACTCAGCTAGCATGTAGGCTAGTCCGATTTATGAATGTAGCAAAAACCAGGTTAAATTTAACTACTAAGTGACGATTCGATCAAAGTAGGATATTATCAAAAGACAGATCAAGCTGCATAACCTAGAATTCAGAAACTCTGCTTAAAGTTTTATATGCAGACTATTGTACCAATAGAGCAAACCAGTTTTGTGCTTTTAGATATCGAGAGCGGAATTCGATAACAGTTAACTTGGAATGTTCAGGTGCGTTTACCGTATTTTTAACCTTGCACAGAAATGGAATTTCATATGTATTTTAACAACTTTTTACCCTGTCTAATTGTAATTTCATGAGTATTTTTAACATAGATTGCTTTTGAACGTGTTTTTCCTATTACAAGGATTTTAATTAATCACGCAATAAAGAATGTTTGTACCCTTTGTACCTTTTTTTGTACCTTTGCATAACAAAGGCACTCTTTCATCCTGGTGAGACCCATATAACTTGTGGATGGGTCGAAATGGTTCTCAGAGGCTGTCTTTTAATGAAATCAATAAAAACAAATAATACTATTTATATTGGATTTGCAGCTGTGTTTCAATAGGGGACACCCCTGAATGTTTGTATGTGTATCTTACTGTACAGTTCACAGCACCTTCACTTTTTGGCACTGCGCCGTCTTCACCATTTATATTGTTATACGAACCAAGGAGATAATAATTTAATTGCATTCAGAAAGGCCATTGTTGATTAATTCATGACGATAATTTGGTTTCTCTACAGGTTCTCACGAAAGCAATAGGCCTGGTTAGGAATGAAACCCATGGAAACTGTGTTATTTAATTATTTTTCCCCCCACACACAGCACCCTCTTGGCCTGGGTTCCCCGACAAAATCTGTTGCATTTTTGCTTATCAATAATTGACAATGGGAATGTCAATGAAACATGCAACTTTTGGAACCCCTATACTTTGCTCTCCCCTTGATCAATTTACACGCTTCTTTCCATGATCATTTTCGTGGACGTTGTTTTTTTTGGGAAACTTTCTTACAGAATTTTCATATCATGTCAAAGACTAATGAAAAAAATAACTTCCATGCACTCCCCTATAATTTCAAGGATCAAACAAAAGTTAATTACATTTTTGTGCAGCAAGTTTTCTGTACTTCTCTAAACTCTGTTAAAGCTCTCAGCAAAATACATTTATCTTAATATGGAATCACTACTTTTACCGTAATTTCCCAAACATTAGTCTGGCCATAATGAATTGTTTATTGACGTTTGAAGAAGGTTTGCACGGGAGAGGGCAAGGTTATAGGGAGCATGCAGGTGCAGTTTATTTGACAGTGTTAAGTCACACATTACTTAATGAAAATTCGTCATGTTTGAGACACTTAATTTATTTAGTGCCTTTTGCAGACTTGATTAATTTTCCTTATATTTAAAAACAATGTTTTTATTTAGCATGCATGTGTTCGTCCCATTGGCATGTATGTACCCGTCAGTATCTGTGAACATGCCCAAAAATGCTGAGAGTGAAAAACACTTGTGGATTTAGTCAGCTGCGCCTCTGATTGACTGCAGCTGACTGGGTTTACACAAATTAAGGCGCCGCTATTTGCAATTCCCTCATGCATTTGATACATATTTCCCTGATATTGATGAAAACGTGCATAGAAAATGGTGCTCAGCAGGTAGAAGGTGAAAAATTAGGGGCGGCTCCTCCGTTATAGCAGAGGAGAGTCACCCCACTTAAATGCCCCCAGAGATGGAAACATAAAATGGTGATGTAGTTAATACATTACCATTTTATCTTTCGTCACCCCGCCCAAATGGAGTGTTAGGACGGGGCCGCAGCTGAATGGCAGCAGCAGGAAGGAGGGCGGGCTGCCTTTTGCACTTGTTTAAAGTGCGCATGTCTCTTTGGCCGGCGTCTTGCGATGGCCAGACACACATGCGCACTTTAAAACTCTCTAACCCAGCCGACAGCTGGGTTAGAGAAAGCAAAAGCCTCCAGTGCTCTTGTGAGCGCTGATAGAGGCTTCTGCTACCAATCCTTTTGCTGCTCTGACGCTGTGAGAGCAGCGCCAGGATTGGTTGAAATAGTTAGCTGGGGCCTTGGAGTTACGAGGGAAGAAGACCAGTGCGAGGGCGACTCAGTAGCAACCACGGTAAGTACATTTTTATTTTATTTACTTTATTGTTTTGAATTTATGAAACCACCCGCCCACTACCCATTTGCCCTCCCCCCCACTCACCGAAGTTGGCAGCCGCCACTGAAAGTCATCATAGGTCAAGGACACCTAAGACACCTAAGCCTGTTCAGCTTCCTGTCTGCCCAGTGTTTTCCTCTCTACTTGCCGGGCAATATGCAATCCCTCTGATGTACAAGCCCACTGAGGGTGCTCGATGCTTGTAAAATTCCACCAGCAGTTCACACAGGTCTTTCCACGATTTGGGTACAGCCAGCCTGCATCTCCAGTTACAGTAAATGTTGGGGTTATCTTCCCTCAGCCGGTCTATTTAGAGTGTGATGTTAGGAGGCTGCTGAATCATTCGTTCAGGGGCAAAAGCCTTTTACCTGTGCCCTAGTGAAGGGGGTGCCTACTAGTCCTGCAGGATACGATCTACCCTGAGCCCGCTAAGTGGCATCTTTCACACATTTACCAGGCATATGTGTAGATTGTAACACGAGCTTTACATGCATGCGTTGCTGTTTGAGCCTACCTGAAAGTGCCCACTGTGGGGACATGGTAGCTACAGCTGTAAGACAGGAAATAACCTTCCTTTTTAGGTCTCACGCCTAGGGTTGCAGTGCGCAGCACTGCTCGCGCAGCACTGCTCGCGCAGCGCGAGACCTCTTGTATGGGCTTCAGAAAGCTGACCACACGCTCGTGCGTGTGGTTAGCTTTCTGAAGCCTGGCATTGGCTGTAGCGTGCTTTTTTTTTTAAAAAAAGGCACGCAATTGGGCCATGGCGGGCGCATGTCCCACCTTTGCTCCGCCCATTCCCGTCCGTGTCTAGGACGCGCATCAGCGTGCGGCACAGACGACAGGCTCCCTCGCCCACCGCTCCTCTGTGGTGCGCGCGCACCACTGGTTTTCTTTGCAGGACCCTCCTACGTGACCCTTTCTCATCTTTAACTTTCACCTTGATGCAACGCAGCTGCATCGTCTTGTCTCACGTTTCTTGTTCTCCTCCTCTCTGGACTTTCCTCATTTTAGCCATGTGTCTAATATAATCTTTCCCTCCTCTTCCATCCAACTCCTTAGGTTCGCACTCTCTCATCTTTTTACAGCATTTGGGTCTGTAGTCGTCTTTTTTCCAGTCTTCCACTCTCTAACGCTATGTTCTTTCACTTTCTTTGCAATACATTTATGCAGGTTTACCTGTCATTCACTTTTCAATAGTTATTTTATATCTACGTTTTGATATCCCTCTTTACCCATTCTCTGTTGTCTGTGTTTATATGGTATCGTCGCCCTCTCAGTTCTCCAGCTCTCTTGATCTTGTCTCTCCCGTTTCCTACCCCCCTCCTCCTTTATCTAAGCCTCTCCTCCCCACATCCCCAGAGTATTTCCTAAGCCCGCACGTGCCGTGAACGCGCCCTCCCCTTGTAGGGAAATCCGTGACGATAACACAAGTAAAGGCGGGGGGTCCGCTCTACTTCGAGTGCCGGATGGAACCCCGCTACTCCCTTCGCCTGCCCCACTGGGAGCCGGCAGTGGAAATAGTGCCCCCCCCTGCGAAGGACACCCCAACTGGTGTCAGCATGGCTGCATGACATTGGATGAACCGCTGTACTCCACACCCAAAACACACATGGGCTAACAATCTCGGAGGGTTAGACACATTACAAATTGTCAGCTGCCAAGTTCGACACCATAAATCAACCCCGACTTTTCACTACAACGTTTTGCATTCTGGGACTTGTAGTTTCAGTTTAGAGTACAGGCTTTTAAATCCCGGCTGTGCTGTGGGTTGAAAAGTCCTTATTGTCTCATGGTGTTTACAGCTATCTTTCGTTCCGCCACAGGTTAGGTACCTTTTACAGTTTGCATTAAGCTTTTTAAAATGTTGTTTTTTTTCACCTGTCTCATAAAGCGCACACATCCTCCCCAAAAGTTGTTCAAATGTCTTGGAAGTAGTACAGAATTGTATTTGAAACAGGGGGGCGGGGGGTGTTCGTGACGAGGTTACAGCACACACAGCAGCAAGTGCAACAGCACCACGGTTTTTCGGGCCCCTGAAACCCAGCCGGGGTTTTAGTATCCAACGAGTGGACGGACGGGCGGCAGAAAGGAAAGGGGGGTAGTCATTTTTTTACATACACCAGGGCCCGTGATACCTATGGTGCGCATATGTGCGGCAGTAGCCCTCATTGGAAGTTCGTATAACTTTGTGCCAGTCACAGTAGTTGCGCTCCCGTGTGTTTCTTTCGCTTCTCAGGAGCGTCTGCACCTGCAGGTTAGATGCAATGCAATAGGTCTCGCATTTGCGAGAGTTTTAGCTATTGGCATTGTAAATGAGAATAACTTTTATTTATCTGTTTTGAAAACCTGAAAGCGGTGTGTAAATAAGCAGTTTGTACTTGTAGTCCTTGCTTATGACAAGCAAGTCTGGCAGTAAACGAGGCGCAGTTACTGCCAGCCTTGGTTCTCGCAAGCAACGACTATAAGTAGAAAAGTGCGTGTTTATGACCGCTTGCAAGTTTTTAAAACACATACATAAAAGACATTGTCATTTTCAATGCCAATAGCTCAAACTCTCACAAATGTGAGACCTATTGCATTGCAAATGCTTGTTGCTTTCGTCATGGTGAATATGACATCCTCTGTGTGGATTTCTTCCCACCACCAGCCTTCTAGCCTATGTGCTCGAAGGTAAAAGGCTGCACGCACTGATTGAAGGGCATAAGCAGCTCTGCCCCAAATCTGAAAATATTTTGCCTGTTCTTTGGGATGCTTGACCCATCACTCCCTAAAGTACATCCTCAAAGCCATGTGCAGCTTTACCTTTTGTCTTGTGCTGGGAGTTCTAAGGACATGGAAGAGAGCTGCTTCAAATGTATCGCTAGCCTCTCTCTAATACAGTCGCAGCTGCTGCCAATATGCAGTCAGGGGGCAGCAGGGCAGCGGCGGTGGGGGAAGGAATAGGGAGGGAGGGTTCAATAAAAAAAAAAAAAACATCTGATCCTGCTGCCGCCTCACGCTACAGTGCTCCTCTGTTTTCCTGCTACTCCCGAAAGTCCCTGAGACTTACTCCCCAGCCAATCCAGATGCTACTCTCATACTATGAGAGCAGCGCCAGCATTGGCCTGAGTGGGCTGGTTTGATGCTCTACCCGGCTGTATAATAGAGCTGGGTTAGAGAAACCTAACTGCGCATGTCTTTTTGACTGGCCTAAGACGGCTGGCCAAACAGACTTGCGCACTTAGAAATGCACCAACCACTCCTTCCTGTGACGCCAGCCCAACCCACCCTACACAGGTTGGCTCGGCCAGCAGCTGAAAAATAAAACAATAATAAAATATCGTTTTATTTTTCAGCTGCTGGGTCTGAGCCAGTGGGGGGACACTTCTTCGCCATTGCGTAGGAGCCGCTGCTGCTCCAATATTTATTCCTTTGGATCGGACAAGGATTTTGTGAGCAGAACTGATTTGTCTGTTATAGATTTTGAACAAAGCACACCCTTTGATTCGTCCTGGTGTCAAATAAATGCCTCCAGGAAAGAATTAGCCTGCTAGGATCCGTTCCTTATATTTATCAGAACTTTTAAAGCATCTCTGTTGCATCAGCAGAGAGAGGAACATGATGCCAGGGACAAGTGATAAAGATGCTTTCCCCCCCACAAAGCTTGGGAAAAAAAGCTCTTTTTCTGTGAGCTACCAGAGAAGAGGACGCTGTATTGCCATGTGTGGAGAAAAACCGGACACTGACCGGGAGAATTAAAATGAGAGCCGTCCAGTCTAATATAGCCAGCCTGATGATTGCCTTGAAGAAGTGAACAGCTCAGGAACTAAACGGGTGTTGCAGCACCACTGGGCAGAACTAGATCAAAGGCATCTTTGTTTAAAAAATGGTTAATGATCAGCAGGAGGCAGTCTCGGATTGTTAGTGTGGTGAGCATCTGCAGCCGAATCACCCCATACCTTTTCAGATACTGTCGGGGCAGATATGACACCATACCCAGCTTGAGAATGACGCATGGTATTTCTCCCTTTCACCAGAGACTCTAAGCAGTGTGCTTGTGGCTGGGATTGGTCGCAGTGACACTGGACGTTAACCATCTCTCAACCCTTTAGAGTTCTGGAAACGCCACAGTTTATGGAGTTTAGCCCTGGCCCTAAATCTTAGTTCCTAGTTGCTAGTTAAGGGCATTATTGTAGGACTTTAAACAAGGGTAGACTTGTCAAGCCCTAAGTCCCACTGCTCCTCGCTCTGGAATGCCAATTGACTTTTGGATTGTGCGTTTTTCACGTTTTTGCAGTTTCTCAGTCACCTGAGCTAAATAGATTGATTTATTGAGTTGCTCCCACAGTCACTGAGAAACTAGGAAGAACGGCAGACATATCATAACACATTTGAAGCTCCATAGGTTTCTGTCTGGCACCTTGAGCTTCATTGAGCAGAGCCTGCAAACAAAGACCACAATGGGAACCAAAGACCCGAGCATTTATGGAGATTGGTATGGATTTGTGTTCTATGTTCCTACAATAACACTGTTCCTAGCTATTTTGGGTCTTCTGTTTTGGTCATTATTTAACTGCCCTTCTTTACCTGCCTGTAAATAATTATTTGAAAACATATAGCTCCGATTAAACATTTGGAGCCACATGTATGAACGATTTGCGACTCGCAAATTGGTCGCAAATCGTTTTGCGAATGGAAAAAGGGCCGTACGCAATGTACGACAGCCATGCACAAAATGAAAATAGCAATGCAGCTGATTTGTGATTCAATATTATTTGCAACAGGAAATTGCGAGTCACAATTAGTTAATCCCTAATTGCGAGTTGCAAACTGTATGTACAAGTGAGTCGCAAATTGTGACTAGTCGCAAATTGGCTCATTTGCACATGCAATTTACCACCAATTCAATTCAGGTGGTAACAGGTACCAAAGTATAAACTCGGCCCCAGAATGCATCAGGGGCTTCCACAATGGCTGGCCTGTACGTGATAGCGAGGAGGATGCGCATACTGGCTGCTCAGCAAAAGAGACGGAGATAGGAGAGGATACTCAGAGTCAGGCTGACCGTGTTTGAGATGAGTTGAGGAAGAGATATATGAACAATACAGGCTGAGTAGCAATGTAATCTTGGAGCTAATAGCCCTCTTAAAGCCTTGCCCTGAAAGCAGTACACATCGCAGCAATGCAATCCCCACCCATGTTCAGGTGATGTGCTCCCTCCACCTACTGGCCAGTGGCAGTTACCAAAATGTGATAACTGTGACTGGAGGGGTGTCGCAGAGTGCGCTTTCACGTTTATTTCGCACTTTCCTAGATGCCATGCTCCTCCACATACACCAACATCCTTTCCCCCCTAATCCACTACGACTTAAATGTGTATTACTTAATTGCAGATCAGCCAGTAAACACGCCTCCGAAATCTTCGACCTCATCCAACACAATGATCTAGACATTATCATTCTCACTGAAACTTGGCTAAATTCCGCCTCCACTCCTTTCCTAGACCTCCTAGTACCTCCCACTCATGACATAATCAGGCTAGACAGATCTCTGAAGTTGGGTGGTGGCCTAGCCTGTATTCACAGGAACACACTTTCGATATCTCACTTAGAGTCCTCTACGCCTTCCTCCTGCGAATACCTCTGTCTCGGCATCTCAAGTAAGAACCTACCGGTTTGCAGACTTCACACCTTTTACCACCCCCCGGGTGATAATTTCCCCTTCATTGAGCAGCTAATGGAAATCATCACTAGCAATGTTGACTCAGCGGTGTCCCAAATCTTCCTTGGTGATTTCAACCTTCACTGGTCTAACCCCAATGACCCCGCTGTATCTTGCCTTATATCATTCTTAAATGATCAAGATCTGACTCAGCACTGTGACCAACCAACTCACATTAAAGGAGAAACTCTAGACCTCATCATCTCCAAAGGGCAGTCTATCACACTTGATTCCATTACCCCGTGTGACTGGTCCGACCACCACAGCATCCTCTTCTACATTAACAGGGAAGTGTTGTTAAAGAAGGCTCAACCAATGAAATCAAAGATATGGAAAAGGGACCTCAGATCTATAAACTCTGACAAACTAGCTGCCCACTGTAAATCTGCCCTCTCCTCCCAAGCTGACCTGGTTGAGGTGCAATCACTCACCGACTCTTACAATTCGACCATCTCCGACATCATGGAAAACATTGCTCCACTCCAACAAAAAAATGCGTCAACAAAGATATCCAAACCGTGGTATAACGACAACTTAAACACGGAACGCCGCAACCTAAGGGCAGCTGAACGTTCCTGGTGATCCAATCCCTCCTCGGATCAACTAAAATTCCTTAGAGAGGTCAGGAGCCTTTACAACAAACAAATCAAGAGTGCTAAGGCTGACTATTTCAGATACCAATTGGATCAAGCTGCAAACCGCCCCAAGAAACTTTTCGAATTGGTCAAACAGCAATCAGTCGTCGGTCCTAACCACGCGGATCCTGGTGACAACCCACCTTCATGCGATGAATTTGCCGCTTTCTTCACGGAGAAATCAAGTCTCATCTCCACTGACCTCGCCTCTAAGAAGGCTCTATTACCTTCTTCCAGTGCAGCTTCATCTATTGACCCCATTGAAAAGCACAATTCGACCACCCCGAACACCAAGAACAATGCGTCATGGGGCACCTTTACCCCATTTAGTGAAAATGACATCTACAAGTTACTGCAGAATATCAACCCCTCCAACCACTTCAGTGACCCGTTGCCCCCGTCCATCTTCAAAGAAATCAAGATTGCACTCATCCCCACCTGGATAAGGATCGTTAACGCTTCTCTGTCTCAAGGCATGATCCCCGAGTGCCTAAAAGCAGCTCAGGTATCTCCTATACTAAAAAACCTAACGCTGTCAAATCTGATCTCAATAATTTCCGCCCCATTTCCAATATCCCCACCCTAGCAAAACTCCTAGAAAAATGTGTACAATCCCAACTCTGTGCTCATATAGACAATTACCAACTCCTAGACCAACATCAATCCGGCTTTAGGAAGGGGCACAGCACCGAACCGGCTCTCACTCACGTAATAGATGACGTTCTAAAAATGCTTGATAAAAACGAATCCTGCCTCCTGATCCTCCTGGACCTTTCTTCCGCTTTCGACACGGTTAATCATGACAACCCTCCTATCCATCCTGCAAAACAGAATGGGTTTCTCGGATCTGGTTCTAAAATGGTTCTCATCCTTCCTACATCACAGATCACAGAGAGTCAAGGCAAACCACTCTCTTCTAAGCCCTCTCCTGTACTCATGGGGGTCCCCCAAGGGTCTGCTCTATCTCCTATTCTCTTCAACCTTTTCTTAGAACCTCTTGCAAACTCACTAACCTCCATGAACATTCTTTTTCACATGTATGCGGATGACACGCAACTCTATCTGAAAATTTCATCCCCGGAAAACATCATCTCACTCAATACTACCTTAACATCTACTCAAAACTGGTTAACCGAGAACCACCTCCTGCTCAATACTTCCAAAACGGAATTCCTGCTCATCTCCCTCCGAACCACATCCCCAAACTAGACCAATGGCTGACTCACCTCACTGCTTTCAACTGCACTCCTCTTATCATAGACTCAGCCAAGTCACTTGGAATCACCTTGGACAAGCACCTGAATTTGAAAAATCATATCAGCAATGTATGTAAGGGAGCAAATCACTTGTTGAGATCACTCAGAAATATCAAACCTTTCCTTCCACTAAATAATTTCAAGCAGGTGGTCCAAGCGCTCGTCCTGCCGAGGCTAGACTACGGCAGTGCTACCCTCTGTGGCCTTCCCAAATATGCCCTGGCTCCACTAAGGGCATCCCTAAATGCTGCGGCGAGACTGGTTACAGATACCAAACGAAACAAGCATATATCCCCTGTACTAAAATCTCTCAAATGGCTGCCCTATGAAGCACGAATCCAGTTGAAGATTGCTGTTCTGACGTACAAAGCCCTTCACTTCAATACTCCCTTGTACCTGGCTCAAAAACTTGAACTATCCAGTGGGGTAAGAGCCTCAAGAAGCGCCTCTACCTTCCTCCTGAAACCACTCATTCTTAACAAAAAGAGAACTTGTCACAGAGCTTTTTCAGGCGCTGCCCCAAAGATATGGAACTCCCTTCCACCGAAGTACGCAGAATCTCTTCAGTGACAATGTTCAAATTGGAAGCCAAAAGATTCCTAATGAACAAATTCTTACCCTAAGAGGGATAGGCTTCACTTGCCTGTTTTCATTGTTCCTACTACCATTGTACCACCATTTGTTACGGCTCTTCTTTACTGCATACTCTTGACCCTCACTTGTCGCCCGCCGACACTTGCTGATTGTGCTACCCTCCTGGGTACATTTGTCCTGTAATCTGCGAATGTATATATATATATATATATATATGTGTGTATGTATATATATATATATATTTTTTTTTTTTTGTTGTTTTTTTTTTTTGTTTGTTTTAAAAAAAAATGTTTTCCTTACTTGATGTGGATATTGCATTTATGTCCTTCCTTCCATCATATTGTAAAGCGCTCTGATATCCCTCGGGATCTTGTTCGCGCTATATAAAACTTTATAAATAAATAAAAATAAATAAATAAATAAATAAACAGATTTACCTGCCCAGGAATGATGTGGAAATGCAAACTGAGAAATTGCAATTTTACCGGATAGCCAGATTCCCACAGGTCATGGGGTGTATAGACAGGACCCATGTACCCACATGTCTCCCATCCCATCTGGAATACCTATTTAGGAACCGCAAGAACACCTATTCCCGGGAAATCCAAGTGGTCTGCAATGCACACAATATCATCACAGATATTGTGGCAAAATATCCAGGGAGCATGCATGACTTCTACATGTTCAAGCACAGTGGGATATACCAACAACTGGAAAGAGGGGAGTTTGATAAAGGTTACCTATTAGGTACTGGAAAGTAATGATAACATATATACGTATTTGCCCAATCATCAGTCTTTGTATGTTGTCTCAAACAGATGTCAGGTGACAGTGCATATATCCTGAGGCCCTGGATCCTCACACCCTACCTGTCTCCCGCCAACCCACATAGGTGCACCAGGTCGATGATCAAGCGGACATTCGGGCTTCTCAAAACCCACTTTAGGTGCCTGTCCAAGAGTGGGGGAACCTTGCAGTATGCGCCCGAAACTGCTTTCAAGATTATGGCAACCTGTGCCATACTCCACAACATTGCCTGTAGGAGAGCCCAACCCATTGAGGTAACCAGAAGTGACTCCAAGGATGAGGATCCCGCCCCACCTGCACAGCAGCCAACCGAGGCAAGCAGAGCAATGGAGGGGAGAAGGCTCTGGGACCACATAGCCAGACATTACTTTTTATGGTAAGACATGTCCATATACACACAGTACTGTAAGAAAATGCCACAACAAGTGATTGATTGCTCAAACTTAATAATGGCAAGGTTTTAACAAACATTGACAGACAACCTGTCCATCACCAGAAATTAAAAGTCCATTGAGTGAAAATGTAGGTCGGTTACATCACTGCCAACTGAAGTGAAGAACAGAAAATAACAAACCCTGACTTGCACCCATCAATTACTTCTTTGACGTGCACCTAGTATGTGAGCTGGTGCCATGTGGAGGTGCTGGAGTGTGGCTGCCACTGCGTCGCAGCATTTAGGCACTTGAGGCAGAAACGCTGCAGATGCTTGACACCTCACTGTCCGGAGCCTCTGCTCCCACCCCACCCCACTTGCAATGTGGGCAGTTTGGATAGCCTCCACTGCTGCAGTTATCTGGGCAAGGCCTGGGAGACATCCCCACTGTAGTGGCCCATCTCCACTTGTGGGTTGACCGTGTGCTTGGACAGTGTTGTGGTGGCCTGTGCAAGCCTCCCTAGGGCCCTTGTCATGGCCTCCATCCAGACACCCCTGCTCCTCTCTCAGTGCATTTGCAGGCCCCTGTCCTCTGACAGCTCGGTGCGGAGTCTGGTAATGGCATCTGTTAGGTCATCCATTGTGCTGCCCATGCGGGTCTGATTGTCTGTCATATGCTTAGACAGGGTACTGAACCCCAGTGTCAATTTTTGGTTGATTAACCTCATTTGTTTTTGCTGAAGGCGCTGAACCTGCAGCATTGCTTCCTCCAGCTTGCCATCAGTGGCGGCTGGCACAGGTAAGATGGGTGGGGTGGGGGTCGGGGAATACGACAGATGGGATAAGTAAAATTAAATAATAAAATTAATAAAACCACTTAAATTGCGCTCACCACATCGTCAACTCGGTGATGCGGCGAGCGCAAGGTAAGTGGTTTTATTAAATTTTTTTATTTAATTTTACTTATCCCATTGTCTGTCAAATTTCCCGACCCCCACCGCACCGCTCTTACCTGTGGCAGCTGCCACTGCCTGCCATACAACGCATGTTGCTCAGGACTCACCTGGAACCCAGATGTCTGCCTTTTGTGATGGCGCCTATGCCCAGCCAGAGTAGAGCACTACTGTCCGGACCTGCTGACTGGATGCCGGCCTGCAGTGGGGGCTATCGGTATCCTGCCCCTCTACTGCTGCTGGCTGTGGGGAGATGGACAACGTGCTGGACTAGCCATGTGATGTGGAGGGCACACTCAGGCACTTCAGTCTGGTCTTCCTCCATCTGGCCCTGGTCTTCTCCCTCATCTGCCGGCCCTTCAATTTTATCCACAGGTGTATCAAATTGGATAATGGGGATATCAATAAATTTTGCAGGTGATACACATTCTCATTAGCCCTATTACATTATTCAACATTTTTCTTACACTGACTACACCGTTTATGTCTATGACTACATTTCCCATAATGAACCATGTGTGATTTTTTTTCAGCATGTAAATGGACCATCCAGATTGATATGTTAATGGTTGTATTACGTGCATGTGGTCACCAGGTTTAAGGGCAGAAAAGTTGGCATAGTTGAAATTTAGCACTTACTTGGCGAAGGTAGAGGTGCAGACGTGTCCAGGGTCCAAAATCCTGCTACAGCCTCTGGCTCAAGGGTCGTCTCTCCCAATGTCTCCATTGTCGAAGGTGGGGGTGCAGTTGAGAGACCATTTCATGTTGCCCGAAAGTCCCTCAAGAGTGTTGCCACCCTTTCTTTTGTGCACGAGTACAGGTTGTACCACCTGTTCTTTATTTCCTCCACCGAGCATTCTGCCACTCCCACAACATTTATGCTCTGCTGCATGTCTTTCCAGATCTTACTTTTCTGGGACTCTGGTACAGTCATGGAGGCATGAGCAAACAGCTGGTCATGATTGTTGCAGCATTCTTTGGTCAAAATTTCAAGTTCTCTTTCAGAGTACTTTAATTTCCTCTTTCTCAACCCTGCCTCCTTCTCTGACTGTTGGCTGGCCATTTCTGGATGTGATTAGGCCTGGGTGGTGAGCTCCACTTCGTTTGCAGAGTTTGCTGAGTTTTCTGCACTCCGCACTCGCCGGAGCATGCGGAGTTCCGAAAAACTCCACTTCACATAGCAGAGTTTTTTCTTCGCTCGTGCTCGCCAACGTCAAGTTGACGAGCGCGAGCAATGAAAATCCACCTCCCGGTGAGATTTCTCAATGCTGGCGGTCGGATTTCTCAATGCGGGCGATCGCGGATGGTCGTGACCGCTCACATTGAGAAACCTTCCGTTTGCGTTGAGAAAGCTAACGCTTGAGTAGAAAATATACGCAAGTAGCAAAAAAGCAGTAGCGCCCTCTTACGCATGGTGCAGTTTGGACTGATTTTACAGCACGGGACAAAGACCCGGCGCTGAATATCAATGCGAACGGCGTGACCAAACGCACTCTGCCCCTTGCAGAACTCAACGTAGCATGGCAGAGTTTTTTAGTCACTTCTCGGAGTTCCACGTATGGAACTCTGTACTCCACCCGGGCCTAGTTGTGATTTTGGGTGCTTTTTAGCCTCCTCAAGTTACTTTGGGGTGTGCAGCAGTTCTCACCTCCTCACTCTGCCTGCTCTCCTGGCTTCTCCTGAGCAGCACTCCCTGTGTTTGGGGCCCTTACCCTGACCCAGGAAGCAGAAAGGCGATTTTTTTCCAATGCGGTCACTAATTGCGATTTCCTATTTAGCGATGAGACTCGTTACGGAGTCACTAAATCGGGCCGGCATGGGAAAGTACATGCCATTTTGCGATTTCCATATTGCAAGTCACAAAAAGTCACCTTTAGGAAGTCGTAAAATTGTGCCTCCGTACATGTGGCCTAAATGTATTAAATCCTATTACTGTGTCAAATTGTTTCTGGGTTTCAAACTTACTATCCACTCCAGGAGTCAGCATGATCAACCTAACTACTATTTGGGAGTCAAATATGGCAAGGGAGTAACTTGGTTATCTAGTGACCATAGAAGTGTTCATGGGGGCCACAGCTACTTGCCTGTAAACACGGACTGCTGTAAGACCACAGAAGTGACCAAACAAAAGGCACATTTTAAAATAAACATCTACATGTTACAACAATATAGACTGCCAAAAGGACAGCATGAATGGCTTTTGAAAACAACCTCGATGTTCACAAATGTCAGTAGACGTTCAGAAGCATATAATTGATTTTTTGAAAAATTATTCTTTGGAATCACACATGAGAAACAACAGCGAACACAAATGGACACAGAAGTATGTACATTCATAGAAAAAAAAAATCAATTTCAGAGAAGCCATATCATTGAAGCACCATTTATTAAAAAACAAATTAAAAGGAATACAGTTTGATAAAAAATGAAATAAAACCCCAAGAATATTTAACAAAGATAACACTTTACTATGATGATAATTAAAAATGTCCTTCAAAAGAGAAGAATGTGATCCCCATAGTAAATCCTGATGACGGAACATAGATTTAAAGTGAAAAAAAGAGTTAAGGATACAAAGGTAAAAGGAAGCACTTTGAGAAAAGGGTTCAGAGGAGGAAAGAGGGCATGGAAGGCATCCCAGTATAACAATTGAAAGAAGTAGGAGCATAGGAAGGAGCTCATTTTAGAAATAGGTTAAGGAGGGCAGCTGGAAAGAGAGAAAACAGATGAGGGGATAAGAAACATAAGAGGGGAAAAAGCAGTGGAAGGAGGGAAAGTGGTTTGGGTGTATGGAGTTCCATGCCCTCATAGGGGCATTTAGCCTGTGGCCTTGTGAACCTATATAGACATGGAAATCCCCATTGATTGAAATTTTCCTTATAATGCACAGTTGTGAGTACTTTATCCTGAATATAATATAATATAATATATAACTGAGATCTTCTGTGATCGTATAGGGAAATAAGGCTGAACATTGAGTTCCTTTACAAGGACATGGAACTCCTAGGTGACTTACAATATGTTTTTATCATATGGCAGAAGGTATTTTATTCCTTGTAACACTTGCCCATATCATCACCCTTCCCACAAAGACCATAAATCCTTGGTGTCTTGCTGGCTCCTATGAAAGATATAGTGTGACGGCAAACATGAAAAAAAAAGTGGAATCAGTAATGCAAAATTAAACACATCAAAAGCAGTTAGTATTTGTTCCAAATACATAATAGAATCAGTTAAAAAAAAGTCTGGTGTTCAGAATGGATAGTAACATACAGAGAGGTTCTTTATTTCCTGTTGTGAACAATAGCATGTGAAATATAAACATTGCCATAAATCTCTACTTTGTCCTGATCATGGTTTATTCTGAAGAAACAGATCTAAAGAAAGATAGGCTATTTCTAATGTTCTTTGTTTAAACTGCAGCTGCAATGATGCTCCTTAGTCTGTCTCACCTTGGTTCTTGGCTCTGGCAAAGCCAAAACGCAGCTGTAATAACTTATTACAGTTGAGCAGGTTTGTCATTTTTCTTTTACAGATGACAAGAGAAGTCACTACTCCACTGTAAAAAAGATTTAGAGACATGTTTTTATACTGGTGTGCAGTATATAATATAATATAATTTAATCTAATATAATATAATATAATATAATATAATAATTCGCAGAGCATTATTCTGTGAAATTGATTACCTTATTCCTGGGCATTTGGTGAAAATTTGGAATCCATAACTAAGAAACCTATAACTAATAAACATGATCAAGAAAAAAACACGAATTTGAGGAGGGAATGGATGAGTGATTACACTCGGAAGAATTCGGTGGAGTAAGAGGTTGGATTCCCTTCTGAAAAAAGGAGAAATTGTGACAAACAGTTAACTATTTGGTGATGGCTTCTTGATTATGGTGACAACAATTTTAACACAATTCTGATACCTATGCAAAATATTCTAACAACATTCCATCACTGCATCATTGTTGAGAGAATGATTTATCCTGTACTATTCTGAAGCAGATGTTTTATGAAGCATGGCTGAACTAGACTCATTGTTATATTCTGGAGAGTTTGCACAGGACGTCTTGCTTTTTCATACGTAAAGCTTAAGGATGTTTTTACTCTCTCTTTGGAAAGTATGTAACGAGTAAAAAAGTAAATTAACGTTCCTTTTGTGACGTACTCTTTGGAGTGGCTTTTTTTGGTCTTAATGTGCATCCCTCATGGATAATTAAAGCCAAAGGACCTCTGCTACAGAGGGCTCCTTGCGAGATGCCATCAATGTGTCTGGTAATATTAGCTCCTGGAGATACCGCTACTGGCAGGAACTGTATCCTCCAGGACCGGAAAACCCAGCCCACTCCCATCAGGACCATAAAGAAGCATCCCTGAATGGGGAATAACCAAGGGAACCAGCTATAATACAACCAATTCTGCTGGTTTATTACTCAGTCTCTCTTTGAACAGCTGAGTTCCCAGGAGAAGCTGAATGGGCCTGCAGTTTTCCTACATTACTTATCAGCCTGATAGACCCAGTAACACCTATTACCAGGCCAATTGGTAATGACGAGGCCCAGGATGATACAAGATATAAGATAAGTGTTGTTAAACTGGCACACCTATATCCTCTCAGCATTCTCAATGTAAAACATCCTGAAGCCATCCTAAACACAGCAACCTCATGTACACAAAGAAAGGCATCAAAGCCAAATAGTGCCCGATTACAAGTTGAGCGGAGAGGAACTCCTTAGTGAAATTCTTCTCTATCCAATTATATGTGGGACGGTATTCTCGCACCTAGATTTCCAGGGTGTTGGAACACCCTTATCTGATGCTATTGGTCAGAACATCTGGTGGTAACATCACATTGGGAATGGGCTGCAATGTTGCCAATGCCTGATCCACAGTACTTACCTGACCCTCACCCAAGACAGAGGGGGATTATGTCATGCCAGGAACATCCTCGGCTTCCCTTGCCCATCCGTCACATCCTTTTCCCTACCTCACCCGATCTCACACCAGTCCCGTTGCAGACATTTACTAGCTGCCCACAGCAGGTAGTAAATGTGTGAGCTAAACCCCACGAAATTGAGAATTCTGTGTGGCATTCTGCCCAGTAAATCTGGTCCCATAGAGGTATTCCCATTACATGAAGTTTTACACACAGATATATGTGCAGAAATAGCAGGTGGTAATGAAAATTCCAGCCACCTGGCGTTTCCACACATAGATCTGGCTAACTTTTGATCGGGCCATTGTGGGCAAAGATGCTTTTAAAAATAACACGACCCAAACCTTAGAAATTGATAACACTGCACCGCAGCAGAACTAAAAGGAAAAAGGAATGTGTTGCACTGCTTCAATCATAAAATCATAAAATGCTGTCCACAGATCGGTCACAGAATCTATTAATTGACACAACCTTACCGCCTACTATCCAGTATGACTCGCGTCTAAACACAAGGACATACCCAAACATAGTATCAAAAGACCACTTTGACTCGAAACAATTAACATCCCAGTGAAGTAAAGGGCACCGGGATTAGGGAAGCAGTTGCAGACTCCTGGAATGTGCAACACAAATGCACTTAACGTAAGTATTGGTTATTAATTTACCATCTGGGTGACCTAATACTAGGTGAACTGAAATTAAGTAATGTCAATACTTAACTTGCAGGGGAAACTTTACATATTTCACTTCTAAGGGGCCGATTCCGGTCGTAAACCGTACCGACCGACTCGGACCTGGAATGGAGACCGACCGACACGGACCTGCGCCGTACGACCCGCGCAGTACGATGCCTTGTGTGTGAATTACAACCCACCCGCACGGAACACAAGCCGTACGCCCGACCCGTTCGGAAATCATTGATTCGCCCGTAAATTGACCGGGAATCGTATCGACCGACACGCATTAGGAATTGACGCGAGCGAAACGTACCCGCGATGCACGAGCCGCATAGTACGATGCAATACGTGTGAAACGCGAATAACTCGCACGGGGCACGAGCATGAAAACCGAGACGTACAGCAAATAGTGACTAGCAAACAATAGAGCCCTTCGCGTCCGAGGCGTACACCAACGTCGAAACACAGCAGATTGTCAGTGTGACAGACTCAGATCACCCCGCGTGAGCCACAGGCAGCATCTGACCCGGTCAAACGAACGTCTCCATCATGCACAACACAAGCAAAGGAAATAAGACGGAAAAAAAAAAAAAAAGCAATGACAGCCAATTTATAAAAATAAAAAAAAATAAGGAACAAAGACACACCCACAACTCCAACTATATAAAGGCCAGAAATCCCTACCATGATCCTTTGCAAACTACAGGCATAGGACAGCAGACAACCCCACCACACTGCAGAGACACACCACAACACACACAAAACACAACAACTACACCATTTGCACCACTCAAAAACCAAATCACATATTCACTGACAAACTCACACCCACCACACTCACTTACACCCTCACACACACATCAATCACCACAACCACCCAGCACCATGCCCCCCAAGAAGAATCCAAAGTTCACAGATAGTGAGTTGGAAGTCATGATAGACGAAATACTCAGGGTAGAGCCACAGTTGTTTGGCACATTGGTCCAACAGACCCCCATGTCACAGAAAACCAAGATGTGGGAGAGGATTGTCGACAAGGTTAACGCACAAGCTCCTTGTCGGCGCACAAAGGACGACATACAGAACAGGTACTATGATGTGCGCAGGAGGGTCAAGAAGCTCATCAACAGGGACCACGCCTTGAGCACAGACACTGGCGGTGGCCCTCCTGCCAGACCAACGCACTTCAGGACCTGGGAGGAGAAGGTGCGGGCCATCCTACCACCGGAGAGCATCCATGGATTAACAGGAATACCAGAGCCTGGTGAGTACACAAACAATATACTCAATTTTGTGCGGCAATACACATATATCACTCTCAAGGGGACTGTTAAACCAATTCCTGCCAGCAAAGCCATAGCAACATAAAGGCAAGTCTCCTGTGATGTGTATGCCAGTTACCCAAACACAATACCTGCCATCCCACAGTAAAATGGAACTACGACATAACATGTACAAACCTAACGACAAATACTGCAAGGCATTAGCATAAATCCACAACAAACACAGTCATCCATTTCGCCAACAACGTCACACCACCTCACAGGAAAGCTGAGTCAAAATGAAGGAAGGTTGGGCTGCTGGGAATGTGCATGTAGCAGAAAGCATGATGGGAGTTGCAGTCACAGCCAACAGTCCCCCCTGTCCCAGCAAGCTCACACTGAACCATGCTCACCTCACAGGGAGTGCAAAAGCACTGCCAAGATGGCTGACACTAGGCCCTGCTGTGGGGAGCACAAGGCCCTGCTGGGACTTGGGCTCAAACAAACAACAGGACACCAATGCCTGACAGCCTGAAAGGTAACTCACACTCCCTGCAATGGAAGCATGCTGCATGGTGGGATAACTGGACTGGGGGAGGAGTACTGCCTGCTCTGACCACATCTACCAGCAGGTACTTGCACACACACACCCCTTAACACAAACGCAACACAACCCACCTGGTATAATGCATTCCCTCAGAATCCATTTAAATATCCCACAAAGATTAAACACACTGGGTTCTGCAGTGTGAAGCACATGGGCTTGTTGGTACTTTTGTGCAAACAAACACCAGGACAACACTGCCTGCCAACTTGTCAGCACAGGCACACCACCACATAGGGAAAAAGCTTCACAGGAAGTAAGGTCAGGTATTGTGGGAAGGTGGGTGTAGCCAAAAGCATGATGGGAGTTGAAGTCACAGCCAACAGTCCCCACCCACATGTCCCAGCAAGCTCCCACTGAACCATGCTCACCTCACAGGGAGTGCAAAAGCACTGCCAAGATGGCTGACACTAGGCCCTGCAGTGGGGAGCACAAGGCCCTGCTGGGACTTGGGCTCAAACAAACAACAGGACACCAATGCCTGACAGCCTGAAAGGTAACTCACACTCCCTGCAATGGAAGCATGCTGCATGGTGGGATAACTGGACTGGGGGAGGAGTACTGCCTGCTCTGACCACATCTACCAGCAGGTACTTGCACACACACACCCCTTAACACAAACGCAACACAACCCACCTGGTATAATGCATTCCCTCAGAATCCATTTAAATATCCCACAAAGATTAAACACACTGGGTTCTGCAGTGTGAAGCACATGGGCTTGTTGGTACTTTTGTGCAAACAAACACCAGGACAACACTGCCTGCCAACTTGTCAGCACAGGCACACCACCACATAGGGAAAAAGCTTCACAGGAAGTAAGGTCAGGTATTGTGGGAAGGTGGGTGTAGCCAAAAGCATGATGGGAGTTGAAGTCACAGCCAACAGTCCCCACCCACATGTCCCAGCAAGCTCCCACTGAACCATGCTCACCTCACAGGGAGTGCAAAAGCACTGCCAAGATGGCTGACACTAGGCCCTGCTAGTGGGGAGCACAAGGCCCTGCTGGGACTTGGGCTCAAACAAACAACAGGACACCAATGCCTGACAGCCTGAAAGGTAACTCACACTCCCTGCAATGGAAGCATGCTGCATGGTGGGATAACTGGACTGGGGGAGGAGTACTGCCTGCTCTGACCACATCTACCAGCAGGTACTTGCACACACACACCCCTCCCACCAACACCAAAATACACACCTAGAATTATGCTCCACAAGAGAGTGAGTGAAAAGTCTCTACCAAGAACACAGACAATGGCCTCTGCTGTGGGGAGCACAAGGCCCTGCTGGGACTTGTGCTCAAACAAACAACAGGAAACTACTGACTGACAGCCTGAACGTAAATTGTGACTCCCTGCAATGGAAGCATGCCACATGGGGGATTACCTGGCCACTGTGGGTGAAGGAGGTCCTGCAATGACTCCAAATGCCATCAATGCCGCATCAAAACACACCTTCTCTGCTCGAACAAATTGCACCCTGGGACCAGTCACTCCAAAAGTAAATGCCTTGGCAAGATGTCTGACACATGGTCCAGATGTATGAATTGGCTGCAAGTCACACCTACGCACTGGCCAACTCAAACACATTTACACTCACAGCCATTGGAACTGTAGGTATCCTCCCACTGTCTGGAGATTCAGTGTCCCTGGGGTGTCCCCTGACCTGCCTGTGAAGGTGTGTTTCGTAGATGACAATTGGGGAGATGCAGACATAGTACATAGCACCAAGCACACACAATGTCACATATACATCATTGACAGTGGACACCTGACAGTGACTAGAATGGACACACACATATAGCTGACACTGTAGCATGGTGTCATACACAAAATGTGCAGTTGTGAGCTGCATGTCAATACCACATCGGTCTGCGTTGTACGCATCATTCACACAACACATCACTCACTGTCATGGACAATCCAAACACAATGACTATCCTGGACTGCATCGGATGACGCATGCAACTCACAGCAGCAGAACTGTAACACACACACCTCTGCCCATCACTGTCATGAGCATGGAAAAGAAAGAGTGCTGCTGTGCCCAATCCCTCTCACTGTGGAGGAAATAGACAAGATAAAAGACGTTAGCACTGACAAAACTCTGCACCAACATCAGTAGGCACGATAACACCATGACTTGTTTGTAATGAGATGTGAACTAGGAACACAGATAACCAGAAAGTATCTCACATTGGATCACAGGCATACCGGACTGTGACCATGTTGCACAGACCCACCAATGTGACGCACAGAGTAACGCAACAAATTCCACCACACATGCACCAAGCTTGATACATACCCTAAGTGAAATTGTACGTATGTCATCGTTATAGCACAAATGTGGACAGAGATGATACAGCTGTGTCAGGCATGTGATAGAACCTGAGTAGCAATGGACATGTACAGACAATTGATCAATATATGAGCTGGTCATGCACACAGCTTGACGTGCACATCGAAATGCTTCAGGTTGCCATGACAAAGTGCTCCAACAATATCAACCTCAAGCTGTCACAACTTTTGACAATGCAATGTACAGACTCTCATTATGATGTCCAGTGGCAAATGTAATGTGTGTGAAACGTTGATGTTGGTAGAAACATAACATACATTGTGTGTCTCCTCCAAACACAGGGGATGCTGGGGACACAGCACGACCTGAAGAAGAGTCCCAGTCCCAGACTCTGGCGGACCCTGAGCTCACCGGTGTGGATCAGTCCCTGTCCTCTTCGGACGACGACCCTGAACAACCTGGCACCTCCGGTGTGACTCATCGTGCAGCCCCAGCAGCAGTAACATCAGCACCCCCTGCAACCACACCTGCCACATCTGATACCACACCGAGTAGCCCTGCCGACACGGACAGGCCGAGGCCACTGAACAACAACGGAACAGGTACACAGGGCACCCTGGAATCAAGGGACAACACCACCGTCGCAAACACTCAAGTGGTCCCAGTGTTGCCTGTGCCGGCCACGGCAGCTCCTGCCCGTGTGGGTAGGGGCGGTGGGAGGGTGGGCAGGCAGAGGACACGGCCTGCAGAGGGGGCTGGACTGCATGATGAGCCACACCTGGGACGCATCATAGATGCGTACCAGGAAAGCACCGGAGGATTTGGACAGGTAGTGGGGATCCTCAAGGACATCAAAGAACAGCATGCTGCACATCATGCCCGCTTGGACTCCCACATGTCCCGGATGGAGTCCAAGTGGGACAAATTGGATGAACTAACAGCGGTGCATAGGGACATACTGACCTGCCTCCGCCAGATCAGCACCAACATGTCCACACCTCCCTGTGCGCCCACAACATCTGTTGCCACAACATCCGCAACTGCCACAGGGAGGGAGGAGGACTCTGGCGGAGAGTCCTCTGCACCGCAGCTGCCTGCACATGAGGGTCCCCCGAGAAAGAAGAGGGGTCGTCCAAAGAAGGGGAATTGAGACGCTGATGGCCATGCATATCCCCCAGGAACTCAACACCTGTTCTGTATGTCGTCCCTTGTGTGCAAACCAATTAACCTTGTCGACTGACACACAAATCTCCCACTTGACATGGAGGGTCAAAGCTGTGACAATGCAGCTAATGACTGTGGATTCTACTCTGGACATTTCATCTCTTAAGACTACCAACTCACCTGTGAACTTTGGATTACCATCACATTGTACAGCACTTCAAAATCCGTTCACCATCCTTACACATGTCTGTAAATAAAATCACATTCACACAATACTTGCCTCTGTCGTGATTTATACTTTGTCTGTGTCATGGCGATGATGATCTGATAAGGAACACTGTGCATGCAAACTACCACAGCAATGTGAACACCGTAATGTGAGTCATGGTAATGTGACACATATGAGGGAGACACACCACTAGGGCAACACAAGACATACTCACCATGTCCAGCTAACTCATCCTCATAAGTGATGTCAACAGGAAATACAGTGGAATGCACATACACCACACCCATCCTGGGTCAGTGGCAAGCATTCCACAGGTACAGGATGCTAATGACTGTCTGATGTGTAGATACACACGGAGCACATCCCAAAGTGAAGCACAGGTTTATTACAGATTCACAACGTGAAAAGCCCACAACTGATGCAAGTTAACCTCACGTAACAGTGAGCAAACATTAAACAAGTTGTAAACAAGGAAAGTCCAGGGGTGTGTGGCACATCATTGGTTGGGACAACGACTACTTGCACTCTGGAACAAGGATCTGGGTTTTGGGGTTCAGACCTCACCATACAGCAGCCAAAGTACCCTGTGAAGGACAGACAGAAAACACAATCAAAAACCTTGAATTACAGCATACAACAACAATATACATGCCCACAAATGTAACAAAACTACGTACACACAACATATCAATCAGCTAAACACTGTTTGGGAGTACAGACTACCTGAAAGGACACATCACAGCAAGCATCCTGACAAGTAGCACACAGTCACACTCAAGCAGCACAAGTGCACCACCAACAGATATCAGGCAAACACAATACTTTGAAGACACATCAGTGTATACTCACATTCATGTGAAGAAGTTGAGGATCAGCTGGCTACGAACATCATCCTCACCCTCATCATCACTGGCATCATGCCCCAGGGCAGGATCCTCCCTGGCTGGCGGATGTTGGTCATCGTCATCTTGGATCAGAGGCAACTCCTTCCTCACTGCCAGGTTGTGTAGCATGCAGCACACTATGAAGATTTTGCACACCTTAGCAGGTGCATATGGGAGGGCCCCTCCTGTCTTGTCCAGGCAGCGGAATCTGCTTTTCAGGAGACCAAATGTCCGCTCGATCACTCTCCTGCTCCGACCATGTGCCTCATTGTAGAGCATCTCCGCCGGTGTCACAGGGTTCCTGAGGGGTGTCAGCAACCACGGCATGTTGGGGTATCCGGAGTCACCTACATAAAGACAATAGCACATTAGATGAGTCTTAAAAGAGGGTGTAAATAAACTTTAGCAAAATCACATAATAGTAAACAGTCAGTACACACTGACAAGCCAGGCACGCTGGTGCTGCATCTGTGACATAATCGTTGGGATGCGACTACTCCGCATGATGTAAGCGTTGTGCGCTGAACCTGGGAAACGTGCACAAACATGTGAAATGGTCATGTCGGCCAGACATACCACCAGAGCATTGATTGAGTGGAAATGTTTCCTATTCCGGTAGGTCTGCTCATGTGCCTGTGGTGGTACCAAAGCCACATGTGTCCCATCAATGGAGCCAATGACATGTGGCATCCTTCCCAGGGCATAGAAGTCACCCTTGATGTCAGAGAGTCGTTGTGGTGTTGGGAAATGGATGTAGTGGTTGAGGAAATGCAACATCGCCTCCAACACATCTCGTAGCACACGGCTGAACATGGTCTGTGACATCCCACCAGCAGTAGCAACTGTGTGTTGGAAGGTACCGGTGGCAAAGAAGTGTAGGGTTTCCATCACCTTCACCTTGGGGGTCAGCGCAGTAGGGTATGTCCGGCCAGGTTGCAAGTGTGGTGCCAACTGCTCCGCCAAATCTTCAATCAGTGGCCTAGTGAAGCGGTACCGTCGCATGCAGTCACGTTCAACCATGGTGACAAGGTCAGGGAACGGTCTGTGGACAGCTGGTCTCCTGCTGTACATAGATGAGCAAAGACAGTTTGTCAGTTCCCCTATCTAGGTGCCAGTGTACATGCTAAATAGCACATGAAACAACAGGATACAAAGACATGATGTATGTGCTGTAGTGTATGTGCACACATGTCAGATACATGCCCATCATCTGAAATCTCAGCTCTACAGGTCCACACAACAAGGTCCATGTTGTGCTGTGACCAATCTATGGACTCTGCCACAGTACATCAGTATGAGTGTCACATACCAGACACACACCACAGTCACTAGTGAGGACAGATGTCTACCACACATCACAGGTTTTTGACAGACACACACAGGGACCTTGTGTCGCCACAAGGACACCATCATGATGTAGCATCTCATATACACACCACAACGCACACATGACACACACATGAAGTGCCACAATGTTTCTTTGCATCTCACACATGGTGTCTGTGACACACAGACGCCACATCAACTCACATTGACAATACACATGGATGTGGTGACCGTTTGACATTGAGCACATGAAATCAGAGTCATCTCCGTAGCTAAATGCACACATACTGTGGATGAACATCACAATTGTGGCACTGGGACACCCTGTGACACACATCCCGTTCCACCTAAGAGTCAGGGTGTATGTCACATGTCATACACAATGTACCCCGGGAACTGTGTACATGCCTCATGCCCTGAACTGCACAGTCGTCAATCACAGTGGTTATGTGTCCAACACACAGCGGTATCTGTCCCCATGACACCTTGCCCTGCCTGGGAGTGGGTGCCACTAAGTGACACATACCAAATGACATGTTTACCCACATATACACACATAGGTAATGCAGCCTGACATGCCCCTTGATATACTGTGTCACAGGCTGTATTGTTGTTGGTGTGCCCATGAGTCCATGGAAAGCTATTGTGGGTGGAACACTTAGCACATTGCCTGCAATGGTGACTGACGCGGGTGACCAATTCAAAAGACGCGTCGGACGCCTAGGGAACGAGGCGAGCACACGCCTTGCACACACACCTTGCACATTGACTGCAATGGGGACTGACGCGGGTGACCAATTCAAAAGACGCGTCGGACACCTAGGGAACGAGGCGAGCGCACGCCTTGCACACACGCCTTGCACATTGACTGCAACGGGGACTGACGCGGGTGACCAATTCAAAAGATGCGTCGGACACCTAGGGAACGAGGCGAGCGCACGCCTTGCACACACGCCTTGCACATTGACTGCAATGCGGACTGACGCGGGTGACCAATTCAAAACACGCGTCAGACACCTAGGGAACAAGGCGAGCGCCCGCCTTGCACACACGCCTTGCTCATTGACTGCAATGGGGACTGACGCGGATTTGGCCCTTGTACGATTCGTGTTGTGAAAAATCAGTTGGCTCCCTACAACAATGTATCAGACTCGTTGGTGTAATGGGTTTGAAATATTTGAACGATGCGGAAGGTGTGTACG
This sequence comes from Calotriton arnoldi, assembly GCA_963921515.1. NCBI lineage: Eukaryota > Metazoa > Chordata > Amphibia > Caudata > Salamandridae > Calotriton > Calotriton arnoldi. The sequence continues at coordinate 448,454 of CAWUFW010000399.1, forward strand.
AGCCGTGCAATGCGATGGATTGGCCAGATTCATAGGATGCAAACGTGTTGGACCTATCGCTTTGGACGCATGGGACAGAATCTGCCTCAGCAGCACAGATATAAGGCTGTCTGTTCCCCTGAGAGCTCACTTGCCTGCACTACATGCTCCAGATTGACATCTCTGCTACCACTGCTGCTGTCTCTGCATCCTCTGGCTCAAAGAATGGCACGTACTGTGGATAGGGCCCCAGCCTTCACAGAGGAGGAGAACAAGGCCCTGCTGGACAGCCTCCTTCCACAGTACAGCAAGCTGTATGGGACACCAGGGGAGCAGGTGAGTGTGCATTCCACATCCCTTTTTCATTGTGCATGTTGTCTTACTGGCACTAATGGCATTGTGTACACCAGTGGCTAGCATGCTCACTGAGTAGTTGTTACCCCCAAAGTGTGTATGTACCTGTAGTGGACAGGTACTGTCCATGAAAAGGGCATTTTAACACAGTTATTATACTCAGGCAATGTTTCAATTTTGTAAATGCAGGACAACTCAATCACCATAGTTGCACTACCCGTGTACATCATATGCCCTTGTGATGAAGACATGTTTATCCAACTGTGTGTTGCCCAAACATGTTGCATTTCTGGTAATGGACTTTTATCCTTGTCATCCTCACAGGTTGATACCCATCAGAAGCAGGAGATATGGCTGACCATTGCCCGGGCTGTTCGTTCTGTGGGGGTCTACAGACGCCGCATCCGCAACTGCCAGAAGAGGTGGTAGGACCTTCGTGGCTGGACCCAGAGGATCGCCAGAGTCCAGCTGAAGCTGTCGCCTCCTCACAGAAGGGGCGGACGACGGACACTGACCCCTCACATGCACCGGATCCTGGCGGTGGTCTTCCCTGACCTGGATGGGCAGTGAAAGGCCAGACAGCAGCAAGGAGGGGGTAAGTGCATGCCTTTTCTGTGAACTATGTGTCACATGCTCTTTGCACTCCTTCATCCTGGTTACACTCCCACAGATCTCCTGTCTGCTTGAACAGGAGTCATGTTCCTAAATTAGTTCATGGCCCATCCTCATCTGATACACAGGTCTGGCCTTTTCAGTCAGTGACTTGTGTCACTTGTGTTGTGTGTCCCTGCTGTTGTCCAAAATTAACGGTGGTAAACAGCATCTGCTACCGGTGCATTGTTTTGTCCTCATGAGTGAGGCAATTGATTGCCATGTGTCTGCACATTGCCAGAAATCAGACATGTACTCTATGTGGGCAAATTATATGTGTTCCAATTGATGCTTTGGCTCACCATATGTGTCTGTGGTATTTACCACACAGCCATGCAGCAGGTAAGACAATCTTGGGGCCTCATAATAATGTACATCATATGTGTCACACATGCATGAACACATGCCTAGTGTTCAGGGTAATCCCATGTTGCACATGGAACTGGACAGGTATGCCTACTCCGGACATGAGGAACACTCTGTGCTCCTACTCCTGTGTGTCAACCTACATTTAGTTAATTGTGAAATATGCAATATGGTGTCTGCCTCGGTGTCATTCTGGAGTGGCCTAGCATCTTAGACTCCTGTGGTGTTGAGCATTTTGCTTTTGGCAGCTAGCTGAGGTGTGGCTAATGGATCATCACAATGGGGAAAAACATAGGTGTGTGATCACTTGACGGTGCATAATGATGTATTATACATAATAGTGCAGGCAGCCTCAATTCGTTCTCATCAGACTGTGATGTTATCATGTTCACAGATTGGTGCTTGCAGTCACTCAACTGTCGCATTTGTATTACGTGGGATCATCATATGCCTTAAGATGTGTGTAGCAGTAGTGGAACATGTGCACTTGACAGCTGCAGGGCTTACATTCCCCAAAATGATTATGATTGTGACACAGTGCAGACCTTTTTATTTATGGATGCACTGCACCTGTGATTTTATCCAGTGATGACTGATTAGCCAGACTGGCCCGTAGCATGGTATCCCACTTGCTAATGTGTATCCTGCCGTTATGTCAGTTGTACTGCATACACTCTATTGTGGCATTGACCATCAATACATGGGCACATCATGGTGTCTTGTGAAGGAAGCATATCCATTTTACTGACAATGAGTTTGGCCATCCCTCATCCTGACACATGTACTGAGTCAGTGGCAGGAGATGGGATATGTGTGTACTGACACATTTCATTCACAATTTAAGATGTTCTGAGATATGTCTATGCAGTGCATGTGTGCACATATAAGTAGTGGCATACTACATGCACCAGACGGATGGGTCCATGGAGGGGAAGTGTATGAGTGGCATGGTTGACTGGCAGAATGACAGGTGTATTTTTCAATATGTGCCAGCACTTCTAGCAATATTTAGCAAATGCGGAAAATGCGTCATCTGTAATGTGCTGTAATGACTGTGATGTCTCAGGTGAAACAAGTGACTTATGCGTATCTGTTTATCCTGATTGTTTGCAGAAGCATCTTCGGCTACTGGAGGAGACAGCTCCACGGACCAAGAGGAGCCGCAGAGCCAGACTGGGTCTGCTGGAGAGGAGTTGGAGGGACCCAGTGGCACAGAGGGTGAGGGGAGCCACACTGAGGATACCTCAGCTACAACCACCTCGGCTGAGGAACACAGCATCTCCAGTGAGAACTCCCTTGTGGAGGCGGGTGTCAGCAGACCCCAGACAACACCGAGCGAGTCTGTCCCCGCCACCACCACCATCTCCACCCTCCTATCTGCTCCCATCCCAGAGGTCCGTGGAGGCCCCCGTGTAAGGGAGCATGTCTCCTTTGTGCCTGGCACCGCACCCCCTGTTATGTTATGTTAGCCACATTTATAAAGCGCGCAGCTGCCCCAGCAAAGAGGCGTCCCGGCGCTGCCAGCAGCAGAGAGTAGCAGAGTCAAAGAGAGACTGGTAGGCAACAGAGAAGAGGGTAGGCGGCCTAAGCTTGTGGAAAGAGAAAGGTTTTAATAGCTTTCCTGAAAGCTAGTAACTCATTTAGGCAGCGGATCTGAGGGGGCAGAGAATTCCATAGTTTAGCGGCCGTGTGGTGGAAAGAGCGACCACCGGCCCGTGCACGCTTCACCCGGGGGACAGTGACTAAGTGCTGCCCCGAGGAATGCAATTCGCGCAAGGGTTTGTAGGGGGTTAGCATATTGGCAAGAAGGCAGGGTGAAGCAAGTTTCAGGATCTTAAAGGATAGGCAGAGTGCCTTAAATTGGATCCGTTTGGCCACCGGGAGCCAGTGAAGCCGCCGAACGGCGTCAGTGGAGGAACAGTGACGTGAGAGCCCTAAAAGGGCTCTAGCAGCCGCATTCTGCACACGCTGTAGTCGCATTACCTCAGCCTGATTGGCTCCTAAGAGGAGCGAATTAGCGTAGTCCAGTCTGGATAAAATAGCCGATTGGACGATCAGCTGGCGGGTGAGCGGATTGAAAAACTTCAGCAGCGGCTTAAGACCCCGCAAGAGACCAACGCAGGTGTCAGCGACTTTTTTTGTGTGTTCTTGGAAGCTAAGGGAGGAATCCATCCAGACCCCTAAGTTCTTAACCACCAACTTAGGGGTGGGGGTGTCTCCAAGCACACTAGGCCACCACTGCTCATTCCAGAGGTTCCTGTCCTTCCCCACCAACAATACCTCCGTTTTAGTGGCGTTCAACTGAAGGCAGTTAGAGTTCATCCATTCTGCTACGGCGGCCAGGCCACTCCTAAATCTGAGGGCGTCCAGTGGAGAGCCATCAGATAGGGCCACCACTAGCTGCGTATCGTTGGCATAAGAGACCATAGTGAGGCCCATCTTCTTGGCCACCGTAGCAAGAGGCTGGACATATAAATTGAACAGTACGGGGCTCAGAGCCGAACCCTGGGGTACCCCTTGCCCAATGGAGTGGGGCTGGGAGAGGAACGGGGGGGCTGACACGCAAAAAGATCTATCGCTCAGGAACGACTTAAGCCAATCGAGTGCGAGGCCTACTACTCCAGCCGCCTCCAGCCGTTGTAGCAGAATCACATGTGAAATCGTGTCAAACGCAGCACTGAGGTCGAGTAAAATCAGATCTGCAGTATGACCAGAGTCCAGGATGGTCTGTAGGTGAACAGTCATAGCCAGCAGAGCTGTCTCTGTGCTGTGACCTGCACGAAAACCGTTTTGCGAGGGGTCCAAAATATTATTAGTGTTGAGGAATTTAGTAATGATACTGTTAACATGGGCCTCCGCAATCTTAGCCACCCACGGCAGGAGGGAGATAGGCTGGAAATTTTCCAGCTTTGCAGGGTCCAGTGAAGGTTTTTTAAGGATGGGGGAGACCCTAGCTTGTTTCCAAAGAGCAGGGACCACAGCAGTGGTAAATGAGGAGTTAATGATCTGGCATAAAGGAGTCAAAAAAAGAGATAGTGATTCTCTAAACTGAGCAGGTCTCAGAGGATCAGCCGGAGAGCCAGATTTAACTTTCTTACTCAAGAGAATAAGCTCGTCCTGTGAAATACTGGGGATAGCTGTTAGAGAATGCAGGGGGGGGGTACGCAGCAGGAGGCCGTAAAGGACGGCTTTTGTGGAAAAGAACGGTAAATAGTGTCCACCTTGTTAACAAAAAACAGCGCCAGGTCTTCACAATGTTGCTCAGTAATGGTCGCAGAGGCCTGGGGTTTATTTCTTCCTCTCAATTCTTTCAGAATTTTAAAAATACATTTAGACGGGTTAGGACTCAAATGTATTTTGTTAGCATAATAGTCAGCCCGGGCGATGCAGACATTTCTATGGTAGTTTTTAATCGCAGCCAGGTAGGTTTTTTTAGTTATAGTGTTCTCCACAAGCGCTCTAGTTTCTTACATGCTTTCCGCAGAGTGGCCAGTGTATCATTGTACCAAGGGCTGGGGTCCGCAGAGCGGCCTTTCATCCATTTAGTGGAGAAGTGTGGCTCAATGGTTAGAGCGGCAGACCCTGATGCAGAGATCTGGCCCGGGACCAGGGTTCAATTCCTGCCTCGGCGGGTCTTGGGCTAAAACTTCCTCGGACCTGATAATTCTCGCCTCGGTGCCTATTCTAATCATGGGTCCCACTCTGCAACTCTGGGCAATAGCTTGCTTAATCTCCACAATGGCCCCACCAGCGCTGGGATGCCTGGCTTCACCTTGGGGGTGCCCAGGAGTGGACATTTCACAGGGAAAAGCCAGGAAGGGTTCCACAGCGGTATGCGTTCAGCGCCAGGATGCCTCAGGGTAGCAGTGCGCTTTACAAGTACAAATTCATTTCATTTCATTTCATTTAGCTGGGATGATGGAGTCCAAAGATTGGACAATCCAGTTGCAGAAATCACTGTAAGCCCCTGTCTCCCCTGCTGTCCTGAGTGTGGAGTCTGTGGACTTGCTGAAGCAGCTCCATGTAGGGCAGACAGCGATGCTGAGTGTCCTCCATTCCCACACCAGTCTGTTGACACAACTGATGTCCTTCATGGAGGGCATCTCATCAAACATGTCTGCCCTACATCGGACTATTCAGGCCATGGCCTCCACACAGACGTCAGCAGTGTCCCTCCTCCAACAGTCCCTCACCCCTCCTACCTCTGCCACATCCACAATCCCCACTGCCCTACCTGTCCAACGCACACACACACACCAGCACCGGCACGCACCACAACAGACACAAGCAGCACACAGCCACGCTAGCCAAAATCCAGAGCCACAGGCACGCACACTCCGGGGACTGATGGCACACACACAGGGGATGGGTCACAGACGCACAAACAGACATCCACAAGCACTCCGCAGTCCTCAGATGCCTCTCCTCCAAAACCCCTTCCCTTGCCTCACCTGCAACCCCCCCTTCCCAGCAGCTCTTCCTCTGTGACCTTGGCCTCTTCCCCACCGATCCATCTGCTCCAACTCACAAGGGGAAGAGGAAGTCACCACGCACAGGGGGGAGTTCCCCTGCCACACGGACACCCTCCCCCAGGTGCACGGACACTGAGGCCCCCATCCGCAAGTCCCCCCGGACTAGGAAGAGCAAGACCCCACCACAATCCCGCAGCTCCACCACACAGTATCTGTCCTGCAGCCCCCAGGCCACCACTCCACACACACCGATACCGCATCCCCAAAATGATTAGGCCCTCCCCCCTACCACATGCACTTCCACCCCCACCTTACACGCTCAGCCTGTTCCTGCCACTGGTGTGGAGTCCGTGTCTCCCCCCTCTGTCCTGCCCACCTCACCTGGACCCCATGATACTACTTTGGAGGTTGGCACTGCAGTGGAGAGCTCTTCCACCCCGTTTGACTTTGGCACTGCAGTGGAGACCACGTCCACACCATCTGACCTGCCCACTGCTGTGGTGCCGGCAACCACCCCATCTGACTTCATCCCTGCAATTATGACGGTGCCCACTGTGTCAGGCACCTCCACTGCAGTTGCCCGTGACACTCCAGCACCCATCACCCCTCCCCTGCCCCATTCTGCTGTCCCCTGATCCTGTCCCTGCGGTGCCTGGCCTGCCCCATGTATGCCCCTCCAAGGGGAGATGTCCCCTGGTCGTAGCAGTGCAGGCAAGCAAAGGGTGACAACTTGTCACATGTCACCATGGTTGAATTGAGAAATGGTCTGGCCATTGGCCTTTTGACATTGTGGACTCGAATTACCATTTTTGAAGCGTTTCATTTTTTAATAAAGCAAATTGTTGTTATCCATTGTTGTTGCATCTAATGTACATGATGTTGATGATGAGTATCATGGACTTGATGTTGTACTTGTGTTTTGAAGGTACAACAGGATGATTTGTTGATGTGATGGACTCCATGTGGTCCATGGGATATGTGTACTTTTCTGCTATGTGTTCCATGACATCCTTTGCTGCAATTACAGGGTGTAATGATTGCAAAATGTTGTAACCAGGATTATCTCTTTGGGTTTGCTACTTCACATCTTTGGCATACACTGTTGCACATATGTTGTACTTACATTTGGGCACATGGTGAGATTCCCTGACTGGGCCCATCTACACTGGACAGGCAGGTTTGTGCATCCATGGTACACAAGTCATCTGTGTCATCAGTGCAACTATCTCCACATGTGTATTGCGTATATGCAGATGACTGAAGGGACACTCCCGTACACATGTTGCTGTGACCAGAGCTTTCATTGTGTTGTAATTGTTGGCTCACTGTGCAAGTGGTGTGCTGGCATGACAGGACCCTGCACAAACAACGTTTTTCACAGCTGACATTCCCCAGGAGTGGAGACCCCTCATGGCATTGTGTCATTCGGTGGCATTGCCTGTGCACATGGTGTGTGTTGTGTGAGCATGTCTGTGTGTGTTGCCTTCCCTTTTTTCGACACAGCCTGTGTTCCATGCAGATGTTCCTGTTATGTGCACTTGCTGAGTTGTCCTGTGTTCATCAGACTTCTTTTCCCTGGGTTTACTGGGATGTAGGTGCATGGCAGACTACTGGTCATTAGGTTGTCATCCATGGCTGTTTTAGTTGTAATTTCAGGGGATGTTGTCAAACGCACATGGGACACATTCAGGATTCTCATTGGCAGTTATGTGTTTCAAACATCATGTTGTTTTCCCTATGTGGTATATGTCAGTGTGAGGCTCACTCGTATGTGTGTGTGACTACTCCCACTCATCAGGGTCATTGCTGCAATGTTGTAAGGTGTCAACATGTGTTCTTTGTGGGTATCATTTGGTTCCTCATTGGTGTAGGTGTGTGGCAGGGTTCCCAATGAATCGTGTTGTCTTCACATTATGCCCATGTTCCGCATACTGTGCAGTGTGGCAGACATTCACAGGTGTTGTTGACACGCCATGTGTGTTGATTTTTGTATACCTTAGATCCCCCCACCACCCCTGGGATTGTAATGGGTGCTTGAGCAATGTCAACAGTCCCTGTGTGCCTAGCTGATGCACATTGTTGCAGATCAGGGTGTGTGGTGTTGAGGGTGGCCACATGTGAGTTGTTTCATGTCTAGGTTCCTACCTACATTTTTCACATTGGTTGCAGGACATGGCCAGTGATTTGTGTTTATGGAGGTGTGATTTGAGTTTGTTGTTCTGGACACATGACCCAGTATGCACAGCTGACTGTGCTCCACAGTATAGGCAAAACAGACCTTTGTCATCACAGTGGGATTGGCGTACAGGCTACTGTCACCACAAATTAGGGTACTGGAGGGTAGTGCTGTAGTGGGTCTGTCTCTTGCTGTGTTGGTTGCTGTTCCACCCAGCTTGTGTCACATGAATACGTTGCTATACCACTCATCTGATGATGTATGCTTGACCACAAAGGGGTGCCCAGTTCATTAGTTACTTTTTGTATGGCACTGTGGACACATCGGTGTGATTGTAGTTCATCCCACCGTCATGTGTTGTGTACTAGCCTGGGGACACTGAGAAACACACACATGTTGTGTATGATATGCAGTGTGGGTCTTCCTGTCTGTGTTTGTGCATCTGCACCTCTGCATTGGTTTTGCTTTTGCGTTCCATTGTGTGGATGTAGTTTGAAGGTTTTTCCCTAATGTTCATGCATCTTGTAGCTCATCATCCTGCACATTGCTCATGTTTGGTATGTCCCATTGCTGCCATGGTATGGGACTTTGTCACCTAACATCGACAGTCTCCACAGGATTCCTCAGTTTGTGTGTCTGTTCGTAGAGATATGTGTGTATGCATCATGATGCTCACTTTTCACATAGTCTAATTGGACACTGTGGGCATTGTCAGGGCTCATGGCCAATGCTTGTCTGCACATGGCAGAGGGAGTTCTTGTGATACACAGCAATCTGTGCCTCTCAAATCTATGTTTGTATGTGACACAACCACCACATTGCCACTACATTGGTTGTGGATTTGGGACCAGTGAGCACAAATGCTGGTCTGGTGATGCTGCTATTATTTTGTCCACACTCACCTGGTCACTGTAGTGATGTGGGTTTTGGAACCCATTACCACAATGTTCCTGAGATGCTGGAGTTTTGAACCCCACACTCATCTTTTGGGTACACATGTGATGGGAGTCACATTGTATGTTCACTATCAGAATCAGTGTTGTGGGCATTTGGCACACACATACATAGAATCTTGCAAAGATGGTAGGGGTGGGGGTTTGCTTAGTGACCCTATGCGTGTGAATGCTGGTGGTGCAGGGCATCCAGCACCCTATGAGTGGGGATGGTAGTGGTGCAGGGCATCCAGCCCCCTATCAGTGGGGATGGTAGTGGTGCAGGGCATCCAGCCCCCTATGAGTGGGGATGGTAGTGGTGCAGGGCAGCCAGCCCCCTATGAGTGGGGAGGGTAGTGGTGCAGGGCATCCAGCCCTCTATGAGTGGGGATGGTAGTGGTGCAGGGCAGTCAGCCCCCTATGAGTGGGGGGTACTGGTATTGATGGGCATCCAGCCCCCTATGAGTGGGGATGGTAGTGGTGCAGGGCATCCAGCCCCCTATGAGTGGGGATGGTAGTGGTGCAGGGCAGCCAGCCCCCTATGAGTGGGGATGGTAGTGGTGCAGGGCATCCAGACCCCTATGAGTGGGGGGTACTGGTATTGATGGACATCCAGCCCTCTATGAGTGGGGATGGTAGTGGTGCAGGGCATCCAGACCCCTATGAGTGGGGGGTACTGGTATTGATGGACATCCAGCCCCCTATGAGTGGGGACGGTAGTGGTGCAGGGCATCCAGACCCCTCACAGTGGGGGGTACTGGTATTGATGGGCATCCAGCCCCCTATGAGTGGGGATGGTAGTGGTGCAGGGCATCCAGACCCCTATGAGTGGGGGGTACTGGTATTGATTGGCATCCAGCCCCCTATGAGTGGGGATGGTAGTGGTGCAGGGCATCCAGCCCCCTATGAGTGGGGGTTACTGGTATTGATGGGCATCCAGCCCCCTATGAGTGGGGATGGTAGTGGTGCAGGGCATCCAGCCCCCTATGAGTGGGGATGGTAGTGGTGCAGGGCATCCAGCCCCCTATGAGAGGGGATGGTAGTGGTGCAGTGCAGCCAGCCCCTATGAGTGGGGATGGTAGTGGTGCAGGGCAGCCAGCCCCCTATGAGTGGGGATGGTAGTGGTGCAGGGCATCCAGACCCCTATGAGTGGGGATGGTAGTGGTGCAGGGCATCCAGACCCCTATGAGTGGGGGGTACTGGTATTGATGGGCATCCAGCCCCCTATGAGTGGGGATGGTAGTGGTGCAGGGCATACAGACCTCTATGAGTGGGGGTACTGGTATTGATGGGCATCCAGCCCCTATGAGTGGGGATGGTAGTGGTGCAGGGCATCCAGACCCCTATGAGTGGGGGTACTGGTATTGATGGGCATCCAGCCCCCTATGAGTGGGGATGGTAGTGGTGCAGGGCATCCATACCCCTATGAGTGGGGGGTACTGGTATTGATGGGCATCCAGCCCCCTATGAGTGGGGATGGTAGTGGTGCAGGGCACCAGACCCCTATGAGTGGGGATGGTAGTGGTGCAGGGCAGCCAGCCCCCTATGAGTGGGGGGTACTGGTATTGATGGACATCCAGCCCCCTATGAGTGGGGACGGTAGTGGTGCAGGGCATCCAGACCCCTCACAATTAGGGTACTGGAGGGTAGTGCTGTAGTGGGTCTGTCTCTTGCTGTGTTGGTTGCTGTTCCACCCAGCTTGTGTCACATGAATACGTTGCTATACCACTCATCTGATGATGTATGCTTGACCACAAAGGGGTGCCCAGTTCATTAGTTACTTTTTGTATGGCACTGTGGACACATCGGTGTGATTGTAGTTCATCCCACCGTCATGTGTTGTGTACTAGCCTGGGGACACTGAGAAACACAACACATGTTGTGTATGATATGCAGTGTGGGTCTTCCTGTCTGTGTTTGTGCATCTGCACCTCTGCATTGGTTTTGCTTTTGCGTTCCATTGTGTGGATGTAGTTTGAAGGTTTTTCCCTAATGTTCATGCATCTTGTAGCTCATCATCCTGCACATTGCTCATGTTTGGTATGTCCCATTGCTGCCATGGTATGGGACTTTGTCACCTAACATCGACAGTCTCCACAGGATTCCTCAGTTTGTGTGTCTGTTCGTAGAGATATGTGTGTATGCATCATGATGCTCACTTTTCACATAGTCTAATTGGACACTGTGGGCATTGTCAGGGCTCATGGCCAATGCTTGTCTGCACATGGCAGAGGGAGTTCTTGTGATACACAGCAATCTGTGCCTCTCAAATCTATGTTTGTATGTGACACAACCACCACATTGCCACTACATTGGTTGTGGATTTGGGACCAGTGAGCACAAATGCTGGTCTGGTGATGCTGCTATTATTTTGTCCACACTCACCTGGTCACTGTAGTGATGTGGGTTTTGGAACCCATTACCACAATGTTCCTGAGATGCTGGAGTTTTGAACCCCACACTCATCTTTTGGGTACACATGTGATGGGAGTCACATTGTATGTTCACTATCAGAATCAGTGTTGTGGGCATTTGGCACACACATACATAGAATCTTGCAAAGATGGTAGGGGTGGGGGTTTGCTTAGTGACCCTATGCGTGTGAATGCTGGTGGTGCAGGGCATCCAGCACCCTATGAGTGGGGATGGTAGTGGTGCAGGGCATCCAGCCCCTATCAGTGGGGATGGTAGTGGTGCAGGGCATCCAGCCCCCTATGAGTGGGGATGGTAGTGGTGCAGGGCAGCCAGCCCCTATGAGTGGGGAGGGTAGTGGTGCAGGGCATCCAGCCCTCTATGAGTGGGGATGGTAGTGGTGCAGGGCAGTCAGCCCCCTATGAGTGGGGGTACTGGTATTGATGGGCATCCAGCCCCCTATGAGTGGGGATGGTAGTGGTGCAGGGCATCCAGCCCCCTATGAGTGGGGATGGTAGTGGTGCAGGGCAGCCAGCCCCCTATGAGTGGGGATGGTAGTGGTGCAGGGCATCCAGACCCCTATGAGTGGGGGTACTGGTATTGATGGACATCCAGCCCTCTATGAGTGGGGATGGTAGTGGTGCAGGGCATCCAGACCCCTATGAGTGGGGGTACTGGTATTGATGGACATCCAGCCCCTATGAGTGGGGACGGTAGTGGTGCAGGGCATCCAGACCCCTCACAGTGGGGGTACTGGTATTGATGGGCATCCAGCCCCCTATGAGTGGGGATGGTAGTGGTGCAGGGCATCCAGACCCCTATGAGTGGGGGTACTGGTATTGATTGGCATCCAGCCCCTATGAGTGGGGATGGTAGTGGTGCAGGGCATCCAGACCCCTATGAGTGGGGATGGTAGTGGTGCAGGGCAGCCAGCCCCCTATGAGTGGGGATGGTAGTGGTGCAGGGCATCCAGCCCCCTATGAGTGGGGATGGTAGTGGTGCAGGGCATCCAGCCCCCTATGAGTGGGGGTTACTGGTATTGATGGGCATCCAGCCCCCTATGAGTGGGGATGGTAGTGGTGCAGGGCATCCAGCCCCCTATGAGTGGGGATGGTAGTGGTGCAGGGCATCCAGCCCCCTATGAGAGGGGATGGTAGTGGTGCAGTGCAGCCAGCCCCTATGAGTGGGGATGGTAGTGGTGCAGGGCAGCCAGCCCCCTATGAGTGGGGATGGTAGTGGTGCAGGGCATCCAGACCCCTATGAGTGGGGATGGTAGTGGTGCAGGGCATCCAGACCCCTATGAGTGGGGGGTACTGGTATTGATGGGCATCCAGCCCCCTATGAGTGGGGATGGTAGTGGTGCAGGGCATACAGACCTCTATGAGTGGGGGTACTGGTATTGATGGGCATCCAGCCCCTATGAGTGGGGATGGTAGTGGTGCAGGGCATCCAGACCCCTATGAGTGGGGGTACTGGTATTGATGGGCATCCAGCCCCCTATGAGTGGGGATGGTAGTGGTGCAGGGCATCCATACCCCTATGAGTGGGGGTACTGGTATTGATGGGCATCCAGCCCCCTATGAGTGGGGATGGTAGTGGTGCAGGGCACCAGACCCCTATGAGTGGGGATGGTAGTGGTGCAGGGCAGCCAGCCCCCTATGAGTGGGGATGGTAGTGGTGCTGGGCTCCCCCCCCTAGGTGTGGGCACTGCTGGTGGTGTGGACCATGCTACCCCTGTGGTTTTGCTTTTGCTGGTGGACGGCATGTCCCCCCCCTTATGTGTGTGTAGCATTTCGCGTGTTCGTGACATTTGTTTCTGTGGGTGTCTGACTTACCGTCTGCGACGTACGCGTCTGTTCATGATCCGGTCATAGATATACAGTACTGGGATGACCTGCGCGATGGGATTCATCATTGGTTCGTCTCGTACTTGCTGATTGTTGCTCCATCTCGTACACGTTGTGAGTTGGTCCGTTTCGTAGCAGTGGATCGTGTTGTGGCACGAATCGGACCTGCTATTCATCTCTCCCGGATGCTGTGACGTGCTGCTAGTGGCGACCCGTTCAGCGCGTAGGATTTGCGCATCGTACTTGTCCGGCCGAAAACTATTGTGGAAATTGCTTCCGGGCGACTCGGAAGGGCGTTTGGATAAGCGGCTCGTACGTCAAATGTTGCTGGAATCGAAGCCTACGTGTCGTTCGGAATTGTGGCACTTTTGCGCATCGTACTTCATCGCCCGGACGGACCGGCTCCCAGTACGAGTCGGTCGCAAGGTAAGACTACGGACAGCTCTCAGAGGGCTGTCCGAGCGAGATCGGAATCGGCCCCAAAGTATTAGAAAGATGAATAAATATTAGTTTTCAAAAATAGCTACGCTCTATTGCTTGCTTGTAGTTCCAAAGTCTGAAAATTTGGAGTGAGACAGTAGTTTTGAAATGTATGAATTTCTTGCTTTCTGAAATTGATTTATAACCCTTCAGACATTTATCCCAGATGTTCCCTCATCGACTTAGGATGCAGGCCACAGATGCCACGTTCAAACTCACATCAGACCAGCATTATGCCCAGGAGGATGGTGTGACATGAACAAAAGTCAGGAGATGTTCATTCTCTGTCAAAATTAGAGAACCATCAGTTAATTACGACCCTGGAATTATATGTCAAGTTGTGTTCCCTGTTAGACCTGTCAGCCTTAGGGCGGTCTTCCCCCAAACCTTTTGCCTGCTTGTCTCCAACTATGCTGAATTATTTTTGTTGGCCTTAGGACTCTGAGCACTTTACCACTGCCAATCAGTGTTAAAGTGTGTGTGCTTCTCCCCTAAAACATGGTCTGAGTGACTTATCCACAATTGGCATAGTCAATGTATCTATAAGTCCCTAGTAGAGTGCACTATATGTGCCCAGGGCATGTAAATTAAATGCTACTAGTGGGCCTGCAGCACTGATTGTGCCACCTACACAAGTAGCACTTTAAACATGTCTCACGCCTGCTACTGCAGAGCCTGTGTGTGCAGTTCACACTGCCATGTTGACTTGGCATTTAAAGCCACTTGCCAAACATTAAACTCCCCTTTTATTACATATAAGTCACCCATAAGGTAGGCCCTAAGTAGCCCATATGGCAGAGTGCTGTATGATCAAAAGGTAGGACATGTAATTTTAAGTTTTGCAAGTACTGGTAGTGAAAAACACCCAAATTCGTATTTCACTTCTGTGAGGCCTACGCCCTCATAGGTTAACATTGGGAATTCCTCATTTCACTTATAAACTGTAATTCCTTATTGAGAAGAGTACATTTGTCATGTTTCTTATCATTGGAATGGTCATGATAGATCCTCTTGACTGGTAAAGGTGAATTTATCATTACCCTTTTATAAACACCACTTTTAGAAAGATTGCATTTTTCTGCTCTTAGCCCTGTGTGCCTGTAGCCTGTCTCCAATACACGTTTAGGGTGGATGACAGCTGGACTTTGTGCATTCTCTCTAGACAGCCACACATAAAAGGAACTTAGGTGTGACTGAGTAGCTGCCCTCCTTGCCTGCCTGAGAATTACTCGACCCACATCACTTGAACCCAGAGTGATTCGAAGTGCTTGTCTGCTTGACTCCTGTTCTGAAGTCTCAGGAACATCAAAGACTTCCAACCACCATGCTACACCACCTAGACTCTGCCATCTGCGAGTCTTTCCTGGGCTCTTGGGAGTGGGAATAAAGTGCTGCTCCAGCAGAAATCCTAAGGATCGAAGCAGATGCATCATCTCCTTTGCTCCTCGTATTTGGTCCTCATCGTCGACGCAACTGCGAATCAAAGTACTGTTTCAGCAGGCCAGGACTGGTCCCTGTATCTGACCCATGCTCCATCGTGGTCAGCCTGAGCTTTTGGATGTGATCCGATCTAGCGTGACCAGATAACCCGGATTGGCACTTTATATTTTTAAGCACTACATTTCATTTTATTCTTTAAACATTCATAACTCAGTTTCTACTTAATGGATTTTTGTCATTTGGTCTTGTTTGTTCATTAAATTAAGCTCTATTTTTCGAACTAGGTGTGGTGTCTTTTTGTGTGGTGTTTGTAATTGTTTTACTGTGTGAAGTGTTGCACAAATACTTTACACATTGCCTTTTAAGTTAAGTCTGACTGCTATGTGCCAAGCTACCAGAAGATGAGCACAGGTTAATTTAGGGTGTGTATCTGACTTACCCTGACTAGAATTGTGGTTCCTGCTTGACAGGGTGCATACCTCTGCCAACCAGAAATCTATTTTCTAACATTTCCCAAAAACATAAGACTGGCCTTTATGGTTCAACCTATCACCCGACATAACAGATGACCTATTATTTTCCAAATAAGCCAAGATACATATAATCAGTGTTATCCTATTGACCTGTACATTTGGGCTCCATTTACCACTATTTTCCATCCCTCTGTACAGCCTGTTTGCAACTGTAGCAGCCTATTAGCCCCAGCTCTCATGAAGTATAATGTTTATATTCACGTTAGGCATGTATGCACCTGTGTTATTTTCTGTAGTGTGACCGGTGGTCATCTGTGCATGTGTGGGATAAAACCTCTCTGATCTGCGTTACCTTTCTCATGGGTCAATGGTAAGGATTTTAATTCTACTGCAAGATCTATATTGTGCAGCCCAGGCCAGGTAGAGAAGCCACCAGGCCTCCACTTGTCCTGCGGCAGTCCTCCTTTGCCCTCTTCCTTTCCATCTTGTTGCTATTGGGATGGGATCAGCAATACTCTGATCTGCTGCCAAATTGTAAAAAGATTGGAATGCAGAGCCAAAAGAGGAGTCTCACCGGTGTACTCCCAAGGGAAAAGGGAAGTTTACCAGTGCACGCGCCAACCCATCAGGAGGAGGCATCGCCCCAATGACAACCATGGGACACCTCCAGTTCCAGCTCCAGACCAACCCCAACACCACCCTCCGCTGCACCCTTGTCTACGGGCCTCCTGGCCACCCTTCACTGATGCCATCGTAGACCTCATCACACCCCCAGGCTCTCACATCCACCGATTACATCCTACTCAGCAACCTCAACTTCCACCTGGAAAACCCCAGTGATCAGATTACAGCATCTCTTCTGGAGAACCTCGCCAGCACACTCGACCCCGTCTTCACCAGTGGGAACATCACCTACAGCCAAACCACCAAACTCCTTTGGATCAACCACCACTGCGTGCACTTTGCCTTCACCACTCCCACTGCACACCACCTCCAGAACCGCCCCACCTCCTGTCCGTCCGTAGCTGGAACAAGGCCATCGAAGAACATCTCATCGCCTTCCTCAGCACTACCACACCGCCGACATCAACAGAAGCCAACACCTGAGCGTGCAACCTTCCCCTATTGATCTCCAACTGCGCTGACACTCTGGCACCCCTCAAGAAGGCACCAGGCAAGCAACACGCCAAGAAAGCCTGCTGGTTTACTCCTGCCCTCCACGAGTCCAGACGCACCTGCAGACGACTCGAGAAGAGATGGAGGAGCAACAAAACCCCAGAAACCCACGCAACCTTCAAAACCGCCGTCAACGCACACCATCTCCTCCTCAAAACCATAAAGAAAATGGCCCTCCAAGACAGAATCAACGCCAATTCACACAACAGCAAAGAACTCTTCGCCATCTGCAAGGAGTTCGCCAGCTCTTCACGAATTAGGACCAGCATATCTGAACCACTGCTTCTCCCTCCACGTACCCGCCAGACAACTTTGCTCCGCCCTACTTGCCCTGGCCACCGTACCACAGATTCACAAGACCAGTACTGGAGGAAGATCTTTCTCCTACCTGGTATCCAAGACCTGGAACACTCTGCTCCTCCACCTGAGGTAATCCCCGTCATTGAGCCAATTCAGGAAGGATCTGAAGACGAAGCTCTTTGACTGAACTTCCATGCCCAGACGGATCAGCAGCCCCACTCCCCAGGGCCTGGAGACCCTCACAGGTGAGTAGCAGTGCTATACAAACTCCTAATTGATTGATTGATTGATTAACTAATGCTACACTTTAGGGGTATGGATGCAAGGCAGCTTCAAGCAGCTCGGCGGAGGAAGTGCGCTTCTGAGTGACTGAAACATTTGATTTCACAACAACGCAGCTTCTACGGTTCCTAGCACAGCACAGAGTCTGCTTTTGTACCCTTCATTCAAATGATTTTTTCTGTAGAATTTCAGCCACATGCTAGTCTCTTGGTAGGGTCCAGTGATGCTGATCATCCTTTCAAGTAGCTCAGTGGTGCTGGTGTCATCTTCTAGGCAAGGTCTAGCTGTGCTGGTGCATTCTCCTTTCTTCCCCCTCCTACATCAGAAAACAGTGAGTGAGTCATAATTTATTAGTACGGGGTGTCCATGAGAACAAGCATGTTACAATTGTCAACACATAGTCAAACACTGACAGTCTTATTTTTTAAGATGTTATAGCTGAATATTTTGGACAGGACACTCATTCTGTCCTCTTGGGTGGGAAGTTCAGTCTGATTATTAATCCTAACTCAGATAGGTCCAGCAATATGCCTAGATTCTAAATTGCAACCATGAAAATGCTCCTATGGTTCATGGCCAATTTGAATTGGTTGTTATCTAGCATAGAAGGTACCTCACAGTTATAACCACATGAGCCCAATTCAGCATCTAGAATAGATCTATACCTGGAGGCTAAGAATGCATGTAATTGGATTACAGATATTACAGAGGTAGACCATCAAGGTAGAAGATTCTTGGGCCATTCTTCACACTGGTGTTGAGGTTCCTAGACCAGCTCTGACTTGTTGTCCCTGGAGATTTCCTGCTGAATGTGACACCCCTGGATTACCTCATGGACATGTCAGGGTGAATGATCTTAGTTTCGCTCAAGTGATAAAGAATGCACATCAGAGATGTCAACTATTGCCAATATTATTCACTGTGGCCCTCAAAGCATTACTCAACTAGTTCCATTGTCATAAAGGTCTATGCTGTCATAATCATTTTTTTTTGCTTTCTCTGCATGCAGATGATATTTTTGCTTTTTGATCAGGAACATGGGTCAAACCTGTCCCCTGCTGTGGGAATTCCTGAAATTTAGTGGTGCGGCTCATCTATCAATAAACTGGTCTAAATCTGTAGTTTTCCCTGTCAACTCGAATACTAGGCAATGTGCTCTAGACTTCTCCTTGGCGGGATCACTGGCATAACATCGATCACAACAATATTGTGAACAAAAATTGTGTTTCTTCAAAAAGAACAAGGGAACCCACAAGGTAGATAAGGACCTTGGGTATCAGTTTTGTATTAAAACAATGGTCCTTAAACAGAGCAAAAATAGAAACGATAAATATAGACTTGAATCAGTGCTATATTGGGAGTGTCCAGCCGGACATTCAATTTAATGAAACAATGGAGTCAAAAATATAAGAAAAGCACATTAATATAGTGGGACGCAGTCCTCCATCCTACAGAAACACATGACAGGTACATAAAGACAAAGACATTTCAGGCAAGACAAGAGTAGCTTGTCAAAATTTAAATTATAGCAAGCTTAGTAGAAACAGTAAATGCACTTCTTTTAACACAATGGATTAATGTGCATGCTGTTTACATTGGTCGACGACGTTTCGACCCTTTCAAAACAATACTAGGATCATCATCAGGACAGTTATGTTACAAGCCTGAATTATAAAGTGCCTCGGAATTACAATTTACACACAACCGAAGCAAAAGGATGGTCCAATGAGTCACGAGGCTCGCACCGGTACGGGATCTTAACAATTTACGATACAAGGTAGACGGTTGGGATAAGGAATAAAGGTTCTCACGGCGAGGTGGCAATGCACGATCTGCCGTTGGATCCTGGATTGGATATCTGGGATGTATAAATAGTGTGTCAGAAATATTGATTACAAAAATATTGTTTCCTTATACTTATAATGGTAAGTACAAAAATATAGGAAAAAAACTATAGTTTCACACTAATATTGTTAAAAAAGATGCAAAAATAATTTTTAATATATTTATATATACATTTATATATAAAATTTAAAATATTTATAGTAAATCTTAAATATTTTAATAGATAACATTAATATAATGTTAACTAAATAAATGTAAGTATCATTTAATACTACATATATAAATATATATTTATATAAACATACACACATACATATATATGTGTGTGTGTGTATGATTATATATACATATATATATAATATAATACTATTATTAAAAATATATTCAACAATATATGAATTTTTTTAGTTTAAAAATGTGTTTTACTGCTATTAAAAGAATATATATATATATATATATATATATATATATATAGACTACATATATATATATATATATATATATATATATATATATATATATATGTATATATATATATATAATGTATTTACAAATCAAATTCATTAAATAAATGACCAAATGAATTAAATTAAGAAAAAAGATATTCACAAAAATATATATATATATATATATATATATATATCCAAGAAAGAAGTGACTCAAACAGATAGATTCACCAAAGAACAAAAATATATTTCAACTACAACGTTTCAGCTTCCGCCTTCCTCAGGTAGTACAAGATGGTTTGCTCAGTGGCTGCACAGATGACACAGCTGAATTTTTAAAAAGCATCATGAGTGAAGATTCTATTTGGAATGTGGAATCAATGCAGTCCTGAGAGCTCTTGAGATATGCAGTAATCAGGTTGTATTATCAGTAATGTTCAGTCCATCTGGATGCAGTGATTTTAAACGGTACATCCAGAAGTTTTCTCTGGAGTCCAGTAGTTCTTCCTTTGAGACATGTTCCACGGGGAAAATCTTCAAATCTGATAGTAAATGATCCACAAGGTTAAAATGATTGGCTACAGGCTGGTCAATTTTCTTATTAATTATTGCCGATTTGTGGTTCCTGAATCGTGTACGGAGGTCATTCACTGTTTGGCCTACATATTGTTTTTTACAGCTTTGCCGTTGGCACTGAATCACATAAATAATGCATGTTGAGCGACATGATAATGATAATACACTGTTGGGGTGTCATTAACTAGGAGACATCGCGCCGATGGAGTTTGCGTCAGTATGAGGTAGTAATGTATTCTTGCGGTGCTAGAGGTGAGGGAAAACACCCTGGACCCTCAAATCATTTGACCCTGAGGTCAGTCAAAAACAATTCCTATCCTCTGCACACGCACAAATCATATCTGAAATTTTTAACAAGGGTCAAATGATTTGAGGGTCTAGGGTGTTTTCCCTTGCCTCTAGCACTGCTAGAATACATTACTACCTCATACTGATGCAAACTCCATAGGCGCCATGTCTCCTAGTTAATGACACCCCAACAGTGAATTACTCAAAGTGGCATTAGGAGAGGCAGCCTTAGGGTTATATTAACTCAATTGGTTGGAACATAGGCAAAAATTATGGACAGAGATAAAGTAGCAGAGGAGCTTTTTGAAAATCTGGCTAAGGGTAACACGATAGCTACCTCTAAACATAGTGGAAACCCTCAATGCAAAGAAGGTCTTAGGGAGAAGTTCATTAGTTTGGAAATATTAAAGAAGAATGAAAATGCTAAGTGGTGGGATTGGGTCACGCTTAGACAATACCTACGACTAAATAGAATTCTGAGAGGTCTCAGGGCACAGATCTTCCCAACATATGATGACCTTGATGAAGATCTGTTGAAACAGTGGGAGGATGCACTTACATCCAACTCAAACACACTGATGGGAATTCTTATTGAAAATTCAGACCGTAAAGTGTCTAAACTGCAGGCAGAAATTGATGTTTTGGAAGGTGAGATTAGGGATCTGGATTTAAAAGAAGCCACAGAGAACTATACCATTTTGAAGGAGGTCTTACAGAGACACCAAGATGACATAAAACAGAGGAAGGCCAGGAAACTTAGAAGAGATGAGATAGATTACAGGGAGGGCAGAATCTTTACATTCGCCAGGAAATATGATCAGCTTCTACAGACCGATCAGGATAGAAGCAAATTCAACCGACCAGAAACTATATCCATCTCTTCCAGCTCGACTTCTTTGAGTGTTCCTCTCACCAGCGATAGCGAGGTACACAACAATGCAGGTACATCAGGGACACAAGAATAGGGAACTCTTTTTTAAGAGAGGTTCAGAGAATAAAGAGAAGCAACAAAGCTGAACCCAGACGTGAGGAACCAGCAAAAAAACCCGTAGAGGCAAAAGAGCAGGGAAAAGAGGAAGACAGAATGAAGCTGAGGTCAGGAGACAAAAGAAATTAGTAGAGGTCAAGGATAGGGGGATGGAGGTGATCAATCTCTACTAAAATGCTTACTGACGAAATGATTTCTTTGTTGGGAAAAGGTTTGAGTTTCAGCCCATCTGAGGAGGGAGATTTGTGCAAATTGAAAGTTGATTTGTTCAAATATGTGAGGGGTCTGAAGTTGAAAAAGTTTTTCAGGAATAATCCTATGACTAATAAAAGCAGTAAAAATATTCCAACATGTATGATGTCAGTTATTTTAAGTATACATGATGTTTATGACACACAGCTTTTACTGTCAATTACAGATTTGGAACAAGCACCGAGTAACATGGACAGACTTTGAGATTAGTTGAATGTAGATATAGACCGCACTATAGCAAGCGGACTGAGAACCAAATCCAAATGGACTCCGATCCTACCTGGTGGTAACACTATAGACACCTTTTACAAACTTGTGTTGGATGACTTAGACAAGTATAGTCACAGAAGGACTGCCAGGAAGCAGAGATTTCAGGACAATCTGAATAGAGGGGAACGACTAGCACTGGAAGAATTGACTACAGATAACCAGATCATGATCAGAAAAGCGGACAAAGGAGGGAATGTTGTGATCATGAATAGGGAAGACTACAACCCTGAGATAATGACACAGCTGGGAGACACCGCTTGTTATGAAAAGTTAGACTCTAACCCTATTAGTACACTGACTATCAAAATTAACAATAATCTGAAAGAATGGCATTCGATGGGTCTCTTAGATGAGGATGAACATTTGTACCTTAAGGTTTTCAGACCTACGTTCCTGTGTCTCTATACTTTACCTAAGGTCCACAAACATTTACCATTCCCACCAGGGAGACCAATAGTGTCAAGTATTCGGGGTACTACTGAAAGGTTAGCTGAATACATGGACCTTTTTCTTCAACCGTTAGTTCAAAATCTCCCATTATATATCAGGGAAACTAAACACATCTTGAGCATCCTGACAGATTTGACATGGGAAGAAGGAATGATTCTAGCAACACTAGATGTGGTGGCACTATACACCACCATTAAGTCCAACCTAGGTTTAAAGGAAATGGAACGCTATATCCACAAAAGGCCAGCCACTCAGTGGCAACACACTATGATGCTTATGACTATGATGGATCTGATTCTTAATAATAACGTCTTCCTCTTCGAAGGACAATGGTATAGACAGAAGCAAGGAGTGGCCATGGGTTCTAAGTTCTCCCCATCTTTTGCGAACCTGTTCATGAGCAGCTTAGAGGATGAATGGATTTGGGGCCGGAAGGGGGCGCCTTTGGAATGACTCTAGTATATATTGGGGACGTTACATCGATGATTGCCTACTATTGTGGACAGGAACCCAAGAGAAACTTATACAATTTTGTGACTTTATGAATGCCAACACTTTGGAGATTAAGTTCACTTATCAATACAGTAGGATGAACATCACATTTCTAGACATTGAACTTTATGTCAAGGACAATAAACTTCACAGTAGATTACACCGTAAACCTACAGCCTGCAACTCAATTTTACACGCTAATAGCGCACACCCACCTCACCAGATACAAGCAATTCCTTACGGTGAATTCACGAGGGCTAGAAGAAACTGTAGTGAAGACACAGAATTTCAATCATGCCTGGAAAGCATGAAGACCATATTTATGATAAGGGGCTATAAGCCACGGAATATTGGGAAGGCAGAGCATAGGATCATGAAGGTACCAGGACAAGATACACTGAAAGACAAGAAGAAGAACAAGGACATGACACAACCTGTCAGGTTAGTCACAAACTATAATAGTCTGACAAAAATTCTAGTAAAAAGCATGAACAAACATTGGGAGATACTGAAAGCGGACAAATCTCTGGATGACTGTACCACTACAAGACCACAGATAGCGTACAGAAAAGGCAAGACTCTTAAGTCCATTCTGAGTCCAAGTGTTCCACAGAATAGGAGGTATTTCAACTGGCTTACTCAGCATTCCCTAGGATTTCACAAATGTGGGTCCAGTGGGGTGTGTAGGTGGGCCTCAGAAAATAAGAAGAGATTTGTAGGACATGACAACAGAGAATATACAATTAGACACAATATAAACTGCAACTCTAGATATGTAGTTTATATCATTGAATGTGAATGTAATCGACTATATGTGGGGAGTACCATCAGAGCTTTGAAGGAGAGGATTGGAGAACATGCAAGAGCATTAAAACAACAGGATGAGAGATACCCAATGGTGATACATGCCATAGAATGTGCGGCACAAGGGCCTCACAAACAATTTGCCTCCTACGAGATTGATGTAGTAGCCCAGAACCTTAGAGGTGGAAATAGGGAGTTGAGACTGAGACGTGCGAAAGCAACATGGATTATGCATCTCAAAACTGTTGAACTAGGTCTTAACACTGACCATGAGATGCAATATTTTCTTGGAGACAGATATAGGCATTTGACATGAGCAGTACGATCGTCCAATGTCCTTGAATCTTACATCATGGAGGTTCCTATATAGATTCCGATCCGCCTCAGAATGCAGGAGGTTTTCTTGCGACTAATGGGTGTACTGTATAAACTTCATATGTATCCAACTTTGACCAGGCATCAGAGCTGGACATTTTTCCCACACTCGGATGTTAGAATGGTTTCCATTCACTGTCATTTAACAGGCTTGTCTCACATGCGGGCTCCGTTCTTTACAGTAGAATGTAACAAATAACATGTGGTGACAATCATGCCTGTATTAGGGCACACTCAATCAATTGAAAATAATGTACAAGATATTCGTCATGCTTGCTCCAAGATACTTTCGACACTGTGAAGTACTATACACTAGAATTTGAATATGTAAAAGTTCCGATATGCATCACACCATGTACTTTTGACAAGATGCTAGAACCGGTTTATTTTGCTTTAAATGTATATTGTTCTTACAAAACTGAGATTTGCATCATAATGGGATACATTCGTTTGCATTAAATTTGTCGTGAAAATATGATATATTTTACACTATCTATATCATAGGAAGTTGGAAGTTGTCCGCTACATTGGTTTAATAAGTATAAATATGATGGGGCGGGAAACAATGACTCGGAGTGAAATACATCTTTCACATCTGGCCATCATGCTCTTTCCTGCCACATCCTTGACTGGATGAGACTACTTATATCCACATACGAATACATAAAGTGACTTCACCGGTCTCGTGGGACCATAATATATCATGAACATACACATAATTCAACTGGGACGCTTTGATTTGGTTTAGAACAACAGGCTCTAATATGGGGACCAGGCTAGAGTAACACGCGATTGCCGTTGTGCTTCGAACTGCATCTGTTCAATATAATATAGTTCAGTTTCCCGGATGTGAGAATCGGATATGAACTTTATCCACTTCCGGTCAATAAGCAGGACCGTGGGGCGGCACCGCTCTAGTTGTTCAAATTAGTCACAATGCTCAAATAGAGCCGGAACAGGGTCTGACAGCTTCCGGTCCACTACGTGAACTCGGAATGCAGGAACCTGAATAGAAGCGTACTCGCTAAAAGGTATGTTGGGACAGTTTTAAGGTGCTGACAATATAGAGAGTCTAGTACCCGTGGGGACGCTTTTCTAATATCGCGCTCTACTTTGCCCTAACAGAGAGTCTTTACATGGATTTCTATATACCAGCAATCTCGCACTGAAAATCGACCCATAATTGGGAAAACACCGGTCCTTATTGTAAGGTGAGGTTAAGGGGCTCGCTGTAGTATACCTGTAACAAGGTGATTTTGTCTGCAAACTGAAATAGTGTAACATAACATTTAGATTAATATTAGTCATTTGTTCTACAGGGTTTACCTCAAGTACTATTGGGTGAATCTCTGGACACAGTAAAAATCTTTATACCTAATGACCAGCCGGGTCGGAAGTAGAACCGGCGGAGAGGTGAGAGTCACCATTTCATATTTATTATTTAACTTTTATGAATAATCATGATGTACCTATTATTGTTCTTCAACCGTTAACACTGGGCTCTCTTAATCCCATGCGTAGGACATTTAAAATAAGAACGAAAGAGCCTGACAGGTAAGGAACCTTCCTGATTATGTATCTGACCACATGTGTTCTTGTCACAATACTGCATGGTGTGATTAGAGGGGATATAAGGACTTTGACAGGTCGGAATATTATGATTTGTGCGTGTGCAGAGGATAGGAATTGATATAGATAAATATATATATATATATGTTCCACCAATTGCCACATAAATCATGCCGAACTCCTTTTAAAGAATGGGTGCTTCTTTTGTGGACATGGCCCCCACGCATTGAATTGTCCAACAATGCTCCTCACGATGCTTTAGAGCGCTCCCGGGCCTCACAAACAACTCTGATAACCACAGACGCGTTTCGGCGTCCTCGCCTTTTTCGATGTGGATCCACATTGAAAAAGGTGAGGACGCCGAAACGCGTCTGGTTATCAGAGTTGTTTGTGAGGCCCGGGAGTGCTCTAAAGCTTTGTGAGGAGCATTGTTGGACAATATATATGTATATATATCTCTATATCTATATATATATATATATCTATATATAGATAGATAGATAGATAGATAGATAGATATATACAAATAATATAAAAGTAAGCAAATAATAATATTATAAATATTTAAACAATATTTTAAAAAAAGTATTGAAGTCTGGATATAATAGATATACTATTCCCACTCCAGTCTGTGCAACAGTAGGAAAAGTGTTGGACTCCGGAGGGGTAACATTTACTATTCCCACATACATATATTTTGTTGTCTGGTTCCTACTAATTCAGCAAGACTGTGCTTTTGGGCAACATATGCGTCAAACTATGAGGACTACATCCACTCATATCATCAGACTACGTTGACTCTAGATCCTGGCTAGCTCGCAGTGCGCCATCTGGATTCCTAAACCTTACAGGGCGCATAATGGTGTCTGCATCCTCAGAACATATCAACCGTAATTCTGTCAAGGGAGACACAAGAAATACACAAATTGGCATTTCAAACATTTAATTATTGAAGCAATTGGTTTCTTTTGTAAAATACATGTGCTGCAATGACTAGTGGGAGAAAACAGAGGATTGTAACCAGCGTTACAAGAATGGCAAAAAAGATGAATAATTCAACCATTTAAATTATTGTATTGATTATATGATTACATATAATTGTACTCCTAACTAGCACTACCTATCCTAGAGAGCATAGGGTGTGTGTAAATTTGCCAGATACCTTGGAGTGGTCTAACTCCCCATTTACCTGTGTGCATGTTTCATCCGGAAGCCAGTCTGTTGTAGAACACGCTGCCAAACCTCGGAGGATAGTGATGCGATTCAGCTGGGCTGGAATCCAGGCACGGGGCGACCACAACAATCCATAGAAATGCTCTTCTGCCAAACAAAGGCTTAGAGTTGTTTATATAATGAAAACTGGGCCCATTCGCACTGTGCTTGAGTTCAGATCTGGTTGTCATTGATGATTCTACCAATTCAGAGCTGCCTCTGAACAGACAACAACATGCAAGGGCAGTTCAAGCAGTGTACTTGGTCCTTGGACAAAGTGCATGATAGTATGATAATGTGCCTATGAAGAAATATATTTGTAAGCAAACCTCTTTCTGAGTACATTATCGCATTCAAGCATGCGAGCAAAATGTGCTGATAGTCAAAACAAATTTCAACTTTAAGTGTGAACATGTAAAAATGGGAGCGTTTGTGCATGGGCCCTATCAATCTCACGACAACCACTCCTAGTCTGTAAGGGAACTTAAAAGCTTCAACTAAATATAAAACATATCTTAAAATCTAAATTAAGATATATATATATATATATATATATATATATATATATATATATATATATATATATAATTGAAACCTAAAAAATATATCACTTTAATAATAAAGCATAAAGAAAGCCAAATTGCATTAAAAGCTAATTTAAAAATACACAATCAATATATGCATAAAAGAAAAATAAAAGTTTACAATAAAAAAGATGCTGAAATAAAAAATTCTCGAAACTCCAGGAGTGTTTTAAATGCTCTGAGAGTCATTAGAAATCATGTTGTTTCCAGCTTCCGCATGCAATGTTTCCGTTGGGGCCTCAATCACAAGTTCCAAAGAACAAGCATGGTCATGTCCAACCCAATCTGCAGCTGCTGAAGGTGTGACAGCCAGTAATGCATCTGAAGAGGACAAGCCAGGATCTGAAAATCCAGGAGCCAAGGCATCCAAAGAAGGTTCATAATATGCATTTTGCAGCAACTGCATTCGCATAGGACATCTCTGAAAATGGATTTTTAACGGACCCTTCTGCATTTCCAGATCCATAGATTGAACCAGTTACATTCCAAGGCATGGCTCCAAGCCACACTTGAAAGTGCACAGCAAACAGTGGAACACAAGCTGTACGCACTGTAACCACACAGGTCGAAACAAGGACCAGCCATCATTCAGTTCCTGAAGTAAGGGTGCAACTTAGGGCCCAATTCAGAACTCGTAAGGAAGGCCACCAAATGGGATTTGTAAAGAGCAAATCCGATGCAGAGCCTATCTTTCCGTCCGAATCGTTCCCCGTTCTGAACGACCAAGTACGATGCAAGTATCCCATACACACCATGCGAATCGTTTACGAACCCGAACCTGTCCGTCCGACACGTTCGTAGCCAAATTGCGCCGCGCAATGGAGCCATTTTACAAACGAGCGGGTACGATGCACGAATCGGACAGCTGTATCGACTCGGTCTCATCGAGAAGAAACGGCTGTCGGAATCAGAATTCGGGGGGCCTGTGCAGGCCCCCCTTCACCCAGAGCCCTCCGAATCGGTCGCGGGTGGTGTGCATGGGTCCCCCCGATCTAATCATGCACAGTGTGGCGGGCAACATGGGGTGCCCGCCACAGGGCGTATGCTTTTCCCCGCCCACCCCTTTTTTGCTATGGGAGCCTGTGTACGTGTCGGTACACAAGCTCCCAAAGAGTGCTATGGGAGTCCGAGCGAGCCGAGTCCGTAACAATGCAGTTGCATCGTACTCGCTCGGTCGGACTGCACGCGTACGAGTCGTTTGGAAAGCATTCCCGATCCGAGTCGTTGGAAATGCTTTCCTAACGAGATCGGAATCGGGCCCAAAGTATTGTATCATGCGATCACTATACATCACTACATGTGGTAGTGCCATTCCAATTTGGCCGCGTGGTGGAACTTCCATTGCGAGGCAACAAAAATAGAAGTAGGATCCTGACACTCAGAAATAGAATAAGCGGTATGCCTCCAAAGACACTTGAAATCAGGGAGTCTGGAAAGTACTAACAAACCCAGACCCAATCGCTTTGAAAACATTTACTATTCCCACAGTATTTGAAGCATTAAATATGCGAAGTGTTGTGGGAGGTTAGTGTGTAGTAGAAATTGTATTTCAGAAGAAGACCTTGCAACTTGAAGATCAAACGTCTTCTTTCTGAAACAATAAGGCTTTCAGTCTACTCAGACTATCAAAGTTCACATTAAAAATAGAATTTGAAGGCCAAACCATCACTCCTCTAACTGTTTGAGCCGGTGGAAAAAGCACATTCATACAAAAGGTCACGACCCTGGAAACCGTCACCACATAGGGTACTCCTGGTCTCCTCCCACAGCGGTTTCCCAATTCCTACACCTGTAATCGAAAGGTAGGATCTATGTCTAATGTGGAAGTGTTTTAAACAGGACATGAAGTGAAATGTTGAAATTGGCAGAGAAATAAATCCATGAAATAACCAATTGGCTGATGGTATTTCCGCTGCAGTAATGGTAATTTCTCTAAATGTTCTATGATTAACATTGTGTATGTCTAGTCCTTTTTTGCCATGATTTTCTGCTTGTGTGTTAAATTATATGGCAGAAACAAATCACTAATGTGTAAATGCTTCCAGAGCATGTGACCACTCCTCAGAGTTTGTAACATTCAGCTTAATAACACGATAGATCTAAGCTGCCTTTGTCTGTTTTGTAGAAAGGACATGTCACTCTGTATGATGTTAATAGCTGACGACACAATGTTACCTAATAAATACATTCTAGTGGATAAAGTAGTCATACCATTGTCAACAACTGCTAAAGTCTTTTCTAAATATTCTGTCATCTTCATGCATCAGCTCAGCAGCTTCCTGCTGTGAAACCTTCCAAAGCTCCTTGTAAATGGCATACAAAAAGAATCTATTACGTGGCTTTCTGGAACCTAATTAAAAGTCCTGTAAATCCATGTAATCTGGAAAGAGAGACAAGTGTTTCTTCACCTCATCTAACGACGAATGTTGTAACCATTGAAGGCACAATTTTTCTACGCTGTATGTTGTGACAACTCCTGAATGTTGTGTCTGCACATAATGTAGTTTTGGTCTGTTTATTTTAAAATCCTTGGTGCTGTTCGAAAAACATGCATGGCATCCATTAGTATTCAATGGCCAGGGTAGCCACCCCTCTGGACTGGAATTTGAAAAATTGTATGTACCATTCTGTATCATGCTGTTGAGCTTTTCCTCTGTATAATTTGTAAACTATTGCCAATTTACAAAATGTGGGAATGTGTGGTGTGTTTAAATCCTTTATCTTAGCCAAGCCAAGGCAGGATGTTTGCTGTACAGTTTTGTTCAGAACAATAATTTGTCTCAGTATTAGACATGCTCTAAACAAAGTCTCATTGCCTTGAAATTACCAATCGTCTGTTCCCCAAACAGATTTTAAGTCAATATTGCCTTTCCAAAAGCTGTGCCCTTGCATTGACAGCTGATAAATAAAAGAGGCAGACAAAATAATTTTGTTTTGGTGAGGATATTTATTTTTGCTGGGGAAGGAAGAAGTTTATAATAGTAAAGCACTGGATCTACAGGGTTATTGCCAGACAAATATGCAAACTTCTGTATGTATATTTTGGAGCTATCCAAAGGTGGTATAAGGCAATGATCCCATTGAGTATAATTAAATACTGCATGTGGAGTACTAGCTCTGTGTAAATAATGGTGTACATAGTGATGGTCACAAAACATTTCATCATAATTAGATGCACCACTATACATATCTTCACTTTCAAACACAGTATAATGCTCTGGCTCAGAGAGCATAGACCAAACCGTATTAATATCCCAATCATCAGAGATGCTGCCAGTAGTAATCACATCATTAAGTGAACTCTTGAATACATATTGTATTTGTAAAGTTTCCGCAGGACCGAAAATATCAAACGGGTCCGTATCCCAAACAATGCCATCTGGGACGGGAACTGCAGTAATGTTCACCAGGGACAGGCCTCTTCGCACTTTGTGTGATGAAGAATGAGACTTCAATACCTCAGTTACCAGTTCAACGGCATAGCATTCGAGGAGGAAATGTTCATTCAGAAGCAAAAAGAACACAGTCACAAAACCAATCCAGAAGAAAAGGAAAAGCAACAAGATGGAAATCCAAATGTAGATCCAAGGTGGAACAAAGTATGTCTTTTTGAGCCAAATAATAAATGCACGAATTCCATGCAATGGTTGACGGGCGGTTGTTGAACTGGTAGATAACCCCAAAGGTGAGTCACAATAAACAACTTCATTGTTAGCACATGCTGTTGAATTCTATGAGTTCACATATGGTGTGTGTATGGTATAGGTCGGAACACTGACATAACATCGACACTCATAATATCGACCTACAAAATTTATCGACACACAAATAGCGATAACATAAATATCGATATACTATACTTATTTAAAAAAAGACACAAATATCGACACAAAAATATCATCAAACATTAACATCGATATCACTAATATCAATGAAAAAATATCGTCATAACTAATATCGAAACATTAAATAAACATACAAAATGACACAAATATCGCTAACAAAAATATCAGACCACACAATTATCGCAAAAAACAAAATATTGACACCTTAAAAATATTTTTAATAACACAATATACATAAAAAAAATAAAAATATTACAAACACACATAGCATATTAAATAAATGAAATTAAAGTTAAATAAATTATAATTAAAAAATACCTTTAACATAATTAAATTCACCAAATTAATTACTCCTTACAAACATAATATATAAAATAAATCATTTCTATTATACATTCAATGCAATATAAATTAAAATAATATACTATTATACTTTCAAATAAAGTAAGAATAAAAAAAGTTTAACTGAACATTAATTTGCATTTCCCATATAAGGAAACAACTGCCAAATTAATTGAAAATATTAGTAACAAGAAATAAAATTCACCTACAACTAAAATAACCCAATAAGATTGAAAGCACAATTAAACAAACACTATATAAACTAAAGAAAATGTAACATTATTTTATGCTCCAACAACAAAACGAAGAATAAGGGGAATCTCTGCCAGATTGCTTCTGCAACATTGGACTTCCTCATTGAAAACTCTGATTTCAACTTCACAAAGTAAGTAAATATCTATAATGTTACAACTGTATAAAATAATTATACAGCACTTTTTACAATGATTAAATAATTATTGTATTTATTTTTTTAAATTATATCTCCTCTACAGAAATTCCAAAAGACACTCAACTAACTACAAATATCATCAAAAAACCACCTTGCCAAAAAAGTAAGTATAAATCTAAATTTAACTTTTGAAACAACTAAAAATCTCAACCCAAAACGCCCACTAACCACACAAACCCCAAAATACAGAAAATTCTGTTAAACACATTCATTAAAATTATAAAAAATTTTCTGCAGGAAATAAAAAGAAACACTAAAGCCAAGCACCAACAGAAACACCCTAGCGTCCAAAAAAGTTCAACATATTCAAGCATGTAAGTATAATTTTGTATGTACAAATCTGTATTACAATAAAAACAATTACAATACATTTAATATCTTTTATATACATTTCTCATAGCATTTGAAACATCAGAATGACTGAAGGTGCAAAATTCATAACTTCCCAGAAAGGAATTTTTTTATTATGCTATATGGGATATGTCTACACCCAAGAAAAACAGACAGGCGACAAAATTAATTGGAAATGCAGCAAATATTATTCAAATGCATGTTATGGGAGGGCTACAACAAAAGAAACTACTGTATTAAATGTTAAGGAACATAACCACCCCTCTAACATAGCTGAAATAGAAGTGAGAGATGCTTTAGACACTCTGAAAGAAGCTAGCACTAGCTCTCAAAAACCTACTACTGAAATACTAAAAGACGTACTCCCCAGAATTCCAGAACATGTAACTGGCCAATTACCCTCTGTCT
This sequence comes from Calotriton arnoldi, assembly GCA_963921515.1. Classification (NCBI taxonomy): domain Eukaryota; kingdom Metazoa; phylum Chordata; class Amphibia; order Caudata; family Salamandridae; genus Calotriton; species Calotriton arnoldi. The sequence goes on from CAWUFW010000399.1 coordinate 481,342, forward strand.
CAATGTTAAACAGGCTAATAGCTAGAACAAAAAAATCAACTGCTACCACCCCACCTATCCCCAAACCTTTCAGTGAAATTCAAATACCACCTGAACTCACTGTAACTCATAATGAAGAGCAATTTCTACTTTATGACAATAAATCTAACGACAAAAGTATTATAATATATGCAACTCCCACAGACTTACTTAAACTACAGAATTGTGAGACATGGATGATGGACGGAACATTTAAAATATGTCCCAAACCATTTTACCAGTTATACACAATCCATGGAATGTATCACAATACCAACATCCCCTTTATATATGCCCTGTTACCAAATAAACAAACCACTACCTATGTAGAACTCTTAACAAAAGTAAAGCAAGAAACTAATAATTACTATCCCCCAAAAATTATCATAGACTTTGAACAGTCAATGATACAAGCGATCCTGAAAAACTACCCTCACACAGCAATACAAGGTTGCTATTACCACTTTAATCAATGCATATGGAGACACCTTCAAAAATCTACACTTAGGGGCTCATTACGATGACGGACCGACTGGAGTCCGTCCGCCATCGTGGTGGTGACCGGGACCATCCGCAATACATGCGGTGGTTCCACACACCACATTAGGATGCGACCGTCACCATGGCGGTCGCATCTTGCATATTTAACATTGCGGCGGGTGCTGCTGACAGCAGCACCCGCCGCGATGTTAAAAATGCAGGTTCTTCATTTCAGTCCACTACGTGGCAGGTACCACACGGTGCCTGCCACTTGGTGCACTGAAATGTAGGGGGTACCATGGGTACACGCATTCACATACACCCCCCCAACACTTTGGGGACCCGCAACAGCCCCCCAAACAGAACCTCCGCCAGCTTTTTCATGATGGTTTTGCCGTAATGGAAAGGCTGGCTCAAAGGCTGCATCATAATATGGTGGGCGGTGCCTGCTAGGCACCGCCACCATTTTATGCCTGCAGGCCGCTCCACCAGCCAATCGGTCTGATTGCCTGTGGTGGGACCGTGACGGACGGTCTTTCCGTCCGCCACAGTCTCAGTGTGGATCTGCCCGCCATCGTAATCTGGCGGGCGGTCACTCCACGTTTGGTGACAGACGGATCGCCACCGCACGGCTGGTGGTGGCGGTCCGTCCGTCATCATAATGACCCCCTTAGCGTAGAATATGCAACTAATAGCAATTTTGCATATGAAATTAAAAAGCTAATTGCACTAGCATACGTCCCAATAACTGATGTAGCAGAACACTACAATCTATTAATAGAAAGCCCCTACTACCAAACAAATGAACAAAAACTAAGTCTCCTACTCAACTATTTCGAGGATACCTGGGTGGGAAGGCTACACAGATCTGGACACAGGAGACAGCCCAAATACCACATTCCATGGTGGAATGTATATAACAGTACCCTAAACAAAGAAGCAAAAACTAATAACGCTGTGGAAGGATGGCATAATGCTTTCCAAGCAGCAACAGGCCGAACCCAACCAACCCTACATAAATTACTACAATCAATCCAAAAAGAACAAAGCTACCAACAACAAAGATTTGAACAGTCTGTAACACAACTAGGTCCAAAACTAACTAAACAAACTAAAACAATGTTGGGGCATTTAAAATACAAAGTAAGACTCTACCCAAACACTAAAGGGCGAGAATATCTAGAACCAATAGCTAAATCCCTACTTTAAAACAATAATACAAAAACATAGAAAAATCGTAATTCTGAAATTAATTCTTAAATAAACATTTCTTTGCAAACATCTAAAATATAAATATTATGTTAATTAATTTTAACTTTCTAAAAAAATAATTGACATAAACATATTTAATATATTTAAAAATATCAATAGCAATTCCAAAAATTACATTTCCCTCCCATTGAAAATAATTTAAAATAACTTACTTTTTTGGTGCTGAAGAATTGAATCCAAACGACCATAAATAAATCCAAACGTGTAAAATTCCCAAAACTTAGGGGCTCATTAGGATGGCGGAGGGACCGCCACCGCCGGGCAGGCGGTGGCGGTCCTTCCGCCATCGGACTCCTGTTTTTCCCCCGCCACATTAGGATGGCGGGGGGAATCGCTTTGTGACCGCGGCGGTCACAAAGACCGCCATCCACGCTTCCGCCACAGGCAATTGTCACAATTGCCCGGTGGAGCGGTCAGCATGGGTAAAATGGCGGCGGTGCCTAGCAGGCACCGCCTGCCAGATTACAATGCTGGCGTCAGCCAGCCTTTCCATGGCGGTGGAACCGCCATGGAAAGGCTGGCGGAGGCTGGGCTCGGGGGCCCGTTGCGGGCCCCCTCTGTGTGGGGTGAGGGTGTGTGTGCACTGGGGGGGTACACATGGTACCCCCCTACATTTCCATGCACAAGGTGGCAGGCACCGCGTGGTGCCTGCCACGTTGTGCATTGAAATGCACTACGTGGCATTTTGGCATTGCGGACGGTGCTGCAGCCAGCAGCACCATCCGCAATGATCAGGGCCCTGGATGCGCCCGCCATAGTGGTGGGCACAACCTAATACACACAGTGGGACCGCCGCCTTACTGGCGGGCGGTCCCAGAACCACAACGACGGCGGGCAGACTGATGCCCGCCCGCCATCGTAATGAGCCCCTAAGTTATAAGTCCCAAAAAAAATGTAAAAATACAACCATATAAAATATAATCTGCTGGCAACATATCCATAGACTTGAATCCATTAAAAGCCCAAAAAATATAAATAAAAAAGAAACGCTCCAGGAAAACCGAAAAATAATGGAACTGTAAAATAATTATTAGTTTACTAGAAACTAATACACAGTTCCTTTAAAAAAAAAAAAGCAAACTTCTTTCAACGGCAACTTAGAAACGGATAAAACCTGTGCAAAAAACAACACAATCCCTCCCGCACAAATATACAATAAAATCCTTAAGAAATACACATAAACATACTAATAACACCATACTCTAAACATTATTAAACATATAGAACATAGCCTAACAGGCACCGCCATCCATATTACGATGTGTGCCTTACATGGCCTTTCCATGGCGGCGATTTGCTTTGGGGGCCCGTTGCGGGCCCCCGTGAGGGTGGTGGGGTGCACTTGAGGGGTACCCATGGTACCCCCCCGCATGTCCATGCACAAGGTGGCAGGCACCGCGCGGTGCCTGCCACATTGTGCATGGACATGCACATCATGGCTTTTTCCTATTGCGGCGGGTGCTGCAGCCAGCAGCAACCACCGCAATATTAAAATGCCATATGCGACCGCCGCGGTGGCGGTCGCATCATGATTTGGGTGGCGGGACCGCCGCATGGCAGGCGGGCGGTCCCGTTACCACTAGGATGGCGGGCGGACTGCAGTCCACCCGCCATCCTAATCAGCCCCTTAATGTAAAAAATATTTTTCTTTTTCAAAATGCTTTCTTACCTTGATAATTTTTTTGTATTTACAATTTAAATAATATCATACAAAATATAGTATTATTTATTAGAAAATATGCAAAAAATATAAAAAAGTTATACAATTAAAAAACTTGTTAAAAAAATATATGTTATAAAAAATTTACACTATGGGGCCGATTCCGATCTCGGCCGGTAGGGCTCCGAATCGGATTTGGCTTAACCGGATCCGATTCGGAGCCCTATTTCCCGACTGATCCGTACGCGCGTCCGGCCGAGCGAGTACGATGCGAAATCGCCGACCGACTCGTTCGGGCGTCCCAACCGCTCTGACCGACTCGTTCCCGGGTCGGACCGCACCGACCGACTCGCTCGGACACGACTCGCACCGCGCAATGGAGACGTTCCCCGGCCGGGTAAGTACGATGCGCGCCGCGAGCAGTCCGACCGACCTGTGCCGTCCGGCTTGAAAGAGCATTCGGAGCCGTACTTGGGGGGGTCCGTGTCGCGTAGCCACGTGAGTCGCACACAGGGGGGACCCATGGGTCCCCCCTACCTGTGCATGTACGGCACGAGTCACTTCGCCGCGTACCCGCTGTAGGGGGCGCCCCTGTTCGCCTCGCACCCATTGAGGCAATGGGAGCCCGCGTACGCGTTGTACGACCGGCTCCCATTGACTTCAATGGGAGTCCGACCGACTCGAGTACGATAGCATACGGACGCATCGTACTCGTTCGGTCGGGCTGCACGGGTCCGATTCGGTCGGAAATCTCTCCGGGTCCGGCTCGGTCGGAGAGATTTCCGGCCCGAATCGGAATCAACCCCTATATGTAATTATTTAATGCATATTTACAATGTAAATAACCATTCTATAACTGTTACCAAAAAAATATGTATTAAAAGAATTTATAAAAACCAGTGGACAACTACAGTAAACATTTATAATTTACTATTCCCACTCCAAACTATATTAACTCAGGGAAGGTCCTTTACATTAAACATATATAATTTACTATTTCCACCCCAAACTATATTAACTCAAGGAAAATGCAAAACAATATACTCATAAAATGTTATATTCCCAAATCAATTACTTAAATACATATAAAATAATACACATTATATATATACATTAACCTATTCCCAACTATAGAAACATATCCAAATAAAAATTATAAGACTTTTTAAATTATTTTAATACATTTTCTTGTATTTATAAATTAAATTATAAAAATATTAATAAAAAATTAAAATATAATTAATATTATATAGAAATATTAAACATAAAAAAATTCAATTTTCAATTTTATAACATTATTATTTTCAAAATCAAACATTAGACATCTTCAAAGTTTACAAGGTATTAATTATTTTATTACATTTTTAAAAAATTTTAAGATATAATTTAAAAAAATGTATAAAACAAACACAATAATACCATCTCAAAACAAGACACCTCTACATTAAATATTCAGTTTATTTATTTAGTATTTTTGATTTTCACTACTTTAATACCATATTAAAACAAAAATCATATTTTATTTTTACTTTTTATTTCAGATTTTCACTTCTTCAATTTTTATTCAAATGTAAACATTACTCCACAAAATTATCTGCAAATTTCACAAATGTTCACAAATAATATTAAACATTTTTTATATTTGTAAATTATTATTCTTTATTTAATTTGAATTAAAATTTTAAACTTTATTTAAAAAACGACCCCTTTCATCACCTATAACCCCAACATCTCACTCCTAAAATCCAAATTTAAATTTATCTATTATAAAATATAAATTTATTTGTAAATTTAAAAACAAATTTATAAAACACTACCCACCCATATCCCCGATAACCCCAACATACTGCTCCTAAATAACAAAAATTATATTTTTAATTTAATACAATTTTAAAAAAATTAATTAAATTAAAAAAATTTTTAAAACACTCCCCACCGTGATCCCTTATAAACCCAACATCCCGCTCCTAAAACACAATTTAAAATGTCTTTAATATTAATTAAAATTTTTTAAAATTATAAAAAAACTTTTTTAAAACACTCCCCACCCTAATCCTCTATAACCCCAACAAGCCGCTCCTAAAAACTTTTTTACATTTCTTTAATATTACTTGAAAAGCTTTTAAACGTTATTTTAAGATAATTTAAAACACTCCACACCCTTATCCCCTCTAAACCCAACATCCCGCTCCTAAAATTTCTTATCTATATAACATATACAATTTATTAAAAAATTATTAATACATTTACAAATATTTACTATTGTAAAAATGTCACAACATTTACAAAATCGATATTTTTTATTAACGAGTATTTTCAAAATCGATATTCTTAACAAGGATATTTTGTAGCAACACACTAAATCGATATTCTTGACATCGATATTATACACAGCGATATTTTTGGCTTTCGAAATTTTAAACTCGATATTATAGCACAACGATATTTAAAACGCGATATTATGTCTACTTACCCACAATATCGAGTTATAAATATAGATGTCAAAAATATCGAAATCCTTTATTTATAAGTACAAAGATATTGAGAAAAAAATATCAATGTCATTAATATAGTTGTACAAAATATCATTTATATATATATATATACATATATATCCACCAAATAGCTTACTGATTCATGTAAGCACGAGCCACACCGATCCAAGTTTTGCAAAATTATATTTATTGATTCGAGGCAAAAAGACGCGTTTCGAGCTATCCAGCTCTTGGTCACATGACCTTAGTTCAAAGTTCAGACTTTTTATACTTTTCCATAGAGCTAAAGAAAATACTTAATGGTGCTGTCATCACAACTAACTCCGTGAGTATTTACAAACATTTCATACCCTATATACAGTGCTGTGTATTAAATTCATTTAAACACATAATTTACAGAATAATGAAATCTATACAATGTGCACAAAGAAAGAAAAGAAAGAAAGAGAAAAAAAGCGGTGAAATGATGATGTCTCCAACATAAAATATACGACGACTTGTCGTTCAAAGAGGTAAATGCATTATCCGGGTAAAGTACCCAGTTATAAAGCGTGAGCTATCATGGTTTCGAGGTGCCAGAAATGGTTTAGCACCTTTGATTCTATTAAATCGATGTTAACCACTCATTGACATTATTCTATTATAAATAAGAAAGCAAAACATAATTGCTGACATTGATATTTATAAAGGGTATAGTACCCATATAGAAACAGATATGGAATTAACAGTAACAAAAAAACGACCATTAGTAATATCCTGTTGCCCCAAATGAATCTGGAAAAATGGAGAGCGTGGTTGTAGATACAAACAGCTAAAACTCCGTGCTCGTAGCTCATAACTGTAGTGAAGGTGACTCATACACTCCATCCATTAAATCTATACGGGAGCAATCAAAAATAGAAAAAAGTTTAATCAAACATATGGTCACTTATAGGTATACAAAACAACATATTGCTGACCATATTGCCCACTTCAAGAATATTTTTACTTAATAAAACACTACTCATGTAGGGAGACTAAGTCAACACACCGCTTCTCTATATTACACAGAAATCCAACAATCATATTGTGCAATTGTGAAGGGATACAAAAGGAAAATTCAAAAGGGATGGGATAAGTGACACAACAGTGATTATATAAACGTTAAAATAAATACAGAACACTGATTCTGTTTCAAAGGTACAGCGGGAAGCACTATTGCAATCTAATTACAGATGCACATGCATCTCTTCATCATTATTCATCCCAAAAGGAACGACACAACCAGCTTGCAATATGAATCTGGATTCAGTTCTGCGTAAGGCTAAAATTCTATTGCCACCTCTGGGATTTTTGGGGATGGTATCAAGAGCGAAAAATTTCGCTTGTGTCCAGTCACTTTTATGTTCTTGGTAAAAATGTTTCGCCGTGCCATAGCTAAAATCTTTGTTGGTAATGGCACGCCAATGCTCTAATATCCTCTTCTTTACAGGGAAGGTGGTTGAGCCTATGTACCACTTACCACAAGGGCACGTAATTACATAAACCACAAAATCAGTGCTACATTGTATATTCTTCCTGATGTGCCATTTCCTATGGGTTCTCTGTAGTGTACACCTTCACATTTTCACTGTGACTACAAGCCTTACATTTTCCACATTTGTGAAAAACCCCCATTCTTTCCAGCCATGTCACTTTTTGATGTTCCATGTGACTCCTAACTATCTTGTCTTTAATAGAGGGACCTTTTCTATATGTTATTGCTGGGTATGAGCCCAGTTTTTCTTTTAGTAATCTGTCTTGTGTGAGAATGTCCCATCTTTTTCTGATTATCTGGCTGAACTGTTTAGACTGAGAATTATAGTTTGTGATAAGTCTTATGGGGGCATCTGTTTCCGTTTGTTTGATCTTAGGTGCTTTGTATAAGGCTTCACTTCTCTCAATTTGATCTGCTCTTTTTTCGGCCATTTTAAGCATTTTAAGGGGATACCCTCTGGCTTTGAATCTGTGTGACATTTCCTTCTTGTTTTTGCTGTATGTTTCCTCAGAACTACAATTTCTCTTTGCTCGAAGGAACTCTCCAAAGGGTATACTCCACCTGAAATTAGGAGGGTGGCAGCTAGCTGAGTGTAGAACAGAGTTACCTGCTGTGCTCTTCCTAAATAAATCCGTCTCAAGTTTGTTACCCTTCACAGTTAGTCTGATATCCAGAAAATCAACTGTCTGTTGGCTGTTTTGCATGGTACATTTTAGATTTACAGAATTCTCATTTAATTCTTTTACAAAATCAAGGAGTTCTTCCTCTTCGCCTTCCCATACAAAGAAGACGTCGTCAATAAATCTGAGCCAGATATTGACCTTGTTGGTCCAATGTTCCAGAGATTCATTCCAGAGCACCTGCTTCTCCCACCAGCCCACCAAGAGATTAGCGTAGCTGGGAGCGAAGCAGGTGCCCATCGAAGTCCCCTGTACTTGTTTATATAAAACTACATTAAATGTAAATACATTTTCCAAGAGACAGATTTCGATCATCTGAAGTAACATCCTAGTATGTGTCAAGTGATGTATACTTCTGGTCCTCAAAAAGTGTTCGCATGCCTTTAGTCCGTCTCTATGCCTGATGCTTGTATAAAGACTTTCTACATCCAAACAGACAAGCCAGTAGTTTTTATCCCAATGTATGTTCTCAATTTTTTGTAGAAAGTCTTTTGTGTCTCTAATGTATGATGTTAGGTCTTTGATTTAGTCTGCTAGAAAATGGTCCACGTAAATGGAAACATTCTCGAGCAGACTATTTTTTGATGACACTATAGGTCGGCCTGGAGGCTGCAACGGGTCTTTGTGTACCTTCGGTAAAAGGTAAAAAGTAGGTATAGTTGGTGTGTCATTTCTAAGGAATTTCTGCTCATCCCAATTCAATAGGTTGTCATCAGCCCACCCCTTAAGGAGGTCAAAAAATCTAACCTGCAGTGTGGAAAAATAGGATTTGTCAACCTTGGTGTAGCATGTCGTGTTATTAAGCTGTCTCATGGCTTCATAGATATAGTTCTTTTTGTCCCATAAAACTATATTACCGCCTTTATCGGAGGCCTTTATCACGATATTCTCATCATTTTGCAGACACTTAATAGCTTCTCTTTGTGCTTTAGTAAGATTAGAACCAATCATGGGTTTTCTGAGAAGCTCTAAAATATCACGGTTAACCATCTCATGAAAGACATCTATGTTGTCTCTAGGAATCTGTGGCCTGTATTTAGATTTTGCTCTGAATGGGGTGACTACCGATCTGGCAGGGTCTAGCCCAAGATTCTCAACTACAGTAACTATGGGGTCCATTACGATGGCGGGCGGAATTTGTCCGCCCGCCACCGCAACGGAGCCAGGGACCGCCCGCCGAAGTCGCGGCGGTCCCGCCAGGCACATTAGGATGCGCCCGCCACACTGGCGGGCGCATCCCGCATTTTGTACATTGTGGCGGGCGGTGCTGTCAGCAGCACCGGCCGCAATGTACCAAATGCATGTTGTGCTATTGCATGCACAACGTGACAGGCACCGCGCGGTGCCTGCCACCTTGTGCATGCAAATGCAGGGGGGTACCATAGGTACCCCCCATGTGCACCCCCCACTCCCCAACATCCTGGGGGCCCGCAACGGGCCCCCAAATGCGAATACCGCATGCCTTTTCATGGCGGAAATGCCGCCATGAAAAGGCTCCTCACCGCCTACATCCTAATATGGATGGCGGTGTCTCACAGACACCGCCACCATATTAAACCCGTTTACCGCACGGTCGCCTGTACGACCGGCGGAAAACCGGCGGACGGTCTTTCCGTCTGCCGGCGTCACCACCGCCATCGTGATTTGGCGGGGGGTAAATGGTAGGCGGGCGGTGGGAAATGGCGGGCGGATCGCCACAGCCATAATGGCGGTGGCGATCCGCCCGCTATTGTAATGACCCCTATGTTTGGATCGGACAGAGCAATTGTCCTTCTTGTTCATCTCTTAAACTCTCAAGTGTTCTTAAAATATCAATGTCATCAATGGAGGGACATAGGGTAGGTGTATTCTCTGTGGGTGTTGTTTGATTCTGTTGTCTGGATTTATGAATTTTAAAAAGTTTCAGTTTACGTACAAATAAATACATATCAATACGTGTCTGGGTGTAATCAATAGGTAAATCTGGACAAAAAGTTAATCCAAGTTTGAGAACCTGCTCTTCTATAGGGTTTAAAAGTTAGTGAGGTTCATTACCGTAAGTTCTTGTCCATCCATTACTTCCCCTTCTGGTTCTGGCCTTTGGTTCCCACGCCAGTATTGCTGTTCTTTACTCCGCCGGTCTCGCCTTCTTTTGCTCTTGTTTTTCCTCCTCTTCCTTGGTATCTCGTTCTTCCTCTTATTGAATGTTCGTTCGCCTCCTGCATGAGGCGCAGTTGCTCAGAAAAAGACGTGATTTCTGGTGGAAATGAACTACTACTATCTATTGATCCAACATCTGTCTCTATCAACAGCTCCCAATGCCCGATCCTTGGTGAGATTGGTACGTAGTTTGTCAAATTTTCTAGCGAATGTCAAAATTCTTCCAGACCTGTAGTCCCTCTCATCTCTTTCAAATTTTCTTTGTTTTCTTTCAATAATATCTTTCTCAAAATTTGTAATGCGATCGTTTACTGCAGCAAGGGTCTTTTTTACTTCATTTTGGTCCGGATCTTTCGCCATGTCATCCAGTATTTTCTGTATTTGTTCCACTAGGGGGCCGAATCCGATTCGGGCCGGAAAAAGCACCGACCGACTCGGATCCGGAAAAAATACCGACCGACACGTACCCGTGGCGCCCGACACGCCAAGTACGATGCAAGGCGCGAAAACTCCGACCGACACGTAACGAAACCAAGTCGACCGACCGAGCCGCACGGAAAACAGCAATCCGGCCGGAAAAACACGCGAATCCAACCGACCGACACGCACCCGGAACAAATCCGACCGAAACGTACACGCTAACTCCAAACCGCTAAGTACGATGCAAGGCGCGAAAACCACGAGCGAGTCGGACGGAGGACAAGCCGGACGACCGACACGCATACAAAACCGAGCCGAAGCAACACAATACACCGCGACCGACGCGTACGCAGCATAGAAAACTGCACAAACACAGCGTGAACGAAACGGAGAACACCGTACGAGACCAATGCAGGGTCCGACTCGGTCACAAGAACGTTTCCAACACACACAAACAGCACAAAGGAAAAATCACCCAAAAAAAGGCCAAACAAGCAATTACCAAGCCAATAAATACTGGGGGGGTGGGGACAGAGAACAAAGACACACCCACAACTCCACCTATATAAAGGACACAAATCACTACCATGAGCCATTGCAAATGCCATTCCACTGCCAGCACCCAAGAGAAAGCAACCACACACCCACAGCTCATCCCTCACACAAGCCACACACCATCAGCACACCAACAAATACCTACCTCACATACACCCAGCAAAACACACACTTACACACTCTCACCTGCACACCAACACACACATCACTCACCATCACCACCCATCACCATGCCCCCCAAGAAGAATCACAAGTTCCTAGATTGTGAATTGGAAGTCCTGGTAGACGAGATCCTCAGGGTAGAGCCACAGCTGTTTGGCACATTGGTCCAACAGACCCCCATGTCGCAGAAAACCAAGATGTGGGAGAGGATCATCAACAGGGTGAACGCACAATCACCATGTCTGCGCACAAAGACCGACATCCAGAACAGGTGGTATGACGTGCGCAGGAGGGTCCGGGAGCTGCTCAAGAAAGACTACCTCATCAGCCAATACACCGGCAGTGGCCCTCCTGCCAAGCCAGTATACCTCAGGCCCTGGGAGGAGAAGGTGCGGGCCATCCTTCCGCCAGTGAGCGTATATGGACTAGAGAACATCCCAGAGCCTGGTGAGTACACAACAAATGTACACAATTTTCTGACACAAAACACACACACATCACTGTCAAGGGGAGAGTCAAACCATGCACTCATAGCAATTACACAGCAACCAGAACAGAATCATCCCAAAATGTGTATGTCAGTCAGATAAACACAACACATGCCATCAAAAAAGTTACATCCAACCGTGCCATCACATGTACAAACACAACTACAACTACAGCTAGGCAGTGGCACAAATAGAACTAACAAACACATCCAGACATGTAGCCACCACAACAACACCAACACACAGTGAAGACCACTCAAAGGAAGGAATTCTGTGTATGCTGGCCAAGTCTGTGTAGCCAATAGCATCATGGGAGTCGCAGTCACACATATTGCCCCCCCCACAACTGTCCCATCAACACCACCATGAACCATGCGCACATCACAGGGAGTGGAGAAGGACTCACAAGATGGCTGACACTGGCTACTGCTGTGGGGAGCACAAGGCCCTGCTGGCAACTGTGCACCAACAAACAGCAGGACACCACTGACTGACATCCTGAGAGACAACTTCCACTCCCTGCAATGCAAGCACGTTCCATGGTGGGATGGCTGGCTGGGTGGGAAGGGGGACTTGCAGCACTGACTATAGTCACCAGCACCTCCCCTCACACCCCCCAACACAAACTCCACAGTACCCACCTGGTAGAATGCAATGCCCTCCATCCTAACACAAGATCCCACTAAGCACCACCACCCTGGGTTATGTTGTGTGAAGCACAGGGACACTCTTGGGACTCTTAGCCAAACAACTGCCAGGACAACACTCCCAGCCATCCTGTCAGCACAGCCAGCCCACCCCACAGGGAAGCAGAGTCAAAAGGAAGGAAGCATGGGCATGCTGGGAAGGGGGTGGAGGCAATAGCATGATGGGAGTCGTAGTCACAGACATTGCTCAGCCTCACAACTGGCCCATCAACACCACCCTGAACCATGCTCACATCACAGGGAGTGGAGAAGGACTCACAAGATGGCTGACACTGGCTACTGCTGTGGGGAGCACAAGGCCCTGCTGCCAACTGTGCACCAACAAACAGCAGGACACCACTGACTGACATCCTGAGAGACAACTTCCACTCCCTGCAATGCAAGCACGTTCCATGGTGGGATATCTGGCTGGCTGGGTGGGAAGGGGGACTTGCAGCACTGACTATAGTCACCAGCACCTCCCCTCACACCCCCCAACACAAACTCCACAGTACCCACCTGGTAGAATGCAATGCCCTCCATCCTAACACAAGATCCCACTAAGCACCACCACCCTGGGTTATGTTGTGTGAAGCACAGGGACACTCTTGGGACTCTTAGCCAAACAACTGCCAGGACAACACTCCCAGCCATCCTGTCAGCACAGCCAGCCCACCCCACAGGGAAGCAGAGTCAAAAGGAAGGAAGCATGGGCATGCTGGGAAGGGGGTGGAGGCAATAGCATGATGGGAGTCGTAGTCACAGACATTGCTCAGCCTCACAACTGGCCCATCAACACTACCCTGAACCATGCTCACATCACAGGGAGTGGAGAAGGACTCACAAGATGGCTGACACTGGCTACTGCTGTGGGGAGCACAAGGCCCTGCTGCCAACTGTGCACCAACAAACAGCAGGACACCACTGACTGACATCCTGAGAGACAACTTCCACTCCCTGCAATGCAAGCACGTTCCATGGTGGGATATCTGGCTGGCTGGGAAGGGGGACTTGCAGCACTGACTATAGTCACCAGCACCTCCCCTCACACCCCCCCAACACAAACTCCACAGTACCCACCTGGTAGAATGCAATGCCCTCCATCCTAACACAATATCCCACTAAGCACCACCACCCTGGGTTATGTTGTGTGAAGCACAGGGACACTCTTGGGACTCTTAGCCAAACAACTGCCAGGACAACACTCCCAGCCATCCTGTCAGCACAGCCAGCCCACCCCACAGGGAAGCAGAGTCAAAAGGAAGGAAGCATGGGCATGCTGGGAAGGGGGTGGAGGCAATAGCATGATGGGAGTCGTAGTCACAGACATTGCTCAGCCTCACAACTGGCCCATCAACACCACCCTGAACCATGCTCACATCACAGGGAGTGGAGAAGGACTCACAAGATGGCTGACACTGGCTACTGCTGTGGGGAGCACAAGGCCCTGCTGCCAACTGTGCACCAACAAACAGCAGGACACCACTGACTGACATCCTGAGAGACAACTACCACTCCCTGCAATGCAAGCACGTTCCATGGTGGGATGGCTGGCTGGGTGGGAAGGGGGACTTGCAGCACTGACTATAGTCACCAGCACCTCCCCTCACACCCCCCAACACAAACTCCACAGTACCCACCTGGTAGAATGCAATGCCCTCCATCCTAACACAAGATCCCACTAAGCACCACCACCCTGGGTTATGTTGTGTGAAGCACAGGGACACTCTTGGGACTCTTAGCCAAACAACTGCCAGGACAACACTCCCAGCCATCCTGTCAGCACAGCCAGCCCACCCCACAGGGAAGCAGAGTCAAAAGGAAGGAAGCATGGGCATGCTGGGAAGGGGGTGGAGGCAATAGCATGATGGGAGTCGTAGTCACAGACATTGCTCAGCCTCACAACTGGCCCATCAACACCACCCTGAACCATGCTCACATCACAGGGAGTGGAGAAGGACTCACAAGATGGCTGACACTGGCTACTGCTGTGGGGAGCACAAGGCCCTGCTGCCAACTGTGCACCAACAAACAGCAGGACACCACTGACTGACATCCTGAGAGACAACTTCCACTCCCTGCAATGCAAGCACGTTCCATGGTGGGATAACTGACTGGCTGTGTGGGTGGGAAGGAGGTCCGGCTGTCAACCAAACACAAGCAATGCAGACCATGTTCACACCCCAGAAAATACATAGAAATGCCCAAATAATGCAGGACAATGTGCCACACCAATATCAACCCCTGACTGTGACGACTTAGGACAATGCAATGTACAGGCCCGCACCCAGAGGCACAGTCACAACTGTCATGTGTGTCAACCATTGATGCCTGCAGAAACATGACATACATTGTTTGTGTCTCCCAAAAACAGGTGATGATGGGGACACAGCAGCAGACGCTGAGGAGTCCCAGTCCCAGGCTCAAGAGGATGCCGAGCTCACTGGCGTCGTACAGCCTCTGTCCTCCTCGGACGATGAAGAACAACCTGGCACATCCGGTGCAAGTCAACATGCAGCACCAGCAGGACCACCAGCTGCAGCACCAGCAGGACCACCAGCTGCACCCCTGCACCCACCCCTACAACGACTGTCACCACAAATACCATCCCTGCCGACATGGACAGAATAAGGAGCAACACCAGCACAGTGACCCTGGACCAACCTGGGGCCATGGACACCACCACCACCACCAACCGCCAAGGTGGACCAGGGTTATCTGCGTGTGCCACTGCACACACTGCACATGTCAGCAGGGGTGGTGGGAGGGGTGGGAGACAGAGGTCGCTGCTTGCAGACGTTGCTGGTGTGCATGACGACCCACAACTGGTACGCATAGCTGATGCGTACCAGTCCAGCACCGGAGAGCTCAGCCAGGTAGTGGGGCTCCTCAGAGACATTAAACAGCAGCAGGCTGCCCATCATGCCCGCTTGGACTCCCACATGTCCCACGTGGAGTCACACATGTCCCGTGTGGACTCACACATGTCCCGCGTGGAGTCCAAGTGGGATGCACTGCATGAGATGACGGCGGTGCACAGGGACATTTTACAATGCCTCCGCCAGATGAACAGCAACCAGTCCACACCTCCCTGTGTGCCAACAACATCTGGTGCCGAACAAACTGCAACTGCCACAGGGAGGGAGGAGGACTCTGGCGGAGAGTCCCCTGCACCGCAGCAGCCTGCACTTGAGGGGCCCCCCAAGAAGAGGGGTCGTCCGAGGAGGGAAAAGTGAGAGGCCGATGGCCAAGCGCAACTCCCAGGAAGCCTGAACCAGTTCTGGATGTTCGCCTTTGTGCACAGACTGTTCACCCTGTTGACGGCAACACTACTCCCACACATTGCATGGGGAGTACAAGTTGGACCAATGTGTCAGACAACTGTGGCCCCGATACTGGGGATCCTGTCTACCCGGACTTTCAATTCACCTAGGAACTTGGGATTGCAAGATTCATGTACAGCACAACCCATCCTATGCACTATTAACACAAATGTATCACAATAAACACACAAATACACCATACTTGCCTCTGTCGTGATTCCAACGTGGGTGCTGTTATGGGGATGATGAACTGCAAAATTACACTGTGTATGCAAACTGCAACAGCAAGGACAACACAGGCATGTGAGTACAGGCAACGTGACACACATGTGGGAGACACACCACCAGGGCTACACGACACATACACACCTAGGCCATCTGACTCATTGCCTACACTGATGTTGCCAGGGAAGACGGTGCAATGCACAGACACCACACCCATTCCCAGTTGTAGTCAAGTAGCCCACTGGTGCAGTAAGCAAATGGCAGTCAAATGTGTGACCACAGACAACGCACATCACAAAGTGAAGCACAGGTTTATTACACAGTTGCAACATGCCGTAACCACTACAGATGCAAGGTAACCCCACCTGGTAGCGGGCACACAGTCAACAACTGTAGACGGAAGGAAGTCCATGGGTGTGGCGCACATCACCTGTAGGGACACAACAGCTACCAGCCTGGATGTGCAATCACGTCGTCGGTGGACACAGTTGACCAAACGAATCTGAAAGTACCCTGTGAAGGACAGAAATGACACACAGTCAAAAGCAATGGAGTACAGGACAGAACAGCAAAACTCATGCACAATACATGTTACAAGATACCCACCCAGAACCAAGTTAGCATGTCAACACTGTTGGGGAGTACAGCCCACCTGTCACCACACATCGCAACACACATCCAGTCAAGTAGCCCATGGACACACTCCAACAGCACCAGAGCACCACCCACACATCATGCCAACTCACATCATTGACATGACACCTCAGGATACTCACATTCAGCTAAAGAAGTTGGTGATGAGCTGTGTGCGGACATCACCATCACCATCATCATCATCATCATCGTCACTGGCATCGTGGTCCAGGCCAGGATCCTCCACAGGTGGCGGATGTTGGTCATTGTCATCCTGGATGAGAGGCAACTCCTTCCGCACTGCCAGGTTGTGGAGCATGCAGCAGACGATGATAACCTTGCACACTTTCGCAGGGGCATATGGGAGGGACCCTCCGGTCTTGTCCAGGCAGCGGAAGCGGCTCTTCAGGAGACCAAAGGTCCGCTCAATCACTCTCCTGGTCCGACCATGTGCCTCATTGTAGCGCATCTGGGCAGGTGTCACAGGGTTCCTGAGGGGTGTCAGCAACCACGGCATGTTGGGGTATCCCGAGTCACCTACGGACAGACAAGTGCACATTAGCTGACTTGGAAAAGTGGGCGGAATACTACAGATCAGATCACACACAATGGCACAAAGTCAGTACACACCGACAAGCCAGGCACGCTGGTTCTGCATCTGTGCCATCATCCTGGGGATGCGACTACTCCTCATCACAAAGGCATCGTGTGCTGAACCAGGGAAACGGGCACACACGTGTGTGATGGTCATGTCTGCAAGACACACCACCAGTGCATTGACCGAGTGGTAGTGCTTGCGGTTCCTGTAGGCCTGCTCCTGGGCCTGTGGTGGTACCAAAGCCACATGTGTCCCATCAATGGAGCCAATTACATGCGGCATCCTCCCCAGGGCATAAAAGTCACTCTTCACATCAGTGAGTCGTCGCAGTCTAGGGAAATAGATGTACCGGTTCAGGAAGAGCAACATTGCCGCCAAAACATCGCGGAGCACACGGCTGAACATGGTCTGTGACATCCCACCAGCAGTCGCCACAGTATGTTGGAAGGTACCGGTGGCAAAGAAGTGTAGGGCTGCCATCACCTTCACCTTGGGGGTCAGCGCTGTAGGATACGGCCGGCCAGGCTGCAAATGTGGGGACAACTGCACTGCCAAATCCTCAATCAGCTGCCTGGTGAAGCGGTACCGTCGGATGCTGTCCCGTTCCACCATCGTTGCCAGGTCTGGGAATGGCCGATGGACAGCAGGAACCCTGCAGTGCAGAGGAGAAGTAAGCAAGATTGTCAGTCACCCCACATATGCGGCATTGAACACACTCAAGATCCCAACATACATCATTATGAGGCACAACTACATGAAGTGTGCAGTACCGGAAGGACATGTATGGTACGTACATGGCCAACATCTGTCAACACGGTCCTACAGGTGGCATCAATTTGTCCCAGGTTGGCCCATTGGATATCATGATGCCGTGTCACAGTTCCCATCTCCTGCTGCCGTGTCACAATCACCCCCCACAGTGACATGTGAGGACAGATGTGCCCCAGGCACCACAGCTCAACGACAGGTACATTCCCAGGGACCCTGTAATGCCACATGGACACTGGCATCACATGGAGTATCATGTGTACACCACAGCAAAACAAACATGACCCCCACAGGTAGTGGCCCCACTTGCCACGGCAGGACAGACATGGATGTCTGTGACACACACGCACAACATCAGAGTCCATGCACACACAACGTGGATGTGGAGACTGTCTCCCATTGTGCACATGAAATCAGAGACATTGTAAACACTACATGCACAAAGACTGTGGAGGTCCATCACTATTGTGCCACTGGGACACCCTGGCTCAAACATACCGTCCCACATGGGACTCACGGGGTATGTGACATGACATACACAAACACCACTGTGAAATGTGACCATGGCACATGCACAGATATGAACAGTTGCACATCACAGTGGTCACGTACACGTAACACCCAGGATCCTGTCCCCATGAACACGTGCACAGCCTGGGGGTGGCTGCCCACAGGTGACACCCACAGGACAACATGTACACCAACATACACACAATAGGAAATGCAGCCTTACATGCCTTATGATAAGGTTTGGACAGGCTGTCGTGATGTAGGTGTGCCCCTCACTCCCTGGGAGCTATCTGTGGCTGGCATATGTCCATCTGAGACAGGCATGCTGACATATGCCAGTCACATGTACAGTGATGCGTTGTACTGCAATGGACCGATCGGTGCCTCCGGCCGGCCCATTGCATTCAATGTGTGCGGGTACGCGTTGTACCCCTGTGCGCGTTGAACTGCAATGGACCGATCGGTGCCTCCGGCCGGCCCATTGCTTTCAATGTGTGCGGGTACGCGTTGTACCCCTGTGCGCGTTGAACTGCAATGGACCGATCTGTGCCTCCGGCCGGCCCATTGCTTTCAATGTGTGCGGGTACGCGTTGTACCCCTGTGCGCGTTGAACTGCAATGGACCGATCGGTGCCTCCGGCCGGCCCATTGCTTTCAATGTGTGCGGGTACGCGTTGTACCCCTGTGCGCGTTGTACTGCAATGGACCGATCGGTGCGCACCCATTGACAATGGGCTTGCCTGGCAACGGACGCGTTTTCGAATTCCGAACGAGTCGGTTGCTGGAAAATCAGTTGGTCACCCACAACAATGTTGCAAAATCATGTATGTCATGAAGTTGAAGATTTGAAGGATGCTGTGGGCGTGTTTTGGTGCTGCTATTCCATGGATTGGCCAGATTCAGAAGATGCAAACGACTTGGACCTATCACTTTGGACACAAGGGACAGTATCTGCCTCTCCAGCACATATATATTGCTGGCTGGTCCCCTGAGAGCCCACTTGCCTGCACTACATGCTCCAAGACGACATCTGCCACTGCACTGCTGCTGTCTCTGCCCCTCTGGACCCTGCAATGGCACGTACTGTGGAGAGAGCCCCAGCCTTCAGCCTTGAAGAGAACCAGGCCCTGCTGGACAGCCTACTTCCACAGTACAGCAAGCTGTATGGGACACCAGGAGAGCAGGTGAGTGTCCTGTGCACTGCCTTTCTGAATGTGCATTTTGTCTGACTAGCAAGGCTGAGAGTCTGCACGCCACTGGCTAGCAGGCTCACTGAGTAGTTGTCACCCCCCATAGTGTGTAGTGACTTGCACTGGACAGGTATGGTGCAGTGACAGTGCTTCTGAACAGGGTTTTACTCCCCATGCAATGATACCATGTAGTGACTTCTGGAAAACTGTCCATGGGCAGCCGTGCACTGCCTGTGTACACCATGTGCCCCTGTGATTGCGACATGTAGATGCAACTGTGTCATGCACGGATATGTTGCATGTGTAGTAATGGCCTTATCACTTTGTCATCCTGACAGGCTTCTGCCCATCGGAAGCAGGAGATCTGGAAGGACATCGTCCGGGCTGTCCGGTCCGTGGGGGTCTACAAGCGCCGGATCCGCAACTGCCAAAAGAGGTGGCAGGACCTTCGGGGCTGGACCCGGAGGATTGCACGGGTCCAGCTGAAGCTGTCGCCTCCTCGCAGGAGGGCGGAACACGGACCCTGACCCCCACATGCTCAGGATCCTGGCGGTGGTCTTTCCAGACCTGGATGGGCAGCTGAAGGCCAGAGAGCAGCAAGGAGGGGGTGAGTCAAAGACTGCACTGTGAACTCTGTCTAACATGCTATGTGCCCTCCTCGGGCCTGGTTAAACTGCCACAGTACAGCAGTCATGTTGTCCAGGAGCCATGTCCCTCTATTGTGCACTGCCCACTCCTCATCTGATACCCAGGTGTGGCCCTTACATGCAGGGAATACTGTCACTTAGGACTGTGTCCTTGCAGTTTGCTTGACTCAAGGTGGGAGACAGCATCTGTTTCCCTGACTCTGTGGTGGGCATCATGGGTGGGTCCATTGCTTACACAATGCCTGTATTCTGACATGTATTCAGCGTGTTACTTTGATCTGTGGTCCAATTGCTGAGCTGATCCACCACATGTGGCTGGGGTATCTGGCACACACCCATGCTGCGGGTGGGAACAATGTTTGGGCCCCAGGAGTATGTATATGACGTGTGTCACACATACTTAGCCAGCTGCCTACAGTCCAGGGCTCATCCCTCATTCATGTGGGGCTGGACAGTCATGCCTACTCCAGGCCATACAATACACTCTGTACTCCCACTCCCGTGTATCAGCTGACACATTGTGCGCAGTGATTTGACCCCTCAGGTGTCTGCCTCTGTGTCAGTGTGCTGTGGATTAGTCGCCAGGACTGCTGTGGAGTTTCTTGGTAGGGGCTCAGCATGCCACTGGAGATGTGACCATAGGAGACGATACTTGTGTGTCACATAGGTGTCTGATCAGCTGCCCATGCAGACTGGGGCATGTGAATGTGAAGTTCAGGCAGCTGTTCCCCATTCACAGCAGAGTGTGAGGGGCTCAGGTTCAGAGGGTAGTGTCACAGGTCTCCCATATGTCCAATAGGTATGACCTGGACAGATGAGGGTTGAGAGGATGTGTTGTGGGGGGATGTACATGTGCACTTGTGCAGCTCCAGGACTTGCATTCCCCATGACCTACTATTGTGACACAGTGCAGAGTGTTGTTGTCTGGCTGCCAAGTCATACATCACTGAGACAGTGATGTATGACTTTGCAGTCATGCCTCCGCCATGGCATGTGTCTACTGATTGGTGAGCCTGCAGGGGAGTGACATGTGCTACATGCACACCATAGTGGCGCTGGCTATCAGGACATGGGTGCATCATGGTGTCTGTCGCTGGTATGCATCACATGCATTTCCTATTTGACTCTGGGCATCCCTTTCATCCGGAAACCTGTACTGACTCAGTGGCAAGAGCTGTGATGTGTGCATGTCCACATGCCACACCGTGTCCTCTGCACTGTCCAACTACTGTGTACTTGGTGCATGTGTCCACACTGGGGTGTTGCAATCCAACAGACACCAGACAGATGGGTGCAAGGCCATGTGGGATGTGAGTGCCATGCTTGGCATCAGACTGACAATTGGCTTCTCCTGTTCAGTTAGGGCACTTTTAGCAATGTACAACTAATGATGCCAGGGCTTGCTCTGTGATGTGCTGTGCTCACAGTGGTGTGTGCGTTTTGTGCAGGTGACTGATGTCTGTCTGTTTCCCCATTGTTTGCAGATACATCCACGGCCACGGAAGGGGACAGCTCCACGGACCAGGAGGAGCCAGAGAGCCAGACTGGGTCAGCAGCCGAGGAGTGGTCGGAGGGACCCAGTGGCACGGAGGGCGAGGGAGCCACACCGAGGAGTCCTCAGCAGCATCCACCTCAGCTGAGGACCAGAGCAACTCGGAGGATGACTCCCTTGTGGAGGCGGGTGTCAGCAGCCACCACACCCCAGCTAGTGTTGCTGTCCCCGCCACCACCAGCACCACCACCGCCCTCCCATCGGCTCCCATTCCCCAGGTCCGTGGAGGCTCCCATGTCCGGGAGCGTGTCTCCTTTGGGCCAGGCACCGCAGCCCCTGCCCCTGTGTCCCCTGCTGCCCTGAGTGAGGAGTCTGTGTACCTCCTTCGCCAGCTCCATGTAGGCCAGACAGCCATGCTGAGTGTCCTCCATGCGCACACCGCGCTGTTGACTCAGCTGGTGTCGTTCATGGAGGGCATCTCATCGGGCATGTCTGACCTACAGAGGGGCAATAGGTCCATGGACTCCTCCCTGACGGCAGCAGTGTCCCTCCTCAAACGGTCCCTCACCCCTCCTGCCTCTGCTCCATCCACACTCCCCAGCACCTTACCCATCCCAAGCACACACACACCGGCACAGGCACACACCAGCACACACACATCCAGCACACTTACACACACGCCAATGACAAAACGCACACGCACGCACATTCAGGGGACTGAAGCCAGACTCACAGGGGATGGGGCCCTGGAACACACACACGCATCCACATGCACTGCGCAGTCCTCAGTTCCCTCTCCCTCCAAAGCACCCTCCCTTGCCTCACCTGCAACCCCAAAGTCACAGCAGCTCTTCCTCTGTGACCTCGGCCTCTTCCCCACCGATGAAGCTGCTCCAGCATCCCGGGGGAAGAGGAAGCCCACCCACACGGAGCAGAGTGCCCCTCGCCCCCGGACACCCTCCCCCAGGCGCAGACGGACTGAGGCCCCCACCCGCAAGTCCCCACGGAGTCCTAAGAGCAAGACCCCGCCACCGCCCTGCAGCTCAAGCACCAGGTCTCCTTCCTCCATCCCTCAGGCCCCCACTCCACAGGTGCCCCCACCACACCCTGCCCCAGGTTCCCCCACCCACAGATATACCATCCCCAAGATGCTCCGGCCTTCTCCCCCTGCCACTTGCTCTCCCAGCACCACACCCCCGCTGCGCTTGTCTGTGCCACTGATGTGGTGAGGGTGTCCTCCCCCTCTGTCCAACCCACCTTGCCTGTTCCCCATTCTCCTCCCCTGGAGGTAGGCACTGCAGTGGAGTCCACTACCGCCCTGTCTGACTTGGGCACTGCAGTGGCGGACCTGTCCACTGCATCTGCAGGGTCCACTGCAGTTGTGCCGGCACCCACGACATCTGAGTCATGCCCCCAGTTGTGCCGGCACACACCATGTCAGACACCTCCACTGCAGTTGTCAGTGGCTCTCCAGCACCCACCACCCCTTCCCTGACTCCCCTGGTGAGCCCTGATCCTGTCCCTGCGGTGCCTGGCCTGCCCCCGGTTGCCCCTCCTAGTGGATTGTCCCTGGTTTTGTGCAGGCATGCGTAGGGTGACATCTGCCAGTGTCACCCTGTTTGAACTTTGACAATGGACTGGCCATTGGCCTTTGCTCTTTTTTTCTGGACGTCGTTTTCATTCAACACATATGCTGAATAAAGCAACTTTCTTTTCTCTAGTGCTCATGCTTCAGATGTACATGTTGTTGGTGCTGCTAACCATGCCCTTGCTGCAGTGATGGTGATATCTGGTCTCATGATTATGAAGTGTTACTGTGCAGGAACCCATGTGGTCCAGGGGGAATGTGTCCTATCATGTGGTGTATCCATGTCATCCATAGCAGCATCTGAGGGTGTCATGTGTTCAGTATTTGGCAATGGGATTTCCTACTTACATTAGCAATTTCATATCTGTGGCTTCCACCCTGCACATCTGTTGTGCCTTCCATTGTTGGATTTGTCTACTTCCCTGACCGTGTTGCCATCTCCACTGGACATGCAGGTTTGGGCATCAATGGGGAAGGACTCATCCGTGTAGTCAGTGCAACATTGCTATACAAGTGTGTTGGATCTGTGCTGATGATTCCGTTGGCACATCCATGACCAGGCTGATGTGACGGGAGCCCTCATTTGGTGCTAATTGTTGATTGTGTGACCAAGTGCTCAGCTGACATGATGGGGCCCTACTGAGGCAACATATGGCACAGCTTTCCTCACACAGGAGTGGAGTCCCCTCATGGCAGTGTGTACACGTGTGACATTGCCTGCGCCCAAGGTGTGTGTTGTATGTGCATGTCTGTGTGTTCACTTCCATTTATCTGCGCATGCTGTGATCCCTAGTGTTGTACCTGTTTGTGATGCTTGCTGACTTGAGCTATGTTCCCCCAAAGTCTTCTCCCTGTGTTCTCTGTGATGTGGGTGCATGGCACATTACTGGTCATCAGGGTGTCACCCATAGCTGTGTTTGCTGTCAGGGCTGAGTTTGTGTGCAGACGCAGATGGGTCACAGTCAGGTTTCCCCTTGGCACTTGTTGTTTGCCCCTGTCATGTGATTTTCAGTTCGTGTTATCTTTAAGTTATTGTGACACGTTGTGTGTGTGACTGCTGGCACTCCTCAGGGTCCGGGCTGCGATGTTGGTTGTTGTCTATGTGTGTTCTTTGTGGGTGACCTTGGCTTCTTCATTGGTGTGTGACTGTGGCTGGGATCCCATTGGTTGGTGTGGTATCGCCGTCATGTCCATGTACAGCGTAGTGTGCAGTGTGTCAGACATTCAGGAGTCTTGTTGAGTGGCCATGTGTGATGTGTTTCTGCACCTTGGTTCCCACCCACCACCCTGGAATAGTCATGGGTGCATGTGCAATGTCACCAGTGCATGTGTACTTCACTGCTGCACATTGTTGGAGGTCGAGGGGTGTGGTGTTGAGTGTGTGCAGATGGGAGTTGTTGCCCAGCTGGACCCCTGCCTCCATGTTGGCCTTGGCTTACTGGCCATGCTGATTGATTTGTGCTTGTGTCGGTGTGATGGTAGTTTGTTGCTCAGGACACATGACTGTGGTTCACAGTGTGAACCACATTCAGCTTTGTCGTCAGAGTGGGAATTTTATGCAGCCAAGGGTCACCACATTGTGGGGGCCATGGGGGTGGTGCTGTGGTGTGTCTGTGTCTTGCTGTGTCAGTTGTTGTTCCTACGTTCCTGTGTGACATGTGTGTTTTGTGCTCCTTCTCATCTGACAATGCCTGCTTGCCCACATAGGGGATTTGGATCCATGAGTTACCTTAGTGTGGCAGTGTATGCACATCTGTATGATTGGTATTCAGCTCTCCTCATGTGTTGTGTGGTTACCTGGGGACACTGGCACCCCCTCACCTGCTGTGTATGATGTCAGTGTTGGTCTGCCTGTTTGTGTTTGTGCATCTGCACCACTGCATTGGCATATCTTGGGTGTGCCATTGGCTGTATGTTGTTTGGTGTGTTTCCCCTGCTGTCCCTGGGACTCCTAGGTCATCGGTCAGCACAGTGATCATGGTTTGTGTGTCCCATTGCTGCCATGGTATGGTATCTGTTCACCTCACATCCTGCTGTCTCCACAGGATATCTGCATTTGTGTGCCCATTGGTGCAAATATGTGGTTCTGCATTCTGATGGTCACTTCTGTCATTGTGTCATTGATGAATGTTGACGGTGTCAGCCCCCATGGGTGTTGTTTGTCTGCACATGGCCAAAGGAATGTCTCATTTGCACTGCAGTATTTGGCTCACCCAATTTATGTTGCAATGGGACACATACACTACTTTGCCACAGATGAGTTTTTGGTTCTGTGACCAGGAATGATCCATGCAGTTTGGCAGTTGCAGCTCTTTCTTTGTCAACACTTACCTTTTGGTCACTGTGATGATGGGGGTGTAGACCCCATTGCCACAATGGTCAAAATGTGCTTCAGCTATGGACCCCACACTTCCCTTTTGGTCACTGTGATGATGGGGGTTTAGACCCCATTGCCACAATGGTCAAAATGTGCTTCAGCTATGGACCCCACACTTCCCTTTTGGTCACTGTGATGATGGGGGTTTAGACCCCATTGCCACAATGGTCAAAATGGGCTTCAGCTATGGACCCCACACTTGCCTTTTGGTCACTGTGATGATGGGGGTTTAGACCCCATTGCCACAATGGTCAAAATGTGCTTCAGCTATGGACCCCACACTTACCTTTTGGTCACTGTGATGATGGGGGTTTAGGCCCCATTGCCACAATGGTCATGGGCTGCTTGCATTGTGGGTACCACACACATATATGTGTGGCACATGTGCTAGGGGGTCACATTGTATGTTCAAAGTCATGTTCGGTGTTGTAGGCATTTGACACAGCCTACACACGCTTGTCATGGTGGTGGGGGATGTCTTTATCTTGCATTCCCTAGGTTGTGGTGTGCTGGTTGTGCCATGCATTGTCCATCCTATGAGTGGGGGTGGTAGTAGTGGTAGGCATCCTGCCCCCTGGGTGAGGGTGGTAGTAGTGGTAGGCATCCAGCCCCCTGGCTAAGGGTGGTAGTAGTGGTAGGCATCCAGCCCCCTGGCTAAGGGTGGTAGTAGTGGTAGGCATCCAGCCCCCTGGCTAAGGGTGGTGGTGAGGCATCCAGCCCCCTGGGTGAGGGTGGTGGTGAGGCATCCAGCCCCCCTGGGTGAGGGTGGTAGTAGTGGTAGGCATCCAGCCCCCCTGGCTAAGGGTGGTAGTAGTGGTAGGCATCCAGCCCCCCTGGCTAAGGGTGGTAGTAGTGGTAGGCATCCTGCCCCCCTGGGTGAGGGTGGTAGTAGTGGTAGGCATCCAGCCCCCCTGGCTAAGGGTGGTAGTAGTGGTAGGCATCCAGCCCCCCTGGCTAAGGGTGGTGGTAGGCATCCAGCCCCCCTGGGTGAGGGTGGTGGTAGGCATCCAGCCCCCCTGGGTGAGGGTGGTAGTAGTGGTAGGCATCCAGCCCCCCTGGCTAAGGGTGGTAGTAGTGGTAGGCATCCAGCCCCCTGGCTAAGGGTGGTAGTAGTGGTAGGCATCCTGCCCCCCTGGCTGAGGGTGGTAGTAGTGGTAGGCATCCAGCCCCCCTGGCTAAGGGTGGTAGTAGTGGTAGGCATCCAGCCCCCCTGGCTAAGGGTGGTAGTAGTGGTAGGCATCCAGCCCCCCTGGCTAAGGGTGGTAGTAGTGGTAGGCATCCAGCCCCCTGGCTAAGGGTGGTAGTAGTGGTAGGCATCCTGCCCCCCTGGGTGAGGGTGGTAGTAGTGGTAGAGCATCCAGCCCCCCTGGCTAAGGGTGGTAGTAGTGGTAGGCATCCATCCCCCTGGCTAAGGGTGGTAGTAGTGGTAGGCATCCAGCCCCCCTGGCTAAGGCTGGTGTAGTGGTAGGCATCCAGCCCCCCTGGGTGAGGGTGGTAGTAGTGGTAGGCATCCTGCCCCCTGGGTGAGGGTGGTAGTAGTGGTAGGCATCCAGCCCCCCTGGCTAAGGGTGGTAGTAGTGGTAGGCATCCTGCCCCCCTGGGTGAGGGTGGTAGTAGTGGTAGGCATCCAGCCCCCCTGGCTAAGGGTGGTAGTAGTGGTAGGCATCCAGCCCCCTGGCTAAGGGTGGTAGTAGTGGTAGGCATCCAGCCCCCTGGCTAAGGGTGGTAGTAGTGGTAGGCATCCTGCCCCCCTGGGTGAGGGTGGTAGTAGTGGTAGGCATCCAGCCCCCCTGGCTAAGGGTGGTAGTAGTGGTAGGCATCCAGCCCCCCTGGCTAAGGGTGGTAGTAGTGGTAGGCATCCAGCCCCCTGGCTAAGGGTGGTAGTGGTGGTAGGCATCCTGCCCCCCTGGGTGAGGGTGGTAGTAGTGGTAGGCATCCAGCCCCCCTGGCTAAGGGTGGTAGTAGTGGTAGGCATCCAGCCCCCCTGGCTAAGGGTGGTAGTAGTGGTAGGCATCCTGCCCCCCTGGGTGAGGGTGGTAGTAGTGGTAGGCATCCAGCCCCCCTGGCTAAGGGTGGTAGTAGTGGTAGGCATCCAGCCCCCCTGGCTAAGGGTGGTGGTAGGCATCCAGCCCCCCTGGATGAGGGTGGTGGTAGGCATCCAGCCCCCCTGGGTGAGGGTGGTAGTAGTGGTAGGCATCCAGCCCCCTGGCTAAGGCTGGTAGTAGTGGCAGGCATCCAGCCCCCCTGGGTAGGGGTGGTGGTGCGCATCCAGGCCCCTGTGTGCATATGTGGCATTGGTGATGGGCATCCCGCCCCTATAGTGCTGCTGTTGCTGGTGTAAGTATATTCAGCATCCCCGTGTGTGTGTGTGATGTGTCGTGTACGTGTTGTATGTGTTTTGTGGTTGGTGTCTGGCTTACCTTCTGCGCCGTACGCGTCCGTGCCTGTTCCGGTAGTAAATGTAGAATATTGGTATGATCGGGACGAAGGGATTCATGGTTGGTTCGTGTCGTTCGTCCTTCTCGTTGCTTGGCGTCGTCCTCGTCGCTTCGCCTCGTCCTCGTCGCTTCGCCTCGTCCTCGTCGCTTCGCGTCGTCCTCGTCGGTGCCGTGTTCGTCTCGGAGCCGTGGATCGTGTGTGGCGCGAATCGGAGCTTATGTGCGCCTCTCCCGGATGCTTTGACGTGCCGTGCGTAGCGACGGGTTCGGAGCATACGGAAAGCGCATCGTACTTGTCCGGCCGGACGGGGCTGCATTTTCCCTTCAGTGCGACTCGATTCGGCGTTTCCGGATTCGCCTCGGTCGGAGTACAGGACCTGGTTTGGGTGAGTACGGCTCGGCCGGATTTTTTGCTGTTGTGCGCATCGTACTTGCTCGTTCGGTGTACTGTACGGATCGGTCGGGAAACAGGCTTTCGCATGGCTTTTTTCCCGACCGAATGGTATTGGGTGCGCCTCCGACCGAGATCGGAATCGACCCCTAGGTCTTTATGTTCATCCCATGCGTTCTTTATAAGTATCTGTAGCATCATTCTCGAACACGAGGTGGTGTTATCAAGCCATGCTTTTAGCACTTCTTGTTTCGGATTGTTTAGTGTAGGCACAATAAAAATTCTAAGACCTCTTGGTATCCGGTCCACCTCCAGATAGTTTTGGAGAGATGTAGCCTCCTACCACCGACTCAGCTCTTTTTTACGCAGTTTCTCTAATAAATTTCCTTTCTGTTTGATACTCGATGCAGATTGCGACTGGTTAGTGCCTGTTTCTTCCCTGTTACTCGCATTCGATGTTTTTTTTTAAATTAAACTTGCTGAGGCCTCCCGACCTTTCAGGAACTCCATTGCCCACAATGCTGTTCGGTCCACTGACCGTTCTCAAACTGGATCGCGTCTTCCGGACAACTGCCCTGACGCACCCTGGCAGCACACTCGTTCTCTCAGACTCAATCGTTTACCTTCTCAGAGGAAAATAGAAACGATTTCCACGGAGTCGCTGGTACACGTTGTAGCGAGTAGATAACGCTGCCGGCGGGCGGAGATTATTGATTCCACATCAAATACTCATGAAATGGCGCTGTTCTCCTCCCTTCCAAGCGGGTTGGGGCTCGTCTCTGAGCGGGCGCCGCCGCTCTCGAAAATCCACCAAATAGCTTACTGGCCCATTGGAGGCGTGTTAGGTCAAATGGATGCAGGTGTGTTGGACTGCAAGCTGCGGTGTTGTACCAGGAAGAAGGGAGCCATTCCCGAAACGCGTCGTATTTTAACACTGCTACTTTGTTGTACTTACCCTCTTGATGACAGCGGTTCTACCTGAATAAAGATGTGCCACCATCAGCGCTGGTCTCGAGTGCGCTCTTGTGCATGGGCACAACGTTTTTCAAAAATTTCACGCGGCCACCCAGCCGCGGAGAGCAGCACCACCCCGATGATTGGAAAGGGGGCCGCGAGGCTTCGCATTTGCGGAGTCTTCTGGAGCAGCGTGGGGGTTGATTTGAGCCGCTACATTCAGAGGGGCCCATCAGGGTTGAATATATTAAGATTCGCAGTACAGAGATTGTGGCCATAGACATTGCGACACACTGCAAGTCCCAGAATTCAGTTGGGACTGACCTCACAGCGGATTGGCCCATTGGAGGGCGTGTTAGGTCAAATGGATGCAGGAGTGTTGGACTGCAAGCTGCGGTGTTGTACCAGGAAGAAGGGAGCCATTCCCGAAACGCGTCGTATTTTAACACTGCTACTTTGTTGTACTTACCCTCTTGATGACAGCGGTTCTACCTGAATAAAGATGTGCCACCATCAGCGCTGGTCTCGAGTGCGCTCTTGTGCATGGGCACAACATTTTTCAAAAATGTCACGCGCCCGCCCAGCCGCGGAGAGCAGCACCACCCCGATGATTGGAAAGGGGGCCGCGAGGCTTCGCATTTGCGGAGTCTTCTGGAGCAGCGTGGGGGTTGATTTGAGCCGCTACATTCAGAGGGGCCCATCCAGGGTTGAATATATTAAGATTCGCAGTACAGAGATTGTGGCCATAGACATTGCGACACACTGCAAGTCCCAGAGTTCAGTTGGGACTGACCTCACAGCGGATTGGCCCATTGGAGGGCGTGTTAGGTCAAATGGATGCAGGTGTGTTGGACTGCAAGCTGCGGTGTTGTACCAGGAAGAAGGGAGCCATTCCCGAAACGCGTCGTATTTTAACACTGCTACTTTGTTGTACTTACCCTCTTGATGACAGCGGTTCTACCTGAATAAAGATGTGCCACCATCAGCGCTGGTCTCGAGTGCGCTCTTGTGCATGGGCACAACGTTTTTCAAAAATTTCACGCGGCCACCCAGCCGCGGAGAGCAGCACCACCCCGATGATTGGAAAGGGGGCCGCGAGGCTTCGCATTTGCGGAGTCTTCTGGAGCAGCGTGGGGGTTGATTTGAGCCGCTACATTCAGAGGGGCCAATCCAGGGTTGAATATATTAAGATTCGCAGTACAGAGATTGTGGCCATAGACATTTCGACACACTGCAAGTCCCAGAATTCAGTTGGGACTGACCTCACAGCGGATTGGCCCATTGGAGGGCGTGTTAGGTCAAATGGATGCAGGTGTGTTGGACTGCAAGCTGCGGTGTTGTACCAGGAAGAAGGGAGCCATTCCCGAAACGCGTCGTATTTTAACACTGCTACTTTGTTGTACTTACCCTCTTGATGACAGCGGTTCTACCTGAATAAAGATGTGCCACCATCAGCGCTGGTCTCGAGTGCGCTCTTGTGCATGGGCACAACGTTTTTCAAAAATTTCACGCGGCCACCCAGCCGCGGAGAGCAGCACCACCCCGATGATTGGAAAGGGGGCTCCGAGGCTTCGCGTTTGCGGAGTCTTCTGGAGCAGCGTGGGGGTTGATTTGAGCCGCTACATTCAGAGGGGCCCATCCAGGGTTGAATATATTAAGATTCGCAGTACAGAGATTGTGGCCATAGACATTGCGACACACTGCAAGTCCCAGAATTCAGTTGGGACTGACCTCACAGCGGATTGGCCCATTGGAGGGCGTGTTAGGTCAAATGGATGCAGGTGTGTTGGACTGCAAGCTGCGGTGTTGTACCAGGAAGAAGGGAGCCATTCCCGAAACGCGTCGTATTTTAACACTGCTACTTTGTTGTACTTACCCTCTTGATGACAGCGGTTCTACCTGAATAAAGATGTGCCACCATCAGCGCTGGTCTCGAGTGCGCTCTTGTGCATGGGCACAACGTTTTTCAAACATTTCACGCGGCCACCCGGGCGCGGAGAGCAGCACCACCCCGATGATTGGAAAGGGGGCCGCGAGGCTTCGCATTTGCGGAGTCTTCTGGAGCAGCGTGGGGGTTGATTTGAGCCGCTACATTCAGAGGGGCCCATCCAGGGTTGAATATATTAAGATTCGCAGTACAGAGATTGTGGCCATAGACATTGCGACACACTGCAAGTCCCAAAATTCAGTTGGGACTGACCGCTAGCGGATTGGCCCATTGGAGGGCGTGTTAGGTCAAATGGATGCAGGTGTGTTGGACTGCAAGCTGCGGTGTTGTACCAGGAAGAAGGAGCCATTCCCGAAGCGCGTCGTATTTTAACACTGCTACTTTGTTGTACTTACCCTCTTGATGACAGCGGTTCTACCTGAATAAAGACGTGCCACCATCAGCGCTGGTCTCGAGTGCGCTCTTGTGCATGGGCACAACGTTTTTCAAAAATTTCACGCGGCCACCCAGCGGCGGAGAGCAGCACCACCCCGATGACTGGAAAGGGGGCCGCGAGGCTTCGCATTTGCGGAGTCTTCTGGAGCAGCGTGGGGGTTGATTTGAGCCGCTACATTCAGAGGGGCCCATCCAGGGTTGAATATATTAAGATTCGCAGTACAGAGATTGTGGCCATAGACATTGCGACACACTGCAAGTCCCAGAATTCAGTTGGGACTGACCTCACAGCGGATTGGCCCATTGGAGGGCGTGTTAGGTCAAATGGATGCAGGTGTGTTGGACTGCAAGCTGCGGTGTTGTACCAGGAAGAAGGGAGCCATTCCCGAAACGCGTCGTATTTTAACACTGCTACTTTGTTGTACTTACCCTCTTGATGACAGCGGTTCTACCTGAATAAAGATGTGCCACCATCAGCGCTGGTCTCGAGTGCGCTCTTGTGCATGGGCACAACGTTTTTCAAAAATTTCACGCGGCCACCCAGCCGCGGAGAGCAGCACCACCCCGATGATTGGAAAGGGGACCGCGAGGCTTCACATTTGCAGAGTCTTCTGGAGCAGCGTGGGGGTTGATTTGAGCCGCTACATTCAGAGGGGCCCATCCAGGGTTGAATATATTAAGATTCGCAGTACAGAGATTGTGGCCATAGACATTGCGACACACTGCAAGTCCCAGAATTCAGTTGGGACTGACCTCACAGCGGATTGGCCCATTGGAGGGCGTGTTAGGTCAAATGGATGCAGGTGTGTTGGACTGCAAGCTGCGGTGTTGTACCAGGAAGAAGGGAGCCATTCCCGAAGCGCGTCGTATTTTAACACTGCTACTTTGTTGTACTTACCCTCTTGATGACAGCGGTTCTACCTGAATAAAGATGTGCCACCATCAGCGCTGGTCTCGAGTGCGCTCTTGTGCATGGGCACAACGTTTTTCAAAAATTTCCACGCGGCCACCCAGCCGCGGAGAGCAGCACCACCCCGATGATTGGAAAGGGGGCCGCGAGGCTTCGCATTTGCGGAGTCTTCTGGAGCAGCGTGGGGGTTGATTTGAGCCGCTACATTCAGAGGGGCCCATCCAGGGTGGAATATATTAAGATTCGCAGTACAGAGATTGTGGCCATAGACATTGCGACACACTGCAAGTCCCAGAATTCAGTTGGGACTGACCTCACAGCGGATTGGCCCATTGGAGGGCGTGTTAGGTCAAATGGATGCAGGTGTGTTGGACTGCAAGCTGCGGTGTTGTACCAGGAAGAAGGGAGCCATTCCCGAAACGCGTCGTATTTTAACACTGCTACTTTGTTGTACTTACCCTCTTGATGACAGCGGTTCTACCTGAATAAAGATGTGCCACCATCAGCGCTGGTCTCGAGTGCGCTCTTGTGCATGGGCACAACGTTTTTCAAAAATTTCACGCGGCCACCCAGCCGCGGAGAGCAGCACCACCCCGATGATTGGAAAGGGGACCGCGAGGCTTCGCATTTGCGGAGTCTTCTGGAGCAGCGTGGGGGTTGATTTGAGCCGCTACATTCAGAGGGGCCCATCCAGGGTTGAATATATTAAGATTCGCAGTACAGAGATTGTGGCCATAGACATTGCGACACACTGCAAGTCCCAGAATTCAGTTGGGACTGACCTCACAGCGGATTGGCCCATTGGAGGGCGTGTTAGGTCAAATGGATGCAGGTGTGTTGGACTGCAAGCTGCGGTGTTGTACCAGGAAGAAGGGAGCCATTCCCGAAACGCGTCGTATTTTAACACTGCTACTTTGTTGTACTTACCCTCTTGATGACAGCGGTTCTACCTGAATAAAGATGTGCCACCATCAGCGCTGGTCTCGAGTGCGCTCTTCTGCATGGGCACAACATTTTTCAAAAATTTCACGCGGCCACCCAGCCGCGGAGAGCAGCACTACCCCGATGATTGGAAAGGGGGCCGCGAGGCTTCGCATTTGCGGAGTCTTCTGGAGCAGCGTGGGGGTTGATTTGAGCCGCTACATTCAGAGGGGCCCATCCAGGGTTGAATATATTAAGATTCGCAGTACAGAGATTGTGGCCATAGACATTGCGACACACTGCAAGTCCCAGAATTCAGTTGGGACTGACCTCACAGCGGATTGGCCCATTGGAGGGCGTGTTAGGTCAAATGGATGCAGGTGTGTTGGACTGCAAGCTGCGGTGTTGTACCAGGTAAGAAGGGAGCCATTCCCGAAACGCGTCGTATTTTAACACTGCTACTTTGTTGTACTTACCCTCTTGATGACAGCGGTTCTACCTGAATAAAGATGTGCCACCATCAGCGCTGGTCTCGAGTGCGCTCTTGTGCATGGGCACAACGTTTTTCAAAAATTTCACGCGGCCACCCAGCCGCGGAGAGCAGCACCACCCCGATGATTGGAAAGGGGGCCGCGAGGCTTCGCATTTGCGGAGTCTTCTGGAGCAGCGTGGGGGTTGATTTGAGCCGCTACATTCAGAGGGGCCCATCCAGGGTTGAATATATTAAGATTCGCAGTACAGAGATTGTGGCCATAGACATTGCGACACACTGCAAGTCCCAGAATTCAGTTGGGACTGACCTCACAGCGGATTGGCCCATTGGAGGGCGTGTTAGGTCAAATGGATGCAGGTGTGTTGGACTGCAAGCTGCGGTGTTGTACCAGGAAGAAGGAGACATTCCCGAAACGCGTCGTATTTTAACACTGCTACTTTGTTGTACTTACCCTCTTGATGACAGCGGTTCTACCTGAATAAAGATGTGCCACCATCAGCGCTGGTCTCGAGTGCGCTCTTGTGCATGGGCACAACGTTTTTCAAAAATTTCACGCGGCCACCCAGCCGCGGAGAGCAGCTCCACCCCGATGATTGGAAAGGGGGCCGCGAGGCTTCGCATTTGCAGAGTCTTCTGGAGCAGCGTGGGGGTTGATTTGAGCCGCTACATTCAGAGGGGCCCATCCAGGGTTGAATATATTAAGATTTGCAGTACAGAGATTGTGGCCATAGACATTGCGACACACTGCAAGTCCCAGAATTCAGTTGGGACTGACCTCACAGCGGATTGGCCCATTGGAGGGCGTGTTAGGTCAAATGGATGCAGGTGTGTTGGACTGCAAGCTGCGGTGTTGTACCAGGAAGAAGGGAGCCATTCCCGAAACGCGTCGTATTTTAACACTGCTACTTTGTTGTACTTACCCTCTTGATGACAGCGGTTCTACCTGAATAAAGATGTGCCACCATCAGCGCTGGTCTCGAGTGCGCTCTTGTGCATGGGCACAATGTTTTTCAAAAATTTCACGCGGCCACCCAGCCGCGGAGAGCAGCACCACCCCGATGATTGGAAAGGGGGCCGCGAGGCTTCGCATTTGCGGAGTCTTCTGGAGCAGCGTGGGGGTTGATTTGAGCCGCTACATTCAGAGGGGCCCATCCAGGGTTGAATATATTAAGATTCGCAGTACAGAGATTGTGGCCATAGACATTGCGACACACTGCAAGTCCCAGAATTCAGTTGGGACTGACCTCACAGCGGATTGGCCCATTGGAGGGCGTGTTAGGTCAAATGGATGCAGGTGTGTTGGACTGCAGCTGCGGTGTTGTACCAGGAAGAAGGGAGCCATTCCCGAAACGTGTCGTATTTTAACACTGCTACTTTGTTGTACTTACCCTCTTGATGACAGCGGTTCTACCTGAATAAAGATGTGCCACCATCAGCGCTGGTCTCAAGTGCGCTCTTGTGCATGGGCACAACGTTTTTCAAAAAAAAATATATATATATACATATATATATATATATATTATAATCCAATCCTGACGGCGGCGAACAGACAGGCACTGACTCCGTGAGATGATGACAAAAAGAAGTTTTTAATCCATACAACGACCTAGACGCATTTCGGCGGCGTACCGCCTTGATCACTACATCAGGTACATTCTAATGTGCTGTGTTAAATGCACCATTTCCACAGGGTTTTCACAGCAACCACGGCCTTACAATGGATATAGAAGTTTCCTATAACCATTCACACATGACTGTGCATTTTACTCGTAATGTGAAATAAAAATAGAAAAGGAAAAACAGAATTATTGTTAATGTATCCCAACATTATCAGCACAATAATGCTTTTAAACAATATGAAAAAAGCAACAAGTGAAATATCAAACAATAGTGACATCTTCCCTGGCATCATGTATAGACATGGAAGAAATAGCGTTGCCTATATCACCTGTAGGTTACAGAGGCGGGGTGGATGGAGTCAAAAGGAGCTAGTGTGCAAGCTAAGTCGCTGACTTTAAATAATATTTAATGGCAGCTGGGTGCACATCGCTCTACCCAAATAATTGTATAACTATCGATATAAGATAAACTGAAGTGTATATACATACTGCATGGTTGCGGTGAATATGAGGCTAAGTAGCCTGGAGGTGCAGCTGTCATGCCCCAGTGGGCATGGGTTGCAGAAGCTTGCTGTTCGTGTGACTAAAATCCATCCCTATAACCAGGTGAGTGGACGCTATGTACATGTGGAGGGGCCATAAGGTGAGTGAAAAACGGTGTTAAAGTAAACATAAGGGTAAAATAAAGTGAATGTGACCTAACGTTACAGAGACTGGGTCTCGGCGGGACAAGCAGCAAAGGCAAATTACAGATGCACACTTAAGGCCTCATCCGCATTCATTCCATTCGGGATTTTGGAATTGAAGAGGATGATGTAGCGTGATTCCAGCCTTCTGAGGGCCAACTGTCTGTTACCTCCCTGGGGGTTTTTGGGGACGGTATCCACCACATAGAAGGATAGATCCTGCGCCTTACCACTGTGGGATGTGTTTATGTGCCTGGCCACAGGGTAGGATGGGTCATTATTGGCGATGGCCCTAAGATGTTGCAAAATGCGGACGTGCACTGGGTGGATGGTACTTCCCACGTACACTTTGCCGCACGTGCAGTACATAACATAAACTGCAAAATCAGATTTGCAGGTATAACTGCTTCTGATTACGTATGGTGACTGTCGGAAGGGCACCTGAACCTCTCTGGTGTTGACACCGTGTTTGCACGCTTTGCACTTTGTGCATTTGTGAAAGCCCTTAACTGCTTTAAGCCAGGTGCAACCTTTTGCCATAGCTGGCGCATTGTTAACTATTTCCTGTCGCAGCGATTTCGCTCGCCTGAAAGTGATTTGTGGTGTTTTGCTGCAGGTGGGGCTTATGACTGGATCATTGCGTACAGTGTTCCAGTGCCTGTGTATTATTCTGCGCACATTAGCATGATAAACATTAAATCCTGTGATTAATCTAGGGGTGTCGATTTTTTTAGGGTCATTCTCATCTTCAGTTTTGTCTAATTTCTTAAAGAGAAGTTTTTTCCTGGGTATATTCGCTGTTTTTGTTTTGGCTTTCGCCAGTGTATCTGAACTGTAGCCTCTGCGTTCTAATCTATTGCAGAGATCACTAGTAGATTCTTCTAGGCCTATTGTGGTGCTACAGTTTAGTTTCATTCGCAGGCATTCTGCGTATGGTATGCTTTCCTTTAACGTGGTTGGATATATATATATATCAAACTTCTGATTCCGCCCTGCCGTCCCCCTCTCGACGGTCACAAAGAGCACGAACTCCTCTTGCCTTGCAAAATTGTTTATTCACCAGTTCCAATCTGCCATAACACGTTTCGGTCAACAAGTGACCTTGCTCACATAGGGGGTTATTAGGATGGCGGACGGACTTAAGTCCGCCCGCCACCCTAGCGGTGCTGGGACCGGCCACCAGACGTGCGGTGGACCCGCACCGCTAATTAGGATGTGACCGCTACCCTGGCGGTCGCATTCCGCTATTTTGACATTGCGGCGGGTGCTGCTGTAAGCAGTACCCGCTGCAATGCCAAAGAGGCATGTTGTGCATTGCCATGCACAACATGGCAGGCATGTTAACCATTATTCTAGCATGTCTTGTCGCTGATATCTCTCAATGTCATCATGACTAAATTACTTGTAGTAGGGTTGGCTTCATCAGCTTAAATTTCTGTTTCTCGTGATATAGGTAAGATTGCATATTTCATCACTATAGCTAGATCTAATCTACGCTATACATCCCATAAAAGATTTAATAAAAAATCTAACAAAAAATTCCATAAAAATCTTCATGAATAAAATTATCCATAAAAAGTTTTATAAAAATTCCTTATAAAAAATTCTATAAAAATCTCTGCCAGAATTTTCCGTATTATGGAGGTATTTTACAAGAAATTATGCAGTTCTTCATTATTGTTTAACCCCTTTGGTGCTTTACTATCAAGTTCAAGGATCGTTTGTGATTCAAGTTGCCTAAGCATGCGTTCTCTGTTGCCTCCTCGGCGTAATTTAGGGATGGCATTGATAACAAAGTATTTTAAGCAATTGAGATCATTATTGTGTATGGCTTTAAAGTGGCGTGCCACAGGGTATGATGTATCATTATTAACAATAGTCCTAAGGTGCTGGAGAATTCTGACATGTACCTGCAGCTTTGTACTTCCAACGTATCTCAAGCCGATCTACATTCCAGCACATATACGGCATATTCGGTCCTACAATTATAGTTTCCTTAAATAGCCGTTTGTCTTCCATTAAAGGGTGTCTTGTATTGGGTCGTGTTGATCCCAAATTTACATGCCCGGCAAGATGAGCATTTGAAAAAACTAGATTTCGGTTTTAGCCAGGTGGTGTCTTGACTTATTTCTGGACTGCATTTGACTAGCTGTGTTCTCATTGATGCTGCTCGTCTAAATGTAAAGGTTGGAAGTGTTGGTAACTGTGTTTCCATGACTCCGTCAGTAAGTAAAATTGGCCAGTTATTGTTTACTATAGATCTGATCTGCCTTTCTTGGCTACTGTAGGTCGTTATGAGTCTCATAGTGTTGTCCTCTACTATGTTGGAAGGCTCTATGTCCTGTTCTTGATCCCTAGTTTTTGTGTTTCTCTGTAATAGGGACTCTCTAGATCTATTTTTGACCTTACTCATGACATCTTGTAGAGTTTTTTCATCATAGCCCCTATTGCGGAATCTCACTAGGGCTTCATCCAGGCATTTATTTGTTTCTACTTCAGTACTGCATATTCTTTTAAGCCTGATGAATTCCCCATAGGGTATGCTTTTGATCAAATGTTTTGGGTGTGCACTCTTGGCGTGCAACGTAGAGTTTCCGGCCGTAGACTTACGATGTAATGTGGTCTCTAACTTCATGTTGTTGACAAATATTGCTACGTCCAAAAATTCAATGTTACAGTCACTAATGTTGGATGTGAATTTCAAATTAACATTATTGTCATTAATTTCTTTTATGAAGGTCTGTGCACTTTCTCTGTTACCCTCCCAAACAATAAAGACATTGTCGATGAAACGGAGCCAATGAACAACGCAATCATCATATACTTGTTTATGGGCTATTTTGAGGACCTGTTCCTCCCACAAGCCAACATGAAGACATGCATAGCTGGCGGAGAAACAGGCCCCCATAGCTACTCCGCACTTCTGCCTATACAGATCTTTCCCAAACAGAAAATAGTTGTTGTAAAGGCACCACTTTATGAATTCCAATATCATTAAATTATGCTTGTATCTGCTCATAGGTCGCATTTCTAAAAAATGCTTAATCGCCCTTAATCCAACTGAATGTTCTATGCTCGTGTATAACGATTCGATATCGAGCGTTATCAACAATAATCCTTCAGTCCATATTATATCATTTAACTTGCTTAAAAAGTCCCCAGTGTCTTTGATATAAGATTGGAGTTTCTGGACATGTTCCTGTAAAAAATAATCCACATAATGGCTAATATTTTCACTTTTGCTATTGATGGACGATATTATAGGCCTGCCAGGTGCGGGTAAGGTCTTTTTATGTATCTTTGGGACAAAATAAATGGTAGGCAATATAGGATATTCTTTATGCATGAAGTTGTATTCGTCATTGGATATCAATCCTTCTCTCTTCCACTGCATAAGTTCTTTTTTTAAGTTTTCTTTTGCCTTGTTGTATTCTCTCATGTTGGTTATCTCATAGCAGTCCTTATTCCCCAATTGGCGCTCTTCTTCCTCAATATAATCTTTTCTCGGCCATATCACTGTGTTGCCCCCCTTATCCGATTTGTTTATGACTATCTCGTGGTCATTTTTAAGCTTTTTTATCAGGTTTTTGTACTGTGTGTCCTGATATTTGTTTAGGGGTTGCTTGTGAAATGTGCTACGGTAGAGTGATTTAAGGTCATCCGTGACCCGTTCGTGGAAGATATCGATGGCATCTTTGGGCATCATGGGGTAAAAAGTAGATTTTGGCTCAAAAGGACTGCTGCCCGCTCCTGTTTGTGTAATGTCCAAGGCTCTTAATCTTTCTTGGGTTGGAGCCTGCGAGCTTATGATTGCATCCTCATTCAGTTCTTCTAATACGAAGAGGGTGGGCATGTCAGAAGCTAATAAAGTTTCACTTGATTCTGATGTGTTAGATGGCACTTTGTTGAATTAATTTGTGCCTTCTTTAATTGTGAAGTACTTTTTGAGTTTTAATTTGCGAATGAACTTGAAGATATCGACTCTTGTGCGTGCATAATTAAAGTTAGTTTCTGGGCAGAACGACAGCCCTATTGTTAGTAACTGTGACTCCGCCTTTGTTAATGTCACCGAAGATAGGTTCACTATTGTGTTGTCGTTGTGCCCTTCTTTTTGTGCCACTGTGGCTTTCTGGTTCTTACGTTTCCTGATTTTGCGCCGGATTCTCCTCCTTTGGTTTCTGCGCTTTCCAGTGTCTTCGTTTGGATTCGTGGCCGCAGTGTTTGCCTGCGATCTAGGGATAAAAAATCCAGCTCCTCCTCTAAAGTTGATTTTCCTTTTTGTCCATTGTTATTGGCGCTCTGGAGTTACTATCCTCTGACTCAGCTTCACTGTAAACTGAGCTCAGATCAGTTGTTGATGACAAATTACTCCCAGTTCCCATTGGCGCACTAGTTGTCACTTCATTATCTGTTTTATTGTTTTTATTCAGTCTCATCCTCTTCGCATTATCGTACTTTCGAGAGAACGTAAAAATGTGGCCCAATTCATAATCTGCCTTGTCTCTGGCAAACTTGTGTGCCTTGCGCAATTTAATTTTGTCTTCCTGTTTTCTTAGTCTTTCCGCCATCTCAATTTTATATTTAGCAATGTAGTCTTGTGATTCCAGTTTTCCTAAATCTTCATTGATTCTCACTATTTATTTTAACAGCACTTCACGGTCTATTTGGGCATATTTAATTAAAATCCTCACCAAATTCATGGACGCTTCGAGGTTATTCTCTGCCCACTCACGAAGCATCATAGGGTTAGGATTTTCGAAGCTTGGTGCCAGTAATATCCTTAATCCACGGGGCACTCTGCCTGCTTCCTCGTATTTTTTTAGGGATTTGTGCTCCCACCATTTTGTGGTTTCATTTCTCCTGCACTTCTCCAGTGCTTTCAATAACACTTTGCAATCCATATCTTTATTGTTGGTGCCATTTCCTACTGATTGTTCACTTACAAGAACATTAGGGAGGTTATTGAATAATTCTTCAGCCGCCTCCTCTCTCTCTCTCTCCCATATCGCGTCTTCCGACATATTGGATCCCGGTGATTATCCTGTGTGCCTCGCCTGAGCTCACAACTATTCTGGATATGTGGCTGTCCGCGGCCCCCGCAGGGCGCCACCTCAGCAGGGCGGCCCTTTAGTGCCATTTCGGCACCGCCCAGCCGCTCTAGTCTCTGGAGGGGTCTTGGAGCCCTCTAGCTTGGTCACCTCAGTGACGTCCTTCCGGTGCGCCGAG
Organism: Calotriton arnoldi; assembly: GCA_963921515.1. Taxonomy (NCBI): domain Eukaryota; kingdom Metazoa; phylum Chordata; class Amphibia; order Caudata; family Salamandridae; genus Calotriton; species Calotriton arnoldi. The sequence goes on from CAWUFW010000399.1 coordinate 523,284, forward strand.
GTGGGGGGAGGGCATATATGCCTCCCCAGCCCCTCCTGGCGTCCTCTGTTGCACCAGCCACGCCGTCTCGACTGGTTGTCTCGCGTCGGACGGCTTTGTTGCGGGCTCCACCCCTCCCCCCGTTGGATACGCTGTGTCTGCACCACGCCTCGGGTTTCATGTACCCGGGACCAGGGGGTCGTCGTCGTGCGCGGTGAGTCGGGGGCAGGGAAGACCGTTTGGCCTTGGTTGCCGCTGATCATCTTGGCCAGGGTTGAGCGAGGCCGGCCATTTCGTGCACTGGGCTCGGACTGACCGAGAAGGGTGTTGAGGTGTTGTTTGGGGCTGGGTGGCCTCGGCACTGCGGGACTAGAAAGGGCAGGCAGTCGGGTTGGTCTGAATGCTCGGAGGACCCGACCTCGCTAAGCAGGTGGATGAGTGCCTTGGAGAAGCGTCAGTAAGAGACGGGTCATGTCCCCAGCCGCAGAACGCATTGCAGGTGTAGTTGGTTCTTCCATGTCGGCCCACGGTCTGGAGGCGTGTGGAGTGGGCAGCGAGGTTACACTCTGTCTGGTCAGGCCTCTAAGCGCCGCCCAAGCGTCGGGTCAGGGGTTGCCTTCGGCGCGTTTGGCGGTAGTCGTTCCCCCCCCCCGTGTGGGTGCCATTGTCGCCTGGGGCTCAGTCCCGGAATGTTCTGAAGGGGGGGCGGTGTGTTTGCAGAGTGGAAGTAGTAATGTAGAAGTTTACTTGAGTTGTCTGGGATTGTTGGAAGACTTACCAGATCTACAGCATCCAACAGATCCAGTCCTTTTGTATTGCCGCCCAGTGGTGGGCGTAGGTGCATCTTTTGCGATACGCCACTGTTGAAGAAAACCGGCCAATGGGGGAAAAGGAGGCGAGAAGGGTCTTTAAATAAGGGGGCGTGAGGAGGCTGACTTTCGCTTTTTATAATCGGGGCTCCGGACCGGCAGCGCTCAGTCACGCTCTGCCTTCGGAGCATACAGCTGATGTTTACGTTACTTCGGGTAAAACACGATCGGGTCTGCAGGTGGTGCGCTAATGTATGGCGCTGTGGCACGAGCCGAGGGGGGCGCCGGGTTTAGGGGACCTTTTGCCCATGCCTGCTTAGCACGATAGGCAGAGCATCTGTTAATAATTCGTAGGTCCTGTGTTCGACCCCTTGGTATTCAGGAAGCGAGCGCTTGTTTTATTGCCGTGCCCGATCAGGCAGCGTGTTCATGTTTGCCGGTCTGGAAAAAAGCCGGTTTGGGAGGCCCTTGCTTACTTTTAAGTAATAGAGAGATACTTGGCCTGCTACCTGGTGGAATTTGTGACTAGAGTGTATGGTCGATGTATGACCCAGCGCACGTTGGACCCCATCCTCAGTCGGGGAAATGGCTCAAAGGAGCACAGGGCAGGCGGATTGCCAGGTGGATCTCGTCGCAGCGTGGTTTTGCCCACTTTAAGACTTGACTTTATATAGCGAGGTTTGGCTGTCTGGCAGGGTGCCCAGTGAATAGGGCTCGCCATGCAGTACAGTCTAGTTCGACAAGAGCGAATACTGGTCACTTGAACCGAATTATACTGCGATGTCTTTTATTTGTCTTGAACTATGCGTTTGGTGATGTCTTTATATAACTAATTGCATACCTCAGCGTGCGGCTGGGACAAGACAGCAGAACCTCCAAATACGGTCGCCAGCGCCACATGGGGACATTGCGCCCGCAGGTCCGGTGAAAGGGATATCCAATCAGCCCCTTGGAGAACGCTGCTCCGGCCCCCTTCTGATGCAGGACATGTTTACACTGGAACAGGGACAGCTTTCAGAGCTGGCGCCAGAAAGCTAGGTTGAGGGCCAACTGTGCTGGTGGGCAACTGGGGCAGACGTAGGCCTTGGTGCCGTTTGCCACAAGTGATGATAAGGCTGGAAGAGTAGGGCTGTTAATTTATATGACACCGCCGTCCTGAACTTCATATCCCGCTAACACGGGTGCGGGAGCGCGCATTGTCCGGTGTGCTCGCACAGTTGTTTTCATTGTCGTTGGGGGTGTCCGCCCCCCATTTTTGCTCGTGCTGGGGGTTGAGTTTGAGGTGAGGGTCCTCCTCTCACTGTGCCACACACTGCACGGGCCACCAGGGTGTGGTGTAGTTACAGGTTCTTGGTGTAGCGCCTGGGTGGAGGCTCGGGCACACGTTAGAGGCCAGACTCTGCCGATGGAGCAGGGACGTGGACATTTGGCACGGGAACTGTTGTTGGCGTTGCTCACGGGTGGGTGGAGATTGCCCAGGATGGGACATCTCGAAGCCAGGTGCACCGGGGGTGTGGTACTGATTTGAGTGCTCGAGCTGGAGTTGCGGCCTTTGCATCCTTCTCATACCCCGCAGTGGGTGTCGCAGGGCGGTGCGTGTTGCGGGCAATTTACTCCACACCCCTTATGTGCATCGGTTGCGGGATCAGCCCCGTGTCCCCTTCGCTGCCCCTACCGATGGGTGTAGGACTAGTCTTGTTAACATGTCTTGTTTAGGTTTAGCTTTTCTCCAAGCCAATTAATGAATAGCTTGATTTGTATAGCCATACGACATCTACCACTGGTATTGCTACCTGGGTCGCCATGGGGCGCAGCCTGGTGGCTTGCCAGGTCCCCGGGCATGTCCTGAGCCAGCTCCTCATCCAGTACTATGGGCTAATCACCGGGTCACATGTTGCCTGCAGAGGGGTGTGTATTGGGGCCTGTGCCTGTCAGCATTTCTTATACCCCTCGTGCGTTCACGTGCTGGACACGAGTCGTCTATCATCCTTGTGGGGCGAGTGTTCCCCCCTTTTGCTCCAAGTGGAGCGGCTGCTGGTGCCTTACTATTGCCCCAAACACCTAGCACGTCGTTGCGCCTTGCGAGAGACTAGGAAAGCTGCGGCGGCAGCTCGGTGTGGGTCTGTCCGTTTGAGTTACCTTAGCAGGGGAGGGCTTCCCCGTTGGGTTTGCAGGGTTTGCAGTGCCCGCTCCAAAACCGTTCTTCGCGTCTGACGGTAGGCTCAAGCATCCTGTGAAGCGGGGCAAATCACTTTTGGTACCTCGAGCAGTCTGAGTTGTCACACTCATAGGAGTGGCGAGGTTAGTAGTTCTTTGGGCGAGGTTAGTAGTTGTGTGGGCAACTAATAAGCATTGACTAAGCCAATGGATGGGCTTGTTGTAGGTGTAGTGCTAGAAAATGTCAGGCATAGTCTTGATGTTACTCACAGATGCACTGGAATTATGCAAACGTCATACATAGCAACCTGCAACAATGGCAGCTATGGATGGGGCCGAACGAGCATGCACGTTCAGAATCCTCAAACTAGGCCTTTTCCAAGATAGGCAACCAGATTACTGAGCCTGGCCAGTGCACTATTTTTGCTGTCTGCATGCGGTGACTCAGTCCAAAGGGGGATTTGTCGGTGCTCCATGAAATGGACCCGGTTCTCCTTACGGACAAAGAGTAGGTATGAGCATATAAAGATAATCAATATTTCGGGTCATTTAGCTATTAGCTGCCCGGCTGTGTGAGCATATAACCTGCAGGTAATTTTGGAGAGTGAGGCTGCTGAGTTGCTCAGGCATTTTCTGCCTCGTTTCAGGGCCAGTATTTGTTACTTTTCAAGGTTGAGGCTCAATTTCTTAGTTACGTTTGGTGGTGCTTGAATAGTTGCCAATATTCATAATATAGTAGTAGTTTTGTGGAATGTTGGATGGGGAGGTAACTTACAAGAAACGCATTATAGACCTGGGAGCCTTCGCTACAGGCTAGCAGTGCAGGCACGGTGCTCTGGTTGTGTGCCTGGTTTTACCAGTTTTGGGCCTGGGAGCACCAGGGTTGTGGACTTCTGCATCGTGGGGCACACAGTTCACGGGGTAATGATCCCATTTGCTGTTCAATTTGCTTTCAAGTGAATTGAGACATTTTATTCAATGGTCAACACATTAAGATTGACAGACCCACCATTAAAGAATGAAGCATTCTCAATACGCTATGCAACGAAGCTTATATTAGGGCTTAATTTACCTTATACAACTAAACAAGCAGTGTCTAAGCCAATGGTAGTGACGTATTGCAGGTATAGTGTGGTTGTGCAGTATATAGCTGGAGGCAATGACAGAAGCCGCGAAATGCCTGCCGGCGGCTACACTAAGCTTATACAAAATGCCAGCGTATGGGTCACCCACACACATATGCATTGACCAGGCATCCAGGAGGTGCCGACACAGCATCCGTCAGTGCAGATGACGGATGGGTTTGCAGGCGATAAGGACAGGGTGATCCACCCTTGCCTTGGTTTAGGCGAAGTGGCACACCGAGCGGCCTTGTAGGGCATGAGTTAGTGTAAATCCACGCCATGTCTACGTGTTTATTGGCTGGCGCACCACTTGGTCATCAGTCTGTACCCTTGTACTGGGGATCATCCAGGTAAGGGGGTACATTAGGGCTTAGTCACCCCAGAATTATATGCACAAAGGCGCTGCGAAAGGCGGAGACTGCATTGGGCAATTGGCTACAAGGGCCTTTATGAGGAACATCTGCTGGCACCATATAGAAACAGGTACCATGTACACTGGGTGGGCATTCCTCTGCAACCAAGGGCAGGTTTCAGGTCGCTTCAGTTAAGACCTTTTCACCCGCGCTTTAGCCAGGGCAGCAGGCGGGTGGTGGTAGTTGTCATCTAAACAAGGGTGCTGCGGCGAAAAACAGTTTGGTAAACACTGCGTTAGAGCCGAATGGCGACAGGGTACTATAGACCATTTGGCAGTCCCAATATTCAGGAAAGTGCAGGTATTTGCACAGTGTTTCCCTCTGGTTCCCACAGACTTGTCTGCCCCATGGGTTTTCCTTATGGGCTAGCCCCTGAGACTGGAAGGGGCGTCTTCTGCTAACAGTGGCCAAATAAGTTGATAGTCAACGCTGGGGTAGATGTACCATGCAGGGCATGATTACTCCTTGGGTTGTCCCAAATATTTGGGGGTCTAACTGGGTGGAGTATTAAGTTCACAGTCCTTAGGAATCATCCAGCATTCCTTCAACCCAAACAAGGGCAGTTAGCGTTGCACAGTATCAGGGAGTGGGTAAACATACACCAGTTATTCAGCGACAGCATGCCCGGGGGCACGCACGCTTCACAAAACACAGAGCTGCAACCAGAAAGGTGCCAAGTGGCGGAAACCAGTAAATAAGTTTAATGTGTGTCTCTGCCCTTACAGCGGGGTGGAGCCAATCTCCTTTAGAGGTACACACAGGTGAGAATTGGGTGCTTCTTAGGGTTCGCATGACCAATGCGGTTTGTGGTATCTCCCTGCGGATCCACTGAAGGTGTACTGCAGCTGAGCAGAGAACGGGGAATCTGGGAGTCCGACACTTTTGCGAGTTTAAGCAGCCAGGGTCAGGGATGGGTTGCAGATACTGGCATCGGTGATCCGACGGCAGTTAAGCAAGCGGGGTGTGCTGCTCAAGTTGTCACTACACGGAAGGGTGAGGTATCACCCATAGTGGGAATACATATATGGTTCAGACCAGATTTGACACCAATAAGGTGTTGACCGGGGTTTAGCAATCAGAAGGGTCTGTGCAATTGTCTGGTCAACAAGGCGAAGTATATGCATCCCAGAACCAAGGGTAGGTACCTGTTGCTGCAGTTAAGGTCAAAAGCCCCGCACGGTCAACTATATTAGCCACGCTGGGTTTGGACGCTGTCAACCAACATAGCGTGCTGCTGTTTCAATAAATGGGAAAAACAGGGTGCCGAGCACAAAAGGCTACGATGCGGTAAGAACATTTGGCACGTCCAGTGTTCAACAAAAATGTAAATTTAACGGAGCAGGTAATTTTCCACCGCAGGGGCAGCTTAGGGGGCGGTGTGAACCCCCCCACCATCTATCTGGGAGTTGCTAGGATGGGGGTAAAGTAGGACTTAGCAATCGTTAGTGTCAGGCACCATTGCAGACAGTGCGCACTGTACTAATTCAGACAGATTCTCTAAGCTGGTATGCCTAGGGGTTCCACCACTGAGGGAGCTGAGCGGGCGAAACTACCATAAGGTATAGGGGATGCATGGCAAGGGCGGGATGGCACCCTTGCTTTTTGTCACATACTTCTAGTTGTGGACATTCCGGTGCGTCAGGATTTCAAAAGCTAAGGGGCCCTTCAAATGTTAAGGACAACCCTTCCCGCCCTAATAGCCAAGGTGGGCAGGCGGGTTGATTGGAACAGAGATTGACCAAAGGGGGGGTCCCCCCCTCCCCCCCCATTTTCTTAGGATACACCTAGGGGGCAACGACATCATTGCCATGAGGAGGAGGTCACTCTTACAAGCCGTGAAAGCTGACTTAGGGGAGATCTGTAAATACATGGATCAATGTGAGTTCAAGTGGTCTGAGATTATTCCCCGCAGAGTGGGGCTCGGGATGGGGACACAGGTGTTCAGGAACATACAGTGTTAGAAGGACGGCAACCAGGTGATATCAACACATACATGGGGCAATGTGAGCTATGGTTGTCTGAAAGCATCCTCCGCAGATAGGCACGGGGCTAAGCCATGTATGGCCGAGGAACATGCCTGCAGGGGGTGGACAGTCAATGTACAAGTTCTCAGGCCTAATGGGCCTCATGAACAGATTGGAACAGAGATTGGCCCAAGGGGAGTACTCCCCTACGTCTTAGTGACACATCTAGGGGCAACAACCTCACTGCCATGGGGAGGAGGCCACTTTGACAAGCCAGGAACGCTGATTTAGGGGAAATCAGTAAGTCCATGGGTCAATGTGAGATCTGGTGGTCTGAGATTATCCCCCGCAGAGTGTGCCACGGGGCTAATTCAGAGGAGGCCGTTGAACATTCCCGAAAGAGAGGAATAGTTCTATGCGTAAGTTCGCAGACCAGGGGGTATGGGCTTCATCAGACACGAGCTGATTGAGGCTAAGGTCAAGGGCTACTTTGAAACATGGTGTTTATGGTCACCATTGGGTATGGATTTGTTCCCTTGACCTTGCAAGGGGCCCTGGAAATGAGAGGTGGCAAGTGAGAAGACAGCTGCCTTGAGGGCACTGGCCATCCAGGCGTACGCCTAAGGTTAAGTTGACAAACATGGGGTGCATTTGTCACAGCATGGACACGTTTCACTGGACATACAGGAGGCCCTAGAAAGCAGGTTACAGGTGAGAAATTAGCTGTTTTGGTGGGGGCCCTGGCTGCGACGGTGGCCGCCTCCAGGGCTGTGGCGGAGTTACAGGGCGATCTGGAAGCAGACCGGTACAGTAAGGGTACCTCTGCGGCAGACCGGTACAGTAAGGGTACCTCTGCGCGGCACAGTAGGGGTGCCAGAGCCAAAGACCAGGAGCCTTAGGGCAGGTTCCGGGAAAACCGCGACGGCGCCCCGTTAGTCCTTCGGGCGGTTGGGGGCCTGACCAACCGGGGGTTTGCCCTGCTACGCTCCGCCCTGAAAAGGGCGTGAGTAGAACAGACCAATGTGTCACGTGATCCGGAAGAGGATCATCAAAGGTAGCACTGACTGGGTGCCCCACAGTGCTGGCTCACCAGGCGGGCGGGGGCAGCATAGGTTGTTACAGCTGCCCGCCCTTGGATCGCCCGTAAGATAACCCACATATTGCATACTCCTGTATGGAATAAACCTGCAGCAATATTTTCCCACTACAAAGTTGTCTCGTGTATTTATTCATTCTTGCATGCTCAGACTGGGGGTGGGAGAAGTTGCCGGTAATGGCACTATGTGGCTGTCCGCGGCCCCGCAGGCGGCCACCTCAGCAGGGCGGCCCTTTAGTGCCATTTCGGCACCGCCCAGCCGCTCTAGTCTCTGGAGGGGTCTTGGAGCCCTCTAGCTTGGTCACCTCAGTGACGTCCTTCCGGTGCGCCGAGGTGGGGGGAGGGCATATATGCCTCCCCAGCCCCTCCTGGCGTCCTCTGTTGCACCAGCCACGCCGTCTCCCACCCCACCTCTTACCCGGCGGACAGGCTGGTGGACAAGCTACTCAGAATGTTTTAATGTTTTCTTTTGTGTTGCAGGCGGAGTTACAGGGCGATCTGGAAGCAGACCGGTACAGTAAGGGTACCTCTGCGGCAGACCGGTACAGTAAGGGTACCTCTGCGCGGCACAGTAGGGGTGCCAGAGCCAAAGACCAGGAGCCTCAGGGCAGGTTCCGGGAAAACCGCGACGGCGCCCCGTTAGTCCTTCGGGCGGTTGGGGGCCTGACCAACCGGGGGTTTGCCCTGCTACGCTCCGCCCTGAAAAGGGCGTGAGTAGAACAGACCAACGTGTCACGTGATCCGGAAGAGGATCATCAAAGGTAGCACTGACTGGGTGCCCCACAGTGCTGGCTCACCAGGCGGGCGGGGGCAGCATAGGTTGTTACAGCTGCCCGCCCTTGGATCGCCCGTAAGATAACCCACATATTGCATACTCCTGTATGGAATAAACCTGCAGCAATATTTTCCCACTACAAAGTTGTCTCGTGTATTTATTCATTCTTGCATGCTCAGACTGGGGGTGGGAGAAGTTGCCGGTAATGGCACTATGACTGCAAGTACCTCCCCACCTGCACCGTAGTGCTCAGTCACTCACTGCCATGGTGCCGTCTCCGGTGAGTCCTCCGACCCTTCCGTTGGCGATGCCTGGTCAGTGATTCGTCTTGCAGCTGGCGTCAGGGGACTGCCGCGTAACTTCCCTCCTGGGTCCTTTTCTTTGATTCGGCTGAACGCGGGAGCCTGCTCTATACATATACCAATAACATAAAAAATCTATAAAAAACATTCTAATGAAATTAAAACATTAAACTATTTAAAAATCTTTAAACTTAGTTAAAAAAATCCAACTAACAAATATTAATAATTAAAAATATTATAATTTCAAATAAACAAATCATAATAATTTAAATTATAACAATACAAAATTAATTATAACATTTAATACACCTACTATTTCCTCTACAATTTACACAAAACTACGCAAACTATTAAAGTAAATATATAAACAATTTACCACTCCCATTTAGCACAACACATAAATATTTAGGGGTCCATTACGATGACTGGCGGAGACACGACCGCGGTGCCGGCGGTGGTCCTCAGGCCCGCCATATTAGCATGTCTAGACAGAGCCCATTTCCCGTCCGCTGCGGTGTGACGCCGACCGCCATCAAAGTGCGCCCGCCAGCGCGGCGGAGTGAGCCAATGAGCACTCACCGCCGTGCGGAATGACGTCCCGTCCGCCGAACAAATCACAATGCTGGAAAAAGGGCAGCACACCGCGGCGGAGCAACCGTATAGGCAAAGACGGCGGAGACACCACAGAGGAGCAAGAAAATAGACACCCGGCCCAGACCGCAATGGATCCAGCTCTACACGCCTTTCCAGTGCTGTATATGATACACCACCTGCAAGTCATTGACCAGCGCGGACGCCGCCGCAGGTACGTACACACACAACTGTGCATGCAACACAATACACAAGTCAAGGCTTTGAAAACGGTGCATGTCCACACCAGACACCCCTGTGGGGACAGGCACACAGCCATCACTGCATCTACACATGTCCCACCTGTCACAAAAACACCTCGCCACATCCTGGCTACCCATGTTCCGCGATCATGAATAAATGTCCCGGTGTCGTCACCGCCGCGGTCAGTGTGCAGGAAAACATGCACACAACGCAGAGGCCAGTGCCAGCGCCAGCCATGGCCACTGTACAAACAACACAAAACCACCACTCAAAACACAACACACTAGCCCTCTTCTGAAGGTACATATCATGTGCCTGCCATGTGCCACTCCTGCACAACAACAACACAGGTGAATACACACCCTGCCCCACATCCCTAACAACTGCAGAGATAGCCACAGCAGGAGTTGTTGTACAGGAACACATACCACAGAAGGCCAGGCCCCAGCCAACACACACACCACAACAACACCACACACATGCCCAGAACACTGAGCCCCAGCACAAAATGTACACACACACACATATTGATGATCAAACAATTCACTGCACACACAGCCTACCAACTTACACAGACACACCCTACCCTGCCTCACAGCCACATACACAGACCACATGCTAGCAGCAAAGGAGGACAACATACATGAAAGCTAAAGTGATGTGCCCACAAAGGGAAGGACAGGGACACAACTATCAAGCATGTGTACATCACATGCAAGACAACAGACCTCTGAGAACACCCACAGCCCATCAAATCACACATGGCTGCCACAGTGAGTCAACCCAAAACACAAGCACCTCAATTCAACAACTCAGGGAGACAGCAAGGCCACCCATGTCAAGGCACAGGGATGAGAGGAAGGCCATGAAGTCAAATACTGAACAGACACACATAGGTATGCAATTACCTGACAAGAGCATCTCTGCACCACAACACACAGGCCCCATTCACACACTCCATGATTGAGAAGCACAAGTAGGATACGTCACACATCCCCCTCTCACATCAGCAGCACACAACACTCCCATGTGCACCAAATCACAATTGCAGGGCACAACAAGTACACATACACGCACACCACTCCAGGGTGACACATGGGTGTAGTTGACAATGCAGGTGCACACACATCAAGAGTCACCACAAAGTCACCCCCTTCACACCACACACTTCTCCACCACCAAAGTGTACACTTTGGAAGTAAGGCATGGGACCAGGATTACTGACCACCACAAGAGGACCGTACACATACACTGCTGGGCACACAGTAAGTAAGCTCACACAGACACCATGACCCATGCCAACCTGCATGAAAGCCTGTGCATAAACTCCCACCCTGTGCTGACATTGCCTCCAAACATGACATGTCTACACCATAGACAACATGGACAAAGAAGGATGATGACAACAAGAAAATGTTCAAAAACCACCTTCACTGCACCCACAAGTATAAGAGTCAGGAAGAATTGAAGTCCCTGTCACCCCTGCAAAAACATGGAAACGTGAAACAACCCATTGCCAATGTTGAAGTGCCATACTGAGCATGTGACACAGTAAACCATGCACACACAGAAACAGTTTTATTGAGAAATTACACTGACAGAACTGACAACAGGAACAACTGTCTTTATTCACACTTGTGCATAGATAGATAACAAATGTGGGCAACTGCAGGGCCAGTGGCCACTACAATGTACAGAGTAGTTACATCAGAAGCTGCACAGGCAGGGGGCAAACAGTAGTGAACAACAAGGCAAGTACAATGTGCAGAGTAGTCACATCAGAAGCTGCACAGGCGGGGGCAAACAGTAGTGATCAACAAGGCAAGTACAATGTGCAGAGTAGTCACATCAGAAGCTGCACAGGCAGAGGGCAAACAGTAGTGATCAACAAGGCAAGTACAATGTGCAGAGTAGTCACATCAGAAGCTGCACAGGCAGGGGGCAAACAGTAGTGATCAACAAGGCAAGTACAATGTGCAGAGTAGTCACATCAGAAGCTGCACAGGCAGGGTGCAAACAGTAGTGAGCAACAAGGCAAGTACAATGTGCAGAGTAGTCACATCAGAAGCTGCACAGGCAGGGGGCAAACAGTAGTGATCAACAAGGCAAGTACAATGTGCAGAGTAGTCACATCAGAAGCTGCACAGGCAGGGGGCAAACAGTAGTGATCAACAAGGCAAGTACAATGTGCAGAGTAGTCACATGCAGAAGCTGCACAGGCAGGGGGCAAACAGTAGTGAGCAACAAGGCAAGTACAATGTGCAGAATAGTCACATCAGAAGCTGCACAGGCAGGGGGCAAACAGTAGTGAGCAACAAGGCCAGTGGCCAGTCCAATGTGCAGGTGAAGTCCAGGAGAAGCTGCACAGGCAGGGTGCAAACAGCAGTGAACCACAAGGCAAGTACAATGTGCAGAGTAGTCACATCAGAAGCTGCACAGCGAATGTGTGTGAATATACCATGCCATGCTCAGCAACAGAGTCATGGGGATAACAATGGGCATCACAGACACTGCTGTGGACAGACAGGTGTGTGAGGGTGACTACCACTCAGATGTGGCTGTCTGTCGGACTTGGAGGTGACTGTGTGTCGCGGTCAGTAGGAGGACTGCCCCGGGGAGTGTGAGGAACATCTGTGGAAGAGACATCTCTGGCTTGGGAAGCTGGAGGGCTGCTTGGACCAGTTGGGGTGGTGGCACGGGGAGGTGGACTGATGCTGTGGTGAGACACAGTATGTGCAGGAGATTGTGGAGGGGTGCCTTTCCACTTTTTGGGGATCCTGAAAGGCTTCCCTGTGTGGGGACTAATGGGAACTGGTGTGGCCACAACAGGTAACCCCACCACCAAACATGCTCCTAGTGCTGACTCTGGGGCCCCCTCTGGGGACATGCTGGATCCAGCTGTGCGCTTCCCTGGGGCTTGCCTCCGCCCTTCCAAACCCTTTCTACTATGTTTAGCCCCTACAGTGCCCCCTTGTGCCTGCTTCACAGGGCTCGGGATGGGAGTGGAGGTTGTGGGTGGATCAGCCATAGGGCCCTCATCCAGTGTAAGCCTTGCAGGTAACACCTCCTCAGTGGGCAGGGAAACTGCCTTCTTTGCTTTGCGAGTGGTCCTTGGCGGGGGATGACTCTGAGGCCTGTGACCCTGAGGCCTGTTTCTTGCCCCTCTGGCCCTTGGTGTCGCCTGACGGGCTTTTGTCTCTGTGCTCTGGGGTGGTCTTAGTTTTCTGTGGGGATGGTGTCTGCGGCCTGGACCGTTTGGGCTGTTGCTGCTGCTGTGTGCTGCGTGTGCTGTATCTGGACTTTGGGGTCTGTTGAGCATTGTCACTGTCGTCAGAGGTGCACAGTGACAGGGGGTGGACAAAGGGACAGGAGCTGCTCCCTGAGAATGTGCCTGTTGCAGGGCTGCCGTCACTGTTGAGGACAATGACTGCACAGTCCGGTGTAGCCCACCCACATCCGAATGTATGCCCTCCATGAAAGCTATCACCTGGCCCAACTTTTTATCATGGTCTAGGAAGGCATTGAGGAGAGCTGTCTGCCCCACACACAGCTGGCGCAATAGCTCTACTGACTCAGCACTGAGGGCTGCAGGGCTGACATGGGCCGGGGCAGCAGTGCCTGGGGTGAAGGACACTCTTCCCTTTCGACTTGTGTGAACACGGGCAGCACCAGTGGAAGTAGATGGGAGGCTGGGCACTGGACGCTGTGTGGCGGAAGAGGAGGCAGAGTCCCCGTTCCCTGTGGCCCCCAACATGGATGCGTCACCGCTGGCGTCAGATGACGTAGAGCTTTGCGTCTCGGGTTGTGATTCCTCCAGCAGACTCCTGTCCCCCTCCTCGGCGCTGGTCACATCTGTGTCACTCTGCTCCGGTGCGGCTGTTGCACTGGATGCCTCACCGCTGGTGTCCATCCCCTGTCCCTCAACGCACATGGGAGATGCTACATTGGAGAGAGATGTAGTGTTAGTGGAGTGGCACCAACTGAAGTAACATGTGCAAGTAAATCACCATTCAAGAAGATGTGTTATCCATGTTGCACATCACCCTGACTAAATATACATTGCCACCTCAATTATCAACCCAACAGTGCATGTAAAGAACAAATCCAGCCATAAGTGATCCCGGTGACTCACACAGCACACCATCCTGCCATCACACAAGTACTGTAGCACATTGTCCTCAGAAGTTGTAGCAGCTGAAATCTGCTGTCAGGCATTGCACGCATTGATTGAAACACACTCAGATTAGTCACACTGCCGTCACCAGCAATATGAATTCACACAGTACCCCACTGCACAAGGTACCTGAATGCCACAGCTTTGAATGCAATGTCAATGCACATTGCGCAGATCACATCAGTGAGTACAGGTGGGACAAATGCATGTCAGATGCACCCAGCACAGACTCCACTTACAATCCACTGCATCACACTACCAACTTCACATAGCTCAGAGTTTGTCCAATCTGTGGACACATGCAGCCACTCCCTGCCAAAGCCACCCATCAACAAATACTCACCCCAAGCTTGCTGCTGATGCTCCTTCAATTGTGCATCCAACTCAGGCTGTGTTACGGCCAGGATGCGGGCCATTAGTGGTGTCATGGTGCGTCGGGCCAACCTGCCGCTCCGAGGGAGCAGCCCCAGCGTCATCTCGGCCACGTTCTTGCTCAGCCGGCAGATGTCGTCCCACCTTTTATGACAGTGGCTGCGCCGTCGGTTTGACACACCCAGATCACGCACCTTGGAGGCAATGGCCCTCCACACGGCTTTACGCTGGTGGACTTTCAGCTGCAGGCATGGGAGACAAGAGGGGTAATACATCAGTGACACAGTGTATACTACCAAAATCTCTCAAAACAGTGGCACGATACTCACTCATCCCAAATCAACAGATATGTGTAACAGAGCCAAGAATGCATGGCACATGGTACAACGGCATTGGAGAACCACACGTGAATCCATGAAGGTGGGAGGGTGGACACAGTACCTCTACATCCCATTCACATGCAGGATGCCAGCACATCAAGCAATGTGTAGTCTGCCCACATCTACTGTCCGCTGTTAGCTAGAGCAACACATAGATTAGATAGCAACACATGGTTGTTGGTGGACTCACTGTGTCCAACACTGCGCAGCCCCCAATGTCCTAGCCCTGTGAATGGCTCACTGTGTCATGGAGCTCACATACAGTGACATCAACTCTCATACACACACCCTTGTCACAAGGCTTGTCGTGTGCAATCTACAGGGCTGAGATGGCTCTTTAATGAAGATGTGTGAACAAAAGACACATGGAACACACTGTACATGCAGTGATGTGTACTTGTGGGATTGGGCTGCGACTGTGCAGGCCAGGTGGGCTGACACTGAGAGGGACATTTGGGACCCACACAGCCATTCACACAAGCAATCACTGGCCTGACTCCTGCATTACCAATTTGCTGATTCACTGTATGGCTGACAGGACAATACATGTCCCTCAAATCTGGATGGGCATGCAGGGAAACGTGTGAAAGAGGCTACACAGCCCTTCCCCCTGGAGAAAACATGCTAGGCAGTGCATGTCAGAGCCCCACACTCACTGACACATACTGCAGCACCTCCACCTCACGTGTGCCCCCCTGCACTCTCACTCACACTGTTGGAGACTTACCACGACATTAGGGGCACCATAGAGCCTTGGGTACTGTGCAAGCACCCCGTCCACCAGGACCTCCAGCTCCTCGCTGGTGAAGGGACTGGCCCAGATCTTCTGTATCCTCGACATCACTGTGGACAGGTGGCAGCAGCAGCAGGTGGAGTTCAGGGGTGGCAGGCAGCAGTCCCTGGAGACAGCAGCAGCAGCAGCAGGTGGAGGGTGGCAGGCAGCAGTCCCTGGAGGCAGCAGCAGCAGGTGGAGGGTGGCAGGCAGCAGTCCCTGGAGGCAGCAGCAGCAGGTGGAGGGTGGCAGGCAGCAGTCCCTGGAGGCAGCAGCAGCAGGTGGAGGGTGGCAGGCAGCAGTCCCTGGAGGCAGCAGCAGCAGGTGGAGGGTGGCAGGCAGCAGTCCCTGGTAGCAGTGGAAATGTGGGGCACCCTCCCACACATATATAGGCCCCTGGGGCTGTGTCAGTGGTCCCACGCCGCTGCAATTGGTGTACCAGGTCTGCTATTTTTAAAATCATCCAATGTCCGCCTCCGCGGTGGCGGTGCACGCCTACCGCGATTTTCAAAGCCATATGAAGCAACCGCTACTGTGCGTCCCATTGGCTGCAAGGGCATGGACCATGGCGGTGACACACCGCAGGGGCCAGGCGCGCGCTACCGCGGTGGTGCATCTTTTGAATGCTTCCAATGACCGGCTACGCGGTTGCGGAACACGCCTACCGCTATCTTCAAAATTGCATCAGGCTACCGCGAGGGTGCTTCCCATTGGCTGCCAGGGCATGGTCCATGGCGGTGACAGTCCGCAGGGGCCAGGCGGTAGGCACCGCCATATGGGTGCCATACAGTGCCTGTAGTGACCGTGAGCTGGGTAGCGGTGCATGCCAACCGCCATATACACATGTAGATATGGCTGAGACTACCGCGATCGTGTCTGGGGTATTGGCGGTGACAGTCCGCAGGGGCCAGGCGGTAGGCACCGCCATATGGGTGCCATACAGTGCCTGTAGTGACCGTGAGCTGGGTAGCGGTGCATGCCAACCGCCATATACACATGTAGATATGGCTGAGACTACCGCGATCGTGTCTGGGGTATTGGCAGTGACAGTCCGCAGGGGCCAGGCGGTAGGCACCGCCAGATGGGTGCCATACAGTGCCTGTAGTGACCGTGAGCTGGGTAGCGGTGCATGCCAACCGCCATATACACATGTAGATATGGCTGAGACTACCGCGATCGTGTCTGGGGTATTGGCGGTGACAGTCCGCAGGGGCCAGGCGGTAGGCACCGCCAGATGGGTGCCATACAGTGCCTGTAGTGACCGTCCGTGGACTTGCGGAGCAGGTTTGCTGCACATATGGAGTCATCCATCTCTATCCATAGCCCAACATGAACAGTGCCCAGTGTCTCCAACATTGAAGGACCCTCATGAGGCCAACATAACGAATGGGACATTTAACTCCATGTCACCTACACATGCCATATATGTGTATGTGATAAATTGCATTGACACATACACACGCACATGTCACATGTGATGTGTAAGGGCATGTAGACTGTACAGTTTTTGTGTTGCATAGCATATGTAGCTAATGGTCAATGTGTGTAGGTGCAATGTAACGCACAATGCTGTCTCATTGTGTGAACTAGGGGCATCATTGACTGTCACATTGTCTACTGCACATGCACACACGTGTTCACCACGCTCAGGCTGTGGTCAGTGTGTACTTGATGTGTGCCATGTGCAACCTGTGTTGGGAGGTGTATCATGGACAGCAGCACGGTGTGCTAGGGTAGTATTGTAGTTTGACACATATGCTGGGGGTAATACTCACAGGTGTGCACACACATGTGGTGCCATATCCCACTGTGCATGCCAATGAGCAGGAGGTGTGCACAGATCATTGCTGCGGGTAAGGGGACAAGTGTACGAGTAGTGTGCCTGATGTGTACCGACTTGTGCAGTGCTCTGTTGGTTGATGGTGCAGTCTGTAACATTTGGCAATGTGTCTGTAGAAATGTGAAATGTCCTGTACATCTCATGGTGTGTTTCATTGACATATGTGCACTTTCATCTGACCTAGGAGGAGGCCCAATATCCATCGTCCATTCACAGTGCTGGCTGACATGGAGAATGAAGAGATCATCCGCAAATTCAGGCTGGATAGAGTTTCCCTACAAAACCTATGTGCCATGTTGGAGCCCCACCTGCAGCCACGTCGCACATATCCAACAGCTTTCACTGCGACTTCAAAGGTGATGGCGTGCCTGCATTTCTTTGCGACAGGCTCATTCCAGCACACGGTAGCAAGCGCAGGTGGGATGTCACAACCGATGTTCAGCATGGTGCTGAGGGATGTACTGTCAGCTATGATGAACTACAAGGACAGATACATTCAATTCCCCAGGGGGCCAGAGTTGGTGGCTGTGAAGGGAGATTTTTATGCCCTTGGACACATCCCCCATGTTGTTGGTGCCATTGATTGCACACATGTTGGGCTTGTGCCACCACAGGCACGTGAGCAAGTTTACAGAAATCGGAAGCATTACCACTCAGTAAATGTTCAAGTGGTGTGCCGGGCGGACATGATCATCTCCCACGTGTGTGCCAGGTATCCCGGGTCAGCCCATGATTCGCACATCATGCGCAGCAGCATCGTCCCGCAGCTGATGGCCAATCTGCTTCCTGAGCGTGCATGGCTTGTGGGTGAGTATGCATAGTGGAGTAGCGTGGTGTGTGTGTGACATGCTGTCCTGTGGCATTGTGGAACATCAAGGTTAATCTGTGTTTCTCACACCCAGGTGACTCTGCATATCCTAACCGTCCGTGGTTGCTGAGCCCACTGCGGAATCCTGTGACAGCAGCTGATGTGCGATATAATGATGCCCATGGGAGGACACGGCGTGTAATAGAGCGTACATTTGGTCTCCTAAAGTCACGATTTCGCTGCCTGGATCGTACCGGAGGTGCCCTGATGTACTCGCCAAGGAAGGTGTGTCAGATAGTCGTGGCATGCTGCATGCTCCACAACCTGGCCATTCGCAAGGCAATACCCCTGATCCTGCATGATGATGAGCAGCCAAGGCCCCTGCCTGCAAACCAACCCGGGTCCAGTGACGAGGACAGTGGAGAGGAGGAAGGTGTCGACATGCGTCAACAGCTCATCAACCGCTACTTCACTTGAAGGTGAGTGACGATGTAGGAGGGACACATGGTCTGATGGTGTTGCAGTTGCTGTGAGGGTGTATGTGAGCTTGGTGACTGCAGCCTTGTGTTCACTCCTTGCTGGTTGGCAATGTTTGTGGGATAGGGTAGTTTGACACAGATACAGGATGTCTCCATGGCGACTGTTGCTCTGTGTAATGTGTGAAGATTGGAGTACCTTGTTGACAAGTGTTGTGTGATGTGTGTGATGCCACACCAAAACAAGTGACTCTTGTTCTAATGTTTTTCCTAGGTCCCTTCAGCCTCTCCTTGCCTACCTACATTCCATTTCCCTGGGACATTTACATCACGGTGAAGGTTGCACATCCTGTATTAAAGACGGAGCAGACACAACAACATGTGTGTAAGGTGTATTTATTTACAATTGTGACATGTGAGGGTCGAGAAAAATGTACATGGGGGGAATTTGAAGAAATGAGTTGACGGTCATGGTAGATGAGATAATTGAGTAGTCACCACAGTGATGTGGAGACCCAGTCCAACAGACAGATGCCATTCACATGGCAGTGTGGGGAAGGATAGTCCAAAAGGTAAATGCAGTGGTGCAGTGGTCTGCCATCATGGCTGGCTCCGGGACTTGCCTTTGGCAGGTGCTTTGGCACGTGATGCCTCCTGGCCTTTCCTTGGACGGCCCATTTTGCGCTTGACTGGAGGGGCCTGTGCTGCAGGGGCAGTGGTGTCTGAGAACTCACCCCCCTCTGTGGACGCAGGGGAGGATGACGAACTGTCATCCTGCTGCCCATCAGGGGGAGGCGGAGATGTTGAATGTTGCGCTGGCCTGTCCCTCAGAATCGCCACTTGCCGCCCAAAGAGGTCCACAATTTGTCCCATGCGGGTGTCCAATCCATGGACCTCATCAGCAGGAGGAGCTCCCGAGAATCTTCCTCAGACCGGCCCATTCGTCCCTGGGCCTGTTCGTATGCCCCACGGACTCTGTTGATGTGGGACAGGGCTTCCGTCCCAGGCTCAGTTCCCCTCTGCATGACCCTGCCCCTCCCACCTACACTGCTGCCACGGGCCTGTTGGCTCCCCACATTGCTCCGCTGCATCCTCTCCCTGGCCTCCTCAGTAGATGTCGTGGGGTGCTCATCACCTGGGGCAGGGAGGGTGTTGCGGGCAGTTGTGGTGGTGGTGGTGTGGTGGTGGTAGTGGTTGCCACACAGGCCGTGACAACAGCTGTCTGGGGAAGGTCATGGGTTGCAGCAGATGTGGTTGTGGGGACAATGGGTGCCTGGGCCTGGTTGCGGCCTGCCACAACAGATGTGCTGGCTTGGGGCTCCTCATCCAAGGAATCCAGGGAGTCTTCATCCAGTAGTCTCTGTTCCGGGGTGGGGGACTGGCTCTGCAGGTTGGTGGTGTCGTCCTCTGCAGTGAGTTCTTGGTCACCTGTGGGTCAGATGAGAAATGGTCATTGTGTTGCAACCAGCAAAGCTTCTGTTCGCACTGTTACATCAACTGTTTGTACATCCAACAGTTGTTCGCTGATCTAATTTGCAGTTACCGACATCCAGTGATGCTTTACAAGCTGTTGAGGTACATGCATTACTCGTCCATATTGGGAGTTGGCAAGACATGACATGCACAATTTACATTTTTTACATTGACAGGTTCATGTTGGCATCTAGTGAGTGTTTAATCATATGTGATCCAGTTACGCATGTATGTCACTTGTTGTGCCCTTGCAGCCGTTTTCTCTGCACATTGGGGGAACATTGTAGTTGCATCCATACCTTTGGCATGTGGTGTACATATCTGTATTTGCACTTCCAGCCATGCTTTCTTTGCTTTCATTTGGTCCTTGCTGGTCTGGACCCCTGCCATTTTCAGATGGCATGCAGTGGTGTGCAGGGTTGTGCACTGAGTTACATCTACATGTGGATCTGAATGTCACACTTTGGTTGCTGTCATGGTTTCATTTGCTTAGGTGTGTGCACACTATAGTGGCCAATGCTATCTGGGTGTGCAGTTGTGCAATGTGAGGCCTGGTGTCCTATGCCACCATGCTTGTCGTGAGGCATATCTGGCTGCATGTAGTGGCTGGTGATATGTTCTGTTTGCTGTTTTGTGCTTGTATTTGTAAGACCTCTCTGTGTGTGTGTGTGAGGAAGGCTTCCATCTTGGTCCAGTGTGGGACAAGTCAGCATGATATGTCTACCTACCAGTGATTTGGAAGTGGACATTGCAATGACTGACACATGCATCTTAGTGCGAGGGTGTTATCAGTCTTGGGGGCTGGAGCTCATGTGGGCTTGTGTGAGTTGTTGTGCAAGCTTCCCACCCCCACACACCCCGACCTGTGAGATGCGGTTAGCTACCTGTTAGTTGAGTGGGTGGCATACAATGCCTGCCACATGATTCTGATTGGGGGTGGAGTGGCCCATCCTACTCAGGGGTGGGACAGCATGCATAGTGGGATTTGTGGGACAATTTGCCAACACCACAACACCGTCTCCGTGTGAAGATGGCTACCTACCGGTTGAGGTGAAGGTGAGCAATGACATGGCTATGTGACTTAAGAGTCATTCTTGGGAGGAACGTGCCTGTGGTGAGCAGAAGGTGTGTGTGGGTTTCAGTACCCAAACTTTTCACATCACATTAGGGCATGGGGTGTGGCCCCACCATCACTGTTGTCCCAACTATCTGGGTGTGGGGTTCACTCCCCCAACATTTGCAGGCAAAATAGGGCATGGGGTATATCCACCCCATCACTGTTGTCCCAAGTATCTGGGTGTGGGGTCCACTCCCCCAACATTTGAAGGCACAATAGGGCATGTGGTATAGGCTCCTATCACTGTGGTGACATACAGCAGGTTGAACATCTCACCCAGCAAACATTTCCACACTATCATGGTTTCATGGGATTTGTGGACCTGAGAACATGATCAAAGTACTGGTGATGCAGTTGTTCCGGGGCATCCATACACTTACATGTTGTCATCAACAGTGGTGTGCTTGTAAGATACAGTCATCCATGTGCAGACAATGTGTGCTTTTGGGGCCAGACTATACCAGCACTGTTCAGACAGACAGTGTGAGATGTGACCATTGTCAATGCATACAGACACATTTCTGCATTTTAGTCAGACAAAGTACTCTTGTTATGCAATTCAGTTCAGCACTGTGGCAGCTGGGTCTGTTGCAAGACAGTTGGGATGTGCATAGTTTAGCAGTGTGAGTCCCAGGTCCAGTGGAGTTTTTGGGTAATCTGCACTTCCACTGTTTACATTGCAACACTGTGGTATGACATGGGTGATTAGCACTTTGACAACCAACCTGCCAGACACTGCTGCAGGGAAGCATGATAGGTGTTAGTGTTGCAGTGTGTGATGCCTGGCACAGTAGACACAATGTGGGAAATTTTTGCAGTGAGACTTGTGCATGCTGAGTACAATACGACTGTTTAGCATAATTTGTGTAGGTGACTGTGGACAAAGTGGTATGGTGTGATGTGCGGGGGAACAAACGTAACATGCCTATGAGTGGGACAAGTGCTCCATCATGCTGATCTGTTGAAGAAGTGGGCCTGTTGTGGGTTGTACTGCAGTGTCACCAATTCCACACACCACTCCCAGTTGAAATGGTTACCTACCAGTAAGTTTGATGAGTCACATTCAATATCTGCCACATGGTTGTGGTTGTGGGGAGTGCTCCATCTTGCGCAGCTGTAGGACAAGGGGGCCTGGTGGGAGTTGTAGTGCAGACTTCCAAACCACACACACACCTCCCTGTGAGGATGGCTACCTACCTGTTGGGTTAAGGTGAGCAATGCAATGGCTGCCACATTGGGGGGGGGGTCAGGGCTCCATCTTGCGCATCTGTAGGACAAGGGGGCCTGGTGGGAGTTGTAGTGCAGACTTCCAAAGCACACACACACCTCCCTGTGAGGATGGCTACCTACCTGTTAGGTTAAGGTGAGCAATGCAATGGCTGCCACATGGGGGTCAGGGCTCCATCTTGCGCATCTGTAGGACAAGGGGGCCTGGTGGGAGTTGTAGTGCAGACTTCCAAAGCACACACACACACCTCCCTGTGAGGATGGCTACCTACCTGTTAGGTTAAGGTCAGCAATGCAATGGCTGCCACATGGGGGGGGGGTCAGGCTCCATCTTGCGCATCTGTAGGACAAGGGGGCCTGGTGGGAGTTGTAGTGCAGACTTCCAAAGCACACACACACACCTCCCTGTGAGGATGGCTACCTACCTGTTAGGTTAAGGTGAGCAATGCAATGGCTGCCACATGGGGGGGGTCAGGGCTCCATCTTGCGCATCTGTAGGACAAGGGGGCCTGGTGGGAGTTGTAGTGCAGACTTCCAAAGCACACACACACACCTCCCTGTGAGGATGGCTACCTACCTGTTAGGTTAAGGTGAGCAATGCAATGGCTGCCACATGGGGGGGGTTCAGGCCTCCATCTTGCGCATCTGTAGGACAAGGGGGCCTGGTGGGAGTTGTAGTGCAGACTTCCAGAGCACACACACACACCTCCCTGTGAGGATGGCTACCTACCTGTTAGGTTAAGGTGAGCAATGCAATGGCTGCCACATGGGGGGAGGTCAGGGCTCCATCTTGCGCATCTGTAGGACAAGGGGGCCTGGTGGGAGTTGTAGTGCTGGCAGCATGTAAACATGTACCCATGGTGATGTTTGTAGCTACCTTTGAGGTGAACCTGAGGGACTGTTGGATTAATGTGTGAGAGATGTGTTGGTGACAGTGTGGTGCTCATGACTGCATTTGTACCTGGGAGGTATAGCTTAGTAGTGGTGCAAGACAGTACATGTCAGTGTGATGTTAGGCATTTGTTTGTACTTACCAGCCTCCACTCCCCGGGTATTCCTGTGAGACTCTCTGGATGCAGTATGCCAAGCATCTTCTCCTCCCATTCAGTGAATGTCTTGAGTGGAACGGGAGGGCCACTGCCTGTCCTGTTAGCCAGCTCATGGTTCTTGGCTCTCTTTTTCTTGACCACTGCCTTCAGATCGTGCCAGCGCCTCATAATTTCATTTCTATTGCGTGGCACGGTCCCTACTGCATTTACCTTATCTACTATCCTTCTCCACATTAGCGTTCTTGTGGCTACTGGTGTCTGTTGTACCAGGTTACCAAACAATTGGGGTTCTACCCTGATTATCTCATTTACCAGGACCCTCAACTCTCTGTCAGTGAATTTGGGCATTTTCTGTGGTGACATGGTGTGTGATGTGCCAAGGTGTTTGAGGTGCAAGTGTTGAGGTGGTGGTGGTGATGTGTATGGTGTGTGATGTGCAAAGGGGTTAGAGGTGCAGGTGTAGAAGTGGTGGGGTGGTGGTGATGTGTGTGTGTGTGTTGTGCAGATTTGCCTCTCCTGTCAGCTGTGGTGTATGTCCCTTCAGTTCTGGAGTTTTGCAAAGGATTGTGGTCTGGTAGGGGGCTGGATTTATACTGGGCTATGTGGGTGTGTCAGGATGGGATATTGGTTGCAGGTGTGGTGTGTGTGTCGTCCTGGGATTTGTAGTTTTTGAGTTTACCATGGGGGTGTGTCTTTGGGCTGTGTTAGGTGTTTTTGGGTGCATGACTTGTTTGCTTGATGCACTTTGTGGGCATGTTGTGTGTATTTTTTCCGACCGCCATTTTTTTCACGGAGCGTACGCAGCGGTGGCTATGCTACGGCGCTTCCGCGGGCTCTCTCATTCCTCACTATTGTCGACCGCGGCGGTCGTAAACAGCGCTCTGCACCGCAGTCATGTCGGGGATATCATAATTTCCATGGCGGTGTCTCCGCTGTGGTTGCGGTGGTTTGGGCTGTTTCCGCAGCGAATCCGAACGCCGCGGACGGGTTTCGAGCTTCTCCGCATGGGACGGGCGGTTTCTCGGGTCTCCTTTCCGCCGCGGTTGGATTTTTACCACCGAGGATCCTAATCTAGCTGTCGGTTTTCCCGCGGTAGCGGCGGGCGGTGAGTTTCCGCTACCATGGCGGTCGGGTTGCTTTTCCGACCGCCATCGTAATGACCCCCAAAGACTGGATAAAAATAAAATGTACAAATTTCCCTCCAATAAATGGAACAGTAGTAAAAGTGATAAATTACACATAGAAAATATTTACTGCACCCCTTCCAGCCAATACAACACCAAGGAAACTATTAAAGAGCAGAGGGGTAAAATGTAATATTCCCACTCCAGTCAGTGCAACAGTAGGCAAAGTGTTGGATTACGGAGGGGTAAAAATTACTAATCCCGCTCCAATGAGTGCAACAATAGGAAAAGTGTTGGATTGCGGAGGGGTTTAAATTACTATTCTCACTCCAATCAGTGCAAAGGTAGGGAAAGTGTTGGATAGCTGAGGGGTAAAAATTACTATTCCCACTCCAGTGAGTGCAACAGTAGGCAGACCCTCCAGGATTTCGCTATTTGCTGCGAAATCAGCACTTTTGTAAAAATGCCGCGATTTTTACAAAAGTGCCCGTGAAATTGAAGGAATGCGTCTGGTGTGACGCTTGGATTTTTGAGTCCCTATGACTCCAGTCACTGCGTGGGTGACAGGGGTGGGCAGGCCTCTCTTCAAGGCCTCTCTTCCTGCGTGGGTGACAGAGATGGGCAGGCCTCACTTCGAGGCCTCTCTCCTTGCGTGGGTGACAGGGATGGGCAGACCTCTCTTCAAGGCTTCTCTTCCTGCGTGGGTGATAGGGATGGGCAGGCCTCTCTTCCAGCGTGAGTGGAAGGGATGGGCAGACCTCTCTTCCTGCGTGGATGACAGGGATGGACAGTCCTCTCTCCTAGGCCTCTCTTTCTGCGTGGGTGACAGGGATGGGCAGGCCTCTCTTCGAGGCCTCTCTTTCTGCATGGGTGACAGGGATGGGCAGGCCTCTCTTCAAGGCCTCTCCTTCTGCGTGGGTGACAGGGATGAGGAGGCCTCTCTCCGAGGCCTCTCTTCCTGCGTGGGTGGAAGGGATGGACAGGCCTCTCTTCAAGGCCTCTCTTCCTGCAGGGAGCAGCAGACGTTCCCTGTGCAGTTCTGAGTAATGACAGAGACAGAGCCAGCGTGGGTGACAAGGAGAGATTTTTTTCCTTGAGTAACACTGATGATTCCTGTGAGTAATGCAGGTTTTACGCACAGTCTGTGAAGTGGCTGCATGCACACTGCACACCGGTGCCCCTGGCATTCGAGAGTCTGTGCCACCGTCACACCACCCAAGCCTGGTTCACTGAAGTTTTGCACCAGAGTCCAGGGACTCAAAGCCACACAGGGTCTCGAAGGGCATCTCTTATCCTGCACAGGGGGGCTCACTCTGGAGAGGGGCCTTTTCTCAGCACAAACCCCCCCGGTGCTGATTTGCATTGTTTTGTGTCAAGGGGGCGTTCCTGGGGTGTCACTTGGGCAGATCAGGGCAAACACCCATAGGTGCTGGAGAGGGCAGTCTGCTGAGGTAGCCGGACTGGAGACAGCATCATAAACTAACGCCTCCTTGAGGCCGGTGCTAAACTGTGAGTGACTGCATTTCTGCACAAAACCCACACACACATACAGTGGTGGGATCCATCTATGCGTGCCTAGGCATAGGGCTTTGTACTGGAAGGGTATGCTTCCAGTAGGTAGGCTATGCTAGGCAGCGCACACTGTTCTGTGCGAGGCCGTGCGTCGCACAAGGCAGCATTTTACATTAGTGGAGTCCTTCTATGCGTGCCTAGGCATAGGGCTTTGTACTGGGAGGGTATGCTTCCTTTAGGAATGCCGTGCAAGACAGCGCACACTGATCTGTGCGAGACTGTGTGGCGCACAAGGCGGCCTTTTACAGTGGTGGGATACTTCTAAGCGTGCCTAGGCATAGGGCTTTGTGCTGGAAGGGTATGCTTCTAGTAGGAACGCTATGCTAGACTGCACACACTGATCTGTGGAGGACGTGCGTCACACAAGGCAGCCTTTTACAGTGGTGGGATCCTTTTATGTGTGCCTTGGCATAGGGCTTTGTGCTGGAAGGGGATGCTTCCAGTAAAAATGCTATGCTTGACAGCGCTCACTGATCTATGCGAGGCCGTGCGTCGCAGAAGGCGGCCTTTTACAGTGGTGTGATCCTTCTATGCGTGCCTTGGAATAGGGCTCTGTCAGACCCTCCAGGATTTCGGGATTTGCCGCAAAATCGGCACTTTTGTAAAAATGCAGCGATTTTTACAAAAGTGCCCGCGAAATTGAAGGAATGCGTATGGAAAAGAGTATTGTCATATGAAATACCACAAAAAGACCTGCACAGTTGCTCCAAGCCTCGCGCATACCGAAAAAACGTGGTCACAATTGTCTCAACCTAAAATGAACTTATTTTGACTTGTACTTAAGTGGTTGTCTATTTACTTACTTATATACTATCGCACAACTTCCTCTGATGTGTCTGTAAAACTTACCTTTTGTCCTGAAGTTTTGTCCTGAATTTTGACCCTTTGTCCTGAATTTTGTCACTTACCGTCCTGAATTGGCATTCATGCCAGTTGGTCACCCTACCCCCAACCAGTTAGATTTCTGTAAATGCGGGGTCGATTATTAGCTCAATTCTGTGGTGGATTTCGTGTTCCTAATCGCATCACCTTGGATTACTGAATAAGTTCATACAGTAGCAGTCACTGTGTGTAATTATGGTTCGGGAGGGGGCTCTTCAAATTCAGGATGCAAGCAAAGACTCTTCCGCGGGACGTGCTTAGAAGACATCTTTTCACCTTCAAGGCGCCAGGGCCCAGATCCAGCTACTTGATTTTAAAGTGCAGTGACTGACCTGAAGCTTTACCACACCAGCTGACGAGCTGGCACCCTCCGGGTGCATAGTTGTTAGGTGGCTACGTGCCATGTGTTCCACCAGCGATTCCTGGTTGTTTACCCAACAGCCTTGTGGGACTTGTAGTTTATTTTTAACACTGTGAGCAATGGCTCAATGGTGCTGGCTTCCACGGACCTCTTTTCTGAACAGCTAGAATGCCTGCTAGTGTCAGACACGACATGGGACCACCTGGCAATGGGGGCCCCAAGAGGCCGGTGTGACTGGTTCTACAGCGGGTTGCTGAGATGCTGCCACTGATAACAGGTGCTTGTGTGCACAGCAGCCGGGTCTCGTCATGCGGCAGGTGCACTCATCCGAACCCGGGAGTTTTGATTCCCTCCTTTCAAGCGAACAGGCCTGCACCCTGTTCTGGGGCGAGAGTAGACAGGAAACAGGAAGCAGCGTTGGGCACCAACGCATCCCCTCTCTTCTTGTTTCGGGACCCAGCAGGGGTGCATTTAGGCTTCCAAGAGTGTCTTAGACTCTCGCTGGCACGTCACTTTAAAAGTAGAGAATTATGATTGTCCCTGGGATCTTTATTTCCCTTGGGCCATATCGCTCCTGCGGAAGTCAGAGTCCTGCAAGTTCTCTGATTGCCTGCCAGCAACCTGCGAAAAATGTTGCTGCCACCCATTACAGGACTCGGGGACTTAGCATAGCAAACAAATACTCTCAGACACTTTAAACATGCCTATTTGAAAGTGGAACACTCTGCTAAAACAGTTTCCATTGATTTAAGACAGAAAAGCAATGATTAAGAGTAAAATAAAGTGCCGCAATAATGCCACTAAATTTAAATTTTTGTGCCGCTAAATGTAAATTTTGTGCCGCTAAATTTGCAAATCTATGCAATAATATCCTGGGGGGTTTGAGTAGGGAAAGTGTTGGATAGCGGAGGGATAAAATTGACAATTCCCACTCCAGTCAGTGCAACAGTAGGGAAAATGATGGATAGCGGAGGGGTAAAAATCACTATTCCCACTCCAGTGAGAGCGAAAGTAGGGAAAGAGTTGGATTGTGGCAGGGTAAAAATAACAATTCCCACTCCAATGAGTGCAATAGTAGGGAAAGTGTTGGATAGCGGAGGGGTATAAATTACTAGTCCCACTCCAATGAGTGCAACAGTAGGGAAAGTGTTGGATAGCAGAGGGATAAAATTTACTATTCTCACTCCAGCCAGTGCAACAGTAAAGAAAGTGATGGATAGCGGAGGGGTAAAAATTACTATTCCCACTCCAGTGAGTGCAACAGTAGGGAAAGTGTTGGATTGCGGAGGGGTAAACATTAATATTCCCACTCCAATGAGTGCAACAGTAGGGAAAGTGTTGGATAGCGGAGGGGTATAAATTACTATTCCAACTCCAATGAGTGCAACAGTAGGGAAAGTGTTGGCTAGCGGAGGGGTAAAAATTACTATTCCCACTACATTGAGTGCAACAGTATGGAAAGTGTTGGATAGCGGAGGGATAAAATGTACTATTCCAACTCCAGTCAGTGCAACAGTAGGGAAAGTGATGGATTGCGGAGGGGTAATATTTACTATTGCCAGTCCAGTCAGTTCAAAATTTAAAAAAACAAAATATCATCAACAAAATAAAAATATTTAAAAAACAAAGTAAATTTAAAAAAAATGTGTTAAAAATTAAAATACAAATATATTTAAAAAAATTAAAAATATTATAATGTTAAATACCTACAAATATTATATTAAATAAAATAAAAATAATTTCCAAACAAATAAATATTTTTTAACAAAAACATTAATTATTACATAAATTTAGTTTATTTACTTCCTACCCGATAACACCACACAATTCACAACCCACATCTAAAATCCCCCCAAAATGTACTTGCATATTTAACATAATTAATGATCAAATAAACAAATATTGTTATTTAAAAAAGAAATTAAAACACATAAAACTGAATTATCTTCCCACCATTTACCCCTATAATCCCCACAACCTACACCTAAAATTAAACTGTAAAAAAATTAATACCACAATTGAAATGTATTTTCAATTAAATAACTAATAGTATTTAACAACTAATTATAAAGTAAGTAAAATTAATTTACTCCCCACCCTTTACCCCTATAAACCCAAAACCCACACAAAAAAATTAAACAATTACCCTAATTAATTATCAATTCATTAATTAATATTAATTATCAACGAATTATTAATTAATTAAAAATAAATTACTTCCCACCCTTTACCCCTATAAACACCACAACCCGCACCGAAAATTAATTGCACAATTTCCATATTTAATT
The DNA here is from genome assembly GCA_963921515.1 of Calotriton arnoldi. Classification (NCBI taxonomy): domain Eukaryota; kingdom Metazoa; phylum Chordata; class Amphibia; order Caudata; family Salamandridae; genus Calotriton; species Calotriton arnoldi. The sequence continues at coordinate 552,652 of CAWUFW010000399.1, forward strand.
GTCAATTAATTAATATTAAGTAACAACTAATTATTAAATAATTAAAAATAAATAACTTTCCACCTTTTACCTTTATAAAGCCAAAACCCACACCCCAAAAAAATATAATTAAACAATTAACAAAATTAATTATCAATTAATTATTATTAATTATCAACTAATTATTACTTAATTAAAAACAAATTACTCCCCACCCTTTACCCCTATAAACCCCACAACCCGCACCTAAATAATTACACATTTTCCATAATTAATTACTAATTAATTAATCAATATTATTTAACAACCAATTAATAATTCATTAAAAATAAAGTACTTCTCACATGATACCCCTATAAACCCCACAACCCACACATAAAATGTACCCAAAAAAATTAAAAACACAATTAACACCATAAAATCTCAATTAAATTAATATTAATAAATAAAAAAAATAATCATTAATTTATTATAATTAAATTACTACCCTATTCCCCTATAAACTCACAACCCGCTACGGAACTAAAAAACGCAAAATGTAATTAAAATAAAATTAATAATTACTAAAAATTAAACATATATATTAAAAAACATAAACAATACTTATACAAAAAAATACATCACATACATTTAAAATATATACTAAAATACATAACACTAATTAAAAAATCGATATTTTAAACAACTATGGGGCCCATTACGATACCCGGCGTAAAAAAATCCGCCAGGCATGGAAGCGGCAAAAATCCGCCCGCACACACCGTCTGAACACCGACCACGCCATTACGATTACACAAACCGAAAACCGCCATCGGCGGAAAATCACACAAAATACCGCCCGCCAATGTCCGAGTCGGAGTCAAACCGCCAGCCACGGACGGAAACACGCACGACAACACAAAACCGCCCGCCCTCACGGCCGACACACCGCACGTGAAATTACGATCGCACCGCCATGAGCGCGGAAAAACCACAAATATACCGCCCGCTAGCGCAAACAACGCCGATGAGAATCGACACGGCAGAAGCCATGGCGCCCACGTACCTGCACAGAAACCATCCGCTCACAAAACCAATAGCACACAACATGGCCAACAAGTCCACACAGCAAGGCACGCACAAATACACAAGCACAGTACACATCCCGAAAACACCCCCCGGACAAACAAAAAATACAAAGGCCAGAACCCCAGACACAACACACCTGAAAACAACAGACCATGAGGACACACCCACATAGGTGAGTACAAAAGCAGCACTCCCACAGACCACAACCCCTTGCTACATTGCAAACCAGAGAGGAGAGGAGAGGACACAGTGACACAGCAAGGACAGCAGCACACCACAGAAACGCACACATCACAACCACCACCACCACCACCACCAAACACCTGCACCACAAACCCCTGCACATTACACAACACACACCGCACCAGCACCACAAACACCATGGCACCACAAAGGATGCCCAAGTACACGCCCATTGAGCTGACGGTCATGGTCGACGAGATCATCAAGGTGTACCCACAAATCTATGGGAACATGGTCCAGCACACACCACTAGCCACCAGAAACAGAATGTGGAACCGGATCGTAGACCAGGTCAATGCAGTCGGGACCCTGCCCAGGAACAGAGGAGAAATTAACAAACGTTGGAATGACGTAAAGAGCCTGGTCAAGAAGAAGGAGGGAAAACAGAGAGCTGGCTGCCGTCACTGGTGGAGGGAATCCCGCGCTCTTCAAGACCTTCAAAGCGTGGGAGGAGAAGGTGCGAGTCATAATACATCCGGAGATCCTCGCCGGATTAGCAGGGGGAGTGGAGGCTGGTAAGTACAAACTAATGTATACCAGCACACCGCTATGTACTCACATGCACTACCACCATGCCACAGCTCCCAGGGACAAACACCCCCATGTCCAGCACACAATACACAACACATCACACACACATGCAACAGACACCACCACACACAGCCCAAACCGAACAACTGTAACATACGTGGGGACATGTGTACACTCAGCCAGCCACGTAACCACCAACAGGTCCCCAAATATGCCAGAAGCGCCACAACGAGCACCCACCACACCCATGTGTCCGCCACAGCTGCACTAACCGACAAGTAACAGGTAAGTGGCAGGAACACAAAGTGCAGTGGGTGGGACGGTGGACAGCCCAAGTACAACACACACCAGGCCCCTAGTCCCACAGCACAGCAAGGAGGAGCTTCCCCACACCCCACAGCCACGTGTCAGCCACCGCAGTGCACAACGACAGCCGAAAGGCAGACATCACGGTCCACAGCAATCGGTGTCAGTGGGTGTCCAGCCACCCCCACGACCCACAACACCCCCCACCCCCACAGACCTGCAACATGGAGCACCCCCGCTTAGAGCCATGTGGCATCCAGTACAGTGCACGCACGAACAACTTGCAGGTGGGAAACTGGACAGGGCTGGATTACTGGAGGCATGAGGACCATAACACGACCAACACATGGGACATGTCACGTAGCAGACGAACACGCAGCACCGCCCACCATCACGAACAAGTGAACAATGTGCACACGGACATGAACAACAGACTCACACCCCACATGACCCATCACAGACATAGCAACACCCAAGGAGCCACGTCTGCATGCACAAGCCACACTGAATATAGTACCACACGGCAGCCACTGTGCAACTCATCACACACAACCGAAACACCATTGAAGTCCTGTCCATGTAGCCCCTACTGCCTGTCAACCACACACCCCACGACTACGCCTATGTAAGACAAACAACACTAGACGCAACAGAGCGGAACAACATAAATGCACACGAACACCACTGAACCCATCAAACACACAGACACACCATGCACATACAACATACCATCCATCCCATCCGTCAGCCCCAGTCTCATGAAAGGCATGTCATCCGCACAGCTGCCACACATACAGCAGTCACGCTAAGATACATGCCCATGACCAACCATGTGCCAGAAGTCAATGAAGCGCACGACACACTGTGAGCAACAACACACAACATGGGCCACACCCCCCGAGCACTGCAGTGATGCACATGGCACAGGGCAGCACGCACACCAAGGAGATGGGACAACTGCAATACGTTGGCTGGCACACAACCATCACTCACTCATAACGATGCGTCCAATGCCATGTCCAGTAATCACAACAGACAGCAAATATGCAGGCCATGTCAAGCATGCACACACCTCAAACCATGCACTGTCATGCTGCCACAACACATGTCACGTTCGGCACCCATGGCTCACAGCATGTACCCCAAAAGCATATCCCCTCCCAAATGCGAATCTGGGGCATGGCCCCCATGTTGCCATATGCGTTCCTAAGCGTTCCATTTGAACCCCAAAAGCATATTCCATCCCAAATGCGAATCTGGGGCATGGCCCCCATGTTGCCATATGCGTTCCTACGCGTTCCAATTGAACCCCAAAAGCATATTCCCTCCCAAATGCGAATCTGGGGCATGGCCCCCATGTTGCCATATGCGTTCCTAAGCGTTCCATTTGAACCCCAAAAGCATATTCCATCCCAAATGCGAATCTGGGGCATGGCCCCCATGTTGCCATATGCGTTCCTAAGTGTTCCATTTGAACCCCAAAAGCATATTCCCTCCCAAATGCGAATCTGGGGCATGGCCCCCATGTTGCCATATGCGTTCCTAAGCGTTCCATTTGAACCCCAAAAGCATATTCCATCCCAAATGCGAATCTGGGGCATGGCCCCCATGTTGCCATATGCGTTCCTAAGCGTTCCATTTGAACCCCAAAAGCATATCCCCTCCCAAATGCGAATCTGGGGCATGGCCCCCATGTTGCCATATGCGTTCCTAAGCGTTCCATTTGAACCCCAAAAGCATATTCCATCCCAAATGCGAATCTCGGGCACGGCCCCCATGTTGCCATATGCGTTCCTAAGCGTTCCATTTGAACCCCAAAAGCATATCCCCTCCCAAATGCGAATCTGGGGCATGGCCCCCATGTTGCCATATGCGTTCCTAAGCGTTCCATTTGAACCCCAAAAGCAAAGTACAAACCAGACCCAGGATGGGCCAGGAGCCCGCATACACCAGAGTCACAATAAGTAGGGGCACAGCAACACACCCATCGGCATGGCCAATCCGTCCCATGCCACATGTGCACAGCACACAGTCCCATTGCCAAGCACACACAACTACAGATGCTACAGCCACACACACGCCTCCGGGAAACCCATGTACGAGATTGCACGAACTGTTAATGTCAGACGACAAATACATACTTCGCCAGGTGCAACACAATAACAAATCTCATTCTCTCCACAGGTGACGAACTGCTGGATGCTGGGGATGGAGCCAGCAGCCAGCACAGCCAGCCTACAAGCCCCCAACGAGGACACACGGATCTGGAGGATCTGTCCTCCTCTTCGGACACGGACCACCAAGCAGGCCCATCTGGTGTGGCAGGGCCCAGCCGCTCCCCAGGACCCCTCCTACCCACCAACCCATCATCCAGGGCTGCTGAACATTCCCAGCCCCCTGCTGCCACTGTCGTTGCGGCCACACCCACGGTCATTGTGGCCACTACCACTGCCGCAACCGCCACCATCGCCGCACCGACCACCACCGCCGCCACCACCACCACGTCTTCGCTGGCACCAGCCCCAGCGCAGGTGGTGGCCCGGCCGACTGGATCCACCCTGGGAGCCACAGCGAGGACCGTGGTGAGCAATGTGGCTAGTGGGCAGGCCAGTGGCAGCAGGACTGGTAGGAGGAGCAGGGTCAGGGAAACGCCAGCCTCCCCTGGGAGCCATGCCCTGCCTCAAATGGCCAGAGTCCTTGGGGCCTATGAAGAGGCCCAAGGACAATGGGTCCGGTCTGCTTCAGACACGCGTGAGGTGCTGGGGGTGCTGAGGTCCATGGACGCCCGTATGGGCCAAATCGTGGACCTCATGGGCCAGCTGGTGGTGGCGGTGAGGTCACAGCCAGGGACAGCAGCTCCCCTCCGCCACCACCTGCCGGGGCGCAGGGTGGAGCAGCAGTGTCCAGTTCCCCTGCGTCCACAGCCAGTGAGCACACCTCAACCACCAGCATGTCGCAAGCAGGCACCCCCTCGCAAACGTGGAAGGGGCCGTCCGAAGTGGAAACAGATCTCCCGGGAGGACTTCGCACGCTCCAAACGCAAGTGAGGCAGCCAGCCAGCCTTCCGCCAGCCTTCCTTGACCAGCCACTGCATTGACTTGGACTACGATCCCACTCCACACTGCCATCTGGATGGCATGTGTGTGTTGGACTATGGACATAGAACCAGTGGGTACACCCTGAGCATCACGCAGCCATGACCGACAGCTCATTGTCACTGCACGCACCACTTTTGTCATCACCTTACACACAATCACATGTCACAGTTTGTAATAAATGCACCTTTTACACTAACTGCTGTTTGTGCCCTGTGTTTTATTTGTACGGAATACAACGGCCACCTTGGGCGGAAAGGCACCTGATGCGTGGCATGGCAATTGAATCCGGAGGGCCTGTAGGGACCTAGGGGTGGGAGACAGAACAGGAGCACATTCAATGAGTGTGTCACACACCCATCACACAGTACATGTCAACAACTACAAGCAATGTACACACATCGCACAGAGCAATAGGGCACAATGCCACAGCCACCAACAGTGGCATACTACCCCTGGCCATGGAGCGTTGACACACAGCACGCAGTGAACAAACGGCCACCCTGACACAGCACACACACACCTGCACAGATACAGCCACATCAGCCGTCGTACATGGACACTCACCGTCAAGTGAAGTAGCGGGCGATGAGCTGCTGCCGCACATTACCAGCTTCCTCCTCTCCGCTGTCCTCCTCACTCGAGCTGTCCTGGTCTGCGGGCTGGGGCCCTGGTTGATCTCCGTCATCCACGATGAGGGGGATCTGCTTCCGAATGGCCAGATTGTGCAGCATGCAGCACGCCACCACTATCCGGCACACCTTCTGTGGGGAGTACGCCAGCGCACTCCCGGTGCGGTCCAGGCACCTGAACCTGGACTTGAGGAGGCCAAAGGTACGCTCGACCACACGTCTGGTCCTCCCATGTGCCTCATTGTAGCGATCGTCTGCTGGGGTGCGAGGATTCCTCAATGGACTGAGCAGCCATGCCCCATTCGGGTACGCAGAGTCACCTGGGTGTGAGGGACACAGAGAACCGTTGCAATTCCAACTGGACAGGGGACAGCATCGCACAACCAGCACGCTACACCACTCCACATACTCACCGACAATACAGGCACGATCCTGTTGCATATTGGACATCAGTCGTGGCAAGATGCTGTTGCGCATTATGTGTGCGTCATGGGCCGAGCCTGGGAACTTTGCACACACGTGGGTGATCACCATGTCCGCAAGGCACACCACTTGCACATTCAGGGAGTGCGTGTGCTTCCTGTTGCGGTACAGGTGCTCAGTGGCCTGTGGTGGAACAAGGCCGACATGTGTGCAGTCAATGGCTCCAACGACGTGTGGGATTCTGCCAAGGGCATAGAATGCACCCTTCACTGCCGCCAATTCACGAGCCCTGGGGAAGCGGATGTACCTGTTTCGGTACAGCATCATGGCTGCCAGTACATCCCTCAGCACCTTGCTGAACATGGGCTGGGACTCCCTCCTCCAATGCCCACTGTGTGCTGGAATGACCCAGTGGCGAAGAAATGCATGGCGGCCATCACCTTAGCCGTGGGGGTGACAGCAGTCGGATACACCCTGCGGGGACGGAGATGGGGTTCTAACATGGCACACAGTCGATGCAGAGTTGGCCTGTCCAGCCGAAACTTCCTAATAACCTCTGTATCGTCCATGTCCGCCAGCAATTGGTATGGGCGGTCAATGTTCGGTCTCCGCCTAGGGACAATGGCAGAGGACACATGTCAAAGCAACACGACACATAGCAATTTCGCATACACATCACTGACATGACTGAGCAAGCACATGAGCCACAGCCCAGCTGTCAAGCTGGGACGGCACGGCCACAATACACTTACACAGGTCTCCCAACAATGGCAATGGCTAGTGATACAAACCACTGCCATGTGCATGCACATGGGGATCTAGGCCCCAATGACTTGCGGGGCGTGCTGATGGGGACTGACTGCATATCCGTCAAGCGGCAACGCCACGGCAACATGAATGTCTGCTGAGCATGGAACTGCTTCCGCGGCTGGATGAGTATGGCACACGACGACAACGATGTGGGCACAGGCTGAGCGGCCAAAACAAGTGGGACCTGTGGCACGAGGGGACATGAGACAGTAGTAGGTGTCAGCACTGCACCCTATGTACAGCACTGTACGGATCACACCTCCCGAAACATTGACAGGTGTCCACATTGACAGCCCCATGCCAAGACGGCTGTGTGCTTGCAGTCACACGTCACAGGTGAGAGGTTACATTGCACGTGCCAGGTGGCAGACGTACATAGTGGGAGCTGGCATGTGTGTGCATGTGTCTCCTGTTCAGGATCCACCAGATGGGCGCTGACTCTGTACTGACCATTGGACACAGCATGTTCCGTGGAAGGCTTGTGTGTGTGGGATGGTGGCACTGGATGTGCCTCCGTTGGGTGGGGGCCATGCACAGGGCGGGTACGTCGATGATTGCGCATTGTTGGTCACGGTGGGTGCACCAACTGAAGATGTGTTGCCCTGTGTTCAATTCCTATGTCCGCATGATGATGGACTGTAGATGTGGGCAGACTACACATTGGTCGATGTGCTGTCTATTTGCATGTGCCTTCACACCAGGCACAGCTGCCCCTGCACATGTGACCCCTGCTGGACTCGCTGCTGGGTCTGTGGAGCTGATGCACCTTCTGCGCGTGGGGCGGACAGCTCTCCTCACTTCCCTCATTGCGCATGTCATGACTTTGCCGCAGGTGACATGGATCATGGAGGGCCCACATGTACGCGTGGGTAGGCTACACATGATTGTACACTGGTCGCCACCCCCAGTCAGTGTTTCGAATGGGAAGGTTGTCGTGCTGGTGGTATGTTCGATGTGGCGGATGGGCGGGCCTAGGTGCGGGCTTACATTCCGGACATGGGGGGTAGTTGGATTGGCGACTAGTTGCAGTACACACGGGACACGTCTCTTCCTTTCCACATCTGGGTCATCCCTTGTACTAACTGACAGTGATACAGTCATCTTCGCCCCAGCCCTCATGTCCTCCCCTCGCTCCCCAATATGCATGCTCACCTGCGAGGCTAGCGCTTGCACAGGCAGCCCCAAGCTCGCACCAGAGAGGGCAAGGAGTGTATGTGTGGGTCCAGTTGCACGAGTGGGCTGTCTCAGGGTATGATGTGTGGCGGGACGCCGTCCACCTGCGTGGTGCCCCAAATGGAGACCCGGCCTGCATGGACTATGCATCACAGTCTTCGCCTTCCGGATCCGCCACCTGCGACACCCAGTGGCTGTGGCTGCCCTTGCGGCCAGGCCGCGTCCGTCTGTGGCTGATGGCCCACACATTCACTCTTTGGCCTCTCTGGGGAGGGCTCGGGGTGGTGGCGCACGCGCTTGCACTTAGTCGCAATGGCATGTGGCGTGGTTGGTATGATGGGCAATGGATGGGATGGTGCGAGCCACCTCCCGTGACGTCAGTGCTGCTCGTGCTGTGGTGCGTCCCCCTACACTTCCATTTGACTTGTGCCATGCTAGACGTTGAGGTTCTATTGCCTGCGTGATATGACCAGGAGGAGCGCGAGGAGACCTCTCACACACCATGCTCCACTGCCATCCCGTGCCCTGTATCGCCTGTGCGGATTGACTATGTTGGGGTTACACCTGGTCGACTGGGGCTGTGTGTGCCTTGTCAAGGGGCATGGTGGGCGCACAACAGGATCCAGCTTGTCCACAGAGGGTCGGCTGAGGTGCGCCTGGTACCGCTTTGTACGTGTGCCCGGCTGCTGTGCACACACGTGTTCACTCCCCCGACAGGTGTCCTCTCACAATGCCCAGGGAAGCGGTGGTGTACTGTTCATGACCCCTCCCAACACGGCGTGCTCCAACTTGGCATGTGCGCATCTACCCGTCACACCCACCCACCTGAGCACTGCGTCCATACGACTTCACACGACACATGTGTGTCTTCCACAGTTGTGCTACTCATTTGCGTTGACATCCAATACCAGTGGACTACATGGTCATGTCACGACTGCCGTGTACTTCACATACTCTCATCCTCTCTCATTCGTACTTGTGAAATGAGTCAGCGGAGACAGTTTTGGTTTCAAACATTATATTGAGTCTTCTGTCCTCTGTGATGCAGTATAGTGGACACTACTGGCAGCGGAATACATGTTGAGGATATACTGAGCATGATTGCAAATGGGATAGGGTGTGGGGTTACATGTGATTGGCTGTTGCATGTGGGATGTGGGCTTCAGAGTGACATCTGCTTGGCCAAGGCTGTGCTAATGTACATTTACGTATAGCTGCGGAGCTGCGGACTTTGACACAGACGGTATACATGTAGCCTACCAGACCGCTTGGCATCATGGGCACAGTCCATCTCAGTTCCATGTGACAGGTTTGCTGCGGTTGTTCCTCATGCACGCGTGCATGTGAGATGACATCAGGGCATGTGCTTGCGTGCATGCAGCGGCGTGCCACTTGTTGTTGCACTGTGGTGGTTACTGGACATGTCACAGTCACTGGGGTCGTGTTGTTGTTGTATGCACTTGTCGTCCATGCAAAGGTCCTGGTATGGGATTCCCGGGCGGGGGTGGGAGGGGTGCAGCACCCACAGACTCCAGGCGACCTATTCATGTCCACTGAGCGGTGTGTGTGTCCATGGGCGCTGGATCCATGTCGTGTCCTGGTTGTTCGTGCAGTTCCGTCCATGTGGGTGCGATACACAGAGCCCATGCCACTGCCTCCCACGATGCATGCGGTGTTCCTGGATGTGATGGGGAACAGTGTGCATGTCCCGGTCATATCCGATGTCATGGCGATGTCGTTGATGGTGTGGTTATAGTTGCCGGTCGTTTGGTATGGCTGTTGTGGTGGTGACTGGCCAGATCCGTGCGGAAGCTAAGCATGGGTGCGGGGTTGGACATCATAGGTCAATCGGGAACCTGCGTTGTGGTCCGACGAATTGACAGGTTGTCAGGTATGCGATGCCGTCCAGCAGGGCTTCCATGTCATTGGTGGTGTACATGTTTGCCAGCCAATGTAGCGGATGGTGGCTGTCAAGGTGTTGTTCGTAAGTTGTCCCTTGGAGGACCATGATGGGGCATGCTGGGTGACATTCGATGTAGCTGTTCTCGATGATCCGTCGTGTGGAGGCACAGTGGTCCCATTTCAGTGCGGAGTGCGATGTTGGCCACATACGCCATGCCCCCATAGGCAGAGCAGGCCCTGTCGTGTGCGTCCAGAGGGAGGAGTAGTGGTAGCAGGTCCGCCTTCAGACATGCCGGGTTGGAGAGGCATATCTCCACGGGATGCTGGTAGGGACACCTCCGACAGTAGAAGACGGGCATGACGCAGCTGAACAATGTGATGCGGTAAGTCAGTCGGTAACTTACGTTCAGCAGGGACAGGAGATCGCATCCCAATGTATGAAACAGGTTGGTTTTGTACAGCTTGAGCTGTTCGGCGTAGTTGGGTAGGTGTGTTGCGGTTGCCATTTCGCAGCGGTGCGTTGTGGTGGCGTGCTCCGGCTGTGTGTGCAGTCTGCAATGTGCACGATCCGAGGTTGCTGTGAGCTCTGTGTAGTCGTAGGGAGACAGGACTTGTGTTCTGTTGGCTTGTTTGGAGGACACGGGCCCTCTTCCCACATGCTTCTCAGACAGTTCAAGGTCAGTGATGTGTGACTCCTTCCAATTAACTTGCATGTGGCCGACATGGGGGAGTGTTTTCTTCTTTCTTCCCCGTCCGTTGTGTGCTTCTGTGATATGCGCTATCTGCCCTGTGGTCGGTCTCCTCGGCATGCCTGTGTTGGTCTATTCTTGGACAATGGCTGTATTCACCGGCTTCTGTCGTAGGGCTGTGGTTTCGGAGTTGGAATGGAAGGTCATTCAGTGCTGTCTGCTCTCCCTTGTGTGGGCGGCAGGCTGCCTTTCCGCTCTGCGTTGGGCCTTGTGTGTGAATGTTATTCTTGGGCCACCTGTTGTCGGTCCCCGGGCTCTTTGGTGTTCCGCTTTATATGTCTTGTTCATATGTGCAGGGTGGTATGGGTGTTTCAGTGTGGTACTGGCGTTCCTCTTCCCGAAGGGGCCCTGCTTCTCCTAGTTGGTGTTGCCGCCGCTGTGTGCTACGCCATGTTTGTTACACTGGGGTGTGTCCTGCAGTTGCGTGTCTTCACTGACATGTGTGCGTCGGTTGTGTGGCGTTGGGTGTTGTCCGTGAATTGGGCGTTGGGGACATGTCTGTGGCAGGCCTGTCACGTGTCATGTGCGTTCGGGGTGGGGCTGATGTGTGTGCTGCTTGGTTGTGTCCCTGTGTCTGTGTGCGACGCATGCATGGCGCTGCGGTTGGCCTCTGCGTTGTGCGCATGTGTGGCGGCGTCATCGGCGCTTTGGGGCCGTGACGGGGTGGTTGGTTCCTAGTCCCAGGTGGTGTGTACACATGTGTTCCGCGATGTTACGATTTGGCCTGTGTGTCATATGTGGATGCAATGGTGGATGTGTAGTGTACACGCGCTGGTGGGGGTTGTCCGCTTTTTCCGCCCTTGCACTGTGTGCGCTGTTTGCGTGCACTTGTTGTGTGTGTGCCTACCTGCGTCTCCGCGGTACGTTGCGTCCTTGGTGGTGCATCAGCAGGAGCATGGGGAGGGCCTGCAGTGCTGGATTCATGCTCGGGGAGCCGCTTCTTCGTTGTCCGTGCTCGGCGTCCGTGTTGCCGCTTCGGTTTGTCGTACGGTATCTCTTGGCCGTGGGAGCCGTTTGTTTGCGGCATCGTAATTTATGCGCCGGGCGGTACGTGTTTCGTCGGACGGTGTGTGTCAGTTGTGCTGCGCCGCTACGTGTACGGGCGCACTTTGATGGCGGACGGTGTTGCTGGCTTGCCGGCGGTGTTTGGCCTACTTTTCGCATCGTAATTGGGCGGGCGTGTGGACTGCTGCGTGCCAGCGGTAACTGGTGGTTTTTGCATCCGCCAGCACGGCGGTTGTGCTTCCGCCCGCCATCGTAATGGGCCCCTATATTTTTGCAAACGATATTAATGACTTATATTTTTTAAATCGATATTTCTTACCTTAAATTTGATGTTCTTGACCACGATATTCTTGCTGTCGATATTTTTGTGTTACGATATTTACAACTCAATATTTATGTAAGTCGACATTTCCAACTCGATATTTTGTCTGAATACCTGGTTTTGTTAGGTATATTGTGTGAGTAGATTTTTTCTCTTACTCATGCACTGGAAAAATTAGATTTCAAATTTGCAACATGGCACTATGGCCAAATTGTAGGCTACGCCAAAGTCTTCAATTTGTGCAGGAACTGTAGTTTCACACCCACATATGCTAATATGACATTATGTATATGAAAGTGCTACAACATACCATGTTGATACGCACGTCAGTTATGCTTAAATATCACTACATAGTTCTCTTTGCAGACTTGTTAAGCCTTTCTACATACCAATTATATGAACAAATGTGTCAAAAAGCCACATCAGAACACTGATGTCTTCCTTGACTCGTGACCTTGCTGTACACACCTGAATTGTCTCTTCAATTTGTAGAGTTAGTTATGGGCAAGTGAATAATTCTCCATATTCTAACCATGTTCACCAGAAAATACCATGACATTAGTTGAGTATTTCTGGAATATTGGGCCTTCACTTTTTTATTACATTACACTGCAGCACAACAAATAGCCTTGATGTTCCAAATGAGTTGTAAGATATGGTTAGATCAGCTGCAGCTCGTGCAGGTAGGAGCGGTAGGCGGTGGGGCCGGGTGGGGATTTCGACAGACGACCACGATGGAAAATTAAATAAATAATTAATTTTCCCTTGTGGTTGTCTGTCGAAATCCCCCTCCACCCGGCCCCACCGCCCTACCACTCCTACCTTCACGAGCCGCGGCTGGGTTAGATAGAACATTTTACACATCATACTGATTAGTTATACATATAGATAGATGCATAGGAATTTAGCTTTAAGGATTTGGCTTGGAGGTAGCGTGAGAGGCCATGTTCCCTCCATTTGCATATATGAAAATGGCATACCAGTGTAATCCTAGGCCTTACAACTGGTATGTTTGTTATTTGCAACACAGCCATACTTGCACCATTGCAACAAGTGTGACATTTATATAGGTATTCAAGTTTTTGGGTCATGAGTGAGGATAAGAAGGCACATATCTCTGATCTTACTATCATAACCTCTGTGTATGTATGATGCAGGAGACAGTCATGATGGTATTACACAGTCCTGCACACACACAAAGAAACCTGTGCTGCAGGCACCCTTGCACAATGGTGTATGGATGGCAGCTGTGGGCTAGGGTGTACACAGTGCACCGGAGCAAGCTGAGATATGGAATATAAGCCTATATTATTAAATTATATACATTATTTAACACTACCCTTCAAGCTACACACAATTCCAAGTTAGTGTGCTGGCATGCGTTACATGACAGTATGGAACATATGCCCTGTTTTTCTATGAAGACAGAGGGGCCGATTCCGATTCGGGCCGGAAATCTCTCCGACCGAGCCGGACCCGGAGAGAATTCCGACCGAATCGGACTCTGGCAGTCCGACCGGATGAGTACGATGCGTTCGTAGGCTATCGGACTCGATTCGGTCGGACTCCCATTGAAGTCAATGGGAGCCGGTCGTACAATGCGTGACGCGGGCTCCCATTGACTCAATGGGTGCGAGGCGAACAAGGGCGCCCCTACAGCGTGTACGGGCGAAGCGCATCATGCCGTACATGCACAGGTAGGGGGACCCATGGGTCCCCCTGTGTGCGACTCGCGCGGCCACGCGTACAGGGGTCCGACGCGGACCCCAAAGTCCGGCTCCGACAGCTCTTTCGAGCCAGACGGCGCGAGTCGGTCGGACTGCTCGCGGTGCGCATCGTACTTACCCGGCCGGGGAACGTCTCCATTGCGCGGTGCGAGTCGGGCCGTGTGAGTCGGTCGGAGCGTGTTGAAGCCGCGTACGAGTCGGTCGGTGAATTCGCGGGCGCTTGCATCGTACTCCGCTCGGCCGGACCCGCGCATCTAATCGGTCGGGAAACAGGGCTCCGAATCGGATCCGGTAAAGCCGAATCCGATTCGGAGCCCTACCGGCCGAGATCGGAATCGGCCCCAGAATGTTGTGCTTCACAGGTAACATGGGTGGTATGTAGATATGTTACTAAGACACATATGTATCTGTTGTATTACACTAAGGTGTGTAGATGACTGTTATCTACATATTTGTACTGTATGTGTTTAATGGAGACATGAAGTTATACATATTGCAGACACTTTGATATTTGAGTGTGTTTCATTGTTACTCCACACGTACATACACGTTGGATCATGGTGGTGACAGTATAGTTAGTGCATGCTACCTCTGCAGTACCTGACCTCCATGATTATATGGTGTATTGGATTGTACTTACACTGTTGTCCTATGTGTGCTTACATGTTACGGTGCTTTTACTGTGTGTTTTACTTATCGTATTACGAGTATGTTAATAGATATTACATTCATCATGTTTAAACTCACCCTGTACTTGTTCGTGATCCTCAATGTCAGCATTGTCCATACCCTCGACTTCGGCAACCAACACTGTTAAGATGAGTAATGCCAGCTGCTCCTCCAGTGGGTTCAACTCCTCCTGGACATCTGGTCCTTCCCCAGTCCTCGATGCAGCCTTCAGGTTCTTGTCCAGTTTCCTTTTGTCCTGAGTTTGTGGTCATGCCACCTTTTCTTGCATTCATGTACAGTCTATCTGGTTGATGCCACGCAGTTTATCTTGCCCACTATTGCTTGCCAGAAAGCATCCTTCTTGGTTAATGGTAATTTTGATGTCACAAATAAAAGTTTCTCATTTTTTGTCACCTCTGAGATCAAAATGTGACTTTCCTCCTAAGAAAAATGTACTTTGCCCTTTCTCTTGGGTTGCATGGTGCCACATCTTCTGGGTTGGTCCCCTCTTGTCTTGATGATGCCCCTTTCATGCGTGCAAAATGGTGGTGTGGTATAACAAACAATTGTTTGTCGCTGTGTGGTCATTTGCAGTTTTGTGCCACGCACTGGAGTCCTAGCATCACCTAAAGCTGTCGTGAGGCACGCAATACAGCTTTGCATTACGCAGGTTGGTGTTGCATTACGCCGCGGTGTGTTGAAAATACAATCTTGCATCATGCTGCATGATGCATCTCTCGACCTTGTGTCATGGTGCGGCCTATACTAAATACAGTCGACCCAAGACACACAAAAGAAGCGTAACACAGCACCATGCATTCTCACACAATGCTACGCAACGCAGTGCTGCATGACTTAGTAAATCTGACCCTAAATGTTTCCTATCAGTCAACACCTGGTTACATGAACCTCAATGGCAGGTCTTAATCTTTAGGCATTAATCTTTCACTATCAATCTTAGGCCATATTGCTTCCACCACTAACCTTTCCTACTTTGGTGTTTAGAGTGAGACACAAGCTAACATAAGGTTACCAGAAGACTCCTAATTAGGCCTGGGCAGAAGTCCACGAAGTGACAGAAAAACTCTGACGCACTCAACAGAGTTCTGCCAGTGGCGGAGTATGTTAAGTCACACTGTTCGCACTGATTTTAAGCGCTGGAAGTTTGTCCCAGGCTGTAAAATCAGCGTGAACGGTATTCCACGTCACGCCGGAGGGCGCTGCTGCTTTCTGCCACTCGAGTAGACATTCTACTCGAGCGGCAGCTTCCTCAATGTGAGCGGCAGATTTCTCAACGCGAGCATAAGCGACCTGCCGTGACCGCCCATATTGAGAAATCTCGCCGAGAGGAGGTCCAGCGTGATTTTTGTCTCGTGAGCGCTTGCCAACTTACAGTTGGTGAGCCGTGCGAGAGAAAAAACTCAGCTCTGCGTCGCCTCGCAGAGTTTTGCGGAACTCTGAATGGAGCGGGAAGTGGGCAAAACTCAGCAAACTCCTAATTACAAATGGCACAATGCTCCAGTCCTGTGATTTTCTTTTACCAATCATTGTTTTAAGGCGTGTTAGTTTAGTTGGAGGAACTGAAGTGCACTAGGACTACAACTCCCATAATTCAATATTGTGTTAAACTAAACCCTAATCAGTGCAGAATTGTGTCTTTGGTGCCACAGAGTCATCTGATAGTTTTGCCCTGTTGAAAACTTTATCCCATCAGATATTAAACTGTGAGTGCCAATTCATGTCAGGATACATGGACCCAAAAGTCAGGTCTTTTTGCTTCTGGCACTAACATGAATTTAGTTGTGTTACTGTCATAAAGTACTTTGGACACAGACGTTTCGATGAAAGTGGTAATTAGTCTTTTATAACAACACCCCGGCAGCTAATGCAGGGACAATATATACAACGACCAACTCACAGAATTGTCCCCTTGCTGCTTCTTGCACTGGCTCCACATTCCACAATCCAGGGCCACTTCAATATTTCATCACCCTCAAGGCACTGATAGACCCACAGTCCAAACACTTCAAGCACTATACTATACAATGCACCACTCCACTAACATAACCAAAGGAAAAAACAAATGTATGAAATCAGAGCAGGTGCCGCGGAAGCAGGTTAGTTTACACACAGGCTCTTGCAGGCATGTAGGTCAACCCTTCTCTGGCACCTTTTTTGAGTCCTGCAGGTTTGAAGGTTGTCCAAAGTCCAAATATCATATCATTGCATCTCGTCAGTTCATGCTACCTCCCCTCAACTTATCAACACAGTTTTTGGATTTGCTCCATTCAAACTTCCTGTGCAACTGCAAGCTGGCCCAGGCTCATCCCACTTAACTAGTCCACACATCTCCCACATGGATCCATCATCTACTGCAACTGCCTGGTTGTCTATGCTCTGATTTTGTTTGGTCTGGAAAATACTGAAAGCCCTTGTTTAACACCATCTCCCCATCCAATGCTGTACTCATAGATTCACACCACGGCGACCCAGTGACAAGATACTGCTGAATGCTTGCCATCGCCATCTTGTTAGTCCTTCGACAATCTCCTTATAGCCTCGGGCCATGCAATGTTATGCATGAGTGAGTGCATGTCATCAAGCCATACATGAGTTTCCAATGAGGAACCTATCTTTGGGGTCTGTAGATAAATCTTTAGGTGGTGCTTTACCTGGAAATGCCTCCCCCGAAAAGACAAAACAGAGTTGGTAGTACCAGACAACCAGCCATCTACGTTTTAAGAAACCAACACTCACACCAACACGTTCATTGACATTGCAGCCGGTGTAGTGACTAGACCTATTATGTTCATTGACTAGACCTATTATGTGTTTTGGCAGTTTATAGCACGGGTTCTCCACAACCACAGGCTGAAATGGCACTGTGAAAGCCTTCCTGCCCTCGCCAGTCGTTGCTATGGGAAATTCTGCTTGGATAAACCTGTGATTCACAGATTCATATATTTCATTTTGTCAATAAACTCTTTTAGACTCCTAATGGTGTGCGAGTTGATTTCTTTGACATAACTCAAGTGACTCTTCGCTCGATTTAACCACTGACTGCACTATTTAACCTCTCAACACCACTAGGAGGACAATTCTGTCATCATATAAGACTTTGTCATCATTTATGACAAGTTTATAGTTCACGATCCAAAGCTGAATTCCTTCCCAGGGCAAGTGTTGTCATTTGGGAATCCCATCAGTGCCAGATTCACCATTCGTGCAATTGGTTAATGTGCCATGGACCGCAGTACACAAATGCACACCTATGAAATACAGAGTTGTTGCTGATACGTGAGTCAGGGAAGTTAACAATAATTTATACACATGGAGATATCCGTTGCGAAGTGCCCTGCAGGGAAAGACACCGTCAAACTTTCAGCATACCTGTGGATTGTCATCTCAATCAGAATATTGCGTTCTTTGGGCAGCTGCATTAATTGTCCATAACCACTTTATGCACTCATAACTTTAAATACAAATGTTAGAAGATGACTGTTAGACCTGGCATCTTTTGGTGTGGTTTCCCCTGTCTTCTTGCATCTGACCTCCTGTTTTTGACTGTTGGCTGCATATCGTTTTGCTAGTGTTAGGACTCTGGGCACTTTACCACTACTGACCAGTGCTAAACTGCATATGCTTTCAGTCTATAATGTAATGATATTTGGTTTCTCCATGATTGGCATATTTGATTTACTAGTAAGTCCCTAGTACAGTGCACCATGTGTGCCAAGGGCTTGTAACTCAAATGCTATTAGTGGGCCTGCAGCACTGATTGTGCCACCCACATGAGTAGCTTTGCAAACATGTCTCAGACCTGCCACTGCAGTGAATGTGTGCACAGTTTTAAACTGGCATTTCGACCTGGCAAGTGCACCCACTTGCAGGCCCAAACCTTCCCTTTTATTCCATGTAAGGCAACCCTAAGTAAGGCCCAAGTAGCCCCATGGGTAGGGTGCAGTGTATTTAAAAGGTAGGGCACGTACTGTTGTGTTTTACATGCCCTGGTAGTGAAATACTCCTAATTTCGTTTTTCACTTCACTTCAGGAAGGCCTATCTCTCCCATAGGTTAGCATTGGAGCTGCCTTGTAACATCTTACAGGTGTATCTTGCCAATTGGGAGCTGACAGAAAATTGGAGCTTGGTGTCTCTGGACTCACAATTTAAAAACACATCTTTTTTGTGAAGTTGGTTTTTAACTAGCAGGTCTGAAAATGCCACTTGCCTGTCTCTGAATACATGTCTGGGTTAGGATGACAGTTGGGCTGTTTGTGCATTCACTCTACACAGTCACACTAAGGGAGCTGAGGTGTGCCCTGTATATCCTGATGGCCATCACCAGGCTGATGGGCCTTCCTGAGCTACAGTGGTGGGAGGAGTTGACACTGACACCTGAATAGGGCTGTGCCTGTCCTCACACAAAGAAGTCTCCACCCCCTGTAGTGTGTCTGGAGCCGCCAGGGCAGGGAAAGAGAGGGTTTTGTGCACTACAAACCCTTTTCTTTGAAGTTTGCCTCCTTCAAAGGCTGAAATGGATATAAGTACTGGACCTGTGAAACCATATACTCAGAACACTTCTGGGTTGAGGACATTCTGCCAGGAAGAAGAGCTGTATAAGCTGTCTGAAGGGACTGCCACTTTGCTGTTTGCTTTGCTGTGTTGGCCTGTTGCTTGCTGCTTCTGTCCTGGGAGTAAAAGGACTGGCCTTTGCTTTTTACATCCTGCTTCTAAGTTCTCCAAGGGCTCGAGTTGAGCTTGCCTCCTATTCAGAAGTCTCAGGTCCATCAAAGACTTCACCTGTTCTTACCAACAGCACTTGGGCTCTTCTGCTGAGGGTCCTGTCTTGCCAAGTGGTGCCACATCTAGTTCCTGGGCCCTTGGCATCAAGTTGTTTGTACTGCAACTCAAGAAAAGCAACCCCGATGCCTTCATTGACGCCCCTGCCTGCCCCGGAGCCAAGGCACTGATCGTGAAGAGCATGACACACTGCCCGACTTACATTGCAGCCCCGGTTGTCGATGACAGCAACCTATAAACTCCGACACAGTCATTGAGGCAGCTGCCTGCATCAGAGCTGGGGGCACCACCCGTGAAGAGCACAACGTACTGCTCCAACTTACACCGCAGCCCTGGTCCAGCCGACACCAGCGCTTCAGCATCGACACTGAGGAGTCGACACCTCATCGACACCGCTCCACAGTAAGGAACCAAGGTACTGCAGCTGCCATCGCAACATCACCTCCCCTGCAGCAGCAAGGAACTGACACCTCACCTCCCCTGCACAGCAGTAAGGAACTGACACATCACCTTCTCTGCAACAGTAAGGAACAGACGCCGTACCGGCCTCAGCGACGACTTACCTACCCTGTGTTTTGCATCATCTTTGTTTTTCACGATGAATCCAAGGTACTGTACTGTGGTCTGCCCGATTCTGTAACCGGCCCTCGCTCCATCAAGGTCGGACTGACTTTGTGGAGTTGTGGACCGCGACCAATTAGCCCCGGTTGGAGCCATTTTTTATTTCCAAAAGCTATACTTAATTAAATCTTTCAAAAGTGATATCTTGATCTGTGTATGTTGGATTTTTGTCGTTTTGGCATGTTTTATTCAGATAAATATTGGCTATTTTTCTAAACTGGTATGGAGTGTGTGTGTGTGTGTGTGTGTGTGTGCGTGCGTGCGTGCGTGCGTGCATGTGTGCGTGTGTGTGTGTGTGTGTGTGTGTGTGTGCAAATGCTTTACACATTGCCTCTGGGATAAGTTTGACTGCTCTTGCCAAGCTACCAAGGGGGTGAGCACGGTATATCTTTGGTGTGTAACTTACTTGTCCTGACTAGAGTGATGGGTTCTGCCTGGCTTAGATGCATGCCCTAGCCAACCAGAAACACCATTTCTAACATTGGTGATCATATGATGGTGAGGATAGGATTTTTATTTGTACATTTCATACAGTGATTGGTGTACACTACTTCCATACTGCAGACCCTTACACCCCAGCATACCTTTTTGCTTTTCACTCTTTTTGCAACTATTGTGTTTTTGCCACAATCATGTCTCAGTCTGGTGAACCATCAGCTGTAGCTGCAGATTTGGTGTTTGAGCAGGAGAGGTTGGAGACCTATACGGTGCCTCAGCTCAAAAAGTACTGTAAGGTGCTCAAATGTCCTTTTAAAAGCCTCACTAGGAAGGAGGAGCTGCAAAAGGTGCTGAGGGCCTGGTTGACAGCCAGTGATGCTGGGGAGCACACAGAGGATGGGAATGATAATGTGGCTATGGACGAACAGAGCCTGCATGGTGAATTTGTGGATCAGGATCTGCCTGGAGGAGAGTGCCCTCCAAGGGCCAGCAGCAATGTGTCCTCCAAAGGTCTGTACTGGGAGCACTTGTCTACTTTTTGTTTTCCAGAGCTGCCTCAGCACTTGATTGACAGTAAGCTTACTGACCCTAGGAAGCTTGCTCAGGAGTCGGACCGCTGGATGAGTACCAGGGTCCACAAGAGGTTGCATGTGGGAGACTCAGCCAGAGGGGTGCAGGGTCCCCAACAGAGGAAGGAGGGGGGACAAAAAGAGTAAGGAGTTCTCAAAAGGGCCCCAAACTAGTTTCCAGGGTAAGGATTCTCAGCCCCCTACTGAGAAGAAAAGTTGGTTCCCGCCAGGCAAACCTGGAGGGAAGGGATCCCTGAAGTGTTTTGACTGTAGCCAGGAAGGACACTTTAGAGGGAGTCCCAAGTGTCCCAAGCGGGCACACCCCCACCGGTGTTCAGCCACAGGGGATGGTGAGTGTAGCGCTTGGTGAAGAGTTGGTCCCAGTTAGTGGTGGGGAGCCAGCTGAGATGTCCCTAGTCTCCCTGGGTGATGGTGAGGTGATCCAGAGAAACCTCATGCCTGAAAATACTAAGAAGTACAGGCAGTGGGGGACCATAAATGGGAGGTGGGTGGAGGCTCTGAGAGACAGGAGCCAGTATGACAACTGCCCACTGTCATCTGGTGTCTAAAGAGCAGGCAGACTCTAATGTGGTCGACCAAGTTGTTGCTGTAGACAACAGTGAGTGCCAGTGTATGGTAGCTCAGGTTCTCTTTGAGGGGGGGGGTCTCAGGTTCCATGAGGGTAGCTGTGAGTCCATCCATGCCTGTTGATTGTCTGCTGGGCAACGACCTGGAGCATACTGCCTGGAAGGGGATGGAGCTCAGGTTGCACTGGGTGATGTTGGGATTGCCGGAGCGGGCGTGCCTGACCACATGGTCCATGGCAGCCAGGGAAGGTGATCAGAAGGACCTGGAGCCTGAAACAGTGGCCCAGGTGCCTGCCAGGAAGAGAAGGGGCAAGGGAAAACCGCTCCTGAAATTTCCACCGTCTGGGAGGAGGCTGAACCTGAGGGTGACGCCCCGGAACCTACAGGAGAAGATGTGGCTGAACTGGGGGACCTGCCTGAGCTGACCCATTGGCAGCAGGAAGGAGGCCCCACCATGGAGGAATTCTGTGGGGTGCAGAAAGAGTGCCCAACTCTTGTGTGTCTTCGGTAACAGGCCGAGGACCAGGCAGCTGGTAACGCCTGAGGATCTCCCCTGATTTATTGGGAGAATGATCTCCTGTATAGTGAGGCTAAGGTTGCTGAGCCTGTGACAGCCCATGTACTCGTGGTACCCCAGTGCTTCAGAGCCTTCCTACTGAGTTTGGCTCAGGATGTGCCTCTGGCAGTTTTTTTGGTGTAGGGCAAGACCTTTGACAGGCTTGTCACCCACTTTTATTGGCCCCAAATGAGGAAGACCTCAGATGTGTTCTGCAGGTCTTGTCAAACCTGCCAGAATAGTGGCAAAGCTGGGAAGAGATACAAGGCTCCTCTCCAACCATTTCCTGTCGTGAGCACCCCTTCCGAGCGGGTGGGCATTGACACTGTGGGGCCTCTGTACCCCAAGACAGCCTTGGGCAACAGGTTCATCCTGGTCTTGGTGGGCCATGCCACCCGGTATCCGGAAGCTATCCCACTGAGAACAGTGAATGCGCCCATCGTGGCCAGAGCACTGATGGGGATCTTTTCCTGTGTGGGTTTTCCTAAGGAGGTAGTATCAGGCCTGGCTTGAGTGTGTGGAATATTTTTGCAGACCGGGGTATTAACTTCATGTCTTTGTACATGAAGGCCATGTGGAAGGCATGTGGTGTTACCTACAAGTTCACCACCCCTTCCTACTCCCAGAGCAATGGGTTGGTTGAAAGGTTCAACCGTACCCTGATGGGCATGATTATGAGCCTCTCAAACCCCTTGAGGCGTAAGTGGGATATCCTCTTACCATGCCTTCTGTTCGCCTACAGGTAGGTACCACAGAAGGGGGTTGGCTTCAGCCCTTTTGAACTTCTGTATGGGCACCCTGTGAGAGGACCTCTCAGCTTGGTAAAGGATGTCTGGGAGAAAGTTTGTAGGAAGCCGCCCCAGGATGTATTCAGTTACATGCTGGCCTTCCGGAACTAGACAGCTCACTTCAGGAAACTAACCCAAGAGAACCTAGAAGCTAGCCAGGAGGACATGAAACACTAGTATGACCAAAATACCACTCTGGTTGAGTTTCCGACTGGCCAGAAAGTGTGGGTGATGGCACCAGTAGAGCCCTGTGCTCTTCAAGACCACTGGTCTGGGCCGTTTAAGGGGAAGGAGCGCAAGAGTAACGTTACCTACCTGGTGGACATGCAGACTCCTAGGAACCCTTGGAGGGTCCTACTCATGAACCACCTCAAACCACATTTTGAGAGGTCTGAGTTGACCATACTATTGGTCACGGATGATGGGGTGGAAGAGGAGAGTGAACCTCTCCCCAACCTCCTGTCTTCCAAAGAGCAGAATGGGTCAGTAGAGGGTGTGATCCTCTCCCCTACTGTGCCCCTAGAACAGCAGAGAGACTGTCACCAAGTGATGGGACAGTTTGCCTCTCTGTTCTCACTCATCTCTGGAGTCACCCAATGGTGCATCCATGACATTGACACTGGGGACATCCTACCTGTTAAGCACAAGGCTTACAGGTTGCCTGATAGAGTGAGAAAAAGTTTAAAGTAGGAGGTCTCCAAGATGCTGGAGTTAGGGGTGATTGAACCCTCCAACAGTTCTTGGTCCAGCCCAGTGGTTTTGGTACCCAAGACTGCGCCACGAGGTATCACACCTGAACTACGGTTCTTTGTTGACTACCATCTGCTCAATGCCATCACTAAGACTGACGCACACCCCTTCCCCCGAACTGATGAGCTCATTGACCGGCTTGGAGCTGGCAAGTTCCTCAGCAAGTTTGATCTAATGTCTGGGTACAGGCAGATGACCTTGACCGAGGGGGCACAAGAGAGGTCAGCGTTCTCAACACTAGAAGGTTTGAACCCTTTTGGGTTGAGGAACGCACCAGCCACATTCCAGAGGTCGGTCAACCATGTCCTGGCTGGGCTGGAGAATTTCGGTGTCACCTACCTTAACGACATTCCAGTCTTCAGCTCCAGTTGGGAACACCATTTCTAACATCTTCAGGAGGTATTGAAGGCCCTGCAGAGTGCAGGCCTCACTATCAAAGCCAGTAAGTGCCAGATAAGGCTGGGGTCTGTGATGTACTTGGGACACCAGGTAGGGAGCAGCCAGGTGCAGCCCTTTCAGCCAGAAATTGATACCATTCTGGCTTGGGCACCTCCCCAAGACCCAGACTGAGGTAAGAGAGTTTTTAGGTCTCACCGGGTAGTACAGATGATTCATCATGGGGTATGGCACCATTGTTGCCTCCTATGGCACCATTGTTGCCTCCTTGACAGAGCTGACTTCCAAGAAGCAGCCCCATCAGGTGATCTGGACTGAGGCGCGCAAGACCGCTTTTGACGTCCTGATGGAGGCCATGTGCACGGCGCCCATGCTCCTGATTTTTCCAAGGAATTAGTGGTGCAGACTGATGCCTCAGAGCATGGTTTGAGAGCCATGCTTTCGCAACTAAATAAAGAGGGCCTAGATCAACATGTAGCCCCTATTAGTAGGAGGTTACTTCCCTGGGAACAGAGGTGTAGCGCAATAGAAAAGGTCTTGGTGCTGAAGAAGCTAAGACCCTACTTGTTTGGGACTCACTTCCGGGTTCAGACAGACCACAGGCCCCTCAGATGGTTAATGCAGATGAAGGGTGAGAATCCTAAACTGTTGGGTGATCCATATCCCTACAGGGAATGGACTTTATGGTGGAACATCGCCCTGGAACAGAGCACACCAATGCTGATGGTCTGTCTAGATTCTTTTACCTTATTAATGAGACATCCCAAGAGGCTGGGTCATTCTCCCCACTTTCAGCTGGGGAAAACACGTGTTAGACCTGCCATCTTTTGTCATGGTTTCCCCTGTTTTTTTTACTCTAACCTCCTCTGTATGACTGTGTGCTGCATTTCATTTTTGCTGGTGTTAGGGCTCTGGGCACTTTACCACTGCTGACCAGTTCTAAAGTGCAAGTGCTTCCTGTCTAAAATGTAATGATATTTTGTTTCTCCATGATTGGCAGGTTTGATTTACTAATAATTCCCTAGTACAGTGCACCATGTGTGCCAAGGGCCTGTAAATCAAATGCTACTAGTGGGTCTACAACACTGATTGTGCCACCCACAGGAGTAGACATGAAGCCATGTCTCAGACCTGCCACTGCAGTGTATGTGTGCAGTTTTAAACCTCCATGTCGACCTGGCAAGTGCACCCACTTGCCAGGCCAAAACCGTCTCTTTTATTACATGTAAGGCACCCCAAAGGTAGGCCCAAGGTAGCCCCATGGGCAGGGCGCAGTTTATGCGAAAGGTAGGACATGTACTGGTGTGTTTTACATTTCCTGATAGTGAAATACTGCTAATTTCTTTTTTCAGTACAGCAAGGCCTATCTCTCACATAGGTTAGCATTGAAGCTGCCTTGTAACTCCTTACAAGTGTCTCTACCAATTGGGAGCTGATAGAAAATTGGAGTTTAATGTCTCTGGGCTCACAATTAAAAAAACAAATCTTTTAGTGATGTTGTTTATTAAATTGCAGGTCTGAAAATGCCACTTTTTGAAAATTGAAAACGAAGAGAGTGTCCAGGAGGACTATTCTTCATACAATTACATGAACCTTAGACCACAAATTCTAAAGTTCTCTAGCTTTTTTAAAGCTTAATTTATTTTTTAATTGCACCAGACAAGTAAAATTATTTGTACATGTCTTGAGAAGGAAAACACATATTTGAAAACCACATTGTTAAACAAAACACATTATACACAATACCATACAAAACTCATATTGACATAAAGCCTGACAGATTTGTGAAAAAACATATTACAAAACTGTACATTGAAGAATATATATACACTTATAAGCCAATTCAACCAGTCCTAGATTTAACATCATACACTAGGCGGACACTATCTCATCACTAGCCAATGCCTGCTGTCCTGCCTGTGGTTTGAGACAAGGGTTTATACTTTTATAAACCCTTGCAAGGACGGGGGATGTTCGATGGGGTGTGTCATGAGAAATTGGATAAATGTGGTTTCCTCCTCTTAGGCAACACCCTTTAAAGGTATAAACCCTTGTCTCAAACCACAGGCAGGACAGCAGGCATTGGCTAGTGATGAGATAGTGTCCGCCTAGTGTATGATGTTAAATCTAGGACTGGTTGAATTGACTTGTACGTGTATATATATTCTTCAATGTACAGTTTTGTAATAGGTTTTTTCACAAATCTGTCAGGCTTTATGTCAATATGAGTTTTTGTATGGTATTGTGTATAATGTGTTTTGTTTAACAATGTGGTTTTCAAATATGTGTTTTCCTTCTCAAGACATGTACAAATAAGTTTACTTGTCTGGTGCAATTAAAAATAAATTAAGCTTTAAAAAAGCTAGGGAACTTTAGAATTTGTGGTCTAAGGTTCATGTAATTGTATGTAGAATAGTCCTCCTGGACACTCTCTTCGTTTTCAATTATACAGCGGTCCAGTCCAGGTGGTTAAGGACCCAAGCCGTGCTTGTTTAGACTTTTTGAAAATTGGCATTTTCTGACTTTAACCATTCGTTGCCTCTGCCTGTCTCTGAATACACAACTGGGTTAGGATGACAGTTGGGCTGTTTGTGCATTCACTCTACACAGTCACACTAAGGGAGCTGAGGTGTGCCCTGCATATCCTGATGGCCATCACCAGGCTGATGGGACTTCCTGAGCTTGAGTGGTGGGAGGAGTTGACACTGACACCTGAATAGAGCTGTGCCTGTCCTCACACAAAGAAGTCTTCACCCCCTGTAGTGTGTCTGGAGCCAGGACAGGGATAGGCAGAATCTTGTTCACTACAAACCCTTTCCTTTGAAGTTTGCCTACTTCAAAGGCTGAAATCGGTATAAGTACTGGACTTGTGACACCATATACTCGGAACACTTCTGGGTTGAGGACATTCTGTCAGAAGAAGAGCTGGATAAGCTGTCAGAAGGGACTGACACTTTGCGTTTGCTTTGCTGTGTTGGCCTGCTACTTGCTGCTTCTGTCCTGGGAGTGAAAAGACTGGGCTTTGCTTTCTATATCCTGCTTCCAAGGTACTCCAAGGGCTTGAGTTGAGCTTGCCTCCTGTGCAGAAGTCTCAGGGCCAGCAAAGACTTCACCTGTTCTTGCTAACAGCACATAGGCTCTTCTGCTGAGGGTCCTTTCTTGCCAAGTGGTGCCAAATCCAGGTCTTGGGCCCTTGGAGTCAAGGCGTTTGTGCTGCAACTCAAGAAAAGCAACCCCGACACTGTCATTGACACCGCTGCTTGCACCGGAGCCGAGGGCACCGCTCGTGAAGAGCACAACGCACTACCCCGACTTACACTGCAGCCCCAGTTGCCTGCGACAGCAACCTATCGACTCCGGCGCTGTCATCGAGGCCGCTGCCTGCACCGGGGCGGAGGGCACCACTCGTGAAGAGCACGACGCAACACCCCAACTTACATCACAGCCACGGCCCAGCCGACACCAGGGAATCTGCATTGACACCACGGAGCTGAAGCATCGCAGCTTGACCTTCAACACCTCATAACACTGCTCCATAGTAAGGAACTGAGGTACTGCACCTGCATTTGCAGCATCATCTCCCCTGCAGCAGTAAAGAACCAACGCCTCACCTCCCCTGCCCAGCAGGAAGGAACCGACGCATCACCTCCTCTGCAACAGTAAGGAACCGACACTGCACTGGCCTCTGCAACGCCCCACCTCACCAGTGTTTTACACCGTGTTTGTTTTTCACGACATCTCCAAGGTACTGTACTGAGGTCTGCCAGATTCCGTAATTGGCCCTTGCGCTCGCTATTGAAGTCGGACTGAATTTGTGGAGTCGTCGATGACGACTGCAACTACATATACCCGGTTGGAGCTATTTTTGATTTCTAAAAGCTATACAGGGTTGAATTTTTCAAAAGTGATATCTTGAACTGGGTGTGTTGGATTTGTGTCGTTTGGTCATGTTTTATTCAGATAAATATTGGCTATTTTTCTAAACTGGTGTGGAGTACTTTTGTGGTGTTTTCACTGTGTTACTGTTTCTGGTTGTAAAAATACTTCACACATTGCTTCTGGGATAAGCCAGACTGCTATTGCCAAGTTACCAAGGGGGTGAGCACAGGTTATCTTTGGTGTGTAACTTACTTGCCCTGACTAGAATGGTGGGTTCTGCCTGGCTTAGGTGCATACCCTAGCCAACCTGAAACCCCATTTCTAACAATGATAATGTTATCTTCCCCCTCCTTATTCAAGGTTTTAAGGAGTACATAAACCTGTTCTCAGTCATCAGCAAACAGCTCAAGGATAGAGGGGTTTCTGTGGGCCTTAAAAAGTACAAAAAAGTTACACTTTATTCACTATCAGTTTGAGCTCCACTATGATCCGATGCCGAACGTTGACAATGAAAGGTAAATTTTTAAACAAGCATGACAACAAGTTGGTGAAACAATGGATGAGTTTGTTGAAAGACTTGATGTGCTAATCAATCACTGCAAGTTTAGTGAATTTAATGGCGAAGAAGCCATACATATCCGCGTTATCAATGACTGTCTTTCAGACTGTTTCAGAAAATGCATGTTGAGAGAGACGCTCAGCTTAGAGAAAGTACTGATGGCCGCCAGGGCCGAAGAAAGAGCAGAGCAACTAGCTGCTGACATGCAAGTTGGAACAGCAAAAAGTTAATCAATGTTGGCCTCGAAGAGTAAGAACAAACACAGAGTAGACACATGCAAGTCACCATCTACAAAGAAGAAAAGGTTGCGTTTCCGATGTGGGTTTTCATTTTCACATGAAGACAAATATCCAGCCATAGGCCAAACCTGTAAAAGATGCGATAAGGAGAACCACTTCATAATGGTTTACAAAGCAAAAGAGAAACTAACTACGTTACAGCAAGAAGAGAAAATGGATGCCAGAAAGTTCCAGAAGAATTCTCGCCATGCCCACAAAGCAAAAAAGCAACATCAAGTAGAAACCAGACAAAGTCGATCGTCATCAGCTTCATCCTACAGAGGCTCGTCAACATCATTATCGAGCGCCAGTGAAGGAGATGGATGTGCACTGATGTCATCAACCAATGAACAACAGGCATACTTAGGTCTGGCTGCCTGCAAGGAAGAACAAAGGCAAACTACCAAAACAAAACAACAACACTCATTTGGACCATGCCCCAAGATTTCAATAAAGGTAAATAGTTGCCCCATAACCTTTATTATAGAAAGTGGTCCGTCGATTAACATCGTGTCAGTTGAAAACTTCAACAGCCTATTTGCTGTGCCACGCCTCAACCCGCCAAACATGAAAGTATACACGGTGGCCACTTCTAAACTGTACACATAGCGGACATGATCATGCAACTGGACGGGGCCAAAGTTTTCTCCCATCTTCACCTAAACAAGGGATTTCATCAACTCGAATTGATAGAGGTTTGCAGGTACAGCCCTACTTTTTTGACTCATGTTGATTTGTTCAGATACAAAAGGTTGCGTTTTGGGGTGTCATCAGCTGCAGAAATATTTCAGGATGTTACACGTCGAATAATTCAACCTGTCACAAATGCTTTTAATTACAGTGATGACATACTGGTATTTGGAGCAAAGCAAAGGAAGCATGACAAAGCTCTTAGACAAGTGTACCAATTACTTGCTGATGTCTCACTCTGAATGCAGCAAAGTGTGAGTTTCACAAGACCAAACTCAAATTCTTTGGACACATCTTTTCTGATGGGAGAATGACTCCTGACCCTGATAAAGTGAAAGCACTGTCAGCTACTTGCCCCCCACAAGATGTCACCATGCTGCAATCCTTTTTTGGCTTGGCCAGGTGTTGCTCAAGGTACAGTTGTGATTTTGCAACTGTAAGTGCCCCATTCAGACAGCTGGTAAAAAGTAATGTCCAGTTCCAAGGGTCTATTGAATGTCATCAAAGCTTCAAAAGAATAAAACATGCAATTGAGCTCCTACACTTACAAATGAGGCCGCCCGCCTGATATGCCAGATTAAGCATCAGAACCTGTACCATCAGTGCCTGAACAGAGTGCATCTCAACCACTTCATGCCACTCAATCTGGCTGACTAGTACAAACGCCTCGACGACTCATCGAAGTAATATAATGTAACTGTTGTTTGTACTTTTTAATTAAGAGATGTAGTGTCATGAGATTATGTGTGCTAGGACACTTGCGGTTCTGGGAGGACTCAGTAGAGGAAGTACATAACTTGCTGAGAGGTGTTAAGGTGTGGTTATTAACGGTTATGAAGTAATTAGAGAATAGAATGTGATTGTATGCTGAGGAATAATGACGTACAATCCAGAGCTCTGTGTCTGGCGTCTTAATTTGCATGCTCCCAAGCTGGCGAGAACGCTACAGACAGGTAGCAGTAGCAGAAGGAAAATAACATGATTTTCTCACACATGCAGGACAGATACAACACAGATATCTAACACACTAAAGAGAGAGAGAGAGAAGTTAAAGACTGTTGTACGATTTCCATAAACATACAAGAAGCACAAAACTCCTGGAAGAAACAGCCAATCCTCTTATGGAATTACCATATATTCATGTATTCTGATAGGATGATGAATACTCACCTCCCTGGTGTATCAGACTTCATTACTGGATTCCATACCTTGCCCTGGTAAGCATTCAAGAGTACTACTGTTCACTGGTTGCACAGTCTCCTAGTTATGGCTTCCCTAGTTTGGGTGCGGCTGTGTCATTTGTTCTGCCTTTGTTAAACTGTCAGACCTATATACAATTGTATGTGGGTGAGCGACAATGTTGTTTATTTGTGTCTGAATACCACAGGATTAAAAACAGGAGAGCAGGGCAACGGATCTTGGTTCTTTTTTCCATCAACATCTTTTGGTGCTTGAATATTCCCTTTGTGGGACAAGCATCTTGACCAAGTAATATAAGTATCTTGCATCAAATATTGTGAAACAATCCCTGCTTCATAATGCCTGTTCACCAGCCTCAGACAGGTATGGGCGATTGGACACAATTCGTCCAACCCCACTCCTTGATGAGGCCTTGCAACGCGCTTTTGGCAAGGCTGTCGGCACATGCAGCATGTTTTGAAGGGCGATTTACTATGACACAAGCAATGCCCATGCTGCCAAGTCACATTAGCAGATGACTGGATATGGGTAGTGAGGCTATATATCCTAACTGTGCTCTAGCAGGCAAGGAGCTGCCAATCTCTATGAAAAGGTTTGGCTTGCACGTGCACCAGCCACTGTTCCATGCCAGGCTCGGGCTTCACCTTAGATTATATCACTGCACTGATTGGCCTTCTTTAGAATTAGTAAATCACAACCTTGCTGCAGTGACTGTTTTATTAATAACTGAAGAGACAAGTCAGTTGACTTATTTCTCCTATATAAGCCTTTATTATTATAGATGGAGCAACAGGATGGTCTTTTACACTACACACAAGAAAAATTGTTGTACAGTGTGCATCCAGAACTGAATTATTTGAATGTTCTCTCAGATGTAATGATCATAGAAATGAAGGCACAGGGAAGAGAAGTAATCACTTGGGGTTACGCTGTTTGGCCAACCTTGGAAGCTGGGATTGAAACCAGGTTTCCTGAATAGACATTGTGCAAATCCGATCCTGAATGGGTATTAGATTCCGACATAGAGGGCGTTTCCGTAATCAAGTCTACTTGTGATAAGAGCCTGGGTGACCGTTTATCTGGTGTTCAGTGGGATTCACTTGAAAATCTTGTGTAGGATTCGTAGGATGTGGAAGCATGATGAGGAGATGGCGTTGATCTGGACACTCATGGAGAGGTTGGTATCCATGATGATCCCAAGGTTCTTGGCATGGCCCGCAGGGGTGGGTGGGGGCCAAGAGGCGTCCCAGAGGGAGTGGTTGTTGCTGAAGCTTAGGGCTTCAGTTTTGTCTGTGTTCAGCTTGATGCAGTTGTTTTTCATCCAAGGAGTGACGTTGCTCATGCAGTTGACGAAGTTTGCTTTGACAGTGCTGGTTGAGTCAGTAACGGAGAGGATAAGCTATGTGTCATAAGCTTAGGATACTATGTTGATGCCGTGGGCTCTAACAATGTCTGTGAGGGGCGTCATGTAGACGTTGAAGAGTGTTGGGCTAGGCAATGATCCTTGAGGGACTCAGAAGATGAGTTTCTTTGAGAGGAGAAAATAGGGTCAAATGTGTGGCTTGCTGTGTGGGTTGGTCCTTGGACAAGCACAGTGAGTCTGAGGTTTCTGAGGCTGTCGAGGAGGGCCAAGGAGTTAGGGTCTGTGGTGTCTTCCAATTGAGGTTCCAAAGGAGGATGTAGTTGGTTGATCTGATGGAGAGGGGAGTGATGAAGACTGTGATTTGATTGCAGAATTCCGCATTGGGGCCCAGGGGATGTTAGGTGAGGATTCCCTTAAGGGTGGCATTGTAGATTGTTCGTATTTTTAAGTGGAGGTGTTCCATAACGTTGGTGTCCGAGTCTGTTGAGGTGATGCAGTCGATCGTGTTTTTGTAGATGATCGCAAGTCCTCAGCCTGGTTTGTGGGTTCAGTCCTGGTGTATGATTTTGTAGGCAGGCAGGATGGCTGCGGCGATGTCTGGGTTTGAGATGGGATTGAGCCATGTTTCAGTCAGGAAGAGAAGGGTGGAGTGTTGCTGTTGAGGAGGTCCCACATTTCGATGGAGTGTTCCTCGAGGGATCGGACGTTGAGGAGCATAGCGGACATTTGGTGCAGGGTGGTGGTAGCGTGCGTTGGTTGTTTGGAGGCGGTGGTGTCGGTGTCTGAGGTGTCACAGGTGTAATCGCAATGGGTGTAGTAGAAAGTTCCTACCATGGTGCTTGGGGATGCGCGGCAGCAGCGTGTTTGCCAGTGTGTGTTGTTGAGTAGTGAGTAGAGTAGAGTAGAGACAGACTGGCCTTAGGTGCCAGCAGTGTGCCCACTTCGGTGCCAGCAGTGCACCAACTGCGCGGTCATGCTGTGGCCTGCAATAAGTAGGTCCTGGGGTGGGCAGGGCTTCTGTTGGCAGGAAGAACAGTGAGTGGAAAAAACCTGGGCGGCAAAACCCCAGGCAGCGGCAGTATCAGTTGGTCAAAAGGTGGCAGCTGGATCAGGCTGGAACAAGCAGGAACCTGAGGCCACTGGCAAGTGGTAAGATAGTTGTTCAGGTGCCTACTGATGCAGTCATGCTGCGGCCTGCATTAAGCAGGTCCTGGGGTGGGCAGGACTTCTGCTGGCATAAAGAACGGTGAGCGGGAAAAACACTGGTGGGAAAACCTGGGCAGTGAGGGTGTCACTTGGTCAAAAGGCAGCAGTTGGATCAGGCTGGAACAAGCAGGAACTTGAGGCCACTGGCAAGTGACAAGCTAGATGTCCAGGTGCCTACTCTGAGCCCTTCCTCTATTTGTTGTTTGGAGGCACCTGGTCGTTCTGTTGTGGAGTGACGCATGATTACACCGTGTGACGTGAATCATCAGTGCTCCCGCCCATATTGCCTCATGGGAAATGTAGTTTTGTATTTCATATGGTGCCTGTTAGTTTGTGTACAGGTTTGGGGATCTATTATTGTAGTTTCTTTATTTCAGTAGAATTTTTGGAGAACCCCCATTAACTTTTTTCTTTTTCTCACAAGCCATTTATTAGTTAATGTTTTGATTTTTTAGAATACACAAACCATTATATATAAATAGAGGTTTGCTGAAAAATGGATACACTAATTCTAATTTTATTCCCTATGCAATCATTACTCGCTTTGTTCTAAGTTAGACCTTTTACATTTGGTTGCTTGTTGTAGTTTCTTCTTCCAATTGCTACCTATTCTGGAGTAAATATTTATGTTTCCTTGAGATACAGGGAACAGCAGACCTCAGTTTCTCTAGTTTCTTATGTATTTTGATAGAGCACCACTAAGTTTATTGGAAAACTGGTGATTGGTATTATTATGTTAATAGGCTGCATTATTTTTGTACTGAGTATAGTCCCCCTACCTATGGGGTCTTTTTATGTGTTCACTTGAAAAGATAATAGGATATGTATCTAGTGTGTGGTTCCAGCTCCCTATGGTCCCTTTATAATGGTTCTTGGCTGCTGGCTACTAAGTCAAAGTCATATTTGTCATAAACTGGACTTCTTCTTGGGTTGTGGACGCCCAACCGATGGGATGTGGGAAGGAGTGGGTTCGGACTGTATTATCGAGTTGGCTTGTTTCACAGTTGGAGTCTATGTCCCCATAGTTGCACATCATCATAATTGGCCCCCACAAAACTTCATTGTTCAAGCCCTGTTTGTGTGTTTGGAGTCGATATATCCATTGTTGCTCATAATGTAATAGTTTCTGGTTTACAATGTTCGCGCTAGTGTTAAGTCTCTATATGACTACCCACTTCATATCATCTTCAGAAATGGCTTGACTCGAGAAAGTGTCTAGTTAATTTGGTGTTGTATTTCTAGCACCTAATAGTGCTTCTGTCTTCATTAATTCTTATTTTCATTTTTCTTGTGGTCATGCCGATATACCTTAGGTTGCATGGGGAGGTGAAAGTGTATATTACATTTTGAGAATTGTAATTAGTGGGATCTTAATACCAACAGAGTTTTGTGTTCCAAATCCAGTTCCTTGCTTCTTATTGTTAGCAGGCACAATTTGCAATTCCCTCAGAGAATGTGTTCGGTGTGAGGGGATGGTTCCACAGTAATCTAATGCCCATGCATGATTGTAATGGTTTTAATTAACTGTACAATAAATTTAACTTCAACTAACTTCAACTTCATATAGGGATCAGTGTTTACTTTCATGGGTCTGGTATGGATAATTATTTTTTCACGGATTTCCATCTCTTGAATACCTACATCCGTTTTTCAGAATTCAGTGGCTAATGTTAAGGTTCTTCAATATTAGTTAACTGTTTTTTTCAAGTATTGCAATAAATATTGTATATGGTTATGTAGATTAACCTGTCTTGTTTCCTTTTGTCAGATGTCTTTAACAGAATTTTCCAGGAGATATTTTTGGCACTTTTTTGGCCTGTCTAATGTATTTTATTAGGTATTCTTATTCATTCAGTTTGGCCGTTAAATTGTCTGCATTTTTCTTATAATCGATCATTTGTGTGCAGTTTCTTTGTTTTCTCAAACTTTGGCAGGTTCTCCCTAAGGTACCGGGGCTGTAAACTGTGGTTGTATGACGTTAGAACACATGCTTTTACCCCGCATGCCGTTACAACGCAATTTTTTACCCCGACTTGCTGTCAGGGGTGCGCTGGAGTTTGGAATAGTATAATTTACTATTCCAACTCCAGTGTGTGCAACAGTAGGGAAGGTGTTGGAGTTAAATCCAACACCTTATACCCCCTACAGCAAGCCATTTTCGTTGTAATGGCATGCGGGGTAAAAGCATGCGTTGTAACGGTTGTTTCCCGTAAACTGTCAAACCTCAACAAATTGGTGCGGTTGGTTGGCTTATAGAAGACTTTGCATTTTAGGGAATTGTTATAGGCACAGATTTTTAGATCTAAGAAAGACTGTTCTTCCCTACTCTTTGTCAATGTGAAATTGAGAAACTCATCTTTATCATTGATCCAATTGCTGATTTCCATAAGCTGTTGTTCACTCCTTTTTCAGATTATGAATGCGCCATTTACGTATCATTTACAGATGCATATGTTTCCAACATAGGGGTTTGTGTTGTTCAATATATATTGCATTTCGAAATTGTGTACAAATAGGCTAAACTTGGGGCAAATGTGTTCCTCACAGATGTGCCGTGGATTTGGAGGAAGAATTCTTACTCAAATCAGAAATAATTCCTTATTAGGGCAATGTGCGCGCAGTCAATAACAAATTTCCTTGGTGTGATGGAAACCTATTCCGCATCATTAAGGAGATGCAAGAACCTTAAGTGACTGATCATGGGGGATGCTGGTATATAGTGCCTCTATGTCAATTGTCACCAGGATTTTTGATGTGGGTCAAAGGAAATCCCCTCTAGTAGGCTAAACATGTCCCTGGTGTCACGCAGCTATGTCAGCATGCTCTTTACCAGAGGCCTCACGAAATGGACTGTAAATTTTGGATAATGGTTCTAGAGCGGGGACAGTTCCAGAGACTATTGTCCTACCAGGTGGGGTATTCTTCTCCTTGTGCTCCTTAGGTAAGATATATAAATACGGAATATGTGGATGTTTCTCATGCAGAAATTCCAATTCGTGCTTAGTTATCCAAATGTTCTCTGTGGCTACTCTTACCACGTAAGCAATGGCTTCCAATATATCTTGGGTGGTGTCTCTTTGTAACCTCTTCTTGTTTCTAGGCTCATTCAGGAGTCTGAGGCACTCATTCCTGTACACATCCTTTGGCATTATTACTGTGTGGGGTTTATCTACTGGTTTAATCACTACTGTCTCCAAATCGGCTAGTTTTTAGTGCCTGCTGTTCTTTCTTATTTCGATTGTGGTAGAAACTGTTACTGCCATTCTTCAACATGTCTTCTACTGCTTATTCAAAAGATAGTCCTTCGGGTGGCATAAATATGGATGGTGGATTAAAGGTAGATTTGTCCCACATGCCCATATTCTCTATCGGCTTTCACCGACATTTTCTTTGTTGGCAAAAAACCTTTTGAGGCGTATATTCCGGGAAAACTCGGATATCTCAATCCAGAGTTGACAGACATCCGATTTCGTGGTTGGCCCAAACCCCAGGCCCTTTCTGAATACTGCCATTTGTTCATTTGAAAGAACCACCTCACTTAAGTTAATAACTATGCTCAAGTTTTGCTTGTCCCTGGCTGTTGTTGGGAATTTCTGCCCTTTACTTGTGCTGGATCGTCCCCCCTACCCTTTGTTCTTTCTTCCTTCCTCTGCTTCCCCTCTTCCTCAAAAAGGCCCTGAATTGGGTTACCAGGGGAAGTTGAGAGGGTGTAATATCTGGCCAAAGTAGTTGTATGGATTCCATCTGCACATTGGGTTCGGGTATTCGCTTTGTCCAAACATTTGTGGGTAATTCCATGGGCCCTTTCCAGAGCCCCCACCTCGCCTGTGATGTTTGTTTCTGACCACCTCCACTCCAGCCTCAGTCAGAGGAGGTGCTTTCTGTAGAGGAACCCCTTTTTGATGAGTCATCTGATTTACTTGAAATTTTTGGATGGAAATCCACCTTCAAATATGGAAATGTTTTCTAGAGTGTGAATCATTTTAGTTCTTTTTGGAACTTGCTAACCTTTGACTGGATCAGAAAGTCCTTAAAACTCAGTTATGTTTTTGTTGGTTTCTTTGAGTTTCTTTTTAAAGGAAGTGATCGAAATCGGGGTCTTGAGTGGTGACTCACTTGGCCTGATCTTAATTAACAAAGCGTCTGAAAGTTTTTTAGGTGTTTTAAGAATTAGAACTACCAGTCCTGGGAACCAGTGAACAGTCTCTCCAGAATTCTGGATCCTCCAGAAAGATTTGCAGCTTACTTTGTACGAGCAGACCTCTTGGTGCCGCGTTCCCTCTCAAGTACTCAGTCATTATCACTCCATGCAGCAATGTTTTCACCTGTGATTTTTTTTTTATTAAGAAAGTGATCCCCATTCACTGATACTGGTTGAGGTTTGGCTCAGCGTCGCATCACTTATCAATGGGCTGCTGATATAAATTGAAGAAATTGTTTCATCGTCAAACGACAGCCCTTCTGCCATTATTGGGCCTGATTCACAGAACTAACTTACGTCAAAAACGTAAAGTTAGTACTTTTTGGTATTCACAGAATACACTTACTCATTTTGTATTCACAGAATGAACTTACTCATTTCGGTATTCACAGAAGTTAGTAGTCCTAACTTTAGGACTCCTAAATGCCTTCTGTGAATACCGAAAGTCTTAAAGTTAGATTTTTCTCAGTTTAGGAGTAGTAAAGTTAGGAGTTAGGATTTTTCTCAGTTTAGGAGTAGTAAAGTTAGGAGTCCTAACTTTACTACTCCTAAACTGAGAAAAATCCTAACTTTAAGACTTTCGGTATTCACAGAAGGCATTTAGGAGTCCTAAAGTTAGGAGTCCTAACTTTACTACTCCTAAACTGAGAAAAATCCTAACTTTAAGATTCTTCGGTATTCACAGAAGGCATTTAGGAGTCCTAAACTTAGGACTACTAACTTCTGTGAATACCGAAATGAGTAAGTTCATTCTGTGAATACCAAAATGAGTAAGTGTACTGAAAGGTAGTGGTAACCATTCACAAATGGAAAGGGGTCCCCAGCCAGTAATATTGGGGGACTTGGGTTCACAGTTACGTTTGGTATTCGTTCCCAATATTCCGAACCCTGTTCCACAACGGCCTCCTCCCCGGAGCGTTGATTCCTATGTCATGGTGTGCGACCTGGCACATCGCCTTCCAGGAAGGAGAACTGCCCCGCGTGTTGGCTGTGATAAGCAGCAGGGTGGCAAAGGTGACTGCGCTGTATAAAACTGTCAGCAGTATAAAAACAATGATGCTTGCTGCAGCGGGGAACCTTCAAAACGACATTTCTACATTACATTTAGCAGCAAACAAACCTCTGTCGCGTCCACAACCAAGAAATACTTCCTGGAAAACAATATGTGTGGAAAAACGTTCCTGCAGTAACTTTTGCATACCTCCAATAAATGACTTCAATTTTATTTCAGAATTAAGGTGAAGAGGAAAAATAATCACACTTGTCTCCTTGTTGTTTGTTAATAGATGTTTTATTACGTTTCTTCACAAACAGTCAACAATGCATTTAACAATTCGTAAGGGCCTTTAAACAGTGATTCGGTGCAGGTGGGTCACCAAAGTTATCCCAGTACACAGGTATGTCTAGTCAGGTGGTTGTGCAGCAGTAAATGCATCACAACAGCTTCAAAGACATATTACATCATCATTGTCTGGGGCCTGACCACACACCACTCTATACATGGGAGTCTATGGCAGGGGGCTGGAGTCAATGTCTGCATAGGACCTTCCAGGCATCCAGGAAATTGACTCCTTTGATCCAATTTCTGCTTTGTCTACACCCCACCTCCCATGTCTTGCTGGACTACGCTAGCGCCGGGACACCTCTGTTTGAGGTAGCTGATGCGCTTTATAAATGTTTTGTGTTGTATTGTATTGTATGTCTTTTAAAAGTCAGGAATTTAGTCAAATACACACATTGAATCAATAAAATAAAACCATTAATGCAGAGACCTAGCAGGAATAGAGAGTGGGCGCTATTGACCCCTACGTCCCTTATTAAAAGATGCTGATAATTCGAGGTTTGAGCTCCTCACTCCTCTGGGCGCCAGTGCTACTGCACCTGCTGCACTATTATAGATATGCCTTTGCCTATGGGCTTCTGAGGCCTACTGCGACACAACCAGTAGCAATATTATTTGTTATTTTGTCATTCAACGACTGTATGGGCAACTTTTAAACTCATTAGTACCAGTTTAACACCTGTACACAACAATCAGCAACCAAAGGGTGACCAGTTAAGAGTTCTGCAAAGGGTCTGTCCATGCCATGAACCATGTCGGGTACTTTTTCTTTAGTAGGTTTTGACCCTTTGTTAGAATTTTGTTTTTGTGAGATCAATTAACCAACCTACCATAGGAAGGGCTAGGCGCACACACACACCTGCTCAACGCCTGGATAGTCTCGCAAGTGGTAGAGCACTTTTCAAATACATATAACATTACTTAACCAATCTGCACATTATGCATTAGATGGTGGATTATGTGGCAAATTACTAAATATGGGGAAAATGCAGCAGAATCACATAATTCAATTTTTCCTGTTTTCATTCTCCCACAGTCTTTTTGACACCCTCCCTCCCACTAATATGCTTCCAACCTTTCTTCATTTCCCTTCCTATCTCACCTTCATAGCTCATGTTCATTTCCTTTTCTGTTTTTCGTCTCCATGTCAGCCGTTTCTCTTACTGGATTCATCTCTCCCCTCGGCCTCGTTTCTTCTTCTTCCTCCCTCTAACTTTCCTTCTCCTTCCTTAATTTCTGTTCACCCTATCTGTTCACCCTTCCTCTAACGGCCCTTCTCTTTTTTTCATTCTCTGTTCTTCTTCTCCTTTTTCTCCATTCCT
Source organism: Calotriton arnoldi (assembly GCA_963921515.1). Classification (NCBI taxonomy): domain Eukaryota; kingdom Metazoa; phylum Chordata; class Amphibia; order Caudata; family Salamandridae; genus Calotriton; species Calotriton arnoldi. Next base: position 592,832 of record CAWUFW010000399.1, read on the forward strand.
ATTTCTCTTTCCATTCTGTATTTTACGTGTCCTTTGTTCCTAGTTCTCTCCCTGTCGCTGCTCTTCCTCTGTACTGTCTCCTTTGTATTCCCTTGGTCCATTTTCTCATCTTCTGTATTACTTCCATCCTTTTCCTCTTTTTTTTATATCTTCACCCTCTTTTCTCTGTTGTCTTCCAAGCTGCACTCCTCTCTATACAATCCCTGACCTCTTTCCTTTCGTCTCGCTTTCCTCCTTTCTTACTGTCCTTTTCTTTATCTTTACAGCCGTCCTCTCTTTTTTCCTCTTCTTTTTCTCACTTCATCCTTCTTTCTCGTCCTTTTCTTTTTAAACAATTGCGCCATAAATTCCGCTCTGTAGGCAGAGTTAGCAGAGTTTTGATGCGCAGTTCCGACAAAACTCCGCCAAGCGCCGCATGGCGGAGTTTTTTCTTATGCACAGCTCACCAATGTTAAGTTGTTGAGTGCGAGCGAGAATTGGTCTCACCTAGCGCGATTTTCGGGCACAAGAACGACACCTGGCAGGATTTTCTCAGCGCGGGCAGTCACTGGAACCAAGCTGTACCCGGCTGCTGAGCCCATAACTAGGGCGAAACCGGTCCTGGGTTACGTGTGTTCCGGTTTAGGGAAGTCCTGGCTTGTTTGCTTGGGCTGGACTGTTCCTAATGGAGTAGGGTCAAGACTGATGCATATGGCGGGTCCAAACTGAGGTAGCATGGTGTGCAAAATAACCATGGATTGGGATGCGACCCTGAGTAATTACCAGTGGCTGAGATTAATTCAAGCATTCCATACCTCACTGTTTTGTTTGCTTATTGTGTCGCCCTATGTGGGACAGGTATGCCCAGATGTGGGTCCCCTGCACACTGTGTCATTGGAACCAAGCTGACCAGGCTGATGAGTCCATAACTAGGTCAAAACTGGTCCTCAATCAATCAAACAATCAGCATTGGTATAGCGCAGCACTGTCACCCCTAAGGGTATCAGGGTGCTGAGGGTGCCACGTCTCAGTCGAAAAGCCATGTCTTGAGTTTCTTTCTGAAGGCCGCCGGGGAGGGTGCTGTTTGGAGGTGGGGGGGCAGGTAATTCCAGGTCTTGGCAGTGATGAAAGAGAAGGAGCAGCCCCCGCTGTAGCTATGACAGATGCGGGGGGTGTGGGCGAGCATGAGGAAGGCGGAGCAAAGGTGGAAGTTCAGTCGATGGTTGATGTATGATGGTCCTTGATCGTGGAGAGCTCTGTATGCGTGCATGAAGATCATGAACAGGCATCTCTTCTGGATGGGGAGCCAGTGGAGGTTTCTGAGGTGAGGGATCATGTGAGTGCATTTGGGGAGGTTCAGGATGAGTCTGGCTGCGGTGTTCTCTATAGTCTGAAGCTTTTTGAGGAGCTGGGTGGATAGTCTGGTGTAGAGAGCGTTGCCATAGTTGAGGCAGTTGGTAATGAGGGCTTGCGTGATGGTCTTTCTGGTGTCAATGGGGATCCATCTGAAGAGTCTGCAGAGCATGTGAAGAGTGTGAAAGCAGGAGGAGGTGACTGCATTGACTTGTCGTTTCAAGGTCAGTTGGCTGTCGAGGATGATGGCGAGGTTGCGTGCATGGTCTCTCGGTGTGGGTGTTGGTCCGAGTTCTGCTGACCACCAGATGTGGTCTCATATTTAAGTGTTCTTTTTGAAGATCAGTACTTCTGTTTTGTCAGAATGGAGTTTGAGGCAGCTGTCTCTCGTCCATTTGGCTAATTTGGTCATGGCATTGCAGAAGTTGGTTTTGGGGTTTTTGGTTCCACAGTAATCTAATGCCCATAGTTGGTTTTGGGGTTGGCGGGGTCCTCAGTGAACGAGAGGATTACTTGAGTGTCGTCTGTGTAGGAGATTATGTTGAGTCCGTGGGATCTGACGACGTCTGCGAGGGGGGTCATGTAATGCTGAACTGGGTGGGGCTGAGGGATGATTCTTGAGGTATGCCGCAAATGATGTTCTGAGGTGCAGAGGTGAAGGGGTCAGCCAGATGCTCTGGGTGAGTCCTGAAAGAAAAGAGGCGATCCACTTGAGGGCGTTCTGCTGTATGCCGATGTTGTGCAGTCTGTTGATGAGGGTGTGGTAGGAGACGGTGTCAAACGCAGCAGAGAGGTCAAGGAGGATCAGGGCCACCATTTTTTTGCTATCGAGGAGAGTTCTGATGTTGTCTGTGGTGGTGATCAATGTGGTGTTAGTGCTGTGGTTGGCACGGAATCCTGATTGAGAGGCGTCGAGTAGGTGGTTTTGATCCAGGTATTCGGTGAGCTGTTGGTTGATGGCTTTCTTGAGTACTTTGGCTGGGTGTGGGAACAGGGAGAGAAGTCTGTAATTTTTGAGGTCACTGGGGTCTGACCACTGTGTGTTTCCATAGGTCTGGGAAGGTTGCTGTGGAGATGGAGGTGTTTAGGATGCTGGTGAGTTGGGCGTCGATTGGGTTGGCTCTGAAGTTGAAGAGATTGTGGGGCAAGGGGTCATTGGGCACCCCGAATGGATGGATGGCATGATGGTTGTGGTGGTCTGGGTGGTGAGCGGCGACCAAGAGGTTATCATCCGGCTAGTGTTTGCTGGTTGGTTGAGGTTGTCGAGGGTGAGAGTAGGGGGTTGGGTGTCGGAGTTGTTGTAGATGGTGGCAATCCTGCTGTGGAAGTAATCTGAGAGAGAGTCACAGATTTCTTGGGAGGGATGGTTAGAGTTCTCTGTGGCTATCAGTTTGGAGTATTATTTGACGATTTGAAAAAGTTCCGTCGTGTGGTTGACTGCAATGTTGATGCGGGCGATGATGGCTGCTCTCTTGACTTCCTTTATGCGCAGGTGGTAGTTGCTGAGGGCTGCTTCATAGGCTGCTCTGTCCGAGGGTTCCTTGATGGCGCATCAGTGTTTCTCAAGTCGGTAGCAGTTGCACTTGATGGTTCTGAGCTCCAGGGTGTACCAGCTGGCTTGTTTTCAGGTTTTGTTGGTTTTTGGTGGTTTGAGTGGGGCAACTCTGTTGGCGCATTTGTTGATCCAGGCAGTGAAGTTCTGAACGGCCTGGTCAAGGTCCGCTGAAGTATTGGGTTGTGTGGCGCAGAGGGCTTGTGTCCATAGGGTTTCGGTTACCTTGCCCCAGCTGCGGTGGGGGGTGCTGTGGTGATTAGCGGTGGGGGGCTGGGTGTTAGAGATGGTGAAGTGCATGATGGCGTGGTAGGTCCAGGTGAGTTCTGTGACGTGGATGAATTTGATTCTGTCACTGAAGGTGAAGATGGCATCAAGAGTATGTCCGGCTTTGTGGGTGGGTTTGGTGAACAGTTGGGTGAGGCTGATGTTGCTGAGGTTGTGCAGGAGGGTGGTGCATTTAGTGTTGTTGGGGGTCATTGATGTGGAAATTGAGGTCGCCGAGCAGGATGCAGCGGAGGGAATCAATGGCACGGGGGCGATGAGGTTGGAGATTGCGTCACAGAAGGGTGGTCAGGGTCCCAGGGGTCTGTAGGCAAGGGTGTCTCTTATCATGGTCTTGGCGTTGGTATGTAGTCAGAAATTGAGGTGTTCTATAAGAGGCGTTTAGTCGTCATTGGTGACGGAGCATCGGTATGGTTTCCTTGAAGATGATGGCGATGCCCCCACTGTGATTGTCGGTGCGGTCTTGGTGTATCATTTTGTAGCCATCAGAAGTGGCGCTGGCGATGTCAGGGTTCAAGGAGGGATTGAGCCATGTTTTGGTGATGAAGGTTATGTCCGGGGAGAGATTTGTGATGGTGTCCCAGATTTCTGTGGCGTGTTTGCAGAGGGCCATTATAAACAATGGGGTATTCCCAAATAGTCCCTGGACCTGGGTATCAGTTATTATAAAGAAACAGTGGTCCTGGACCAATTGTTCAAGGAAGAGATAGATTGACAGAATTATCAACTTATTTGAGCTTACATTAATCAGCTCCCAAACGTCTGTAAATCGTAAAAATAAATGTGCAGAAAAACCACTAAGTATTATTACAATATATTTATTTAGTCATTGAAAGGGGGTTCCGCACCTGGACCAATTTCCCCTTCCCCATTACCCCTGTTTACAGCCTTAAGGAAATTCTCCTTACAAATTCAAATGAATAATTTGCATGTGGCCAAGTTGCATCTAACTGTTTATTGGATATCAGTTTTGTACAGTTTTTTAAATATATGCCCTTTACTTTTCTACACACTTTGAGCTCTTTTGACTCCTATATATACACTTGAGCACTTTTTCTTACACGTTCCCTAGAACATTCTCCTTTTTTCTTGACCCTCTAATGATTATTCCTTTCAATGACTAAATAAATATATTGTAATAATACTTAGTGGTTTTTCTGCACATTTATTTTTACGATTTACAGATGTTTGGGAGCTGATTAATGTAAGCTCAAATACGTTGATAATTCTGTCAATCTATCTCTTCCTTGAACAATTGGTCCAGGACCACTGTTTCTTTATAATAAGTGTTTGCAGAGGGAGCATGAGTCAATCAGGATGCACTCGAGCGGTTCCGGGTTGTTCGTGGTCTTCTGAGTGGAAGTAGCGTGGGATTCTTCTGGGCTGTGTTGAATGAGAAGTGGCAGTGTAGGCAGGTGAAGAGTCCTTTGGTAGATCGTGGCGAGGATGTGAAGCAGTTGGTGTTTTAGTGTCAGGGGGTGCAGGCCCAGGAGTTCCTTGGCAGTGTATCAGCAGGCGGGCCAGGGGTCCTCGCGCTGGGCGCAATCCAGGCTTGGACGGGCGCAGACAGGCTTGCCTTTGGCGTGCCCGTGTCGCGGCCACACAGCGGCTTCCATAAGTAGCCGTGGGAGGGGCTGTCAGAGAGGGCAGGAAGCAAGAACAGCGGTGGGCGGATGAGAGATGGTGGGAAAACAGGTGGGGCACAATAAATAAACAGATAGCAAAATGCAAGTAACCAAATAGAGGGCAGACAGCCACAAGACAATGTTAAAAGTTGAACACCAACAGGAATCACAGTAAAGTTAAATCCCAAAAGTTAAATTCCAACAGGAATCACACTCAGGCAGCGGGAGTGAACTGGTGGCAGTGGTGACTGGATTTCTGATGCTGATCGTGGTCTCAGTCACAGGAGCTATGTGGCAGAGATGGGGAAGCAGTGCACAAGATTTCTGGGTTGCTTGGGTTCCAAGAGGACCTAGCTTGGCAGTTCAGGCTGGACTTTTCCTATTGGAGCAGGGTCAAGACTGATTTGTATATGGCTGGCTCCAAACTGAGATGGCATGGTGTGCACATAAGGAGGGATTGGTATGCAGCTTGAGTGATTACCAGTGGCTGAGATTAATTCAAGCATTCCATCCATCAATATTTTGTTTACTTATTGAGTAGAGTGTGGTGGCAAAGACAGGTGCAGAGTAGAGTAGGGTGGTGTATAGTGTACTGGGTTAGAGTGCAGTGGAGTAGAGTGGTGCAAAGTAGAGTAGAGTGGCGTAGAGTGCTGGGGCATTGAATGCAGTGGCATAGAGTAGAGTGGTGCAGAGCATAAAGAATGCAGTAGTGTAGAGTAGAGTGCTATGGAGTAGAATGGCGTAGACTGCAGAGGCGTAGCGTGCAGTGGCATACAGTGCAATGTTGTACAGTAGAGTGGCATAGAGTGCAGTGGCGTTCAGTGTTGTGATGCAGAGTAGAAAGCAGTGGCATGCAGTTGTGTAGAGTGGTGTGGTGCAGTGTACAGTAAAGTGGCATAGAGTGCAGTGATGTAGAGTAGAATGGTGCAGAATAGAATAGATTGGCGCAGAGTAGTGCAGAGTAGAGTGCAGTGGCGCAAAGTGGAGCAGAGTAAAGTGCAGTGGTTTAGAGTGCAGTGTCGTAGAGTACAGTGGTGTAGAGTAGAGTGGCGTTAATTGCAGTTGCATAGAGTATGGTGGTGCAGAGTAGAATAAAGTGGTGCAGAGTGCAGTAGTGTAGAGTGCAGTGGTACAGAGTAGAATAGAATGCAGCAGCATAGAGTGCAGTGAGACAGAGTTGAGTGCAGTGGCATAGATTAGATTGCAGTTACGTAGAGTAGAGTGATGCAGAGTAGAGTGGCATTGTGTAGAGTGATGCAGATTGAAGTAGAGTGGCATAGATTGCAGTGGCCTTGAGTAGAGTGGTGTGACATAAAGTGCAAAGGTGTAGTGTGCAGTGGCGTAGAGTGGTGCATAGTAGAGTCCAGTGGTGCAGACTAGAGTACAGAGGCCTAGAGTAGAGTGGTGCACAGTAGAGTGTCGTAGAGTTGAGTGGCATAAAGTGCTGTGGTGTAGAGGTCAGTGGCATAGAGTGGGCAGACTAGAGTACAGAGGCGTATAGTAGAACGGTGCACAGTAGAGTGTCGTAGGGTGCAGTGGCATAAAGTGCGGTGGTGTAGAGGGCAGTGGCATAGAGTGGCAGAGAGTAGAGTGCAGTGGTGCAGGATGCACTGGTGTAGAGTGCAGTGACATAGAGTGCAGTGGTGCAGGGTAGAGTGGCATAGAGTGCAGTGGGGTAGAGAGGTGTAGAGTGCAGTGGTGTAGAGTGGTGCAGACTAGAGTGAAGTGGCGTACAGTGCAGTGGTGTAGAGTAGATTGGCACAGAGTACATTGGTGTAGATTGCACTGGCATAGAGTGTAGTGGCGTAGAATACAGTTGTGCCGAGTAGAGTGCAGTGACATAGAGTGCAGTGGTTTGGCATTGAGTGCAATGGCGTTAAGTGCAATGACATAGAATGCAGTGGTATAGAGTAGAGTGGTGCAGAGTAGAGTATTGTACAGTGCAATGGCACAGAGAGCAGTGGCATAAAGTGCAGTGATATAAAGAGCAGTTGTGTAAAGTGCAATGGCATAGAGTAGAGTTGTGCAGTGGCGTAGAGTGGTGCAGAGTTGAGTATTGTACATTGCAGTGGTTTAGAGGGGTGCAGAGTAGAGTGCAGTGGTGTAAAATGCAGTGACGTAAAGTGCAGTAGCGCAAAGTACAGTTGTATGAAGTGGTGGAGAATAGAGTGACATAGAGTGCAGTAGCCTAGAGTAGAGTGGTGCAGATTAGAGTGCAGTGGTGTAGAGTGGTGCAGACTAGAATACAGAGGAGTAGAGTGGTGCAGAGTAGAGTTTCGTAGAGTGCAGTGGCATGAAGTGCAGTGGTGCAGAGAGCAGTGGCATAGAGCGGCGCAGAGTAGAGTGCAGTGGTGCAGGGTGCATTGGCATACAGTGCAGTGGCATAAAGTGGGGTGGATCACAATAGAGTGGCATGAAGTGCAGTGGCATAAAGTGCAATGGCACAGAGTAGAATGGTCCAGTGTAGAGTGCAGTGGTTTAGAGTTCAGTGGTGTAGAGTGGTGCATATTAGAGTGCAGTGGTGTAGAGTGCAGTGGTGCAGAGTAGAGTGGCATAGAGTGCATTGGTGTAGATTACACTGGATATGAGTGTAGTGGCGTACAGTGCAGTGGTGTAGAGTGCAGCGGTGCAGAATAGAGTGCAGTGGCGTAGAGTGCAGAGATGTGGCATAGAGTGCAGGGGCGTAAAGTGCAGTGACGTAGAGTGCAGTGGTATAGAGTAGAGTGGCATAGAGTAGAGTGGTGTGGAGTAGAATGGTGCAAAGTAGAGTGCAGTTACCTATAGAAGAGTGGTGTGGGGTAAAGTGCAGTGGCGGAGAGTGCAGTGGCATAGAGTGGTGCATAGTAGAGTACTGTACAATGTAGAGGTACAGAGTGCAGTGGCATAAAGTGCAGTGACGTAAAGAGTAATGGCGTAAACTGCAATGGCATAGAGTAGAGTTGCAGTGGCATAGAGTGGTGCTGAGTAGAGCACTGTAGAGTGCAGTCGCATAGAGTGCAGTGACGTAGAGTGATGTAGAGTAGAGTGCGGTGATTTAGAGTGCAGTGGCATAGAGTGATGCAGAGTAGAGTGGCATAGAGTGCAGTGGCGCAGAGTAGAATGGTGCAGAGTAGAGTGCAGTGGCGTAGAATACAGTGGTCTGGAGTAAGGTGTCATAAAGTGCAGTGGCATAAACTGTAGTAACGTAAAGTCAGACCCTCCCCCCCCCCCAGCTTTTCGCAATTTCGCGAATCGTGTATTTACCACAAAATTGGCCAAGATGCGCAAAGCCCGCAAAGTCATTCCTGAGCGCCCCAAAAAATTGCCAAAAGTGTTGCTTCCCTGATTTATTTATAGTTTTATGGTCTCTCGGACATGAAGACAGAAATCTACACTTGGCTTTCACTTGCTGCCGAGCCAGAGCCACACTGAAAGTTTCTCTTTCAGAAGGCACAGGCAGGCAGCTCCACCTACTGTCTGTCTCCAGAGTAGCTGTGCGGATCAAAGCTGGGCAGACACTTGCCTGCCTACCGGAGGCGCGCACGCGCGTGTCACGTGACGCACAGCTTGCTTGCAGTCATCCAGCCCCCAAGGAAAATAAATATTGTCCGTGGTGGGGGCCCTACTGGGAACGTCAAAAAGAAGACTGTAGGGTGAGTGAAGTCACCTTTTTTTTTAAAAACCCATTGTCAGCAACAATTGCGAGCACGCACTTGAAAGATACAGAGGCATTACATATAAAGTCACCAACAGTGCTGATTTATTTAAAAGGAGCACCGTATAGAGCATTTACTTTGCATTAGTGTAACAGGAATGACAAGTAAAATGCTCTGTAATGGTACTGCTCTATAAACAAAAGCAGTATTTATTTAGAAAGCAAAACCGATTCAAGGCATTTACAGTTCTTTCCTATTGTACAAATGTGAAGTCATTGCTCTGCAGCTGTACTGGTTATGGACGGGGGAGCCAGCGGATTAAAGAGGCCAGTCAGTCTGACCCAATGACAAACGTTCTAAAAACATTTTAAAAGTGTATTTCTTTAGTATTTCAATGTTTTCAACTTCAGTATATTAGATTATTTTACTGAATTGAGCAACATTTATCAAAAGTAGTAGTTTCTGAAACATTCATGAACCCTCCGACCTAACAACGATACCATCAGTGTGCCAAGAGTCTAGTCAGTTGTCATGTGCCCACAACATCATAATCAATCAACCCATATACAAGAGAGCGTTTGGTACAGTGCACATCCTGAGCTCACATGTTTGCAGGTGCGCTCACGTCTGGTAATGAACAAAAATGAGGTTCAGTAAAAAAGTATTTGGCTGAGATCACACAATTTGGTCAAGCAGGAAGCTGGAGCAGTATTATAGATTATTATAGCAAACACAAGAGAGGTTTGAGTGTACAGCGCGCATCCTGAACACACATATTTGAAGGTGCTCTCATATCTAGTAATGAACAAAAAGGAGACTTAGTGAAATAAAGCATTTGCCCAAGATCACACAGCTTGGTCAAGTAGGAAGCCAGGATTAATCCATCATTTTTTTTTCAGTTTCACGCTGTGCAGTTCTGCGGGTAGGTGGGTATCTCTTTCTGACATCAAACGTTAATGCTTTGTCCTTAAATCTTGCAGGATGAGATTAGACCGCGAGTGACGGGCAACATGTTTTAGTGATTAGGAGACCACACATCATGGCTTTTTTCATGCAGATTCCTATTTTATTAGGACATAACTATGAAATGTTACTAAAACAAGGTGCTGCAAAAATGCTGGAAAAAAACGCAATAGTCTGCTGCAAAATTTGCATTTTTGTGCAGCAAAATTTGCTAATCCATGCAGCAATATCCTGGGAGGTCTAAAGTGCAGTGGGGGGGGGCTGAGTGCAGGGTCATAGGATGGTGCAGAGTAGAGTGGCATAGAGTTCAGTGGCCGAGAGTAAAGTGGTGCAGAGTAGAGTGCGGTGTACATAGAGTGCAGTGGTGTACAGTAGAGTGGTGCAAAAGTAGAGTGTCGTAGAGTGCATGGCATAAAGTACAGTGGTGTAGAGTCTAGTGGCGACGAGTGGTGCAGAGTAGAGTGCAGTGGCATAAAGTGCAGTGGCATAGAGTCCAGTGGCGTAGAGTGGCGCCGAGTGCAGTGGTACAGAGTGCAGTTATGTAGAGTGTAGTGGCTTAGTGTACAGTGGTGCAGAGTAGAGTAGAGTGCTGTAGACTGCAGTGGACTTGAATAGAGTGGTGTGGCATAAAGTGCAGTGGGGTAGAGTGGTGTGGCATAGAATAGTGCAGAGTAGAGTGTCATAGAGTGCAGTGGCATAAAGTGCAGTTGCATAGAGTGCAGTACTGCAGAGTAGTGAAGAGTGCAGTGGCGCAAAGCACAGTGAAGCAGAGTAAAGGGGTAAAGAGGGCATAGATTGCACTAGCAAATAGAGTGCAGTGGAGTAGAGTCAAGTGGCACAGAGTACAGTGCAGTGGCATAGAGTGCAGTAGTGTAGAGTCCAGTGGTGTGGCATAGAGTGCAGTGATATAGTGTGCAGTGGTGTAGAGTTGAGTGGTGCAGAGTAGAGTGGCGTAGAGTGGCACAGAGTAGAGTAGAGTGCAGTGGCCTAAAGTAGAGTGGTGTGAGTTAAAGTGCAGTGGTGGAGAGTGCAGTGGCATAGAGTAGAGTGGTGCAGAGCAGAGTATCATAGAGTGCAGTGGCATTAAGTTCAGTGGCGTAGAGTGCAGTGGCTTAGAGTAGAGTGGTGCAGAGTAGAGTATTGTAGAGTGCAGTGGCATAGATTGGTGCAGACTATAGTGCAGTGGCGTAGAGTGCAGTTGTGTAGAGTGCAGTGGTATAGAGTAGAGTGCTGTAGAGTAGAGTGGCCAGGAGTGCATTGGTGCAGAGTAGAATGGTGCACAGTAGAGTAAAGTAGCGTGGAGTGCAGTAGCGTAGAATAGAGTGGTGTATAGTAGAGTGTCATAGAATGCAGTGGGGCAAAGTGCAGTGGCATGGGGTAGTGCAGAGTAGAGTGGCATAGAGTGCGGTGGCCAAAAATAGAGTGTAGCACAGTAGAGCAGAGTGCAGCAAGCACAGAGTGCAATGGGGAAAAGTAGAGTGATGCATAAGTAGAGGTATATAGTGGTGTAGAGTGCAGTGTCTTTAGGGTAGAGTGGTGCAGAGTAGAGTGTCGTAGAGTGCAATGGCATAAAGTGCAGTGACGTAGAGTGTAATGGCATAGAGTAGAGTGGTACAGAGTAGAGTGTCATAGAGCACAGTTGCATAAAGTGCAGTGACATAAAATGAAGTGTCATAGAGTGGTGCAAAGTAGAGTGGTGTAGAGTGCAGTAGGATAGAGTTAAGTCGTGCAGAGTAGAGTGTCATAGAGTGCAATAGCATAGAGTGCAGTGGCTTTGAGTGCAGTGGCATAGAGTAGAGTGGTGCATTGGAGCAGAGTAGAAAGGTGCAGAATAGAGTACATTGGTGTAGAGTGCAGTGGCACAGAATAAAGAGGAGTAGAGCGTTGTAGAGTGCAATAGCATAAAGTGCAGTGGCATGGAGTGGTGCAGAGTAGATTGGTGTAGAGTGCAGTGGCCCAGAAAAGAGTAGTGCAGAGTAGAGCCCCATGCCCTTTGTCCCTCTTGCACTCAATAGCTGGATGTGTCCCCATGCAGTTGCTACAGACGTGCCTAAACTTACAGGACTGTCCCCACTTGCAATCGTTCTTGTCATAACTCCAGCATGTCGTGTTGCGGCTTTTACCTGTTTTACCTCCAGCGTATGCCCCTGACCTGTTGGTATGGGGAATCCCTTCCAGCCTCCCTTTCTTTCCTGTTCCCCGGAAAGGTGTCTCCCTGATACTAATTCCCTCCCTGGCAGCCACCATATGAGTCGTATACCCTTCCACACCGTGGTGGTCCCAGTCTATGCATGGGCAGGTTTGCATTTTTACCCTGAAGCCCTCATCCTATAGGAGCCAAGCATCTCCTTAATATTTTAGCTGTGCCTCGTGCACTTTCTGTTCATGCAAGAACAGGGCTGCCGTGCTCTGCGGGAACTTCTCAACAAACAGGCAAGCTAATGTTCTGAATGCCCGTAGCCAATTCTCGATGTTACGCTCCATCCTCTGCTTCCGCCTTTCCCTCTTTCCCTCATCTTTCTTATCCTTTACTGTTAAGTCTAACCCCGCCTAGCATACCTCTAACAGGGAGAATATGTCTTTGTACTCCTTACGCCTGATCCTCTCCTTCACAGCTAGTGGAATGAGACTGGCTAAATCGGTTTCCCTGGCTATAACTGGTGGGTTGCCTGGTGAAGGTCTTAAGTACTCACTGATGAGTTTACCTTCATTCCCTATTGCTGCTCTTCCCCCAACCCAGGCCTTTGTGGGATCAGTGGGAGACTGTGTCTCTGGCTCTTTACCCGCTGTGCCACCTGTCTGCTTGCTGGCCTTCCCTGCTGCTTTTGGGGTACCCTGTTGCCCCCTCCCATTGGGCTGTCCCACTGCTGTCCCTCCTTCCTGGGCTGCCAGCTGTGTGTTGCCTACGGCTGATGCGGCCGTACTCACTGCCACGTCCTTGCCATGGACCTATGCCGTGTCCAAAATACGGGTGGGCCGGGCAGCGCAATGACTGGGCTCCTCGAGCCCAGCCATTGCTACCATGGTGCGCAGGCGAAGAGGGGTAAGCTCTCTACCCATGACCCTGGCCCATCCTGCCATTGCCCTGTGTTGTGTAGCCCTGCCTGCCCCGCATTGGCTTGGTGCCCCAAGGCCCCTTGCACTGCCGCATTCAGTACTCCCACCTGCATGCCATAGTTATCAACCCCCCTGACGTCACCCCTGCGGTACTCGGCACGCTGCCATTGTTAGGCTGCCGACCTGCCCCAGCCGTTCGCTTGTGGCTCACTATTATCTCCTCTCTTTCCCCTGGACTGTTCTGCTGTGTGATTTGTGGCTGCGCCAGGCTGCCTACAGGTGCCGTCCACCCTCCATGATTGCCCTCTTCCTCGGTGTCGGATGCCCTTTCCTGAGAGGGCAGTTGTGTCACCAGACTCCTCTGCCCTCAAGCCCGCACCTGTTGCTTCTTAGTAGACCTCTCCACAGTGGCTGCCATTCCAGCTGCAGCCTCCCGCTGTGATGACCCTGACATTGGGGCTTACTGGCCCTCCTAATGCCAGCTGCTGTTTGGTCCCCAGTCTTGTCAGCTAGAGTGTCCCCAGCACTTGTTTGCTGGCCCTATTCTTGCCCCTACTTGCCACCAAGTTCTGCGCTCTTGCCAGCAGCTCTTGTAGGTCGCTGTCCAACTCTGGTCTCTCATAGCTGTCCTGGTTTTAGGTTCCGTGCTTTGCCGGCCGTGCTCCCCCTTCGTCGTCTTCCTCTTCGTTTCTGTACCTTGCAGGCTTGCGTTGTTCCCTTCCAAAGCCCCCAGGAAGGATGCCAGCAATGTGGGTTCCAGGAATGGTGCCTTCTCGCTGGAAGTTGACATCTTTGCGCGCCCCCCACCAGCACTCCAGCCATGCCCAGTACACCTAGTGTCAGGCACCTTTACTCCCCCCAAAGGACTTAGCTTCTGCAATGCCCAGTTCTTGAAACAAAAGTTTGCAGCTAGTGATGATGGCAGTTTTCTCTATTGCCCTGTAACAGTAGAACAGGAGATATTCCAATAGCGTTGCTGGCCCTTTAAGAATGCTGAGACCTTCCGTGGGTGGGAGCATGGCCAGCCAGTCTCCGCCTGCCCTTCAAGAAACAAGTAGGCTCCTGAGGCTCCTCCAAGGTAAGTCGTCAGTGGGGGGAGGTCTTCGCGGGCAGCAAACTTGACCCTATGCCACTGCCCGCCTCACCAGGCTAGCAAGACTTCACATGCAGTGCGCTCTTGCCACGCCGTTGCCTGTCTTAACAACGCACATGGGCAGTGCGCTCCTTTCATGCCGCTGCCCGCAAAAGGAATTCAAGGGCAGCGGAGGTGGCATAGAACATGGCCGTGTAGGACGTGCTCCTGCTGAGCTCCCGGCCGAAATCATAATCCTACAATAAATCCTACCAGAAAACAAGCAAAAAGCAGGTGACCTTACCGGAGACCGATGCCAGAGTGGTCAGCACAGCAGTGGGGGACACTCATGGGCACAGACGCCGCGGCGAGAAGCCGAAAAGCCGACACATCCGCGACAACAACCAAGATGGCAGATCCGCAACCCTGACCGCCCTCTCCAGTGCCTCAGAGATAGCCTTGTGCTAGCGGAGGGCCGCGGACTGCAGCTGGACTGTGCCTTGGTCCAGCCCCCACCCACACATGGGCAGCCGGCCCAATCCCTGGGGCTGGCGAGCGAGCACCAGCCGCCCGACTGAGCCTCCCATCTCTACTCCCAGGCCACGCAGACAGGAGGGGCTGCCTGGCCACGGGGCTCAGCAGAGACTCGGAAGCGGGGCTATGTGAGGGCCGGGTGCCTGGAACAGAGACAGCCTTCCCTGAGGGCCTGGAAAGATACTACCAGACAGAAGGTGCCGGGACCCCAGATGCCAGGATTTGAGACCCAGACCACCCTCTGCAGTGCCTCGGAGATAGCCTCCGGCCAGTGGAGTGCCGCAGATCGCAGTTGGATTGTACTTTGACCCAGCCCCCCTCGCACACCCGGGGCTGGGCCCCCCCGGGACTGGAGGGCAGACACCGGCGGCCCGATTGAGCCTCCCTCTTGCACTCCCGGGCTGCGCAGGCGAGAGGGACTGCGGGGCTAAACAGGGACTCGGAGGCTGGGCTACGCGAGGCCCGGGTGCCCAGAACTGAGACGGCCTTCCTGAGGGCCTGAGGGTCTCCTGTCCTGCTGGACAGGAGACCCCAGGACCCTGGACTGCAGGCTGGAACGCCGGAGAGAAGAGGCCGCAAATGCAGGGGGGCCGAGCCACAGCGCCGGAGCCGGTTCTCCGGACCACCCCTCACCCAGCTTTCTTCTAAACCGTGAATATTCAATGACTAGAGGCTCCCTGCGGAGAAGGTGCCCCCTGAGAAGAGGAGGCCTCTGCCCCGGCTCCCTCGATGAGTCACACATAATGCTCAGGCCACCACGCAAGTGAGAGAGATCCTGCCGGATCGGCAGGGGCGGGGGTGGAGGCGCCCCCGAAGCTGGTGGAGAGAGAGAGAAGGTTGAAACAGTGCCACTGGCAGCAAGTGGGGCCTCCCCCCCAACGCAGTGACCGGCGAGATCAGGAGAGGTGCAGAGGCTTGAGTGACTTGCTCGCGGCGCTTGGATAACCTCGATCCCCTCCATTCAATTAAGTGGCTCCTGCCCGGGCCTTGTGACCGGGGGGTGTTTTATGATTGAGGCGAACCAGTGAATATCACAAAGAGGACTGAATGTGGCATGCATGACCTGGGCAGGAGAAAACAAAGCGGACTATTGGGGAGATCGCCACCGAAGGATCACAGCCAAACACAATCCTACCTGCAAGACTTCTCGTGCACCTGGTACACCCCCGACCTTCACTAAGGATGACTAAAGATAAAGACCCGAAACCACCAAGACAAGGGAAAATGAACCGATAAACCAAAGTGGTGACCCCACAGGAACCTGTACAGCTCCTGCCCGACACGGCTACCCTACTTCAGGCTATACAGACATCCAGAGAAGCATTGCAGAACAAGATGGGGCAGTACGCTTGGAAGTCACATTACTCAGACAAGCCCTCCGCAATGTATCAAAGAGAGTGACAGAGACCGAGAACCGCGTCTCCGAAGTTGAGGGCGCAGTCTAGGAATGCAAAAGGAGATAATAGAACTCGGTGGCTCGAATGGCAAACTGCAATGGCATATCGATGACGCTGAAAATAGGGCGCGAAGGAAATAGCTACGATTTGTGGGATTTCCGGAGGGGGTAGAGAGACCCAATCTACACACGCTCTTAAACAAATGGCTGAAATCCATTATCGCACATGAACACTTCTCCACCTGCTTCATAATTGAACGGGCACATAGAGCACTGAGCGTAAAGCTGCCACCCGAAGCCCCATCAAGACCGATCATAGCAAAATTCCTTAATTTTCTAGATTGGGACATGATCCTTCGCGAAGCGTGCAGTATGGGAGAAGTCAGACATGAAAAACGCCAGAATGAAAAATGCTCAGACTACAGCCAGGATGTACAACGCCAAAGGAGGACCTTCGACTCTGTGAAAGTGAAACTCCGAACACTGCAAATACAATACATGATTCTTTTCCCAGGAAAAACTGAAAATCATATACAAGGGAAAAACATTGTTCTTTCAATCTCCAGAAGACGCATGGGGTGGATTGAAGAGAGACCGATCCTGCATCCCATCAAAGATCGGATCCGAGATGGAAAGACACCACAACCCAGACCTGTAAACAAGGCACGGAGACCCAGAAGGAACAAGACCAGACTGAGGAGAATAGGACAAGGAACTCCATATACACTACGAGGGACTAACAATAGAGCGGGGACCGGTGCTGAGGAGGAAGCACACTGAAACTATGGATGACGAGGCTACAGACCGATCCAGCCAACGGAGCTCACATGCGGATTCAGAGGAACCGAGAGACTCCTCTGGTGATGAGAGCACACACCCTTTGGCTGCCGGGATAATAGCGCTGAGGGGGGTGGAGGTGGGCCTGTCTCTGTCGGTGGGAGATGCGGCAGATCCTAGCAGCCCGAATGTTTGAATCTGGCTCTGTTACACTGGCCGGGGTCAGGTAATATGGAAACGACAGACTATGAGACATCAGCCTGCCTGCCCACCGGCAGTATCACTAAACACTGTAGTGTGGTCCACCTGTTTTAATATTTTTCATCAGCTCGCATGTAGTGGGAATTAACAGGGTTGGTTCATACATACAGGTGGGTGGGTGACAGACCTCTCCTTCTCCTCTTATACACAGTTGCTTTATAGCCATGGGTCCAAGAGTAGTGAGAAGGACTAGGGAGGTAGAGAAGGGGGTGGGGAGAGCAATGGGTTGTTTGTTAATATTGTTCTCACACTTTGGACATGCTGGGTCAGAGGAAGGAATACCGGAAACAGGACAGACCCCTCTCCAATCTCCGACACACGTGAGAAGGTCCACCCCCATACTCTTGATACAACTATGTTCACCCCCTTCGAGAAACGGACCATGTCGGTCCTGACCTGGAATGTTAATGGTCTGATAGGATTAAGCGGGGGCTAGTCACCCAATATGTAAAGCGCATACGGCCCGACGTAGTGTTACTCCAAGAAACCCACCTCCAGGGCACCCAGTGCAACTTTCTGGGGAGGTGAATGTACATAGTGCTGGCACATGCCGGGTACAAATCTGGATCCAGAGGGGTCGCAATCCTGATTAAAAAATCTCCCCCTTTTGAAGTAAACCATAAATGGGTCGATCCAGATGCAGATTTGTAGACTTGACAGGTACATGGGGCAGAAGACAGATCACACTCATCTGCGTTTATGCACCTCCCAGACTGCAACCCCCAGTACTCCTCAAAGTGGCAGACATACTCCTAGAGACCCCCACAACCTTCCATGTCCTAGGGGTAGACTTTAATGATGTCATGTGTGCAGTAGCAGATCGGTCAGGGACATACGAAAAAAAGACAGGAACCACACCATTAGCCCGCTTCGCAGACACACTTGGGCTCACAGACACGTGGAGGGCGCAACACCCCCATACCAGACAATACTCCTACTTCTCAGAGGCCCATAACGTATATTCAAGGCTAGACTACCTCTTTGTCCCCTCATATGAACTGGGAGAGATTAATCAGATAGAATACCTGTCGAGAGGGCTGTCAGACCATTCACCCCTCTGGGTACAAATAGGGGCTAAAACCCGAGGCTCACTGCCGACATGGAAATTAAACGCCTGGGACCTACAAAATCCTAAAAGACTATCTAACCTACACCGCCTCTATGAGGTAGGCGACAAAGCTGGAAAACTGCTGGCATGGCTTAGCAAGAAGGAAGCTGAGGCTAGATGGGTGAGTTCAATCACAGACGAACATGGAGTGACTCTCTCCACAGACAAACAAATAGTGTCAGTATTCGCCAAACACTATGAAGAATTCTATGATAGGAAGACATCTAGTGACACAGCTGAACTGGACGAATATTTTAAAGAGATACAGGTTCCCAGAATAGAGGACGGTGACATGAAAACATTAGATGGAGACCTGACGCTAGCAGAAGTGAGTGAGGCTATTGCCCAACTTAGACCGGGAAGAACCTCGGGCCCAAACGGACTACCTGCTGACCTATATAAAAAATGTACAGACCTATTGAGCCCCTACCTACTGAGTCTCTACCAAGACGCACACAAAGAGGGCATTCTCCCAGTAGACCTCCGGACCGCCACTATCGTGGCTATTCATAAAAAGGGCAAACCCCAAAACAAATGCGTTTTCTTTATCCCTTATTTCCTCACTTTACCTTTCCCCGCCGCTGCTGCCCCCGCGACCCCTCCCCCCATCCAGCTCCCCTCCCCGCTCCCGCCTCCCAGCTGTCCAGCCCTCCCCGACCCCTACTTAAAGGCGGCCACTGCGGGGACAGGCGAGCAAGACCACTGACTCATTGTCAGTGAAATTGCTCTCCCACCCTCGCAGCTCCACCATTAAGTGAGGTGCCCCTGCCCCTGCACTCTTGAGTGTTGGTGATCGATGCCCTCCTCCACCCGCAGGTTTCCCTACGCCTCATCCCTGGTGGTCCAGTGGACCTCTGTCTCCTTCCTCTCACTCTGCTCCTTCACTCGTTTTTCTACCCTTCCTATCTTTCACCTTTCTGCACTTTTCTGCATCTCTGCTCTTTTGTGCCTTATTTCTGCTCATTTTCCCTTTCTCTCGCTCTGCTCTTTCACTCGTTTTCACTCGTTTTTCTACCCTCTTTTATCTTTCACCTTTCTGCACTTTTCTGCATCTCTGCTCTTTTGTGCCTTATTTCTGCTTATTTTCCCTTTTTTCTTAGTCCTTATTTCCTCCCTTTACCTTTCCCCGCCGCTGCTGCCCCGAGGCCCCTCCCCCCAGCACGACCGGCCCAATCCAGCTCCCCTCCCCGCTCCCGCCTCCCAGCTGTCCAGCCCTCCTGACCCCTACTTAATGGCGGCCACTGCGGGGACAGGCGAGCAAGACCACTGACTCATTGTCAGTGAAATTGCTCTCCCACCCTCGCAGCTCCACCATTAAGTGAGGTGCCCCTGCCCCTGCACTCTTGAGTGTTGGTGATCGAGGCCCTCCTCCACCCGCAGGTTTCCCTGCGCCTCATCCCTGGTGGTCCAGTGGACCTCTGTCTCCTTCCTCTCATTCTGCTCCTTCACTCGTTTTCACTCGTTTTTCTACCCTTCCTATCTTTCACCTTTCTGCACTTTTCTGCATCTCTGCTCTTTTGTGCCTTATTTCTGCTCATTTTCCCTTTCTCTCGCTCTGCTCTTTCACTCGTTTTTCTACCCTCTTTTATCTTTGCGGCTGCCCGCGCCCCCAAAGGGGGCACCCTAAAAGGGCGGCCCCTTAGTGCCATTGCGGCACAAGCCTACTCCCCTCGCTCTAGCTTCTAGGGGCTTCCGCCGGGAGCCCGTTGGCCAGTGGGCGTGGGGCGTCACTTCCTGTGTGCCCGGGGTGGAGGGAGGGTATGTATACCTCCCCGACCCTCGCAACGGCCTCTTTTGCCCAGCCACGCCGTCTCCCTCCCTTCCTCTAACCCTGCGGCTTGGCTGGAGGTTAAAGTGTACTGAATGTTTTAATGTTTCTTTTTGCGTTGCAGGCGGAGTTACAGGGCGATCTGGAAGCAGTCCGGTACAGTAAGGGTACCTCTGCGGCAGACGGGTACAGTAAGGGTACCTCTGCACGGCACAATAGGGGTGCCAGAGCCAAAGACCAGGACCCTCAGGGCAGGGTCCTGGAGAACCGCGACGGCGCCCCGTTAGTCCTTCGGGCGGTTGGGGGCCTGACCAACCGGGGGTTTGCCCTGATACGCTCCGCCCTGAAAGGGGCGTGAGTAGGATGGTAACAAGGGACACGTGATCCAGTGGTGGATCAACAAAGGTGTAGCGCTGATCGGACATCCATCCCACAGTGCTGGCTCATCAGGCGGGCAGGGGCAGCATAGGTTGGATGGCTGCCTGCCCATGGATCGCCCGTAAGATAACCCACCTTATTGCATACTCTTGTATGGAATAAACCTGCGACAAGTTTTTCCCATAAACAAAGTGTCTTGTGTCTTTATTCATGCACGTTTATCTATGGGAAGGTGGGGGATGTTGCCGGTATTAGGACTATCACCTTTCTGCACTTTTCTGCATCTCTGCTCTTTTGTGCCTTATTTCTGCTTATTTTCCCTTTTTTCTTTTTCCCTTATTTCCTCCCTTTACCTTTCCCCGCCGCTGCTGCCCCGCGGCCCCTCCCCCCCAGCGCGACCGGCCCAATCCAGCTCCCCTCCCCGCTCCCGCCTCCCAGCTGTCCAGCCCTCCCTGACCCCTACTTAATGGCGGCCACTGCGGGGACAGGCGAGCAAGACCACTGACTCATTGTCAGTGAAATTGCTCTCCCACCGTCGCAGCTCCACCATTAAGTGAGGTGCCCCTGCCCCTGCACTCTTGAGTGTTGGTGATCGAGGCCCTCCTCCACCCGCAGGTTTCCCTGCGCCTCATCCCTGGTGGTCCAGTGGACCTCTGTCTCCTTCCTCTCACTCTGCTCCTTCACTCGTTTTTCTACCATTCCTATCTTTCACCTTTCTGCACTTTTCTGCATCTCTGCTCTTTTGTGCCTTATTTCTGCTCATTTTCCCTTTCTCTCGCTCTGCTCTTTCACTCGTGTTCACTCGTTTTTCTACCCTCTTTTATCTTTCACCTTTCTGCACTTTTCTGCATCTCTGCTCTTTTGTGCCTTATTTCTGCTTATTTTCCCTTTTTTCTTTTTCCCTTATTTCCTCCCTTTACCTTTCCCCGCCGCTGCTGCCCCCGCGGCCCCTCCCCCCCAGCGCGACCGGCCCAATACAGCTCCCCTCCCCGCTCCCGCCTCCCAGCTGTCCAGCCCTCCCCGACCCCTACTTAATGGCGGCCAGCGGGCGCGCCGCTGGTGCACCGAAGGCGCATCAAAGGCAAGCCCGTCTGCGACCCGTCCGCGACCAGCGCGAGGAACCCTGGACCTCCGCCCCGCCAACGCTACGACCCAGCAGCACTCCACGCACTCAACCCAGGCTGCAACAACAACTGCAAGCTAGCATCACCAGCCGACACCCACGGACCCTTCAGCTGTCACCGCTGCCGGCACACCTGCAGCACCGCCAAGAACACGGATCCAGCACAACCCGCCCACAAGAACACAACCGAACCGAAGACCCTGCAATGCATCCTCCTCAACGTCCGATCCCTCCACAAACACGCCACAGAAATCTGGGACCTCCTCGACAGCACCACCCCGGACGCAGCGTTCTTCACCGAAACCTGGACCAACACCACCTCGGGACCGGACATCGCCATCGCCATCCCCCAAGGATACAAGATCTCCAGGAAGGACCGCCCCACCCGCCCAGGAGGAGGAATCGCCATCGTCCACAAATCCAGCCTCCGCCTGAGCACACTCCCTGACGAGCCCACAGAACTGATGGAACACCTTCACTTCAAGATACTGGCCAGCCCCACCGCCACCCTCCGAGGAACCCTCATCCACCGACCCCCTGGACCCCGCGGACCCTTTGCCAACTCCATCACGGACATTATCTCCCCGCAGGCCATCGCATCCACCAACTACACCCTGCTGGGAGACCTCAACTTCCACCTCGACAACCAACTGGACCCCAACACCACATCCCTCCTGGACAACCTCCACAACATTGGACTCCGCCAGATCGTGACCGAGCCCACGCACTCAGCAGGACACACCCTCGACCCCCTCTTCACTACAGGAAACTCCATCACCTTCAGCCACACCACCGAACTCCGATGGACCGACCATCGTTGCGTCCACTTCACCTTCAGAACACCCACCATCCACAGACACCAGCACCTGCTTCCACGAAGAAACTGGACCAAAATCACCGACGACCAGCTCACCTCCTCACTCAACAACTCCACCCCAACCATCGCGGAAAACGACGACCCCAACACCGCAGCCCGAACCCTGCATAGATGGATCTCGGACAGCACCAACACCATAGCCCCCTCAAGAAAAACAACAATACCCGCGCCAAGAAAGCCAGATGGTTTACCATTGAACCTCGAGAGTCCAGACGCACATGCCGCCGCTTCGAAAAGGCCTTGAGGAACACCAAATCCACAGAAGCCCACAACAACTTCAGAGCCGCCACCAACGCCCACCATCAACTCATCAGAGAAACGAGGAAAAAAGCGATTGAAGACAGAATCTCCACCCACGCGCACAACAGCAAGGAACTCTTCAGCATCATCAAGGAGTTCGCCCAACCCACCAGCGAGTCTACCGACATCCCTCCCTCACAAGACCTCTGCGACAAACTCAGCACCTTTTTCCACCACAAAATCAAGAGCATCTACGACAACTTCGACGAAGACAACCAACACACTGAACCCTCACGAACCACCCCCGACACCCGGAAACCAGCGATTGATGACTGGACAGCCCTCACCACCGAAGACACACTGAAGACAATGAAGTCAATCCACTCAGGGGCCCCCACGGACCCCTGCCCCCACCACATCTTCAACAGAGCCGCCGACACCATCGCACCCATGCTCTGCCACACCATCAACCGCTCCCTGGCGACCGCCTCGTTCCCCGACGACTGGAAACACGCCGAGGTCAACCCCCTCCTAAAGAAACCCTCAGCGGACCCCACCGACCTCAAAAACTACAGACCCATCTCCCTGCTCCCGTTCCCAGCGAAAGTCATCGAGAAAGCCATCAACAGCCAACTCGCCACATTCATTGAAGAACACAACATCCTCGACTCCTCCCAATCCGGCTTCAGAAAAAACCACAGTACGGAAACCGCCCTCCTCGCCGCAACAGACGACATCCGCACCCTACTGGACAAAGGAGAAACAGTAGCCCTCATCCTCCTCGACCTATCAGCGGCGTTCGACACAGTCTCCCACCGCACCCTAATACGCAGACTCTACGACGCAGGAATCCAGGACAAGGCCCTCGACTGGATCTGCTCCTTCCTCTCCGGCAGGACGCAGCGGGTCAGACTCCCCCCTTTCCTCTCGGACCCCACACCTACCACCTGCGGAGTCCCCCAGGGCTCCTCCCTCAGCCCGACGCTCTTCAACATCTACATGGCTCCACTTGCCCCCATCGTCAGAACCTACGGACTCAACATTGTGTCATACGCAGACGACACCCAGCTCATCCTCTCCCTATCCAACGAGCCCAACACTGCCAGACGCAACTTTCAAGAAGGCATGGAAGCCGTCGCCAAATGGATGAAAAACAGCTGCCTACAACTAAACACCAACAAAACAGAAGTACTCATCATGGGCCCAAACCCCGACGCCTGGAGCGACACATGGTGGCCCCCCGCCCTCGGAAACCCGCCAACCCCCACAGACCACGCACGCAACCTGGGAATCATCCTGGACTCCGAGCTCAAAATGGACCGCCAGATCAACTCTGTCTCGTCTTCCTGCTTCCACACCCTCCGCCTCCTTCGTAAGACCTTCAAATGGATCCCCCACGAACACCGAAAGACAGTCACTCACGCCCTGGTCACCAGCAGACTCGACCACGGCAACGCACTCTAAGCCGGAATAAACAAAAACCTCATCCGCAAGCTACAGAACATCCAGAACGCCGCCGCAAGACTGGTCCTCAACCTGCCAAAACACTGCCACATCTCCCAGCACCTGCGCACACTCCACTGGCTCCCCGTCGAGGCGAGAATCACCTTTAAGATGCTCACCCACGCACACAAGCCCCTCCACGGCACCGGACCAGCATACCTGAACAGCCGACTCAAATTCCACGCACCCCAAAGGACCCTACGATCAGCCCAGCTCTCCTACGCCGTGGTCCCCCGCACCAGAAAGACCAGATCGGGAGGCCGCTCCTTCTCCTTCCTCGCAGCCAAAGCATGGAACGCCCTTCCGCTCCACCTCAGACAGACAACATCGCTCCCCATCTTCGCAAGAAACCTCAAAACCTGGCTCTTCGACAGACCCCCTCCTTGATGGAATGGAACCTGCACCCCCCCCCCACCCCTAGCGCCTTGAGACCCTTACGGGTGAGTAGTCGCGCTTTAACAAACTCCTGATTGATTGATTGATTGTATACAGCCCCATCTCTCTGCTGAATACAGAGGTCAAAATTCTAGCGACAATCTTAGTCGTGCGACTCTTGCAGGTCATAACGACTCTTGTCCATTGCGATCAATCAGGGTTCATGCCCAGTCGGGCAACCAGATGGAACCTCCGTAGATCACACAACTGCATAATGGTGGTTAAAAACCGCGATGATCCGCATGTTTTTCTTTCATTAGATGCGGAGAAAGCCTTTGACGCAGTGCATTGGCCCTTCCTTGACTCTACTATAGTCAAATTCAGATTTGGCCCGAAATTTAGGAAATGGGTGAACCTACAGTACACTGCACACATAGCAGCAGTGCGAGTCAATGGGAAAATCTCCTGCACATTCCCGATATCCCGCGGGACTAGACACGGATGCCCTTTAACCCCACTCTTATTTGAACTCATGATTGAACCACTAGCATGTGCGATTAGACAACACCCCGGGGTGCTTGGCTTCAGAGCCACACCCGAGGAGCAAACGGAGGAAAAAATATCACTCTGTGCAGATGATATTCTCCTGTACGTAACGAAACCGGACACAACAATACCTACCGTGCTTTCAATAGTAGAGGAATATGGCAGGCTTTCGGGATATAGGGTAAATCGACACAAGTCGATTTTAAATTGCCCGAACCACATATCGAAATGACCGTTGCTCCCCGGTGATTTCCAAATCGCCACAGAAGGATTTAAATACCTTGGGGTCTTCCCTACACCGCAAGCGAAGGTCTGCCAACGCCACAACATCTTTGCGGGTCCTAGCGAACTTTAAACAAGAAGCGGACAAATGGAAAGACATACCTCTCACCATAGCAAATACACAAACAGATGGTGCACCACTAGAAGAGCATATACACTGAAATGATAAGATCTGTGTCCAGAGGTATTCTTCAAAAAACTTCCATCAAGAGTCCCACACCATGATAAGTCTCCCGACTTTACCGCGTTAGGAGGCGAGACTCGACGGCGTTTTCCCACCACTTATCATGGTGTGGGACTCTTGATGGCCTTTATTTGGCCCGCTGTTTCTGTGTGTGTGACCTCATTACTTTCTGTATTTGGACACCTTTGGAGTCTGGTTGTTATTAGCAACATGTACTACTACTTGACTTTTCATCAAAGTAATTGATTACGGATTCTGGCATACCTGGTCACACTCGTCACTTCCGGAAATTGCTCTGACACTTGCCCTGAAGAAGTCCATCTCTCTGGACGAAACGCGTTGGCTGTTCTGCTCATCTATAGAATTTTTGAATTGATTGAAAATAAAGGAAGTTTTTTGACGAATACCTCTGGACACAGATCTTATAATTTCAGTGTATATGCTCTTCTAGTGGTGCACCATCTGTTTGTGTATTTGCTAAACCTTGTTAAAGTCCAGTTGTGGACTGCACCGTGACAGTGAGTACGTACAAAGTGTGCACACATTTTCTGGGTACTTCCCATCATTTGTATTAATTAGGGGACAGCAGTTTAGGTGCTAGTTTTTTGCAGGGTTCCACTGTCAATGATTTGTATACCTCTCACCATAATGAGCTGGGCGGCCATGTTTAAAATGATCTCCCTGCCCCAATTCTTATACGCTCTCCAGAATTCATATTACCCTCTCCCCAGAACGATCCTCAGGGAAATAGACTCCGAACTCCGAGCATTACTATGCACCCAAGGATAACCATAAAAATGCTACAACGCAACACATATAATGGGGACTAGCACTACCGGACATTGAAGCGTACTATTGGGCGGCCCACCTAATTCCTGTAAATGACTGGATACACGTAACGTGGGACCATCCCACATATAGACTAGAAAGGGAGACTATGGCGCCGCAGACGTTCCTACACTACTTGTACGGAGGGAAAGGGATCTATAGGCTACTCCCAGCGACGAGAGTCACTGTGGAGGCATGGGAAAGAACCACTAGGACACAGGGGTGGTCCCACAAGATAAGTAGTGCCACCCCGCTGTGGAAGGGAAGCTGGCTCAGAGAAGTGGGTGGGCTCCAGGGCTTCAAAAACTGGAACATACTGGGGATCTCCACAGTGGGAAATATAACAGTAAGGGGAGCAATCAAACCCTTTTCTATGCTCCAAAATAAATGTAAACTGCATAACTCCCAATTCCTCAAATACGCTCAGTTACACCAGGCATGGGGAGCAGAAGGAATAAGGGAAACAGAGATACCAGAATACGCACCACTTCAGGGTAGACTACTACAGTAAGAGCTCACGACAAAGGCAGTGTCACTAACCTATAACAGAATAATTAATAACATGCCCGACACCCTGGGTAAACTAAGGGAAACCAGGGAGAGAGACCTAGGGGAACTAGAAGAGATTGATGGGGAAGCAGCCCTAAGGCACCGTAGAGAAGTGGCAATCAAAATCAGACTGCGTCCTATCCAGTTTAATATCTATCATAGTTCATACTATGACAGAGTAAAACTGCATAAAATTGGCCGGGCTGAGACCCCCCCCCGTGTCTGCGTTGTCAAGCCTTTGCAGGAAATTTCATACAAACGATATGGGAGTGTCCCCATATCCAAGCCTACTGGGACAAAATACTCAAAGAGTTAAATGCAATACTAGGAGTGTCCCTTCCAGCAGACCCTAAATTTATACTCCTGGGAATTCCATGTGATGTAGATGTCCCCAGACCCCAATTGCTCTTTTGCTCGCTGGGTTTGATAGTGGCGAAGGGTGATATAGCACGGTATTGGGGCTTACAAGAAATACTGACATTACATGAATGGAAACACGGTATGGAAATCTCCATGGCAGCGGAAACTGTTACATATAAGAGCAGAGGGTGCCCCAAGAAATTTACTAAAATATGGAGTAACTTAATAGGAAGCAGTGATGATACCCAAACTGTTACACATGGGGCCCGGGACTAGGTGAGACCTAAAGGGCTCAAGACACCAAGAGAGGGAGCGAGAGTGGAAATCAGGGCATACCAAAGTACAAGGGAATGGTACACGATGTTACTTGCACACAGTGTATTAAAAATAAATTAGAATACAGGGACTGAGAAAACTGAACTAATATGTCTGACCTAAGTGTGACTTGTTGTATGTTTTTTCTGTTTAAACAACTGAAACAAAAAAAATAGATTTGGAAAAAAAAAATTCAAGGGCAGCGCGCTCATGACCACGCCGCTGCC
Source organism: Calotriton arnoldi (assembly GCA_963921515.1). Taxonomy (NCBI): domain Eukaryota; kingdom Metazoa; phylum Chordata; class Amphibia; order Caudata; family Salamandridae; genus Calotriton; species Calotriton arnoldi. Next base: position 619,984 of record CAWUFW010000399.1, read on the forward strand.
CGCCACCAGTCCTTCACTTCACGGGCAGCGTGCTCCTGACCACGCCGCAGCCAGACTACGCTCCACACCAGGGCAGCGCGCTCCCTTCATGCCGCGGCCCGCAACAACACCACAACTTCCTGGGCAGCCCGCTCCTGACCCCGCTGCTACCTGTGCTCCGGGCCACTGTCACTTCGCGGGCAGTGCACGTCAGACCACGCCACGGCCTGACCCAAGCCTTTGAAATCTTCACAGGCAGCATGCTTCCCTCCATGCTGCTGCCCGACTTACCAGCACAATTGTGAGGCACAGACTTCGCCCAATGGAGACTTAAACCCTGATCAGTGGCAGGGGTACTCACGGATTTAATGAGTGTAGCTTTATGATCGATCCACTGGGGCAGCGAGCTCTCCTCACGCTGTTGCCCACGCTCCACTGCCGCAATCTTCCTGTGCAGCGTACCCTAATGATGTCCTTCCACGGCAATCCTACTGCGATATGGCAACCCTGGCAATCCAACGGCAAAGGCACATGATTTCCTCGGGGTCCCCCACGCCCTTATAACCCCGTGGTGTTTCCAGGAGGCCCCTTGCAGATTGGTCACTTCAAACCAAGCTGACCAATCGGCGCCCAGCAATTTTCTGGGCTCTGCTGCTACCCACTCTCATGTTCTGCCCTAGCAGGGTTTTGTCGCGGGCCCTTCATAGGTCTGGCTGCACCTCCCCGGCCCACGTACTATCTCAGCCTTGGTCCACCTGACCACATCTGCGTGCCATTGCTCCAAAGCCAGTGCCACATAGATTTCCAGGTCATGGCTATTCGCCGCTTGGCAAATACCAAGGCCAGACTCTACAAACAAAAGTGTTGCTTTGTCTTTTAAGTAATCGGACATGCCTATGGCAGCAGGTGGTGCCTTTAGTGGAAATAGGTAGTACCAGTGGTGGAACTGTGTGAATCCAGGAGAATTGGGCCACAGTCGATGCACAAACACTTTGTGCACCTGTACATATCAATATTTTTCTTGCAACATAAATACATACCGTCCAACACACTTCCCTTACACATACATCTAGAAAAGGTCCCATACATGCCAATAGCCCCAATTCAAACGTTAGAATCCCGATTTTCAAGCCTCAAATGGCTTCATTTTGGCTGTCCCCTGCCCGAAATTCCATCTGCTTCAATAGAAGTTAATGGATAAAAAAAAAGTCCCTCCGATTTTTGTTTCCAAAATCTACCACTTTTCGGATCTAAAATGTTCCCATGTATGAGGTCCCTACATTGAAAGACAGTCCAGGACCGAAACATTTGCGTCACCAGTGACAGAAAGCATGCAACGATCTTCAATAAAGAAACATTGGTGTTTCCTAAATTTTCTGAATATTATCAACTGTTGTAATATTAGTCTCTTTTTTTACCCATCGCTCTTGGTGTGTGTAGGTGGGGCTTGTTTAGGATACACTTGAGGGGAAGTTGGTTGTACACGCTGGCGTGGTCGCGCTGATTGGTTGCGTCAGAGGTCTGTGTGCTTCCTGTCTGACCCAGGAGTGACAACAATGGAGCCCGTAGGGCTAGTGCAGACCAGCAGTGGGGGTGAGGGCGCAGGGCTGTGGGTGACCACAGAGCGAGGCACGGGATATATTTTTGGTTGCATGTCAATAGAAAATGTTGAACAAATCCGTTTCGGTGTGACAAAAAAATGCAAAATATAAAGGACCTTGATGTGGAGGAAATGGGAGAGAGGTGGGCCCCTGCTTGACAGGTGACGAGAAGAGACGTGGATAGGGGCATAATGCGATCCTCTTTAAAATTCACCGCTGGGCGAGAAGCAGGGATGTTGTAAGAAAGGTAGAGAGGGGTGAAAGCAAGGATATTGTCGGCATTCAGAGGTAAAGCGGTCCTAAACTAGGAGGGGCGAGTATTGCATGTCTGGAGAGACTGAATGTGTGGACGCTGCTGGATATTAGGGTAAGGGACAACTGGGGTAGAATGTCCAAGAGACTGAATGTGTGGACGGTGCTGGATATTAGGGTAAGGGACAACTGGGGTAGAATGTCCAAATTAACCTTTTTTGTATGAAGGGCAATGGGTGCTTCTCCCGGCGATGGATCTGCTATCTTCCCTTGTTGAAAGATATTTAATGTCCTAATATATCTTATTTTTTATTGTATGGAGGGCAGTGAGATGCCCCTCCCGGTGATTAATCTGCTGCCTTCCCCCTTGTATTTCCTTTTGCTATGACCTTACGTAACTTGAAACTGTCATCACCCGATACGTTCTCCTTAATCACCATTTGTATTGGTTGTCACCTGTGTACTGTATGGCGCTCCGTTACCCTTGGGTCATGTACGCGCATGATAAAACTTCCAATAAATAAAAAATAAGGGAGGATACGACATTACAGGTCTAGACCTATGCGGTACTCGGTACTTGATTTATACAGGGCATAGCTCTGCAGAGGCAGAACGATCCGTGAATCAGAGACGTCGCTGAGTGCTGAAGGGGATATATAAGAAGTAGGTGGTCGAGCAGAGTAAAAAATTGCTTTTGACTGCGCAGGGCAAAATGGGTCCTAGAGTGTTGAAGTGCATACAGGGGGGCATAGGCATTAGCGCCGTTGTGGGCTGTGGCACGACTTGAGCCGTTAGTTTGGCGACGTTTGACGTGCTACTGCCCTCTCCACAGCCTCGCCTACCTAACGGAGTACATGCTCGTATATGCAGCCTACTCACCGTCTTCCTGACATCTGTCTTCCCCTGCCCCAGGCCAACCCACTTTTCGGAGCCACCATTAATGGCTTACTGTTAAGTCTCCATTCCCCAGCTGCCTTTTACTGGCATCCGCCAGTTACGTCTTACTCCCCCTAAACCGCCGTTCGGTATCTCGGACTGACCCATGGCAGCACCTACATTTCAAATGGACAGTACAATGTGACTAACTCTTCCCCTGTCTAGCTCGCCTTTGAATTCCAGAGGCCAGACATGTGACTGACTAGGGCACCAGCCCTACTGTCATCCTTAATGCACCTCTCTAATAGCTGGCTGTCTATGTGCCATACCTGACGGTTTTTTAAATGCTTTCTTTCCCAAACCCATCGACTTCTTAAACGCATGTTACAGACTCATTTCTAGCCCTACTGGCATCATTGGTTGGGTGTAGTACTTAGGAATGTTTAATAATTTCAATTTGAGAATATGCCTAATAGTAGGTATATGGATTAATGGTACCATAAATATATTTATCGAGCTACGTCTCAAGGGTTACCTCGAAACACACCACAATCTGTCTTGCAGTATTAGACATACATGCTAAGAAAATACATATGATGTACTCGTGTTTGTTTTGTACAAATATACTAAACCGCGTTACTAAGCTGATGTTATTTAAAGCGAGAAAACCTGCTTTAGTTTGTGCTGTGTACCGTAATTATTAATGATATACTAATTGACCGATGCGCTTTGTGTGTGTGTGCGCGCAGCAGTGGAGGGATACTGCACCCCCGGCTCCACCCGAAAAAAGAAGGTGCGCTTTTTAGCGCAACACGACATTATGCTGCTGCGCAAGGTGGTGATGCAGAACCCATTTGCCCTCAAGGAGCCAAGGCACGTGTGGGCACGGATTGGCGAGGAGATGAACGCAGCTCTGCAGGACGAGTGCTTCGAGGTGGACTATCGGCGCTGCCGTGAGCGCACGGCCCTGCTACTGCACTACTACAAGAGGCAAAACTTCGCCGGACTCCGGAGGTGAGGACTGCAGGGGTCTACCCTAATTGGGTCAGTAGAAGCAGCTTTTCCCCTGTAACCAACATGGTCTATTCATTTAGTCCTTCTCCAAAACATAATACAGTTGTTCAAAGATGCCTTCAACCATATTTAGATGTTTAAGTGTCACTTTATGATGACTTTTCAGCACCAAAGTCATTCATCGCTAATTGAGACTTCAATCCATCATGCCCTTGGTTGGTAGAGTGAGCAGGTGAACTGCCAGTTAGATTCATTTTTTTTAATTTTTAGTCCTCATTTATGCAATCTTCATGGTTTTGGCAAGCAAGGTCACCTTGTATTAAGTAGTAGAGATAGACGCCCAGGATAGCGAGGCATGACCATGTCATAAAAGCCTACAAATTCTTTGAGTTTACCACCGCGGAGCCACCGTTGTGATTCCCTTGAACTTGTTTGATCGCGTTAGTTAGAATCATTGGACATCCCTTCCTACCTTATACCACGTTCCTGTCCCAGAGTTCCCAATGCTTCGTACGTTTGCTATCCCCTCTAAATTTATCCAATTTTCTAAACTTATTGACTGAACAATGCCAGTCTTCTACCTTAGGAGGGGATGGAAGAATCCAATTTATACACACCTCGCGTCTGGCAAGTAACATTAAAGTAAATAAAAGATATTTCTCATTTTTGTTTAAAACAATACTAGGTTCATTAGTGTCCAAAATGCCAAAAATAACAGTGAAAGTGCTTACCTTTATATTAGTATTTAAGGCTTTCTCAACAATCTTACCAATTTCATTCCAGTAAGTGTCAAGATGGGCACATAAGTAAAACATGTGGATGTCGTTTGCCTTTATCTCACCGCATTTAGGACACTTTTTCGTCACCTGGTTATTCATCTTAGTTAATCTTTCAGGCGTCCAATAAGACCTGTGCAAAGTAAAAGATGATTTTCCTAAGTGTTGCAGAATCTATAATATACCATAAAAAAGTGCAGGATACTTGCCAAAGTTGTTGCAAGTCTTGAGCCGGAAAGATATTCTTCCAGATGTCCTCTGGTGTTTTAAAATCAGCCTCGTCCCTCTGAGTCAGGTACCAATACCATTTCGAGATTTCTTTTCGAGCTGGGTCTTTTTGTATTTCTTCCTCCAATTTCCCGGTATAGTCTGATGTTGTCTCTTGTTCATTGGACCAGCTGACCAACTGGTAATATTTGAACCTTGAAATTTCTGTGTTGGTTCTTTCCAGTAACGTATCCCAGCTTTTTAAACCACTGTGATCTAAAAGTTCTCCCCATTTCAATATTCTTGCTCTTTTTAAAGGATCTGCTAGGGAGTCCTTCAGGCATTCTGGTGTTCCCGGAGAATTCTATATTGGTGCTGACAGACTGTAGTACGGGAACTTCCAGATTTTCCTTATCTCATACCATACTGTGTACGCTGACTTCAGTACCTTTAGCTTAATTTTTTTTAAATACTTAGGATGGCCAAACTTATAGAGACATTGGTCATGATCAGTTACTGCTTTCCAGTAGGCGGTGTAAAGTTCGTGCGATTGAAGAAGTATCCTGATGTTATTAAAATGGAAAGCTTTATAGTACATCATGAGGTCTGGGCTAGCTATCCCCCCTGATTTTTCTTTTGGCAGAGCTTTTTTCAAGCTATCCTTACTCCTCTAGAGGCCCAGATAAAGGTGTTTATTTCGCTCTGGATCTTTTGTATCCACTCTGATTTAAATTCCAGAGGGATAGCGTTGAAAACAAAGGTGAACTTTGGCAAGATGGCCATTTTGATAACATTAGATCCCCCCATAAAAGTAAGAGATAAGCAGCTCCATGATTTTAATAGTTTTCTCATCTCTTTAACTTTTAAGTCCAGATTTGCTTGGGCAATCTCATCGATGTTTTTTAGAACCTCTATTCCCAAATATTTAATTTTATTTTTGATTCTAACACTGGAGTGGTAGGGTTCCAATGCATGACCTCAGTCTTCAGATGGTTAATTTGATATCCAGAGATACTCCCAAAGTCTGTTAGTATATTCGTTATACTTTGGAGGGACTTATTTAAACTACTTGTGTAGATCATTAGGTCATCAGCATATAATGCCACTTTCAAATTCCAACCATTGAAAATAAAGGGAATAATTTCATGAACTGCCAGTTAGATTCATGATTTTCCAGATTGTTGTCAGTTTCTTGTCCCATTAGTGGTTATATTCCTGATCCCATGACGCTGTGATGACGGCTGCTGGGATGATGGTGTTCAGTTTGAAGCCTTTTTTTTTTTTTTTTTTTAGATAAGTGGCCTCTTCAGGGCTACCTTTTTGGGACCCTTATTGAGTGGAACAAGGAAAAGCACACCGTTTAATTTTTTATCTCATTTGCATAATAGGATCATAATTTTGAGTTAGAGATATTTTGGCCCTTGTAGACTTTGAGAGAGCAGAGAGAGAATTGTGAACTTGACTATTTGTGCTACTGGGATTAATAGGAGAGCGTTCAGCCTTTTTATTCCGTGCTTCTTTTTTCCTGAGATTCTTGCAGGATGTTGATTTGTTTTTTAATCTGAATTAGTTTTGGATCTGTTGGGAATTCTGTAACTTTTTTTTTTTTTGGATCACTATTGTTTGTGGTACAGTAAACCAGGCAAGGTACTAACCAGGCCCTCCTGAGTTCCAGTGGATAGGTAACTGCGACAGGGCTTTCCTGAGCATCATGACCTGGCCATCTGTATTCTTAACAATGTCATATACCTGAAAGGTGCTGCCAAGGTCCGACTCAAACATGACATTGAGGTTCTTTATTTATTTATTTTTTATTATTTTTACTTTGAGGTCGTGACACAATTTGCATGTCCCAGTACGAGGATACACTCTTGAGGTTTATTCAAACACAAATAACTTTTATTTTTTGAGAAGTCAAGAGGCATTCAGTTATTTCTCTTCAGATCCTCATGTAGTTGTATCTTGACATTGATGTTTTTTTTGGTAAGTACAAAGGAGGAACAATGAAATGCACTGTGCTTAGTGGGTACTGACGTAGACATCCCTGCAGCACTGGTTCTTGGATTGTGACCTCAATCCAGGAACTGGTCCCCATTCTTAAATATGTTTTAATTGACAACCGCACACTAGTGTAAAGGCAACATGTATGACAGTGTTTAGTTAGTTAACAAAACACAGCGTCTTGGTTTTTTTTTACACTTTTTTTCTGAATGAATCCTTTATATTATGAGTGAATATGACCGCCTATATGTGTTTCGTCCATCTAGACTTTTTCCAAAGCTTTATATGTCGTGAAGGATTTATTTTGCCTGATCTCTAAGAAGTAATACTGCATATTACAGAATGGAAATCTCTAATAAATGCATAAGTACAAATAATCTACGACTCTGCAGAAGAGTGTTCAGCTGTCGTGTCCTTGCATGTCATGAATATAGACTCTTATGTGAGTGTTTTGTTTGGGTACATTTGTGGAGGGTAAGGTCTTGTAATGATCATTACAGATGGCAGAGATTTTTTATTTATTTTATTTATCATCTTGCTTATATAGCACGGACTTCACCGCATGGGTAGCACAGCACTTCACATAGAAAGACAGATTTCATAGAACTAGATAACAGCACAGAGATTCACATCGCAGATGCAAAATTGCGAGGAAAATAGAACAAGAACAGAAGCTACCAGTAGCAAGGGATGGGTCCAATAATTATCCTGTTGCAGATGGAGCGTGAATAGTGAAGTTTTAGAGCCTTACAGAAGGCTAGGAAGTTTGCATTGCATCGCAGTTCTTCGAGGACGTTATTATAATCAATCAATCATGTCACTTATAAAGCGCACTACATACCCGCGAGGGTCTCAAGGCGCTGGGGGAAGAGGGGGGTGGTGCTGCTACTGATCGAAGAGCCAGGTCTTGAGGAGTCTTCTGAAGGCCAGTAGGTCTTGGGTCTGTCGGAGGTTGGTGGGGAGGGTGTTCCAGGTCTTGGCGGCGAGGTGGGAGAAGGATCTGCCGCCGGCGGTCGTTTTCCGGATGCGGGGGACTGTGGCGAGGGCAAGGCTGGTCGAGCGGAGCTGGCGGGTGTGGGTGTAGAAGCTGAGTCGTCTGTTGAGGTAGGCTGGTCCGGAGTTGTGGAGTGCTTTGTGTGCGTGGGTGAGGAGCTTGAAGGTTATCCTCTTGTTGACAGGGAGCCAGTGCAGGTCTCTCAGGTGGGGTGTGATGTGGCTGCGTCGGAGGATGTCGAGGATAAGACGTGCAGAGGCGTTCTGGATGCGTTGCAGCCGTCTCAGGAGCTTAGCCGTCGTTCCTGCGTAGAGGCGTTTCCGTAGTCCAGCCTGCTGGTGACGAGGGCCTGGGTGACTGTTTTTCTTGTTTCGGTGGGGATCCACTTGAAGATCCTGCGGAGCATTCGGAGGATGTTGAAGCAGGATGAGGAAACGGTGTTGACCTGCTTAGTCATGGAGAGGGTGGGGTCGAGGATGACCCCTAGGTTGCGTACGTGGTCGGTGGGTGGCGGGGCTGTTCCCAGTGATGTTGGCCACCAGGAGTCGTCCCAGGCTGAAAGGTTGGAACCAAGGATGAGGACCTCCGTCTTGTCCGAGTTCAGCTTCAGGCGGCTGGTCCTCATCCATTCGGCGACGGCCTTCATTCCTTCGTGGAGGTGGGCTTTGGCGGTGTGAGGGTCTTTGGTGAGGGAGAGGATCAGCTGGGTGTCGTCGGCGTAGGAGATGATGTTGAAGTTGTGCTGTCGGGCGACGTGGGCGAGGGGTGCCATGTAGATGTTGAACAGCGTTGGGCTGAGGGAGGAGCCTTGGGGTACGCCGCAGATGATCTTGGTGGCCTTGGATCGGAAGGGGGCGAGGCGGACGCTTTGTGTTCTGCCGGAAAGGAAGGATGTGGTCCAGTCCAGGGCCTTCTCTTGGATCCCGAGCGTCGTGAAGGCGTGTTCGTAGTGTGTGGTGGCAGACCGTGTCGAAGGCGGCTGATAGGTCCAGGAGGATGAGGGCTGCTGTTTCTCCGTTGTCTAGCAGGGTCCTGATGTCATCGGTGGCGGCGATGAGGGCGGTTTCGGTGCTGTGGTTGCTGCGGAAGCCGGACTGGGAAGGGTCCAGGATGATGTTCTCCTCGAGGTAGCGGGTCAGTTGTTTGTTGACGATTTTCTCGGTGACCTTCGCGGGGAACGGGAGCAGAGAGATGGGTCGGAAGTTCTTGAGGTCCTTGGGGTCTGCCTTGGGTTTCTTGAGTAAGGCGGTGATCTCGGCGTGCTTCCAGCTTTCCGGGAAGGTTGCTGTCTCGAAGGAGATGTTGATTATTTTCCGGAGATGGGGCGCGATGGCTGTACTGGCTTTGTTGAAGATGTGGTGAGGGCACGGGTCTAGCGGTGAACCGGAGTGGATGGTGTTCATGATCTCGCTGGTGTCCTCGTCGTTGATGTTGGTCCAGGAGAGCAGGCGGTTGGTGGTTGTGGGGGCAGTGGTCTCGGTGGTTGCCGGGGCGGTCGTGGTGTTGAAGCTGTCGTGGATGTCAGCGATTTTGCGGTGGAAGAAGGTGGCCAGTGAGTCGCACAGGTCTCGCGACGGCTGGATGTCGTTGGTGTTGGAGCTGGGGTTGGAGAGTTCCTTCACGATGTTGAAGAGCTCTTTGCTGTTGTGTGCGTTGTTGTCTAGGCGGTCTTTGAGTGAGGCCCTTTTGGCGGATCTGATGAGGTGATGGTGACTGCGGGTGGCGCTCTTGTGGGCGGCGTAGCTGTCCGCTGTCCGTTCGTGGAGCCAGATCTTCTCCAGTTTTCGGCATGTTCGTTTGGAGGCCTGGAGGTCTTCGGTGAACCAGGTGGCTTTCTTGCTGGTGTGGCTGTTGGGCGGATTCTTGAGCGGGGCGAGGTGTTGGCGCAGTCGTCGATCCACTGTCTGAGGTTGCGGGCGGCGGTGTCGGGGTCGGAGGGTTCGGCGGGTGGGCCCAGGGCGAGGGTTGTGGTTAGCTGGTCTTCCGTGACTCTGCTCCAGCAGCGGCGAGGCATTTGTTCGGTGCGGTGGTGCGTGGTGGGCTTCCTGTAGGTGAAGTGGATGCAGTGGTGGTCAGTCCAGTGGGGTTCGGAGGTGTGGTTGAAGGAGACGTGTGGGCTTGCGGAAAAGATGGAGTCTAGCGTGTGGCCGGCGGAGCTTGATAGGAGAAAGCTTAGGGAGTTTTTGATATATTTTTTTTACTTCAGTTTCGTGAAATAGTGTTTTGTGTCTAATGTTTCTCTGGCCTCTTGTGATGTGGAGCTTGTTTTTTAGGTATGAGTAGGAGGGCCAGCTAAGGTGAATCGCCTTGTGAGTGAACAGACTATTTTGAATTAATTTGTAGCCTCATGTAGCAGCCTGTGTAGGTCTCTTTAATTTAAATGGATGTAATGTCTATTTTTTTTTTGCTCCCTTCCCCAAGTGCAAAGCAGTGTAAGATGGCTGAGAGGTGCTGCCGAGTATTTGGGGAGGCCAGCTAGCATGGTGTTGGCATCATCAAGGTGAGATTGCACCAGTGAATGAACCGGTTTTAGCCAGCTAATATATGTGGGTTTGCACAGTTATTTTCAGGTCGATGACAAATAAGAACGATTTAGCTAAAGAGATGCCAAGAGAGGAGAGTGTATTGAAGCCAAAATTGTACAGAGGAAAGGGTTCTTTTTAATTAGAGATGGCCTGCGGAATACACTGCTGTGGTCCTTCCAGTAATTAAATGCCAACGAATAGCTTAACATGGTCTTCAGTTTACTGATCCTTATTATACTAGAGACAAGGAAGGTGTCAGACTTCTTCCTAGATACTTGAACTAGCAGGGACCGGTCAACATCAGACAAGATTCTAAGCGCTGCCTACAAATTAGGACACTGGTTACTCAATCTACGATGTAGAGTTGCTCACTCACGTTACCTTAATTTTGTGGTAGCTGAATCGAGCAGTCAGAACTGAGCTCAGTGGAGGCAATGGTGCAGGTTTAGGTTATAAACAGTACAATATAGTTATAACAGTTGCAATCGCACATAGGTCCTGCCAGTGTTGTTGTTATTATTATTATTATTATTTTTTTTTTAAATAATAGGGTCAACCCTTTAACATTGTGTGGCTGTATGTAAATCACACAGATCAATAAAGCACCGATATATCACAAAAGAAATTCAGTTGTACCACTCTGCATCCACTTTATGTATATTTACGGTTTGTGATCACATGCAGTGCTATGATGTTTGTAATTATTTTGAGAACTCCGAGGATCGTCGTCCTACAACCAAAAACAGTACTTCCTAATACGGTGTTCATGATTTCTAGCAAAATTACGCTAAAAGCAACGCTGTAAGGATTGTAAAGGAATACAATCAATTTGTCGAATTGTTTATGCTAAAGATTTATGGGGGTTGGGGAGCCTTGCTTTGTCTCCCAGTTTAGGGTTAAGATTTGCAAATGCACTTCGGGGATTTATGCCTAGGTGGCACAAACTGATGCATACTTTGGGTGGTCTGCTTGAGAAGGAACCCTTATGTATTGATTCCAGACTGATCTTGAATTCGAAGAATCAATAGAAGATGTTGTGGTAGATGGGTTACCTTTGCAGTCACCTTGTAGACAGGTGCCATCTCCAATGTTATATTCAGCTTTTGTACAACAAGATGTCCATGATTATCTCAGGATAACCCTATCATGCCCCTACAATATTATCACAGTCGGTCTTCTATTTGTACTCGTTCTGATATTCACAATCATCATTATTTAAGCAGTGAGCCATATTACTTTTATTTTTTTAATATTAATGGTCAATAAAAAAGAATTGATACAAGGTGGGGTGGGCTATTAATACCCCAGGACTTAATTTACATGAGGAATCACCCATGGTGCTCTTACTGCTGACCAAAACTACTCAAATTCCACCAGCCAGGATGTTGAAAAATGTGGTCCAGGGCCACCTTGTGTCTATTTATTGTGTCTACCCATTTATAGTCCCTTAAAGGTCAGCAGATCCTTTCAATTTAGGGGCTTCTCAAACTTGGCAAAAAAAGAAAGAAAATACGGTTATCATGAAAGGGGGGTGGTAATAGTTCTAGAGTTACACTGACTTGTATTGGCTCATTGGCAGTATTGATTGCTTACCCTATGAGGGCAATACCCCTATGCCCACAACTATGAAATATATTTAAGTAAGGTAGAGTAAGCAATTTTCAAAAATAGTAATAAACATGTGGTTTGATATTCCTTGAGTAAAGTAGTGGTATACATATTAATCGTCACATACGTTTATTTTTATGCAGATGAAAACAAATGAAAGCCTTTATTTAATTGCAAGGCATCAGAGGACTTAGATCAACCGACACATGCTTCGCCTCTGAATGGCGCACAGGCCTGGGGATTTTTATAAGCATTATTAGTTACAGAATTACAGGAATTCCATTCATGGACATATATGTATATGTCACATAAAAAAAATATGAGGAGAAGCAAACGATAAATACAGATGAACATTACATACAAGCGAAAAGGAGAGAGAAAAATAAAGAAACAAGCATAATTATAAATATGTATTAAGAAATAGTATATGCATTTGCATCTGTGTTTCATGTACTACAATTCGTGCTTGGAAACCACTCCATGCTTTTCGTTAAAGACTTTATAATTTTTTTTTTTAATAAAAAGAGCACCAACTGGAACGCATTGTAGCACATGAAACACGGATGCAAATGCATATAGTATTTCTTAATACATATACTCAGGGCACAAGTCCTAAAAATAGAAGTGGGGGGACTAACCTAGTTAATCTGTATGCAAGTGGCATCCCAGTGCTTGGCATCGCAGCGCGTGACATCACGGCGCGTGACATCACAGGAACTGGCATCACAAGAAGTGATATCAGATCTTAAGCCCTCACATATATGCTTAGCAGGTGTATCATGAGTACATTTGAGCACATTTCGAATATACTTGCAAACCCTCCTGATTTAGGCAGAAGATTCACACTTTTGTACGCTACATATAAAACAATGTTACCTTTTGTCAGCGTTCAGCTTTCTATAGCCATAGTGCTTTAAAAGAAATCGTGATATTTAAATCATTACAACGCCTCCTCAAGGGTAATAAGCGTATATAAATGCAATTTATTTTGTGCAAATACTGGGAAAGATCAACACATCTGACTTCTAACAGTGCATGCAAATCTCCTAAACAGAGCCTGAACAAAGTGAAAAGCTGCCTCTTTAAAGTATGTGTGAAGTGCTAACAAGGTGTGAGCCTTTGTTTCTCCTCTGCTGCATTTGCATCAGGTGTGAGGCTCCTGACTGCTGCCAGCCAGGAGACTCCAACAAAAGGAGGCTTGATGACCCCTGAGACTCGGCCTTTGTTATGGCCGAGTATCCCAGCAGGAGTCAGAAATAAGAGAGCCCCGTCCCCGCCTGCACGTTGTTGTGATCGAAAGCAGACAACAACGTGCAGGCGCTGCTGAATGTGTCCCGGTGTTTGGAAGTTACACCGGGACGAATTCAGCATCTTTTTTAGTGGGGCCCAACTTCTTGGCAGGGTGGACGGCATCCACCCTGTGAAAGAAGTGGGGGGACGCCGTCCACCCGCGTGGACCCCCGACTCGTGCCCTGCATATACTTATATTTATACTTTATATTCATACTCCTATTTATAAATTAGGCTTGTTTCTCTTTTTTTTCTCTCCTTTTCACTTGTATGTAATGTTCACCTGCATTTATCGTTAGCTTCTACTTTTCATTTTTCTTTATGTGACATATGTATGTACATGCATGGAACTCTTGTAATTCTGTAACTAATAATACTTAAACAGCCTTGAAAAATCCCCAGGCCTGCACACCAATGAGGGGCGAAACACATGTTGGCTGGTTTAAGTTCTCTGCTGCCTCACAGTTAAATAAAAGGCTTTCGTTTGTTTTCAACTTGTGATGATTAGTACGCAATCTCTGATCACTATCTTACTCAAGGAATTTCAAACCACGTTAATTATTATTATTGAGATTTGCGTACTCTACCTTACTTTAAAAAAAAAAATGCAGGGGAACAGAGAAAGGATAACTGGTAGGAAGAGCTTCATTCTTACATTTGGGCAGAAGCAGGGCACGAGTCGGGGGTCCACGCGGGTGGACGTCGTCCCCCCACTTATTTCACAGGGGGGACGCCGTCCACCCTGCCAAGAAGTTTGGCCCCACTGATAAAGATGCTGAATTCGTCCCAGTGTAATATCTAAACACCGGGACACATTCAGCAGCGCCTGCACGTTGTTATCTGCTTTCGATCGGCAACAACGTGCAGGCAGGGGCGGGGACGGGGCTCTCTTATTTCTAACTCCTGCTGGTTCTTAACAAAGGCCTCTGAGGGGTCATCAGGCCTCCTTTTGTTCGAGACCCCTGGCTGGCAGCAGTCAGGAGCCTTGCACCTAGAAGCAAATGCAGCAGAGGAGAAACAAAGGCTCACACCTTGTTAGCACTTCACACATACTTAAGAGAGGGAGCTTTTCACTTTGTTCAGGCTCTGTTTAGGAGGTATGCATACACTGTAAGAATATCAGATGTGTTGGTCTTTCCCAGTATTTGCACAAAATAAATAGCATTTATATAGGGCTTACTACCCCTGAGGAGGCATTGTAATAATTTAAATATCACTATTTTTTCTTTTAAAGCACTATGGCTAGAAGAAGCTTTACGCTGACAAAAGGCAACATTGTTTTATGTGTATATGTGTAGCGTACAAAAGTGTGAATCTGCTGCCTAATTCAGGAGAAGTATACTCGAAATGTGCTCCATTGTACTCATGATACACCTGCTAAATATGTATGTGAGGGCTTAAGATCTGATGTCACTTCTTGTGATGCCACTTCCTGTGATGTCACGTGCCGTGATGTCACGCGGCGTGATGTCACTTGCTTACTGATTAACTAGGTTAGTCCCCCCACTTCTTTTTTTTAGGACTTGTGCCCTGGGCAGAAGACAATGGAATCATCATACTGGGGTATATATCTCATTAGGAGCAAATCAGAGGGATGCCGGAAAACTAGGCTACACCATCCATTCAGATTATTAAGAACAATATAAAGTGCCTGGATTATAATTATGCAGGAAGTCTCAAACAACAGTGGACATTGTCATGACGTTACCCACCCAGAGGTGGCATGCTTCATCACAGGGCCTTTCACCGTGTTAGAAGAATACTATCAGTCTGGGCTACAAGCCTGTTAAATAGAGGTGCTCTATACAGTGGAAATGTCAACTGCAGTGTGATATTAGGGGCCTAAAAGTTCTATTATGGGATGAAACAAATGCTGAATGCAGATGGGTAAATATTAAAAAGACCTGTTGGTAGATTGACAAACCTTATTATGGTCTCCAGTGTGTAGGAGTAAAATAAAGGGAGATTTTAACCCTAGTAAATGCCATAGATAAGTGCCGGGAGATTTCTTCAGGCCTGACCCTCTTTGAATGTACTGCTCATATATATATATATATATATATATATATATGCAATATAAATTTATAGTTAAAAAATGTAATTACAAAGCCTAGTTGTCCATTTGTGGAACTATGTGTCCATTTTGGGTGGCCCTGGTGTAAACAATGTATTGAGAGCTCTGTTCCCATTTTGGATGGACCTGGTGTAGACAATGTATAGAGAATCAGGAGACAAACATTAAACAATGCTTTTTCACATGATATTTCTTAAGGTAAAACCCTAGTAGGTGCCACTGCACACACATCGAAAGTATGATTGTGAGTACGCAACATGCACATGACAACCCTCAGCCCCCGTTTTATGTTTTTTTCAAAATGACAACACAATATTGACTTTTTATTCTTACCCTGGAAAAGATAACACTGCCTCTCTCAGCATGTCAGAGAGGAGGAGACGGAGCTGTAATTATAGTCAACTTTTCTCAGCCACCACTTTTTAGACCGTCAATGCCATTTTGGCCACAAGTCCCCTGGGCTTTTCCACCGATTTCCTTCCGGTATGTATATTATCCTTACAGTAACAATTGTGGTTCGTTTTTAGATAAAATCGAAGGAAGAGGCCGCTTAAAAAGACAAGGCTCATCACAGGTGCATTGGAACCCTCCAGCATCACCACCACAGACACAGAGCCAGTTGAGGGAACAACAAGTCTCTATCAATCATGCAACAAACTAGTTATTATTCTGAGTGATAAAATATTAAACAGTAAAGAACATGACGTACTAAATAAAGGTTTCTGTTTTGTCACCAACAGTAATGGTGATGAGCTCATGACATACTCTGAACTGGCAACATTCTTTCGAAAATAAGGTTAAAAGTTTTTTTCAATACAGTGAGGTTTGTCCACCAGAAAGCAACACAGGCCTTAAGAAAAATTCTACCTTTATCCCTCCCCACACTTGATCCCTCCAGAAGTGACTAATTTTAAACAGGTACTACTTGCAGATGTTACAATCTTTATCAAAGAACCATAGACGCCCATTTTTTCCATTGCGAAATTGAGTTATTTATTTGAAGAGTTTTATATAGCGCTGTAAAGACCCGAGGGTATCGGAGCACTTTATAGATAACCAAGTCAGTTTTAAAGAACATTGATTACAAAGTATGAAATCATTGGAAGTTGGATCAAAATAAATCATAGAGAATAAGTTAGCTCATTAACAACAGATCATAAAGCTGGCTGACAAAGGGAAGCGATATAGTTGCTTTGCTTCTCTGATTACAGGAATGAATGACTAAGATGGTTGAATGATGATCAGAATTACTTGAAGATCTCCAAAGATCCCCTGCCCTTAGATTAAAATTGAGAAATAAACAAACCTCGAAAGAGGGCATTGAAAACACAATTTGATTATTAAACACAAGGCTGAGTTCCTACAGACGGACAAACCTATTGCACAATATATGTATATTTGACGGAAAATACACAAATTGAGATTTATGCCTAGGGGGAGATCTAGTATCTGGTTTAGGCTCCATTCTCGAGCCGTTCTCCCGATTTACTGACTTCTTCTTGAGACCATTAATCAAGACCATGCCTTACCTCCTTCAAGACACAAAGGATGTACTTAATCTTAAAGAAGTCCTATCCTTTAACCCCCCACACCCTCTTTTATATCTTTTAGCAGACGCAAACATGTACAAGTAAAAATGAACCCACCAACAGCAAACACAATATGGTCAGAAGGCATGTGGTGTCCTCAGAGTAGGGCACCTGGCCCCGGCAATCTTTCCCAACTTGACCAGGTGGTGAGACACCAGACAATCGGAGAGGACACTGGTAGGCCATCATGTTCAGGGAGGACCACATCAAGTCCCTCATTCCACTTCCTCAAACGATGATCTACTATCGGCATTATCTTGTGATGATGGGGCACCCGGGCTGCCACGTGTTTTTTGAAGGAAAGTGAAAACATCCTTCAGCTCTGTATACACTTGTGTCTTGCCTTTACATGTAAAGCACAGCGAGCTGGATATAGCATAGCTTATTGTATGCCACCTTCTTGGAGTTTTTGCTTGACAGGGAGGGATTTTCTCTGGGCTTCCTGCCCTGATTGTGTAAAGTCCGGGAAAAATGAAATGCCTGTCCCCTCATATTAAATCTCCGTCGCCTCTCTGGCCAGTCGTAAGAGTTGATCCTTATCTCGATAGTTAAGAAATTTGGCAATGATGGGCCTTGGGGGTGCCCCTGGTATAAGTCTTGGGGCCATAGATCTGTGCGTCCGCTCCATGACCAACGTCTTCGAAGAGGTGTCTGAGACAAAGCGGGTCAGTAGCGTTTTTTCGATATAATCTTTGGTGCGGCCCGACACTGTAAACTCAGAGAATCCAGTAATACGGACGTTGCTCGTCACAAGCGAGCTTCCAAGTCCTCATTGTTTAACTTGATACGGTGGAGTTCCACCTGCATTACTTTTACCATGTTGGATTGTTGTGGGTGGTCCTCCTCTGTCTGAGAATCTTTGTTCAGCGACAGCGATGCGCATGTGTTTGTCTAAGCGGTCTTTCATATCATTCATTCTTTGCGTTAGAGTCAATCTTAGAATTTATGGCGGTGAGGCTTGATTTCATCTCTTATAATAGGGCCGTGATGTCCCCCGACGAAAGGGAGTCTCCATCAGCTGTGACCTCTAGATGGGATGGGCAGGCAGCCTACATTTCCAGATGTCTAGCGCTCTTCCTGGCATCAAACACCAGACTGGATTGTTTAGTATCAGACTTGCCCATGGTGTGGTGGTGGGGAGAGGTGTTGGGGGATCGGGAGTGGAGTATGGGTTTTTGGGACCCCCTTGGAAGCAAGATTTATTTGAAGCGTAAGTGACTCCCCCTGTCCCAAGTTCTAAAACAAGTCCCTGCTTGTGTGTGGTATGAAGCCACCCATCCCGCCCGTAAACAAGCTATATTTGAGAAGGTGGTCCATGTGCAGTCTCCTCATGTCAGGTGTTCTTTAAAGTATGAGGCAAGTGAGCCATGACTCCAAGGCCTGTGGCAGGAGAGTCCAAGCAAGCAGCATTAGTTGTGGTTCAGCTGCAACCCCCCAATCCGCAATCCTGTAGCCTGCGCTCCACCCCACCCCACCTCACCTCTCAGCGGGCCGCCCGTCTTTGCGCCACCAAGTGGCCCATCAATGTCACAGCAAGATTGGCTGTAGATAGGGTGTCCCCGTACCCCTACCAGCCACACAGTCCAGCAATTCTCCACCCTCGAGCCAACAGGGAGCGCCACAGGCCACTTGAATTCTGTCCACCGCTCCGCTGCCTCTGCGCAATCCCGATCGAGGGGAGGAGGGGTTCATGTTGCTGAACTTTGCAGGATGGCGCCAGCACCTTACAATATGTGGTCCACAGCTCCTCAAACAGGCTTTGCAGCCATGTCCGGCTGCCTCTGCCTGTGTAGCTGCAAGCAGCAGATTCTTCCGGCCAACATATTCTTCCTGTCGATTTCACCTTTGGATTCTAGATACTCATGAACCATAGAGTACAGTACCCTGAGTCAAAGTTCTTTTCTCAGCTATTTATGAAGTACAAAAGCAGATTTCTGAACGCGAACAAGATCACCTACACACATTATGCTGACCTCTTGGAGAGAGGCTAGACAGCATGTAGAACAATGCAGTGATAGCTCAGTCTCAATCAAGCATTGGCATAGCCAGTAGGTCTCACTTTTGGGACCTATTGGCTTTGTCAATTGTTTTTAGCAATGCTGGACAGCATCCCCCATTGCTGTGCATGGCTAAAGAAAAATAAAAAAAAGACTCACATAATTTTGTAGTCGCACGCATGTTCATGGCTACAAGCTGACGCAGCCTCTTTTTTCTGTTTATTCACCAATCCAACTATGATTGGCACAGAAAAAGGAAAAAAAGAAATAAAAGCATTTTTTGGGGAAAGCGGGTGGCGGACCACGGAAGCACCACAGGGGCCAAGCAGGAAGAGGGAAACAAAACAGGTGGGGAGGGGGTTAGAAGCACCACTGGGGTCTGGAAACAACACAGAGAGCACAAGGGGATCAACATGGAGTGCAGAGGGTGCGTGAGAAAAGCAAGCTGGAGAGTGAGAGAAAGCATTTGTAGGCGGGTGAGGGTAGAAGCATATGGGGAGAAAGCAGCATGGGCCAAAGGAGCACACCGGGGCAAGGGAATCACAGGGGGTGTGGGTGGGGGGAAGCACCCAGGCAAGAGAGAGCAGCCCGGAGAGAGGAAGAGAAGTACACTTGGAAGACAGTTGGAAAACACATGCAATCTGATAGAGCACTTTAAACAAAAAAGTAGCACTTGAAAAAGCGAGTAGTGTAAGGACACGGTAATGTGTCCATGCTCCAGGGGAGGGACAAACAAGAAGAGGAGGTGAAACCCACATACACTAATGAATAGGAAGTAAGCAAATGAAAGTGGCAATTAGGTCAGCCAATGATAAGCAATGGACATGCTCCAAGCCCACTGTAAACCAACAATACCCTTCTCAGCAGGCAGCAAATGCGTTATATAGTAGTCTAGTAGGTGAGAGCCAAAAATGGGTATCTGGTGGTATACAGTCAGAAACTAAAAACAGCTTACCTTCCAGTACTGCTCACAACACAGCTTCTCAAACTCCCTCCCCGAGCTACTTTTCTAAATGTTTGAAGACTTCTAATACATAAATATTAACTAAATAAAATAACATTTATTGAACTCTCCCAAACATGACAACCATGAATTTACGTGTTAAGGTTTGGAGAGGGTCTATTTAAAAATAAATAAATTAATATGCAGAAGAGAATTAACAAAAATAAGCATTGGCAAAGCAAATAAATTTTGTCTATGCAAGAGCTATTGGATTTGTCAATGTCTTTTAGGCAGGTTGTACAGCAGCACAGCTGCTAAACAGCATGGCTGAAAGTTATTTTTTTAAAAAGCTCTCTGACACGGCCAGCGCTGATTACGTGGGGCAATGATCTGTTTTCCTTGTATGGGGTTATTCTCTGCCTTCACAAAAAAAAAACTTTTCAGGATCAAATGAAAAGAATACTTTGTCTGCAAACGTAACCAACAAAAAAATAAAATACACATTTATGCATCAATGTTTTTTTTATTGGGGACAGGAAATGTGAGCCAAAGGCTGAAAGGTTCTGCACAAAACAAAAATTAATCAATAATAACAAACATAAATGATACTTGGCATCCATAAATGCCTGTGAGGGCTTCCGTCTACTTAAAGCCGTCTGAAGTTCTCAAAAGCAAGAAGGATCATGGAATGGCTGTGATGTCTGAAACTCACAATTACAAAACAAGCATTCAAGGAAAAAATTAACTTATTTAATTATCTTACCTCTGAGCTCAAGGTTGCTGTGCTTGTCCCGCATGCAGACTGCGCCAAAAAGGCCGTGGAGAACATGGAGCGCAACGCTGTTGGCATGTTTGTAGCATCTTGAGACCCGTTGGCGTGACTTCTGTTTTCTTTCTTTTCCTGGTGCGATGGGAGGGGGCAAGCAACCAAGGGGAAGGAGGATGATGTGGGTGGCGGACAGGGCAAGCAACAATGAGGATGGGGCGGACCGGGCAAGTAGCAACGCACAAGGGTGTGGAAGGGCAGGCAGCAATTTGAGAGGCAGGAGGGAAGCAGGAGGTGCAAGTAAAAGGAAAAACATATACCTCTGAAATTAAATGTGACACTGGTCCAAATGTTAATTCTGAAAAACACATACTCTATAGAATCAGTCTAATACGAAGGGAGTATGTTTATAGCTCCATCATCAATAAAAGCGACAGGAGACCAAAATGTATGTTTTGGAAACTGGTCATATGAACCAAAGTTTCGTTATTGCTAGTTGTTTGCTTTCAGCTCTGGGAAATACTAGGAAGCATGAGCGTCAACTTTGATGGTTTCAAGTTGTCTTGCAAGAAAAAGCACACAAAAAACTAAGTTTCACAATCCGATTGCAAGCAGCACAGAAGAACCCCACTAAAGAAATCAGTCATTACTTGGTCCACGCTTTAGGGAGGAAAACAAACACATGGAGACAAAGTGAAGATGACACACATTGACACATGCTCACCAATAAAAAGGAAGCATGATAAGAGTGATAATGAAGCCAACCAAAGGTGAGTAATGGGCGGGGTAGAAGCCCCTTTTGAAGAGTTAAAACATTTTGTTTTTATGGAACAGGCGTTGTCTCAGGCAGACTTAAAAGGAACAATATTTTTGTGCATATGAATGTTTGGCAGGTTAAAGTATTATGATGTAAATTATAGTAAACTTAGAACTATTTACTTTATTTTACAAGATGTCATGGCACAGGTAGACTTGATCGTGACAGCACATAACTTGAGTGTGACTGAAGCCAGCAATATTTTGGATAACCATGACTATTTGTTTATGTTGATACATTTTATTTTAGCTCTGTGACACCCAGGGGCTTGTTACCACTGCAAGGAGACCTAAATAAATCAACAAGAAGAGCAGTGCAAACTATAGCCTTTAATTAGGAAAGTGTTGGGTTTATAGCTTTTTCCTGAATTTGATCTTGTCTTGTGTGTTCGTAAGGTCAGGTGGAAGTGCATTCAGCAGTGTAGGGTATGTCTGGTGAAATGGCAGCTGTGAGAGTAGATGCTAGTTAGTTTAAAGAATCTTCAGATGGACCACTAAAATGGATTGCCTGTTCCAAATGCAGATTGTGATTTTTTTCCATTTGAAGAAAATTGGACATTGTTCGTAAAATGCTTGGTGTACAGTACATTTGATCTTAAAATTCAATGCATTTCTGCACAATATGAAAGTGAAGAGAGGTTCTGATGTGGCCCCAGCAGCACCTCTGTAATGGTACGAGGATCATCAGAGCATCTAGTCTTTGGGAGATAACCAAATAAGGTTACCACTTCGTAGGACAACAAACGCGGATAGGAATCTTGATTACAACACTTGAGACTCGAAAGATATATTCTTGTTACAATGGACCCCTGGGTTTTTCGCCATAGGCACCGGACGATGGCCATAATGCCACTTTCCTTTGATTACGTTGTGCTTTGAAATTTGTGGATCTTTTTTATCTAATGCAATAGTACGTTACTACAAAAACATTAGAACATTGGTAAGCTTAATTTGTGAGATGACAATGTTTTGAAAGCATTACATAGCTTATAATGACTTGCACGAATGAGTGAACTACTTAAGAGAAGCACAGCTTCACTTATAATATTGACACATCTATTAATTTCAAATGATTCTTCACTCTAAAAGCACCTGTGATGAAGGGTGCCCAGACCCCTCTGAGTTCTGGCCATTATCTCCCATCCCAGAGATGACCCCCTATCTTTTGACTATCACAATGGCAAGTATGAAAACACTTTGCAGCAGACCACTACCACTCTATTCCTGTCATCCTCCCATTTCTGTTGAGAGTTATGCTTCTTATCTAGAACCTCTTGCTTTTATTGGCCCTCCCTCTACAAGCCCGTAGCTCATCCCATACCTGTTAGCTCTCATCCTCGTATGGATGATATTATTCAATTCCTATTGTCCCAAGTCCTGCCATCCACATGTTAACCCCATTCTTGAGGTTCTCACATTCCTTTCCCCGAGATTGTCCAAAGCATTTTAGGTAGCACCGTCCATTATGGAGGTCACTTGATGTCTACTGTCCCTCAACGTCCCTTAGCTAAAGTACCCCTCTTATAATTTTGTTTTTCAACCCATTTGTAAAATGCCATATGTAAGATCGCCGTTAATTGGTATTCAATATTTCATCCCTGACCGCCATCCCCACGTTTTCTGCTGCCACCCCTCAACACTCCCTCACCAGAATGATCAGTTTGTTTTCCTGTCCCTAGGTATGGCACTGAGTCACTGTACATGGAGAAGGAGGACCTTCTCCATCAAGTTATGGAGCTGGAAGCGGGAAAGAGCCTGCCAATGGCCGCTGAGAGCCACTACAAGGAAAATCCAGATGATGCAGTGGCAGTAACCATTACAGAGGAGACGCTGAGGAAAGCTCAAGAAGACAGCCTATGGCAGCAACCAGGTTTGGATACCCCTTGATCATCCTATAGAACAGGTCAAGCTGCCAGTATGTGATTGCCAGTTTTGCCTTTTGCATCTAAGTACAACCTGAGAGTCGTCTTAAAAGGGGCCAGCCCGTAAATGATGTTACAGTACTTTTCAAAACCCAAGTAGACTGTGTCACACAAAAAAATATTCTGGAATGCCTGTTGTCTATTATTAGTGATACAATACTAGGTAAAGATAACTGGTTTTATTCCTACCATGGACGACCCCTTTAAGAACAGCATTCTGTCGAACTGTATCATTGAAGGGAATAAAAGATGTCTCCCAGTGCTCTTTGGTTCTCCTTACCCTTTTTTCCAGCGAGGCAGGAGTAGCCTGCTTGCAGACGGGAGTGAAAAAAACCTTTTCTTAAAAAAAAGAAAATGCAGTGATATTAAAACTTTTACTTGGCCCCCTGCAGGTTCTTCATTAAGTGTTTTTCTTTTCTTTTTTTCACCTTTCACACTTTTTGGCAGAGGTCAGGGCCTTCTTTCTCTGGGCACTTCCCCCTTCTTGTACAGTACTTTGCTTCTTTCGCCCCTTTCTGAAAAGAATGGGGTCTCAATTTTTCTGTATCTGTAATTGGATAAGGAAAGAGAAACATTGCCCCTTCTTCCCATGTTGTTGTCACTAGGCCTAAAGCATTACATTTAGTGGTGTTTACCCTCACACTGCTTGACTGCCATGTCGGGAGAACTTTAATTCAGAGGGGGCTCCCCTGTGAAGTACGTGAAGGGGCCACCCCTCACACCCAGACAGACTTGCATCACAGTGGACCCATTGATCAGCGGGGAATGTGGGACGCTGTATTACGCCCCTGCTTTCATGCTGTGATTTTTGTCATTTTTGTGCTGGAATTCAACCCATGTCATAGAGAACCTATCTCTTTTTTTTTTGTTCTGTTTATTAAAGATTTTTTCATTTTGTAGACATGTATACAGAAACGTACATCGTCAATAAAAGCACCATACAAAGCCAATAGGTAGTCATAAAAACCAGATAATGAATCAATAATGTAGCGGCAAGGTTACATCAATGAGCATAGACAAAATCGGCAATAACTTTTAGCATATCCCTTCAGCTATAACATCTTCTCCCCCGTCAAAGAAAGGGGTTGTACGATCGCGTTATGGTGCATCGTAACTACAACTATGTAACATGCAAAAATTTACATAATCACATTTCGTATGGCTTCACTCCGCCATATCACATGAATCCGCGTATAGAGTCAAACATTTTTTATAAGAACACCAAACATGGGGGGGGGGGGGGGGGGAAGAAAAAAAACTATCAGGGAAGAGGGTGGGAAGGGACGCAAGAGCTGCAGTAAGGGAGGGAGGGAGGGAAACCAAGATCCCCGGCGTCATGAAACAAAGTCCTATCGGCTACCCATGAGTGCAAAAACAAACTGTTGGGAAAAATTATCATCCAATAGAAGGGACAGAGGTCCTAAGCCACATATCAATGCGCAATTCAGAACATGGGTCTGCTCAGGCCAACCTCGCTAGTTTTCAGGAAGGGAAACATCTAAAGGAACATCCGACATTAACAACCACTGTAACGCACACAGCATGGTATTCCATTCAGTGGAGATGGGGAATTTACGCAAACCCAGCGTGTCCTCCCGTATCAGGGAGACCGCCTCAGCCTTCACCCAATTCAGCATGGAGAGAAGCCAAGCTTTCGTCGGAGGTGACTCCTCCGATTTCCACCTACGGTTGCTCAAGCGCTTGGCCACAATAAAGCCCAGATCAAGAAACCTGGTGGATGCTTTGGATTTTTTATTTCTAGGAAATACGCCAGTGATGCACGTCTCCCATGTCCTCGGCACTTCCCTATCTGTGCAGGTGGCTAACGCTTCCAGTACCCCTTCCCAATAAATCTGCAAAACGGGACAGGACCAGAGCATGTGTAAAATATCTGCATTCACCATCTTACAGCGCGGGCAGCACTCATCCTGTCTATGAAAATATCGATTGATTTTATCCGGGGAGAGATAAGCCCTATGAACAATATAATATTGAATTAACCTGAAACGGGCGTTTCTGGGGACTTGCTTGGGGCTTTCCAGAACTATGGACCACTCCTTCTCAGAGTTCGCGCTTTACAAAATACGGATTTAAATACGGATTTAGAGTAAGGCCTCCCCCGATCTGCCTCCCACTTAACTCGCAGCGTTGTTAAATCTGCTAAAGTGTGTTCCCTAATCGATTCCGCAAACCACTTCACCAAGTGGCGGCCTGTGCCCATAACGTGCACGTATTGCACTAGGAGATGCGTCGGAGGTTCCTGCGTTACATCTCCCCACCAATATCTCATCGCGGCTGTCCAGGAGGCATGATTCAGAAATTGGCCCGGAGGCACACCATCTTCGTTCGTGATATCGCGTAACAGCCGCAAAGTTCCTTCTCCATACAAGTCTCCTTGGGTGGTCACACCAGCTTCCACCCAAAAGGCAAGGTCTGCACTCCAAACTCGTCCTCTCGCGATAGGTATACCTAGTATAGGCACACCAGGTGCGTATGGCATGACACGTCTGGTAAGACGAAAGGCCCTGCGGAAACACTTCCGTGCTATCGATATCAGTAAAGGGAGAGGTTCATTCAGTTTGTTGCAAGGATGGAATAGATAGAGAATCCTGGCTAGAGAATACGGAGGGTCGTGCTCTGCCGAGTCCGATAAATGCAGTTCCTCCACCCATTTCGCCACGCATAGGATTTGAGACGCCAAGTAATAGTGTTCCAAGTTGGGCAAAGCCAGCCCACCCCTGGAACTAGGGAGGTATAACTTCGTTAATGCCACCCGGCACCGTGAGTTGGTCCAGATAAAATCACAAACAATCCTTTCCAAAGATCGGAAGAAGGACACGGGTAGGTAGAGCGGTAATGTAGCAAAATAGTAAAGGAGACATGGCAGCATGACCATTTTGGTTAACTCCACCCTACCTATGACCGAAAGTTAAGCGTCTTCCAGAATTCAATTTGAGACTTGAGCGCCGTAACCGCCCTCGTAATATTACCATCCATAAGGTCTAGTGTGTTATGGTAGATACGGACACCCAAGTATCTGAAGGCCACCGGTTGCCACTGCACCGCCGTCCCGTTCACTGTCCTCCGTAGTAGGATTACAAGGGTATAGACAAGATTTACCCCAGTGCACTCCTAGCCCAGACAGTAATGCAAAAGATTTCAACGTGGCGGGGATGATGTGCGGGTCCGCCAGGATATCCTGCACATATAACAAAATGTTGTCTACATAAAGCGAGATGGCATGTATGCCATCCCCAAGGCGTATCCCCCATTCTGGTGCCGAGGCGCGTGGGGCCATCGCTAACGGCTCAATCACCAGGGCGAAGATCGAGGGGGAGAGGGGACACCCCTGGCGAGTCCCCCGCTCTATCAAAATAGGCTTGGAGAAAAGAGACCCCATCCGCAACCGAACCGTAAGAGCCCCGTACAACAGCCTAATAAGGCTTAAAATATAAGGTCCAAATCCGTATCGGTGAAGCACAGCAAACATGAAGGACCACTCAACCGTGTCGAAGGCCTTCTCCAGGTCCAGCACGACACAACCGGCCGTCTGCCAGTTCATGGTAGCACAGCTCATCACCCTGAACAGTCGCCGTATGTTAAGCGATGTGCTACGAGCCGGCACAAACCCATTCTGGTCTTGGTGGACCAGTTGGGGAACTAGCAGCGCCAGTCTGTTAGCCAGAATGCCCGCCAATATCTTATAGTCCCCATTTAAGAGCGCCAAAGGTCGATACGCCCCTACGGAAGTAAGGTCCCTACCCGGTTTGGGGAGCATAATTAACGTAGCCTCCGTCATAGAGGCTGGAAGGGCAAGGGACTCAAGCGCCTCCGTGTATACCTGGAGCAGCTGGGGACTTAGGGGGTCTGCATACGTTTTATAAACTTCGTGAGGAAGACCGTCTGGGCCAGGAACCTTTCCAGACGGCAGAGCCCTCCTCAAGCGTTAGCGGGGCATCTAGATCCATTCTCTGCTCTGGTGACAGGACTGGGAACGGGAGCCCCCCTAGGAATTGCTGAATCGCCCCTTCCGTGGTCTGCGGACCTGCTTTATACAGCTTCGTGAAATGAGTCAACAGCTCATCATGGAGTTCTAGCTGTGTGAACCGAAGTTCTCCACCTGAAGGACGAAGGGCCGTAATCCGCTTACCCGGCTGCTCCTGTTTAATCAGCCAAGCGAGAAGAGGCCCAGCGCAATCTGCTTTGGCATGTACTGACGCGGAATGCGCTGCAAAGTTAAGGCAACGCTGTCGTTCAAGGAGCTCCGCCTGTTTCTTTCTCACTTCCGTTAGGTCGGCCAGACCCTCAGCATCTACCACAGCCCTAGATTCCAACGGCAACAAGCTTCTTTCCACCTCATGCAGCTCTGAGGCTACCTGTTGTCGCAACCCACAGCCCAGCCCCAAGCACTTCCCTCTCAGGGTGACTTTCATAGCCGCCCACTCCACCTATGCAGAGGAGGCAGTCCCTGCATTAAGTTCAAAGTATTCCCCTATCGCTTCGCCAATCTCATCCCGAAACACCGGGTCTTCTAGCATGACCGGTTGCAGACTCCATGTGGAGATACCCGGAACCCCGCCCTCCCAAGCCAGCACAACACAGTGGGGATTGTGGTCGGAATGCGTGCGCCCCCAATACTCCAATTTCGAAACATACGGGAGGAGGCAAGGGGACCCAAAGAACCTATCCAGCCTAACGTGTAAATTATGAGGTGCAGAGAAAAAGGAATACACCCTCTCCCCCAGGTGATGTTGCCTCCAAACATCAACCAAACCCCACCCCGTGCCCAGCCATTCAGTGCCACAGAGTTGGTCGTGGCGGCCGTGGTTCTGAGTGGAGGAAAGGATCTATCAGCCCCCACATCTAAGACACTATTAAAGTCCCCGCCCAACAACCATGGGATCTTACACCACCTCCCCAAAACAAGAGACAGCTGGCCGAGAAACTAGCCCTGGGCCACATGCGGTGCATACACATTTCCCAATAGTACTTGACGTCCATCCAATGTACCCTTCACCAACACATATCTGCCCTCCTTATCCGTAAGAGCCTCATCTACAGCAAAGGGTGTCCCAGGGCGTATCCAGATAAGGGTCCCCCTAGCAAATAGAGAATAATCTGTGGCATATATTTTACCCCTCCACCTACGCTGTAATCGGGTAATCACTAGTGCGTTTAAGTGTGTCTCCTGCAATAACGCTATATGCACATTGTGGCGTTTTAGATAGGAATACACTGCATATCTACGGGAAGGCGTGCGGAGACCTCGAACATTCCAGGTAAGTATCACAAGACCCATGACAGAGCTAAGAGAAGCATACAACAATGAGCACCAATCCCTCTTTCCCAGAACTCACTGTGTAGCAGTCTGATATGCACAACAACATTTTCAGTATCGCACCACCAGACTCCTGCAGCAAAAGGGAAATGGGAAATACTAACTAAGGAAGGAAAAAAACCATATAAGGGCAACCCCCGAAACATCAAGGAGTCGTCCAAACACGACAGACAGCAACCCAGCCGCCTGTCCCACAGGCTCCGAAAAATTGGGGAGAACAGGGGGTTGGGAAACCATGCAGAGTACACTCTGAGTCCCCACCCAGAAACAACCGATATGCATTGTCATAGCGCAAACCCAAAAAATCAAGAATATCAACACCACCAGGAACCATCTGACCTACCCCACCCTACTTCCTGATAACACATAGACCCCAGGAAACATTAGGAGCCCACCACGTTAAAGCACACAACAGCACCCATCAATGTACTTTCAAGACAGCCAGTTTCATACGATACCATTTACCGTTTGGGGTGTGACGTCCGGCATTCTCATGGATACTTTATCAGAAGAGTCCCCCACTGAAGAGCCCCCATCCCCTGATGAATGATAGGAAGTGTCCACTTTATCTGCTTGTGACGTTACTGCTGCCATCTTCTCCGCGATGCGAACTACGTCCTGCTGCTCTTTACGGATTTGATCCGGACCAGGCACCGCCGCTGACCCCGGGAATCGCCGTCTTGACTGCCGTCTCTGAGCACCTCTGCCACCAGCTTCCCCAGTCCATGCCATGGTAGCAGGGCCAGCGGGCCTCGGGCCAGAGTATAGACCCGAAGTCTCCAACCAGTCCCAGACATCCTGAGGTGTATCAAAAAACCTGGATTTCTCATCCGAGACGACACAGAGCTTGGCCGGGAACAACAACGAGTAGGAGAGATTGAGTTGTCGGAGTTGACATTTCACCGGTAAGAAAGACCCCCGCTGGCGCTGGACCTTCATAGTATAGTCCTGAAAGACCAACACCGTAGCGTTTTCATACTGAATATGATCCAGTTTCCTGGTCTCCTGAAGAATCACATCCCGATCCCTAAAGTGTAGGAGCCTGAAGAGTGGACGCGCTCTGTCCCCGGGGGCCGGTCTTCTGCCCGGAGCCCGATGTGCCCGCTCGATGGTGAAGAAGGGGGAGAATACAGTGGTTGGCAAATTGGTCTTAAGCCAGGATTCCAGAAAGGTGGCCGCATCTTGGCCCTCCGCACCCTCCGGCATCCCAATCAGTCAAACTTTGTTCCGCCGGGAGAGGCCCTCTGCATCCTCAATGCGGTCCTCAAGATACCGGATCCGAGCCTCGTGGGCATTCTGCTCCTTATCTTGGAACTCCATAGCGGGCTTCAGCTCAGCAATCTCCTGTTCCTCGGCCACAACCCGGTCCTTCAGATTCCGATGATCCGCATGTAGTAAGTTGAGGTCTAGAGCTACTTTGTCCAGTTTGGCTTCCATGGAAGCGCTGGAACGCTCGATGGCCTGTAGTATAGCATTCAGGCAATCATCAGGAGCTGTTTGTTCCCCTACCGATTGTGGTGGGTCGGCATCACAGGCCCCCGCCGCCTGTGAGGAGGCCCTCGATCAGGCCCCTCTAGTACGTCCCATTGTCTCGTGTACACCAAAAGACGTCCACCACACCGCTAGGGCCCCCCACGGGGTCACTCTGCAGCATAAGCCAACTCAGTGTCAATCTGCACTTGAGACCACAATCGACAATCTCTCGGTGGTCCCTCGCCGCTCGTTCCTCCTGAGTAGTGCCTGGGGACTCTTCCGCTCGTTCTACTGTCACCAGAGTCTCGGGGTGTCAACTCGCCTTACCGTGCCGTAGTGTCCCCGGCCAGGTGCGTCACGCAGAGTTCCCATCAGTAGCACACTCTCCTACAGTTACACCGCTACTGGACGTGGCTCCGGGAACATGAACATCCGGAAAATCACACACCCATGTCCCTAGCACACACCGGGCGAAAGAGTGCAGGCCACCGACCTGTACCAATAGCAGAGGTCCCCTCCTTCCATATAATCCGGTGTAGGCCTACCGGGTCCTCCCTCCGCTATTTCCACCTCTAAATGTACATCGGCTTCCTCCTGCCGCCTCCATGAAACATTCACATGGGTTTTCCGTTTTTTAAATAAAGCGTCCGGTTGCCTGTGAGCATCTCCTCACCTCTGGTATCCACGATCGAGGAGCCGTGCACCTCGTAACTAGGCCACGGCCTAAGTGCGCACTTCTTATGTCCGCTCCCGGGACGGGCCCATCACAACTCTCCTCGTCCCCGGTACCGGCCACCTTACACGCCGCCCCCGCTCCACTTTTCTGCAGGGACGCGACGTTAGCAATGTGCTGGGCCAAACACAGGCACTTCGTTAGGTCGATCACTGCCGCGGCCCGTCCGCCATTTTGTTAATCTTCACGTTGCCATAAAGTCCCCCGGATGAGATGGCCAAGCCGGCAATAATGGCACACATCCCGGGGTCTGCACGTCTCCCCGCTACACCGCACTTCCCTTCCGTGGGGGTTCAGGTCATACCTCCAATCGGGTCCGGAACCGTAAGCCCCGATCAGCATCGCCCCATCCAGCTTCCCCTGACCGCAGGTCCGCAGCCGCAAGTCCGCACTCGACACTCTCACGGACTGCACGCCCTCCGGACCCCGCAGCGGCTTCCACAGGCCCCCGGGGGTGTCTCTAGGGCATCGCCCAAAGTCCGGTTCCGCCAGATGCCAGCAATGCAGGATAAGTGTGCCGGATTACGGGGACAGAGGACGGAGCGCTACTAAATCGCGTCCGCCCTGCTGGCCACGCCTTAGAGAGAACCTATCTCTTGTTGGTTGTCTATGTTGTGACCAGAACCGAAAGAAACTCCAACTTCAGTGCTAGATAGAAGCTATTGTAAATATCTAATAGTGGCCTGGGTGTAAACCTTGAGCTTGCATGGCCAAACGGTAGGTATGTGAAGGTTTCTCTGTGAGTTTTGGATCCTTGTATAAATTGTTCAGGAGAAACATGCTCCATGCGCACGCCGTTCTATGCACCACCTAGAAGGAAAATCTCTTCCCCTTTGGGTCTTGCAGTAGCGGGTGACCTTTTCATCTTATCAAAGATTACAAAGTACCAGACGCACGCTTCTTCTTATCTACGAGTTTAAACACTATCACTGTGGAGTGAATGATGCATCTAAAGCTAGGTCCTAAAAGAAGATAGCTGGGGTATGTGTGCAAATTGATCTCTCTGTGGTTCAGCCAGTCCTCCAGCAGTGTCCTTGCTTTTTTTTCCACACGAGAAGGTTTTGCAATTCCTAAGCTAGAGAAGTAGTATTCTAGAATAGTTTCTCACAGATTTTGGTTCAGCAAATTATTTGACTTCAGACAAAACCCTGTGTCCCCGGAGATTTAACCATATACCTTAATACTGGGCATCCTTGTTGATTTTGTCCAACATTCTTCTTCTTTCCTGAAAAACACCAATATTTCTCAAGTCTCTTTGATCTTGTTGTCTGGACACCTTGCAGATGATGTTTTGAGATGGAGTTCATGAAGAAGTGAGCAGGAGTTCTTGGCAGCACAAATTTAAAAATAAGACACCATAACCAGATGGGACCCCCCCTGCCCCCCTTTTACAAATGTTGCACCACAGCCAGTGGCAGATCAACACTCTTTAAGAACTTGTGAGCGACTCTGAGTCTTATCCTGTGCCTTCCCCTCCTAATAATAAAGCTAAAGTAGATTCAGACATTTACTCTCTTGAAGGGAATTGGGGGTTCTTGCAGGAGACGAAAGCAACCTGTTCTCAATGCTGGCTTATTCAAAACTAAATTATCTATTCCTCAGTATTACTATGCATTGGATAACAAAAAGTCAGACAGAGGAAAAAAATTGCACCAAAAGGCTTTCCTTTCTTTCAGAGAAAATAAAGCTGAAACAGTGATATTATGTTGCAGTCTCCGAAACTGGGACAATATAGAAACTGCAGGGGAATTTGTTCCGAGTTTGTGAAGGGGAAAAGTTGCTCTTCAGCAGTTGCAGATCAATTAAGACGTGAAAGATCCTAATTCCATGATCTGAAATCTTATAGTGGCAGCATGCTTGGTTGTGCACTACTTTCCTAACAGTGAAATAAGTGGGATTAATGGTGCAAAATCATGAAGCACCTTTCCTTCCACTCTTCCTTCACAACATCTTTTGCACAGAGTTCTTATCAGATATCAGATCTGTCGAGCCTTCAGTGCTTTATTATCCAGACAGACTTCAAAAAGCGAGCAATGAATTGCCGACACAAAGTGTGTAGTAGACTCCAAATCTAAGCATTTTGCACCAAACACTGTTACTGATTTTAAAGCGGTGCACCTTAAACCTTCCTCCATTGCCACCCATGTTACCTCCCACATATCATTGCCAGAGCGTTTGTATGAGAGTTACAATTTTCTGTTGAATGAGTTGGTTGTAGAAAAATAGGAAGGTTTGTGGTTTTGCTCCAGAGACTTCCTCATTTACTCTAAATCCAGTGGCCTTCGATGAATATTGGATATCTGATACCACTTAGTGACTGGTCCCAGTTCCGTATAGAGTTTCTAGCTAGACAACCCATTTTCAATGTTGCCCTTCAGTGTTAACACTATTCATGTTAGTAAGTGCCGACCCTTTGGACTGAATTCTGCCCAAGAGTGTTCTTGAAGATGATATCTATTGTAGCCTCTTATCGTCCTCTCCAGGTGGTTAATAAGGATCTCATCTTCAACAGAAGTGTTGAAACCACTCTGCAGCTTGAGCTTCCCTATCGATAAAAAGACATTATAATTAGCTGTCTTGGGCTTCATTTTATAGGCCCCCAGATAGATGACTCCGGAGAGGTGGTATTCAACTGCTCAAAATTGGACTGGTTTAGAAACATGTAGTCCCTGTTTTGGTACATAAGCTGTAAACTCTGCTCCATGGCTTCAGAGACGCCAGAGCCTATTGCAATCTTCATTCTTGTCTTCTCCCTCGCCTGACATGAGACATCTCCAAAACAGAGAAGCACTTCTTTATGATCAGACCAGAGAACATAGTTAAAGAAAACTCATCAGGCAATTATTCTAGAGTTTCTCTGATGGTGTTGTTTAAGGGGGCTTTCCCTTTTAGGATCCTGGTCCTCGAGTCACTATGATGTGCAACTCCTCGAATACACTCTCAGACTTTTGGCTTGTGGCCATCTGAAGACATGGCTTTACACTTAATCACAAGCATATTACCATCCTTCTGGCCTAGATTCATTTGTTACTGTCTTTCAAGGGTAAACGTTTTTGGATTGTAATGGGCAACATAGATGCTGGTTTCTTAATTGAACTAGGGATTGGCCTTCCAAAACACAATTCTACTTGCTGCTTTCCGCCTAGAAGATTGGACTAATTTGGATACTCTGAACAGGTATTATAACAGTCAACTGCACTGGTTGGGAAACAAAGTAATTCAGATGGTTACCCAAGCGCGAACTTTCTCTATGATAGGTGTAATACAGAAAACAATTCTCTGTGTCTAAAGCAAGTTGCTTATCATGTAGGATTGGTACAAGACACTCTAGGGCATGTTCTTCTCTTGGACTAGTCAGGGATCAGGGTTGTTATTATATGCCTGCGAGACATTTTCTCAAGGTCCTGTGATCGTCAGTAATTATTGAGCAGTATTCGTTTGAGCCCTGCCCTGACTCTCCAGTGGTGGATTGGTCGAGTAGTCAATGTTTACTTCCAGAGCTGGGAGTTGGTTTGAAACTGATATACGGTACGAGGGTTGTCAAAAGTGCATGGCACAGTCGCCCTGTGCCACCTTGCTTCCTATTTAATGATTGTGACACACGTTAGGTTTTCGTGTGCAAGAGACTTGTCACAAATCTTCTGACTGGTGCTCTACATGGATATCTTTGGATATAGCTCACCAACAGAGTTCTAGACTCTGTTAGATGAAATGTGTACGCCCAGCAAGGAGCTTCTTTTATCGTGGCCAATGTTAGCCTGTGGGTTTGGGCATTGGTCGTCAGGACTCTGGTTTTATTACTGTGTGGCAGAGGTTACAGTGATGGTTCTGGGCAACTCATTGATCTCAAACCCCAGCTGCCCAGTTTCCAGACAAAAAAACGCCAAATTATTGTATTCCAAAGCCTGCCACCCAACAATTTAGAGTGCCACTCATGATGGTGGTGTTTCAAAGTGTCAAGAGTCCCACGGCCCAAGTCACTGGTGATCGATGGTTTAGTAACTAGTGTCCAGGTGAACAAAGATTTTTCCATTAACCGCCCACACGATTTCAAGCTTTGGCAATAGGGACAGGTGTTGGAGAGGTGCAGAGACCTCTGTGACACACCAAGGGTTACCTATAATTTGGGGCCTGAATTTTGAAAAGTGCAGGTTGTAATCAAAATTGCCCACTGACCATGTCACTTAAAAAATGTTGACATCCACTGGACCCTAGTGCTTTACCTGTTCCAACTAGTAACTGGAATGTTGGGTTAAAGACCTAGCCCTTACCATCCAGACACTAGAGAGATGGTTCAAACAGTCCTCTAAGCGCTCAGCTACCACCGAGAAAAGACCTTGGTTATTTTTAGGCTTTTGTCTTTGATGAAATTGGGGAGAGCAGATACAGGCACCCAACAGTTATGGGGATAGCTGGGATCGATGCAGGCTTAACAGCAGTGGTTGCAATAAAGGCCCTTTCAGTTTCATAACCCAGGTGATATTTTTCTTGTCCTTTTTTTCATCTACCAAGCCAATTGGTCTGCAGGGACTTTGTGGATCCCAGGTGGTTTCAGTCCGTCAAGTTAATTTCCACACATATCCCCAGTGGTCATGGGCAACTCCTTTTCTGGCAAGCCAATTCAGCTCTTTATCTCCCGTCGGTCACAGTTAACAGGGGTTCCAGGAATCCATGCTTGACCAGGATGAGAGTAACCATGAACAAGTGTTCAGCTTCTGACCACGCTCAATAATGATGCAAAAAGCCCTTTTAATGTCCAGACAATGTACATTACTAACTTGAAGGAGCCAGTATTTATCATCCTTCAGTGGCCAGAGCAAAAAGACATAGTGAACCAAAAGTCTTCATTTTTCAAAGTCCGTTTCCAGTGAGGGCAAAGTGCACTTTCCTTCTGGAGCAGAGAGTACAACCTAAGACCATTTTGAAGTGGCCAAGATGTTTTGTTGGTCCAAGCCAGATAGAGTCCCAACAAGAACAACAGTCAGCAGTACAGGGAGTGGAGGGAGAAGTGGGTTTTTCATTATGAGGTCAGCCTACACTGAATAAAGGAAGAGGATGGGAAGCTGCCAACAGTCAAGACCGGTCGTAGAGAGAGGGCCCTGAGGACAGGGACATGCTGGCTGTCTTATTTACCATGGACAAAGGAGAGCTAGCAGGGACACTTCCATCCTTGGCACTCATGGACAATGTGCCAAATGGACACCATTGTCCATTGTTGTAATTGCATTTATATAGCGCTTACTACCCCTGACGAGGTGTCGAAGCGCTTTTTCGGCGTGTAGCACACTGCTCCGGAACCCAAAAAGGATTAGTGGTGAATTAGTATGGGGAAATATGAAATTAATTTGAGCGGTGGACATTAGTCTGTTATTTGGATTGAAAAGGATAGTGGAGGGATAGAAGAGGGAAGGGTCTTGAAAGTTTTTTTTGGGGGGGGGGAGTTCATAGCAGTAGGAGGAGGTTTGGCATGAGTAAAGGGGAGGTGGAGGGGGGAAGAGTCTGAGGGAAGGGTTTAGAAAGGCTTGTTTTGGGAGATCTGAATAGTAAAAGAGGTATGAGGTGATGCAAGGAGGGGTAGAGGAGGGAAGAGTCTAAAAAGGGTTTGGGATCATAGTAATACAATGGGGTTTGGTATGAGTAAGAGAGTGGAGGTAGAGTATATATTGAGAGAGGTATAGGGTGAGAAATAGGGTAGTGCATTGAAGAGAGTAGTAGAATGAGGTTTGAGGTGAGTCAGAGTGGAAGTAGAGGATATATTGCGAGAGGTATAGGGTGAGATATAGGGTATTGCATTGGAGATGCTGAATTAGAAGCAAAGAAATACATTTAAAGATACATAAGTACATATATGTATAAGGAAGGTGATATATGTAGATTTAAATTGTATTTAATAAACTCAGACTTTCAAGTGTTGCTGTACTTTATTTTATTTGTTTTTATAAAAAAAATATGTTGTGTAATTCAATAGTGAATCAATTGTAGATAGTTATGATAAAAGATGAACTTATTATGCAGTCACCTATATACATGTTAACATAGAATAATATAACCATAAGTAATATGTACATTTGTTAAGCAGAAGTAATGAATATCTATATATTTAAAAACATGATTATTATACACGTTTATACAAAGCAATACATATATGTAGGTACACATCTATAGTCCAAATAAATGCTTTTATACAGAGGGATATGCTGTATATTTATGTTTGTGTATGGTGGTTATGTGGGGAAGAGCCAACTCTTGAGTAGTCTTCTGAAGATAAAGTAGTTATCTGTGGATCTTAAGTTTGGGGGTAAAGATTTCCATAGTTTGGCTGCTTAAACAGAGAAGGATGTGCCACCTATGGTTTTTTTCTTGTATGGTGGGATTTTGAGATGAGGTGCCAATCTAGAGTGGAGGTTCCTTTGTTGAATATATTTGGTGATTTTATTCTTGATGAAAAGCGGTCCTGTTCAATGTATTGCTTTGTGAGTGATACAAAGCAGCTTGAATGTGGATCTTCTGGCAACCGGTAACCAATGTAGGGCTTTCAAGGCAGGGGAGGTGTGGGCTTGTGGCTTTATAAGTAAGAGTAGTCTGGCATCAGAGTTTTGAATCCGTTGTAGTCTATTCATAGTTGTTAAAGATGATCCGTGGTAGAGGCTATTGGCGTAATCGAGTTTAGACAGAACAAGAGATATAGTAGCCTGGACCTTGTGTGGAAATTCCAGGTGGGGGAAGATGCGTTTTTATGGTAACAAATCTTGATCTTGCTAGTTTGTCCACTTAGGCCTTCATTGATAGCTTGGAGTCCATAGTAAATCAGAGGTTTCTTACTTCCTCTGATACTTTAGGTGGTGTTCCCAGATCATCAGGCCAGGCGGCGAGTGGGTCATAAGTTTTCCAATCACCACACATGAGTATTTCTGTTTTCCGAAGCATTCAGTTTGAGATGGCTCCATGTCATCCATTGATCCACGGCTCTGAGACAACTGAAAATGTGTGAGTTTCCAATGTTTTTGGAGCTTTCCAGTTTAAGGAGTATTTGTGTGTCAACTGCATAGTTTTAGCATGTGAGGTGAAACTGATTGATCCGTGCCGGTAATGACTTCATGTTGAAAAGCATGGGTGAGATGATAGAACCTTGAGGGACCCCTGCTTTTGTGAAGTACGGTTTGGACGAGAAAGGGAGGGTATGGATGACATTAGTTCTGTTGTGAAGGGAGGATGTGATCCAGTTGACAGCTGTCCCCTCTATGCCGGCTTTGTAGAGTCTTTGTATTAGAGTGTCATGGTCAGCCATATCAAAGAGAGATCCAAGACAAGTACTGCAGCAACCCCGTACCGGTCAACTGTGTTCTGAACGTCATCCCAGATGGCAACGAGAGCAGATTCTGTCCCTGCTCCTGCACGGAATCCTGTTTGGAAGTCCGGAAGTATGGAATTATCTTCAATGAATTGTGACATCTGGGCGAATGCTGCTCTTTCTATCAGTTTGTCCAGGAAAGGTCCATTTGTTTCACTAAAAACTCCTAACAAGTACCCATTCTTGATGACAGGCAATGAATCCCAGTTATGACCTTTACAGGGGAGCACCAGAAGGTAGTCTTCCCCAAAAGGGATACATGTATAAGAAGCATGTGTCCATCATCTATAAGCACGCAGCTGGTCACCTAATATACTGAGATGATGGGCAGCAGTAACCCACACTAAAATATTTGTAGGGGTCTTGACATTTCTGTTCGTCCCTTGAGATTAATCACTCAAAATGAATGTGTGTTTTTTTCCTCAGAATAATTACATGGTGCCTGCTAGGTTAGGGTGCGAGCTGTTGCTGGGTAGAGCACAACTTGCTGTGCTCAGGAAAACCAAGCCACTTAAACAGGTGCTGTTGTTGCAGCGATCCCATGGCCTCGAAGGAAGTGTATATGACTCTGAATCCTCCCAGACATCAGCAGGGTCTCCAAAGACTCAGGGCCCTAGGGCTTCTATATGCGGATTGTCACATCCACCAAGACGTACCAGTCTGCATGCTACATTGACTATGTCCTTGCAGTCTGCTCTTCCCACAATGTGTTGGTTCCATACATACCAAGTATAACCACACTTCACACTGTCAGGTGGAAGTTAATGGATCGGATTATCAACAAAACAGTCAGGAGACACCATACCCAGAGATAAAGGTAGAAATAAGTCTGTGCCTCTGCTTATCGGTCAGCAGCCGCACACTGTGTGCCTCTCTGCGCATAGTGAGGGGGGTATTGGCCACCCTCCATTTTGTTGCTTCTTGTAATCACTGGCTTTTGTCTATATCAGTGTATCTGAATAGAGCAAGCTTTACATTTATTCATAAAACCTATATGTGACTGCAAATTTCTGTTTTAGAGAGGCACAGTTCAGGTTTTGTCAACTATGGGGCCTTTTATGATATTCTTCAAAGACAGGATGGCCTTCTGAAAATAATTAAGAAATTCCCTCTGAACTCCTATTTCACCGTAGGTCACATTTGTCCTTATCTGAGGAAACCGCGCATAATCAGGATATCTCTAGCAATAGTGAGGTGATGGAATGGCCACTGCACTATTGCTGTTAGACCTGTTGGTGTCCTTAGACATGGAGAATGACCCTACCTTGGGGGAACAGATGATATCCAGTAAGGGAAAAACGTAAGGAGGCCCTTATGTGGGTAGAATCCTACTTAGTAGAAAGAATGCAAGATAAAGCATCCTGATTGTGCCGTGTTGAGGATGTCTCCAAAGCATTAACATCTTATTTGAAAGAAGCCATTCCTTTGTCATTTAAAGCAATTTATCACCCGCAGTGGACAAACTTATGCAGCCAAGTATCAAATGCAATTGTTAATAAGGAGAGATTTATGGTCACCGGTATTTTCAATTTTTACACAAGTAGAGGTTTTCAGTTTCATCAGAGACTTGATGTTGATTCACATTTCAGATCCTTTCAAGGACCTAAGACCTCACTTTGAAATATTAGGCAAGAGCAACTCAGTGCCCATGACCATTCTCACCCCATGCATCAATCCTACTGGACCTCTCCTCTGTCTTCAATACCACTAATAATTAGGTGGTAATCGAAAGATTCTCCACTTCGGACCTCATCAGAGGATTTACTATCATGGTTGGATTTGTTCCTTCAAAACCTCTCCCACCAAAAC
The DNA here is from genome assembly GCA_963921515.1 of Calotriton arnoldi. Taxonomy (NCBI): domain Eukaryota; kingdom Metazoa; phylum Chordata; class Amphibia; order Caudata; family Salamandridae; genus Calotriton; species Calotriton arnoldi. The sequence goes on from CAWUFW010000399.1 coordinate 659,918, forward strand.
TGGGCCCATTCCTATGAAAAATATGGTGTTCCCCATTGCTCTGCTGTCAACTTGGACCTCTGCAAGATAGAGTACTGCATGTATGCAGATGGCACACCGCTCCACTTGGAGCTTGATGAAAACCATTCCCACAGGGCGTCACCCTTACATGCAAATAATTGCCTGTGCCTCAACAGTTATAAAACTGAGATCCTCTTCTTTGGCCCTGTCAACGTACTCCCATTCCTTTACTTGAGCCTGAGGAATTAGGCTGTCCTCCAGTTCCTGGGAAAAAAATCATTGAACTTGGGAATTCTCTTTTGGATAGTGAGCCATCAGCTAAACACTGTCTGCAAAACAGCATTTCAGCGCTTAATGGGGTTTCTGTCAAAGTTCTCAGAAAATCACACGACTCTGGCTAGATTATTGCTCGTACACTAGCCTTCACAATGCTTCTCTCTCAAAGACAGTTCAAATTTACACAGCCTACCTGGTATTTAGTTTGGAATGGCATGACCACATCCCTCCAACCTTTTGAAAGCTGTCCAGTGGCTCCCTGAAAAAGGTAGGGAAGTTTAAAGCTCTCTGCCAAGTACACAATGTGCTCCATGTGCGATGTTCAAACTGCCTCTAAATACAGTCATCCTTTACCTACAGAGCAAAAGCCTTAAGCCTTACAAAAGGTATCTTCTGATCCACCAGATATAAGAGAGGTTTGTAGATCAACTCCTACAAAACGTCCTGCCAGTATGCTTGGCAAGGTGACTTACTTAAATTCAGAAAGCCTCGAGTCACCTCTTCTCCCTAGCATTTCAGTGATCCAATTCTCTTCAAGGCCTTCCCTGTTGTTTGCTCGTAGCCCTGGTTGGTCAGACACCTAGGACCAGCATGCGTTTCCCACTGATTTCTTTCAGGCATCAGTTTTTTAAGGCTTTTCTATTTTGTTTGCGCTATATATGATTGCAGGTTGCTTGGTATGCCTCAACCTTACCAGAAAGACTACCTGGAGGATCTCTATGTTCTGCAATGCACCTTCCTATAATCTTCATTTGTGTATGTGTACGTGCAACCAAAGCTCTCTGAGGCCACTGTTGGGTGGTTAATAACACTTCTAAAAACCTTAATTAAAACATAAAATAAATAAATGAATACATTCCATAAGATCAAAGGCCGCATTAGTGGCTTTTTAAGGAACTGCATAAATACAAGATTTGTATGGTGGCCATGCGGGCCACTTACTTGCATTTTCTATTCCTTTCTCTCTTGCTACATCTTCTTAGAAAGATGCAGCTTTTGGCTGGATATGTGACGTTACAACGCATGCCATTACATCGCATGCCGTTGCAGCGCCAAACTTTACCCCGACTTTCTGTTGGGGGAGCGCTGGAAGTTGGAATAGATTAATTTTCTATTCCAACTCCAGTGTGTGCAACAGTAGGGAAGGTGTTGGAGTTAAATCCAACACCTTCTACCCACTGCTGCACACCTTTTTCGTTGCAACGGCATGCGATGTAACTGCATGCGTTGTAACGGTTGCGTTGTAAAGGCTGCTTCCCCTTTTGGCTCTGAGGTCTGTGCACTTTTTGTTGCCAGTAGGCTGTTCCGGCATATGGTGTCTGTGCCAGGAGGCAAGCAGGACAAAGGGGAAAAGAAAAATCTTGTTCATGTTTATTCTGTTATTCTGAGTCTGCTTTCCCTTCTTCAGAACACCCACCATGCTTTCTCCTTCTAGTGGATGCCACAGAATAAGTTGGAGCTATTGGAGTTGGTCATTTAGGAGTATCAGTAGGGGGTGGGTACTCAGCACAACCGTGGGTCACTCTCTCTAGGATTCCTGCCAGAATTGTAGAGTGACCTCGTTATTTTGGACAAGAGTATTTTCATCCTTATTCTGTCTGTAGGCAGTTCACAACTAATTGTAATGGAAGGATTGTCGTGTCTGAGAATAAGGACTCATCAATGTATTTTGATGCTGGATGTCACTTTATACTTTCTTGAAATTAGGAACACTTCCCAAGGAATTTCTGTCCCGTGTAGCTGGTAGTGTCACTTCATGAAATAAAATTCTCCAGCATTCCTGTCCTCAGTGATGGTACAGATTGATGGTGGATGCAGACACGTAGAGGGCACAGAAAGGTGGAGTGCTCTGCTGGACACGGAATGCAGATATACATAGGACACAGGAAGGTGGAGTATTCTACTAGGCGGAGGTGGTAGACCAGTGGCAGTCATAGGCAAAACAGATGGGGTAATCTGTCAGGAAGAGTTGGATCATTCTACCCACTCCCCATTGCATTACATACAATACTCGATTGTCCCTAACAAGGTTTGCACTATAAGTTACAAAGCAAGTGGGGGGGGGAGGGGGGGCATCAGCACAGATGGAGAAGATTAAAGAGCAAAGAAAGAGGTAAGACTCATAGACATACATTTGGTGATATGTGAATTTCTTGCTTTTGGGTCTTGCAGCTCCTCATGTTAATGTCTTGCTTTTCCTTATTGTGCAGTTCAAGAGGCAAAGGAAGAAGTTGAAGACCCTGACGATGAGGGTCCTTTACTCAAGAGAGTGTGCCAGGGCTGCTGCCAGACCTACTCAGAGCTGTTGCTGTTACAGGAGCGGCGAGCACAGGTGGAGCAACGCCTGCGGGAGGATGAGCTAGCAGTGCGCCGTGAAGAGCTGGAGATCGAAAAAGAGAAGCTGGCCTTGGAGCGGGAGCGTTTGGACACTGAGCGTAGGGAGCGTGAAAGGCGCTTCGAGCTGGAGAGTCAGGAGCGGCAAATGATTCTGGACATTCTCAAAGAGAAGATGATGAAGAAATGACTATCCTGCAGGAGTCTTTAGCAGAGGAGGATCCACCTGGAAAGAGACCAAAAAGAAGGATAGTACAAAAGACCATGAAACCAAAATGGTACTAGAAGGAAGTGTGGGAGAAAGAGATGAGCGCGTGATGAGGAGTTACTGATGAGAGACTGGGAGGATGTATGTAAGGAGGAGAATGAAAGAAGTGAGGCTGTGAGCAGGAGTGGGAAAAGAAGACCAGTAGATTCAATGCTTGACTAGGAGCAAGAGTGGAACAAATATACAAGTACGGATATATATGTAGTAAGGATCTAGGTTGAGAAATGAGATTAGGAGAAAGAATACTAAGAGATTGAAAAATAGACTTGGCGGAAGAACTGGACAAACCAGCTAGGCGATGGACCAGTCTTGAAGTGAAAAGTAAGAGAAGAACAAGAGATGAACATTTAGATGAATTAAAATGTATATATCATTTAAGGAAGCAACATCAAGTGAAAAACCACCCCCTTACATTTTAAAAATCATGCTTCGTGGCATCTTTAATTTGTCATCTATGTCAGGAACAGTCTCTTTAAATTAAAACATTACAGTAGAAGGACATGTTGGATAGCAATAATTCAGTGGGTCAATGGCCAATACCTCAACTTCTCTTCATAGAAAATAGCCATCGGCAAAGCCATTAGGTCTGGGCTATCTGGCAAGCCTGCAATTTTGTTACTTTTTTTTTTGCGAACATCTGCAATAGAAATTAAAAGTGTAAAAGTTATAAAAAGTAAAAATTACTAATTGTGACGTGCATATATATATATGGTAAAAGTATACATAAAATGACTTATCATAAAAATGTCCCACCGCAAAATAAATTTAAAAAAGAAATAAGAGATTGGCCCACAAGCCCATGTATGCGCATGTGCAAGAGCAAAGTGGCATACCTCACAGTGAACAGAGTAAATGGCTAAAGTAAGTTGACCCATTTCCCGATGCTGTAGGCTGGGGTGGGTGAAACAATATGAATGACACTTGAACAGACCACTAGCTAAAGAGTCACTGGATGAAGATGAAAGCCCCTCTCTGCATGTATGTCTGTATATATTTTTATTATGATATTATTCGAAAACCTGACAACTAAAGCTGTCTCTTGGCCAGACTTAAAATGATGTGTTGAAGAAAGTGTTGCATTGGATGATCATGTGGGATCTGACCCAATTGAAGAAAATTCTGTCCTTGGCCTTCAAATAATAGGTGACAGAATGGTCCCTGCTCTATTGCTGTTAGACCTGTTGGTGGCCTTAGACATATGTCGGTGGATGACCCTACCTTGGGGGAATAGATGATATCCAGTAGGGGTAAAACATAAGGAGGCCCTTATGTGGATAGAATCTTATATAGTAACAATGCAAGATATAGCACTTCTGCTCTCAATAAATAGAACAAAGAATCTGTCTTGTTTGATCCCACAGGATTCTATCTGCATCCTTGTGTAGAGGCCACTGACTAATCTCATACAGCACGATTTTGAATTTTACTTGTATGCAGATAACATTAAGGGCCTGGATTTTATGGTGACTTGAGTGAAACCATGAGGCATTTTAAACATGCATGGCAGCAATTTCAAGTTGGATGAACCACGGCATGATAAAACTGCTTGCAAATAAGGTTAGTTAATGAAAGGCCATGCTTGCATAATCTTTAGCTCACATATATGGGGCCTTATCCAATGTTAGTTAATTTATTTGACAATGACTTGATTTAGTGACTACAGATCAAATCAGTTGTCAACCTTCAATCACCTAGCAGGATTTTTAGCAAAAAAAAGCCTGGCCGATGTGGGCTAACAGGAAACCTCTGGTTTATATTCCAATGTCAAATGGTGTTTCCTGGCTTCAAACTTTGGAAAAGGCCTTCCTTGAACGGTCGATACAACGTATGATGGGTTGCTGTTATACTATTGAATTATTAATAGCACCTTCTCTTATTTTGTAAATCAAGTTTGTTGCACCTGAGGGGGGGGGGGGTTAACTAGTATTTAGAAGGTACGATACCATTAGGTGAATGTTAACCTTAATAAATGAAATTACATAATTGAAATAAGAAGGGCTAGTGGGACAAGAACCTCCCAGTCTGGTACAAAAGACCTTGAAATGGAGAGCTGTGGGGCAGAAAAGTGGGACTCCGATGGGAACTTGCTGGTACAAATGGTACGAGAACATCAAAAGATCAGGGGCCAGCTGTATCAGAGTTTTACCCATTCTGTGTCTATGGGAAAGTGTGTTCATACATATGGCCCCAGGTGAGCTGAAGCCTGTGCTTGAAAATAGGAAGCTATGAAAAATAAACTAAGGACAATATGGTTAAGAAATGGATAGTAAGAGAGGGAAAAAGTGGACCCGGAGATGTGAAAGAATTTGGGAGGTCGTTTGATAAGAGAACCTGGGGTAAAGACAGGAACATGAAGGCAACGAGATAGAGAAAGGACGCTTGGAGGAAGAGGTTAACAAGAAACTATGACCTAACAGAAAAAGGAAGAATTTCAAGGACAAAATTGCAATACCAAGAAATGCCGTTCATAGAGAGCTAGTTGGAGAGAAAGGGAAATTATCCTGAGAGGGGAGGTGTTCTAAGAGGTTGGTAGAACGGTGTGTGTGTTTGTTTGTGTGCATGTGCGTGCGCGTCTGTCAGAAAGAGAGTGAATGAGAAATAAAAGGCACCAAGGAGAAGGCTGGACATGGTCAAACTGCTTACTGGTCGAGCTGCCATGTAGGAGGTATGATACCTGGTTCCTCACCACATCCGATTCTGCACTTGTGGAGTCAGGTCGCCTCAGACCCTAAGGCAAGAGAGAGCAGGAGCTCAGAAATAATTTGTGATGCGGCCTAGACTATATGGAACTAGTGGACTTTCCAAGTGGCCGAAAATTGCAGTGAGCCCATGCCTTAAAAGTAGTGACCCAAACAAAAGATGAAGTGAGAATTGGTGGAATGAACAACAAAAACTGAAGGAGTAAAACTGCAGCGCTCACTTCAAAGGGTATCCTGTGAACTTTGACTGATAAAAGGGACCTGTGGCAGTCTACCTGTTTTACTGTATATGCCTTAGGCAGGTATGCTGTCCTACTTCTGTAATATATTTAAACATTCGTTATATAGATATTTTATTTTTAAACACAACACATTGGTGGGTGTCCTTATTTTTTATTAGGTTGAACACAAACGAGTGCCAGGCCACCTCAGGTTCATCCCAGAATTGTTTTCTCAATTCTCAGTGTACAGGTTTGACTCCTTTGCAGTAATATGGTTTCAAATTATTTAACTAATAAGTACCGGGGCTGTTTAATTTTTGAGGGTGAACGTTCGTGTCATGGAGATGATTAATCAGCAGCAGACACTTGTTTGTACTCTAGTTGAGTTGGGCTTTTGAGAGATTGTCATAGCCTATGGTCCCTGCTCAATGTGGGGAAATCAGGTTACTGATTGGTTGTGGGACAAGATATGGCTAGCAAATCTCTCCAAAAACATAGAAGCAAGGTGGGCATTTACAGAAGTAGAAACTAGGACTCCAGAAATAGTAGCAAAATAGATTGTGCTTTTGAGACGCAAGGAACAACAGGTCCAGTAGGCCTTTTATACTGTTTTTCCAGCGGAATTGAAAAGAAAATATCTTCTATTGATATAAGACGGCTTTGCTGAAATAGTGATTAGAGCCACAGTTGTTGAAGGCACTGTTTTGCCTTTGATTACACTAACAAGAGACTCTTCTAGTCACCGAAGCCCTGTGGAGAATGGAGACATTGCATTTCAGTGAGCTGAGCAGCAATAAAGAGGGAAGTGCAACAAAGAAGGGCACAGAGTGAGTGATGAGCTCCAAGGAGAGGGAGCTGCAAAGCAATGATAAATGCTCTTCACAGCAGGAGATCTACATTAATGGCCTGATTCACAAACTGCGCTTTGTAGTTCTACAAAACGCACTACAAGATATAAGTTTTACTCATACTTATGTGTGCGGAGTTCTCTGCCCCGACTGCGGTGTGTCCATGTAAGTATAGGTTTTAGTGGTAAATGTGGGAGGGACACGGGAATGGGTGGGAAATGAGAAAATGACTTACTCCAAAAGGGGATTGATGTAGGGAGGAGTTTAGGGAGTGACGTCACACACCCACAGAAGAGTAAGCAAATTAATCTACTGTGGGGGTACAGACATGTAATTTACACTTTTGTAGTTGGTTTACACTCCGAGTTTGTGAATAACGAAAGTAGTACACTTGCTCCAAAGTGTAAATCTACTCCAAAGTGTAACTTACCTTTGTCAAACAGGTCCTTAGTGTATTGATGGTTGTTTGATTGGGTATTTTCTTAGCTCTTGTATGCCAACAAGTGGCTTTATGGCGTTAGGCTATACACAAACCAGAAGGCTCTAGCCATAAAGGAAAAGTACTCTTGGAAAAGAAGGCCAGGTAGTCCATGACAGTTATCCTTGATCAGCAGTCTAAAAGAGGAGGAAGGTTTCTTTTGGAAAGTTGTTCTTAAACTAGTGGTCCCTGATCTGTTGAAACTGAACAGGCAAGCAATTCCAGTATTTGGGTGTGAGCACCCAAAGTGCCCCGCCTCTACATGATGACTGTTGTGTGAGTGAGTGGGGAGCATTGGTGACCACAATATGGGTGAGCATGAGGAAAAGAAATAAATGACAGACTGGGCTACATGCAAATTTAGATACCACTGAGCCAGGGCCTCCAAAAGTCCAGGAGGGCTGAAAATGCCAGAGTTAAAAGTGACTGCAAAACCACTATTGGCCTTTTATTTGAATGGACTTTACAATGACACTGTTGGCAATTGAGCTTGGTTTGGCAAGGAGGTGGTCGATTTTCAGTAGAGTGCAATGTGGAATTGTGGGAAAGATTGAGAAACGATGGTGATAGTGACCAACCAGGTGGAAAGGAGGGCAAAGGATACCAAATTGAAAGGCATGAAGGTAGAGATTGGCAGAAGCAGGAGAGAACGAAAAGGGGGTAACAACTAAGAGTAGCACTAGAAGCTTATGTAGAAATATGTTCAATAAGGAGAGTATGCTTAATAAAGACCATACAGTGTGTAAATAAGAGTCCTTCTCAAGACCAGTTAGGAAAGGAGGACTGTTGCTAAGAATTACATTGGAATAGATAGGGACTATCCATGGAAGACTTTGTGCCTACAAAGCATTTTAATTTGTAAACTCATTTCTATTGGCCATATGGCTGGAACAAGAAATTGGGGTGGTACAAGAATACAAAACTCTTAAGGGGGGGCTATTAAAAGAAGATATTAAGGTGAAATGTTTTAGAAATGGAAACCAATGGTCTTTACCAAGTGTCAGCAAGGGAACAAAGTGTGGATAATTGCAAAGGAATTATAAATGGAGTGCAAGTCGAATAATATCAACCAGGCGCATTAAATGTGCTTGAAGAATATGGAGCAGTTTTGGCTTAGAGACTTGATAAAAGGGACTGAGAAGAAGCTATCAGTTCTATCACCCTTGCAAAGTTACTAGTACCAAAAATGTAAATATCTAGCAAAGTTCTGTAAAAATGGGAGGAAGGGCAGTAAATGCAAAAATGATTGACATTGAAAGTCTTTGAAAAAGAGAATGAACCTATTTGTTGCAACTATAGGGGAGTTCAAGTCTCTTGGTACTAGTGATGTGCCAAACTTGTAGAAGCACAGTAGTTAGTAAAATCCAAAATAAGCCACCTGTCAAGTTGCAGTAGTGCTAATGAGGAAAAGGAAACTTATCATACGTATCTAGAGAAAGCAGTACAAACTGATATTGAACCTATAGGTCAGCCAATGAGAAGCAATCTCAAGGTTGCCGCGATCAGAGCCTACTAAGAAACGGACTACAGTCTTCACAGTACATCTTTGTAACTGCTACCTGTCCCATACGTGTTGTTTACTCAGGGCATTTTTTTGCCCAGGTGCACTCAGCTAAAGATAGTTGAAAGGAATTGCAGACTAACTACGGTCCACATTTAACCCTTCACTCCATTCTGTTTACACTAGGCTCTGACTGCATCACTTTCGCACTCCACTACCCCCAACCCCATCCTACACCACCTCCCCCGCCCCAATCAGGCAACTTCAAAGTATACATCGAACCTCTTGGCTACTAAGAATATCAAAGTCAACCAGTATGCAGCAACCATGAAGCTTCTTTACCTGAAGATCTCCTTATGCAATGACCACAACTTGCTAAAGAACTTCATTAGCACTACGCAAGCCTGAATCTCAATGGCTCACCTTAAGCTGGAACCAACTTAGGAGTGAATTTGTCTTGATTGCTAATGCCACCAGACAAGCCCCAGGCACAAGAATGGCTCACATCAGAGAATCTGACTGATATATACTGCAACTCTAAGTTCCTCAGATTCAACATCAGCAGCAGCTCTATATAACCCAAAAAACCGGAACCGCTTAAGACCAGCCGTCCTTTCTTCACAGGGTCAAGCCATTCTTTTCTGAAGCCAACTTTAGAGCAGCCATTCAAGCCCTGATCCTGTCTCAACTCTATAGCAGCAATAAGTTACACTCCCCAGAATCCAAGTCCCACACCAATCACTGCTGAAGGGTATGCTCCACACAGCAGCATGATTCATCAAAGGATAGAAACTAAGGGTGGATTACAAACGTTGTGGGCTCCTTGTGCCCCCCGTACCACTTTCATAATGTGTTGCATCTTCTTCAAGGTTGTTTCATCCTGCACAGTCTATGCTTGAAATCAGGAAATATAAGAATGGAAATACCAGAGGGCAAATTGTTTTCTACTATCTGTCTTGGATTTTATAACGCAATCCTTGTACATATCTACCAACTTCCTTCCCACCCTTTCCCCAGGAAGATGTTGAAGACCCATGTCTTCAGAAGTACTTCCTCTTATACAGCTCTCGGTTTTTGTATCTCTCAGCTTGCCCTATATAAATACTGTTACTCACATACATAGGAACCATATATTAAAAGATTAGGGTGTTGAAAACCAGGAAGGAGTATTTAATATGCTTTATCATTCTTACAGTAAACGGGCCCACCATTGCCTACAACTGCCAGCCATCCCTCTCTCTACCATTCACAACACACACTCATTCTTATCTTCATAACACACCAGCCTGTGTCAAGCAGCAAACATAATTTCAGCACATAAACTAGATACACTCTTCATCAGAGAAATTGCTTACCCCCTCCTCCACCAAACACATCCTCAATGCCTCATGTTATTGCAACAGAGAATCAAACACTTTGAGCAAACACATAAGACAGGTATCCTGAGAGTCATCCACGACTCCTCTTGACCATGCAGCCTCCAGTTATGATTGCCACATTCCATATCATCTACAGACTACAAAGACCAAGCTTCACCTTCGACACTGAAATCTATGACCTAATAACCAGAGCCTTAATAAACTACGCAAACATCTTTCTCTGTGACTTCAATATATTTGGTAACACAGACATGATAAATACTCCTCAACCATCTGAGCTCCAGTTACATCAGGCAGCATTTGTCTGTCCTGATACACAACACCACCAACTTTGTATTCTCCAAACCTATCCTCATCTCCCACCCAACCCTAGAAGGGAATGACTGTGCCAGTAACCCGGCAACCTCTACCATTTTAGACCTTTTCATTGTGAACAGCATAACACATCCAAAAATCTATTTTGTTACTTCAAGGAATACCCCTTTGACACTTCAGCAAGATCTCATTAGACTAGCCATCTCTGTAGACCCCATAACAGATGCTGCACACAATTTGACACCCTCAGCCGTACACTCCCAGCTGACTTGGAAATAAATTCACCATTAATATATGCACATCAGAATTGTAGTCGTCGTCCCTTTGATGTTTCCAAGAGCCCAACGCAAGAGGATAAATTGTGAATATCTCTACTCCAGTCAGATCTTAATTTATTGAAAACCCTCTGCTTAACTCGCAGAAAACTCATCACTGAAGCCAAAGCAACTTACTAGTTAAACACCATTTGGCACAGCCACAAACAAAAGTAGAGCTTTATTTAAAGCCATCTAACACAACCCCAACACAGACCGATGAAAGACAGTCCTCAGACAGTTGCAATTCAAACGTATCTTCAAAGAGAAAATTAACAATATCAGGAAACATTTTACAACTCAGTAACAAAAATAATCCTGCACCTCTCAACTCAGCTAAATGAACCCTCACCCCCAATCGACAACCTCTCAAACTTAGCAATATTCAGGACCACATCATACAACCATTACATCATCCCATTATCAGTAGTTCAGACTTGTGAAGCTCTTGCATCACTTCTCAACACTGGCTAGATAGTCTTGACTATGGAATATAGGCCATCTTGACTCAGATGCCTCTCCAACTATTGTCTATCCACCCACCTTTCATTCCTGGGTTAGGTTATAAAGGAGTTACATTCCAGATATATGAATAAATCAAAACCAACACATTCCTACTGGGCTGCTAGTCAGGATTTTAACTACATGAGACCAGAATCAACAACGTTTCAGATGGTTGATGATGCCCTGCACATCGCTGATTATTGCAGCCACCTACCCTTTTTACCACTCTGCTGCATGCAACAGTTGACCATGAAGTACTACAATGATTCAACTCCTTTCTGTTCAGAAAGTACCAGCTTGTGCAAATGAACACTTCACCATCTGGATACATTCTTGTAACCATCAGAGTATTTCAGCCTCTTCATGGAATCTGTTGGTGTTCTCCTAACCAGCGAGAAATTCACCCTCCAATGATAGACAGATGACACAAAGCTTTAGGTGAAGAACTCCCACAAAAAAATCTGCCATCAAAACAATTGCCTCGTCACTATGCAAAACTGAATTTCAAATGCCTATTTCAAGCTGAACTCTCTGAAGAGTGACTTAGTTCTCATCACCAATGAAGAAGAAGAATAATAATTGAGTTTCTGGTTTTCAGTGAAAACCAATTATAACCAATAAAACACCACCAAAGGGAATATTCGTTTTTCAACAGAAACTGGAAACACTGGATTATGCTCCACTTTTACTACTTTGGTACCCTCTGGTGTCTAAACAGTCCAAGTGCAGCACTACTTCTGAGCACTTTACTGTGATGGATGCTTCCGCCATGACCTGCAGCCATGGTAAGTCCCTTAATATGCCGTTTTGGCCATACATAAGGTCCATGGAACCCCCTAAGCGGGGGAGCTATGCACCCATTTTGGGAGCATAGCTCACTGTATAAGATTTTGGCTTGAGTGTTCACTGTGTAATACTGTGAAGCGGCCAGTAGGTTAGCAGCTGGACAATTAGTAGTGTCGCAGTCCAGGGTAAGCGGCACCAACATGATATCATCCTCCTTTTCTGAGAGTGGGACTGAGTTTTACGTTCTGAATGCTCCGGTATCCGTATCATGGCTACAAGGATCAATGTGCATTCCTGTTCTTAATTTTACACCATGATGGCTTGAACGGCTTGCCGCCAGGAGCCAAACCCCCTTTTGAAGAAAGATCAGGAGCCATATCATGAACATATTCAACACTGGCCGAGAAGGGGTCAATGCTGTCATTTTGCTGAAACTGTGCTGCTTACATTGCATACGTTATCTCTGAAAATGTACCAGTTAGTGTATGAGCTATACACACTATATCTCAGAAACATCAAGAGGCAACCACTAGTTTCAGTTTCCTAATATGCCATTCAGACAGTGCACTTTCAGCATTAACAGTTCATGGGCCCATTCCAAGCCTGCATAGTGATGTATAGTATAACGCTTGCATGCGACAGTCCCAGTATCACCAAGGTCACCATCTATTCCTAGAGCCTCCATGTTTAAATGAAATTGCAACCTATGGTTTAGAAACAAGGTTTGCCACTTGGCAACATCACCTGTGCAAACCACTGTAATCACATTTAATGGAAACGGATTGAGCTATGCTAATTCTTCATCAAAAACTGAAAATGTTCTAGAACAATGCATGCTGCACATAACAAAAAGATAAAGTGCCTACTACAACTCTCACACATGGCCCGCTCTGGTACATTCCCTGCAAGTCTTTTAAATAAACAAAGGCCCACATGCGTGGTAAAAATTAATGCTTAGTGGTCTTCAGGCTGGCTTTCAAATAAACACAAAATTCCATATATCTAGCCCATCGAAGTAAAATAAAATTAATTCAAGCTGTGAACTGCATTGGTAAATGATCCGAGGCATGCTACAAGCCAAGTCATTTCTTTACTATCTTAGCTGCAGTCTGATCAAGCGCTACAGTTTGTTGTCACCAGACTTATTAATTGCTTAGCAGACTTTTCCTCTATGACCTGGAGGAGAAGGTAGAAGCCCAGATCAGGTAGTAAAAATACGTTTTGTAGCCCTGTCCCTTCTTCGTATCTTGAGACAAAGAGCAGGGCAGTGTGCGACTGGCTTACAATTACAGTGCCATTTGAATGCAGAGTAAAGTAGTAGGAAGGTATATTGAATGCTGCTTTTAACCAATTACCTGCTGCTGCAGTCAAATCCTAATTTGATGCAAATCTTCATGCAATAAACAAGCAGGATAGGAGGACTAGCCTAATGAATCAAAGACCAGCTAAGAGGCCTCAAGCAGCAGTGTCCTTTCCTTAACACTGCTCAAGTTTAACTATGGAAGACAAGATTGAGGTCTAGTAAAGAAATTCTTATTATTTCATATTGATTTAGTTCCACATCTATTACTTCATTGTTTCAAATACCCTGAGATAAAATCAATAATAAAATATGGAGTTCTAATACATCTGGGTCACTTAAATATGCCAAATCATTTTTGAAAAACAAAAAGCCAACACCTGTTTTGTAACACTATAGGTATGGGCTAAATTTAACTCCAATTTTCACCTGATTTTCATGGTTAAAGAGCATATCTTTTTTTAAAAACCAGACTTGAGTCGTGGCCAAGATGGCGGTCAAGCCATAGTGTAGCTTCTGTTGCCTGAATGTAATCCTTTCTCATCCATTTTTCTGACAGTGGCGCCCCCCCGCCCCCCAGGGATCAGGGCACCGGGGCTTGTTGCTGTGCCTCTCTGTCTCGTCGGACCCGTTCTGCGCCCCATGGGATGCCTTCCAACTGCCCGTATCCTCACTGTGGCCTGCTGTACCACGGAACCGCGGGCAGAGCGGCTCACTGTTGCAGATAACCCATGTGAGCCAGAGCCGCTGTACTGCTCCTGTTGGACTCTAGAGAGCCCCCTCCCCTTGCGGAGGGCGGCAGCAAGTGGAGTGGAGGACCTGGACTCTATTTGGCGGTGCGGCTGCCCTGCTAGATTGTGAGGTGGGTCCCAAGACGGCGATGACCTGAGGCTGGGCTGCACCGCCTGAGATCAGCTGGCGGCCGCTGCGGGGGACCTGCCTCACTGGCGTTGCCTGGCGCTGCATGGAGTCTTGCGCCAGCAGAGGGAGACGCGCCATCTGACCAACGGGGGCCTTAACCACCCCCTTGCCCCTGGGCTCCGTGCGGGGCTTCACGGCGGCAATCAGGCCGGCATGGAGGAGGACAGCTACAGACTTCCTGGGCGCTGGCCTAGTTGTGACACATACGGCCTTCCCCCGTCCGCTGTCTGGGGGTGTGCCGACAAGCATCACGGACGACGGATGCAAGTGGCAGCGCGCTGTTGGAGCTGGCACTGGGAGACGGGCGGCAGCCTACCCTGTTCGATCCAGTGCATACAACACTGAACTGGTGGCTGGGCTTATCTGCTGCCCCTATTCTGGAGCCCGAGTTGAGAGGCGGTGGAGTGACCTGTGATGAGGTCCCTGATGGTGCTCCTGAGGGCCTGAGAGATGGGGGTGGACTTGCCTGCTCTGGGGGTGCAGCGCTGGATCTGTTGAGGCCCAGCTGCCTCCGGGGCTGATCAGTGTGGAAGGGCGGAGTCTGGTGCAGAGCCCGACTGGGGCATGGAGACCCTCATCTCATAGTGCCGGGGTACTACGAGACACCCCGATGGGTGGAGGCCTGGTCGGAGATTGAGGTGAGGCCTGTTTGTGTTCCTTGTTTCTCCACCTCAGCCGTCTGAATTGTGAGCCCCGGGGTCATGCCCACCTGGGCCTTTCTTTTCTGCCCAGTGAGACTCTGCTGGGCAAGTGGGCCACGGTGTGAGTTGTGGTTTTCCTGTATGGTGTCTGGAAACCCCCTCAGGTTAGAATGGGGCGTGGGAAGATGCCACCACAGACCCCAGTCCAAACCAAGATGGACCAGTATATGGTCCTGCCGCCTGACCTCAGGGAGGACGCAGATGAACTGGTGGTGCGAGCGCCTGCACCAGTACAGCAAGGGTCGGCTGACCTGGGGGTGATCCTCAAGCAGGGCCGGACTGGAAATTCAAACAAGCCCTGGCAATTTAGCCGGGTGGGGGGGCAGCCCTGTTGCCGCTTTTGTTACAGGGAGCCGATGTTGCAGCACTGCTGCATAACCGGCCCAATGTAACAAAACCGTCCCCCACTGCTCGAAAACCGGCCCCCGCCCTTCTGGCTCACCTGGGAAAGCCCCAGTGCCCGCTAGGGCCAGTCCGACCTTGTCCTCAAGGCCATTTAAGACTCGAGGGAGGCAGTTGAAACCAAAGTTGATGGTCTTTGTGTGGACCTCTCCCTGCTGCGTCAGGATCTGCGCAACGTGGTGGACAGAACGACAGAGGTTGAGACTCGAGTATCCAACGTGGAAGATGAAATCACTTCTCTTACAACCCAGATGTCTAAAATGTCCGCCTCTCTGTCAGTGCTCACGGACTGTGCAGAAGATGCCGAAAACCTATCACGGCGCAATAACCTCAGACTTATTGGCCTTCCGGAGTCCCTGGGGCAGCAGGGTCTTGTTGGGGCACCGGAAGACTGGTTCAGAACATGGGCCCTGTGAACAAACTGTCTGCTTTCTTTCTCATAGAGAGAGCGCATTGTGCCCTAGTGCTGAGTCCCCTGCCTGGAGCTCCCCCTCGACCTGTGATCCTATGGCTTCTTAACTTCAAGGAGCGGGAAGCCATCCTGCAGGAGGGCCGCTCTCACTTAGACTTGCAGTTCTCCAACTCTAGAGTCCTTATCTTTCCCCGATTACACCAGGGCAGTGCATCGCTGACCATCATTTGCCGAAGTGAAACAAAAGCTCCGGGCTCTCAACCTACATTACATGCTCCTCTTCCCTGGTCGCATTAAAGTCATCTTTCAATCTAATACTCTCTTTTTCGACACTCCGGACCAGGCTTGGGAATGGGCGATGGAGTGGTGGCGGCTACTATGGCCTTCTCCTGGGCGGTTCCGCTTGGGTGACCCAGGGGAGCATGCTCCGACGCAGACTCGTCTGCGGTGGAGGGGAAATCATTCCTGCTCTCAGAGGTTCCTGGCTGAGCGGGACGCGGCTGGAGAAGGTCCCGGCTCGGCCCCGGGGGAGGCTGTCTCGCCCCCAACCTCACTTATTTGACACTCCCATGATTTTCCGATCCACAGAAACTGACCTGGATGCCTCCTCCCAGCTTTCCATACCGCCTTGATTGGTTGGAGCTGCATTCCTCAAAATCTTCTTTTCCTGATCTCAGGAGGTGACTCAACGTAACTGAGTGTGGACTCGTAACTGTTTATACCTACATGGCTCTCTGTTGTCCGGCACTGCATCCTTCTCTATGGGTGCATTTTAGCTACAGAAGTTTTATCTGAGTTAGCTTGTTGTGGGTAGTTATTCAAGGGTGACAGATGCTTCCTGGGGTGAAGTGTGGGGTGGGGGGTGTAGAGGGGCGGTGAGTGTTTCAAAATGTTTATATTGTGTTTTTCTTTCCTTTGCAGGTTGTCAACAGCATACACGATCACTATCAATTTTGAACTAGTATGGCTTCACATTGCATGCCCCTGGACTACCACATTAGATCCTGCTGTCCGGCAAGAACCACCTACTGTTCTCCGCACATGTCATGTCCCCCCTAAATTAGTGGTTCTCTCCTGAAACGTTAACGGCCTACTGAATCGGATTGAGCGCTCAGCAGTCCTGCAGTATATTAGGTGACACAGGCCGGCGGTCGTTCTCCTACAGGCGACCGACTTATTAGATATGTGCTGCGCTTTCTTAGGCCGCTTTGGATATGACGGGGTCTACCATTCTGGCTTTGTCCATGGCTCGAGAGGGGTCGCTGTCCCAATACACAAGTCCCTTTCCCTGGCAGTTACTGGGCAGCACACGGACTCACAGGGGTGTTACGTGGGTGTTGTAGGCCGTATGGAGGATAGGCAATACAATTTCGTATCATGCTATGTCCCCCCGCCCCAGTGCAATCCTCTCTCCAAACGCTGCGGTCCTTTCTTTTGACTTCTTCAAGGGGTTACGGTGGTCGGGGTGACTTTAACGCAGTCCTCGATCCTGATCTTGACGCCTCCTCTGCCTCATACTTCGGGTACACCCGGTCAGCCTGTCTGTCTCTCTTCTTGGGCCAATTCTGTTGGCCTCTGTGACGCGTGGCGATCTTGGCATCATACCCTGCGCACATACACTCACCGCTCAGCGGCACATGCCACAGACAGACTCCCGCATAGATTTGCTGTGGCTGCCGGCGGCGGACCTCCTCCCTGTCCAATCCGTGCATATTCTCCCACGCGACATTTCCAACCATGCTCCGCTTCTGTTGTCTTGAGGACTCCAACTGTCCGCCTTGCACCTGGCTTGGAGATTTAGTGTTTGGCATTTACAAAGTGCCAAATGCACGGCCTTCGTAAAAGAAGAATTAGAGGCGTTTTTCAAGCTGAATGTAGGTTCGGTTTCCTCAGTAGCAACGCTGTGGGCAGCTAGTAAGCCCTCGTTGCATGGCCATCTTAAGGGGTATGTCTGCCAAGTCGAAGCCCAGCTCCTGTTGTGGGTGACCGAACTTGAAGGTCAAATACTACTCCTGGAGTCCGCTTTGCATTGCCATGAGACCAATGACATCCATCGTTGCCTGGCCATATTTCGCACAGAACTGCAACAGGTCTCTCTTGAGGAGGCCAAGTAGTGCTGGCTGGCCTCCTTGCAGAATGTATATGCGTCCGGTGACAAATCGGGCAAACTACTGTACTGGCTGGCGACCTGGGGCATCTCTGACAGGGTGGTACTCATCTGGGCTGATTTCTACCGGGGGTTGTAGTCACGACTTCCACCGCCACCCGCTAGCGAACCTGCTTCTAAATGACATACTGCTGCTGTACATACTGGATGCCTTGGCTCAGGAACTGGATCAGGACCTGCAGCTTGAGGAGATGCAGGCGGCAGTGACAGCGCTGCAATCCGAAAAGTCGGCTGGCTCGATGGGTATCTTGTTGAATACTACAAGCACTTCCGGGACATTCTATGTCCCCATCTTTTGAACTTCTACACAGCTCCGGTGCGGATCCTTTCCACCTGACTTAGACTGTGCCACAATTGTTGTCCTACCTAAGGAGGGCCTTCCCCGTGATCAGTGTTCGACCTACCGTCCGATCTCCCTAATTAATAATGTTATTAAGATCTATGCAAAACTCCTAGCAATGCGGCTGGCGTGTGCTGTACCACATCTGATTCATGCAGATCAATGTGGATTCATACCGGGTTGCAGCACGTGTCACTGTGTCAGGAGAGTCCATGCTGCGCTTTCTCAGTTGCAAGGCATTGAGGGCTCCTTGGCTCTCCTGTTGATGTACTTTACCAAGGCCTTCGGCACAGTATTATGGAATTTTCTGGACGGGGTCCTCCAGCGGGCTGGATTGGAGGAGGTGTTCTGTCGCATGGTGCGTCTTCTTTATGGTACCCCAACTGCTCGGGTCCATGTGAACAGGGTCCTTTCCTCCCAATTCCTCATTGAAGGCAGCATGCGCTAAGGTTGTCTGCTTTCTCCACTGCTATTCGCCCTGGCCTGCCACACTATTTATATGTCTTAGGTAACTACCCCAGCCCATCCCTCACAATGTTTTTATTCTCTGAGCCCTAAGATCACCAACTTTGTGTGGGCGGGTGGTAGGCACAGGGAGGCTTTTCAGGCACTGCTCAATTCCCCCTTTGATGGTGGTCTGGGTCTATCGGACATATACCTTTACTACCTCCTAGCCCACTTGATAATGATCTATTCCCTGAGCTTGGATGGTCTGCTTGATCTCCTGTACAGGGCGCGTCTGCCCACCACACTGCCCTCTTGTACGCGGGTGTCTCTTACCTGCTAAAGGGCGGCCCTTCGGCTCATCTTCTCAGACCGTCGGCTCACTGACTCCTTTTTGGCAAGAAACATGGCTGTGGCAGCTCTCAACTCTGGAGAACTTTGCCCCCTGGGACTGGATTGGGATCTCTTATCTGGTAGATGTCTTTAGAGGGGGCCACCTCTAGACGTTTCAGGATTTGAGGTCTCGGTACTCCCTTTCCAAATCTCAGTTTTTTTGTTATCTCCAACCACGCCACGCCTTGAAGGCCCACACCCTCCCGGACATGTCACTACCTGAATACAGTCCGCATCAAGCAAAGATTTTCTTTGGGCGCCAAGTAGGGGAGCCATCTAAAAAATTTATTGTTCACTGGTCATCCATGCCCCTGATGACCTTGAACGTGCTAAGCAGCAATGGGAGGCGTGGGTGGGCGGCCTGGATAAAGATGAATTAAGGGAGGCTTGCATGGCGGCCCGTGAGTCTGCGATTTCAGCGCGGCAGCGTATGGTCTAATTCAATTATCTACACACCACATACCTAGCCCCCCAGCGTTTGCAGTGCTCCTGCCGGTGTGCTCTTCCGGCAGCTAATTTTTTTCCATATGGCATAGGACTGTCAAGCGCTGAAGCCCTACTGGGAGGGAATAGGTCAGGAGCTTTCTTCTGTCCTGGGCCGCACAGTGGAACCCACCCCTCGTAATGTACTGTTGGGGCTGGTGTAGGACTTTGAGGGCCCACGGGCGGAGGAGGCCTTTCTGGGGGTGGCTTGCTTGGTCACCAAGAAGGACTGCATAGTCAGTGGAGGTTGCTGTTTCCAGGCACAGGCTATCAGGTGCTGACGTAAGGGGGTGGACTGGTGTGCGCATCAGGATAATGCCAGTTTTTGTGGCTTGTGGCAGTCCTCAGAAGCATGACAAAATATGGGGGAAATGGTGTAACTATTATGGACTATCACTGTAATTCCATGCAGTTTGGCTATACTGATGTTCGTTCCTGCAATGTCATCGCCTATACGCGATCTATGTTTTTGGAAATTGTGTCTTGCCGCAAAACTTTCAATAAAATTGGTTATTAAAAAAAAGTCAAAGTCTTAAATATTTTAAAGCATTTTTGCCCATATTCCATTCTTATGGGGCCAGGTGGTCCAAAGATCTTTGTAAAGATCAGAGACCTGCACATCATTTTGGTTATGCAGCTTCTCAATTGAAATCATAAGAAATCTGAGTTAAATGTAGTCATAAGGAAGCAATGACATAACTACAGTGTCACTAAACACGTTAGCTTTTCCTTTTTAGGTCTCGCGTGCTAGATAGTATATGCACTGTCTGTTACAAGACATATTCTGGGCTTGTCAAGAACATACAGGGGCTTGGAGACTGCCCATTGCATACCATTGGTTAGCTTTCCTGTCGTTCTTATTTGCTTGCTTCTTATTTGTGTTCCAGCTTGTCAATCTTGTGTTTCTACCTCCATTCGAGCACAGCCTCTTTATCACCTATTTTGACTGGCTGGTTTCTATGCTTCCACTGCTTGCTTTTCAAGCAGTACTTTTTTCTTTTTGGTGAAGCACCCCACGAGAGTGCATGTTTTCTCCAGCTGTCTCCCTTGTGCACTTCTCTCTCCATGCACAATGTGTTGCTCTCTTTCACCTGTATACTTCTCTCCGCCTACCTCCATGTTGCGCTCACTCGTGTCCTTCCTGTTGCTTTCTCGTCCCGGTGTAGTTTGAGAGCTGGAAAATTAGATGGGCATGGAGGTGAGAGGAATAATGAAATGCTACTTGAAACAGTAAATTCAAGGAAAGGGTGTTAGGACTAGGATAGAAGGCAAACCGAATTGGCAATATAAATGAACGTGAGAAGGAGGTAAGTAAAAGCAACAAAAAAAACTAGCCCTGTGAATTTTTGGGGATAAAAAAAGGAGTCAACATTAAGAAAGACTGATTTTTACAGTTCTTGAAAACATTGGAAAACACTGACAAAACCTCACTTGAATTTACAAAAAATAGAAACCAAAAAGTAGAAAGCCTAGCCACCTCTGATGTTTTTCTCTTCTAATGCTGCAAATTCCTTAGGAAAATAGTTTTCATGGTGTATATTTCTGCACGTCTCCTGGGGTTGCCTTAGTATTGAGAAGGGATTCAGTGGCAGATTAAGAAAGGTAGGAAGCAACACCAATGGTCTAGGATACAATCTCCTAATTGGCAGATACTTTGCAGCACTGAAGAGCCTTGTTGAATGCTCTCATTTGTAATTTTAATTTCTTTAAAAAATATCATCATGTTGCTCAGTATGTTTGGTTTCTTCGAAGCCAACATGTTTTACCCTTAGCCATGATATCGTTTCTTCTAGTGGAATCGCACCCATGCTCCAGGAACCCACCATCTCCCTGCTCATAATTCCAATCATATTGTGCTGCGACCACTTCTACTCCACCCTAATAGCTGGTTGACAGAGGCTTTAGCAGAAAACGCAGCACATACAGCCAGGATATCACCAAAGTTGAAATCAAGAAATGTAGGAAACAAAAGACCACAAACCAGACTGTATTTTGCCATGTACAAAGGATTTGGAACACACATCTTTTTACAGGTCCGACTCGCTTCTTCCCTACGGCTGTCTAGGAAGCAGCTGAAGAGCAATGTCTTCAAGGAAGATCTTGCCTGCAAGCAACAACAACCACTGTCCCCCACCCCCATTGAGATACATGTGGAAGAGAACTATACTTGTCCATCTTCTGAGTAGCAAGCTCTTCCACCTTTTATAGCTCTGAGTTGCTTTACAGCAAGACCTGCACTATATAGACGTCCTTGTATACATGCATAAAGACCGTATTTTGAAGGATGAGGCGATACATGAAGGAGGATTTATCGTGCTTTGCCATTTCTTTAATTATTATCACTGTTGTCTTCACTGCCTGTCATGGGTGCTGGCCTCTTGCATGGGCAGTTCTGGATTCTCTGTGGGACTGTTTCAGATGGACACTTCTAATTACAGATTCCACCCTCTAGGTGGTGCTGTGCGCCTCCATGTTGACTCCATACCACCCTGGAAATTCCGGATATAAGTGCCACCCTGTGTGTTAATGTCCGGTTCCTTTCTTTCAGCCCCTTCCAGTACAGATCCAGTGCCAATGATCTCTATTGGGGCTGGAATAGTGTGCCAGGTAGGATCCAAATTACAGGGGCAGCTCCTCCACAATGGCGGAGGCGTGTTACCCCACTGGCTCAGAGCCAGCAGCAAAAAAATAAAACATTTCATTATCGTTTTATTTTAAAAGCCCCTGGCTCAGCCAGTGTGCAGGGAGGGACAGGGCCAGGGCATGGGAGGGGGGTGGAGGAGTGCTAAGTGCGCATATGTGTTTGGCCGGCCGTCTCAGGCCAACCAAAACACACATGCGCATTTAGGTTTCCTTAACCCAGCTGTATTGAACAGCCGTGTTGGAGAAACCCCACAGACTCCCTGAGCGGAGCATCTTTCCAGCCCGCTCAGGCCAATCCCCGCGGTGCTCTGCAGCGTGGGGATTGGACAGGGAGTCTGTGACGTAGTCACAGTGTCTGCTGGGACAAGGAAGTCCCAGCACCGAGGCGCAATGCGGGAGGTGACCGGCAGCAGGTAAGTTTAACTTTTTTTTATTCGTTTTAAGTATTATTATTATTATCATAGTCCTCCCCTCTTACGCGCCCCCTCTTGCGCTCCCCAGGGCGTAACACAGGCCCCCGCGGTGCGGGGGGGGGCCCCAAGCTGCAGGGGGCCCCCTCAGCACAATACTCAGGCCCAAGAACTCCGGATTAAATCCGGAGTGGGGGCCCCTCCGTGTACGTGGCAGAGGGGCCCCCTCAACTTTCATTACGCCACTGGCGCTCCCCCGCACTCTTTTAGTATGAGGCGGCCGCCACTGCCAAATTAGAACCGACGAGCAAATGCAGAATAAGCTGTAGCATAAATCCTTACACGTCATCTCTTTTGTAAAGCTTGTCCCTCTACCTTAGTAAGGTGAATCTCCTTCAGGGAAGCAATCTAGGCTTTACGTCTTTTAATGTATGAGTGCACTTTGTATCTTTTACTCACAGAGTTAAGGCATCTTACATTCCAGGTAAGCACCTTGCCATTAGGGATACTACTAGTAATAGTGAAAAATAGATGCCACAGTGTCGTGGCTCATGTGCCACAATCCCCACCACCCATGGCCAGTCATCGTACTCAAGAATATGGCTTAGTCTCCAGTGGATAGTGTTAACGATAACCAAATCAACTTCATAATAATAATAATAGTTCATTTGTAGAGCGCCTGGCTACCCCAAAAGGTGTGTTCCCCCGCTAGAAGCATATCTGCATGAAAAGACTGCTGGGCTAATGTTTGTACAGCAAGGTTTTCAGTCCTCTGCGGAAGGTAGGTTCAGATTTCTCTGCGCGTAGCCATAGAGGTAGTGTATTCCAGTTCTTGGCCGCTAGGTAGCCAAAAGATCGGGCGCCCATCCTAGCTTTTCTTATCCTGGGGACCTTGAGCAGGTATGCTCCTGTCGATCTTAGTTGGCGGCTGGGATTGTATGGAGTGAGAAAGTCATGTAAGTAGCTGGGGCCTTTCCCTTGTAGGCTCCTGTGACAAAAACACATGGCTTTAAAGATAACTCTTTTCTCGATAGGCAGCCAGTGTAGGGAGTCTAGAGCTTTTGTCGTGGAAGCACGGCTAGGAAGATTGAGAACAAGGCGTGCCGCTGCTTTTTGAATACGTTGGAGGCGCATCATGCAGTCTTTTGGCGCCCCTAGATAGAGGACGTTCCCATAATCGAGTTGTGAGGTCACCAGAGTGTGAACTAAGGTTTTTCTGGCTGATACAGGGAGGACGTCAAGGGTTTTTTTCAGCATCTTCAACGTGCTGAAGCATCTCCCTGCCACTTTCCTGGTTTGGGACTCAAAAGAAAGTTTGGGGTCGAGCCATACTCCTAGGTTTTTAACCTCGGTTTTGGGCTCTGGGATAGACCCCAGTGTTTGAGGCCACCAGGCTGTATCCCAGATGGAGGGTGATTTCCCAACGATCATGACCTCCGTCTTACTACCATTCAGTTTAAGGCAGTTGTTGGACATCCAGGAGGCCAGATCATTGAGACATGAGGAGAATTGTAGCGCAGATTCGCCAGAATCTTGTGCCAGGGTCACCACAAGCTGAGTGTTGTCAGCATATGACACCATGGATATCTTGTAGTTGTCCATAATCTTGGCCAGCGGTCCAATGTATAGATTAAAAAGGGTGGGACTCAGAATAGATCCCTGTGGGACCCCTTGGCGGAGTGGAAGGGGTTTGGAGCGATTGGGGTTTTGTACAATTTGGAAGCTACGATCTTCCAGGTAGGACCGTATCCACTGTAGCGCTACCCCATTAAGACCACACATCTTTAAGCGTTGGATGAGGAGCCTGTGGGATACCGTGTCAAAGGCAGCACTTAGGTCCAGCAGGACCAAGGCCACCGTCTGACCAGCATCCGCTCGCCTCCGTAGGGTCTCTGTTGCGAAGAGGAGAGCGGATTCAGTAGAGAAGGATGCTCTAAAGCCAGACTGCGTCGGATGAAGGAGGTTGTGTGTGTTGATATGCTCCACCAATTGCTTGTTCACAACCTTTTCAGTGAGTTTAGATATGTAGGGGAGCAAGGAGATGGGACGTAGGTTCTCCAATAGCTCAGGATTGGCTGAGGGCTTTTTCTTTAGAGGTATAACAATCGCGTGTTTCCATGCCATCGGAACCTCTCCACAATTGAAGGATGTACTTATTAGTTCATGTATTTTGGGTACTATAAGTTCAATGCCCTCCTTTAATCTGTTCGGTACCGCTGGGTCGTCTGGGGAGCCCGATTTGATTTGTAGAGCCATTTCCTTGAGCACCACTACGGGTGGGGTGAGGAACTCGCACAAGGGTGTCGAGCAGATCTCATTAAGTTCCTCATTAGGACCATTGAGGCAGTTGCGGGCTTCCTCAGGGAAGGAGTCCTATATAGTGGATACTTTTTGGAGAAAGTAGTCTGCAATTACGTCGCAGCGCTCTTCAGAGCTGCTAGGTGTCGCGAGTGTTCTCTCTAGGGACGAGAGCTCTTTTAGAGTGGCGTACAGTTCCTTAGAGGAGTTCTCGGCCATGTCGATTCTCTCTTTATAGTACATGGAGCGCCTCTTTTTGAGGAGGGAATGGTATTTGTTCTGTGCTGCTTTGTAAGCTTCTTTCGAGTCTTTTGAGAAAGCTATCCTCCATTTTCGTTCTAGGCGCTTACATCCCTGTTTGGCTATTCTGAGCTCATCCTTAAACCAGGGTGCCGATTTTGACCCACGCTTAGGGGCTTTGTGGTCCAGGGGGCTGCTTCGTCAAGTGCCTCTGTTATCCACTTATTTATTGACATGTTCGCTAGATTGACATCGTTGTTCAACAGGGGTGCAGTTTTTTGAAGCGCCTTGGAAAAACTCTCATGGTTAAACTTGGACCAGTTTCTGCATGGGCGAGTCGGATCAATGTTTTCCACAGGTAGTTGTTATGGGGGGCATATACAGAATTTTATGAGGTGGTGGTCAGACCACGGGACAGGGCTAGGTTGTTCCACCACCAGCCCTGGGTGATTGGAAAAAATGGGGTCTAACAGGTGGCCTGCGCGGTGTGTTGGTGCCAGGGATTTAAGTTCGAGCTGTATGCTGGCGAGTTCTTTACATCGATATTGTGCCTCAGTCTTGTGGTGATCTTCCATGTGGAGATTAAGATCTGGTATCTGAACACCCCAACTTGTTCCACCCAGGGCAGAAACGACAACGCGCACAGTCCAAAATGTTTACTAACATGGTGTAATCACATCGACAACATGGCCTACTATGGGTCTCTGTCCAAAGGCTTTATGGGGGAGAGAGAACAGCAAAACAAAGCAACCTCCAGCCCCCTGGGCCTCCAAGCAGTACATACGTATAACTCAAAGGGTAGCCGGTCACCTGGGCTTTACAGAAAGAACCCCTTCAAGAAAAAAACTGTAATTAGTGGACAAGCACAGTTGGATAATGTCATCTGCAGATCTAGGGATTACGTCAGGTAGAATAACACTAGAATTTGATCCTGCAACTCTCTACACTCCAGAAACTGAGTATTCTTCAGAGGCGGCTAGTCACCCACTTGAGCTCACCATCAAGGTGGCCACAGCCAATCCTCGATTTCTTCCAACCTGAACCTGATGGTGCACAAGTCTGGCCCCACTCTGTCTTGACCAAGGTCGTTAATGCCCCTGGGGCCCAATGGTTTCTGCCATCTGACCCAACAGCCCACCAGCGTATTAAGTATTTATCCAATCTCAGGCCTCCAAAGGGTTAGTGAAAAAGTTAATTTATCGTAAATCTGCACCCTCACTGTAAGAAATGAAAAAATAACGCAACAGCAGAAACCGTTGCTCAGCTGTACGTGGTGAAAGAGCAATTTAGGCCAAAATCTTGTGCTGACGAGAGATGGGTGAAGAGATCACTTGAAGACATAATAGAATAAATAATTTATGACTTTAGCACACAGGCTCAGCGGCGCATACTTTGTATTTCCAAAAAGATTGAAGCTTGATCAGACAATAGAAGTAGGAAATTCAGTTAGTCTAGAACACACAGAGGTCTTAGGTGCACAATGTTAAAGCACATGTCACTAAAATTGTATTTGCCACAAATACACATGCATTCAAGAACGAAGAATGGTTAGTTTGTTAAGCATTGTTAGAAACTGCAATAAAGGATGTATAGCGAATTAGGTTGAAGTCAAGGGTCACAGGTGACCAGATGCCTTTTTTGTAATTTAAGTGTACCAATGTGTAATCATCTAGTAACCTATTTTTCTGAACTTTTGTAACCCTCATTGTTAAATTTTATACAAAATATAGTCTGTGATGCAGCAAATTGAGACCGGCTGCCTGCCTCTGTGAAGAGGGTCGATCTCCCTGTCGCAACAGTAAAGAGCTGTCTTTACATTGCCAAAAAGAAATCTGTCTTTTCTTCATTTCCTGCAACAACTGGCGAGCTAGCCCATGAGTCCCTCTTGCCCCCACCTGACTGCTGACACCGGAAGACCACCTCTCCCCGATTCACAGATTATTGCGCATTTTTGATGAGGTAAGCAGATATTGTGTTCTCTGAAGTTCTGCCTGTGCACGACGGACGGGTAGGGCTGCCGTCTTTTAAAGGTGAGGATAATGCAGTCTACGTTCCATGTTTTTGTATATACTCTAGGACTTGTTTCCCTTGGCAGTGGTAAACAGATGTAAATATAAGAGATAAAGAGATATAGGTTATAAGAGGGTATTGCATGCAAGATTGTGTACATGTGTTGCACAATCTCAGGAAAGGCGCAACATAACTGGCTAACCTGTTATTCCCAATATAAGGTTGGAAGTGGTCAATGTGGGTAATTTGAAATTGGAAGGTGCCAATATATGTTCCAACGTTTGACATAGAGGGGCAGATGCAAAGCTGATGTCACTAAACCTCCTGGTACCATATGAACACTCGAATTACTGCCCTGGTCCTAATGTCCGGAAGTCATCCCATGGTCTAAGAGACACGTGGTTTGAAAAGGTTATCCTCTCTGAGCGCGGAGGGAAGAGACCAGGGGTTGACAGTTGCATTTACGATTTAGAGTAGAATAATGCTGATTAACATTGAGAAGTAGTAGAAGTGTTCATATTTTTATACTGATGGTGAGTGTGTGTGTGTGTATGAATGGAATGTGGCCACAGTATGATGGTATTGTGTAATGTTGCTTAATGTGCATAGTGTTATTTTAATGAGTTTTGCATAAGCGATAAAAAGTTGATGAATTTTCCTGTTTTTAAAGATTTGTGTAAGTTTTAAAGAAGGAGTAATATTTGACCAGATAGTTAAAAAGTTAGATTGTGGATGTATTGGAAATACAAGGGATCATGGAGACTCTCTTAGCGCAAATGCAAAAGATATTGCAAAAATATTATTTAGAATGGTTTAAAGCCACACTGAAACATACATATCCCGGCCAAAAGAAGGGACATTGACATCAAAATATTAGAGTATATCATTACGCATCTTAGAAGAAAATATGTAGTAACCAAATTACAGATGCGAGAAGCCACTTTAGCTTTATGACGATTTTTTTGTGAGTAGTCTACAGACTCCTCAAAAGTTGATAACCCTAGAACCCTGTCTGTTCCCCCACCCCCATATGATCCCATGAGTACCTCTCCCAAGGTTCGTAGTATTTATCCACTGGTGCAGCTACAGGAAGCCGCGGTGAGATTTGAGAACTCCAAAATTGAGACCCCTTGGCAATCTCCAAAAGTTACCTATAATGTTGCCCCACAAATGCGAAGGCAAAAACATGCGAGTACACCTAGGCAGCAAGTAAGGGGACATGACTCCCAGTTTTCAGGACAACTAGAAGCACAGTTTATACTTCATTTAGACCAGTGGTGGCCGGCACCGATTGGGGGTGGCGGGGTGGGGTTGAGGGGGGGATGTAATAAAATAACTTACCTTATCGCTACCGCGTTTCTCCTTTGCGTCAGGGCTCTGCCGAACAGGAAGCACACAGGCTCCCCTGACCAACCACAACGCTGCAATGCAGCATTGTGATTGGTCTGAGCGCTGTGGTTCGGCACTCAGATGGGGACTGGGCATGTTCTCCATGCAGAGTGCCGGCCAAACAGTCATTGCGCACTTGGAGTGGGCAAACCACTCCTCCCCTGCTCTGATAGCAGAGCAGCCCGACCCGCCTGCAAAGCAGCACGAAACATAAAATGATAATAACTTTGAGTTATTATCATTTTATGTTTCTGTTATTTACACTGCTTAAAAGTAGTGGGGCTCCTCTGCCTTAGCGGAGGAGCCGCCACTGATTTAGATCCAGCCTCTCCCAGGAGGATAGAAGCGAAGAGCAAATCCCAGGAGCTCGTGATGACCAGTCACATGTTTCATCAGCAACATCGCAGTTGTTGCAGAGAAGGGACACTACAGAAAGAGTAGTTAGAGTGTGAATGTCTACCCCACAGCGAAGAGATGCAGATGATGCAAGATGGAATGACTATGTGGATCTTAGAAGGACTGAAGACAGTTTACCACCCTGGCAGAAGGAGAAGGGGAACATAATAGTTTCACCAGAAAGTGTTCAAGAATGGCTATCACGAAGTGAGAATAGGAGAGATGCAAGGGGCGTGAGAAGAGAGGGATATCACGATGACCTTTCAGGACTGATGCAGGGAAGTTTTTGGAGAATATAAAATAGAGTAGAGTCTATACATAAGCGTGTGGATAGTACGGGTGAAACGCTTCAACCCCCAAAGTCTAGGCACCCTACCTATGATATTCAAAGAAAGACCCCTTATGGATTTGGATCACACAAAGAGTACAAGGGAAATGCCTAATCGAATTGATATTAGAGAAGGAAAGAAGGATATGTTTTCTAGAGTCAGGAAAACACGAGCGACAGAGCTTGAGTGATTGCAGTTTTAGGGAACACATGGCCAGCCAGACCCCAGGATGGGATCTTGTGAGGCTATGGGAGGATTGACACTACATGAAAGACCAGTACAGCAAATGAGTGTTCAATCAGTTTTGCGTAGCGCATATCTCACCCCTGGTGAGATAGTTGCTGAAGTAGAAAATAGCCGGTAAAGTGTTGTGCCATTTGTGGATAATTTTGTAGATTGGACTTTAAGGTTAGCTTCACAGATGAGTCCATGACAACAAGAAAAGTCCTTTGATCCACGTGATATGGCGAATGCGGAGGATTGCATTCTTTATGGTGAGCGAGATCTAGACTGGGATTATCCCTAAATGCGGAAGTGTTTGTGTGTATGGCAGAAATATGCTAGACGGCACAATCCCTGGTGTTTTACCACTCCCTTATATCAGATGCCCCTCATATGCAAGGGACGTGGAGCATTTCATTATGTTCCTTGGCCCCAAAAGGACAAGGAAAATCTTAGGAAATTATTGCAGCTGTTTACAGAAGGAGCAGGGAAATGGATTAGAGCTTTTGAAAAGCAAACTACAGGTATCACCTTGGCAGTAGGGGACATAAAGAGTCTGCTTAGCTTTCTTATAGGAGATGAAACAGACACTGTTGTTCAAAAAGCTGGAGTGAGAAATGTTATCCTCACTGAGACCAGATATGATGGGTCTCCATTTAATTTGGTTAGAGCAGTAGTTTGGGATCAGCTGAGGAAAATGTATACTGATAGGCCAGACATTGGATCTCTCATGGCTCAATCAATGCAGCCAAATGAAGATCCCACTCAGTTCCTTAACAGGATGAAAGGAAAATTGACCCAAGAAGTAGGTTAGAGTTGGCAAGTAACAGGAGGAAACGCTGTATTATTTTACAACATAGTGAAAAAAGGGTTACCCTCTGATGTACAGGATAGCCTAGATAACATAATGGCATTGGAAGCCAAGCGCTGGACAGAGATAAAAGCGCACATAATCCATTTTTGCAAGAAAAAGCAAGAGAAAGAAAGGAACAAAAAGGAGGTGATAGAGAAAGCAGCAGCCAAGTTAGTGCAGCAAAAGTTGGCAAAGAAGGGAGCAGTGGAAGGCAATGTGGTGTCAGCCGCCACTCAGATGACTGCAATGTCTGTGGGACTGGTCCCTGGGACCACCCAACAACAGTACCCACAATAGCAGGACAATGGTAAGGGCAGGGGTTTACAATCAGCCAGGAAACATAGCAGTACAGCAAATCATATATGCCTCAGACACCCCCACAAAATATGCAGCCACCAGTAATGTCTCAAGCACAACAGGTGTCGCCTCAGCACAATTACTATACTCCCTCAATGGCGACTCCACCTCAAAGTGGACAGGGAGGTGTAATTGTGAGAGGAATCGTTTCCAGATAAATTCTGTAGGAGGATATACACAATGAAGGTGCCCACAAAGTATTTCTATGTGTCCTGTATTGTCAGTAATGCACAGGCCAGATGAGAAACCCACTGTGACGGTAGCTATCAATGACAAAAGGTATGCATTCCTCATAGATAAAGAAGCAACTAGATCCTGTATTAGAGAGGGAGACCTTCCGATTTCTAACAGATCAGTGGGCACACAAAGATTCTCTGGGGAAGTAATGAGGGTTCCTTTTACTAAACCAGTGGAGATGGAAGTAGGAGGGAGGTACATTGATGGATGTTTACTGTTTTTTCCAGCTGCCCAAGCTAATCTGTTAGGAAGAGATCTTACAGCCAACCTGAATATGACTATACATTTTGAACCTGATGGTACCATGATTTGTTCTACCCCTGGAGATCCACCTCCCAGGATCATGGCAGTAACAGTAGATTCCTCTACTAGAGATCAAATCAGAGTACGACCTGATGATATGGAGGCATATACTACAGCACTATAGAAAATCATAGCAGCGATGCCAGAGTTATTGAGAAAGGAGGTTCAGTTACCTACAAAATGTGTTTTTTGGTGACAAGGGCAAAACTCTTGAATGCCTGATGCTGAATTAATATTGCAAATAGAGGCATTAGAGGTAACACCAATCTATGGAGCCTGATAGCTAGTGACCATAATCATGTTTCGTGGGCATGTGCTATATTCACTGAGCCAGGAAAAATTATCAGAGAGGTATTTGATGACCAACTGTTTGATGATGATCCCAAGAAAACAGCTGTAGTCTTTCAAAATGGCATACGGTAAATCCTGCGACATTCTTTGCCCATCTAATATTAGACTCTGAGGATGATGCGCATGACTGTGCAACTTATATTCCTAATGAATCCAGTCAAGCGACGGAGGCTCCTATACCAGGTAGCATTGTCTATTTTGTTGATGGTTTTTCTACTATTGACCAGGATACAGGAATTAGATACACTGTTGCAGCAGTAGTCAGAGCACAACCGCATGATTCTTCTGATACACTCCCTATAGTAGAGCAGTTGACATTACCAGATGTACAAGCAGAAGAATTAATAGCAGCTCTTCAGCAAGGAGCAGGAAAAGTCATTACAATCTATTCAGATTCCGCCTATCTGACAACCACTGTACATTCCAGCATTATGAGATGAAGCAGGAGAGCTTTCCTTAAGTCCTGTTATGCATAGGAACCTCCTTAAGGCACTTGCGTTACCACAGGCAGTGCCAATTGTGAAATGTGCAGCACATACAAATGGACAGGATTTTTGTCTCTTGGGGTAATGCACTAGCAGATTGGGCAGCTAAAGATGCAGCTAGGCACACACCCCCACCTGTACCATCAGGTTCACAACATGTCCCTTTTCTGGTGGCTCAGACTGCTTCACTGCCTGAGTCTGAATCTAATCCTACCACAGAAAATTACAAGCCTCATTGCACTGATATAGCGCATTTACATCTGTGAGAATTGCAGAAATTGGCTCCTCTAAACGAAAAACAGTTATGGGAGGATAGAGGATGCACCCAGTCAGACAACTATCTACAGGTAAACCAGTGATGCCACAGGCTTTATTATGATAGCTCTTGATCAGTTTCATTTACCAGCTCATACTTCAAGAGATCACTTGTCTATGCAAATACAACAAGACTGGTTTGTTCCTAATTTGTATGATATGCTTACTATGTACCTTCATAACTGCATTGTCTGCCAACAATTTTCTCCCACTCCTATGTTAAAAGTAATAAATGCTACCATTCCACTACCACAAGGTCCTTTTAAAGCCCTCCATATGGACTTTGTGGATATGATTGATAGGTGCAGCAACTACAGGTTCCTCATAGTTGTGGTTTGCCCTTTCTCTCGATGGGCTGAAGTAGGACCATGCGTCCATTGTGATGCTAAGTCAGCAGCTACATTTCTGATTCGTAAAGTAATTCCACAATGGGAATTCCAGAAGGGATACGACCTGACAATGGCACCCACTTCGTGAATGCAATCTTTACACATATCACAACACAGTTAGAGATAAAACATAAACTATCCTCTGTATACCATCCTCAAAGTAATGGTATCGTTAAAAGCCTGAACAGCCTCTTGAAAAGTAAGATCAGTAAGCTTTGTGCTACATTGCACAAGAAGTGGTTGTACTGTCTACCATTCTACCAGATAGCACTCTTTTCCTTTAGGAATACACCTAGTTCTGACCATCACCTGACACCCCATCAGATAGTGACGGGGAGATCCATGAACACACAAGTCCCTGCCATTAGAAGTAATGTACAGGGAAAGAGTTCTGCAGACATCTTAAGTGATGAGATGCATGTTTGCTTTGGCGAATTAATTAAAGCTGCAAAGTTCATAGGTAACCAAAGAGAAGGAGAAGTGTGCCACCGTTGAGGCCGACCTCCCAGCTGTGCACATTGGTGACCAAATCTTAATACAGAACTTTGTTAGAAAATGGAAAGAGAAAAGATTTGACGGACCACACACAGTGACCATGGTTACACCCACTGCCCTCAAGGTGGATGGCAGGAAGCCTTGGTTTCACCTTACAGATGTTCTTCTGAACCCAGCATCTTGCCAAGTCTCATAAACAATATAAATGAAACAAGAGGGGGGGAAGAAGAATGTCATTGTAAAGATTCCCCCCTTCACCTCTGCTTTTGGACATTTTTTTAAAAAGACAGCATGAAAGATATGTATTTTTGTTTTCTTGTTTCCTTTTTGTATCTTACTATTCTTTCCGCTCTTCTATAGCAACATATCCTTTAGTTCTAACGTTTTACATCTACAAAGATAACTCTTTATGTATGGCAATGTGTCCCATAATGCTCATGCCAGACTGACAGATAATATGTGTATGAACATATGTCAGACATAGGTTCAGAAAGCACCAACGAATCCTGTTTTGTGTGCTCCCTAATTCTTCATGCCACAGAATCAGAAAAGCTACATTCAACAAAAGAAGTAATAATAATAGGATAGCTTGAAAAGTGCATAGCTACGTCGGCTGACGTGTCCCAGCGCTAAGGTTTTCATCCCTATGATGCAGAGAAGCATATGCTAAAGATGACTGGAATTAAATTGATGTAAAAAGCCAAATTTTAAGTTTCTTGTGGAAGGCAGTTCTGATTTTTCCTGCCTAAGCAGGAGAGGAAGGGAGTTTCACAGCCTAGCTGCCAGATAGCTGAAAGTGCAGAATCTGATACAAGTTTTTATTCTTGGGATAGGTACTAATGAGGCCTCAGCTGATCTCAAATTTCTTTTGGGGGAGTAGGATGCAATCAGAGGGTGCAAATAGCAGGGGCCTTTGTTGTTGAGGATTTCCTGGCAGTAGCACGTGGCTTTAAAAGAAATCTGTTCCTTCAACAGGAGCCAGTGCAAGTTTGCCAAGGATGGTCCTGAAGGAGCACGTCTAGGCAGATAAAGTAATAGCCGAGCTGCCATATTCTGCACAAGCTGAAGTCTCATCAATCATGCTTGAGAGACCCCAAGATATAGGACATTCCTGCTGTAATCCGGACTGGACCACTGTCTTCCTGGCTGCCTCTGGCAGGAAGACAAGGATCTTTTTCAGGGTTTTTAAAATCCCAAAGCATTGTCCCGCAAGGCTCGTGATGTGTTTATCATAAGATAACTTCGAGTCAGACCACATGCCTAGGTTTTTTTACTTTTGACTTTGGGGTCGGTCGAGTGTCTAAAGAATTGGGCCAGCAGGCAGGCGACCAAATTGAAGGTTGATTACCGAGTATGATTACCTCAGTGTTCCCGACATTAAGCTTCATTCAGCTGAGCCTCATCCATTCAGCCACTTCCGTCCGTCATGAACAAAGTCTTACCGCAGAGCTGGATCCATCTTGGAAAAGCATGATTATCAGCGGTGTATCGACGGTGTACGGCACAATGGTAAAGCCGTACCGCTCAACGGTGCCAGCCAGGGGGTGCATGTACAGATTAAATAGCATGAGACTCAAGGGAGAGCCCCGAGGCACCCACTGCTGCAGTGGAAAAACCTTTGAAGTATATACGTTTTTTTTGTGCCGCCTGAAAAGAATGATCTTGTAAGTAGGAGGCAAACCACAGTACCCTCAAGTATAGCTTTGTGTTTATTACAGCTCTACTTATGTAGGATTAAGGCTCAAATGCAATTAATACCTGTTAAGGTAACACGTTTTTTAGTTAACGCTACAAAACATGATTCTTTAGCGGAAGTGTTATACATTCTCACAGATAGACAGGACATCAAGGATGAGATATCACGTATGAAGAAGACAGGTCGTCCTACCACTGTAGATTGGATCCAGATAGTCTTAGATTTAGGATATTTTTAGTAGTAACACGCCCGCCCACTGAGTGTAACAGTCATTTAGTAAATCCTTTACCCTCAGATTGTGTTCGTAGGCCAGGATTCAGAGTCACCAGGTCAGTCTGCTTTGCCCATGATCAATGGCATTCTAATATTGAATTTTCCTGTAGGGTTATTCCTTTTTGGAAATTGTACTGATGTTAGTCAGGATGCAATATCTGGGATGGAAACATTGCATGTTACACTTGGATAGATAGCACAATCAGTCCTCAGACAGTCATGAGACTAAATTCTTTTTCTTTATGTTTCAGAGGAAGGGGTACTGTTAATGGAGGACAGAACATTATTTGTAGGACTACAATCGATAACACCGACATGCAGGAGGGCACCTCCAGCATCATGGACTATTATTGGCAGTGTGGAGAACTACTGTATGCCCAGTTACCACTAAACTGGGGAGGACTCTGCTCCATCGTCACCTTGCACACTACTGTTCTGGTAATTCCTGGAATTAATCTGTCAGCTTTCCATGAACACCTCATGAGCCATCCAACAGCCTTGCTACATCAGCATCAAAGGAAGAGAATTGCAGAGTATTATGGTACAAGCACTTGGAGTGATGTTCCCTAAGAGTACTTTTTATTCAACGATGCTCAATTGTTCTTTGGGAGCATTCTGCCATTTGTTCAGGCTGAAGCAACAGCTCGATGGTTGCAGATAACTCGATGAGAATGTCTCAAGACTATCAATACTACAAAAGATGGATTTAATGCCATAGAATGATGGTGATGCAGTACCGCTATGTACTTGATCTTATGACAGGCACGCAAGGAGGAGTATGCGCAAAAACTGGAACTGCGCGCTGTACTTTTATCTCAGCGAATGATGCGGATAATGGAACTTTATCAGAGGCCATACAGACACTGCATAAACTACAGAAGAAAATGGTAGATGAAGGAAGTGTCCCAGATGATTGGTTTAGTGGGTGGTTGACATGACTGTCACCCTGGTTGTCGGACTGTTGGGAGCCTTGTTGCCAACTATTGTAGACTTATTAATAATATATTGTGCTGCACAGTTGATCCTTGCTTGTTGTAGAATAATAGGTGCAAAGGCAGTAGGGAAGTTTCCAGTTAGGACACCAACACAAGCAGTGGATTCCCAAGGTAACTTATATCATTTAGTGCCAAGTGTAGACCAAGGTTAAGATCCAGTAGCTGAAATATCAACTAGAGGGGGAATGTTATAGAAATATAAAAAATGAAAACATGACGCAACAGCAGACACCAGCAGAAAGTGTTGCACTGCTGTACGTGGTAAAAGAACAATACAGGCCAAAATCTTGTGCTGACAAGAGAAAGGTGAAGAGTTCACTTGAAGATATAATAGAATAAATAACTTGAAAGGGTTGCAGTTAAAGGCCAACTCGTGTTTAGCAAGCTTGAAGGAATTTAAAACTTTAGCACACGGGCTCACCGGCACGTACGTTATGTTTCCAAATAGACTGAAGCTTGATTAGACCATAGAAATAGGGAATTCAGTTAGTCTAGAACACATGGAGGACATAGGTGCACATTGTTAAAGCACACGTCACTAAAATTGTATTTACCACAAATACACATTGTTATACCCTTACACACAGGTTGACACAGGTAGCCAGGTAGAGTTCTGTAGACATCTTTATTGGTTCCAATTAGATATGTACAACAGTCCATATTCCAGTTGCCAGCCTTCTCTCCAGCCTGTTCTGGTCAAGCACCAGCCCTACCAGGAGCAGCCTCCTTGCTGCTCAGCCCATCTCCAACTGTCACCACTCATCCACACAGGCAACCAGGCATTCCATTCATCACAGTCACACCAACATTCCGTTACCATCTCGCACTCTGGCTGAGCAGCTAGGAGACAGCTAGGCTGGATTACATATAATGACACTTAAGAGGCTATAACATTATCCCCTTCCTTTTAAAAGAAAAATGGAAGTGTGAAAAAACATAGAAATAACTATAAACATGAAGATAAACAGAAGAAGAAAAGTTCTAACTCAGGGAAGCAAAGCTAATTACTACTTCACAAGAGTAGGAACACTACGTAATCGGAAGGAAGGAAAAATATTGACAAGTAAGATATAATCAAAAGCAAGCAATATTCCCATCCTTCCCAATAAACAAATTCAAAAATGTAGAGAAGGGTGGACCACACCCCAAGACAAACACCCGAGGCCAAAAACAGACAACAAGGGTGAAACAACGCGAAAGATGAACATGCACCACAAAGTGAACAACACAGAGGGTACACACAGTGAGGCGCAGGGCGACTTACACACAACAACATCTGAAGCGCAGTGCGACTTACACAGAACAACATGTGAGGGGCAACGCGACTTTCATACACATTGAGACCCAACAAACAGACCAAACGCGCAGTGCAAGACGACATATACACAAAGTGAAAATGGGGCTAACACCCATAAACACACACCCTATGAAGGGATGTACCTTTGTACATGTAACTGGGGCTAACACCGACAACCCAACCCAGAGTGAGGGTTAACATATAAACCGCTTATAAGGGAACTCACCCATAAACCTACCCCCAAGTAGAGGCCGTTGACTGTAAAATGTAATAATGGGACTATTACCCAAATCCATCTCTCATGTAAGGGATAAAACTGTGATGGGACTATTTCCCAAACCCATCCCTCATGTAAGGGAGAAAACTGTGACTACCACCCACAAAGATAAATAGACCACCCATCTGTAAGGAAACGTAAACTGTGGCATCACGAAACTTAAAACTCTAAATGATGCAAAGAGTACATGAATACATCTAGTAATATTTTTTTAACTAGAAACTCTCGCCGGTGAGCGACCTCTCACCCAAGTACCACTAGGCAAGAAACACCCTTGCATAAGGGAACCAAATATTAAACATGCCTATGAGTAAAAGCACAAAGTGAACATAGCATTGCAAAAATGCAAACAACACCGGTAGTGGCTCATTCTCGTGTAATATTGTCTGTAACAAATTAATCCATAGAGTGAGTCCGTTTTTAAAACCACAGTCTTGTTGATCTTCCCATACTTCACCTCCAGATATCACGTCCATGCCAAAAAAAACAATGAACTGCCAAACTGTCCACCAACATGTTGTTTACCTCAGGGAATCCTTTTTGACACCACACCAAAGTACCCGGATATCCAATGAGACTCCAGTGTCCACAGCGCCTACCTCAGCAACGCGTTTCCGGTGTCCACAGGGTGTTGTTTACTGGAGGTGCTTGTCACTTGAAGTCAGACAGAAGAGAAGATCCACAAGCGATCTTACCACCGCGTTATCACCGGAATCCATCTGATTATGGTAATCAACACACCGCATTGTCCCCGGACTCCATCTGGTTTTGTTCAACCTTTATTGCAGCAGGCAAAAAAAAAACAGCGTGGTTGGCAAAATTTAGACAGATCACATCGTAACTCCAATGCCTCTATGGAAGATAGACTGCAGTCACCAAACACAAGATGGCGGCACGTTTTCATACGTCCCGCCGGATGGCTCACGGCACGTCAGTGCACAAAAACATCTCAAAGCAATGCAGGTTTTCCGCGTAGCAGCTGTGACGCGGTGAAAGGCTGTTCCGTCACATTTGAAGACAGTGACTCCACGCGACTCCCAAAGAGAAGGTAATTGCGCGCGCAACACTAGGCTCGTGCCACCGTTTTGAAATAATGCGCAACTGTTAAACCGCCAAAGTTGCTTGAGGCTTGAAAACCCACAAAATTGGCCGGTAACATGGCAGATTGTCTATAAAAGTTAATGGTTGTACATATGGAATTGGCTCACCTGGAATTGAGCAAATAAGCATCTTCACACAGGTTAGGCCCATTTCACCGGCACTATAAACATGTAGCATTGTAACAATAAGAGAGTGAAAATAACTCTCATACCAAACGACCGTAGTAGTGTTTGCATTCACCACAGCTGCAGAAAGTTTACACCAATTTTGATCCAGAATAGCCATTGCCTCACCGTTCTTGTGTGGTCCCAAATACGTACTCACGTTAGTTCTGCTTCCAAGATGTCGCAATCAAGGTTAATTAAACAAGAATTCTCCTTCTGTTCAGCTGCTCCTCGAAGTTTGAAGGTACCAGTCGATCAAGGGCAGTAACAATATTAATGAAACAGCACAGCAGAAGTATCCAAAAACTTGACTTTTGTGAACTAAAGGTGCAAATTTCATCAAGTCACTACAGTCTTTGTAGACCTCAGGCAAACGATGTGGCAGGAACACCAACATGTGGCAGTAGTGTAACTACACCTCCAACTCACAATTCCTTAGAAAAGATCAATGGAGCATGTCCAGGCTGGGCAATGGTGGTTGGGGCCGGCTAGCCTGTAGTAGCTCCAAACTTGCTTCATGTAGTTGCTCTAGTTTCTTGTAGTTTCTCCTGGTTTCCGTAGTTTCTTGTAGTTCCTCTATGTTTCTGTACCATATGTAGACAGCTTTTCACTCTTAAAGACGCTTGAGTCCAGGTCCGGTCGTCGCCAAAATAATGTTGTACCCTTACACACAGGTTGACACAGGTAGCCAGGTAGAGTTCTGTAGACATCTTTATTGGTTCCAATTAGATATCTACAACAGTCCATATTCCAGTTGCCAGCCTTCTCTCCAGCCTGTTCTGGTCAGGCACCAGCCCCACCAGGAGCAGCCTCCGTGCTGCTCAGCCCATCTCCAACTGTCACCACTCATCCACACAGGCACCCAGGCATTCCATTCATCACAGTCACACCAACATTCCGTTACCATCTCTCACTCTGGCTGAGCAGCTAGGAGACAGCTAGGCTGGATTACATATAATGACACTTAAGAGGATTTAAGAGGATATAACACACATACATTCAAAAACGAAGAATGGTTAGTTTGTTAAGCATTGTTAGAAACTGCAATAAAGGATGTATAGTAAATTAGGCTAAAGCCTTTTTTGTCATTTACGTGTAACAATGTGTAATCATCTAGTAACCTATTTGTCTGAACTTCTGTAACCTCATTGTTAAATTCTGTTTAAATATAGCCGTCTACCATGCAGCAAATTGAGACCGGCTGCCTGCCTGTGTGAGGAGGGTCGATCTTCCTGTCAGTAAAGAGCTGTCTTTACATTGCCAAAGAGGAGTCTGTCTTTTCTTAATTTTTAAAGGTTTTAAGTCACCCTGCAACATCAGTTCGTCCGGAAACAGCAAAGCATAGGAAATCTCAATCTCCCGTAATCTCTTCTTTACAGCAATGAAAGACGCTCTTTGCTTCTGCACCACTGCCATGAAGTCAGGGAAGATTAATACCTGTGCCTTCCCTAACTTGAAAGGACCAGCAGTATGCGCCTGATGCAGAAAAAAGTCATGATCCCTGTAATGTGGTAGTCACTGTACCACAGGTCTTGTGGAGAACCAGGCCAGGGGGATCACGCCCACACCCTGTCCTCCCTTTCAAAGGCATAAAATGTAGATAATCCTTCCAGTGCCTCCACCTCCTGTAGCCAACCTTCTAAAAAGGAGATCATATAGAACCATCAATGTTCTCAGATAAGCCAACTAGTCTGATGTTATTCCATCTGACTCAGCTGTCTTGATCTTCCAATAATGTTCTCAGATAAGCCAACTAGTCTGATTTCTATTATGACACCATCATTGGCCTTAGGGGACTCGAACCGCCTACCTCAGGAAGTCCCCAGCCTGGCCAACTCCAGTGGCAGGGACACAGGGCCCTCGCCACTGTGCCTGGCAAGCCAACTAGTCTGATATTATTCCGTCTGACTCTGCTGTCTTGATCTTCCAAACTATTTTCCAGAACGTTAATATGCTCCGATATTGTTTCCAATTTGTCTGTGTGGTACTTCGCAGCGAAGGCGTGTTCAAAAAGAGTTGTCTCAGCTTGTGCACCTAGTTAGACATCTTCCTGTGATCATCATGCACTAATCCCAAGTAAACCACTAGTGAGTTTATCTTGCTCTCCAGAGCATCTCTGTTGGAGCCAATGGCTGTCAATATAGCATCCAATTTGTCTCCAGGTGTCTGATCTGCAGCTGCTTGCAGGGCATTCACAGCATGCTAAGCTGTGCGTTTTCCTAAAGAGAGACCAACAGGGACTTGATATCTAAGTCTTCTTGTCCACCCCATTGTAAAGAGGAGACGTTCTGCAGTAATCACCCACCGTAGCTATGAATGGAAGTAGGGAAGCTAGCAAGCAAGCACTATGTAGGTGGGAGATGGGGAGAAGTCTCACCGGAAGATCTATTCAAGTGTCCACCATTCCCCCCAAACTAGTCTAAACTCAGTACACTGAGCACAGCACTGGACCATATGCACAGATCGGGCCACCGACCTGGTAACCCAAAGCGTAAGTCATCCACAAGTTTAAAAAGGCGAGTAGCCATATTCACAGTGCGACCACCATCTTGACTTCACCGCACCAAGTGCACACTCATGGATATGGAAATGGATAGCTGCAGTGCTTCCTACACTGTTTTCTGCCACCCCACCCCCGGCTTGCTTTCAGGGGGAGCACAGCGTGGTATCTCACCTATCAGGACCAAAGCCCAGGCTGCGGGATCCCATCAAACATCTGGAGATACAGGGAGCATTCAAGAGCCGCTCTCTACTACATAGTGGTTAGTTCCACCCCTCCCTTTAAATTACTCAAGGCACTGGCTGATAAGGCATATCGTGGTCTCAGGTCATGGGCCCCAGTGCAAGTACCATGAAGCTAACAACTGATTTATATTAAAAATTGTTTCTGCACTGTCTAATGCCCTAACCATGCCACTTCATGTGACTTATGTCATTATGACTTTGCTTTCCTCCCTATTTACCACAATCCATCTAATTCTCCTTCACTTCCTCCCTTTCTCTGGCCAACTGGTCTTAAGCCTAAAAGAATAGGTAAGTGGCAGGTCTTCCTGGGAATCAGCCCTAACCCTCTTAAAATAGTGTCCCCATCCTCCTCTTATTTTGCCATGGCAGTTGGAGTCATGCTGCAGGCCCAAACACTGTCTAATTTCTTTCTGATCCCATGCTCTCCCTATGGACTTAGAGGATGTTCTTATCCACAGGACACAGATAAGGAGAGGTAGGGACTTGGAGTAGATAGACAGGGACAGTCTTATGTTTGGAGTGTAATAGTTCCTATGTCCATTTTGGCCCTGAGGTTGGAGTGGTGACCTCCTATCCAATCAGCATGAGTCACCCTACCATCCGTGGAGGTCACCAAAAAGCAAGATGCTGCTTGGTGTCAAGCAGGGTGGATAGCTTGGTTCAGATTGAGGTGGAATCCAGTATGGGAATGGGGCTTACTATGTTACACAGTCCGCACTTGAGATGTCTGAAGCACAACTTAAAGATACCAAATGTATATTTTATGATGGCTCAGGTCAGTGTATGTGTTCTTTCACACCTTTCTTGAAGAGCAGTGGTTGTTTATCTGGCGAGGGTGAGGAGATATGAGGCCATACACACCACAACCTGCAAAAAACAGACGTGGCTGAATAACAGTTGCTCTGCATTAACATTTCTTCAGAATCCACCTCCATCAGTAGTTGGATGGAGGAGTGTTGTGATGTATGCGTTTCACCATCGTCATGCCAAGGATAAACCTGCATTTCCTGTTTGTTTGATGTACACATCTTGAATCCACATATCAGTGTAACCCCTGGCAAACAAATGATGTGCAATCGATGACTGATAAAGATTAAATTGTTATGTATTGCACCATAAAATGGTGCTGCATATGACAATAATAATGTGCAAACTGACAGAGTGGCTTGAGTGCCAATTTATGAGCAGTTTGTTGCCGCCTAGCAGACTAGGGAAATGGGTTACAGCACAGAAGTGCCTTGCCCCTGTTGCCTATGCTGCAGTGACTATGCACTGCTGCACTTGATCGTGCAGTCCGCAAGTACCGGACTTTGCTTACCTGTGAAATACCAGCCATGGTCCTACCAGTTCTCTGAAAGGATCCAGTGTCCAGGAAGTGCAGAACAGCCAGTATCTTGAAATGAGCAGGCTGGCAGAGTTGCAGCTGTCGGTGAAGTGAGCTCCTACTCCTAATCAGCCGGCATGGAAGAGGTATCTCTACACTATCTCCTCCTCAGTCATATGAAAGACAGTGAACATCAGTTTGTATATCCCATCTCTCTTCCATCATCAAGTAGATATTCCTGAGGATAAGGGGAAGTGCATCTAACAACAACTGCGAAATTGTAGAAGTAGTTGTACCTGTGACTGGCGTCTTATGCTCTTGACCTACGTGTGATTGGTTGTTTGATGATGCAGCTGGAGAAGAACCTGGTGCAGCTGTTGCCACTAAGGCCCACTCCAATCTCCCTGGATTCAAAAGTGTGTGTATCTTGAGATTTCCTTTTCAGATTCATATTTACATGTGCATACATTTACCAGTGTTCTGATGTATTATCTGGATTGATATTTTTCAGTGTTTATGTGGTGTGCTATTGGTTTTTAGCAATAACTGCTGATCCATGTGATATGTTACCAAAATCAATGTTCTTTACTTATGTACTATTTTTATTTTCCTTTTGTGTGTTTGCTGCACCGGTGCTATTTCTGGGTGAATGTTCACTGTTGTTCCATTAATCTTTTATTTCATTTTTCCTTTCTCCTGTTATTACCACCTCGATTGGTTTCTGTGTGAATCCACTGTAGTTTGCCTGAGTGCCATTGGTTAGTGTTATGTGTGACTTACTTCAAGGCTGGGTTGGAGTATATATGAGCCTGGTTGACTTGTAGCACTACTTGAGTGATTCTTGGTGTAATAATTGGGCCTGACTTACATATTTTTAAATGTGCCTGGGGGTTTGCAAAGCTCTCCCTGTGTCCCTCCATAATGTTCCCCCTTCCCCTCATTGTGTAGTGATTACTACTCATTGTTGCATCTTTCATCCTGTCCACATCCTTATTACACCTGAGTAGTACTTTTATGTGTCGCAGAGATATTCACATTTGAGATGGATTAATGTGTATGGGCAGGGGCGTTGTGCATGCATATATGAAAGGGCCCATGTTAGTTGCTGTTACATGTATGCTGCAACTTTATGGTTCGGGCCTCAATAAGAGGTCCACATGATGACCCCTAGGAACTCTGCCACCCCCACCCACCTGAGATTTTAGGTACTGTGGGCATTGGTAACTCTGGGGTGGAATTAGGGTATTACAAGTGAAACTCTGAGGGTTTACTTAAAAATCTGAAATTACTGAGAGATTGAGTAATTCAGTTCTAGTCCCTAATACTTTTGTGATCCCTCCTCTTCCCCTGTTATAGCTGGAGTCTCTTGCTGAAACATACTGCAGATTTCCTAATCCCAATTCACCCAGTTAATCCTGTTACCAGACAAATCAGGATTGAGGGAGAACCTGTAATGAGGCCCTTAGAGTACTGCTGAGTATCTACTAACTGACTTTGTGAATGGGGTCTTGTATGTATATTGTCCTTCATACACAAACCTAAAGCCTTTCCATATTACTCCTTGTTCCAGGCAATCGGTTGTCTTGGCACTGGAATATGTGTTGGATATATTCTAGAAACAAAAACTTTTCATATGAGTAAAGTAATATATATGAGTCAATCTATTTTCTT
The DNA here is from genome assembly GCA_963921515.1 of Calotriton arnoldi. NCBI lineage: Eukaryota > Metazoa > Chordata > Amphibia > Caudata > Salamandridae > Calotriton > Calotriton arnoldi. Next base: position 704,669 of record CAWUFW010000399.1, read on the forward strand.
TTTAGAAATTATGTTATAGGTATAGCAAATGTAATATTAAGAAACAACTTCTATCTCTAAAATATATATTCCAAGGTGTCACTTATTGAAGAATATCATGTTGTCGGGGACACACTTCTTTAGCATGTCAATTCTTTTTTTGTTTCATATAATGCATCCTGACAACTCTCATTATCTGTCCGATAACTTAAAGATTGCTGGTGAAGCCCATTTGCTCCACAGTTTTCATCCCCTACTAATGGAATCAACAGCGCTCAACAAAAATCCCACCGCTAACCAATATTTCTCTGGATGCGCGCCCACCTTCAACTTCAGGTTGGTGGTAATATGCGATTTCTTTACAAAATGCACTTTTTTGCATTTTTCAAAGTGCCATGTGGCGCACATACATGCCCTTAGGGCATGTATGTGCGCCACATCTGCACCCATCTGCACCACATCTGCACCCATGCTTATTTCAAGAGTGCAACAGGGTGTCCCTTTGACACCCTTGCATCCTTGAAATTGCATTCGCAATTTGCGAGTACCTAATGGGTACTCGCAAATTGCGAATGTCTCCCATTCATTCCTATGGGCCTCTAGGCCCATAGGAATGAATGGGAGGTATTCTTAATTGCGAATCGCAATTTGCGATTCGCAATTAAGGAATATGTGGGATTTGCAAAAGTTTTGCAAATCCTACATACATCGCGTTTTGCGATTCTCAAATAGCGATTCGCAAAAAATCGCTATTTGAGAATCGCAAAACAACATTTTGATACATATGGCCCTAAGACATTTTCTTCTCAAACTATCTTTTGTGCCTTGCACATCATAGACACACAAGTGTTCTTGTGATATGGTAAACATTACGTTAGCTTCCTGCTCTCATTGGCCACGTTTCTCTGGATCCATCATCCAAGTCATACTGATTGAACTCCCAAAATGTCTGCAAGCCTCTTCTTCTTATTTACGAACTCACTAGATTAGCGCACTGAGTTGTATGTTGCGTTGGAACTCTTTTTACCTAAGGAGTTTTCTATTGATCTTAGACCTACTACATAGATCTATTTGACCGGTGCCATGATTCTACAGTGCTTATCATGGTTTTATGTTGACTAAACTAGTGAAAAATATTGATCATATTTATCTTCCGCACATTAGTACTATTATGGAACAATATCATTTTGGTCTACGTGAAAGGCAAAAAAGAGTTGATTAAAGTTTTTGTAACTGGTCTAAGAAAATTAGCATCTAAATTTAAATTTGGGAAGGCTGTTGATGAAAGAATAAGAGACCAATTAGTTTTGAAATGTAGGAGTGACAAAATAAGAGAGGAGTTATGGTTAAAGGATGAACTCTTAGAGGAAGTACTTTTAGTAGCATAAAGAGTGGAACATATAATTAAATGTGTGTCAGAATTAAAGTCTGCAAAGGATTAATTGCCCTCACAATTTGAAAAGGTTGAAGAAACTATATGTGTGGTGAAAGGCGAAGATATTGCTGGAGTGTGAAAAACCCGGTCCCGCCCGACTCACTTACCGGATATGGTGCCCACAGCTCCTACAGAGGTCCTGGACGGATGCTGGCACCATCTAAAATGAAACAAACACTGCAGCAGAAGAAGGAAGGGGCTGGAACCACAACAGAAAAATTCAGCAAAACTGACGAACGACTTGCCTTTAAAGAGCCACGGGGGAGGAGCCTGGACACAGAAAAGGACGACAAACCAGGAAGAATTGCGCACAGAGAGGAGAAGGTACACCGACGCGGAGGAAAAGGGAGACACCGACGTGGAGACAGGTCCCGTGATCACGGAGACGCTGATAGAAGGAGGCTTTGCAGAGAGAGACTCGTGTGATACAAACAGAGTGGCCGAAAGACTGGAGAGCGCAGAGGCAGAGGAGGACGAGGAGAACTGGAGCAAGGAGTGGTGAATCCCTCCAGGGTCCCATCCTCTTGTAGTAGGTCGTTACACCATAATGGTGTCAAGTTGGTGAGCCGACCCTTCCAGCGCAGATGCATTGCGGCCTCCCTCCAAGTCCTGACCACTGTCTGAGTGTGCGCTGGCAGGTCACGCTCCCTTTTCCTACGATACAGGATCTTCTTGTGCCCTCCATTACCCATGGACTCTCTATCTACTTTGTATGCCGGTGCCTGACGATCCGAGAATACTCAATCATTTATCGCTAGTAACTGTGCCGCCCAATAGTACTTCGGGATGTTGGGGACTGCCAGGCTATTGTCAAAGACCCCCCCTCCCCCGCAGCTTTTCAGCACAATGCCCGGGGCGCTGCCATTCCACAATAAGATTCTGACTTTGTGCTCAGTTGCACTGATCAGCTGGCTCTGCTGGCCTTAGGGCTGCAAATCGTCAGGTACTGGGCACTTGCTAGTTCCTGGAGGGCAAGCCACACTGCCGTCTGGGTCTATTTGCTCTACTGGGCACCCCATTCTCTATACGTGCACCTAGACTGCATCCTGTGCTCCCAACCCCATCTGAGTGTGGTACACCGGGCGGATTACCTGGGCAGGGTGATCTCGTATCATGATGCTCATGTGGTTGATATGCCGTGGAACACCCCTCTTCCCTTGACACCAACTTACCATCTCCCCAGGGAGGGCCTGGAAGACCCAGTCTTCTGGAGTTCACAGGAGTTTCACACACTCCAATATTTCACTGAAACCCATAATACTGCGTCCGCCAGAGTGGTGGAGAGGGACCCTTTCCAGGTTATGATGCGGGGGTGCCTACAGGAGGTGACGGGAGTGTGTATGACCCGCGCTAGAGAGTTTGCAGTTATAGAGCGCAAGTTCCCTACACTAGATAGAGAGGCAGACAGGGATGTAGCCTGAAAACCAGCATTGATTGAACTAAAAAACAACACACCGCCCTCTTGGACTTGAACTTTTGCACTACGCTGCCAAGGTCCATCGTGATGTGGATAAATCCGGCCACCTGCTGGCTTGGCTGATTTCTAGCGATACTCTCTGTAACAAAGTAGGCACCTCGCAATGAAGACAACGGTTGTTGAAATAACTTGTAAGTTGTTTATTTCTAGGAAGAATCCCATCCATCAGTTCACTCCAGTTGGGAGATAGACTAAACTTCAACTGCCTTCCCAGTCCCATTGACATCATCAGATTCTGAAGCCATAGCAACAGAAGCTCAGAATGCCACACATCTCCCTTCTTTACAAAGTAAACCCAACCTTATTGGGAAAAAAAACAGCAATTGTAAAAATACAAATAACATCAAAATATTTCGCACAACAAAGCAAAGAAGATAAAAACTTCCTACATTTTGTTTTACAAATTAAAAGGTATAAGATGTGGATAACAGTTCATAAAGTAACCATACTAATTACTTCACATATTCACTCAAATACGCTGGAGGCGTAGACACCCTCACAGACATCCGAATAGGCTCAGTATTTTTGGAGGAGCCCACAAGATCAGTTCCCAGTCGGGTTTCCCGACTCAAAAGATGATCCTGAATCAAATCATTTCTGATCACGACAACTCTGTTCAAGTTCCATATGCGATAGTCACTAGTCTTGACAGGATTATTAAAGACTTTGATGACTTATATAGGTTTTAAAAACCCTGTAGAAGAACCTTTTTTGCACGGATTCTTAACTAAAACCCAGTCTCCCACTTTGACAATAGTTCTTTTAACTCTCTTTCTTAGGTCATAAAGCTCTTTACGAGCTTCAATCTTCTTAGCCTTTGTCGACCTCCAATCACACCCCTCATTATACTCATCATGATTTGATTGCATGTCATTGACCCAAGTAGGTGCCACCAGGGTGTTGGCACGCCTACCCCTGAATAACTCAAAAGGAGTCTTCTTGGTAACAGCATGAGGGGACACCCTGTATATTTCCACCTTTTTGAATATTTCTTTCCGCCAATCCAAACCTGCATTTTTTGCCATGTCTACGGTTTCTTTCAACACACGATTAAAATACTCTACCATTCCATTCGTCTCCGGGTGATATAATGAGCATTTTTTATGTTTAATTCCACGTTTGCACAAAAACTGTTCCATTTCTCTTGAAACTAGCTGTACCCCATTGTCTGTAAGAATGACATCAGGTATCCCCTCTCTAGCCATAAGCTCTTCCAAAAATGCCTTCACATGCTTGGTTTCAACACCATGCGTAATGGCTATTTCAGGCCACCTGGAAAATAAATCAACAAGATCTAAAACTTACCACTCATAGCCTGAATAATGGATGGGACCAACTATATCCAAGCCAACTTCCTTCCATGGACCATTAGGGCGCTCCCTTATTACCATGGGTTGGACCTTAGGCTTTGCTACTTTTTCACTCAACGCACACTGAACACAATCTCTGATGACACGTTCCTCATGCAAATCCATACCCGGCCACCATAAGTCAATCTGAGTCTCTCCTTTGTCTTGGACATTCCTTGATGACCTGCATGAGCTAAAGAGACAAGTTCCTCCCTAAGGGATACTGGGGGAACCAACCTCATGCCCCTGACCAGCAGGCCTTCTTGCTCTGACAGTTCATCCTTAACATGCCAATATTTTTCTACTTCTTCATCTACTTTGGGTTTGACGTTCCAACCTGCCCTCACCCAATCCAAGACCCTAAGCATACCACGATCAGCGGCAAGAGCTTCATGCCACCTTTCCTTGGCAATCAATGCTACCCCTTTCTATGAAACAGACAACCTCCTCATCTTGTTCACTCTCAACAGATAAGCTCTTGTCATCAACATCTACCAAACGGGACAAAGCATCTGCTACCTTGTTCTCAACACCTGGCAAATATTTAATGTCGAAATCAAACTCTTGTAGTGCCACTACCCATTTGGTGATCCTACTGGAACTTGCATCAATACCTTTTTTAAAAAAAATCTTGCATAAGGGTTTGTGGTCAGTCCTTACTTCAAACATGCATCCCCACAAGAGAGTTCTTAATTTCTTTACAGACCAATATACGGCGAGGGCTTCTCTTTCCACAACAGAATAGCGCATTTCAGCACCCCTCAAACTCCTTGAAAGAAACAGAATTACATTATCGTGACCTTGATTCCTTTGTAATAAAACAGCACCTAGTCCCTTCATGCTAGCATCAGTTATCAGAATTGACCTCTTTTTGGGATCAAAACTTCTCAATTTCGGTGCACAACTCAATCTCTCCTTTAATATGCAAAACTCTTCTTCACACGCTTGATCCCATATAAACTCACACCCTTTACGAAGCAGAGCTCTCATGTGAACACATAAAGTAGCAAAACCTTAGACAAATTTACTGTAGTATTTTGCCATTCCTAGAAAACTCATTAACTCTTCCTTATTAGTAGGAGAATGTAACTTGCGAATGGCATTAACCAAGTCCTCTTTGGGCATCACACCACCCGCAGAGATAGAATGTCCCAAATAGTCAATAGACTCCCTCCTGAATTTACATTTCTCAATCTTGACTGTCAGATTAAATTCATTGAGTCTGCTCAAAACACTCATGACCCTCTCATCATGTTCCATATTATCTCTCCCAAAAATCAATATATCATCCTGATAAATTCTCACACCAGTTGGTCCTTTCAAAACATTTTCCAAAGCTCTCTGAAAAACTGAGGCTGCCGAGACTAAACCAAAAGGAAGTCTGACAAAACGATAAGCCCCAAAAGGAGTCACAAACGCTGCAAGGTCTTTAGAGGCCTCATCAAGCTTAATCTGATGATAAGCAGATTTTAGATCAAGCACCTTGGCACCCTGCAGTAGCTTCAACATGTCAGCTATCTTAGGTAAAGGATAACGGTCTACTACCACATGCTTGTTTAGCTCTCTCAAATCAACACACAAGCGTAAAGACCCATCAGCTTTCTTGGCTGCTGCAACAGGAGCAAGCCACTGTGTTCCTTCCACTTCTTCAATAACACCATCTGCCTTTAACCTCTCCAATTCTGCTTGCATAAGCTCTCGCACAGCCACAGGTACATTACGCACTTTACTACATACCGGCTTCGCACCATCAACAAGACGTATGCGATGAACATAATGCCGAAAACATCCCAACGTTTCACATAACACTTGAGGAATTTCGTCCTCAACAGATGTATGAAATTCTCTGACGAATTATCTTGCATAGTACATATGTTCTTTACCTCAAACTTTTCTTTCAATTTAATAGGTGGTGATTCATTAGGATCTAAAATCACCCCAAGGTCTCTCTGGTGAAACCAACTCAAAATACTGTCACCACGCGCATTGGGGAGAGGAAGAGCCGTAGAGTATAGAAAGGCAGTGCCTGTGACTCGCCGCAGCTTTTCCCAAGCCCAGCTTGTTGTAGAGACTGTTTGGATGTCATTGGGATCTCTGGGGAAGCCTTTGGGAAGGACAGTAGACAGGCGTTCAGGTAGGACGAGGTCCGCCTCTGGGCGGAGGTATGGAATCCTGGCGTCGGGGTGGTACCAAGCATAGGCGTAGCTGCATTGGGCTACTAGATAATACAAGTGGAGATCAGGTACTCCGTAGCCACCGCGGTCATAGGGGAGGGTAAGAACTTGCCAGCGAACTCGGGCCCGTGCATTGCCCCACACCAATCGTATCAAGTGTAATCTGAGTGTCGCAAAAAAACTGTTTGGGAGAGGGATGGGGATATTGTTGAAGAGGTATAGGAACTTAGGGAGAACAACCATCTTGATTATGGCTACCCTACCCCCTATTGATAGTGGTAACTTTAGCCATTTGTCTATTTGTGTTTCCAGGGCAGAAATCGCCTGTCCATAGTTGAGGCGAACTATCATTTCCGCGTCCAGATGGATGTGAATGCCCAAGTATTTAGCGGAGTCTGTACACCACTCTAGCGGGAACTCAAGCTCCCAATAGGCAGTGCTGCGGGTAAGGGGAAATATGACGGACTTGTGCCAATTGATGCACAGGCCAGAGTGCTGGCCAAAGCGAAGTATCTCGCGTATGAGGGGGTCTAAATTGACACGCGGCTCGCGGACATACAGAATAGTATCATCTGCGTATAAGGAAACAAGGAGGGGGCCTGTATTAAATTGCAAACCTCTCTGCAGGTGTTTCTCTTGAAAATGCCTGATCAGCGGATCCATGGCAAGGATGAAAAGTAAGGGTGATAGTGGGCAGCCTTGCCTAGTGCCCCGTGACAGCGAGAAGGGGTTTGAAAGCGTACCGTTCAACCGAAGGCGAGCAGTCGGGAGGCGGTAAAGGAGCGCCGTAGCGGCCATGAAGCACATCGGCATGCCCATGCGACGCATGATTGACATGAAAAAGGGCCACTCCAGTGAATCAAAAGCCTTTTCCGTGTCAAGCAGAATCGCAGCAGCCGGTGTATCCGGGTTGATCCTGTGCAGTACTGAGAAAAGCGTCCTGAGATTCAATGAAGTTGAGCGGTGAGGAACAAAACCGGATTGTGCAGAGGAGATGATGAATTCAAGTAATTGAGAGAGACGCCCAGCAATAATTTTGGCGAGAATTTTGTAATCTAAGTTTAATAAAGATAAAGGCCTATATGAGCTACAGAGTAGTGGATCTTTACCCGGCTTCGGGAGGAGGATAATGACTGCTTCTCTAAGGGTGGGCGGTAATACCTGTCTTTCTAGAGCCTCTGCGTACACTTCAATGAGCTGCGGGGCTAGCAAGTCCTTGAAGGCCTTGTAGAAGTCGCCCGAGAACCCATCCAGTCCAGGGGCCGAGGAGGATCGGAGGGAATCAATGGCCCCCAGTACGTCGTTTTCGGAGATGGGTTCAGCCAGGAAGTCCTGCATATCTTTCTCGAGATATACCAACGCTATCTCGGACAAGTAGGATTCCAGGGCGGTATGGTCAGTCCCAATTCTGGAAGTGTATAACGTTTTGTAGTACGTCAGAAATTCATCCCTGATCTCGGCAGTGCCCGTAAGTGATCGGCCCATTGGTGTCCGTAGTTCGGTAACATAGGCTTTACTGTATGGGGGTCTGAGCAGTTGCGCCAAAACCCTTCCCAGTCTCTCCCCCTCCCCGTATTGTTTTGCCGTGTGATACTTGCCCATGTAGAGAATCTCACGGTCGGCAACTTCCCTGTATTCGGCTAGTAGGCCCAGCCGTGCCCGTTCAGTTTCGGGGCTGTTTGCCTGGGCCAAAGTGGCGTCCAAATCAGCGAGCTCGCGTTCCAATCCCGACAGCGTGGTGCGCAAAGCACGAAGCACCCCGGCCTGCTTAGAGATACACCCCCCCCTTATGTACGCCTTGAACCCCTCCCAGAGAACCGCCCTGGTGTCGACAGTGCCGGTGTTTATGGTAAAGTAGTCTTCGATCGCCTCGCGAATCTCGTGTTGAAACAGGTCATCTGCTAGCGCGCGGCCTGGGAAGCGCCATTGCCTCTCGAAACCCTCTGGGCGAGGCACCTTAAGCGCTAGCACTATCGGGGAATGATCTGAATATGTACGCGGGAGGGTCTGAATCCCGTGGTACCAGCCGGTGACGCTGGGGGATATTAGCCAATAGTCAATTCTGGTTGAGGTGTTGTGGTATCCTGTGTAATGAGTGTAAGCTGGGAGGGTTGGGTTACGTGAGCGCCAAACATCTAGCAGGGACAGTTGATCGCATAAGGACTGCAGCGCGTGCCGCGCGTGGGGCTTTGAGTCCGCAGCAGTGGATGTGCTGTCCAGGGATAGGTCGGGTACAATGTTGAAGTCTCCCCCCAGTATAATGGCCATCTGGCCCAGCTTCAAAAGCTGAGCCAGTAGGGAATGGAAAAAGTCAGGGGAGTCAGTGTTCGGGCCGTAGACGCTTACCAAGCCCATCGTCTGTCCCATCAATGCCCCGACAACGATGGTGTATCTGCCTTCTCTGTCGTGTATAATCGTGCGCGGGCTAAAGGGGACCCTCTTATGTATCAGGACTGCAGTGCCCCTGGCGTAGTTACTGTAGTTGGTAAAATATCTATGGGCACCCCAACTGGCTGCGAAGCGTGAGGGGGCCAAAGCGGGCAAATGGGTTTCTTGCAGGAAGGCAATGTCAATGTTATGACGCAGGAGATAGTGCAGGACATGGCGTTTCTTGCGATTGTCATTGAGGCCACGGACATTCCATGACAGCAGTGAGAGGTCTGAGGGCCCACTAACATTACCTATGGTGGCCATGGAGGAGTAAAAGTGAGGACATACAAAGCAGTTTGCAACATTTCAATAGTAATCGAGACAGTGATCAAACATGTGAGCAACCAAGCAAAACTAATCAGTGGCAATCGCCCCCCCCCCCCACCCACCACCCAACCTTAACGTCCCAACCTGTAAGGCAAAAATAACATTAGCAAATAGGCAAGGAGTGCCAATCGTGAGAACAAAAAGGGTCTGAATAACCCAACAAAGGCACTTCAGATAACGAAAAGGAGAAACTATGGTATACACCAATGGGGGGGAGGCAACGCCCCATCAGCTCACCAGCAATATGGAACGATGAGTGTACAAAGAAATATCCCAAGGTCACTTAGTACAATAGGCAGGATAGCAAGGGATGGCTCCTGGAGACAGTCAGCCATGTCCAGACCCAGTGAAAAGTTCCATGCTGGCCTCCGAGCCGTTCTGCGATAAGGAGGGCCCAGCGCCATCTGCGACCGACTTAGTGTTGTTTTTGTACGAGCGACAAAAGTCCAAGACCTCCGTGGGGCTGTCAAAGATGCGGGCTTTACCGTTGATCTCCACGCGCAGTCTGGCCGGGTACAGCATGCCATATCGTAGGCCAAGATTTCTCAGTGTCGCTTTAGCGCCAGTGAACTTGCGGCGTGCTTCGTGGACCATGATGGTGAAATCTGGATAGAGGGACAGCTTGGAGCCCTGCCAGGTGGTATCTCCTTGTTCACGGGCTAGGCGTAGCGCAGTGTCCCGGTCCCTAAAGTTCATGATTCGGACGATGATGGGCCGAGGAGGGCAACCAGGGTTCGGTCGGGGGCCCAGAGAGCGATGAGCCTGCTCCACCACAAAGCCGGGAGTGAAGGAGGCCCTCCCGAACATATCGGCCAGCAGAGACTCGACAAAGGTGTCCATGCGACCTGTGGCAGTAGACTCGGGCACCCCAAGAATGCGCAAATTATTCCGTCTGCTGCGCGCCTCTAAATCCTCGTTCTTCAGAGCAACGTCTTTCAGGATGCGTTCAACTCTCTCCAACCTCTTGAGTGATTGCGCTGTGCCGTCTTCAATATCTGAGATGCGAGCTTCTGCGACATCAAGCCGACGGTCATGCGCCTGGATTTGGACACCGAGGTCAGCAAGGTTCCTGTCTAGGGCATCAAACCTACCTCCCAAGGCCTTGAATCCTGCCCTCATCTCTTGAAGCAACGAGCCATCTTGTCCCATGGGGCCCCCAGTAGGCAGCGCATCCTGTCCGCCCTCCGCCATTATGGGGTTCGTCTCCGGAGCCGTTTCCGTTTCTCAAACGGGAGGGTCCTTTGTTTCGGGTCTTTGCGGCCCATGCCGCTAGTAGATTTGGGAGACAGAAGGCCAGGATGTGCTACAAGTAAGGATCTTTGACAAAGGTTAGAGATCAGGTCTGTACCAGGCGCGGTGACCGCAGGATAGGCCTGCAAGAGGCACGGTGTCGTTGCAGAGGGAGAGCAATGTAGACGCGGCTTGGGAGAGAAGTCGGCGACTGCAGGAAGCAAGTAGAGCACACAGTCACCTCGCGTGTTGTCACAGTCAGTTAAAACTGGATACCGGTGCAATCCCAATGGGCACCGTCACAGAGGTCAGGCCAGAGGCAGGAGTTGCGCAGTGCAATATGATTCAGCGCCGCATCGCCCAGGGCCCGGCCGTCAATGGAGGATAGGAGCTGCGTGGGCCATCTGATGTGGACCTCAGTGCCGCAATGGAAGCAGGCGAGATCTCGGCAGCGTCGCAGCACCAGAGCCCGGGATCACCAAAGCCGCCGAAGAGACCAGCAGCAGGCAGTAGGGAGGCAACCAGGCGCGGGCGAGGCCAACCCCTGTGTGTCGCGGCAAGTAACGCCTGTAGTAGGGCCCGCGCAAGCCTAGAACTGCGCGGGAGCGCCCACGCAACCGGCCGGCGAGTGATCAAACGGACCGCCGCCCAAGCCGGTAGCGGATCGTCACAGGCCGGGGGGGGAAGGATTTAGCCCACGCCCGGTGCACTCACCTCAAGTCAGCCCCAGATAGGATGGTGCATCCCAGGGAGAATCTTCATGTTGTGAAGAGCATTCTGTGCTTCTAACGCAGCTTTACGAGTTCACCGGGCTCGTAGCATCCGAATGCCTCGCTCTCCATTCACGGCATCAGGAAACCCCCGGTCGGCGCCGCCGCCATTTTCAGTAGTCGCGCCCGAGGTCTCCCAGGTCGGGAATCTCCGTCACACGGGCTGCGATCTTCAAACCAGTGGGATCGCCGGGATCATGATGGGTTCCCCGGTCCGATGGCGCCGATTCCACCGCAGTTCGAGCATGATAAACGGGGGATATTCGTTATGCTGCTGGTAAAGCCAGAGGAGCTTCAATGCCGTGCGGCCATTTTGGTCCACGGCTTGGCCACGCCCCCCTCTCCCCCCCCCCAGAATACCATTTATAATAAGAAACACTCGTAATAAAACAGTACCTTGAGTGGGTTTCTTCGAGATAGCTGTCCGGACACACTTGTGGAAATAATAAAACAGCTGTCACCTTGAATCAAGACGCTTAAGCTCGACACAAGACGCTTAAGTTCGATGTTGAGATCCTTTCCGTTAAAATCCAAGCATACTCTGTCGCCAGTGTAACTAAGTAGGCACCTCACAATGAAGACAACGGTAGTTGAAATAACTTGTAAGTTGTTTATTTCTAGGAAGAATCCCATCCATCAGTTCACTCCAGTTATGAGACAGGCTAAACTTCAACTGCCTTCCCAGTCCCGTTGACATCATCAGATTTTGAAGCCATAGCAACAGAAGCTCAGAATGCCACACACTCCCATGCCCCTTATTAGAAATGTCTACTTCAGAGGAGGACACCTTGCACACTCAGACTGCCATTTTAGGAGCTTTTCATAAGTATTACTCAGCAGTGTAAGGAACACTCTCTCCCCCGCTGATGGCGTGGTGGATGTCTTCATGACTGGTCTTCCCCTCTCTCCTCGCTCGCCTTATGGCGACAGCCTGTGAAAGCCCGGACGCCCCCATCTCAACTGCTGAGGTGAAACAGGCCATTCATGACCTAGCCAGTAACAAAACCCCTGGCCTTGACGGCCTGCCTGTCGAATATTACACATCTTTTGCCTCTAGTCTTGCCCTCCCCCCCCCCGACTGATGGAAATGTATAATGAGGCTCTGAACACTGGGGAGCTACTCCCCTCCCTCCACAAGTCAGTCCTGGTCTCCCTGCTCAAACCCGACAAGGACCCCACCCGGTTGGTCTCCTCTCAGTCATTTAGCCATTCTCTGCACTGATTATAAAATACTAGGAAAAGTCCTAGTGGGCAGGTATGCACAGGTTCTCCCTACACTTATACACCCTGACCAAAACGGCTTTGTGCCTGGTCAGAGTACCTCACAAAATATTATCCAACAGCAAAGGTGGTCCGTAACGGGGGGAAGTGTAGCCCTTGACTTCCACGGCAGTAGTCCCACAAAACGCTCCGTACAGGTAAGGTTCTTTTATGAAATGTATACAATTTATTTTCATTCAGCCAAACAAGGCTGTTTCAAAAGCAATTCAAGATTCAAAGAATCTCTTAGCTTCAATCCTATATAATAGGTGCTCCTATTCAGTGACGGCACAGTGCAAGTGAATAAAGTGAGCATAAAGTACACCAGTGTTATATACAAGGCAGTATATACATTTGACTGATAAGGATTATGTGATGTTATGAACAACACTTGTAGTGCAAGTGTCGGAAATCCACAATCAACTGAAAAACACAGCCCATATTTAGTTTTGTCCACATTTCGACCCATATTGCAAAATTAATTAGAAATGGGTCATCATCAGGACAGGATGCTTTATAGGAGGCACCAAAACAATGGCAAGAATCTTAATGTGCCTGGGGTGTGCCACTATTGCAGCATGTAAAACCAGAATATACCAGGCAAAATGATTAGAAAAAACACTTAAGGAAAGTCATAGTATGTCTCAAAGGTTGCTTCTGGTTACAGTAAGCACTAGGTAAGCGACTGCAGGCATTAATCACGAATGAAATAGGTCAACACGCCAGTACCGAGCGGGCCACAAAGGGTCGCTCTGAATTTGAGGTATGTTACTGGATGTTGATTCCCCATGAACTTGTAAACCCGTCTACCAATCGGGGTAACAAGAACTTCTAAACCCCTCTAGCGATCGGCGTGATGTTTGAAAAGGCGCGTTTGATAGACATCTGATCTCCGGGAAAGGTGTAGCACCTACAAAATATTTAATTGACACGATTATGAGACAGAAAGAACCATCTTCTAAAGAAGAGTTAGTTTCTTTTCTAGGCATGGTGGAGTACTACAGTAAGTTTTTAGAAAACGTAGCTGAGAAATCGGCACATTTAAGCACTTTAGTTGGGAAAAATATAGGATTTTTTTTTAAAGTTTAGAATGTCAGGAGGAATTTGTGAATTGGAAAGAAGAGTTGAAAAATGTGCCTAATTTGCAAGCTTTCATACCAGGTGCAGAAGCCATAACTGTCACTGATGCCAGTTTCAAAGGATTAGGAGCAATTGTTAAGTAGAGAAGAAATGATAAGGAGTGTTTAATTGCCTGAGCTTCAAGATGTTTTTGAGAAGCAGAGATGAATTATTCTGTAATTGAGAGAGAAGTGTTAGCATTTTTTGAGGTTTTTCATAATTTTGTCTGGAAAACTAAGTTCAAAATTTGTACAGATCATAAACCGTTGAGAGAGAATTTTCAGAAGAAAGGTCTTGATTTTATTTCCTCGAGGATCAGACGGTCGGTTATTGCTTTGCAAGAATTTGATTTTGAAATAGAGCATTTACCTGTAGTTAATAATTTATCTGCAGACCGTTTGATTCGCTTGGTTTCTGAGTTGTAGCAAGAAGAGATGGTGGAAGAGTTTTTGGATGAGGATATAAAGGTGTGTGAGATAACGTTCGGTGAGTTGACTGAGGATGGTTGGAAGAATTGCCTAATGACTCAGAGATGATTGATGTAATAAAGCGGTTCAGTCTGGTGACTTTAGGTTACTATCCAAATCTTGGTTTTTTGATAAAAGATGAGTTATCAGTGAATAGAGGGATGTTATTAAGGGGAACAATATTAATCCCTCCCTATAATCTGAGAAATAGACATATCTGTTGCATATCAGAGTCACATGGGTATAGTCAAGACCAAGGAAAGGTTAAGAGTGAGTTTCTTGTGACCCAGTATGGATTTGGAGGTAGAAAGGGAGGTGAGAGAATGTGCAGAATGTAAGTGTAGTGATTAAGGTTTAGCCCACCGTCAGATGCCATTGGTTTGTAGGAAAATTCCAGATCATCCCTGGAAGGAAGTTGCCATTGATACTGTAGGTCCTTTAAGAGGTAAGCACTGGACACCTTATTTGTTAGTTCTGATGGATTTATATTCTAGATGGTGGACGTTACATGTGTGCAGGATGTTTCTTCTTCCGGTGTTATTAAATTCTTAGAAGAAATGTTTAAAAGAGAGAGAGTTTTCCAGAATCTATTCTCCCAGATAATTGGCCACAATTCTGATTAAAACTATGAAAGGATTTTTTGTTTCTTGTGAGGTTGTTCATAAAAAGAGTTCTATATATCATCCGAAAACCAATGGCATGGTAAAGAGGTTCAACAGAACGTTAAAAGAGAGTATTCAATTGTCAAGGGTAAATTCTTCTGATTGGAAGGTTGAGCTACAACAAAGAATTACAGCTTATTGTACGTCACCACATACTTCCACAGGAAAATCTCCATTTGATCTGTTTAAAGGAAGAGCTCCTAACACATTGCTACGTCCAGGTTGGATGAATTGGGACAAAGGTGCAAATTTTAATGGGTTAAATGGTTAGAGGGTTCGAGAAGTGGAGCTACAAAGGAAAAGGAAGTTGAATTTTGACAAAAGGAAATGTACGAAACGTGTGGAAAATGAAGTTGGAGATAGGGTGAGAATAAGAGCTCCTGTAGGGTGCATGATTGGGTCTAAATTCACTAAAGCTTTTTGAGGAGGTGGGTGAGTCTTTTAAAGAAAAGGTCACAACATGTAGGAAGAGTGTTCGTAATTGTAAGCGTCCGAGGTATCCAAAAGACTATGCCGGTAGATTTCACAATATTTTTGTAAATTGATGTAATAATCATATAACTTATTTGACTCTTACCTGGGTAGATGCTTATATAGTTATTCATTAGGTTTCGCATCTACTGTATTTATGAGTTATAGTTGCAAATTGTTGGGTATTTAAAGGAGGGAGAAGTGTGGTATCTTCCTGTACACTGCAGTGCTTAAATGAATTAAATTGCATTTATATTGCGCTTACTACCCCTGGCGAGGAGTCAAAGTGCTTTATGGCAAGTAGCCCACTACCCAGGAGCCCAAAGTGAGTGGTCAGTCCATTTGTTATTGGGGTTAGTTTTGCATGCTCATTCCGTGCATCACACTTTCTTTGTGGTATATTATTGACACAGATGTGATCATTAGAGGGGGCTATGTGAGAAGCAATTGCTTGCTGGAATTAATAAGACTATTATGGTTTCCAAAAAGCGCTTAAGACGGATAGGCATGAGATTTAGAGTAACTTGTGTATATACAAGAGGCAGGAAGAAGGGAAGCAGGGGTGCACTTAAAGAAACAGGGGATGGAAGTAAATAAACATTTGGTAGAATGTCAATTTTTCATGGAAGATTTTAAGGATTATAGCAGGTGGAAAATTTCTGCATGCAATTTCTCGATGTAAACTTGTTGAAAGAAACACTTTTAGAGTCTGCTCCTTAGTGACACAGATACTTCCAGCAGTGAAAGAGAAGCCCAGTGCTTGTTGAGACCCCTTTGCTGTCAAGCAGCGCAACAAATAAGCACGTTCCGTTACCTGTTTTTACAATGAGAATACCCCAGAGAGACCCTTTTATATACCTACTCCAGCAGTATATTTAATACTGCAAAGAATCATTACGGTTTATACAAATAATATGCATCATACATAAACTATACATATAATATGAAACATGTTATGTAAACACCCATCAACTTAAGAATATAACAGGGCAATAGATAAACACATTGCATCAATCATTAGTATATTCAGTCCAACTTTGTGACTTATTCAATACCTGGTTCAGAAGGTACTACCCATTGCATCCACCTGAAGGGCACCCCACAGAATAGACACCATGTCCAGCAGAATGGATATGTCTGAGGTCACCTTCACCTTCCGGCATTCACTCTGCCTTGTAGTGTGATGTAATACGGAACAAAGGATATGGAATGTCAGACTGGGGGCCAGTGATAGTTGCTGCTGGTTCCTGATAGATGTGGTGTTCATTAATAAATGCTCTTGAAACTTACCTGGATATTTCTTCATTATGTGTAGCTACCTCTTACAATGATATAAACTTGTCGACACACAGATCCTGCACTTCCCTGCCTATGTAGTACTGGGTTTGCCCAGTCAACTAACATACCCATTAAAGTCTCTGAAGGGCCGGCAAATCACTTTAGCACAGGGGGCAGGGCAGCGTAGCAGACTATCCTCTCCCTATCGGACTCTGATAGGGTCCTGGATTATAAAACCTGGCTTCACAAGTTATGGCATTTGTTGGGGATGGAAAATCGAACGCTTACTGCAGATCATAAAACAGAACAGTATCAGCAGGTATGGGACCCATATATTAATCTCCTCTTGTCTGAATTCAATAAGCTGGTCTGCCCCCGCTACCTCAAATTGTTACATTTGATACCCCCAACCAAACACATGCAAACTGCCACTGCAGCCTGCGTGTTAAGGTGCAGATAAAATTGAACAGTCGACCTGGCACACATCCCTGTGTACCAGGCCTACCAGCACTGTAAGAGGCATAGGTAAGTCACCCCTACAGCAGGCCTTACAGCCCTAAGGCAGGATGCACTATACCTCTTGTGAGTGCAAAACTGCATGAGCAGATACGCCCCTATAGTGTCTAAGTCCATTCTTAGACATAAGTGCACAGTGAAGCCATACTGAGTACATGGGCTGGGAGTTGTCATTACGAGTTGCACAGCTCCATGATTATTTTTTTGGATCTGTTTATTGTTATTTTGCACAATAATATATAACACGACAGTAAATTCCCTGCAGTGTTTGACCCATGTGTAAATAGCATCGTAACACGTGAGCCTCAAGAGAATCTATTACATCATACATTGCAGTCAATGATCCTGTGTTCATGTTTTACCAACTTAACAAACTAGTCAACTTCAGGCGTAACGGTACTTCTGGCCTTTCCTTCAGGACAGTTATTGCACATAGTTACAATGTCTTTTATCTAGCTTTTACCAGATAGCACAGTATTTCCCTATATATGCACCCATATACAGGGTACAGTCTCTCCCCAACCCAGGAAAGGTTGATACCTATTGTCTGGTTTAATTGACTTCCCACTCCCTGAGTCATGAGGCATGAGTACCTAAGTCGTGCTGTAAGTTAGTTTGGAGTGTTGTGATAACTGAGTTCCAACTATCTGAGAGTGGGAACTTACGCAAACCTAGTGTGTCTTCTCTGAGAAGGGACACACCTTCGGCTTTTGCCCAATTAACAACAGAGCGGGTCCATGCCAACAGTGTCGGAGGGTCCCGAGATTTCCAGCGTTTTGTTATAAGTCTTTTAGCCACTACCAGGCCCAGGTCTAGGAATCGAGTTGTGGCTCTGTACGCTTTATTTCTAGGAAATAACCCCAAAATGTATACTTCCCAGGAGTTTGAAATTTGCCGTTCAGTACATTCGGACACATGTTTTGTCACTCCTTCCCAGTATTGTAGCAATTTATGACACGGCCATAGCATGTGTGTAATGTCTGCATCTAAGTGGGTGCACCGGGGGCAGTGTGAGTCGTTCCTGTGAAAGTAACGGTTTATTTTTTCTGGGGTGAATTAATTTGAACCTGGCGTTGCGCTGGACGTTTTCCAGGACTTGCTAGTATTGTGGACCATTCTGAATCCGTGCCTGCGCGTCCTAAGTCAGTCTCCCATTTCGTACATAGCGAGGTCAGATCCACGGCCGTGTGGATATGGAGTGCGTCTGCAAACCAGCGAGTGAGATGGCTGCCGTTCCCCATGACATGGATATATTGGAGTACCATATTTGTCTGCAGTTCTTGTGTAATGTCTCACCATCTGTTTTGTAATGATCTGGTCCAGGAAGCATGCATTAGAAAGTGTCCTGGGGGCAGTCCTTCCTCACGCACCAGTTCGGTAAAAGGTAGGAGCGTTCCGTCTAGGTACAGATCTCTTAGTGTATGTATGCCTATGTTATGCCAGTCTCTTAGATCAGCCTGTGTGGTGGTACGAAACCCTCTAGGCGCACCGAGCAAAGGAATCGCAGGGGCATATGGTTTTACTCGTCTGGTGAGGAATAGTGCTCTGCAAAAGCAGTGATAGGCCACTTGCAGCAGTAAATAGAACGGGTCTTTCCTCTTGCTACAGGGGTGGAAGATAGAAAGAATGGTAGGTATTGAACATGATGTTCCCCCTATTGCTGTGTCCGATAAATGCCTGCCCTCCACCCAGCAGGCCACCCACTGCAGCTGGGAAGCTATGTAATAGTGCTCTAGGTTGGGTATGGCCAGCCCCCCCTGGCCTGATGGTAGATACAGTTTCGTGAGTGCAACTCTGCAAAGTGAGGTGTTCCATATGAAACTACGGATCAATTGTTCAAGTGGCTTGAAAAGCGGAGGTGATAAATATAAGTGCAGGTTTGTAAAATAGTAAAGTAGGCGGGGAGAACTATCATCTTAATTAGTGAGACCCTACCTGCCACCGACAAAGCCAGCGTCTTCCAAAAGACCATCTGTGATGACAAGGAGGTAAGTGCCCTAGTAAGATTACCCTCCAAGAGATCTTGATCGCTGTGGTATATCCTGATGCCCAAATAACGAAACATGTTTGGCTGCCAGATAACTGGGGTACTATTAATGACAAGCGTAGGGTCGGGTGTGCTGGTTAGAAATGGAAATAGACAAGACTTCACCCAGTTAACCTGCAGTCCTGAAAGATAAGCAAAGCGACTGAGTATGGTGGATATAGTGTCAGGGATCTCCCCGATATCACGTAGGTGCAGAAGAAGGTTGTCCGCATAGAGGGATATTGCGTGTGTATCTTCACCCATCTGGATGCTCCATAAAACTGCTGATGACCGCAGAGCTAGAGCCAGTGGCTCAACAGCTAATGAGAAAAGAAGGGGAGAGAAGGGACAGCCTTGACGAGTGCCTCTGCAGACCGAAATGGGGTCCAACAGCATGCGGTCGGTTTTGACTCACCTTCGGGTTGCTATATAGTAGTTTTATTAACTAAATGAAGTATGGACCCAGGCCGAACCGAGGCACGACATTGAATACGTAGGGCCATTCCAACATATCGAAGGCCTTCTCAAGGTCCAGTACTATACAGCCGGATCTGGGACAGGTCGCAGGCGCATATCGCATGATTCTGAATAACCGTCGCAGGTTAAGAGATGTAGATCGGTTTGGTATAAACCCATTCTGATCTTCATGCACCAGTTGGGGAATTAATTCTGCCAGTCTACTAGCTAACAGGCTTGCCAGTATCTTATAGTCCGTGTTCAATAATGCCAGTGGCCGATAAGAACCTAGTCTAGTGGGATCTCTTTCCGGTTTTAAGAGAGTAATCAAGGTGGCCTCACCAAGAGAGTTAGGGAGTTGGGTTAGCTGTATGGCCTCTTCATAAACACCCAGTAATGCGGGAGCTAATAGATCTGCATAAGCTTTGTAGAACTCTGGAGGAAAGCCATCCGGTCCTGGTACCTTTCCTGAGGCTAAAGATCTAATAGCGCCCTTCTACTGTTATGGGCGCATCCAGTTCGGCATGCTGATCCGGAGTGAGCTGCAGAAAGGGGACACCATCCAAGAAATCTATTATGTCTAGTTCAGAAGCCTCCATGGTTGATTGATATAATGATGTAAAATGGAGGACCAAATCATTGTGTATCTAGTGTTGGGTGTAATGTATCACCCCTTCTGGGGAGTAGAGTGCAGTAATGGGACCCCGTGATTGTTCCTGCCTAACCAGCCATGCAAGTAAAGACCCTGATCTGTCCGATTGGGCGTGCGTCCTGGCAGAATGCGCCGCATAGTTTAAACATCTCAGCCTCTCCAGTATCGTGGCGTGATGGTCCTGCACTGTCGATAGCTCGGAGGAGCAGAAGGGATCGGAAGCCACCCACGTCTCCAGAGACAGCAGTGTTTGCTCCAGCTCCCGGAGCTCCTGTTCTATCTGCTTTCGCATGCCTCCGCCTAGCCCCATGCTGCTGCCCCGTATTGTTGCCTTGAAGGCGTCCCATTCCAGCAGGGCTGACGTTGCCATGCCAGCGTTTTGTGTAAAATTATTCTCAGCTGCAGTGCGGAGGGAAGCACGAAACGGAGGGTCTTCCAGCATGGCAGGCTGTAGGCGCCAGGCTGGGGTCATAGAGCGCGGTGTGTCCCATGTTAGAGTGATGTAGTGAGGGTTGTGATCTGAGTGCGTTCTGCCCATATATTCCACCTGTGTTACATATGGTAGCATATTAGGTGAGCATAGAAACCTGTCTATGCGAACATGTAGTGTGTGAGGGGCCGAGTAAAATGAATAAGCACGTGTGATGGGGTAACGATGTCTCCAAGTGTCCACCAGCCCCCAGCCATCCGCCCAGGACCGCAACAAAGAAGCCCCATTAGCCGCTGAGGTGCCCCTGAGAGGTGGAAACGAACGGTCCAATGTTGTGTCCAATACATTATTGAAATCGTCACCTATCACCCAAGGCATGTGGCACCATTTAGATAGCACCGTAGATAGCTTGTTCCAGAAGGGCCGTTGCTCCGTGTTTGGTGCATATATATTACCAACTAGGATACACCTGCCATCAAGCTTACCTCTGAGGAAAATATATCTCCCCTCTACATCCATCTCTGCACCCTCAATTAAAAATGGGGTACCGGGGCGCACCCAAATCAGTACCCCACAGGCAAAAGCAGAGTAGTCAGTGGCAGTAATATGTCCTCTCCATTCGCGTTGCAGTCTGGTTATCTCAGGGTGCGTCAAGTGAGTTTCCTGCAGCAGAGCTATCTGTACATTGTTACGTTTCAGGTACGAATAAACTGCATATCTACGGGAGGGGGTGCGTAAGCCACTTACGTTCCATGTAATGATTCGTTGTGCCAACATAGCGTAGATATGTATGTGTATGTTGGCGGAGGAGGATGGGACCCAAGTCTACCTGCGTTGGTTATACTGTCCTGTGAAGGTGACCATGTTGGAACATAACGGCGCCTGAGAAACCTTTTTACAAAACATAACAATTTTATAAACATGTAATACCAACAGAGCAGATCCCACAACTGCGTAGAACTGCCCAAACCTCTACTTATATCTAACTCGGTGTGCTACCTCAGGGATCGTGTGGGTATGTGGGTGTGCGACTTACAAGAGCCCGCCTGCGTGTAGTGTCCACCCATATCATTAATAAATGTGTTTCCCTTTTGATAGTGCACATATTGTTAAAAGCTAACCCAGTCGCACGGTCTCAGTCTCCCCTAGAAGCAGCTTGGGCCCCCTCTCCCGCCCCTGCAGCAATCTTATGTTCGCTTTACAATAACCCCCCCATGGGCATATCATGTCCCCACATATAAGACTCAATATAGGAAAGGATATATAAAGTCTTCAGATGATTCCGTCTGATGTTTGTGGGGTGACTTCGGGCAGCATCAGGGAGTTAGTATCCGAGGGGCAAACCACTGAGGAGTCTCCATCTTCAGATGTTCGGGTCGACCTCAAGTCTATGTCCAGATCCTTAGACAGTTCCGATATCTTTTCCGCCTCTTGGATTGCTTGACGTCGTTCTTCAATCATTTGTTCCATGTTAGGGACTGCAGCCCGCTGGGATGTCCGAGATGTTAGCCGGCGGCCATGTCTCCTGGCTGTATTCGCAGCATCTCCTCGCGTATCTCCCCTTCCGGTGGGCCTAGGGCCCGTGAATCTCCCAGATGACTCTAGCCAGTCCCATACATCTTGTGGCGCATCGAAAAAGTGAGCTTTGCCGCCGACACTACTCGTAATTTCGCCGGAAAATACGAGTATTGGATATCGAGCTTTCCCAATTGTTCTTTCACTGCTAGAAAGGAGCTGCGTTGGCGTTGAACTCCTACGATGTAATCCGGGAAAAACATTACTTTAGAATTGTCCACTCGTATATCTTGCATTTTCCAAGTTTCCCTCAGGATGGCGTCTCTATCCCTGTAGTGGAGAACTTTAAACAGGAATGGTCGAGGGTTGGCTCCTGGAGCGGGCTTCCGAAATGGCACGCGATGCGCTCTTTCCACTGAGAAATAAGGTGACAACGCACTTTCAGGCATTAACTCCTTCAACCAGTTTTTGGTGAAATCTACTGGCGCCTGGCCTTCCACTCCCTCCTATATCATAAAACAGTGTCTTAAAAGGGTGTAAATTGAAGGTCAGTTACACATAGCACAACTAGTTGCTGAAAATAGAATCAAAAGGGGAGAAAACCAGGGAGACAAATTGTTTTTGTAACATAAAATGTATTTTAGTGAATATACACATTTGACATATTAAGTTTCATATAATCAAACGTATGGGAGGCACTGCGTTACATTGAATGACATGTAACCTGTGGGATACAGTGCACTAGTGCTCGTGAGGGGTTGTGAAGGCGCAAGTGACACGTGAGGAAGTATGTACAGCGATAAGAGGTGGCGCAACAAAAAGCAAGTGAAAGTAAACATTTTTACATAGTTAGGACACCCAAACAATAAATGGTAGAATATACAAATTAGTCAAGTCGGGTATCCTTGATGGGGGCGCCAAGAATTCAACTGTAAAAAGTCGACGCGTTTCCGCCTGTAGAGGTATTTAGGCCATCATCAGGACCAGGTTACTTATTTATATGGCAGTGGCGAACGTGCGCACTGTAAAAGTCCAGGTGGGATGCTGTCAATTTCCAGGTGCGGCAAGGTGTCAAGGCAATTGAGATGGGACCTGCGAAGGTTCAATTGGGAGGGACGTAGTTGGAAGTCCCAAGGAGGGAACGGGAAACGCTCACAGTCGCGGTAACCCAAGGGCTGCTGGTCAAGTTACTTAGCGAAATCAGCTTGCGGTATGGTGAGACGTCACATAGGGCCGGCAGGAGTCAGGCAGTCCTATCAAGCGAATATTGTTTCCTCTGGAGCGACCTTCTGCATCCTCCACTCTTTGCTCCAATTGCCGGAGTCGCGTTTCATGCGCCTCCAGTTATTTTGGCATGAAGTCCGTAGCTGGTTGTACTTCTGTTAGGACATGTTCCACCTTTGTGATGCAGTCAGCTAATTTTCTATGGTCTGCATGCAGAAGTATTAATTCCGTGGCCATATTATCTATTTTAGACTCAAGAGACAGTCTGGAGCTTTCAATGGCTTTTAAGATAGCATCTGACCTGTCTTCAAGTGGCAGGTTCCGCGTGTCTTGAGGGTCCTGGTGTTCCATCTCCGCTGCCGACGATGTGCGCGAGGAGGTTCTGGAGCCCGCTCCCCTGGTCAGCCCCATCCTAACCTGTCATCTCAGGTGGTGCGTCAGCGATCCCCTGCGATGTAGGGGTTGTATGTGCGTACAGTCGCAGCTCAACTGCCAGGTATGGGGTCCACTGTCAGGAGCAGCCACTTGGTGTGCTCGACTCACGTGTATGCCTACTGCGTGACAAGGCCTTACTGCAGTATGGGTCTCAAGTTCTTATACAACACTGGCGGGACTGTATACGTGGTGCTCTGGCCCCTGCTGTCTTCAGAAGTCACTTCTGACGCCTGTGGGGGGCGTGTGGTCCTTGTTTTCCAGTCCTAGGGGCCAGGCGTGCAGGCCCGACATTGCCCAGAGTTTATATCCTGTGTCTCCATAAACGACCTTGTCGACCGCCCAGGCAGGTGGCGGGCGTACGGAAGACAGGGCCCCTGGAAGGCCGGTTCTCACGGCTCTGAGACAATCACTCCTCCCCTATGTAGCTTGGTCCCGCAGCCGCTTTTGGTATTGCGTGCTGGCTGCACTATGGCTGCGAATACTTCCCCTGCCACGGTCGCTGTTGCCAGGATCACAACCGCTTCCACGCTAGGCCTATGCTGGGGCCGCGACGCGCTCCGATGCCCTGCCGCCTTTGCGGGCAGGCTCCCCTGCCCCTTGCCCGGTCTGCAGACCTTTCGTCTCGGATGCAGCGAGGGGTCCTCCTCCGACATCGGTGTAGGGCTCAGGCCCAGTCCAGGATCGTCCGGCACACAAGCTCCGGGGCTGCCGCGAGTCAGACGGTTGCCCTGCCCATCCGTTCTCCACTTACTCCGCCGCCGTTCCGAGTACCAGATTTGCTGGCTACTGTCGTCCAGCCCTCCGGCACCCAAGCAGGGGATGTCTTTACTTGCCGGGGCCTCGGGCAGCACACCTCCGGTCTCTCCAGTTGGCACGTCTCCAAGGCACTGCTGGATTCACATCTTCAGGCAGCGGCGCGGGCTAATCGCTCAGGCTCGGTCCTTCAGGGGCATCATCGTGACCAGCGAGCTCCGCAGCTAAACGGGGGTGTCCCGGGACTACCGGATGGTATACAGTGCGGGAATAATCCTCGGATAACTTGGGTGTGTAGCGGAGCGATTTTAGATCGCGTCCGCCATCTTGCTCGCGCAAGCCACGCCCTCCTTGCACAGCTCCATGATGGCTTCACCGTAATCCAAGCTGTTTGGTACTAAACATCTCAGATTAATGAACCCACACTGATGCCAGTGTTCGATTAATTAACAAATGCACTTAGAGGGCACCACAGAGGTACCCCCTGAAAACCTCCCAACCCACTGGTGTGTACCTGACTGGTCTGTACCAGCCTGCCACTTCTAGACAGGTTTCTGACCCCTCGAGGTGGGAGCCTTTTGCTCTCGTGGGTCAGAAGCAAAGCCTGCTCTGGGTGGAGGTGCTTCACACCTACACCCAAGCAGGAATAGCATAGCACGGAAGTGAGCCTCAAGGCTTCCTGTTTTTTTTATGCTTACCCGGGCCTCTCCAGCTAGTGGAGATGCCCGCCCCCCAGACCAAGCCCCACTTTTGGCAGCAAGGTCGGCAGGAAAATTAAGAAGGAGGAGAGGTGTGTCCCCTCTCAGCCAGGACCTCTCCTAAGGTGTCCTGAGGTGAAGTGACCCCCTCCTTTAAAAATCCTCGATATTGATTTGGAAGATTCTAGCCAATAGGTAGACTTTCCTGTTTTCAGTTTCTATTTTTGGTAAATTCTGCAGTTTTTTTCCCCGTGTTTTCAAGTGATTTCAATACCTTAAAAAAACAGTGGTTATCAGTGGTTACTCATTTTTGTGACATTAAAAACAACAGAAAAAGTATTTTTCCCATGTTTATGGAACGTTTTGCTCTTATTATTGCTTGCTTTCTGCACTGACAGTGCATGGTATGTAGACAGTGTACGTACAGTGTGTATGAGGTCCAAATAAATGCTTACAAATCAAATTTATTGTAGTACAACATACAATACTTCTTCAGTGAGTCTTTGGTCATGCGTGCGCGCTCTTTCCTTCCCATGTAAATTTTTATCTGTGAAAAGGCCCTCTCAACATAGGCACTTGGACGGGCAACGCCAAAACAGGCAGTACACAATTTGCTAACTCTGGCCACTGACATAGTTTTCTATGACAATACTGGTGCACCAGAAGATTGCTATTCTCTGGGACAGTATCTGCAAAATATGCAATGAACTGGGCGCATATGACCTCAGAGTTATTAAAGCGGTCAAAAATGAAGCAGCACTTTTGAAACTCCGGAGAAAAATCCCCTTTACGGAAGGGATCTAGAACTTGTGCAGAGTACCACAATGAGTCTTCATGGACTTCAAATGCGATGTTATGTTACGGAATTTTTTTAAGCGCAGCAGTTACCCAGAGGTGTCCTGGCGCTAATTACCTATCCAATTGGCAGAGCAGCAGATGAAAGATTACATGTCAAAAAGCCAAGTCTTCAAACCCTTCCTAAAGGCTAGAAGATCAGTGACATTTCTCAGGTGAAATGGGAGGTCATTCCAGGCTTTGGCTGCCCCGAAGAAGAAGCTTCGGCCTCCCCAAGTCGCCTTTTTTATAACTGGAACTGTAACCAACCTGGCCCCAAGGGAACGAAGATTTCTTTTTGGTGTATACCACTTAAATTGTTTTTGAAGGTACTCTGGTCCTATTCCTTGAAGTGCCTTAAATTCGGTACGCAAAGATTTAAAACGGACACGATTCCTTACCGGGAGCCAGTGCATTTTTTTGATTCCCTTGGAAATTGAATCAAACTTAGGCGTACCCGTAAGTAACCTGGCCGCTGCGTTTTGCAGCCTTTGGAACTTATTCATAAGACGTTCCTGAAGGTTCAAATATAGACCGTTACAATAATCCAGTCTGGGCAAGACCAGCGCGGTAACCACTGTTTGCCGACTGTCAGATGGTAGAAATGGTATTATTTTTTTCACAATTTTGAGTACATACGCTGTGGAAGAGGAGACTGCATTGACTTGATCGCTGAAAGTCAGTCTGTCATCCACAATTACTCCCAGGTTTCTCACTCTTTTCATAGGAGTAGGAAGAGAGCCCATGGAAGACGGCCACCAGTTTGGGTTCCAGAAAATGGCGTCATTTCCAAACAATATCACCTCCGTCTTGCCTGAATTAAGCTTTAGGCAATTATCCGCCATCTAGCTGTCAACCGATAACATACACTCCTGGAAGCGTTTCTCAAGGCCCCTCTCCTGACCTGGAAGCAGAGACACCACAATTTGGGTGTCATCCGCGTAGGAGGTGAGTCCAAAGCCAAACGCACTGATGATCGGAGCCAATGATGAAACATATACATTAAATAGTGTTGGGCTCAACGATGACCCCTGCGGAACTTGAAAGGCTTTGAGTGGTAATCATCCATGGATACAATTTGTACCCTATCTGTTAGGAATGATTGTAAGAGTTTCCAGGCTTGCTCCTGGATCCCACAAGCCCTTAAACGGTCCATCAAAAGATCATGATGGACCGTATCAAAGGCTGCGGACAGATCTAGTAGGATCAAGGCAGCCTTCCCGCCTTGATCCACAGCTCTCCTAATCTCATCAGTAGCCTTGATGAGGGCTAACTCCGTGCTATGGCCCTCCCTAAAGCCATATTGGGTAGGGTCCAGAGCTTGGGTCTCTCGAAGGAAGGCACTAAGTTGCCCGTTGATCGCTCTTTCTATCATTTTGGCAGGGAGGGGAAGCCGCGAGATTGGACGGAAACTGTTTGGATCTTTTGGGTCAAGGCTGGGCTTTTTTAGAAGAGGTAAAATCAAAGCCACCTTCCAAGGTTTAGGGAAGTGTCCTGTTTTAATCATGGCATTAAAGATAGGCGTAAGTACAAGGGTCACCGGTTCTACGTCTAGTTTAGCTACTGTAGCTGGGCAAGGGTCGAACGGTGAACCTGATCTTGCTGCCATAAGCATACTATGAGTATTGTCCAACGATAGTGGCTCAAACTTAAGGAGGGTATGGGGGGCATACTAACGAGCTTGAGTTCCTCCTCGATTGAGACCCTCCCTGTTGCTCTTGGGCCGCTGAACGCCGAGAAGATAACCTCAACTTTATTTTGGAAAAAACTAGCGATATTTTCGCAAAGTTCCTAACTAGACTGAACTTTAGGTAATTGAGGTTGCGCCAAGCTGGAGACTGTTCTAAAAAGTTCTTTGGCCGAATTTTTAGCCATATTAATTCTGCCCGTGTAGAACTTTTGTTTGGCAGTAAACAGGAGTTGTTTATAGCTTAGAAGGCATTTCTTATAGGCCTTCTTCTCTGAGTCATGATATTCTTTTCTCCAGATACGTTCAAGATGCTTACACTTCTGTTTTTCATGTCTCAGTTCTTCCGTAAACCACGGAGCTGAGGGGAGTACTCTCTTGGGAAAGATGGTTTTAACTGGAGCTAGTTTATCGCACGCTCTCTCCAACCATTTAGAGTATGCAATGGCCTCTTCCTCAACCTCCCTGGACCTTTGGTCCGCAGTTACAATGAGGAGATTCTGAAGATCATTTCCATCCACTTTATTCCAGGCCCTAAGTTCAATCGGCCTCTTAATATATGTTCCACCCGCCCGTTGATCCCGAATGGTTATCTCAAACTGAATGGCACTGTGGTCTGTCCAAACTAGAGGGCGCGCCCCAGTAAACCGGAGACCTGGGTGGTTTGAAAATATACCATCTAGGGTATGTCCTGCCACATGAGTTGGCCCAGTGACATACTGCTGGAGATCCGCACTCTTCATCAAATCAATTAGAATTGATGTATCTGGATCAGAGGGGGCCTCCAGATAATAATTGAAGTCCCCCAAGATGGTATACGCATCTCTGCAGATGCTCTCTTCCAGCAAATTACCCATGGTAGCGTTAAACACACCTCTTGCTCCTGGTGGTCTGTATAGTAAAATACCTTTAAAAGTATGATGATGGGAGAGGGTGAGGCTAAAAGACAGAGCTTCACAGGCTGCATTAGAGGCTACGCCGAAGACCGCCTTTATTGAACTGGGGTAGATGATCGCCAATCCCCCCCCCTTTCCATGGGGCCTATTTAACTAGTACACTGAGAACCCTGGAGGTGTGGCTTTAACCAGGTCCGGCCCTGATGCTTCATCCGTCCAGGCCTCCGTAATGAAGGCAATTTTTATGTCCCTGTCCTCCATTAGCCTTGCAATCTCGGTGCTATGCTTGACCAAGGATCTTGCATTCAGGAGGATACATTTAAAAACTTGTGTTTCCTGCTCCGCTGACAGATCTCTTGCCTCCTTCCTTAGCTTAATGTTCTGGTATACATTATTAGGCAATGTCACTTTGCAATTTGAACAGGTGTCGGGGAGTACTGTGGGCTTAGAATTAAAGCTAAGACATAAGCATTCCTGGTCCATCTGCACCCCTTTCAGAGCCAACAAATCTGTTCTAGAGTATCTGATCGGAGTATCTATACCTGTTGACGAACTTCCAGGGGTCCTGGAGCTGAGCGCTGGCCGAGCGCGGACGGGCGCAGATGGGCTTGCCTTTGGCGCGCCGCCGGCGCGCTCGCGCCAGCCTCGTGCTTTATAGCCTAATGCTTAAAAGACTAGTCTGCTCACCAAATAGCCTCAAGATGGCGGTCCCGTCAAAAAAGCGGGATGTGAGCTGACCCGAACCTTGGTTTAAACAGAGGGAATCCCCGTAAGTAAATACCCTTCTAAAAACACTTCGTATTAAAATTCAATTTTAAAATACTGTTTAGTGCAAAATAGCAATTTAGTAGTGTGCAAATAAAGGCAATCAGTACAATTTACAGATCTAACAAACTCCCGGCTCAAGCCTCAGGAGGCCATGGTTGGTGAAGGGACAATTCTATGCATCATTGCAAGCCATTTATCATACATTGTAAAAACAAAAATGTTCCTGAATCGCTCCTAAACATTTCTTTGCTTACCAAGTGACAAGCACTCTAACATGGAACATGTTGTAGTGTCAAAGTCACTAAAAGTGTCGCCCAGCCTACTCTCAAGGAGATGTTTCAAATCTACACCAATTATGCTGAACACTTGGTAGACAAGGGTGTTTTCAGACTCTAGTTTATTTATCATGTGCACTACAGAAGTCATGTTTTCCTGTAAAAATCTAAGAATGCAGTAGAGTGTACTTTTTTTCACATCACTATCAATATACGACCAAAGATCCACACATTTCTTGCCTTTGGCATCATTACTCAGCAAAACAATCTGTAAACGTTTGCCACATGGATAATATTGCATTAATGGCCTCTAGAACTGAGAACCACCAGCTAAGAAACACAGTTGGGATGACTTTTTCTTTGATGCCACACAAAGGACAAAATGAGAAATATTTGCATTTTAGTTCCCGCGCATAACAAAACAGTGCACCAGAATGGACTAAAAAGTCAATTGCATTCTTCATTAACTGAAGATTGTAAAGATGCTTTCAGCATATCAAATAAACAAGTTGCAAGGATCTCTTACAGGGAAGCACTTCAGCTCAGTTATCGATTTTGACAGCTTATCACAAAACTATTTCATATTTTTACCCATTCTCTGTGGGTAAATGTGTTGGTACATATTGGGAAAGATTCTTAGAAACCAGTTATTTTACCTATCAGATAAAGAATCAAACGTAGCCAAAAAATCTAATATTATTTTGATATTTCCTGATTCTCTACCGTTTATAAAATAATTAAACATGACCTAAAACATGCTTCTAAACCCTGCATCTTTAGACCAAAGATCACAAAACTGAAAAAAGCAAAAGGAAGAAACAATATTTTAGTGACATCCCTAATCAACAAAACTCAAGCAGAATGTTAGCCCCGTCTTTCTTGCTGCTACCTTGTATAACAAAGTTACATTTTATTGGCCCCATCAGGAAGAAATAAAAATTACTCTTTCACTCTCCTTTTCCTTCCTTTGAATGGCATTTATTTTGTGGTTGTGCATGTGTTTTTTCAGTGTTTATATGTTTACACTGGTGAGGAATATTTCCCTTTCGGTGTCGTTATATCAGTTATTATACGTTTAAACCTAAAACAGGACAACCTACCAATAGGGTTAGGGGTTTGCCCACTCCCCAGAGGAAGTGGACATACAGAGAGTGTAATTACCCTAAAGGTAAGCAGCCCATTGGCTACTACCTTCTAACCAAAAAAATCAAAGGAGGGAGTGAAGAGGAAAAAGGTAGAATCGTCCTCCTCTTGATACTGTTATCCAACATAGGGATTCTACCATGTATTATGTGAATATATATGCACCCATGTGTGTGCTGCTATTTTTATTTTTATTTGAAGTGTCTAGTCCTACGTGAAAAATGGTGCAAAAGGATCAGAGCTCCTTCTCTCAATTTGTGGGAAGGGCAATGTTTCAAAAAATTGTAAAATACCCCTCACACACTGAAACCTGATTCAGTGTCATGCTTCATCATTGGGGTCTTCCCGCCCCTCTACGGGACGGGGCGTGCTACGACTTACGTAGACGCAGGAGCACTTTATTCAGTGATTAGTGAGTATGTGTAGTGCGTGGGATCGTGAAAAGAAAATGTGAGATGGTTAAAAATTCTCTGGCTAGTGGAACGAAAATACTTTATTGTCTTGATAGAATAAATGTACAATGCTGGAAAGAGCGCGATCACCAAAGGAAGTACCTTCTCGTGGCTCGTCGGAACCTGACGAGCCACGAGAAGGTACTTCCTTTGGTGATCGCGCTCCTTCCAGCATTGTCTATTTGAAGGCGTCCAACACCGCTCGTGTGAGTTCATGGAGCGATAACGATTAAATTCTAAAGTTCTTAAGATATACAAGTGGTATATTTTTCTACTCCCATAACAGGGAACAAAGGACAGTGTTTGTGACTATCAGGCATATGTACATTTATTCTATCACCCATTGAGGTGTAACAGGGATCGGTTTTTGGTCCTGAAGAAGAAAGCCAAGGGATGGCTTCTGAAACATGTCGACCTTGTAGGAGGTGACTCATTATAGTCCACCATCTACACTTCCCCACTTTTACTATTCTCAGCCAGGGAAGACAATAAAGTATTTTCGTTCCACTAGCCAGAGAATTTTTAACCATCTCACATTTTCTTTTCACGATCCCACGCACTACACATACTCATCAATCACTGAATAAAGTGCTCCTGCATCTACGTAAGTCGTAGCACGCCCCGTCCCGTAGAGGGGCGGGAAGACCCCAATGATGAAGCATGACACTGAATCAAGTTTCAGTGTGTGAGGGGTATTTTACAATTTTTTGAAACATTGCCCTTCCCACACATTGAGAGAAGGAGCTCTGATCCTTTTGCACCATTTTTCATGTAGGACTAGACACTTCAAATAAAAATAAAAATAAAAATAGCAGCACACACATGGGTGCATATATATTCACATAATACATACTACCTTCTAACCCCTGTAATGCTCCTAAATGGAGTATTAAGGGGCACCCCTGAACCTTAATTCTTATATTACCGACAACCTATGAAGAAGAAGACAAAAAAGAGCAGTGTAGCACCGAACGCTGAAGACACCAACTGACTTGGCCCCAGCCCTACCGGACTGTCTGCAGCATTCAAAGATCCTACTACAGAAAAGTGACTTGTCCCGCAGCCCAGCGACCTCCAGAACTCTGGGAGGACTGACTGCCTTCTAAAAAGACTCCTGATCTCCCATGAACAGTGGACCTGTTCAGAAGCAAACCAAGTTTAAAGACCAAAACTCTGCCTGTGGAACTGTGAAGTTGACCACCTCTGCACCTGACGCCCACCGCCCAAGTCCAAGAGGCTCACTGGTCTAGAAAAGGTTCACCAGCAATCCTGATCAGAAGTGCCTCATGGGCTGATCCCTGCTGGACTCCACGTCAATGTGTGCAGCCTCTGTACGATGACCCCCCCCTCAACCATGAGCGCACTGGTGAGTGGACTTCTGACGCCAAAGGACACCCCTGCACCCAGAGCCCCTGGGCCTTGGGGAGATCTACCGATGGTGTCCCAACGTTCCAGCACACCCCAATTTACCTGTGTGACTGTAGGTTTCTTTCATCCAGCCTCCTGGCGTGAGCCTGCAGCCTTTTTCCAAGTTTGAGATTCCCCATTGGTTTGCATTGGGCGCCCGACGCTGTGTTGGCACACTGCACCCAGCTGCCCCTATGCCCCTGGAGGTGTAAGTTTGGTGCCGCCTTTGTGGCCTCCCCCAGTACTTACCTTAACCCCTGAAGACTGGATTCCAAAACCGTGCTACTCACCTGTAAGTAGTACCACTTCGATTGCCCCCTTTCTTCATTGGATAACATTGGCACCAGATACCGAGTTTGACCTCTGCACACGGTCGCCCCATTGCCGCTGGTGGTGCACTGAGGTCTCTTACCTGAGCCTTGCCTGGTACTGATTCTTCATCCAAAAGCTTAATTTCGTAACACGTTTACTTACCTCCAAATTGCTAATTGTGTTTCTTCCCATAGGATAACATTGTATTGATTGAAAGATGCGCTAATCAATCAATCAATCAATCACAAGATTTGTAATGCGCACTACTTACTCGCGAGGGTCTCAAGGCGCTGAGGGAGAGGAGGGGGTGTTGCCGCTACTGGTCGAATAGCCAGGTCTTG
This sequence comes from Calotriton arnoldi, assembly GCA_963921515.1. Classification (NCBI taxonomy): domain Eukaryota; kingdom Metazoa; phylum Chordata; class Amphibia; order Caudata; family Salamandridae; genus Calotriton; species Calotriton arnoldi. Next base: position 737,917 of record CAWUFW010000399.1, read on the forward strand.
AGTCGTCTCCTGAAGGTCAGCAGGTCTAGGGTCTGTCGTAGGTTGAGGGGAAGGGTGTTCCAGATCTTGGCGGCGCGGTGAGAGAAGGATCTGCCTCCGGTGGTGGTTCTCCGGATGCGCGGGACGGTGGCCAGGGAGAGGTCGGCAGAGCGGAGCTGACGGTTGGGAACGTAGAAGGAGAGTCGACTGTTGAGGTAGGCTGGGCCGGTTTTGTGGAGTGCCTTGTGTGCGTGGATCAGGAGTTTGAAGGAGATTCTCTTGTCGACGGGGAGCCAGTGCAGGTTTTTCAGGTGGGGGTGGTGTGGCTGTGGCGTGGAATGTCGAGGATCAGGCGTGCAGAGGCGTTTTGGATTCTTTGCAGTCGTTTGATGAGCTTGGTCGGGGCTCCTGCGTAGAGGGCGTTTCCGTAGTCGAGTCTGCTGCTGACGAGGGCCTGGGTGACTGTTCTTCTCGTGTCTGTCGGGATCCACCTGTAGATCTTGCGGAGCATGCGGAGGGTGTTGAAGCAGGAGGAGGAGACTGTCTTGACTTGCTTGGTCATGGTGAGCGTTGAGTCGAGGATGACTCCCAGGTTGCGTGCGTGGTCGGTTGGTGTCGGGGGTGCCCCTAGTGACGAGGGCCACCAGGAGTCGTCCCAGGCTGATGGGTTGGAGCCGAGGATGAGGATCTCCGTCTTGTCTGTGTTCAGCTTAAGTCGGCTGCACTTCATCCAGTCGGCGACGGCTTTCATTCCTTCGTGGAGGTTGGATTTGGCGGTGAGGGGTCCTTGGTGAGGGAGAGGATCAGTTGAGTGTCGTCGGCGTAGAAGATTATGTTGAGGTCGTGCTGTCGGGCGATGCGTGCGAGTGGAGCCATGTAGATGTTGAACAGTGTCAGGCTGAGGGAAGATCCCTGGGGTACGCCGCAGATGATCTCGGAGGCTTCGGATCGGAATGGGGGGAGGCGGACGCTCTGGGTTCTGCCGGAAAGGAAGGAGGTGATCCAATCCAGGGCCTTGTCTCGGATCCCTGCGTCGTGGAGGTGTGTGCGTAGTGTGCGGTGGCAGACAATGTCGAAGGCGGCAGAGAGGTCCAGGAGGATGAGGGCCGCCATCTCGCCGTTGTCCAGCAGGATCCTGATGTCGTCTGTGGCGGCGATGAGGGCGGTCTCGGTGCTGTGGTTGCTGCGGAATCCTGACTGGGAGGGGTCCAGGATGCTGTTATCTTCGAGGTAGCGGGTGAGCTGTCTGTTGACGATCTTCTCGATGACCTTAGCTGGGAATGGAAGCAGGGAGATGGGCCGGAAGTTCTTGAGGTCGCTCGGGTCCGCCTTGGGTTTTTTGAGTAGGGCGTTGATCTCTGCGTGTTTCCAGCTCTCTGGGAAGGTCGCGGTCTCGAAGGAGAGGTTGATGACGTTGCGCAGGTGGGGTGCGATGGAGCTGCCGGCTTTGTTGAAGATGTGGTGTGGAAAAGGGTCTGATGGGGAGCCGGAGTGGATTGTGCCCATGGTCTTGATAGTGTCCTCGGTGTTCACGTTGACCCAGGCTGTCAGGGGGTCGTGGTCGATGGGGTGCGGCGGGTCTGATGTGTCGGGGCCTGTTGGGGTCGTCCGGGAGTCGAAGCTGTCGTGGATGTCGGCGATCTTGCGGTGGAAGAAGGTGGCGAGGGAATCACACAGGGCTTGCGACGGCGGGATGTCGTTGGCGTTGGAGAGTTCCTTCACGATGCTGAAGAGCTCCTTGCTGTTGTGTGCGTTGTTGTCGAGGCGGTCTTTGAAGGAGGTCCTCTTGGCGGACCTGATGAGGTGATGGTGGTTGTGGATGGCGTCTTTGTGGGCTGCGCGGCTGTCGGGCGTCTTCTCGCTGTGCCATTTGTTCTCCAGTTTCCGGCAGGTGCGCTTGGATGCTAGGAGTTCCGGGGTGAACCAGCTGGCTCTCTTGCTGGTGTCTTTGTAGGTTGGTTTTTTCAGCGGGGCTAAGGTGTTGGCGCAGTCGTCCATCCATCGTCTGAGATTGCGGGCGGCGGCGTCGGGGTTGGAGGGGTCGGTGGGTGGGCTGAGTGCGAGGTTTGTCTGGAGTTGGTCTTCGGTGACTTTGCTCCAGCATCTGCGGGGGATCTGTAGGGTGCGGTGGTGTGCGGTGGGTTTCCGGAAGGTGAAGTGGATGCAGTGGTGGTCGGTCCAGGTGAGTTCGGAGGTGTGGCTGAAGGAGACGTGGGAGCTTGAGGAGAAGATGGCGTCGAGAGTGTGTCCGGCGATGTGGGTCGGCGTCGTGACGAGCTGTTTCAGTCCGAGGTTGGCGAGGTTGTCGATCAGGGTGGAGGAGTTGCTGTCCACCGTTGATATTGAAAAACAGTGATATTGCAAAATGTATTTTAGTGCAACAATGTATCTTTGGTTCTATAAAATAAATATACTAAAGGCAATATTTTTACAAACCATTGGTCTCGGACTTAGTCATTGAGTGAGTGCAATCATTTCTTGCCTGTGTGTGTACACCAAATGCTTAGCCCTGCCCTCTGATAAGCCTAACTGCTTGCCCACACTACCACAAAAGAGAACATTAGTATTATCTACTTTAGCCTCTGTAAAGCCTCTGGGGATCCACTGGACTCTCAATCAATCAATCAAGGGATTGTTTTGCGCGGCTACTTACGGGTGTCTAAGGGGGGAAAGGGTGGCTGCTGATCCGTCTGGGAGCTGGGGTTCAGTTGAAGAGCCAGGTCTTGAGATCCTTACTGAAGTGAGTCAGCGACGGGTATTGCCTGAGATGGAGAGGCAGGGTGTTCCAGGTCTTGGCGGCGAGGTTGGAGAAGGATCTTCCTCCAGTTCTGGTCTTGCGGATCCGTGGGACAGTGGCCAGGGCCAATTGGGCGGAGCAGAGATTTCTGGTGGGTATGTGGAATGAGAGGCGATGGTTCAGATATGCTGGTCCTGCGTCGTGGAGGGCTTTGTAGGTGTGTGTGAGGAGCTTGAAAGTGATTCTTTTGTTGACTGGGAGCCAGTGGAGTTCTCGCAGGTGTTCAGTGATGTTGCTTCGGCAGTGGATTTTGAGGACCAGTCTGGCTGCGGCATTTTGAACGTTCTGTAGTTTCCTGAGGAATTTCTGGGTGACGCTGGCATAGAGTGCGTTGCCGTAGTCGAGTCTGCTGCTAATGAATGCGTGAGTGACTGTCTTTCTGGATTCGGTGGGGATCCATCTGAATGTCAGTGCACGCTATACCTTAATTTGGTATAGAACACGGGTACTCATAGTACGGCCCACGGGCCCTTCCTTGGCGGCCCGCGGACCTTGCAGATACCTACCTGTGTTTTTTTTTTTTTTTTTTTTTTTAAGTGCCAGCAAACACCGCCGGTTGCAGCAGCGCTCTATGCGGGCCGGGCGATTCATTAAAAAACCATTCACATGTTAATGAGGCTTTGTTGTATTTCACCTCTTTTTAGCGCCCCTGCATCTCTATGCAGGGGCGCTAAGAAGAGGTGAAATACAACAAAGCCTCATTAACAAGTGAATGGTCTTTTAAAGACCTGAGGCTGTGAAGTATTCGGGTGCAGCTGTGTGTGCGCCCGGGAAGCTGTCTCAGCCCGGGCTGACACACACGCGGGGTGACGTGACAGAGCGAGGGAGACAGACAGACAGACAGAGGAAGGGTGACAGAGAGAGGGAGACAGAGAGAGGGAGACAGACAGAGGGAGAGAGACAGAGAGAGGGAGACAGAGGGAGGCAGAGGGAGACAGAGGGAGGCAGAGGGAGGGAGTCAGGGGGAGACAGAGGGAGGGAGACAGACAGAGGGAGACAGACAGAGGGAGACAGACAGAGGGAGACAGAGAGGGGGAGACAGAGAGGGGGAGACAGAGGGAGGGAGACAGAGAGGGAGACAGAGGGAGAGAGAGAGGGAGACAGAGGGAGGGAGACAGAGGGAGGGAGACAGACAGAGGGAGGGAGACAGACAGAGGGAGGGAGACAGGGAGGGAGACAGACAGAGGGAGACAGAAAGAGAGGGAGACAGAGGGAGACAGAGAGAGACAGAAAGAGAGGGAGACAGAGGGAGACAGACAGAGACAGACAGAGGGAGGGAGTCAGGGGGAGGGGGAGGGAGACAGACAGAGGGAGACAGACGGAGGGAGAGAGAGGGAGGGAGACAGACAGAGGGAGATAGACAGAGGGAGATAGAGGGAGGGAGACAGAGAGAGAGAGGGAGGGAGACAGACAGAGAGAGAGAGAGGGAGACAGAGCTAGAGGGAGGGAGACAGAGAGAGAGGGAGGGAGACAGAGGGAGGGAGACAGAGGGAGGGAGACAGAGGGAGGGAGACAGAGGGAGGGAGACAGAGAGAGGGAGACAGAGGGAGAGAGAGAGGGAGAGAGAGAGAGGGAGACAGAGAGGGAGACAGAGGGAGACAGACAGAGGGAGACAGAGAGAGAGAGGGAGACAGAGGGAGACAGGGAGGGAGCGGGTCAGGGGGAGGGAGAGGGAGACAGACAGAGGGAGACAGAGGGAGGGAGACAGAGGGAGGGAGACAGAGGGAGACAGACAGAGGGAGATAGAGGGAGGGAGACAGAGCTAGAGGGAGGGAGACAGAGGGAGGGAGACAGAGAGACAGAGGGAGGGAGACAGAGGGAGGGAGAGGGAGAGAGAGGGAGGGAGAGAGAGGGAGGGAGACAGACAGAGGGATACAGAGGGAGACAGACAGAGGGATACAGAGGGAGGGAGTGAGAGAGAGGGAGGGAGACAGAGAGAGGGAGGGAGACAGAAAGAGAGAGAGGGAGACAAACAGAGTGAGTGAGACAGAGAGAGGGAGGGAGAGAGAGGGAGGGAGGGAGAGGGAGGGAGAGAGAGGGAGGGAGAGAGAGGGAGAGAGAGATAGAGAGAGAGAGGGAGGGAGACGGAGAGAGAGAGAGGGAGGGAGACGGAGAGAGAGGGAGGGAGGGAGAGATAGAGAGAGGGAAGGAGAGAGGGAGGGAGAGATAGAGAGAGGGAAGGAGACAGAGAGAGAGATAGATAGATAGAGAGAGAGAGAGAGATGTGTGTATGCCGGGTCTGGTGGCTCAGTGGACGAAGGCGTCCGCTGCAGGGGCCTGTGTTCAACCTCATGGTCATAGTTATTTTTTTTTGCTCTGGCCCCGCCCCTTCCCCCACTGACCCCGCCCCCACCGGTGCGGCCCTCGGCCACAAACCACACTGTAAATTTGGCCCCCGAGAGAAAGTTTGTGAGTACCCATGGTACTTCCTACATGATCTGCAAGACAAAGCATGCCAGCCTCTGGGTTGTAAGCAATTGATTTTTTTTTATATTTGTTTTGTTTCTATTTTCTGAAATTCAATTAATAGAATATATCTATAAAGTGCTCTTGGGCTTTGTACGCCCTTTATAAAAATTCCAATAAATTAATATGTAGATAAATAACAATTGTGTATTTGAACAAGGCACTAATATCATAATAATCAGTATGGATGCTGTCATACAATGAGTGCTAAAAGTAATAATTATATGCCAAATATCTAATCAACATGTAAGCAAACTTCCTAATTTTAAAAGCAGAATATAGACAACTCCAAATATATTGCCTTCACCTTCCAAAGAAGCATTCGACATTTACCCAGCCCTAATAAGAGTATTTCAAATGATAATTTTTTACAGGAAATGTTAATTCAATTATATGAATTCCTAGATCTCACTACACATCAGCACGATTTGGAGGTCAAGTAATTGCACGCACACTACCTCAGGATTCTGCTCCTTTGTATATTTAGTAAAATTTCATGCTGACATTTTCCATCGATGTTTTAAACTGGGACGAATTTTTGTAAAAGTATTGCTTGACTTTTTTCTATGTCCTACGTTTATACTATGAGGTAGGTCGTATCCAGCTATAAAAGATTGTTCTTGTGATGGTTGGTAAGGTAGTAGGTGGGCCTCCCTTGAAACACGTCGCTGTCATGAGAGTCCGAAGGACTCGTATCCGTATAACACAGATATACAAAGAATCTGTTTCCAGGAGAGAGACGAGTAAAATAAAGTATGTCACAGACTATTATAATACGTGTTAGGATAAGCAGCTGGACGCTGGTTCCCTTTTGAGGCTCCTGCATACTTTAAAGCAGTATCTGAGGGAAATTATTTAAAAAAACGCGTTTTAAAGTCGCATGGCATTTTCTTTTATAATAAGGGCCAGCCACACTCCATAACCAAACAAACATTCTATATAATGAACGCACAAGTGAATGTGGCTACGTGTAAGTAAGCAGGTGCCGGGAGAGGTTATTTCAGCACTCGACTCTTCATGAACCTGCAGATGACCTCTGCCCGTCAAAGAGGAAACAACTTCACACCATGTCAACTCATGTCAATAGCCCCGTCCACGCCAGGCATCTGCTAATTGGGCTCTTTGAAGACCCTTCCCCCTCCCCCCTCCTCCTCTACCGGGACTGTGAGACGCCTCCTACTGTTTCTGTGTTGCTTTTTCAGTTCCTTCCCTTACCAGTGTCACCGTCCTGTGCAGCATTAAAATGTACAAATACAATAGTAAAATATATTCCACAAAGCATAATCCGAGCAGTTTATCACCTCTAGAAGCCTGAGCTGATTTTCTGGAAAAGTACCCGTTTTCACGTTATGTGAAAGTCCAACATACGTTGGCTCATAAACCTTTTTTTTTTTTTTTTTTTGCATGTAAATAAATGTTCCGTTAAAGTCACTACACTGCAAGAGGGAGATGAAGATTTTCTGATAGGTCACTAGGGCTTCAGCTATAGTCACATTATTTATTTATTTGAGTTGTTTGTGATGCGGTGCACGCAGCTAAATGCCTCTTCTAGGTGCAAAGGGATGTTGGGGCAGGAGGAGAACATGGTCGTGCACAAGGTGTCCAAGGTGGACGCTGTGGTGGGGGGTTCCACCATGGTGTTCCAATCAATCAATCATGGAATTTGTAGAGCGCACTACTTACCCGCGAGGGTCTCAAGGCGCTGGGGAAGAAAAAAGGGAAAAAGGGGGGGGGGTGCCGCTACTGGTCGAACAGCCAGGTCTTGAGTAGCCTCCTGAAGGTCAGCAGGTCTTGGGTCTGTCGTAGGCTGAGTGGAAGGGTGTTCCAGATCTTGGCGGCGAGGTGGGAGAAGGATCTGCCGCCGGAGGTGGTTCTTCGGATGCGGGGGACGGTGGCGAGGGAGAGGTCGGCGGAGCGGAGCTGGCGGTTGGGGACGTAGAAGAAGAGCCGTCTGTTGAGGTAGGCTGGGCCGGTCTTGTGGAGTGCCTTGTGTGCGTGGATGAGGAGTTTAAAGGAGATTCTCCTGTCGACGGGGAGCCAGTGCAGGTTTCTCAGGTGGGGGTGATGTGGCTGTGGCGTGGTACATCGAGGATCAGGCGTGCCGAGGCGTTTTGAATGCGTTGCAGTCGTTTGATGAGCTTGGCCGGGGCTCCCGCGTAGAGGGCGTTTCCATAGTCGAGTCTGCTACTGACGAGGGCCTGGGTGACTGTTCTTCTTGTATCTGTCGGGATCCACCTGTAGATCATGCGGAGGGTGTTGAAGCAGGAGGAGGAGACTGCGTTGACTTGCTTGGCCATGGAGAGCGTTGAGTCGAGGATGACTCCCAGGTTGCTTGCGTGGTCGGTGGGTGTTGGGGCTGCCCCCAGTGTCGTAGGCCACCAGATCTTGAAAACGTAAAGGGGAGGGTCAACCAGCATGTATTGATTTAAAATTCCCCTGACAATACAAATTGTTAATGTTTTCATCAGGACTAAAAATTTGTTAACAGATGTCATATTTGGACTTGTTATTATTGTTGCGTTGACTACGCTCTTTATGACTGCTCCCTACCTTTTGTCACTGACATCTGTGGCTCTTTGATTTAGTACCTTGATGCCGGTGTAGTTTTGCCCTATTCCAGATATGTCAGTATCTTCAAAGTCCTTTTTATACTTCGTGTCCAAAAAATATAAAACAGATATGGAACACATGTCTGCTCCAGTAGGGTAGGTGCTTCTACTCCGCTGCCATCTGGTGCCAGATGCGCAGCTCTTCTAGTGCCACCTGGTGATGCGTGGGTTTGCAGTTACTTCCTTTCATCTAGTCTGAGTTACTTTCCATGCATCAGGTTTTCGTCATCTCTGACAAACAGTCCGGTAAAGTGGCATTTCAGTCTTTTCTTTCACTGTAGTTGTCGTCCAATTTTCCAGTATTTATGTGGCTTATATTTCAAGACCTTAGAAAAGCATTGTTGAGTAGGACTTTAGATTTCAAGACCTTAGAAGAGCATTGTTGGGTAGGACTTTAGATTTCAAGACCTTAGAAGAGCATTGTTGGGTAGGACTTTAGATTTCAAGGCCTTAGAAGAGCATTGTTGGGTAGGACTTTAGATTTCAAGGCCTTAGAAGAGCATTGTTGGGTAGGACTTTAGATTCCAAGACCTTAGAAGAGCATGGTTGGGTGGTACCTCAGATTTCAAGACCTTGGAAGAGCATGGTTGTGTACTACCTTAGATTTTAAATCCACAATAATGTGAGAGGTGCCCTTGTTATCCGAAAGGGACAGGGTCAATTATAATATAAACAGGAAGAGGGTCCCTCTCGTGTTGGATATTCTAATGATGAAAAGAACACTCTTGTAACCACACTCTATATACTCCAATATCCACACACTGAACTTTGTAATATGTAAATATGTCTCATTTATTATGATGAAAAAAATTTGTATTCATTAAAATCATTATAATATCTTAAAACTACACATACATGGCTTTGTACTTGGTCACAAATGGAGTTCCTTCAAGTAGAGATCTAATCTATATTCCATCAGCATTAAAAACACAATTCATATATTTCCATAGATAATATCACTATAAAAACACTAAGAAATCACATTGAACATGTACAATTAGATACATAGTTTAATCATCATAATACATAGAAAAATCACAATAAAAATCTAGAATTGTCGACGCAGCGTTTCGGTGGATGGAACTTGATAAACACCACCTTCTTCAGGACAAAAACCTTTTTGACAACAGAGATCTCTCTATAAATATAGAAGAAATTGTACACAATTACATTAAAATGGGCATAGTCACATATAAAAGCTCAGTGTTGCTCACATCATTCGTGCCGACCATCACTACATAATTATACTAACATCCCCTTTCATACTAATTTCCAGCTTCTCCTTCCCTGAGGTGTATAATAATCCTCAGGTTGGGTACAAGGATCATAATTGCCTTAAACCCAAGGTCTTTTTATATACATATTTTATGGTTGTGTTATACCACCCATTTATTAGAGCTTATGAAGCAACTTCATTATTAGCTTGCAAACTCCAAGGCCTAGTTATTAAATATATACTGGCAATTATTACCTGCACTCTGTTATTCTAAAACCACTCCCTGTTGTTCCAGTTGGTTGGAGAAGGTTTTAGGATATATTGTTTTCTGCAAATATTTTAGTATAAAACCAAATTAATGCCTTTAAATGATAAATGATAACACATCCAGTGTAAAAAGGACCCCAAATGTATACCAATTTACCTTATATATATATCCTTATTTGACCAATCAGGGAGTGACTTATCCTACAATAAACATGTGGATGAGGCTAAGGGAAATTAATTAATGTAAATGTCCCTGAATGGTCAAATAAGGATATAAATATAAGGTAAATGTGTATACATTTGGGGTCCTTATTACACTGGATGTGTTAACATTTATCATTTAAAGGTATTAATTTGGTTTTATACTAAAATCTTTGCTGAACACAATATATCCCAACACCTTCTCCATGGGAAGACAGTACTACCAAACGATACTGCTCTTCTTGGACAAGATGGGTACATTGCTGTCTACAATGGGGTTTGGATCCCCTGGGCACAGATGTAGTGCATGTACTAAATTTTTTCTCCAGCCTAGCGGAGGACGGACTAGCAGACCATTCAATTAACGCATTCAGGTCCGCTATCTCGGCGGGACATGTTCCCATCGACGGGGCCCCGGTGGGAGAAAATCCCTTTGTTTGACGATTGCTTAGAGGCATTCGCCTTTCTCTCCCCCGGAACAGTGTTACTCAGTGCTTTGGGATGTGAATGTATTTCTGAACCTTTTCCTGTCATGGCAGCCGAATAGGTTTTTATCCCGAAAAGAGCTTTTGGCTAAATTAGCGATGCTTCACCACCTTGTTTCGTGCAGACAGGTTTCGGATATTCGGGCTTTGGATATTACAGCCAGGGTTTTCTTCCCTGATGGGGTAGTTTTTACGGTAAGTAGACGTACCAAGTCAATTACTCGTACAATTTCTTACCAGCTTTCAGTGACTCCCTCAAACTGTGTGTTATGCGCTGCCTCAAGGCATTATGAGAAAATGATCGAAGAGGTCCGCCCTCCGAGCAAAAAGCGGCTTCTCATTGCACTGAGAAGACCATACAAAGTGGTGTCGTCCCCTACAATAGCCCGATGGGTATGTTGAGTGATACAGGAAGCTGGCATAGCTACTAAAGTGGTTGGAGCGCATTCTGCAAAGGGCGGAGCTATGGCTTTGAAAGAGTTCTACCTGTGGGCAAGTCTAGAGGACCTAATGCAGGCAGCAGATTGGTCCTCAGTCTCTACCTTTGAGAGATTCTATTTTAAGCCTGTGGCGGAAGTGGCTCAATTGGTGGTGAGTAAGCTTTGTACAAGCATAATGCTCGCCTCCGGTCCTGACATAGAATGAAAATTTGCCTAACAAAGTGAAGGCAAGTTTCAAATCTATTAAGGACACCGATACTTGTTTTGAACATTTTCTGTTTCTATCTATTTATTTATTTATAAAGTTTTATAAGCGCGAACATGATCCCGAAGGATATCAGAGCGCTTTACAATAGGAGGGAAGGAAGGTAATAAATTGCAGTACCGGCATCAAATAAGAATAAGAAACAGAACAGTTACAAAACAAAAGGGGTCAATAGAGAGTAATACTATAAGTGGTACATAGCGAGCTAAGAGCGGAGCAAATGATAGGTTAACGAAGAGTAGCACCCAATGCAGGTCGTAAGGTTGTAAGTCCAATGACTTAGAGCCGATGATCAAAAGTAATTTAAGGTAAGAACTTGTTCATAAGGAATCTTTTAGCTTCCAATTTGAAAGCAACCGTGGAGGAGATTCTGCATACTTCAGTTGGAAGAGAGTTCCAGATCTTTGGGGCAGAGCCGGAGAATGCTCGGTGACACGTTCTCTTTTTGTGAAAGATCTGTGGTTTCAGGAAGAAAGAGTTAGCACTTCTCGAGGGTCTACCACCTCCAGATAATTCTAGCTTTTGCGCTAGATAACTGGGGGTTTTGAAATGGAGGGCTTTGTGAGACAGGCATGCAATCTTTAGCTGAATTTGTGCTTCATAGAGCAACCACTTAAGGAATTTTAGGACTGGGGATATGTGCGCATTTCTTTTGGTACCCAGTGGGCAGCAGCGTTCAAAGATGCCCTTAATGGGGCCAAGGTATATTTGGGGAGGCCACAGAGCGAAGCACTGCCATAATCTAGTCTCGGCAAAACAAGCGCTTGGACTACCTGGTTGAAATCAGCTTGAGGAAGGAATGGTTTGATATTTCTGAGTATCCTCATCAGGTGGTTAGCTCCCTTGTACACATTGCTGATATGATTCTTCATGTTCAGATGCTTGTTCAGGGTGATTCCGAGAGATTTGGCTGAGTCAATAATGAGGGGGGAGCAGTTGAAGGCAGTGAGGTGGTTGATCCAAAGGTCTAACTTGGGGCTGTGATTCGGAGGAGAAATGAGAAGGAATTCTGTTTTGGAGGTGTTAAGCAGGAGGTAGTTCTCGGTTAACCAGTTTTGAGTAGACGTTAGAGTAGTGTTGAGTGATATGAGGTTATCCGGGGAGGAGATTTTCAGATAAAGTTGTGTATCATCCGCATACATATGGAAGAGAATGTTCGTGGAATTTAGTGCATTAGCTAATGGTTCCAAGAACAAGTTGAAGAGTATAGGAGATAGGGCGGACCCTTGGGGGACCCCCATGGATACTGGAGAGGGCTGGGAGAGAGTGGTTCGCCTTGACTCTTTGTGATCTGTGGTGGAGGAAGGACGAGAACCATTGCAACACCCGACCTGAGAGGCCCATCCTGTTCTTCAAAATGAATAGGAGGTTGTCGTGATTGACAGTGTCAAACGCAGAGGAAAGGTCGAGGAGGATTAGGAGGCAAGATTCACTTTGGTCAAGCATTTTTAAAATGTCATCCATAACGTGAGTCAGAGCCGATTCAGTGTTGTGCCCACTCCGAAAGCCAGATTGATGCTGGTCCAGGAGTTGGAAATTCTCGATGTGAGCACAAAGTTGTGATTGGACGCATTTTTCTAGGAGTTTGGCTAGGGTGGGGATGTTAGAGATAGGGCGGAAGTTGTTAAGGTCAGCACTATCTGCATTAGTTTTTTTTAGTATAGGTGAGAACTGAGCTGCTTTTAGGCAATCTGGGATCATGCCTTGTGACAGTGAAGCATTGATAATCTTTGTCCAGGTGGGGATGACGACATCCTTGATTTCTTTGAAGATGGAAGGTGGCAACGGGTCGCTAAAGTGATTAGATGGGTTGATACGCTGAAGAATCTTGTTGATGTCTCTTTCACTGAAGGGAGTAAAGGTGCCTCATGAGGCATTGTTCTTGATGCCCAGGCTGATTGGTTTGAGCTTCTCTAAGAGGGCAGGAGGTGGCCCGGACCCATAGGATGGCAATAGAGCCTTCTTAGAAGCAAGTTCAATATTGATGAGTCTTGATTTCTCAGTAAAAAAGGCAGCCAGTTCGTCGCATGAGGGTGGGCTGACTCCAGAGTCATAACGGTTTGGAGCTTCCACCGATTGCTGTTTAACCAGTTCAAAAAGTTTCTTGGGGCGATTAGCGGCTTAATCAAGTTTGGATCTGAAGTAGTCTGCCTTAGCGCTCTTGGTTTGTTTGTTGTAGGAACTCCTAGCCTCTCTAAGGAGTTTTAGGCGATCCGAGCAGGGTTTGGATCTCCAAGATCGTTCAATTGCCCTAAGGTTGCGGCGTTCCGAGTTTAAATTGTCGTTGAACCATGGTTTGGATATTTTTGATGAGACATTTTTTTGTTGGAGTGGTGCACTGGAATCCATAATGCTAGATATAGTAGAGTTGTAAAAGTCAGTGAGTACCTGAACCTCCGAAATGTCAGCTTGGGAGGAGAGGGCATATTTACAGTGGGTTGCTAGTTCATCTGTATTGATAGATCTGAGGTCCCTTTTCCAGATCTTCGATTTCGTTGGTTGAGCCTTCCTCAGAGACACCTCCTTGTTAATATAAAAGAAGATGCTGTGATGGTCGGACCAATCGCAAGGGGTAATGGTATCCAGTGTGATGGTGTGTCCTTTGGTGATGATGAGGTCTAGAGTTTTTCCTTTAATATGGGTTGGCCGGTCACAATGTTGAATCAACTCTTGATCACTTAAGAATGATTTAAGGCATGTTACAGCTTGGTCATTGGGGTTAGACCAGTGAAGGTTGAAATCACTGAGGAAGATTTGGGACATTACGGAGTCGACATTGCCAGAGATGATTTCCATTAATTGTTCGAAGAAGGGGAGATTGTCCCCAGGGGGGTGATAAAAAGTGTGAAGTTTGAAAACCGGAAGGTTGTTACTTGAGATGTTGAGACAAAGGTATTCGCAGGAAGATGGCGTAGAAGACTCCGAGAGGGAAACAGAGAGTGTGCTCCGATGTACACAAGCTAGGCCACCACCCAGCTTCAAAGCTCTGTCTAGGCGAATTATGTCGTGGGTAGGAGGCACTAGGAGGTCAAGGATAGGAGTGGAGGAGGGATTGAGCCAAGTTTCGGTGAGGATGATGATGTCTAACTCATTGTGTTGGATGAGGTCGAAGATATCGGATGCGTGTTTACTGCCTGACCTGCAGTTGAGTAGTACGCATTTAAGTCGTACCGGAGTAAGGGGGTAAGGGGTCTGGATGATGTTCACTCTCATGAGGTTCTCATTATTGATGACTCTAAGATTGTGAGGGGGTTCTCTGTTCGGGTTAGAGTGGATGGCTTGAATTTGCCCCGGAGGGATCGTGTTGATGTCTAGAGTAGGCGAGTAAGAGTTGAGTAGGTCATCGATATCATTAGACCCAAGATAGGTCTTCAATCTTCTGGGGCGGGCGGGGGCGTTAGGTAGGGGTATGGTTTTCGAGATAGAGGGGGGGGAACTGGCCAAGGCGAACTCTATCACTGGGGGGGCTCTGGGCAAGTTCACAGAGGAGAGGAGGGAGCTGATCAAGGGGAAATGTTCAATTGAGAGGGCTTTCAAGTCATGTAGTTCGACGATGAGAAGGTGCAACTGGAGAGATATATCGTCCAGGCGCGCCTTGATGTCTGAGTGCTGGGTGAGGGGTAGAGGTTGTGTTGGGAGATCAGGTGGAGATGAGGGGCCTCGATGTAAGCCTGGGGGGTCTAAGGCGGTGATGCGGAGTTCCGGGGGGGTGGGGTTGGGAGTTGGTCAATAGGGACTAGCGGTGTTCCAGGATGCTTGGATGGAGAGGTTGGTTAAAGAGAGAGGGTGGGAGGGCCATTAACCTGTGAGTCAGGGACGGTCCAGTCAAGGTTGAATGGGTTTGGCCAATCATGGTCCGTGGAGGGCAATTGCCCGGTCTCCGGCCTAGCGGGTGGCGTGGAATGAAGGATGAAGGAAGAGGGATCATTTTTTGCGAGCAATGGCGGTAGGGCGTGAGGGAACCTCTCAGCTCGAGAATCAGCCAGTATCGGACTGGAGAACTGCGGGCAGGGTGAACCCATAGGCCCGCCCGCCTGCTGAGTCGGGGGTCCAGTGGGTTGGGCCAGTTTGACAGGGGACTGAGAGGCTCTGGGATCATCTAAGGGTGAAGAATGTTTTAGAGATAGTGAGGACCTCCCGGCTGTGGTGGGGGGGGGACTGGTTAGGTCCTGCGTAATGGTAGGGTGTGGGTAGGGGTCATTGGATTTCGCAGAGACCGCGTTTTTGAGTGTAGGGAAGATATTGACCATCTTAACTAGGTTGACATTGGAGGCTTGGATTAGGATGAAACCATTATTGTAGAGGGTGATAGTGGCATTAACGTTGAGAGTGAGCGAGGACGACGTCGTTAATTTGAGACCATGAGGTGTTTTCCTAGTGCCTGATATTCGAAGCATGGAGTAGAAAGGTTTCCGCCAGCATGCTCATTTTCTAGTATAGAAGATGAGGTCATTAACTATACTACCCTTGTTTGCACAGAAGTAGACGTCTGAGATTAAAGTTTCGGGTCCGACCTTGAGTATGCGATGTTTGTATTTTTTGGTGGCATTTTTGGAGAGGTTAGGCGGGTAATTGATAATGAAGGCGTTAGATCCTGTGGGATCAGGACTTATCTCCATTTTGGTAGTGTCCTGGCGAGGGAGGGGCCCTGGTAAGGAGTTTATGGAGGTGAAGCTAGTTTTAATTTATCAATTAAAGTATAAATAGGCCGATAGAAGACCTAGTGGGTAGGCAGAGTAAGTTTGGATCGGGTAGTTAGGTGCAATAATTATAGACTTCAGAAGTAGGTTTATTGGAGTAGGGAGACTACATAAGGAAGCTATGGGAACTTGGAGGGGGGGTTGAGGGGAAGAAAAAAAAAAAAAACAGCAAGAAGAACTGTGGGTAAAGAAAGAATTAAATAAGCGTAAGTGAGTTGGCTGTGTGCCTGAGAAGCGAGAGACTTGCTGCTGTCTATCAGGGGACTGTGTAGTCAATTATTAAAGATGAGTGGGCTGAAAAGATGTCCGACATAGTTAGAATGTAACAAGAAAGGAGTCTTACCTTTGTCTTTAATCGTCTGAATGAGAGAGGGGCCATATAGACTAACAGGTTTTCTTTATGAATATTGGCTTTGATTTATTCTTTGGCCCGGATTAAGCGACATTGCCAGTTGTGAAATACATGTTGGCCAATCGTCTTGTGTGACATAAACTTAATTGGGTGCTAAAATATTCGTAATAAAGAATTCAAGGCCATTGAGAAATTGCATAAGTCTCCAGTGAGCTACCTACAAAAAAGAAAATACCTCAAAATCTCTCTGACTACATATAAGGATTGGTTTCATTACTGAAAATTAAACAGTGGTTGTGGACAGAATTTGGATTTCATTTAAAAAAACAACAAGCTGATGTTTTAGGACAAAGTACATTTAATTGCTAAACATTAAAGCTAGCATTTTAGTGGCAGGTTTGGTCATCAAACAAGAAGCTATTTTTTCACACAATTGGATTTGGGGCCCTTAATGATGACTTTATAGCATTGTTACTCTACTCACCACCACCTTATTCTTTCTGCTCTGTTAGCTATGTCATAAGGTGGAAGTGCTACATATTGCTAGGAATTCCGTTTCTGATTTCTACTGTATCCAACTTCCATGTGAGAGCACAGCCTGTATTATCAGTGTGGCCTAGCTTTGCTTTCTGAACCTACAAAATCTGTTTAATATGAGTATTAACTTTTCTGTGTAAAGTCTGAGATCGTGATGTCTCTGTGGTCTTCCATTCTACCCCTGCCTATTTCAGGTAGCTGGCCAATCATGTTGCATCAGAGAAAAAATAATTTAAAGGCCAGGATGGGAAAATATAAGAAAGTGGAAATTAGGAGTGACGTATAATACATTCTACTTATTGAGAATATTAGATGGACCTTTCAAATTACACAACCAGAAGTTTTAAAATTGAAATCTTTAGAATTTGATGCTCTAAGAAGCACTGTTTCTTAGGGAGGAAGGCTTCCTCATAAATCACTTCAGAGACCCATAGGTGCACAGCAAACCATTATGGGTCAGAGGTACTAAGGCTTTTTGCCTTCGCAAAGAGTCCAGTTCACATAATCGGACCATTTGCGACTATAATATCGCCTTTTGGTATGTACTAAACCCAAACTGCAATTCAGTAACATGTTACCCGGATCGCAATTTGGGTTTATGACTACATATTGAATCAGTATTTGAAAGAAGCGTGTTTAGGGCATCCCATCCAAATAGCGATTAAGAATGGGATGTATTAATGTTTTGCGACCAAAATCCAGTAGCAAAACATTCATATTTTACCCACTAATGAAAGGTAGTGGTATATCAATTGGAAACGACAAGGGGTCCCTTTATAAATGTTAAAAAAAACGTTTTTAAAAGTAGGCCAGAGTCCCATGGACTACTGCTTACTCTTAAAAAATGTTTGTTAAACGTTCCATCATTTTTTCTAAACGCATCCCGTTTTCCTTTAAGGACAACGGGCTGAATTTAAAAACATGATTGCTTTTTTTAAAAGCAAACACAGACATAGTGTCTGCAAACCCCAACAGGTCACCATCCCTGTGATGTCAGTGAATCATAGCGGGTCGCAATTTGCAACCTACTTCATTAATATTCATGAGGTAGGTCCAATTGTGACCTGCTATGATACGGTTTTTTGCAAACTGATTTATTAGTACATAGGTTGGTTCACAAAATAACACACTGGTCGCAAAAAATATTGGTCGTAAATTGTGATTAGTATTTTGCAGACAATGTTTAGGACATCTGGCCCCTAGTATTGTGTCGCAGTGACAGAATGTGGCAGGGCACTAGGACCTTGCACACACTGGTCACTGCACTGTACACCTGGACAGTGCATCCAGTAAGGAGGGGGTGGAGCAGGAAACATGGGGGGCACTCTCATTTCACAAGCAGACACCAGGGGACGAGAGGAGTGACGGGGACTGTCGGCATACATGTGCCGGCGTCCCGACCAAGAAATGGAATAAAGAATAACCTCTACACACTTGCTTGTCTCAGAGTGCTTCTTTCAGGGAGTGGACATGACATCTGGCGACGAAAGGAGGGATCCTGGAAAACCCCTTTGGGGCAAGTACAACAAATAAAGTGCCACCGCAACTGTAGGGAGTCAGGCCTGAAATCTTTTGCGCCAGGTGGGCGAAATGGATCAGACGATTCACGCATTACCTTCATGCTACGTGCAAAAACTATTAGGAAGAATAGGCCAGAGACCTGTTCCTCAACCTTGTTGTTGATGACCTGCTCGTAACTCTCCCACCCAAATCAATTACAACCTACAAAGGCCTGACCAAATGTATCACGGACAGTTTTGAACCACAGTGAAACGTTGACTACGAATGATACACGTTCGACACGGCGTGCCAAAGAGCAGATGAATCACTTGACGACTTTGCGACCTCACTGCATAAACTGATGACCTATTGCGAATTCAACAAATTCAATAATGAGGAAGCAATTCGACTGCGCATTATCGAAGGGTGCTACTCAACTGGATTTCGAACAAAAATACTGAAAGAAACCTACACCCTAGACAAAATACTAACAATGGCAAGGACAGAGAACAGAGCCACGTCGCATGCCAAAACTATGGAAAGTGGTAGAACGCGAACACTGGAACAAGTTCACATCATGGTGGAGGGGGCAGCAAAAACTAAGGCAGACAAGCACTGCCACTGACCAAGAATGAGAGAACGTACTATCGCTGTAGTCTGGCGAACCCGCATGTTAGTACCTTCCTGGCCATGGGGCAGAAATGCCGAAAGTGCAATAGGGACAATCATTTTGCGAGTGTCTGCAGGGGCGGATACATTAGGCCAGAAAGAGGTCGGCCTGACAGGTCAAGGACCAATTTGAGTCATGACGCAATGCACATGGAAGCATGCAATTGCAGCCTTCACCAACTCAGACTCTACCTCAGCACGAGAAACTAACGAACGCCTGTACCTCATGACAGAAGTCGCGGAGTCAGAAAGGCAAACAGAGCACATACAGCAAGTAGACAAAAAGGAGATTAAAAAAACAGCCACGGTAGACTTCAGGGTAGGACGTCACGCAGTGCGGTTAGTGCTGCACAGCGGAGCCATGCGCACATCATGTGCGCGTCGGAGAACGGAAAATGGAACCCATACCACGGCTATCTTCATCCAATGTTGATGTGTTTACATGGGGTGCAAGAAGCCCAGTAATGAACTTAGGCAAGTTCTCAGAGACGCTCACGTACAACGAAACATCAGTGTAAGAAAAAAATACATGTTCTCAGATTGGAGATCCCAGCACCATGCTTGCTAAGCAATGTCACAGCACAACTCATGGGACTTTTGGCCATGACATACCACGTGTCAGAGCATCACCGCATCTTGAAAGACTATACAGCGCTCTTCAAAGGGCTGGAAAAGTTGAAAGACACGCAGGTCAACCTTCACATCAATGAAGCAGTCAAACCTGTAGCTCAGAATCATCGCCAAGTTCCAGTGCATCTTTAAATGCAGGTGGAAGTACTTAAGAGCTTACTAGAACAAGACATCATCAAACCGAACGATGGGCCAACTCCGTTGGTGTCTCCCATTGTGGCTGTGCCAAAGAATACACAAAAAATACGCATCTATGTAGACATGCATCTACTGGACACTGCCATAGAAAGAGAGAGACACCCAGGCCCTTAACTGAATGACATGATCAGCTGTCTAAATGGAGCCTGTGTATTCTCCAAGCTAGACCTCTTCAAAGGCTACTACCAGCTAGAACTTGATTCTCAGTCACTATACATCACAACATTCTACACACACCTGGGGCTATTCCGCTACAAGCGCCTAAGCTTTGGTGTGTCATCTGCAGCTGAAATCTTTCAGGAAATGGTGAGAAGGGTAATAAGGCCCATAAAAAAATTTTGAACTACAGCGACGACATTCTAGTATTCGGTTGCATGAAAGACAAGCACGACAAAGCACTAAAGGAAGTTTGCAGTCAGTTAGAAAAAGCTGGACTGACACTCAATGAGGACAAATGTGAGCTGAAGAAGGTGGAACTCATCTTCTATGGGCACATCTTCTCCCAGAAGGGAATGCAGCCGGATCTAAGTAAAGTTGAAATACTAAACAAAACCAGGGCCCCAGCAGACATTGCATAAGTGAGGTCATTTCTGGGTTTAGCAAGCTACTGCTCTCACTATGTCAAAGATTTTGCCACCGTAAGCACTCCACTAAGTGAGTTCACCAACCAAGGGCAACGGCTCACTTGGACCCCAGAATGTGATAAGGCATTTGCAGACATCAGGATTGCAGTCACAGCTGTGGATCACCTTGATTACTTCAACACCTCTCTGTGCACTGAACTCACACGTAATGTCAGTCCGGTGGGGTTAGGGGCCACAACACAAGCTCAACACAAGCCTGACTGTGACTCCCCAAGGCAAATTGTTGCATATCAAACAGAAGTCTAATGGAAGTGGAAAAGGCATACTCACAACCAGAGAAAGAGAGCCTGGCTGTTGTGTGGGCATGTAAGCATAATAATCTATGGGAGGCTATTTACAATAGTGACAGACCACCATAAAGCAGTGATAATATACAGCAACCTGAAAGCAAAAATCCCACCACGCTTGAGGGTCTATGACTTTAGAATTGTTCATAAACCAGGGGAAGAAATCAACCCTGCTGATTACGTGTTGAGACACCCTCTGCTGACTGCAAAACAGATACCCTCCCTAGCATGTCAAAGAATACATCAACTTTGTGCTGCGACAGAACACCCCAACCCAGATTACCGTGGAGGAACTTATACGGGAATAACGCCACTATGGCCACAAGCCAACGGCATGGTGGAGCGATTCATGAGCATCACAAAGAAAGCAATCCAGTGGGTCAAGCTGATACAAATATCAGTTGGCCAATGCCTGGGCCAAATACTTTGGGACCATCACAACACCCCTCACAGCTTCACAGGGCAATGCCCGTCGGAACTTGTGCTAGAAAGAACAAGCATTGGCATAGCCAATAGGTCTCGCTTTTGGGACCTTATAAGTATTTAGTTATGCAGCACAATATCCTTGGTGCAACAACATCAACTGTTGCATGGCTAAACACTTATAAGGTCCCAAAGGCGAGACCTATTGGCTATGCCAATGCTTGTTGTTCCGTGGGACCCATTGGACAGTTTTTTAACATTCACTCACCCACCTTCACCACACTTTCACAGTACAAAACCGGCTCCTCTGTATCCAGGCGTCGTAGCACACCCAAGGTGCACTCGGTACCTTCGGTGGGGCCCGATGATGATGAAGCATGTCACCAACTAGGTTGGTGAGTGAGGGCCTTCTAAAAACCAAAATGTGTTTTCCATAGAACAAACAAACGCTAGGAGCACCCACCCCATAGCTAGTTCTCCTTGATACATACATATAAAATTGGAGACCATTAGATGTCACAAACTATTTTGAAACACGCTTGCCTACAAAGCTATGGTTGGCCTTTTGGCTGGAATGTGCGATGAGCATAGGAGACAAGAAACAGGAAGGCCAACAACCGGGAACAAAGCAAAACGTCGCCAGAGTAAGAAACATTTCGCACGGCCATAAAATTTCACCAGAGAATCTATAATTCTGCATAAGTGTATTCCAAACAATTCCATGCCTTTAGCATGTGGTGGTTACAGCCTGTGGTTTGTTTACCATCCTATTGACAGCCGCGGTATCTGTTATAATTGAGCGATGATCTTTTAAGTGGGAGCTGGCAGCGGGGAGGGGGCGTCTTCGCCCTCGATGCACTGCGTGTGATGGTCAGAAAGAGCTTTATCAGCTCCAAGCACTAAATCAGGGTCTGTTTTCCTACACCAAGATGGATGCCTCGAATGTAAAACAAAGTCAGAGAGCAGGCAGATTACAAATCCCCCCTTTGATTCTCCAGAGCCAAGTAAGAATCGCGACTGCGCGGCGCTGAGGTATTTACAACCCTTGCTTGGGAAAGAAATGCGTGATTTAAGGATCTGAAAGGTTCATTTCATTTAAAAGCTTAACTTATTACATAAAACAAGTTGCATGAATGTTATAGCGTTTCCTCGTGAAAAGAATCCAAGTGAAATTATAGGCCTGTTGTGATTTCAAATCCTCGACCACTGCAGTACCATTCTCTGGCAGCCGTGGGCCAAATTTCAGCTCCTGTGATAGTTAACTGTTGTTTTTGAGGCAAACATTTTATCTGTTTTTAGCAACATGGCCGCCCGCCGTTTGAAGGGATGTCCTGCTCGAGCCATTGCGCTGCCTGATTGCATTCAGGATGAGTGCTGCGTTGATCATTGTGCTAGTGCGAGCATCTGGTTTCCATCACTGATTGAAGGAGGCTGGAGAGGGATACTGCACTGGGTGGCGTGGTCACTTAACAACCATCAGGGTTCGCTATAAAGGCAATTTAACATATCCTGTAATTAAAGCCTGCCTTGAATGAAGGGGATAGGAGCCTGTGGGTCGGATTTCAGAGCAGAAATTTTTTTATTTTGCATTTGCTTCCCCAGACCTTCACTGAGGAGCAAGATGGTTAAAAGTGTGGTCTTAGAGAGCGTTCCACCAACCAGGGCCGTCCATGTTCTGGATTCATGGATTCAAACGTAATTGTTGGATGGAGCTGGCCCAGTGCTTAATTTGTGCCGGTGCTTTCCGGTGCTTAGCGCCAGCACTTATTTGTCAGGGCCGGGTCTACAATGCTACTGCCAACTTGAACTCACATCAAGCAGGACGCGAATGAACTCACTGCATGTGCCGTCATACAAAGTAAATATAATTAACTGACTCACTGCAGTGTTGTTCAAACTAGTCTTCCTGTTGAAGAAGAGTGTTGCTATGCTGCTCATTCTGAGAGAGCCGACAGTGCCGATAATAAATCCTCCTCGTCATCCATTCATATTTGCCTGGCTTGCTTCGGTTCAGTGTTGCCGGTGGGCGGGCCACTGATTGGGCTGTATTTGGTGCTGTGGGGGTAGGGGCAGTCTGCGGCAGTCTGCGTAATCTTTTTTTCAAATTAAATTCTACGTGATCACGCCCCGGCACACACGCATCGCACGAGTCACTGCGGCCAGAGTTCAGCACGACGTCGAGGCGGGCACTGTTATTTGAAGCAGAAGCATTTAGCAGGCCTCTAAGTAATAAAGGCGGTGCCACCAGTAAAACTGTAAGTAAAAATAAAAAAACAAACCATCCAACGCTGCTTTTTCTCGAGCGTGGTGACTGTACTGTATGTATGATTATGATGACGTTCTGAACAGAGGCCCGAGCAAGAATGCGACCGGCGCCGGGCAGGGCACCGTGTGCAGGAGCACTAGTCAGGCCAGAAGGAAGGGCAGGGCCTTGCCCTTCGGGCCTTAACCCCTGATACAGTTGTAAAGACTCTGCCCGCCCACATTTCAGACTATCTGGTTTTAATCTGCTTACCTCTCATAGTTTACTTACTGGTTTTCTACTCTCCATTGTTGTTTTGATGCACTCTGTACTTATATTTAGCGGTCTTCACTGAGCGGGTACTGCTCATAAACAAATCTATTTTGGTTGGTATAATAACTCGTCTCCCGCCTTTTTCTGGTTGCTTTCTCTGTGGTGGAATCAAGGCGCATCAGTGTTTAGCGTGGAAGAGTGAGAGGGGTCTGGGAGCAGCACCACGGGAGGGAAACTTTCATAGCAGGATTCCAAAAGGGAGGCCTCATGAACTTGCAGCAGTGTCACCTGTAATCAGTGACATGTCTAAGCTCACAGAGACACTGTCCTGCACATAGAAAGACTCCACTGGGTCACCCGAGGAGAGGGCGAGGCCCGCATGTAACATGCGAGGAAGACGAGCAACGAAACGGAAAACCGACCGTTGTGTTAGGCAAGCAAGACAAGAAACATTGTGCGTGCTGGGTTACCTCAGGAGTGGTGTTAGAATGAACCCTTTCATGTTTACCTGCTGACACATGCGCCTTTCCATTCCGTGCTTAATGCGCAGCGGGTGGCTTGTGAAATGTGTTAGCACTAGCAGTGCGCATATAGCGCTTTATTGAGACCCCAGTGTAAAGTGTGAGTGCAAAAACTCTCTGGCACAAATCACACTTTACAACAGGTACCAGGTGGTGAGCTATTTGTTGCCAATTAGGCGTCAGGGCTAATAATGGGGAATAATGCCCTTCACTGGTACCGGCACTGTTTCAATTGACTTTTTTCAAAAGTTTTACTCTCCCTGTTTGATCACCTGATAAAAGTTGGTGGGAGCAGAGCACCCAAAACATGAGCAAGCACCATTTCAGCTAAGTTTCTAGTCAGGAGCAGTGCAAAAAAAAAAAAAAAAAAACGGGAACTAGTAACTAGCATAACCCTCTGTAGAGTCTAAATGACCGCCGTTAATTCTCTCCCTTGTGAAATAGCTTGCTGCTGCTAAATGTCACTGTAGGAGGTCACTTTGATTTCTTGCATCAAATGGTGCCAGCACAGAGGCCAGTCTCATGCCCATCCGTTCCAGGGTTAGCCATGCACCACCAGGCTAGAGAGAAGTCTGAGGGAAGGATGCCCACGCCCACCTCTGCAGAACCCTGCTTCCAGGAACTGGACAGAAACCAGTCAGTTGGCCGGGAACGGTCTGGTGCAAGGATTTTCGGCGCTGTCAACATAAGTGGATTTTACAGTTGGATCGCTCCCCATCCACCAGCAAAAACAATTTTTTTGCACTTTTTTGCAATGTGGCACCACTTAATGGTGCGCGGTAAGGATGCTGCCTCAGCCTCACTTTACTATGTATGCACTGGCCCTCAGCAGTGAACAGGATATTCGTCGGGTGGTGAGAGGGAAAGAAGGCCTCTCTCCAGGTTGACCTGAACCTTCACGGTCACGGACGCCTCCTCAGAGGCGGATCTTCTGCGTTGTGGCACTAGAAGAAGTGCTTATTTTTCTCAGTGAAATGAATGGCATAGTAAGGCTGTGCGGGCCCACTTTTAGGAGATTGCATTTTGCAATCGAGCTCCAAAACGATGTTCAGAAGCCCCCACCTTTCACTTCTGAAAGATATTGAGTCATTTGAAACAACAAATACTGGGGCAGATTTACGTTGAACTAACGCAGCGGGGTACAGCAAGTCATTTTGCTGCGCCGCGCTGCGTTAGTTTTGAAGCACAGGGATGCGACATATTTACAAGAATATGTCGCATCCTTGTGCTTCCCCCTGCGCTGGCGCACAAACTGCAGCCTGGCGCCGGCACCCTTGCACCATGGTGCAAGGATGCCTGCGTCGTGGGGAGATTGTTTTTGTGCAGGAAGGGGAACCTTCCTGCACAAAAACAATCACTACAACCATTTTCCTCTTTCAATGCGTGCTGCAGAATGCAGCACGCATTGAAAGAGGAAAAAACGAGGAGAAATGAAAACATTTCTCCTCTGTGCGCCTCGCTACCCCACCTCTAGGGTGGCGTAGCTTTCAGACGCATCTCCAGAGTTACGATTTCTCGTAATTCTGGAGATGTGTCTTGTTCCATGAGTGTTGCGAGGGAACACCCATGGCAACACCCATGGAACGCCCCTTCACCGCAAAGTGCTGCGTGTGAAGGGGCCGTATTTACAAGGAGAGGGAAAGTCACGCAGGGTGGCTTTTCCTCTCCTTGTAAATATGGAGCAGCCCCCTGCGCCACCAATACGTCACGAAAAGTGACGTACTGGTGGCGCAGGGGGCTCGTAAATCTGCCCCACTGACTGTAGCACAGAAGTGTGATTTCACAACAAAGAACGGACGTTACTTGTTTCAGCACTGTAGTTTTGCCACAAAATTGAATTTGCGATGCACTCGCTATTTTGGAGAGTTCCACCACAAAAGCAGATAAGCTATGTTAGTGCAGAGACTGTGGGTATAAAATTAGCATGTTGTTCGCCCCACTCATCCACACCAACTTTTAGATGGAACAATGTACTAGAAACCACTCCTCATTAAATCATGAACTCCAACAACCAATGTGGTGGCAGAAAGCAAGGCAAGGTGTGGACTACAAGATTACTGACATGGCAGGCACAAATGATGCGTAAGTCTTTGCATATACATACCTGGCACATCACCTCACCCTACCTTTAAAACTAGTGTTGGCGGAGAATTCCAAATGATAGCGAATCAGAAAAAGACTGTCATCATCCTTTTAATGCTGGCTTTAAATAAATAGAAAAAAGCCTGAGCTGAAAAAAGTAAAGCAATAATTCCTGTCCGACAAGCAACTTTTTGGGGTGCCATAAGCAGTTGTGTGTGCGCAACAGTTAGCCTTAGGTTCCATTTTAATGCTGGGGACTGGATTAGGTTTAGCACTGGTCGAGTTAGGGGAGAAAGACTGAAATATGTTTTCAGTGTAAAGGAATTTGTTGCGGCAGTTTTGCTTTAGGGATCTTTCTGATGTTACCAAATTTTTTAGGTTTCTATTCAGATATTTATCTGTGAAAGTATTTCTCTAACCAGTTTTTTCTCTATAGTAGTGTCTCTCTGAAAGCTGTATTTATAGTGACAGTGAGTGAGCCATATGGGTAGGCTGGGCCATGAGCGAATTAGGCTGCCCTGCAGAAGGTGGATAGACAGGTGACAACATTTACCATTGCTTTGAAATTATTCTTCATAAAAAACACCCTAGCAAGAGCTTGGCTTAGCTAAGTCCTAGAACTTCCTATCTGTTCCAGAGGAGAAGAGCATGCCGGATGCAAGTTTGTTGCACCCATGCTATGGTTCCTCCTTGTTGGTTTTTGGTCTGTCAAGTTTTTCAGTCTTGAGCGTCTTTAGTGAACTGTTGTCTAAAGCATTGTCAGGGCACTTTTCTCCTGTGTTGGACCAACTCAGCTGGTGCTCTTATGAAGAGTTTTTACTTTTTATGGACTTGCAGTACCATTAAACATAAGCAAAATGAGTTGGTGAAGAAGTCTGAGAAAGGTGTACCTATATCGTGCTTAACTCACTTGAGAATGTGCTTCATATAGGCTAACGCTCACATGGGCTGGTCTTCACTCCTGTTGGGGTTAGTGAACCCGTCCTGCAACAAACATCTCGAAAACGGGGATGAGGCGCAGGCAAGATTAAACACCCATCCAACCCCAAAGGCAGATGCAATGGAAAAATAGGGGGAGGCAGTGATAATCAAATGCTCAGACTGCTGCACCCTCTCCACAGATTTACATTGACTATAAATTGAGCTTGAGCCCCAGTTTCATCCGACCCCCCCTTCTGCATTTGATGATTGGTGTAAACTGAGCTCGACCCCATGCCGATGCACCTGCACTGTTAAACAGTTCAGCATTGACAATAAAGTGAGTTTGATCACCTGGACCCTCCTGCACACCCTCTGAAGTTTAGGATTTGTCTAAACTGAGATTAAACCTCCAGATGCACCTGTGCTCTTCACTCAGGCTGGTATGTACCATTGGCTGACCTTGAGCTACCACATTCATGTGTATTCCTGGGCACGGACTTGCTTTGACCATTGGGTCATCTTGACCCCTGGATGCATCCGCACCTGTTTGACCTTTAGCTCCTCTTGCTCCCCAGATGCATCCAGATCTCTTGTTAAGGGCTAGCATTAAATACTGTTTGATTAGCACAGACCATAAGCTGATCTTGAGCCCCGATGGGTGTGTATCCCTTGGTATGGGCTAGCACTGACCATACGCTGATCTTAAAACCCAGAAACATCTGAAATCCCACCAGCAGTCTAGCATTGCCATTAACTGTGATTTGGCTTCACTTGCAGCTGTTAACAGAGAAGGCAGATCCTGGGATGAAGGGACAATCTAGGAGAAAGTCTTTAGACACTGCAGGAACAGCGAGGAACATCTAGTACTCAGTGGGATCGAGTGATTCTTGAATGTAAGACCGCTAGGGGTCCTCAAGTCGAGTTCTCCCATCCCCAGGAGGGATATTGGGTCATCCAATATATCTAGAGTGTACAATATAGAGCTGATGCTCGGTTAATGCGCAATACAAGGAACAGACACACAAGAGAGAGCCAAGCTGTTCCAAACAGAACCAAAAAAACGAAAATCTGTAGATCTGAGAGAATGAGACAAAAAAACTTATATTTTTATATAAAAGAATGTTTTCCTGGGGTAAGGGGAGGCCCCATTACAATCATGGGGGTATATGTACAAGCCCCAGCTGGATGCCTATATGTGACATTTCCACGGTTTATGGCCTGGATCATGGATGCCTATGTGTGACATTTCCACGGTTTATGGCCTAGCCCTGGCCTGGATGCTTATGTGTGACATTTCCACGGATTATTGCATGGGTGCTTATGTGTGACATTTCCATGCTTTCTGGCCTACGTGCTTATGTGTGGCATTTCCATGCTTTCTGGCCTGAGGGCTTATGTGTGACATTTCCAGGGCTTGAGTCCTGGCTTAACTCATGACACACAATTAGACTCTGTTAAAAATGGCATACCCCAGTATTGTTCTTCCACCAAATCGGCACATAGAGCACTGGAATATTTCACATGTCCCATTTCAATGCATTAGTCATTTTAGCAAATTTATTCCAAAATTCTGCTTTAAATGCACATTTGATTTACTCTTTTTTAAAAGGCAGGGGAAGGCTCCCTTGCTGAAATTCAGATCGGGTGTTATATCTGACTTTCAGCAGTGCCAGTTGAGGATGTGGGTGGAGCCAATAGAGGAAGTGGGTGGAGCCGGGGGAAAGTGGGTGTGGCCTCCAACAAACATTTGAGCACCTGGACTTCATATTTTACAAATTAAGCACTGAGCTGGCCACGAATGCCCAGGTTATTAAAAAAACGTATGCCAGTGTTTAGATGAATTGAATAATCTTTAAACACTGCTCACAAAACCAACGCAGTATACAGTATTTTACAACCACCCTTCATTCTTCGGAAGTAATTTCCAGTGACAGCTGTTCGGTTAGGTAAATGTTTCTTTTTATATAGCTCATTTTACGAGGCCTTGTTTGTTACATGGTGTTCCACTGGCAGCCAAGAGCACTGATATGAAGTAATTTGCCCAGGATCACACGGTTACTTTGTTAAAATGTGAAAGCCAAAATCAAAAGTAAAGAAATAGAAAAAACATCTATTTCTTTACTTTTGCTATAATCGCGGCACCCGCGTTTCACTTTTGATGTTAAAAGTAAAGCGCGGGTGCCGCGATTATAGCAAAAGTAAAGAAATAGATATTTTTCTATTTCTTTACTTTTGTTATAATCGCGGCACCCGCGCTTCACTTTTAATGTTAAAAGTAAAGCGCGGGTGCCGCGATTATAACAAAAGTAAAGAAATAGAAAAAACAAAGCCAGCTGATTAAAAGTACTAAACAACGGCCGCGAAAGTGAAAGTAATCGCGAGCAGATGGCGAGGGAAGCCATATGGCGCCTGATCGCGCGTACACGCCCGCGTGAACGCAAGCTGGTCGCCAGCAAACTGCTGTTTGCACTTCCAAAACCCGCTTACTAAAACTCTCGCCAGAGCAGCGCATGCGCTGGCTCAGGCGAGACCTAAAAAGCAGGACCATCTGCCTCAACTGGAGGACAAGGCCCTGCCAGAGCATAGCGCCAAGTCCTGCGTGACCAAGAGGCCAAGGAGAAGATGAAGAGGCAGGCAGACACCTGGCATCACACGACTGCGCTCAAGCTCGGAGGCTGGTCCTAGTGCGCCAGCATCTAGCCCGAAGTCAGACAGTCCCTTCTCAAGCCAGCCACTAATGATAACGAGCATCAAATGGACAATGGTCACAGCAGTGGCAGGGCCCTACTCAATCACCAGGAATAGCTCCCATTTCAAAGAGCTCCAGATGTCTGAAGATGATGAAGATGGGAGCACAGACGCACAATTGCAGACCAGGCACGACGTCACTCAGGGAGCGGACAAGTCGGCATCCCCCAATGAAGATGGACCTCTCCACGATGGGAACTAGGATGCTCGGTCAGGCAGCGGCCAACACCCACCTCATGAGATCCCACACCTAGTGCGAGTGATTCAGAGGCCCCAGCGACTGATTGAAGAAATATGACACGTGATCACATGACGTAGTCATCTTGTTTGGTACAGATGATGGCACGGTTTATGTTTTTGATCGTTTTGTTTCATTCTCTCTATCTTTTTATTTCTCTCTCTCACTCGTAGTAGGTATGTTTCAATTGTCAACAATTGGGGGAGATGCTGCAGTGAAAGGAATGTGGCAGGGCACTAGGCTTCGCGCACACTGGTCACTGCACTGAACACCTGGACAATGCATCTGGTCAGGAGGGGACAGGGCGGGAATCACGTGTTGGGGGGGGGGACCACTCTCACTTCATGAGCAGACACCAGGGGACGAGGAGAGCGATGAGGTCATGAGGACTGTCGGCATATATGTGCCGAGGACCCGACCAATGAATGGAATATAGAATAACCCCTACACACTTGCCTGTTCCGAGTGCTTCTTTCAGGGAGTGGACACGACATAAAGTATTATTTCGTGACTGCCTCTTCACAACTGCCTGTACAACCTATGGTTTTTAACCACTTTCCTTATAAAACACTGCTGCAAAATGCACTAATTGGCCTATTTTTTGTTAATTTTCTTGGCAGAGCAACCCTTCTTAAGGGTTTGGGTTTGCCTCTGCACCAACGCCTGGAATTTGCATCTCGCCTGGTCCAAACACCATCAGCTGCCGCTTGAGTACACCAATTCGTGTTGCACGTGCCGACAGTATTCCTTTTTCCAGTTAAGGTGGCAACCCTAGCTGCTTCCCATGCTGTTGTGTGCGGACTGACTGAAGTATTGGTGAGGTCCGGACCGGATTAGTACTCCAAAATTTCACTTCTCAATATGTAGAGGTGCCGGTGGTGGAAGAACTCTTCTATGTCAATTCTTTCGGTCCGTTTCCGCGAGTGTCAAGCCTCGTTCTGAACTGTAAGATCTTCCTGTGGCGTAATGATTTGTCCTTGAGGCCGCGCTTGCTGATTGGTTGTTTGGAGACGGGGCGTTTGTGAGGCTTTGTCAAGTTTTCTCTGCTAGCTAGCCTAGTGAGAAGAGCAACACGAGAAAGCTACGACAAGAACCCGTATGTTGGGAACTGTGCGAGCCCTGCAAAGAGATCAACCGGATTGCGAGGAGCCCCACATTCCACACCGAAGGGAGAGCTTCTACAGAGAGTGTCTGAGCCTTCTTAGGGGAGAGAGAGTGTGTAGCCTCCCTCTGAGGAGGGATCGCTCGCCTTTGCTCGTTCTCCTTGTATCTCCCTTTGTACATGCCCCTCGATCGGTTGTTTACCCCAGTGCTAAGTCCTACCTCTGACTGATCTTGTAGTTCCTTAGGAATCCCTCCCTAACTCAAGTGCTCGCCTCACAAAACTGCCTTTTCTGGTCTCACTGCAACTCGTTCTGTATTTTGTGTCCCTTAGAGCCCACTTTTCCCTCGCTCCATCGCGAGGTTCTGTTTACTCCTTTCCCCCTCGTGGGGTCTATACTTCCTCCCAGACTCTCCTTTCCCTAGGTCACAGCCACAGTTCTGAAAACATGTATACCTCCGTAGGGGTGTATTCGCCCCCTACGCTGTCCAGTTGAAAAGGATTTTCATGATAAAACTGCTTTCCTACCCCTCCTATAAAAGGCGTGCATTGCTCATACCGTGTAAGTCTACCCACACCGATTCAAGCCAAGTACAGAGCAAAAAGCCCAAGCTAGCTCAGTTCTCAGAAGGGACATTTTACCTTTACGCCTCCACAAAAGGGGAGGGGGGTA
Organism: Calotriton arnoldi; assembly: GCA_963921515.1. NCBI lineage: Eukaryota > Metazoa > Chordata > Amphibia > Caudata > Salamandridae > Calotriton > Calotriton arnoldi. The sequence continues at coordinate 769,382 of CAWUFW010000399.1, forward strand.
CCTTCCTCGATACCAACATTTCCTTCTTGGGACACTTAGTTTGGGCTCATAGCGGTTGGCCAAAGCCTGTACACCTCTGGGTCTTGGGCGGAGCAGCGTACTTTCTTATATGTACATGAGGATGCCCAAGAAGCTCCTGGCTCCTCACAAATCTCTTTCTTCTTCTCACTCGCGTGTCTGGAGAGGTTCAAACGATTACTCGGCCATGAACGCAGCAAGAGGAGGCTACCGGGTCTTCTCGGCGAACTCGACGGCTGCCTGTACCGAGCTGGCAAAGAGGATTACAGAGTAAGAGCGGCAACTCTTTACCCTTCAATGTCTTGTTTGGTGGCCTGCGATCCTAATGTACGTTCGGGTGGAGTGAACTGTTCGTTTGTTTTTATTTCCTTGCTTACTTTGACCACAATTTGGATGCTTACCCCAACTGCCTTTTTAATTTTGCCTCATAAAATCTTTTATCTCCCCTTTTTTCCTACCCAAGGAGCTGTCCGAATTGTGGCTAGCTAAGACTGCCATTGCGTGAATTCTCCACTGTTTTCACATAGCCCGATTTGACCATTTTAGTGGGTTTGGCTTCTGAATAGTGCACATATGTGGCCACACAACATCCGTGCAGACAGCATAGTTCACACGTACACAGACATCCTTAACCCGAAGAGCAGTGGTGTACAAATTTCGATGCATATACAGATTGTGATGCAGTCATTCATATACACAGATTATCATAGCAGCACACACCAAGTACATGGACCAAACCCATACTGAGTGCACCACAGACTCGTATAAAGTAACACACAGGCAGCCAGATATCGCACAAGCAGCCTTAGAATTACAACCTAGAGAGGACTGGGCAGATGGATGCAGGTTGCATCTACATTTAATCTTTAGCCTGCCTGTAGTGTAAATGCAGTTTAGGCTGGAATGTCAATGCCTGTTCAGTCCTGGGGCTATCACTGCTTTGATGTTTGAATACTACAGCCCCCAAAAATAGTGGAACTATAAGTAGGGCTCCCGGTTTTATGGTATTTTTTTTTTTTTACATTTCTGTCTGTATTTAACCATATTTATTTTTTGACCATCTTATTGGTATTTATCCATATTTATTTTGTGTTTTGAGGATAAATAGTCATAACACGGTATATTTCCACATTTATTTAACTGATAAACATGCACTCATACTTTGCTATCTGTCGCGTTTTAGCAAATTAAGCAGCCAAATCTAGCCAAACCTCACACCCACAGGTAAATATCAGTATTATAATATAAATATACGCTAACACATGCCTGCATTCAGGGAAATCTGAACCTCTTTTTTAACTTCCCATTCTGTGTATCTGCTCAGCTGTTGTCCTGGAAAGCATGAAAGACACCATGGAGAGTCACTCACAAGAAGCATAATTTTCTGTATTTTTCCGCTTTTAAAAATAAATACAAACAGGAAACGCATTGTTTTCTGTCTGTATTTATCTGTAAAAATCAGTAAAAACTGAAAACTGGGAGCCTTAACTATAAGCAAGAGAAAGCAACTAGAGATGCATAAGAGGATTGGAATACCCCAGAGTTACTCTGCTTATTGCCCGGCCAGATTCTGCTAAGGCTTTCGTACCTTGAAGGATAACACCAAGTGAAGGGTGGCAAATCCGAGTATGCCCCATGACTACTAAAGTGATGGTTGGCAAACATGAGCTTGTCTGAGGATTACTAAGTGATGAATGGAGGATGTTACCAGTTCCTAAAGATTACCAGGCAACGAGGCACACGTTTGGACATGTACTGCTGATAGTTATTTAGCAATTGCCACAGTATGGAAGGCTAAATGTGTGCACCTGGAAAGAAACAACCTAATGTGAAACAGTAGAGGAAAGGCTCAACTGGAACATTGGAACTTATTTTGGTATGAACTGTGGAAATGTTCATTAGCACCACATATGGAATGCTGGAAGTAGGCCAGCCAATCGGAATATTTAGGATGTTGGCACTAAACGCTGTTTGCATAAAACGTTGAGTGAGAGCGTGAAGCAGGCATGTCATTGGATCTGAACATGTTGGGGGAGGTTAAGGCGATGGATGCTTTTCTTTTTGTCCACATGCTGTCAGACATTAACAACTGTTAAATGCCCTCCCTCTTTATCTTGAGCTCATATTTACATTAAACTGTGGTCCACATGGCTTATTCACAGTCTTTCAGTAATAGTGAAGGAAAATAGTTAAGTACATTATTTCAAAAAGTGCTATAACCGGGAAAGAATGGAACTGAAAGTGCAAGAGTATAAGTTGAGAACATAGAGTCTGTGTCCCATGAATAAATGGAAAATGGGAGGCCAGTTTAATTAGAGGGCCTTAAATTATTTCGAAAAGTTCCTTTATAAAGACATATTGTTTCAAAAGTACAGAGCAAGCAAAGGTGAATCAGAGGGCCATATAGGGCCTGTGTTTTATAAGTAATCAGAAAAAGGTTAAACTAGATAGTACCTACAATCTTTATTGTGTCACATCCTATATTTCTATGAGTATTTTTTCACTATGACAGGTCCTTGGAAGAGCTTTCTGTTTCTCTTGCAGGAATAAATATGATTAGAAAATGGAGCGATTGACTGAATGCATAATTGATGCTAAGAAGATTCAAACTTCTTACCACTTATTGTTTATCCACTCCTAATGATGGTAACACATTAGAATAGAAAGCACTGGTGTGTCAATACCTATTAAGTCCTTAGCCTCTTCTTGGCGAAACCACTTCTCTTCTGCTTTATGTAGGACTGTGGTTCCGTTCCTGCATCATACTCTGGCTAACATGTACCTTGTGGAATTCCCAGGTTTCTTTGTGTAGACGTAGCCATGTGTGCCCAATCCTGGACATTCATTATACAAACATAACTTTACTATTAGTACAGTTAGGTTAAAAAAACATGTAGTGACTCATGTATTAATGCTGATCCAGGCATGAGCTCATGGAACCTTTGCATTGTCATGTGAAGGTTCCACGCAGAAAAGGTGTTTGAATCTGGCAGTTGAAGGCTGAATGTTGTGCCACCAGCAGCTCGCTGTACGATCTGGAATAAACAACCTTTTTAAGACTTACTTCCCGCGTTACTCATCTTTGGAGTATGACACTTTTCTTGGCGACGAGCAATTGGCGGGCTGCTGACATGGACCCATGTGTCTAGTTGGAAGAAGATTGCGTCAAAGTGACACCTTTTGAGGCACAGCGTACCCCAAAGTATCGAGTGGGTGATTTTTGATATTGCAGCACACAGAAGACACAGGCGACACTTGAAGACGACGCCAGCATTTTAGTAGGTTTATTTAGAAGGAGATGAAAGGGTGAGAGGCGTAGCCTGAAGCCGCGGAGTGCATATGTTTGCTTTGGACTGCAGCATTGTTATCAGCCGATACAGGCAGCGGAGGGTGAGTGTGTGTGAAACGCATATGTACGCATTGAAACGCTGCATGATTGCAGATGACAGAGATGTCGAACTGCCATTTTGAAGCTGCTTGACCGATTTCAGATCTGCGCCCTAGTTGAGGCCGGGGAATGAAGCAACATTCACCTAGGTCCGCCATTTTGAGAAAGTCAACTATATTCAAGTTTCCTGCTACATTAAAAGGAACTGTATGGCAGACTTCGGCGAAAGAGTAGGATCGCTGACACGCACATCTCTTTTTAAACGTAAGCGTGTCACGTAATGCTAATGTGTGCAGGACGTCAGCGACAACACAAGGCGTGTTGCCTCGCTGATGTGCACAGATATTTACTTTTTGTCTTTCAAATTTGTCGATGATGCTCACAGCTTTCAAAAGGAAAGCGCATAGCAGACAGGTACTTACTCACATTTGTATTCATTTATAACGCTGATGCGCACAGCATTTAATAAAGAGGAGCGCATTATCTTGCGGATGCGCACAGCATCAGTTATGACACAAAGTATGGAGGATTAGTTACTGAACCTTAGTCAGCCGAGTAGACAGTGTCTGGTGTTCAGTTTTCACCAAGCCACAGTGTGTGCAGCTGGTTCAATGTATATATATTTATAGAAACTAGATTCATATTGTACAAAGTCACCATCCTAAATGTATTTTGGTAACCAAATAGTAATGGAAATAGTAGTTTAAGTTAAATAGTTATGTGCTTAAATATGTCAAGTTAAAGTTTAAGGTATGGTATACGCGACGCCATTGATAAATAGTTTTAAAAAAAGAAAAATGTGGGGTATTAAACGGTACTTGTGTATATTTTTAACCTTAAATTTTAAAGGATATTGTCAGACTGCTGTGGAAAATGCAATTGGGGTGTCCTCCTCAATTTTTATTTTTTATTTTAAATTATGTTGAGTAATTCCATCATGGGGAAGGGGGGGGGGCTCACGAGGGTCATCTAGGTGCCACTATGACCAAAAGAAGTGTAAGATTGATTTTCTGGTGGCCTGCTATGGATTGAGAGAGTGAACAAGTGGTCAAAGAATGTGTTTTGTTCGAGTTGTGATAAGTCCATGAAGTGAAGGACTCTTCCCCCCCCCCCCACACCCCCAGCTATGTCCCATTGAATTACCCACAGGACCTTGGGAAAAAGTGGATCTAGATATTGGTGGGTCATTCCATTCACTAGCCAGCCCTTCAAGGTTTGCACCAGTAATGGTGGATGATTAGAGTAAATGGCCTCAATTGAAATTTGAGAGTGAGGTGACATCCAAAGTTGTGGTGGAATTCCTAAAGGAAGTATTTTTGAAAAAGGGACTTCTGGCCACGTTGGTTTCGGACACCAAGGTCCAATTTGTATCTAGAGAATTGGAAATGTTTCTGGAAACAAGTGGCATTAAGCGTCTTAGCAGTTCATTGTACCATCCCCAAACGAATGGACTCGTTGAGAGAATGAACAAAGTGTTGGGGGAGTGTATTCAGTGGGGTCTTGCCAATAAGTGTATTGTGGCAAATGCGTTGAAAAGTATGCCATGGTTTTATCTCGCCACTTCTCATGTTGCAACAGGAGTTCCACCGTTTGAATTATTACGAGGGAGAAGGGCCACTACTTTTTTTTTGTCCAGCATGGATGAATAAGTGGGTGAAGATTAGTCAAAATAAATTGTCAGATGATACTGTCAGTGTTAGAAATGGGATCTCTAGTTGGCAAGGGCTTGCACCTTTGTCCAAGTAGGGACCCTTCTTCCTAGTCAGGGTAAGGGAGTTACACTCCTAAAATAACCCCTGCTCACCCCCTTGGTAGCTTGGCACGAGCAGTCAGGCTTATTCTAGAGGCAGTGTGTAAAGCATTTGCACATAACCAACAGTAATACAGTGTAAGCACTACAAACTGACACCACACCAGTTTAGAAAAATATCCAATATTTTTATATACTTTAAACAAGACCAAATACGATAAAAATACACTGTACAGTACTTCAGAAGTAGTTACTTCTCAAAATGTCTTTAAAAACAGTTCCTTGTTGTCGATAGCTCTGTCCAGGGCTATCACGGCGTCGTGAACAAACAAATCCAAACAGTTCTGGCTGACCGCGGCGTCGCGGGTCAACTACGGTGTCGGGAAGACCCGCAAACCGTACCTTTCAGAAATGCAGGGCGTCGATGACCTCGCGGTGAGCTTCCGAAAACACGGCGTCCGCAGGCGTCGGTTCCGGAGGTCGGTGCGGCGGCGTCGGGGCCCTCGAAGTCACACGCGTTGCAGATCGATCTCCTCTGTTGAAGTCAGGAGCGCCGGCGTCGGGTGCTGCGTTGCGAAGTGCAGCGGTGCGGCGTGCGGTGCTCTCAGGTCGCGGTGCGAGCAGCGGCTCGGTGGCGGCGTCGGATGGCGTCGTCGGTGAGACCAGGGTCGCGGTGTGAGATGAAGGCGGTGCTCGTCACGGTGCTGGCAGGTCACAGTGCAGCAGCGGCGTCGTCGTAGCTGCTGCGCTGTCGTCGGCTGATGAACGGGAGTCGATGGCACCAGCGTCGGTGGGCCAAGGCTGCGGTGCGGGATGAGGGCGGTGCGTCGTGTAACTTACGAGCGGTGCCCCCGAACCATGGTGCAAGCAGCGGCGTCGAGTCCGGCGTGGAGCGGCGTCGTCGGGAAGGCCACGGTGTCGTCGCGAGGCGGTGCGGAGTGCGGTGCCCACAGGTCGCGGTGCGAGCAGCGGCTCGGTGGCGGCATCAGCAGGCGTCGTCGGTGAGACCAGGGTCGCGTTGCGGCGGTGCCCTCTGCGGTGCCGTCGGGACACGGAGTCGGCAGCGGCGTCGTCGAGTTGCTTTTCTTCTGTTGCAGCACAAAACACACAGTCCCCAGTGCTGAGGGCAGAAGAACTTGAAGTCTTTGCTGTTCCTGAGACTTCTTGAACAGGGGGCAAGCTCTACCTCAAGCCCTTGGAGACACTCACAAAGTAGATTGCAGAAAGTTCAGTTCCAGTCCTTTCACTGCCCAAGACAGAAGCAGCCACTGCAGGCCAACACAGCAAAGCACACAGCAAAGTGGTAGTTCCTCCTCACAGCTTCTCCAGCTCTTCTTCTTGGCAGTCTTCTTGATCCAAAAGAGTTCCCTTGAAGTCTTTTCTATCCCTGAGACTTCCAACAGGAGGCAAGCTCTACTTCAAGCCCTTGGAGAAAACTCTAACAGCAGGATGATGAAAGCACAGTCCAGTCCTTTCCCTACCCAAGACAGAAGCAACCACTGCAGGCCAACCCCACAACACGCAGCATAGGGGCAGTACTCCTCCAGCTTTCCCGGTCCTTCTTCCTGGCAGGTTCCTTAGTTCAGAAGTAATCTAAAGTTCTGGGGTTTGGGTCCCCCTTTTTATCCTCAATTTCTCTTTGTTCTCTGAAGGCAGAGAGGCCTTTGCCTAGTCCAAACCAGTTCTGGTCAGTCTTGGAGCACTTTGTTGACAAGGCTCCTTCTTTCCTTTCACAGTGCAGGCCAGGGACATCAGACGCACCACAGGAGGTGGAGCCAGCATTGTGGAGGGAAGGCCCAGCCCTATTCAGGTCCCAGGTGCAACTCCTCCCACCCATCTACATGTAGATCTGGCTATTCAGCCCTGTGCTGACTCACCCTGTCTCCTGGCATCCCCCAGCCCCTGTCACTCACACTCCAGACAAGGAATACACAACCTAGCAGAGGCAGGCTTGGATGGTTAGACAAGAAAATACCCACTTTCTAAAAGTGGTATTTTCAAACACAGAGGGGCCGATTCCGATTCGGGCCGGAAATCTCTCCGACCGAGCCGGACCCGGAGAGATATCCGACCGAATCGGACCCGTGCAGCCCGACCGAACGAGTACGATGCGCACGTATGCCATCGGACTCGAAGTCGGTCGGACTCCCATTGAAGTCAATGGGAGCCTATCGCACAACGCGTACGCGGGCTCCCATTGACTCAATGGGTGCGATGCGGACAAGGGCGCCCCCTACAGCGTGTACGCGGCGAAGCGGTTCGCCCGTACACGCACAGGTAGGGGGACCCATGGGTCCCCCTGTGTGCGACTCGCGCGGCTACTGCGTTCAGGGGGTCCGACACGGACCCCCAAAGTACGGCTCCGACAGCTCTTTTGAGCCGGGGTGTGCGGCTCGGTCGGACTGCTCGCGGCGCGCATCGTACTCACCCGGCCGGGAAGCGTCTCCATTGCGCGGTGCGCGTCGAGTCCGTGCGAGTCGGTCGGTGCGGTTAGAGCCGGGATCGAGTCGGTCGGGACGCCCGGACGAGTCGGTCGGCGATTCGCATCGTACTCGCTCGTCCGGACGCTGCGTACGGATCGGTCGGGTAATAGGGCTCCGACTCGGATCCGGTTAAGCCGAATCCGATTCGGAGCCCTACCGGCCGAGATCGGAATCGGCCCCAGAATGTTAAACCCAACTTCACTAAAAGATGCATTTTATCATTCTGAGTCCAGGCATACTAAACTCGAATTTCTACCATGTTCCCTGGGTCAGTTGGGATTATAAGCTGTAATAATCAGAACTGCCCATTCTGGCCTATGGGGAACAGGTAGCCTTGCAATAGTGAAAAACGAAATAGGCTGTAATTCACTATCAGGACATGCCACACACACCAGGGCATGTCCTACCTTTCACATACAATGCACCCTGCCCACAGGGGTACCATGGGCCTACCTTAGGGGTGACTAACATGTAGAAAAGGGAAGGTTTAGGGACTTGCAAGTGTGTGCACTTGCCAAGTCGACATGGCAGCCCCAGGCTGCACACAGGCTCTGCAATGGCAGGCCAGAGTTACACTTTACGGGCTGTTTGCGTGGGTGGCACAATCCAGTGCTGCAGCCCACCAACAGCATTTGATCTATAGGCCCTGGCACTCTCAGTGCACTTTACAAGGGACTGACACATAAATCAAATAGGCCAATCATGGAAACACCAATCCATCACACAATTTACACAGAGAGCATATGCACTTTAGCACTGATTGGCAGTGGGAAAGTGCCCAGAGTCCTAAAACCAACACACACAGGGTCAAAAACAGGAGGCCAAAAAGCGAAAAGTCTGGGGGTAAACCCGCTGAAAAAGCCAAGTCTAACACAACCCCCTCCCAGCCTAAAGCCAGGGTAGACTAATCAATCCCTTGATGGACTTCCCTGCTTGGGGCGATAGAACATAGACCTGGCCCACAACAGCGGGGGCACGTTCTGGTTCTACGCCTTTCCAAACCCAGTCGGATCCCTCTATTCATACTCTCAGGGCCCACTAAGCTGACCCATGGGGTACCCTTCTCTTCACCTGTAAACCCCATCTGTGCAGCGCCTAAACTTACTTTGCTCACAGATGTGTCCCAACAGGCTGACAGTGCCCACATGGCCAACACAGTGGTGTGGCCCAGTCCACCCCCGGGGTGTGACTCCTGTCCCCCTCTCGGGCAACGCTGTCCACCAGGACAGTAAGCCACAGTGGCTACCGACAGTTGTCAGTGGGGAGACCCAGGCCTTATGCCTCTCAGGGCTCTCTAACCTCAGTGGCGCCAGAGAGTGGGGGGCGGTAGCCCCAGGTGCCTGGCACCCATGGTCCACTCTCCCTCCTGTCAGGTCAGGTATGACATCCTGACACTGACTCACCAACCCCGGGCCTGTACCCGGCAGCTGGACAGGAGACTGGGGTGGCCTCCCCACACCCGGTCCTCCTCCCTGGGGCTCTGTACCCTCCCACCTGGAGCGGTACCCCTTCCAGAATTGTCAGGGCACCTGTGGCAGGTGTCCTGCACAATTTGCCCACCAGTTCAGGGGTTCTATCCTGCAACTGGGATTCCAGCTTAGGGTCTGTACCCTTAGGCTGGACAGGGGACTGGGGTGGCCTCCCCACACCCGGTCCTCCTCCCTGGGGCTCTGTACCCTCCCACCTGGAGCGGTACCCCTTCCAGAATTGTCAGGGCACCTGTGGCAGGTGTCCTGCACAATTTGCCCACCAGTTCAGGGGTTCTATCCTGCAACTGGGATTCCAGCTTAGGGTCTGTACCCTTAGGCTGGACAGGGGACTGGGGTGGCCTCCCCACACCCGGTCCTCCTCCCTGGGGCTCTGTACCCTCCCACCTGGAGCGGTACCCCCAAAAGACAAACTGGTAGGGGCACTGTTAACAGTCGCCCCTTCCTCCAGGTCAGGGGGGACACCCTGAACCCGGTCCTTCAACCCAGGGTCTGTACCCTTCGGTTGAACCTGTGCCTGGCAACCCAGGACTTCCTGGGGAGTACACCAACCCTCCCCAAGGGAAACACACTCCTCATGAGTCGTGCGAGAGTCTGCCTGGTGCAGGTCTCCAGCCTCCTGTCCACCTGACAGAGCATGAAGACCCCCCAGGCCAGAAGTGGCCTCACCAGGGTCAGTCCTGGGGTGCTCTGACCTCAGAGCGGGCAACCCCTGACCCACTGGTCCTTCCACTGGGGACAGCGCCCCCCCTCACCCTTTTTTCTGGACTCATGCCCCCTCCCAACTGGAGCGGGGCTGCCAGACACCGGAACCGGTGGGATGCTCGTTACAGCAGTCCCCCCCAGTTCCTTAGACACTAGGGGATCACCCTCAATGGATGGCCAGGACCAGGCCATCCAGATGTCTCTGGTCTTTGCCAACTAACAGAGTGGGGGGCAGTAACCCCTGGTACATAGTAACCATACTCCACTCTTCCTCTCATCAGTGCAGTTCTAAAGAACCACTGATCCTCCAACCTAGGGTCTGCACCCTCAGGTTCACCAGAGGTCTTGGGCGAGGCTCTCCTCCCCTTACCTCTCCTTCTGGGGTCCGGCCCTCTCCTCCCAGGAGAAGCACCCCCAGAACCAAAAACTGTCAGGATGCTGGAACCAGAGCTCCTACACAATTCTTCCACCAGTTCAGGGCCTTGACCCTGCAACTGATTCACCACCCTTGGATCTAAACCCTCAGGTTGAACCGGGGTCAGAGGCGAGGACTCCCTCCCTCTGCACCCCTTCCAGAGTTCTGTACCCTCCCACCTGGAGTGGTACCCCTAGAAGACAAACCGGTCTGGACACTGCTTACAGTCGTCCTTCCCTCCAGGTCAGGCAGGACCTGAACCTGGCCTCCTAACCCAGGGACTGAACCCTGCAGCTGAGCACCTGCCTGGCGCACCAGGACTTCCTTGGGAGCACGCATACCCTCCTGAGGGCAACACATGACTCATGTGTTGCGTGACAGTCTGCCTGGCGCAGATCTCCCGACCACTGTCCACCTGACAGTGCGCAAAGATCCCCAGGACAGAAGTGGTGTCACCATGGTCACTGCTAGGAGGCTCAGCCCTTCTGGCTGGCCTCTGACTCACTGGTTCTCCCACTGGGGAACACATCCCCCTCTCACCCCTCACTCTGGACTTCTGCACCCTCCCAACTGGAGCGGTACTGCCAGACACCAGAACCACTGGAGCTCTGTTTACAGAGGCTCCAGGTTCTCCTGTCAGTAGGAGATCTCCCTCAACAGACGGCCTACCAGTACAGTCTAGGCTCCCCACCTGGGGTTCCCTCCTGGAACCACCCAGGCTCCGGGACCGGGTTTTGGGCACCTTGGGCCGCAGCCCATTCTCATTCCTTCTCCGCAGAGACAGGACGTGAGTCCCTACACCCTTCCCATGACACCGGGACCTATCTGGGCTATTACAAACCTTTCCCACCACTCTTGGTTGGGAAATACCTAAGCCACTTCCTCCAGGATCACCCCCAGATGCTTCTCCAGACCCTCTGGAATCCACCAAAAGGTCTGCCTCCAGTGCAAGCTCCCTGGGGTCAGAGAACTCACACTCCACTGGGTGTTGGCATAGCTCTGGAAAACAGGGACTTAAAATATGCTCTCCAACAATTGAATCACACAGCCCCACACAGTTGTTAACCAAACTACCCTTCACCCAACCATCCAGTGCCTCAGAAAAGTACCCCACAACATTCTCACAAGACTGGCGAGACAGTGTCTGACTGTTGCTGTCCCTCAACCCATACTCTTCTGGCTGGTCTTCATACTCACTTACCAGGGCTTCTACCATGGGGAACCCCTCTCCCTGCACCTCTCATCTAGAGTCAGTAGAGTGTCCCTCCCACTACCAGGAATATGATCCCCTGTGCCAGTTCCCCAATCCACCTCAGGGACACTGAGCACCACTGGAGTTACCTCACAATCCTGAACCCCTTGGTGTATGTCAACCCCTCCTTGAAGTAGGGCCCCAAATCTGTGTGTGTGTCTACCTCATCCTCAGTACTGGACTCTACACTTTTGCTGCCACCATCTGGGCTGGACAAAGCCCTACCGGCTCCCCAATCCAGCTCCAGCTCTCTCATTTTAAGCTCATGATCTAGTATCATTTTCTTTTCCTCCATGGCTATTCTTTTGTCTTCCCTCTCACTTGCCATCCTGAGTTTCTGTAATTCAAACTTCCTTGCTTCCCGCCTGTCCTCCAGCTCCTCTGGGGACAAGCCACTGCTGCCTTGCCTGGAGGGTCCCCCCTCCCAAAAGCACATCCATCCTAGGAATAGGCTCCTCCGCCTCTCCACTGAGATCACCAGGCTGCCCACTGGCATGTCTGGCTGCTACCCAGGCCCTCAGCGCCTTTTGTAGCTCCTCCTTCCTAGTGAGGCCTCTGATTTGGACTTTCAGGTTTTTACAAATCACTTTCAACTCCATCCTGTTGTAGGATTCCAACCTATCCTCCTCAAAGGCAATTTCCCAGGATGCAACTGATGATGCTCTTGATTCAGGCATGATGAAGTAGCAAGTTCAAACTGGCAAGATCAAAAATAGGCCAAAAAGAAAAAGAGCCTGTAAGTGGTACGTAATGGTCTGCAATATGGTAGTAGTGCACACCAATCACTGTAAGTCAAGTGCAAACACAAGTCCTATCCTCACCGCTGACAACCAATGTTAGAAATGGGATCTCTAGTTGGCAAGGGCTTGCACCTTTGTCCAAGTAGGGACCTTTCTTCCTAGTCAGTGTAAGGGAGTTACACTCCTAAAATAACCCCTGCTCACCCCCTTGGTAGCTTGGCACGAGCAGTCAGGCTTATTCTAGAGGCAGTGTGTAAAGCATTTGCACATAACCAACAGTAATACAGTGTAAGCACTACAAACTGACACCACACCAGTTTAGAAAAATATCCAATATTTTTATATACTTTAAACAAGACCAAATACGATAAAAATCCACTGTACAGTACTTCAGAAATAGTTACTTCTCAAAATGTCTTTTAAAAACAGTTCCTTGTTGTCGATAGCTCCGTCCAGGGCTATCACGGCGTTGTGAACAAACAAATCCAAACAGTTCTGGCTGACCGCGGCGTCGCGGGTCAACTACGGTGTCGGGAAGACCCGCAAACAGTACTTTTCAGAAATGCAGGGCGTCGATGACCTCGCGGTGAGCTTCCAAAAACACGGCGTCCGCAGGCGTCGGTTCCGGAGGTCGGTGCGGCGTCGTCGGGGCCCTCGAAGTCACACGCGTTGCAGATCGATCTCCTCTGTTGAAGTCAGGAGCGCTGGCGTCGGCCGGCGTCGGGTGCTGCGGTGCGGCGTGCGGTGCTCTCAGGTCGCGGTGCGAGCAGCGTGCTCGGTGGCGGCGTCTGATGGCGTCGTCGGTGAGACCAGGGTCGCGGTGTGAGATGAAGGCGGTGCTCGTCACGTGCTGGCAGGTCACGCGTGCAGCAGCGTCGTCGTCGTAGCTGCTGCGCTGTCGTCGGCTGACGAACGGGAGTCGATGGCACCGGCGTCGGTGGGCCAAGGCTGCGGTGCGGGATGAGGGCGGTGCGTCGTGTAACTTACGAGCGGTGCCCCGAACCATGGTGCAAGCAGCGGCGTCGAGTCCGGCGTGGAGCGGCGTCGTCGGGAAGGCCACGGTGTCGTCGCGAGGCGGTGCGGAGTGCGGTGCCCACAGGTCGCGGTGCGAGCAGCGGCTCGGTGGCGGCATCAGCAGGCGTCGTCGGTGAGACCAGGGTCGCGTTGCGGCGGTGCCCTCTGCGGTGCCGTCGGGACACGGAGTCGGCAGCGGCGTCGTCGAGTTGCTTTTCTTCTGTTGCAGCACAAAACACACAGTCCCCAGTGCTGAGGGCAGAAGAACTTGAAGTCTTTGCTGTTCCTGAGACTTCTTGAACAGGGGGCAAGCTCTACCTCAAGCCCTTGGAGACACTCACAAAGTAGATTGCAGAAAGTTCAGTTCCAGTCCTTTCACTGCCCAAGACAGAAGCAGCCACTGCAGGCCAACACAGCAAAGCACACAGCAAAGTGGTAGTTCCTCCTCACAGCTTCTCCAGCTCTTCTTCTTGGCAGTCTTCTTGATCCAAAAGAGTTCCCTTGAAGTCTTTTCTATCCCTGAGACTTCCAACAGGAGGCAAGCTCTACTTCAAGCCCTTGGAGAAAACTCTAACAGCAGGATGATGAAAGCACAGTCCAGTCCTTTCCCTACCCAAGACAGAAGCAACCACTGCAGGCCAACCCCACAACACGCAGCATAGGGGCAGTACTCCTCCAGCTTTCCCGGTCCTTCTTCCTGGCAGGTTCCTTAGTTCAGAAGTAATCTAAAGTTCTGGGGTTTGGGTCCCCCTTTTATCCTCAATTTCTCTTTGTTCTCTGAAGGCAGAGAGGCCTTTGCCTAGTCCAAACCAGTTCTGGTCAGTCTTGGAGCACTTTGTTGACAAGGCTCCTTCTTTCCTTTCACAGTGCAGGCCAGGGACATCAGACGCACCACAGGAGGTGGAGCCAGCATTGTGGAGGGAAGGCCCAGCCCTATTCAGGTCCCAGGTGCAACTCCTCCCACCCATCTACATGTAGATCTGGCTATTCAGCCCTGTGCTGACTCACCCTGTCTCCTGGCATCCCCCAGCCCCTGTCACTCACACTCCAGACAAGGAATACACAACCTAGCAGAGGCAGGCTTGGATGGTTAGACAAGAAAATACCCACTTTCTAAAAGTGGTATTTTCAAACACAGAGGGGCCGATTCCGATTCGGGCCGGAAATCTCTCCGACCGAGCCGGACCCGGAGAGATATCCGACCGAATCGGACCCGTGCAGCCCGACCGAACGAGTACGATGCGCACGTATGCCATCGGACTCGAGTCGGTCGGACTCCCATTGAAGTCAATGGGAGCCTATCGTACAACGCGTACGCGGGCTCCCATTGACTCAATGGGTGCGATGCGGACAAGGGCGCCCCCTACAGCGTGTACGCGGCGAAGCGATTCGCCCCGTACACGCACAGGTAGGGGGGACCCATGGGTCCCCCCTGTGTGCGACTCGCGCGGCTACGCGTTCAGGGGGGTCCGACACGGACCCCCAAAGTACGGCTCCGACAGCTCTTTTGAGCCGGGGTGTGCGGCTCGGTCGGACTGCTCGCGGCGCGCATCGTACTCACCCGGCCGGGAAACGTCTCCATTGCGCGGTGCGCGTCGAGTCCGTGCGAGTCGGTCGGTGCGGTTAGAGCCGGGATCGAGTCGGTCGGGACGCCCGGACGAGTCGGTCGGCGATTTCGCATCGTACTCGCTCGTCCGGACGCGCGTACGGATCGGTCGGGTAATAGGGCTCCGACTCGGATCCGGTTAAGCCGAATCCGATTCGGAGCCCTACCGGCCGAGATCGGAATCGGCCCCAGAATGTTAAACCCAACTTCACTAAAAGATGCATTTTATCATTCTGAGTCCAGGCATACTAAACTCGAATTTCTACCATGTTCCCTGGGTCAGTTGGGATTATAAGCTGTAATAATCAGAACTGCCCATTCTGGCCTATGGGGAACAGGTAGCCTTGCAATAGTGAAAAACGAAATAGGCTGTAATTCACTATCAGGACATGCCACACACACCAGGGCATGTCCTACCTTTCACATACAATGCACCCTGCCCACAGGGGTACCATGGGCCTACCTTAGGGGTGACTAACATGTAGAAAAGGGAAGGTTTAGGGACTTGCAAGTGTGTGCACTTGCCAAGTCGACATGGCAGCCCCAGGCTGCACACAGGCTCTGCAATGGCAGGCCAGAGTTACACTTTACGGGCTGTTTGCGTGGGTGGCACAATCCAGTGCTGCAGCCCACCAACAGCATTTGATCTATAGGCCCTGGCACTCTCAGTGCACTTTACAAGGGACTGACACATAAATCAAATAGGCCAATCATGGAAACACCAATCCATCACACAATTTACACAGAGAGCATATGCACTTTAGCACTGATTGGCAGTGGGAAAGTGCCCAGAGTCCTAAAACCAACACACACAGGGTCAAAAACAGGAGGCCAAAAGCGAAAAGTCTGGGGGTAAACCCGCTGAAAAAGCCAAGTCTAACACAACCCCCTCCCAGCCTAAAGCCAGGGTAGACTAATCAATCCCTTGATGGACTTCCCTGCTTGGGGCGATAGAACATAGACCTGGCCCACAACAGCGGGGGCACGTTCTGGTTCTACGCCTTTTCAAACCCAGTCGGATCCCTCTATTCATACTCTCAGGGCCCACTAAGCTGACCCATGGGGTACCCTTCTCTTCACCTGTAAACCCCATCTGTGCAGCGCCTAAACTTACTTTGCTCACAGATGTGTCCCAACAGGCTGACAGTGCCCACATGGCCAACACAGTGGTGTGGCCCAGTCCACCCCGGGGTGTGACTCCTGTCCCCCTCTCGGGCAACGCTGTCCACCAGGACAGTAAGCCACAGTGGCTACCGACAGTTGTCAGTGGGGAGACCCAGGCCTTATGCCTCTCAGGGCTCTCTAACCTCAGTGGCGCCAGAGAGTGGGGGGCGGTAGCCCCAGGTGCCTGGCACCCATGGTCCACTCTCCCTCCTGTCAGGTCAGGTATGACATCCTGACACTGACTCACCAACCCCGGGCCTGTACCCGGCAGCTGGACAGGAGACTGGGGTGGCCTCCCCCACACCCGGTCCTCCTCCCTGGGGCTCTGTACCCTCCCACCTGGAGCGGTACCCCCTTCCAGAATTGTCAGGGCACCTGTGGCAGGTGTCCTGCACAATTTGCCCACCAGTTCAGGGGTTCTATCCTGCAACTGGGATTCCAGCTTAGGGTCTGTACCCTTAGGCTGGACAGGGGACTGGGGTGGCCTCCCCACACCCGGTCCTCCTCCCTGGGGCTCTGTACCCTCCCACCTGGAGCAGTACCCCCTTCCAGAATTGTCAGGGCACCTGTGGCAGGTGTCCTGCACAATTTGCCCACCAGTTCAGGGGTTCTATCCTGCAACTGGGATTCCAGCTTAGGGTCTGTACCCTTAGGCTGGACAGGGGACTGGGGTGGCCTCCCCCACACCCGGTCCTCCTCCCTGGGGCTCTGTACCCTCCCACCTGGAGCGGTACCCCCAAAGACAAACTGGTAGGGGCACTGTTAACAGTCGCCCCTTCCTCCAGGTCAGGGGGACACCCTGAACCCGGTCCTTCAACCCAGGGTCTGTACCCTTCGGTTGAACCTGTGCCTGGCAACCCAGGACTTCCTGGGGAGTACACCAACCCTCCCCAAGGGAAACACACTCCTCATGAGTCGTGCGAGAGTCTGCCTGGTGCAGGTCTCCAGCCTCCTGTCCACCTGACAGAGCATGAAGACCCCCAGGCCAGAAGTGGCCTCACCAGGGTCAGTCCTGGGGTGCTCTGACCTCAGAGCGGGCAACCCCTGACCCACTGGTCCTTCCACTGGGGACAGCGCCCCCCTCACCCTTTTTCTGGACTCATGCCCCCTCCCAACTGGAGCGGGGCTGCCAGACACCGGAACCGGTGGGATGCTCGTTACAGCAGTCCCCCCAGTTCCTTAGACACTAGGGGATCACCCTCAATGGATGGCCAGGACCAGGCCATCCAGATGTCTCTGGTCTTTGCCAACTAACAGAGTGGGGGCAGTAACCCCTGGTACATAGTAACCATACTCCACTCTTCCTCTCATCAGTGCAGTTCTAAAGAACCACTGATCCTCCAACCTAGGGTCTGCACCCTCAGGTTCACCAGAGGTCTCGGGCGAGGCTCTCCTCCCCTTACCTCTCCTTCTGGGGTCCGGCCCTCTCCTCCCAGGAGAAGCACCCCCAGAACCAAAAACTGTCAGGATGCTGGAACCAGACCCCCTACACAATTCTTCCACCAGTTCAGGGCCTTGACCCTGCAACTGATTCACCACCCTTGGACCTAAACCCTCAGGTTGAACCGGGGTCAGAGGCGAGGACTCCCTCCCTCTGCACCCCCTTCCAGAGTTCTGTACCCTCCCACCTGGAGTGGTACCCCTAGAAGACAAACCGGTCTGGACACTGCTTACAGTCGTCCTTCCCTCCAGGTCAGGCAGGACCTGAACCTGGCCTCCTAACCCAGGGACTGAACCCTGCAGCTGAGCACCTGCCTGGCGCACCAGGACTTCCTTGGGAGCACGCATACCCCCCCTGAGGGCAACACATGACTCATGTGTTGCGTGACAGTCTGCCTGGCGCAGATCTCCCGACCACTGTCCACCTGACAGTGCGCAAAGATCCCCCAGGACAGAAGTGGTGTCACCATGGTCACTGCTAGGAGGCTCAGCCCTTCTGGCTGGCCTCTGACTCACTGGTTCTCCCACTGGGGAACACATCCCCCTCTCACCCCTCACTCTGGACTTCTGCACCCTCCCAACTGGAGCGGTACTGCCAGACACCAGAACCACTGGAGCTCTGTTTACAGAGGCTCCAGGTTCTCCTGTCAGTAGGAGATCTCCCTCAACAGACGGCCTACCAGTACAGTCTAGGCTCCCCACCTGGGGTTCCCTCCTGGAACCACCCAGGCTCCGGGACCGGGTTTTGGGCACCTTGGGCCGCAGCCCATTCTCATTCCTTCTCCGCAGAGACAGGACGTGAGTCCCTACACCCTTCTCATGACACCGGGACCTATCTGGGCTATTACAAACCTTTCCCACCACTCTTGGTTGGGAAATACCTAAGCCACTTCCTCCAGGATCACCCCCAGATGCTTCTCCAGACCCTCTGGAATCCACCAAAAGGTCTGCCTCCAGTGCAAGCTCCCTGGGGTCAGAGAACTCACACTCCACTGGGTGTTGGCATAGCTCTGGAAAACAGGGACTTAAAATATGCTCTCCAACAATTGAATCACACAGCCCCACACAGGTGTTAACCAAACTACCCTTCACCCAACCATCCAGTGCCTCAGAAAAGTACCCCACAACATTCTCACAAGACTGGCGAGACAGTGTCTGACTGTTGCTGTCCCTCAACCCATACTCTTCTGGCTGGTCTTCATACTCACTTACCAGGGCTTCTACCATGGGGAACCCCTCTCCCTGCACCTCTCATCTAGAGTCAGTAGAGTGTCCCTCCCACTACCAGGAATATGATCCCCTGTGCCAGTTCCCCAATCCACCTCAGGGACACTGAGCACCACTGGAGTTGCCTCACAATCCTGAACCCCTTGGTGTATGTCAACCCCCTCCTTGAAGTAGGGCCCCAAATCTGTGTGTGTGTCTACCTCATCCTCAGTACTGGACTCTACACTTTTGCTGCCACCATCTGGGCTGGACAAAGCCCTACCGGCTCCCCAATCCAGCTCCAGCTCTCTCATTTTAAGCTCATGATCTAGTATCATTTTCTTTTCCTCCATGGCTATTCTTTTGTCTTCCCTCTCACTTGCCATCCTGAGTTTCTGTAATTCAAACTTCCTTGCTTCCCGCCTGTCCTCCAGCTCCTCTGGGGACAAGCCACTGCTGCCTTGCCTGGAGGGTCCCCCCTCCCAAAAGCACATCCATCCTAGGAATAGGCTCCTCCGCCTCTCCACTGAGATCACCAGGCTGCCCACTGGCATGTCTGGCTGCTACCCAGGCCCTCAGCGCCTTTTGTAGCTCCTCCTTCCTAGTGAGGCCTCTGATTTGGACTTTCAGGTTTTTACAAATCACTTTCAACTCCATCCTGTTGTAGGATTCCAACCTATCCTCCTCAAAGGCAATTTCCCAGGATGCAACTGATGATGCTCTTGATTCAGGCATGATGAAGTAGCAAGTTCAAACTGGCAAGATCAAAAATAGGCCAAAAAGAAAAAGAGCCTGTAAGTGGTACGTAATGGTCTGCAATATGGTAGTAGTGCACACCAATCACTGTAAGTCAAGTGCAAACACAAGTCCTATCCTCACCGCTGACAACCAATGTTAGAAATGGGATCTCTAGTTGGCAAGGGCTTGCACCTTTGTCCAAGTAGGGACCTTTCTTCCTAGTCAGTGTAAGGGAGTTACACTCCTAAAATAACCCCTGCTCACCCCCTTGGTAGCTTGGCACGAGCAGTCAGGCTTATTCTAGAGGCAGTGTGTAAAGCATTTGCACATAACCAACAGTAATACAGTGTAAGCACTACAAACTGACACCACACCAGTTTAGAAAAATATCCAATATTTTTATATACTTTAAACAAGACCAAATACGATAAAAATCCACTGTACAGTACTTCAGAAATAGTTACTTCTCAAAATGTCTTTTAAAAACAGTTCCTTGTTGTCGATAGCTCCGTCCAGGGCTATCACGGCGTTGTGAACAAACAAATCCAAACAGTTCTGGCTGACCGCGGCGTCGCGGGTCAACTACGGTGTCGGGAAGACCCGCAAACAGTACTTTTCAGAAATGCAGGGCGTCGATGACCTCGCGGTGAGCTTCCGAAAACACGGCGTCCGCAGGCGTCGGTTCCGGAGGTCAGTGCGGCGTCGTCGGGGCCCTCGAAGTCACACGCGTTGCAGATCGATCTCCTCTGTTGAAGTCAGGAGCGCTGGCGTCGGCCGGCGTCGGGTGCTGCGGTGCGGCGTGCGGTGCTCTCAGGTCGCGGTGCGAGCAGCGGCTCGGTGGCGGCGTCTGATGGCGTCGTCGGTGAGACCAGGGTCGCGGTGTGAGATGAAGGCGGTGCTCGTCACGTGCTGGCAGGTCACGGTGCAGCAGCGTCGTCGTCGTAGCTGCTGCGCTGTCGTCGGCTGACGAACGGGAGTCGATGGCACCGGCGTCGGTGGGCCAAGGCTGCGGTGCGGGATGAGGGCGGTGCGTCGTGTAACTTACGAGCGGTGCCCCCGAACCATGGTGCAAGCAGCGGCGTCGAGTCCGGCGTGGAGCGGCGTCGTCGGGAAGGCCACGGTGTCGTCGTGAAGCGAGGCGGTGCGGAGTGCGGTGCCCACAGGTCGCGGTGCGAGCAGCGGCTCGGTGGCGGCATCAGCAGGCGTCGTCGGTGAGACCAGGGTCGCGTTGCGGCGGTGCCCTCTGCGGTGCCGTCGGGACACTGAGTCGGCAGCGGCGTCGTCGAGTTGCTTTTCTTCTGTTGCAGCACAAAACACACAGTCCCCAGTGCTGAGGGCAGAAGAACTTGAAGTCTTTGCTGTTCCTGAGACTTCTTGAACAGGGGGCAAGCTCTACCTCAAGCCCTTGGAGACACTCACAAAGTAGATTGCAGAAAGTTCAGTTCCAGTCCTTTCACTGCCCAAGACAGAAGCAGCCACTGCAGGCCAACACAGCAAAGCACACAGCAAAGTGGTAGTTCCTCCTCACAGCTTCTCCAGCTCTTCTTCTTGGCAGTCTTCTTGATCCAAAAGAGTTCCCTTGAAGTCTTTTCTATCCCTGAGACTTCCAACAGGAGGCAAGCTCTACTTCAAGCCCTTGGAGAAAACTCTAACAGCAGGATGATGAAAGCACAGTCCAGTCCTTTCTCTACCCAAGACAGAAGCAACCACTGCAGGCCAACCCCACAACACGCAGCATAGGGGCAGTACTCCTCCTCCAGCTTTCCCGGTCCTTCTTCCTGGCAGGTTCCTTAGTTCAGAAGTAATCTAAAGTTCTGGGGTTTGGGTCCCCCTTTTATCCTCAATTTCTCTTTGTTCTCTGAAGGCAGAGAAGCCTTTGCCTAGTCCAAACCAGTTCTGGTCAGTCCTGGAGCACTTTGTTGACAAGGCTCCTTCTTTCCTTTCACAGTGCAGGCCAGGGACATCAGACGCACCACAGGAGGTGGAGCCAGCATTGTGGAGGGAAGGCCCAGCCCTATTCAGGTCCCAGGTGCAACTCCTCCCACCCATCTACATGTAGATCTGGCTATTCAGCCCTGTGCTGACTCACCCTGTCTCCTGGCATCCCCCAGCCCCTGTCACTCACACTCCAGACAAGGAATACACAACCTAGCAGAGGCAGGCTTGGATGGTTAGACAAGAAAATACCCACTTTCTAAAAGTGGTATTTTCAAACACAGAATGTTAAACCCAACTTCACTAAAAGATGCATTTTATCATTCTGAGTCCAGGCATACTAAACTCGAATTTCTACCATGTTCCCTGGGTCAGTTGGGATTATAAGCTGTAATAATCAGAACTGCCCATTCTGGCCTATGGGGAACAGGTAGCTTTGCAATAGTGAAAAACGAAATAGGCTGTAATTCACTATCAGGACATGCCACACACACCAGGGCATGTCCTACCTTTCACATACAATGCACCCTGCCCACAGGGGTACCTTGGGCCTACCTTAGGGGTGACTAACATGTAGAAAAGGGAAGGTTTAGGGACTTGCAAGTGTGTGCACTTGCCAAGTCGACATGGCAGCCCCAGGCTGCACACAGGCTCTGCAATGGCAGGCCAGAGTTACACTTTACGGGCTGTTTGCGTGGGTGGCACAATCCAGTGCTGCAGCCCACCAACAGCATTTGATCTATAGGCCCTGGCACTCTCAGTGCACTTTACAAGGGACTGACACATAAATCAAATAGGCCAATCATGGAAACACCAATCCATCACACAATTTACACAGAGAGCATATGCACTTTAGCACTGATTGGCAGTGGGAAAGTGCCCAGAGTCCTAAAACCAACACACACAGGGTCAAAAACAGGAGGCCAAAAAGTCTGGGGGTAAACCCGCTGAAAAAGCCAAGTCTAACAGTCAGGTTAAGAGTTAATAAAATGCAACAAAAACAGAAGAAATACTTTGATCATAGAAACCGGGTCAAGAAACCAGACTTCAAAGTGGGAGAGATGGTTTGTGTGTATAAGCCATTTCATATAACGAAAGGGGGAACCAAGTTTGGCGTTCCAGTTAAATTTGTGAAGGTGTAAGGAAATAGTGTGAAAGGGAAGGTGGACAATTATGGAGCAATAGAAATGTGGTGAAAGTGAATAATAGAGGGAAGGAATTGGACGGCAACAGAAGAGATTCTATGATCGCTGACTCAAGTTCTTTAAAGCCTATATTGGATGTAGGTACTCCAAGCCAAAATTCCATGAAGTGAAATCGGACCAAGAACTTACCGTGGGGTGTATTGGGTGAGCGAGGAATTTGAATACTTAAAATTGGCTCACGCACTCTGTGTTTTCACTAAATCTGTGTCCATGATAATTATTTTGCTATTAGTTGATGGCATGCAATTAGGAAGCGCTTTCCGATCAAAAGCATGTCTAAATGAGTGAAGATAGCGCTCTTCCACCCCCCAGTCCCTACCCTCCCCCGGGGGGGTAGCGTTCCTTGGATGCACTGCTGAGTACCCAATGGCTATCAAGCGGGTCGCGTGTAGAGAACACACGTCTTCGTGTAAGCTGGATTTATATATTTTTAAAAATTCATAGGCATTGGGGGCACATACAGCATGTCCAATTACCTCCTCTCCCCAACTGGCAATGTAGGCGTTGCAGTATCACATTAGCCTAACACTTCCTACATGAATTTAGATGGGCACAATTACGTGCCGGTCAGATTATTTCTTTCACTTTTTACACTTCACTTCCTTTCCCAGTTTTTGCGGTCTACTTGAATTGAAGGTGGTTCTACGCACGCGCATGCTTTTTTACTTTTACTTTTATCCATCTTGCTTTGCATGTGTTTATTTTGCGCATACTCTGCAGCATCTACCATTGGAGTAACAATCTTAATTTCGTCAACTATGATATCGAGAGCACATGTACTAATTGCGGTCGAGACCACATGGATAGGGCATGTTTTAATAACAACAGCCCTGATGTAATTTACATCACTGGGCACTGAAAGTCTGGTGATGGACACATCATCATAACTACAGTCGATTTTCTTACTTCACTTTACCTTTTCTTTCAGAAATACATCCCCCTGATGAAGGGCTAAACCAGGCCAAAATGCATTGGAATGATTAACAATACACTTGATTTGTCTCATCAATGTATTTTGTGGAAATGTGATTCACATTTGAAACCCCAATATTCTTGAATGAAGAAATTCTTGAACAAACAATCCTTGGAAGAATAAATTACTAAACCAAAGGGATTGTGTACAATTTGATGTTATATAATCTGAAGAAACGGAGCACCATTGGGTACTCAGCAGCGCATCCAAGGGACGCTACCCGGGGGGCGGGGGGGAGTACTATCTTCACTCAGAGTGAGGAATTTACCTGTGAGGTTTAGGGATTGCTTAATGTAGAAGTATTTTTTTTTTTTTAGTGTATCGTCTTTTGGTTAGATTCAGTGTGACATATGGGTGATTTATGTGTTTCTATTTTGTTTTTTATTTCTGTTTTATGTTAGGCTGTTAAGAATATTGCATAGGTTTACATTTATTTCAATGTTCAATTTTTCGATTGGGGCATTGATCTATTATATTTAGTTGTTACTATTTTTTCTATAAACTGTGATCAAATGTTTATATTTGAGGTTGACTAGTGTATTTTTGTAAAAGGAAAGAGCCATGTAGTGACTTGTGTATTAATGCTGATCCAAGCGTGAGATTGTGGAACCTTGGAGCTGTCATGTGAAGGTTCCATGCAGTATATGTGTTTGAATCTGGCAGTTGAAGGACTGTTGTGCCACCAGCAGCTGGCTGTACAATCTGGAATAAACAGTCATTTAAGACTTACTTCACGTGCTCCTTATCTGCGGAGTACAACACTACAATTGGCAGAAAACACTGATTTGTACTAGGAACATGGGGCCTGCTTCACAAAGCAATTTGAGCCTTAAGTTATACTTAAACACATAAATGGCTTGATTTGAGAAAAAGGAATTCACAAAAAGTGTATTTGCAGTTGGTAAATCCTTTTACTCATGTCCAATATCAAACCATGATCCTGTACTTTGGCACATGAGAAAATCCCACCCATGGGGTGGAGAGTTGGTGTTCTAAAGCGTAGTTTGCCTGGGAAGAACGTGAACACCTACAACCAAGTGAGCTCGTGAATGCTCACAAACTCCTCTCCGACTCCTTTCCTCCTGGAAATAGTCAAGATTTAATCCTGTCAAGGGCGGGAGAAAATGTCTTTCAGTGGTGGGAAGAAGAAGTAAACGCCTCCAAATACACGGAGTTGTAGGTAAAGGGTTTACTCTACTGGAGAAAATATTTTCCCAGTGATGGAATGATGCCATTGTACAAAGGTTATGGCATTTGAATAGGCCTAATAGTATACCAGGTATGAGTATGCCAGCGGAAATGCCAACACGGATGTGTGTAGTCAGGAATTCTCAAAACGTTTCCTGAATATGCATGTGAACCGGAAACTTGCGCAGCTTTAGATATGTAGCATCGAAATTCAAAAGTCATAAATTTGTACCAGTGCGATCTCGTAGACCGGCAGGTGCTATTTTAGACACTCTTTTGTGGATCATGGACATTGTTTTGACCACATGCGAGTAGATCTATCACCCCCTGTTGTGCACTGCAGTTTACATGGGTTGATTGACCAAGTTGTTTTCTACATTAATCGTACACTTGGTGTTTACTATTTGTACAATTTCACAGAATTGGATTTTTTGGCTGCTTTAAAAGCGATTGATATTTTTGGCATTTTGCTACTTCACATCACATTGCTTAGCTATTTCTTTGGGCTAAACCAAAGTACTTGTAATATCCCTGAACTCTCTTTTTCTGCGAAACGATAATGACATTTATTTCTTTAGTGCATTTTATTGTGTCTTTTTGCAATATAATTGTTGATTATCATGTTTTAAAGGTATGTTTTTGTTTACATGGTTTCAATTAACCACTGAAAAACGATTAGTTAAAGTCTTTTATCCTTATGCCCCCAAAAGGAGGTTGTGTATGAATGCAGTGAGTGTCATTCGTTGATAAAAACCTGAATTATATGTACGCTCTGATCACCTACAATCACTTCTGTCCCGCCCCCTTCCCTTTCGTTTGCACTCATTGCTGGAACCATGCAAAATTTCAGTTTGTACGGGCAACAGCCTTTACTACCGGTAGTTACCACGGAATACATTTACCATGCATCCATTGCAACGAAAATGTAAGTATTTCGCAAGTGTGTGTGTGTGTGTGTGTGTGTGTGTGTGTGTGTGTATATATATATATATATTGTGTGTGTTTCCTGCAGTATGCTGATCCTTGCTGTTACACCTTCCCACGGTACCAGTGCCTGCGACTGCAGCAGCCACGTCTTAAATAATATCCTTCTGCGTACTCCTTGGAACTCCAAGAATCGATACCGCGGCACACCTCCAGACAGCATAAAAATGTTTATTTATGCACAAAGACGACGCGTTTCGGCAAAAGCCTTTTTCGAGCCAAAAAAGGCTTTTGCCGAAACGCGTCGTTTTATGCGTTGCAGATATGCAGTTGTATTTCAAGATATTTGCGAGCTACCTGAAACCATCTGACTCGTTTCAGCTGTCCTGCAGCCTTGCTCACAGATAGTGAGGCACCATTTTAAGATTGTATTTACAGAGCGTAACGTGTGATCTCATCACGGTCAGTGGAAACCGGCTTTACAACAAAGCTCATGGTACAATGGTAATTTTTTATCCAATGTAAACAATGCATTCAAACATATTTCTTTAAATTAAACATACAATCAATTTCATTTTAGTTTACTTATTATACGGGACATATTAGTGTAGAATAACATGGTTTGTGCACTGCTTTCAAAGTGCTCAAATAATCAAGCTCAAGTGGGCACATTCAAATCACATAGTCTGTCGATGCTGCGAATGGTTTAAATTTGGAGAGAAGAAGGCGCACAATTCACCTAATTATTGATTAAATCAATTCCTCAGAATTAATTTACAACAAAGGAAAAGAAAGGATACTAAGCAAACAGCCCTAGTGGGCACAATATTATTCAAGCACCAACTTGGACCCCTTTGAAGAATTGAACAACTGGTAATAAGATATCGCCCCAATGGGCTTAATACCCTTCTGCATATACATAGTGCAACACCTATACATTGAATTGAAGGTCACAAAGCCAAGATTGTAATCAATTAATTATTGCAGTCCATATGGGCAAATACATCCACTACTTATTGCTGATTGTCCTGTAAACAATGACTATTGTAGAATGCCAAATCTTTTTTTAGGAACAAAACGTGAATACCCTACACCTGTGCCAACTAAAAGTAAAAAAAAAAAAAAGGAAAAGCTTTTGTGTGATACAGAATTAGCTAGAGATGTGTGTATAGATCTTACTCCATATTCATACCACCTGGAGTCTTGGTGTTCAGTTCCGTGATGTATCGGGGTTCAAGCCTTCTTAAGGCTTTCTCCTTGTCACCCTCTCTGATGTTAACAGGAATTGCATCCACTCCATGATATGTAAATACACTAGCATCACTCTGATGTTGTTCTTCAAAGTGCCTAGTTACAGAGTAGGCTTTGTCCTTGTTCTTAATGGCTCGTAAGTGCTTCAAATTTCTTTTATGAACTGGGAGCGTTGTGTTGCATGCCTTTGTTAATTTGCAGGGGCATTGTAAAATATAGACTGCGTGGTCTGTTTTGCAGTGGTAATTACCACGTTTGCTTTTACTCGTTTTTTGCAAATGGTGATTTGTGTTCCTTCGCGTTTTTTCCATGTTGACAGGCTTTATATCTGCCACATTTCCTGAAACCCGAAATGCGGCCCAACCAAGTGTTCTTGCTTTGGCCATCCTAAAAGTTACATAGACTCTACGGGGGTAAATTTTACCCAACACCAGGTCATTCGTTATGAAATATCAGTACTTCTGTATAATGGATTTCACAGTCCCCTTTTGTTTGTTAAAAGTTATTAACCTAATGCGTGGATCTATTTTATTCACTCCTTTATTAAAGAGCAACTGCTTCTTTGTTTTAGACCCGGTCTTTCTTTTTGCTTTCTCAACACACTTCTTAGAATAGCCCCTGACTTGAAATCTTCTCGATAAATCCTGCAGTGCTCTGTCTTCCTCGCTGTCCTCATTTTAATTGCATCTAACGCGCACACTTTCCCTGTAAGGAGTACTGTTGACCAAATTGCGAGGGTGGAAACTGGATGCATGAGGCACAATGTTCCCAGAGGTAGGTTTTATGAAAAGCTTAGTTTCCAATGTCTTAGTTTTAACGTACACTGTGAGATCCAAGAAATTAAACTCTGTACTACTGATGGTGCTCTTGAAGTGTACGTTTAGTTCATTCTTCTCAGTCTTGCTCAGAAATAGACAGCCTCTTTCCTTCATGCCCTTCCACACCAAAAAGAGGAAATCAGTGTACCTGCCCCAATGTATCACATGTTCCAACCAGTCCTGGTGATGTTCGGTCTGAACCACCTGCTCCTCCCACCATCTAATATGCAAATTAGCATAGCTGGGGGCGAAGCATGTGCCCATCGCTGTACCATGGATCTGATGGAACAGCTTTTTATTCAAAAGAATGAAATTGCTCTCCAAGCATCTTTGGATAATTTTTACTAACATCTAAATGTGTTTCCATAGTATTAAACGTCTGGCACCTAGGAAATGTTGCACATGTGTGTAAAGTTGCTACATCAATAGTTATTAGGATGTAGTCATCCTTCCAAGGTAAATCGTACATTTTCTAAGGAAATCGCCTGTATCTCGAATATAAGATGGCAACATTTTTACGATATAACACAGAAAAAAATCTATGTATTTTGAAGTATTCTCAAAAGCACTGCCCAGGGCTGAAATAATGGGCCGTCCTGGAGGAATAACTCTGTCCTTATGTACTTAAGGGATTAAGTACACCTCGGTTGTTTTGGGATGGTCTACTCTTAAGAATTGTTTTTTGTCATTGCTAATGAGCCCTTGGTCGCACCAGTCCATCAGTTCTTGATAAAAGTCTGCCTGTACCTGCTTCATGCGCAACATGAGGACTCTGATGTAACACTGTTTGTTGTTCAACTGCCTGTATCCTTCTGCCATGTACTTGTCTTTTGACCAAAGGACTAGGTTCCCTCCCTTGTCCAAATCCCTGATTAAG
Source organism: Calotriton arnoldi (assembly GCA_963921515.1). Lineage (NCBI taxonomy): Eukaryota > Metazoa > Chordata > Amphibia > Caudata > Salamandridae > Calotriton > Calotriton arnoldi. The sequence continues at coordinate 797,959 of CAWUFW010000399.1, forward strand.
CATTCTGATTTATATTTCAGTTTCTCGATTATGGCGTAGAACTTCTTCAGGCAGATGTTTTTTGGTTGCCTCTTGTTCATATCGGTGTACAGCTGTTTTAAATCTTGAGTGAACAGATCGCTGTTAATATCTATAGCGTCTTTAGGCATCATTGACATACATTTTGATTTCTATCTTAATTCTGTTGGTGCCTCACCGTAGATGTCGATACCTTGATCAATACCTGTCATGTCTTCAGTGATTATATCGTTAATACCAATGCTTTCATTCTCTAAGTCTTGGAGTGTTGTCATTGGTTCAGCTGCACCGGTTATTTTCTTAGTTTGTAATATGAAAAACATTTTCAGCTTCATTGTCCTTATGAATTTAAAGAGGTCTAACCTTATCTGAGTGTGCTGCATGTTTTTGGACAGGGCAGTATGACAGTCCTAATTCTAGACTTGTCTCTTCATAAGATGTCAGTTGTATATCTGTTAGATTAATGATTGTATTGAAGCTGTCGTCTGATACTGCTGTTATTGTTTCTTGCTCCCATCTCGTTGGTTTCCCTCTGCCTTGATTTGTTTGTTACTGGCACTGCTGCACCTCTTCCTTTTTGAAATCTTGGATTTGGTTGATCCCTGGGAAGCATGTTGAACCTATGATCTTGCCATTAAAAAATGTAGTTCTTCAACCACTGAGGGGGCGTTCTGACCGTCTCCTGCTCCTGCATCCAAGTCGGTATCAACTTTAGAGCTGGGTACGCTGTCCTGTTTACGAATGACTTCTTCTCCCAACCTGTTTTTTTAGTGAGTCTCTGCCTTTGCAAATTGTCGAACTTTTTGACAAAAGTGAAAATCTGACCTTGGTTGTAGTTGATTTTCTTGCGCTTAAACTTTCGTGTTTTCCTGATTTTAATTGATTCTTATAATTTGCTCAGTCTTTCTTTCACATCAACGTTGAATTTTCTCACCGTTTCTTGGTCATCTTCCTTGCTGCTATCAGCCTATATTGTTTCAATTTCTTCCAGAGTCTTTTTTCTGTCTGTTTAAGCATACTTGATTGGGTAGTCAATTGGTCTTCTGGGGTCCTCTGACTCATCTGTCTCCTTCCCCCTCTCACTAGCGCTGTTTCTTCACTTGGTTAAACAGAGAGCTTGACGGTGTAAATTGCTCCGTAACAACTTGCTGGCTTCCGTCCTGCTCCTAACCGGTGGTATGCGTGGTAATGGCATGCGTGGTTCCGTCATACATCCGTTTGTACTATATAAGTGATTGAGTTTTTACTACCATATATAAATGGTTGAGTTTTTACTACCACCTCAGTGAGAGTATCTGCTTATGCCTGTGTCCTTTTCAAGGAGTCTTGTGTATTTACTGGAACTCTGTATATCATACCTCACACATTCCAATTACAAATATACTCGAATTAAACATTTTTAAAAACTGGACTATCTTGGTTCAATAAGTGTATTCAGTAAGTGTACACCCAAGTTGCTGGAAAAAAATTAATTTGCTTAGGAATACCGATCACATACAAAAGTACACACCAAGTTAATTGATGTCTGCCTGTGTTAAAAGTTAGCAATTCACAATTTCAGGAAAAATCAGAAGCTTCTGTAGGTTGTCTTTTTTGCTTCAGCTCAGCGAAGACTGAACCATGAGCGTTATAAGGCCAAATAAAACATGCTATGCAGGTGCCAAGTAGCAAAGTCCACAAACCTGCTGACTAATTTCAGGGCATAATGTGAAAAGGAATGAATTGGGCATTATTAAAATTGGAAGGCTATCCATACAAACTGGATGACTGGGCAAGAATGTGACTTAACAGAGTCTCTCATGATGCCAATAGCATCTTTGGAGGAGATTCCATCTTTCGTTGCCCCAGGCTGGTCAAAGGGTACATGTGTTGGAATAATCCCAGACACTTAAATAATCTAATATTTAAGCAAGAGTGGTAAAAAGGAAGACATTACTAAAGAACGGCACCTTGACCCATGCATGGAGAATGCAAGTAAAAAGAAAACAAACCCAGGAGAATTTGTACCCATGTGGCAAAAAATGTTTTGTTTGAAGAAAATGAAGATGGAGCTTTTTGTCTCCCAGCCCATTTACGTTCCACGAGATTATCTTAGATCCACCAGATGAGAGCGTCAGTACTGAATCTGTGTGTTTTTCGCCCATTCTATATCTGTGTTTATCGGGCAGATGGAGTTGTGGCATTGCATCCGTCTTCTCCCCCCCCCCCCACTCATCGGAACAGTGAAATGACTCTCAACCGCCCCGTCAATTATCTGTGGCTTTGTCTCTTCTGTCCATGGATCAAGCATTACACATGAATTATCTTGCCCGTCTTTCAATCTCAAATACAACCATTCAACAACTTTATAACTGGCCCTTATGTAACCACCCTCCCCATCCCCATCGCCCCACCCTGCCTCCCTGCAACATGGACTTGAAACTGCCCACCCCCAACTATGCAGAGTGCCTGTGATCCTTTACCCAATAAACACATCATATAGGGGGGTAAATGTGGCATAATCAGCTCTTCACAACTGTTGCCAACCCATTCTAGTTTATATAGGTTCCACCCAACATCATTTGTATCTGTGGGGTACAGTCCCTAAAACAGTTTTTGTATATAACCCAGGCTCCCACTTCCTTAGTATCAACATTGGGACTAGCCAATTTCCATCACGTCTTGCAATCCCACTAGTGGCGGTTTCTATCGTTGGGCGGAGGGGACGGGCTGCGCCCTTAGTAATTTCACAGCTTTATGAATGGTAATTGCAAAAAGCAATTACCATCCATTTTCCATTAAAAACAATGCATACTGTGCAGATCTGCCTCGCCAAAATAGACATCAGCCACTCGGGCAGATTTCATAAGGGCACATGCGCTATAGCGCATGTGCCAGTTACGTCATGTTTTTGGTGAAAATTTAAGCTATCTTTAAGCAGCCTAGTACGGGCTGAAATTCTGCCTGCCCAGGCCAGCAACACTTCGGGGTTCCAGGGACTGCCCAGTAATGATGTGTTAGAGCGTCACATTTTTGAAGCAGTCCCGGGCGTGTACAGTGTCAGCCCTGTACTCCCGAGGCTGCTTGTCAGTCATTTAGAGTTCCCTCGTACAACCCCTCCCTTTCCCAAGTGTCACACAGTGACGATTTGTGAAAGGGAGGGGATACAGCATTTGCAAGAGGCCTTGCAGGTGAGAGACCCGTGAGGGCAGGTCAGAAGCGGCTTGCTTGTGGAAACGAAAGAAATCTTAACTCGGTCAACACCAACAAACGGAGCTGATTGCATTTCAGGACAAGACTATTGGTTGGGTAAGTTAGTACAAGTAGCCTGCCTGTAATTATACCGAATTTATTCAAGCTGGTTTGCTTTGAGGAAATAAGTGGTAATCCCATACAACTTGTAATACTAATAAGCCACGCAAAAGAGGGTCCGTACTTTTTAATCAAGCGACAGTATTTTTTTAACGCCCCCAATTACGAAGCCAAAGTCTGCTTCAAAAGTGTCTATAATAAACATCTAAGCTGCGCCACCACTGAATGAGATAGCTCAGTGTGTTGAGCGCATGCCGCTAAGAGCTAGTCGTGAATGAGAAAAGCAAATAGCCCCATTGTCACCCTAATGCTGACCGGCAGTTTCAAATAATTCAAGAGGGTATGAGTCACTAAGGCTTATGGCTTTTCACACCCCTTAACAGGGTTTCATTTTTAATTTAAAGAACCTGATTTCAAACGTGCAGGAAATATCTTCTTTCAACCATGTTTAAAAAAAAAAAGAAAAGTGAACTTGTGATGAGTAAATGATACCTATTTAAAGCGCTATAATGCCGTTGTCCCCATATCACGCTATTTAAAATGAAAAAGCCAACACTGTGTGAGATAGTTTAGTGTGTTGAGCGTATGCCACCACTGAGAGCTAGATATGAATGAAAAAAAAATACCTTAGATGCTACCTTATTGCTCACTCTACATGTTCTACAGGCAGCTAGCTATCCGTAGCTTCAAATGATAAAGAAGGCTGTGAGGTATTACGGCTTAGGGCATAGCACACAATTCTTAACCGTAAGAACCCGATTCCAAACAACCAAGAAATAAATTAATCTCGCCGTGTCATAAAAAATGTGAGCATGTGTAAAGTAACTGGTGCCTGTGTAAAGCACTGCAGTGCCTTTAGGGCAAGTCTGTAGTATATAAAACTGTACACAAAAAAATCAAAGGCCATCCCTAGTGAATTTGAGATAGTGAAGGGAACAATAATTGCAGGAGCAGACATTTTCTTCTGATTACATGTTGCACTATCAGAAATGAGGAATAATAGTGAGAATGTGTGTTTCCACTCGGTAACCCATTTTTTTAATACACTCCGATTCATTTTCCGTACCAACATACACCTGTCTCTTACCTTTCTCTCTTTTTTTCTCCCTTTCTCTGCTTGTTTTAAATCCTCTATGCCGCAGTTCACCCCTCCCTTACTACCTCTTTCCCTCCTTTCCGCTCTTTATTCTCCTTCATTTTCTATTTCCCTCTTTCTGTTTCAGCAGCAGGTAATAGGTCGGGCACTTGGCAGCCTTGTCCATTCTTCCTGGCTAAGAAGAAACAAAGCGATTTATTCAGCATGTTCTGTGTCTAGAAAGCAACCTGCCTAATTAAATTGGGCAACTTTATTTCTAGACATAGAAGGGAGAGATTTAACAAATCTCCATGCAGCGCAGCCTCCCGCGTGGCTGTGCTGCGTTGCGCGACAGGGAAGGAGCAGGAGAGCACCATATTTTCAAAGATATGGCTCTTTCCTCCCCTTTTCCTTGAGCTGGCGCTTATTACAGCTGCAGTGCGCCACGCACCACGTTAGTGCCATAGCGCTAGGGGGTGTGTGTGTGTGTGTGTGAGTGAGTCTTGCATAGGTTTTGTACAGGACGGGTACCCTTCCTGTACAAAATACTATGCCTCGACACGAGGGAAAACGTTTCTCACTTTGTATGCGTGCTGCACAGTGCAGCACACATCCAAAGTCGGAAAAGGAAGGAGAAATGAAAGCATTTCTCCTTCCTTGCGCCTAGCTTAAAAGGGTGCAGTTTTCTCACGCTAAACCCAATCTACTGTATTTAGTAAATTGGGTTTAGCGTGAGAAGCCTTGGGTGGTTGCATTGGATCACCCATGCACTACCCTTGGTACGAACCCTTGGTGCAAAGTAATGTGAAGCAGTGCCATTCGCTGCTGTGCATTACTTTTACATTATTTCCAGCGCTAAACAAGTTTAGCGCTGGAAAGTAAATTAGGAAAAAAAGATTTTGCGCGTTTTGTGTCACTTTTCTGACCCAAACACGACGCAAAATCTTAGTAAATCTCCCCCAGAATGTAAGTCCGTAATTTATGTTTCTAAAATGTAATCATTTATCCCAGGCACATGTTTTACAAGTTGCCTAATTAGAACTTACGTACTTGATAAATTATTACTTTTCAGAAACATCAGATTTGTTTCTTCTCAGTCTGGCAGAATTTAGAATGCTGCCTGCTATCATGAACACTACTCTGTCCTGAGAGGTCAAATGTCCACATAGTCTACACTCTTAACACCTTTTTGATCCTTGATCACTGTCAGAAACGTGCACTGCCTGCAGCCTGAACTCCAGAGCTCTCTAGCATGGCCCATTAAAACAAGCATTTGCAATGCAATAGGTCTCGCAGTTGTGAGAGTTTGAGCTATTGGCATTGTAAATGGCAATGCCTTTTATTTACGTGTTGGTTTTTAAAACATAAATAAAAGGCATTGTCATTTACAATGCCAATAGCTTAAACTCTCGCAAATGCGAGACCTATTGCATTGCAAATGCTTTTTTTTGTTAAAGCACGGGGAGGTTGTGATTTGTCTCACAATCACAGGATGTTGAGCGTCCCTGCCGAGACTGGAACCCGGTTCCGCAGCTTTGAGGTCGGCTGCTTTAGCCGTTAGGCCACATCCTCTCCACTCTCTGTGGAAAATATATTAGACAGGCGTGATGACGAATGAGGGTGGTGGGCTGAGACACTGAGCAGCCCATGCATCCAGAGTATGACCCCAGGAAGCGGAAGCTAGTGCTAATCTTGTCCACACCCTTCCATTTCGTTCCATGTGTGAGAAGCAGACAACTAGCCACGAGCGTTACAGACAAACCTCCTTCACTCTAGCTGCCCTATAATGACCCGGAATCAGGCTATTTTAGACGGGCAAGGGTGGCTTAGCGTTAGTTTACAGGCGAGGAGTCCCAGTTCTAGCCGCAACAGATGCTCTCGAGAAGCAACCGCCCCTGATGGTCCTTCCACCATTTCCAAGCTGTGTCATAAATGTAAATATGATGGGGTGCTGTAGAACTGGATGAGGGGCCTGGGTCTCACATATTTCACAGATATATTCATTGGCCCTTGGCTGAATGGGAGGGCCCTCTGAAGGGTAAGGGCCCCCCTTGAAGGGTTGGGGGGACCTCCTGCACGCAGGGGCTCTGTCCTCATGCACCCTCACTCGTGATAGCTGCGCCTCCTGCGTCACACTAGGCGCAGAGAGGGGAGCAGGAAGTTACAGCCCTAGCCACTTAATCTTGCCAAGTAGATTAAAAAAACATTCTTTATTAAATCATTGCAGCAAATAAGTGAACAGCGGGAGTCTGATAGCGAGCAAATTAAATTAACACCCACTGGAAATGAGCAACTACGCCACAGGCCGCAGCTTCGAGGCGGCCAGTCAGTGGTGCCTCGCGATTTATTCCAGAGGAGGTATTCTAAAGCGGCCGTTGGCCACCCTCCCTCCCCAACCACGAACCAATTACTGAGCCGACATAATTTAACTAGGCCCACAGAGTACAGGAGAATGTACATGTTTCTAAAATTAAAGCCTACACTTTGTAGTCTAGTACCGGCGAAAATTCCATTGCTCAATACGAAGGAACAAGATTTCACTCAGGCAGGCTGGAAGTGCACACCGTCATCGTGTGTGTGCGTGTTGTGTGTGATTGAATTAGCCTCTCCAAGTCAGGTACCCTTCGCATACAAGAGATAATGGCATAAGAACCAATTTATTATTCCGGTCATGCCTGCGATGATGTCCTGTACTGCACCTCTCGAAAGGTCTGCTTTGTCTCTCAAGTCCGGAGTCGCTTCCCTATCTTCAAATTTAGGACACGTGTGCTTCCTGTGGGTACAGTTTGTGAGCGTGTTTCGTCATGTAGGGATATATGGAAGGTGTAGATGGGATCGTGTGCGTAACTTGCGCACAACAGCTGACTCCCTGCAGGCTCTCTGTTGTCCAGTGTGACTGCAAGTCCAAGAGTGCAAGGAAAAAACGTGAACTGGATGAGCTGCTCACGCATCCACATGGGGAACTTGAGAGCGCCATAAACTGCCTCTACGTTATCTAATTCCACATAAAAGCTGCTTCCCGTTCATACGTCACAACTACGTACTAATGCAGCTATATTGTTGCCTCAGAGCGCACTGCAGGATTACCCGCGCTTACACTCCACACGCAGCGCCATGGAGCTATGGAGATCAAAGAAGACACGTGAAAGAGCCGCGCGTGCTCATGTACGAGTCCGGATGGGAGGGAACCAAAAAGCCTCACTTTCAATAGAAAGCGAGCCTTTAGCATAATGTGTGACGCGCGCCAATGACAAGCATGGGCGGAGCTTCCACCCCACTTCCGAAGTCGACTTAACGGCAATAGATCTCGCAGAGCGACAGCGCTTCCGCTGAGACGCTAGGCGAGACCTAAAAAACCTGGAGGTGACTTCGTCTGCAGAATTCACTGCACACGAGTAATGTGCTACACGAAAAAAGCACAAAAATGCAGCATCTTGGAAATACCTAACACTCTTGGAGTGTAGATTAAGTAAAACGTGAATTAGAAACATAAACAAAATCACTGATATGGATTGCCTTGACTTTTTTTTTTATTCATTGTTCAGAAATCAATTTGTGTTTTTTTGCGTGTAAAGTTAAGCACATGAATACAGGGTCCAACAGGGATTCAATTCACTGTCAGTTTCTAATTATTCTTGGGCCTGAGACGCAGAGGGACCTGGCCCACTTAAATCCCTGCAGAACGGCAGCCACCAAAATAAAAAAAACGAGCTGGATATTTTAATACAAAAATAGAAAACAAGTTTTATGACACAGCAATCTACACACTTACCATTCTACACATTTTAAATATTGTCAGTGATTGCTTGAGTGTCTCAAACCAGTAGGATGAGGTCGAAAAAACACACATAGCCTTGTAAACAATTCCTTCATAAATGCCTATAAAAACAGTATTTTTGGTCCTTCACAGAAATAGAGCTGAAAATGAAACATAAATACACCAATTTTACAAAGATTTCTGAGCAGAAGAATACCCCGACCCTTCTCATTAAAAATGTGGGTTCGCTCGCTCGCAAAAACTCATTCATTGCTCTTACGCCTCACCACTTTCGAATTCCACCAGCCGCCACTGACTCAGTTTAGTATACTTAACAATCTCAAATGTTAAATGTTTATCAGGAGAAGTAACCAGCGTCCGTATGGACTTGTTGCGCTCCCTCAAGCGCCTGGGGGGCTCGGTACCTTTCGGTTTCACCATCTTATCTCACCTCTTTCTCCGGAGCTTCACTGTGGCCGTGAGTCTCTTGTCGACTCTCTTGCCCTTGTGTATGTCTCTGAGTGTAAGGTCTCTGGGGTCCGGGCTTTCTCCAACCCTTCAACCACTGCCAGGTTTCCTCTGGAGTCACAAAGAACCACGATTTCCCCTCCGCCATCACTCGTAGCTTGGCCGGGAACAGCATTGCGTACTTTGTCTTTGTTCCGCAAAGCTCGTTTTACTTCTAAAAAGGAACGCCGCATCTGTTGCACTTTCACAGTGAAGTCCGGGAAAAAGGATATTGTGGCATTTTCAAATTTCAGTGGAGGCGCCGTGCGGGCCGTTTGTAAAATTATGTCTCTGTCCCTATAATTAAAACTCCTTGCGAGAATCGGGCGTGGGTGTGCACCTGGCCTTGGTGGGCCCCCTGGTACTCTGTGTGCCCGCTCGACGGAGAAATATTTTGAGAGCGCACAGGGTCGCAAGCGATTCTGTACAAGGTCTTCAACTAACAAGTCCATCGTTTGTCCTTCCGCACGCTCTGGCGCACCCAAAATTCGGATATTATTTCTGCGATCGTGTCCCTCGTAGTCCTCAAGCTTTACTTCCATTTCTGCTGCCCTGAGCTGGAGTTTTTTGACATCCAGTTCCAGCGATTTGGTCAATTTTTTTGAAAATGGAGATTGATTCTTCCGTTGCGTTTACTCGATCTCCCAAGTTTCTAAGATCCGCTAGTATTAATGTTACTTCGGTCGCAACCGTGTCAATTTTGTTTTCCAGTGCGGAGCGTACTCCTTGTATGGCCTCCATTATATCCTGCAGGGTAGGCTTCATCTCCCTGCTGCTTCATATCGGGCGCTGCACTCTTGTCTGCTGTGATCTCTGTTTTTGATTGCGCGTACTTGTCCATTTTCGTCTGGTGCGCAGATTTTGGCTTTTTCTTTGTTGCCTTTATGATCAACTACAGTTGAAGGCAAACAATATTTTTCCCCGCAGCGACACTTTACTTATCTCAGGTCTCCACGCATGGGTCCCACGCCAGAGTCACAAATCTCGAGACCGCATTTGTTGGATTCAGGAAGGGGGGGGGGCAGGGTTTTCCGGGACACCGTGGTTGCTGCCTATTCTTTACCCTCCTGCTCTTTTCAATCAAAATGGCTGCGTATTGGATATTTCCAGTCGGTTTTCTGTACTGTTGGCGCAGTCCCAGCTCGCGCAATACAACTGGCACCTCCTGCTGCCGGGTGTTGAATTTTATTTTAACTCTCGAACCCTCCCATGGGGGTTACAGACAGTGTTGGTCAGCTCTCGTATTCTTCAAAGGCCAGCACACTGCCAGCTGTACCGGTCACTGCCGCCTAACTCAGCCCCCACTGGTGAAAACTGATCTGCTCAATGAGGGAGGAGAAAGCTCCGGAGCCTGCATTCACTGTCCCCACCACGCGCCGCTATCATGTCCGACTCGCAGCTCCCTGAGACAATAAGCCAGGGGCTCCTCCAGGATCCTTCACAAGTCCTCTTCCTCACTCCACGCCCCCCAACACGGATGGTGCCGCGGCCGTGACGGGCCCCGGGTGTCACTCGATTCTGTGTCGCTCAGTCCATTCCCCGGAGTCTCCCCATTGCGCGGCTGCAGGAGGGTAGCAGGAGCGAGGGCGGGCCGACCGTTCACAAGCCCTCGCCCAGGACCCCTGAAGCCGCCACATCGATATCCGACGCTCACCTCCGCTCTGGCGCGGACAAAGCTCCCCATGCATACCGCGAGGCCCCGCAGTCAGCCGCAATCGATCTCCGAGGCAGCGGGGGCTCCCACCTCTTGAGCCACCTGTGCCCGGTGAGTTGGGGGTCACATGAGGCTCTTTATTCTTGGGTGGAACGGATGATTTTGTCGGATTTGCGGTGTTATTGGAGCTCGATCTTCGGAGCTCTACGTTGATGCGGCCATCATGTTAGCCAGTTGGCCACGCCCCCTGGAAGATGGAGCTTTTTGCCCTATAATTAAAGAGGTCCGTTTGATGCAGACCTAGTGGCAGCGTTCATTTATAGGGATTCTTATTATGAACAAAAATCGGGGCGCCTGCCAGAAAACAAGGGAATATGAGTGTTGCACAGTACAAAAATCATTGACAATACTAATAGGTCTGGCTTATGAATGAAAGTGCCTTTTGGGTTCTTGATGGGTGTAGGAAGCTGGCTCTGTATATTCTATACCAAAGTAAGGTATTGTGTGCACAGAGTCCAGGGGATCCCCAAAGGCTTACAGAGGTAAAAGTAGATAATACTTTACTCTCTATTTGTGGTAGTGTGGGTGAGCAGTAAGGCTTTATCAGAGGGTAGTGTTAAGCATCTATTGTACACACTTGGGCAAGAAATGAATTCACACACTCAAAGACTGAACTCTGACCAATTGTTTTGTATAAAAATATTTCTTTGTTGTATTTTATTTTTAGAACCAAGCCAGACTTGGTGCAGGTGAGTAAAATAATACTTTTCTCATTTAGTACAGTTGAATGTAGTTACAGGTAGGTAAAATGTTCAGAAACAGTTGAATTTACTTTTGAGTTACTTTGCGATTACTTTTTAGATTACTTTTCAGATAACTTTTTCTACTCCGTGTGATATGCCTAGATATCACACTGGGACATTTCTTAAATAAAAGCTAAGTAAGTTGGTTTTTGTAAACACACAGTGTCTTAAGTTCGCATACAATTTCCATCTCCACACTTCGAACTTTTTTCACACAAAAGTAGCCAATACAATCCCATGGGAGGAAATTAAGTTATCGGTTTAATGGTAAGTACTTGGTTGTGGGAGTTGGGTTTCTGGGGTTAGAACCAGGGTTTTCTCCAGAGTCAAGGATGCACTCAAAAAGCACCCTCAGCGGCACCGGGTGCAGAGTGCTGAAGCCCAATGTTATCCAATGGGGGGGTGAGGGGCCTCCGGTTGGTGGCTGCTCACAGGCACGCCACTTGGATTTGGGAGCAAAGCTCCTAGGGTCTAGTTCGGGGCAAAGTGGGATACAGGATAGCATGCAATGTGCACCCACAGTGGCACTGGGGTGGTCGGGTGCAGGGTGGTGATTTGGCGTCGGGTGCCCTGTTGTTTTCAGTGGGAGTTTTGGGTTTTGGCTGCAGGCTCGGTCCAGGAAGTCTTCTGGGAGGAACCAACAGCAGGGCAGGTAAGTTGGAAGGCTCTGCGACGTAGGTGCACCTCAGGTCCTCTTCTCCAGGGCGCAGGATGCCCAGATGCTAGGTGCAGGGGTGCCTAGTGAGGTCGGATTTCACCCTACCGGGCTTCTCGTGGTTGGGGTGGGTGGGGTCTCGGTGCAGAGGCTGCAGGCGACGTCGGGGAGTCCTGGAGGGGGTCAACCCATGGTGTACTCAAACTCTGGAGTGCTGCAGGACCTCGCTGGGACCGGTGGCCATAGGTGTCGGGTGCAGTGGTGGTTCCAGGCGTCGTGTTTCTTTGTCCTCAGCAGCCTCAGAGTCTTTCTTCGGTGATTCTTTTGAACAAACCTGCTGTTCACAGGAGATCCGGTCTTTGTTGAAGGCAGTCAGTCCTCCCAGGGGTTCTGGAGGTCGCTGGCTGCAGGACAAGGCTATTGTTGGCGCAGGATCTCTGGAAACTGGGTGGATGGGTGTGTGTGTGTGTGTGTGTGTTAGTTAATTAGTTTAGGTACAGAACCTCTAATGATGGCACAGTATGGCATGGCACACAGGTATGTGTGAGACATAGTTGGTAGACTGTCTACCAACTATGTCTCACATTGTATGATTTTCCCGCCCAACGTTTAGATTGCACCCAAAGACAACTAGTTAAAGCTACTAAATATAGGAAAAATGAAGATGGGACATTTCAAACCAAGAGTAACTACGATCACCATGGGATAGTGGTTTCCGGTTGACAGTGACGATCATTTAGCATGGAATCACATGAAGGACATGGCATTTTAAACAACTTGTTATTTCGCTTATTCACATAAGGAAACGGACAGTTTGCTTATTAATACAATCCCAGAGAAATGGCATTGCTCCGTATTACTGTCTTTGACGCGCATAGCATGTTTATAATTAAGTTGCAGTGGTGATGTTGAAGCAACGTGAAGTCACTTTGGGTTCTGGGAAGCTTAGAATCCAGGATGGGTATCCAAACATAGGCATGTTGGGAAATGTAGTATGCAAGAGGAGTCAGTGGGAGGGATTATGGCTGGCGTGAAAACATGAAGCGGGTGTTTGTTTCCAACAAACACTACAGGCTGAATCACCTGTAGCTAGTTGGGAGGGGCTATACAAAGATCGAGTGGTGCTCGTAGCAGTAGATTTAGTCACTTTTTAAGAACGGAATCCGCGTGCTTTTAATCCGATGGTGGATCAACGGTCCACAATCAGTACGGAATGCTGTTAATATATTATTCACGGTAAGCGCACTTTAGGGTTTTGTTGCAAAGGGAACGGTTTCCTTAAAGTAAGGGATTTATCAGCTGAAGCAGTGGTACCTTTGTTTTAGTTAAACGTGGGGTTTAAAAGGAGAAAGTTGTCGCACGTTTAACAATAACTGCTTTTGCGTGGAGACACCATGAGTGGCATAAAACATTGGTTGGTTATAAACATATGTTGCAGTTTTTGGAAATATATTGCACTTGCACTGTAATAGAATATTTACACTGAGCATGCAGTTGTAACAAGTTTGTTAATTGAGGGAGGTGTGGAATAACCATGCTGATGGTCTTTTTATGAATTTTCTTTTGTATTTTAGATGCCCCTGACGAAGGGATCATTCCCGAAATGCATTGGGCATTTTTAAATTGTGACATACGGAAATGTTTACTCTCCCATGCTACTGAAAAAGTTGAGAAGAATTATTGGAATGAGTAAAACGGATTGAAAATTGTTGTGAAAAAGATGTTAAGATACAGAATAAATAGTAGATGAACTGAAAGATGATATTGATACTTTGATTCATTCGCATACACGGCTGTGCAGCTTGTATGGGGACCAGATCAGGTTCCCTTCTTTTTCAACACAGGTATGTGTGCCATGTCGACTCCTCACTTTTCTCTGCACCAAAACACGCAGGTGTGTGTGTTAGTGTACAGAACCTCTGAGGGTGGCACAATATGTGCTGCAGCCCTTTGAGGCCTTCCCTGGTCACAGTGCCCTTGGTACCCATGGTACCTTTTACAAGGTACTCGCATGTGACCAGAGAGGTGCCAATTGGGGGTACAAAGGTACAGTTTTGGGAAAGAACACAGGCCCTGGGAACCTGATTGGCAGGGATCCAGGGCACATCAAGTCAAGGTGCATCAGAAATCTGGCAAAAAGTGGGGGGGGGGTTACTGCAACATAAACCCACTTTCCTACAATGGGTTTAGGTACTCAGTAAGTCATCATACAATCACCCTTACTCACTGTTGCACTCATACATACATCCACTGACTCCTTGTTTCATTCACCCTCTGGCACAACCATGGTAAAACACACAAATTCAACAACTTGTGCAAGATAAAAGAATATAGGTAGAAAAAAGAAAACCTGCTGCTGTCCCAACACAGTGGGCATCTGCGTCAATTGCGAAACTAAACATAGCAGCTGGTGTCTGACTTGTACATAGTTTATTGTTGTTTTAAAGTTCCAGCATGGCTGTCACATTTAGAACGAACATGTTGGCCATCTTGTGGTGGTAAAACAATGACACATTCCGGGCAACAACAGGTATTCCTTACAAAGGTGAAATCTGAGATTTCTTATAATAAAATACTTAAATGCAGGTTTTAACATGGTGGCGAACCACCAATCTGTATTGAAATGCCTGTTGGCTTTACCATATGTTTCACATAGTAAATAACTTTTGTCATAACTTTTGTTAATAAACAGATTGGACCTGTGGCATCTGGCATACCTTTTCCCAGCACACCAATCAGGCCAATAGCTGTTATCATTGGCTTGTCACTATAACCAACACAGGCCTACTGTACAGAGCTTAATCTTTCCAATAAGACAACTGTCAGGTGTATAGTCATAACAATATAGTTGTAAAAGCAAAATTACTATCTCTCTTAAGAGGGTCTAATAAGGCTTCTCAAAATTCAATCTGCTATACCCATGGTTTTTCAGAGGGGGTAACCAACCCAAAAACCCTTGCCTACTATGGTAATCTATGAGATTCCATGTAGAGAAATACCTATCCGTAGGCTTTAATGCAGAGTAATAACAATCCACCCATAAATGCCTATTGACTTTAACATATGCTTTTCACAGTCAACATATCAAGCCTACTGCCTTTATTTTAATTTTCCATAATAACCACACCTCTAAAATTTATCATTGACTTGTTGCCATAACCATGTCAGACCTATTATGTAAGGCAGAGGTCTTCAAACTTTTTTGGTCTGAGCCATCCCTAAGCAAAATGTTTTGAAGTTGGGGCCCCCCTCCAAAACTATATGACAAGGATTTGGGGAGTGGGGGGGGGGGATGATCACAGGAGGCAGGGATCCTGAGATCATTTCAGGGATGCTTTTCTTTAGCTCGTAATCCATACTAAATGTAGGATTTACAAAAAAAGCAACTGCATCAAACAAGAACAGAATTGACCACAAACACTACAGCCCATAATTGGGGTGCTGTGGGCCCCAATACACCAACTGCTGCACAAATGATGGCTGTAGTCCTGAGAAGCAGGCTATTTCCTCTTCTTTCACTCCTTCATCACCATGTCTGACCATCACTATAATCTTAAAACAAGTCCAGTCTCTTTTTGAAAGAAAATGAGCTACTGCATGCTTCCCCCGTTATTTGCGCCAAAGGGGCCGTCTGCCCTAATGCTAGCAAGGAAAATTAGCCCCCAAGCCCAATTTCTATTGTAAAACATTCAGAATTGTGATGCAGTGGGCCACTTGGTGAAAGTGTCACTGCACCTGTTTCACTAACAATAGCTGCTGTCTTGTTAACAACATGGAATCCCATCTCACACCAACCCTCTTCCCTCCAATCCCTCATCACCCTCTCCCTCTCATCTCTCTGATGCCCAAATCAAGGTGTCGCCTCTGTTTAATTTTTCCCCTCCCTTGGGTCATGCTCCAAGGCTCAAAGAAACACTGGCACAGGAAGTATGCCCTAGACCTCTTATGCAGCTGCAGCATCAATGATACCTACAGCTCTGCAAAGCAGTCTGTCTACTTTGCCCACTCAGCCGGACCATTACTTATAGTCAGATGCCCAAGCAGGCTTTTTGCAAAAAATAACCACACACATAGCACATTTAGCCCCCTCGTCCCGTTGCTTGGGTCCTGTTTCGTGCAGAACAATGGTGCCCTGGGCCCTAATGCTAGCAAGAAAATGCACCCTGTGTTTTTTCATAGCAAGACTGCCATAACTGAGATCTATTGCCCACGCAGACTGTGTCTGGAGGAGGCTCCTGTGCTGCAAAACACAGATTGATAACTAAAGAAGAAACATGCCTTCTCACCAAGGTGCCCACTACCTGAAAGAAATGTGTGCAATGGTTGGAGCCAGTGTAGGCTTTAATTAATAGTCACTCAGTTTCATGGTGACAAATATTTATTCTTTTTGAGCGGTAATATATGTGTCCATTAACTGGAGTTCATCCTTTTAATGGGCATATATAAAAATATTTACAATAGATATAGTCTGGATTATTAACACTAAAATGTATATTTTTTAAGCACTTGTTTTTTCTTAAAGAGTATTTTGCAGCAGTCTGTTTCATATAGTGTAATACAATTTTAAAACAATGACATTCACAGTGCTTTCTGCCACAGACTGGGACCTCATAGCACTATAAGCAAGTCACTATTCCTCACTGCACCAATCCGGATTTAATTCTGTGACTCTGGTCCCACACAAAGACATCTGCAGTGATCACATAAGCTAACTGAGGTTTCATAAGGTAAAAGGGTATATTTCCTTTTGACTAGTTTAACTTGAATATATTTTTATTTGAGGCGTGTGCGTCTTTAGTTTAAAACTGTTTTTATTATTTTATAAATCCAAACATAACAATCCTACATTAGCGATTCAAAGTTATACTTTACATCCGTCTTCAGTTCCTGGGCCCCCATTTGTTCCTGTAATGAGACTTTCTTGCTTTTCAATCTAAGACAATGTAAGTCCCTGCACAGTCGGCATCAGGATGTACACATTCTCAATTCACTGAGTGCATAGCACCTTACCTAGCACATTATCTATTTAGCAATATAGGCCTTAGAATACGCAACAGACCATCGCATTCAAACTCCCTCCCCCCCTCCCTCTGCCTCCGGTGTGTCCAAACTTCTAGGCTCTTAGTCTAATATAAATACCAGTTCCTTCAATTCACGTGTCGGGATAATGTGTGGGACAATACCTGCTGCACTCAGTACCTCTCGCATGACCCCATGCACCCACCTCAGGGTTAGGCCCTTGCTGCCGGCTCTGCTCCGTGAGCGATCAGGGGGAGCCCACTAGATCTTCCCCAGCCAGGTCCGCCTCCGAGTCAGTGTCAGGGTTTGTAGTGCTATCACTAGGGCCTCCCATGCTCTTGCTGCTTCCCTCGCCCCCTCATTGTTAGTACGTATAGCCTGTTGCAATCTAACTGTACCCTCGCTTTTGGCCCATTTAAGTAACTCCGACTTCCACTTCCCCATGGTAGGTCCTCGACGCGACTTCCATTGGGCCGTGATCTCTCTCTTAGCTAAGAGCAGGCCTAGGTCTAGAAACTTGCTCGTAGTTTTCGTCTTAGGTGTATGCGAAAACCAATGTAGTATACAGGTACCCAAGGCGTGTGCGTCTTTATTACAAATATAAGTACATCTTTAAAAATAGAACATAATTTAGATATTACGTTTTACAAAATGTAATGTACAGGGTTGCTTATACTAAGATGTATTTTCTATGACAAACCAGATGTCTCTACCTGCATAGCCTCAGAGTCCTTTTACAATGGTCATTGTGGTGCAGTAATTGTGTGCAGGACAAGTGACCATCATGTCTTTCAATGCTCCAAAGAGCATACTAGGTGACAAATGCCATCAGTTTACCACTCTCCTGCCTGCAATCTCCACACTTGAAAACAAATCGGATACGTTGAGAGCGCTTTATCCTCACCAGCTCCAAAATACAAACATGCAGCTGTAAGTCCTGTGAGGTTGCACTTGTACAAAGTTTATTTTCCGCAAAAAAGAAAAATCCTTGTTTGTTGAGCCTCCCAACAAGTAATTATTAAAGACTTGATTCAAACTCCTCTTCAGTAACAGCTTATAAACCATACAAAGTATTTTGGTTTGGTGGCAAGTGTTCACAATCCTCAAAGATGTGCAATGGCTATATAAAAAGCATTTTCTCTGGATAAAACCTGCTTTAATGTTAGACATTCTGAATTAGTGAGTGGCAGTCTGCCCATTTTCTCTAGTCACTAGTCAGATTGCAGCCAAAGATTTCCTGTGATGCATAGATCATGGTCAGGAAGCAATCTTCATCCTTGTGATCCCGATACACTTTTCACATTGTGGGAGACACGGACGGTAAGGTCTTGTTGTTCACCGTAAAGCAAAAAGCCTGTGTTGTGGATCACGCCATCGGCCTCAAACAATGGTCTTAAATTTTGTCATGGTCAGCTCTTCGTGAACAAGAAATGTCCTTTTGTCCAATATAGGCAAGTACTTTTCCCTTTGATACCTTTGATGACCACCGACACTTAGGATGTAAACTTTCTGTTTATATCACCCACCTCACCTTTCCGAGTTGCTAAACACTTCAACTAAGGTTTAGTTTCTCTGCAGACTTTCCATTCCCTTCCCCAACAGGTTTACACTGTTGACTGCTGACCACAGCACTACACCACACCCTCAAGGCCTAATTGGCAGATAATTGATGATTTTTCCTCGATGTGTGTGCATGTTTTTATATGCCGTTTTTCAAAGGTGAACAGAATACAATGAAATGCATTTTTTTCTTCTTAGCCAAGTCTTTGACTTCACACTCACTGGCCTCCCGGGTGCTACCGTCCGCTCACTGTTTTATGGCATTAAACTGCTGCATGTAAATGAAGGCAGCCTAGAATCGCGCCTTTTGTGCTTGCAGGCTGTCTTCATTTACATGTAATTGCAGGCCTATTTGCTCCCCCCTAGCAGCACATCCACGCCCCCCCCCCCCCGGGGGGGCGAGCCTCACAGTTTGAAGACCTCTGATGTAAGGCATGAGCTTTCCCTCAAGGCATCCATCAGGTATACCGTAATAAAATTACAAATATGTACACCAGAACTCTTGCCTATTACAATGATCTACCTACAAGCTTGAGCACAGTGTGATAATCTATCCTTAATGGTCCATAGACACCAAAACCAATGCAGGCCTTTTCAGCTGCACATAAACTGGCAACC
Organism: Calotriton arnoldi; assembly: GCA_963921515.1. Classification (NCBI taxonomy): domain Eukaryota; kingdom Metazoa; phylum Chordata; class Amphibia; order Caudata; family Salamandridae; genus Calotriton; species Calotriton arnoldi. The sequence goes on from CAWUFW010000399.1 coordinate 816,916, forward strand.
ATCATGCGCACAGTTATAGAATCGCAAATCTGTAGAAAAATGCAGTTGGCAAACCAATATATAACTCCTCTCAATAGGGCTTACCAGAATAATCACAGTGAAAACCGTATGGATTCGTCAGAGTGGGTGGCCACCACCAAAACTTTTTGCCTACTATGGTAATCTGTGAGATTACCTTTAACAAAATACCTGTGTATAGCTGTAACACAATGCATTAATAATCCACTGTTAAAGACCTACTGGCTTTAATAAATACTTTTCACAATAAATAAGCTAGGCTACTGCCTTTGTCATAACTTTTCATAATACGCAGGTCAGACCTATGGCATCGGACATGCACTACCTCTGTCAGCATACAGCTTGTCTCCTTAACCAACTCAGGCTTACTATTTTGAGTGTAAACATTCCCCACAAAGCTACCATCAGGCACACCATCATAAAATTACATAGATATGACAAATTAAGGTTGGCTAGCCAATTAGTCTCTCTCCCCTAAGAGGGCCTAACCAGGATTCTTGCAGGACAAATCTTCTGCACCCACTGTTTGTCACAGGGGGTAACCAACACCGAAACTGCTACAGTAATCTGAGATTCCATGTAAAACATTCTTCTCTACAGGCTTTGTTTACACAGTAAAAATAATCAACCCTTAAATGCATTGATGTCAACATATGCTTTTCACAATAAATAATTCACGGCTACTGCCTTTATTAACATTTCTTAATAAACAGATCAGGCCTATTGCCATGATCATTGGCTTGCCACCATAGGCAACTCATTCCTGCTGATATTGAGTATCCGCTTTGCTGTAAACTTAAAAGTTCAATACAAGCACTTTTTTCAGTGGAAGCACACAACTTCGGCCCAATGAAATCCTGTATTCAGAAGCCAACATGTGGGTGGGGCCTAATCCCTTCTCTCAGTAGTACCTTGAAAGTTCTGTTTTTTGTTGATCACTTAAGGTTAACGAAAGCTGCGCAGTCCAGCGAGAACTGCTATTCTGTGTATAAAAGGTGAAACTGGGACAGTTTAGCTTTCAGCATGCGTCCCTAACGACACAGGCAAAGCAACACTCTGGTGGATAAAGAACACAAAGATAAATGTCTTTTGAGTTTATCAGTCCAGAGCAAATGTTTTTAGGTCGAGCCTGGGCAGCGCATGCGCTGCTCTTCGAGGCATGCTGTATTGGAGTATGGACTTGAAGCCCCACCCACTCTCCGCCCATATTTTTCATTGGCTTGTGTCATTGTCCTGTGTAAACGCTGGCTTCTGATTTGTTAATAGGCTTGTTAGTCCCTCCTTAGTACCACCTTGTCTTCATTTGTAACCTCCCATGAGGACACCCCCTTTTACATGTATTGTTGCTCCGTAGGCTTTAATTACAGACTCCGAGCACTATTTCATTTAATGCAGCAGGCAGGAAGCTCTCTGCAACGCTTTATTTTTTTTACCTAGCATGACACGCGATGCTGATAGTGCAGCTGTGCCTTTACTTGCAGCGCAAAACGCGGCCCCATGTTTTTGGTTTTTTTTACTATTTTTTTTTTAATTGCCCCATGCCGCACTTACACTTAAATGTCGATCGCACCCCTTTTCTTAGACGAGCCGTGTCTTAAGAAAGGGGTGTGACCGCCATTAAAATGAAAGTCCGTTATGGGGCTGTTTTACAAAAAAAAGCATTTGTTTGTCAACTCGGCAAACAAATGCTTTTTTTTGTAAAAGCGCCCCATACCGCGCTTTCAATTCAATGGTGGCCACACCCCTTTCTTTAGACACGACTCGTCTAAAGAAAGGGGCGCGGTCAACATTAAAGTTAAAGTGCCGCATGGGCGTGTTTACAAACTAGCATTTGTACTGCAATAGGTGTCGCATTTATGAAACTCTCGTAAATGCGAGACCTATTGCATTGCAAAGTCTTGACCCGCCCCCCCCCCCCCCCGCACAATCAGCGATGATTGATTGTTGTCAAAGTTTTTTCCAATATTTGCTCGATGGGTCTTTGGACACCTGTCCATTTATGATGTTTCAGGTTTCAATTTTTAATGTAAAACTAAATGCATTTCTACTTTAAAAGTTCAGAGCATGGAATGTAAATAAGTGGTGAAATCCTATTTTGCTAGTGTAATAATGCCTTTAGGTGATGGCATACGTTGCATTTTTTGTCAAATTCTGTTTATTGAGTTTAATGCTTAGAGTACACATACGTTGCATTTTAAAAATAAAATACTTTGCTTTATGATTACTCCCATGTGTTTCTCAAGTTTCTTTGAATTCTGTTATAGATTTTACTGCAGAAACTCCATCTTGTAGATGTTAGATGCTTTTACCACTTTTCCTGTTAAAACTTTCTTTTGTTATTCTTCTACCCCCTCCCCAGCAAGTCTTATTGTGACCCTTGTTGGAGAGCAACACCATCCACTACAATACCACCCCCTTCAATGTATTTAAAGTAATAATTGATAATAAAATTATCACTAATGCAGGTGTCACCTGAAAATAAATTGTCTCTAGGCATTCCAGTCATTTATCAACCTGGGAAGGATTAAAGTTTGAGTCATGCGCGCCTGGATTTGTACCTGTAAACTTTAAGGATTGGGCTCTGACAGCTATTATACCCCTTGGGCATTTTAAATTCCAATTCCATATTCTAAAGTTTTATGGAAGGCAGACCTCTTTTTGTTAACAGCTGGTTACTCTATGCAACTGTGGTTTTTATTTAGCATTATTTGCCTGGTTACACAGGCATTGAAAAGTAATTGCTGCAAGTGTGATTTTTTTTTTTTTTTTGCATGGTGATTCTTCAGTGGGTTTAAATGAAAGCGAATGTGGGTTATGGAAGAACGATGATGGGTTCAACCCAGATCTGTGACTGGGGGTGAGTGTCTGAAAAGTTTCAGCACTCTGTCCATCATCTCCTTGGGTTTGCTTGGTTATGGAAGGCATTCATGTCGACAGCTTGTGTGGAATTGGACTTCAACAACTGCCACATTCAGTGTGTTGCTACAGTTGTGGAATTGGCCTTTACAAGCCATTCTAGTGTGTCCCACCCTGTGCTAAAATGCGTGCTCATACGCAGGGTGCCGTGTGTTGGAATGGTTTTTAGTTTTACTTTACACATGCATGCAGAGGAGCTGACATCTTGCAGTGGTTTTGACAAAGTATATCACAAGCCATTACAAGATGGCTGCATGTTTATCTTCACATACACACAAGCATGTTTTTTGTTATATAGCCAATAGCTCTGCATCCAACGCCAGACCTAATGGCTTTGCCAGTGCTTGTTTCTTTTTTCCTTTTTTAGATTAAGGGCCTGAGTTAGATGTTGGTGGACGAGTTACACCGTCTCAACGGTGTCTGATATCCCATCCGCAGAAATGTAACTCCCAATATATCCTGTGAGATTTATATTTCGGCAGGCGGGATATCAGTCACCGTTTTGATGGAGTAACCTGTCCGTGACTGCTAAATCAGGCCGTTCGTATTTTTGGCTATCATTTAGGGAGTTTTCCACTGAATTTAAATGGATGTGGATTAGCATAACTGCTTTTTTTAAGGGGAGGATGTGGTCTGATAGCTAAATTTCAGACTTTAGACGTAAAGACTTGATATTGATTTTATGCATCTCTCTTCATCCTTTCCATTGTGTGCTATAAATGTAACTCGTTTGTTGTGAGGCAATGCAGAAGCCATGGCTTGATCAAAGTACCTGTCTCTCGTTTCATGATTCCAGATCTCTCAAATTGCCAAATCTTAACCGAGCTTTTCAGTAAAGCGCACCACAGAAAAGATGGCTCATTGGCCTCTAGATTCTGCATACCAGAATTCGTGTTTCGTGGGCTAGCAGCTTCCTGGCATATACTGCCAAACCTGCACACTAACGTTTCTCTGGGAATTAACAGCGCATGAGATAGATCAAACAACGGAGTCTGGAAAGTACATCCAAATGGCATTTTCTGTCCCTGGGGAGAGAGTTGGAAGAGAAAAAAAAAAATTCAGGAAGGGAAAAAGGAGAGTAGAAGGATGGAAAGGGAAGGTGACACTTAAATGGGAAGATGATATAAAATGATGAGTGGAAAGAGGATAATGTTATAGAAAGAGGGATAGGCAAAAGCGAAGACTGTAAAGGGGGAGCGAGAGAGTGAAGAATAATGTTAAATGAGAGAGAAGTAATGAAGGGAACATAGGTAAGGGAAGTCTTCAATCAGAGCTTGAGTAGAATGGGAAGAGAGCAGGGGAGAGAACGAGGTAAAAAGGTAGGGGCAGACGGAAAGGATTAAAAGATGAATTTAGAAAGCGAGAGGGAATTTAGGTGTGGGGGAAGCTCTTTTGTTTTCATTTTTTTAATTTACTGATCCATCCAGAACCGGTAAACAAAAAAATGGCACCAGGTCATGTCATAGGATCTGTGTGGTGAGGCAGGCATGTGCTTACAAAATGATGCTGCATCGTCAGTGCGTTTTTCTTCTTCTTTTTGGCAATGCTTTTTGCCAATGTTGTATAGTAAAAAACAATGGCAAAACCAGTGGGCCACAAAGGTGAGACCTATTTGTTTTTGCCTATGCTTGTTTTAAATGTGAACCACACAGTATCTCTCCCTACATAGAATCACATGCCAGAGCACATCAGCCCCCTCCAAGATCTCACGGAAGGTTGGATGGCGCAGAAAGTTCAAGGAGAATGATACCGTTGTTAAACGTTCATTGGTGGTAAAAGTGTTTTCATGATGTCTTTAGGCTCTACTGTAATATTTTTAGCTGTATTAATTAATAGAATTATGTAGAGCCTCAAATTCGCAATCAAGTATTGGCAAGCCACTGCAGACGTACACGACGTGAAGAGTGATTTTTCCGCCCACTGCCTTCCTGCAGCGAGTTGTGCTCTCATGCGTGGGCATTTCCAGTTGTCTGAAACACCGGACTGCGGCCCGCAATGAATTATAGCGAGTCCATATAAAGCCGCAGTCCTCCATCTTTGTTGCACCTTGCCGCAAAGTCATTTTCAGTTTGCTGATAGATGATGGTTAACTACACGGATCGGTGACTAGGTCTTGCGTGTCTGTTGTCCTCGGTGCTATCTATCATCGCTTGGCGTTTTTTCTGTGTGAGAAACTCTTGACAACAGCCTGCAATGAAGCTTTGACGTTATCAGTGTTTACAGTAAACCATATCTTCATTGGAAGTTTGTGAACTCCCTCTACGACGGAGTATTCCTCCCTCTCGTGCCCGCGATGCAGCTCTGTGGTTTGGCTTCTGTGAGCTTGTATTGAGCTCTGATGTGATTACCCCTCGGTTTGGTAGTAAGAAACAAAAGCTTCAGGTCAATGTCACTGTAGAGAGTCACCCGGGCTCTACTACACATTGTTGCAACCTCACACATGCATACACCCCTCGGGGCGGGCTCGACCCGAGGGGATAAATAAACGGCGGAAGACCGCTCGGGGTCTTCGCGCCAACCTTCACCTAACCACTGTGTACGTGTGCTCTATTGCGCGGAGTGCAGCCGCGGCCTAGCGCCTTCCTGCTCCCCCATCACACTGGCGACGAGGCCGGTCGGACCGGCACGCGTCCGCTCTCCACCCGTTGTGGCTGCCGACGAGCTGCGGAGCCCGCCCGCATCGACGCGCACTGCCGCCTACCTGCCGGTGGCGCCCGCCCACGCGTCTCCTGGCCGGAGTTTGGAGCGCGTTCAGCTGGCGGCGCCTGTCTGTGCGGCTGGTGGCTGTTCCTGCCGCTGCTGCCTGCGCCCGCCCACACGTTTTCCGAGGCCTCGGGAACACGTTCAGCTGGCGGCGCTGACTCTGGCAGCAGCGCGAGTAAGGGTGAGTGAGCACGTGGCGCTCCTGAGCGCGAGCGACGCTCGGCCCCACCCCCGCTGGGTTCTCCCCGTCCCTGCAAGGCCCCAGTGCTGCCCCGAGGGTCGCCTGCTGGAACAAAAAAAGTCATCAATCAAAAAAAAAAAAAAGAGAAAGAAGGAAAGAAGAGGGGGACAAGAGGAGGAAGCAGGGGAAGAGACACCACCTGGGCAAGGTGAGAAGGAGGTGGCAGTGAAGTGGCCCACAGACACGGCAAGGCCCAGGGCAGGCCTGTACACTGACCGATCCCTGTCCTCCACCGGGTGCAGTGCCCTGCCCCTGCGCGCAGACCACGAGAGGGGCGGAACACGAGGGATGTCCTTCAGGCCTACAAGAGGCAGGGAGTAAAGCGCGCCCAAGATGAGCAACACTCAGGCGGGCACGGCTGGCCCACAGGCTGGAGCTCAAGGCCAAGTCAGAGGCCCTGACGCGCCGATCCCAGGGCACCACCACACTGCGATTGCTCCCCTGCCGCCATTCAGCGAAATCAAAGATCCTGCCACGGCCGCGCCACGATGGCGGGCATGGGTAGGACGACTCAACCACTACTTCAAAGGAACAAGAGAAGCAGACAGCACGGTCAAGCGGTCACTCCTCATCTACTATGGGGGCCCCGAAATCTATGACCTCTTCGAGACCCTCCCGAACACCGGAACGGAAGACGACTACGATGCTGCAGTCCGGGCACTCGACAGACATTTCGACCCACAACTGAACCCTGATTTCGAAAAGTTCAAGTTCCGAAGGGCCGCCCAGACAGACTCGGAGTCGGTCGATATGTTCTATGCGAAGCTGCGCAAGCTGCCCAGCACGTGCGCATTCGTGGCCCCGCAGACAGAAATCGGGGATCACATCATCCTGGGCTGCCGCTCCAAGCTTCTACGCAAACTCATATTGCGACAACCAGGAATCTCGCTGGACGAGATCCTTGTCTTGGCCCGCTCACACGAGTTATCAGACGTCCGGGCCGAAGCCATGGAAGCGGCATTACACATGCCCGTGGCCGCCATGTGTGCCCCGAGACACCAAGCCGTCAAGGAAGAGAGGGTGGACGCCATCCAGAGACGCCCGGCCCCGATCCGGCGAGCGCAGACACCGCCGCGTAGTGGCCAGTGCGGATACTGTGGAGATGACCATGCCAGAACAGCAGTCTGTGGGGCGAAAGGCAAGACCTGTTCCAAGTGCGGGAGGCTCAATCACTACGCCAGGGTGTGCCGGGGAGGACTATTCCGCCAGGGCCCGTCAAGACAGAGGAGCATCTCGCAACGTGTCCAGCAGGTATCCCTGGAAGACTCTCCTCCACTCGAAGATGCCAGTCAAGTGTGGGAGGATGAGGACGATGACGTGTTTGTGGTCTCGTATGCCAGCAGAGCAGATCGACGGCGAAGGCCTCCCCCGATGTGCTCGGTAACAGTGGAGGGCATGGCCGTGCTCGCCTTAATTGACACCGGCGCCTCAGTCAATGTCATGGACTCTGAGCAATATGATCGCCTGTCACCAAGACCCCCACTCGCACCATCCACAGCCAGAATATATGTGTATGGAGGAACCGACCCACTACCGCTGAGGGGAGTCATACAAGCCAAAGTAGCCAGCGGCACATGTATCACGGACACACGATTCCACATAACCGAAGGACGAAAAGGAACACTGCTCAGCTGTCACACCGCGGAGGACCTTGGGCTTGTGTTTTTCGCGAATCAGATACACGAGTCGCACGCCGAGGCCATACTGAAGGAATTCCCGGCCCTCTTCACAGGTTTAGGGAAGCTCAAGGGCAAAAAGTTCAAGCTCCATATCGATCCAGCCGTCCGGCCAGTGGCGCTCCGACATAGGAGAGTACCGTTCAATCTGCGACCACAGGTCGAGGAAGAACTGAGAAAGCTAGAAGAGCTCGATGTCATTGAAAAGGTCTCAGGCCCCACGCCGTGGGTGTCCCCGTTGGTCGTGGCCCCAAAACCCAAACAGCCGGGGGCTATAAGGCTCTGCGTAGATATGCGCCTGCCTATAGTGGCAGTGAAACGGGAACGCCACATAACCCCGACCATGGAGGATATTGTGGCCGATCTCAATGGGGCCAAAAGGTTCTCCAAACTGGATCTAAACGCAGGATATCATCAGCTGGAGTTGGAACCAGGTAGTCGATACATCACCACGTTTTCAACCCACGTCGGCCTCCGGAGGTATAAGAGGCTCAGCTTCGGAATATCTTCGGCTGATGAAGTATTCCAAAACGCAGTCAGAGAGGTGTTGTCAGGACTTCAAGGGGTAATTAACCTGAGTGATGATATCCTCGTCTTCTCGAGCACGCTGGAGGAGCACCACAAGCATCTCCGCGCCACGTTGCAGAGGCTTGAGGAGTCAGGGCTGACGCTGCACAAGGCGAAATGCTCGTTCTATCAAGACACCGTCGAATTCTTTGGATATGTGTTCACACGGGAGGGGCTCCGGGTGGACCCGAAGAAGGCAGCCGCCATCCGAGCTCCCAGCACGCCGAAGAACCCCACGGAGGTGCGGAGCTTCCTCGGCATGGCCACATACTGCGGGCGATTCATCCCAAAGCTTGCCACCATGTCGGAACCCCTCAGGGTCCTCACCAAACACGGACAGCCATGGGAGCGGTCGCCTGCTGCTGCCAAGGCGTTTGCTGACATCAAAGAGGGTTTGCAGGACAGAACGGTCATGGCCTATTTCCATCCGAGGAAGCGAACCGAGTTGGTCGTGGATGCCAGCCCTGTGGGCCTATGAGCGGTGCTCCTGCAGGAACACGACCCCGAAGTCTGGAAACCCGTAGCCTACGCCAGTAAGGCTCTCACCGACACTGAGACCAGATATGCCCAAATCGAGCGGGAAGCTCTCGCCATCAAGTGGGCGTGTCAACACTTCCACCTATACCTGTGTGGCCAGGACTTCCAAGTGGTGACGGATCACAAACCTTTGGTCCCGCTCTTTGCTGGGTCAACACGGCTGGCACCCCCAAGAATCGAGCGGTGGGCCGTGCAGCTGCAGGCGTATCAATTCAAGGTTGTGTATCGACCTGGCGCTCACAACCCGGCTGACTACCTGTCACGTCACCCTGACCCGGAATCAACAAGGAACCAGTCCAATGAAGAGGATGACACAGAAGCGGTGGTAAGGATGGTGTCACAGCATGCATGCCCGAAGGCCATGACTCTGGAAGAAATCGGACAGGCCACCGCGGCAGACGGAACACTGGCCAGGGTAAAAGACGCCCTGGACGGAAACACCTGGGCCCGCTTCATGGATGGGAGCCGCATGCTACGACCGGAAGCGGCACAGGCCCGGCAGCAGCTCTGGAGGGTGCGTCATGAGCTCAGCGTGGGAGAGCAAGGCATTGTCCTGAGAGGGCATCTCGTCGTTATCCCGGAAGCCCTCCAGCAACGAATTCTGGGTCTGGCGCATGTGGGCCACCAGGGCATGGCAAAGACGAAGGCGAGGCTACGGCAGAAGGTTTGGTTTCCGGCCATGGATACCAAAGTGGAAGAGATGGTCAGGGGCTGCCATGAATGCACCATCACCGGAGGGGACCCCCCTCCAGCGCCGATAGTCACGGAGGATCCGGCCTAACTCCCATGGACTCAGGTCAGCATCGACTTTGGAAGCTTCCCAGACGGCCGTCACATGCTGGTCATGGTTGATTCGTTCTCGAAGTTTCCAGTCGTGGGGTCAACAGCGTTTCCTCACGTGAAGAGGGCTCTGGATAGAATCTTCGCTGTGCTGGGACTGCCGGAGGAAATCAAAGTCCGACAACGGACCCCCATTTCAGGGTCGGGAGTTCCAGGAATACATGGAAAGTAAAGCCATCCGAAACCGCAAGATCACGCCACTCTGGCCCCAAGCCAATGGGGAGGTGGAGCGGCTGATGAGGACTCTCAACAAAACACTGCGCAACGCGGTGGAACGTGAGGAGAATGCCGAAGCAGCGTTAGACCAGTTCCTCGGAGTGTACCGCCAGACTCCTCACAGCACCACCAAGTGTGCGCCCTCACACCTGTTGTTTCGGCGACCCCCGCGGGATAGCATCCCAGCAGACCCAACGTGGGTACCCCCAGAGAGAGACGATGAGGCCATTCAAGCCAGGAGGGAAACCACCAACCAGAAGGCCAGTGATGCCCGGAGGGCAAAAGAGCCCAGAATCTGCATCGGAGACAAGGTCGTGATCAAAGATCGACACCCCAGATGGAAATTTCGAACACCATTCGAGCCTGAGACATGGACAGTAATAGAGGTTCAGGGGACAATGGTCACGGCAAAGAAAGGACACCTCCAAGTCACCAGGAATGTATCGTGCTTCAAGCGGACCGTTGGGCGTGGCCACGACAGCGAAGAAGGAGACAGCGAGGTTTGCGGCCCGAGCACGTTGTCCCAGGAGTCTCCCTGGGCTGGTGGCCCCGTTTCAGGATGTGTACCGTCAGAAGACAGAAACACGATTGCTGTGCCTGAACAAGCGGGTTCAGAGGATGCTCAGGGCTTGCCAGTGGGTGCTCAGAGTGGCACTCGGGACGTCAACATCTCCCGGAGCCAGAGGTATGGTCTCCGGGCCAACCCGGTGCCGAGTCAAAGACTACGAGACTTTGTATATATGTCTCCGTGAGGAGAAGGGACTGTGGTTAGTTATAACTAAAAGAAGGAAGGGATGTAGAGAGTCACCCGGGCTCTACTACACATTGTTGCAACCTCACACACGCATACACCCCTCGGGGCGGGCTCGACCCGAGGGGATAAATAAACGGTGGAAGACCGCTCGGGGTCTTCGCGCCAACCTTCACCTAACCACTGTGTACGTGTGCTCTATTGCGCGGAGTGCAGCCGCGGCCTAGCGCCTTCCTGCTCCCCCATCACAGTCACTTGTCCTATAATAATTTAGCAGAGCGTTTATTTGCTTGGTTTCGGGTGAGACCACTTTTCTTTGTCAGGTGAATGTTAGAATTGTTTTCACTATATCAGTTCTGGTGTGTTAGATATGTGACTAAGTACACTATTAGAGTTGTATTATTTTAGACCAATAATTTTTTATTTAGCTTTTTTGTTTTTGATAACTTTTTTTTTTTCACTTTTACGTAGCCAAGATGTGTCTTTGCCAACATCGGAGCCCTTTACATCAATGAAGACATATATACAAAGGATAACATTTCAAACATGGCATGCAGAAATCTATACTATACTTGCTAACAAATCCAGACATAATAAGTACAGTGGTAATATGCCAATTAAGGTACGCATAAATCCTTTCCAATACTTATGCATATATAGGGTGTAAATGTGATTGAATGAATATATATGAATTTTTATATATATATATATATATATATATATATATATATATACACATATACACATATACACACATATATATGTGTTCAGCGAACAGATACTTCAGAATGAAGTGTCCTGGCTCTGTAGGGCAGAAACTGGTAAAAAAAACAGAAACTGGTAAAAAAAAACAGCCAACAGTGAAGTATCTTCTAGAGACTATGTTGTTATGGTGACAAACAGGTGAGTTTTTAATTGTTTCCTGACACTACTGTGGCTGCACTGGGCTTGAAGAGAAAGAGGCAGAGCATTCCATGTTGTAGACGTCATGACCGATAGAGGGCGACCTCCTCAGACACTGAGAATTGGAACACAGAGGGCGAGCAGAGTACCAGGAAAAAGAGGAGACTTGTATGTACCCAGTCCAGTTGCATAGATAATTGACGAAAAAGGGACAATGCCTTAAACAGACCTCTTTTTGCAATGGGCAGCCAGTGAAGTTGACAAAGGAGTTGAAAAGTAGGCGAGCTTCTGCTAAGTGTTTAAGTATGCCTCTGCATTTTGTACCACTTGTAATCTATGCGAACGATATTTAGGAAGGCCAAGTAACACAGTTATACACAGTAGACTAAAAGTTATCAGAGCTTGCATCAGACTTTTCCTGGAGGAAGAAGGAAGGAAAGAATTTTCCTAATAATACTTAAGAAACATGTTGTGGTTAAAGTATTGTGTCCTTCAGAAGAGAGCTTAGAGTTGAAAAGGATCCCCAAGTTCCGGGATTGCTGAGAAGGAATGGGGAGACTCTCACATGATTCCAGGAGTCCTTTGTTGGTGCTTACAGCAGGGTTGCAGAAGATGACCACTGCTGTTTTATCTCCATTTACTATCAGCGAATTGAGTTTGATCCACTCTGCCTCTTCTTTAAAGCATAATGAGAATTTTTGGACTACTTCCTTTGTGTCACCCAACCTCAGGATAAGTTTGGTATAATCGGCATAAGCATAGAACTTGAAACCGAAGGAGTATGAATTGGGCCAATTATACACCATATAGATTGAATAACATGGGACTGAAAGTGGATCCCTAAGGAATACCTGGATATACCCACTAAGTAAAAAGGGAAACAACGAATTTCATTGTACTTATATTGGCCACATTGTGAATTGCTGTGTTTTGAAAACACTCGAGCAGTCCCTCATTTGCCGTATGGTTTTCAGATGTTATGAAATAGATCAATGTGGAATGTGAAGGGCTCAGTAAGCAGTAGGGTGCTCTTGGTTCAATATAACAGTTGGATACAAGGGAAATTGTATTGGCATTGGCTATCCTTGCGTATCTCTCTTATGATAAACCTTAAAATACACCGATATTAGTTAAGTTGCAGAGTTTGAAAACTATTAATGGATTAAGTTTCTCTGTATTCGGGTAGTAAGTAGTTAAGAGAATTTTGGATTCTGAATATTCCATATGATGAAGAGGTGTCCAGCATACTCAAAACTGCAACCTCTGTCCTCTTACCGGCTAGTTGTTCTCTTGTTTTCAGTGCATCCGCCATCTTGTAGCAGAGAGTGATTACATGGATAGATATAGGTGAGCATGGAAATCCAAGCTGAAAATGCGGCTGGCTTTTTTTCATTTGGTATTTGAAAGTGATATATAATCATTACTTGCTAGCCCTAACTTCACCAGCGTAACCTCAATGCTATTTTAGTAGAGGCTTTGAACTGGGTTGGCGTGTAATTGCACACCATACACTAGCGAACTGCACTAAAACGCAGCCTAATCTCCACACGGTAAAAGCCATATATCTGTAATTTCCTTTTACGAGACACCAACAACAGGAGGGTGTGGTTGCATATTTCAGTGACCCTCGTTTTGTCAACTAATTGCCCCGAGCGTTTGGTGCATATTAAAATCAACTTCATTTTGCTAAAAACATGCAACTTGCATTGGGGGCATATTTTAATCAATTTCTGTTGCCCACAACTTGAGCATATCATTGTGTGCACACTTAAATCAACTTCATTTCCCTTAAAGTTTTTTTTTTTGTCCTGATTCACCATATGAAAAATAGCCCATATATTGACTCACTCAAGATATATTGTCCCTTTGCTTTGTCCCTTAATATTATGTCTCGTATGGAGTCACTAGAGGTCAGACTCATTTATGACATGCTCAGAGGTCCTAGAGTCCTTTACTGATATAAGCCCTGAACCGGTCCCTGCTTGCACCAAGGATCTAGATGTGACCATATTGTCAGCCTTACGTTGTCATGGCTTTTCATAGCCAGCTCAGAATAGTAATACACCCTAGCAAGCCATGTTTGCAAGGATGGATGTGAGGGTAGTATCCAGTTCTTGCAAACTTTCTCTTTGTCAAAAAGGGTCTGGTAAAACAGCAGTCTTTTTTCTGGCCTACTCAAGTGTACATATTTAACTTCTTCGGTGATACCAAAAAGGATTAGGGTAGGGCTTACCTTGATTTCCTGTCTGTAAACTTCAGACATAGTTTTAACTATTTAATTCCAGTGGTTTGCTAATGCTGGGCAACCCACAAACATATGGATGTCATTGGCTTGAATTTGGTTGCATTTCTTGTCTCTACCTTCTTGTTGTGTCAACATCTGGTAAATTATTTCTTGTAGTTCGATTATATTTCATGACTAGTGAAAAGGTGTTTTCTCCTGAGTAATGCAGATTTGATTGTTTTGTAAAGTATAGATACTTGCCATGATGTTCTTGGATCTCATTGTAGGCAACTCTCGGTCCCAGATCTTGTATAGTGCCAGCCATTTGTTGTTGTCTTTCTCTAGTAGGCCTGCATATATAAGTTCCACTTTCTTCCTCTTAAGGGTGGATGTTAAAGGGCCTCCTAAAAGTCTGAAGGAAAGCCTTGAGTCCACTTTTGTTGAGAACACCATGAGATTAATTGTAGGTACCCTAGTCTTGTTCAGGACCTCTTCGTTTGCCCATACAAAATCTCCTATGGGATTAACTTCCCATCTTCTTTGAGTTGTTCCCACCTCATTCTCCTTTCTTGAGCAAAGGTCTCAATAGTCTCTCAATATTTCTGGTGTTCCAGGGGAATACCAATTTGGCATTATTTGCCCTTATTATGGGATTCTCAGTATGTTTCTGACCGCATACTAAAGTCTTGCTACTGTATTTAAGACCAATGACAAGCTCAAAAGAAGTAAAAAGAAGAAATGAGGAGCTTAATGCCACAATGTGATTTGCCAAGGCTACTCCTATAGCGACCATGTACCCCACTTTTTCTTAAAACTTGTAGCTACTATTTTATCCTCTTGCTATCAGAAGAACTCAGAATCCTAGATTTTGTAGCACCCATATCAGGACTAACCTTGTCTGAGGTTTGGGATAGACACTCCTGTATATAGCAACCATCCAGTGCCACAGGATGGGAAAGCTGCCCTTACAATATCAATCAATCAATCAATGAGGGAATTGTAAGCGTGCTACTCACCCGTGAGGGTCTCAAGGCGTGGGGGGGGTCCGCAGATCTGTTTAGTCGAAGAGCCAGGTCTTTAGGGTCTTCCTGAAGGTGTTCAGGGAGGGGGCGCATCTGATGTCTGCCGGTAACTCGCTCCAGGTCTTGGCTGCAATGTGAGAGAAGGATCTTCCGCCTGCTCTGGCTCTGTGGATGCGCGGGGTTTCGGCCAGTGCGAGGTTGGAAGATCGGAGGTTTCTTTTGGGTACGTGGAAGTTGATTCTGTCGTTGAGGTATTTGGGTCTGTTGTTGTGTAGGCATTTGTAGGCGTGAGTGAGGATTTTGAAAGTGACTCTTTTCTCCACGGGGAGCCAGTGGAGACTTCGTAGGTGTTGGCTGATGTGTTCGTGTCGGGGGATGCCGAGGACGAGTCTGGCGGCGGTGTTCTGTATGGTCTGGAGTTTGCGGAGTAGGGACTTGTTGATGCCGGCGTAGAGTGCGTTTCCATAGTCCAGTCTGCTGGTGATGAGTGCGTGGGTGACTGTCTTCCTTGACTCAGGGGGGATCCACTTGAAGGTCTTGCGGAGGATGCGGCAGCTGGAGGTGACGGCGTTGACTTGTCAGTTCATGGTGAGTGATGAGTCTAGTACGATGCCGAGGTTCTTGGCGAGGTCTGAGGGGGTAGGTGGGCTTCCGAGGGCGGTCGGCCACCATGGTGCTGTCCCATGCAGAAGGGGTGATACCGAGGACGAGGACTTCTGTCTTCTCTGCGTTGAGCTTCAGGCAGCTGTTGGCCATCCAGACTGCGACGTCTTGCATTCCTTTCTGGAAGTTGAGTTTGGCAGTGGTGGGGTCTTTGGTGAGGGAGAGGATGAGCTGGGTGTCATCTGCGTAGGATACGATGTTGAGGCCGTGTTGTCGGACGATGGCTGCGAGGGGGGGCCATGTAAATGTTGAAGAGGGTGGGGCTCAGTGATGAACCCTGTGGGACTCCGCAGGTGATTTTCGTGGGGTCGGAGAGGAAGGGTGGGAGTCTGATCCTTTGGCTTCTTCCAGTGAGGAATGATCGGATCCAGTCCAGGGCTGTTCCTTGTATGCCTGCGTCGTGTAGTCTGGCGACTAGTGTGCGGTGGGAGTCGGTGTCGAAGGCCGCTGATAGGTCGAGTAGGATGAGGGCTGCAGCGTGGCCTTGGTCCAGGAGGGTGCGGATGTCGTCTGTGGCAGCGAGTAGGGCGGTCTCTGTGCTGTGGTTGCTTCGGAATCCGGATTGGGACTGGTCGAGGACGGCGTTCTCTTCAATGAATCGTGTCAGTTTCCTGTTTGACTGTTTTCTCTGCAACTTTGGCTGCGAAGAGGAGGAACGAGATGGGCCGATAGTTCTTGAGGTCGGTGGGGTCAACTGTGGGCTTCTTGAGCAGGGGTCTGACTTCTGCGCGCTTCCAGTCGTCTGGGAAGGTGCCTGTTTTGAAGGTGGTGTTGATGGTGCGTTGTAGTTTGGGTGCGATGGTGGCCGTGGCTCTGTGTTAGATGTGAGGGGTGCAGGGGTCGGTGGGGGCCCCCGAGTGGATGATTTTCATGGTCGAGGCGGTGTCTTCGGCCGTGATCGGTGTCCAGTTGGAGATGGTGGGCTGGCTGGTGTTTCTGGGGGGCGGGGAGCCGTCTGTGGCGCCTGGTGGATGGTCGATGAAGTTGTCGTAGAGGTTTTTGATCTTGAGGTGGAAATAGGTTCCAAGCTTGTCGCAGAGGTCTTGGGATGGGGTGATGTCTGTGGCTTCGCTGCGTGGATTGGTGAATTCCTGAATGACACTGAAAAGTTCCTTGGAGTTGGTGGAGTTGGCCAGGATTTTGTTGTGGATGAAGTTCCTCTTGGTGGCTCTGATCTGGTTGTGGTAGTCCGTCATGGCGTCCTTGTAGGTGGTGTGGTTTTCGGTTGTCTTGGTGTTTCTCCAGTTCTTCTCCAGGCATCTGCAGGTGCGTCTGGCTTCTTGGAGAGCGGTGGTGAACCAGGCGACTTTCCTGGGGCGTTGTCTGTCGGGGTTACTTAGCGGGGCGAGCTCGTCTGCGCAGTTGAAGATCCAGGTGTGGAGTTATCTGGCTGCGTCGTTTGCGTCGGGTGCCCCGGTGTGGTTGTTTCGGGTGAGGGTGGAGTTAAGTTGCTCGTCGATAACCTTGCTCCAGTTCCTTTGGGGTGGGCGTGGGGCTGGTTTGGGTGCCTTGGGTTTGTTGATAGCGAAGTGTACGCAGTGGTGGTCAGTCCATGGCAGCTGCGTTGTGTGGCTGAATTGGACGCTGTTTCCTGCCGCGAAGATGGGGTCGAGGGTGTGTCCTGCTCTGTGGGTCGGTGTGTTGACGAGTTGTTTAAGTCCGATGTTGGCAAGGTTGTCACGATGGATAGTGGAGTTTGGGTCGCTGGGGTTGTCGAGGTGGAAGTTCAGGTCTCCAATGAGTATGTAGTTTGCTGAGGCGATGGCGTGGGGTGCGATGAAGTCGGTGATGGTGGTGGCGAAGGGTGTTCGGGGGCCGGGGGGCTCTGTAGTTGAGGGTTCCTCGGAGTGTGGCTTTGGGAGTGGTCTGCATCTGGAAGTGCAGGTGTTCGGCGGAGGGGAAGGTTTCGCTGGAGGTGGTGAGGCAGAGGGTGCTCTTGTGGGCGATGGCGAGGCACCCTCCTGGGTGGTTGGGGCGGTCTTTCCTCTGGATCTTGTATCCGTCTGGGATGGCGGTGCTGATTTCGGGGGCGGAGGATGCGTTGGTCCAGCTCTCTGTGAAGAAGGCGATGTCGGGCGAGAGAGAGTCGAGTAGGTTCCAGATTTCCATGGCCTGTTTGTGTACGGAGCGTACGTTGAGGAGGATGCATTTTAGGGTGTCGCCGGTGCTGGCGTTGGCGGTGTTGGAGGCCGGGGTGGCGGTGAGGGTCTGGCGGCAGTGGAGGCAGGAGAACTGGCCGTGGGTCGTGTTCGGCGAGGCCTGTTGGCATTCTCTAAGTCTTCCAGGGTTGAGTGCGAGGAGGGTGGTGGTGTCGTAGCGATGGGTAGTGGGAGGTCCAGGGTTCATGGCGCTGGCCGCGGACAGGCGCAGACGGGCTTGCCTTTGGCACGCTGGCAGCGCGACCGCGCAGCGGCCGCCATTAAGTAGGGGAGGTGGGAGGGAGGAGAGGCTGGGAGGCGGGAGCGGGGGAATTCCAGGGGGGAGGGGCAGCAGCGGCGAAAGGAACAGGCAGGCACGAGAAAATAAAAACAGTGGTGGAATTGGAGCAAGACACAGATGGGCACAATAATAGTGACACAGCAGGGAAAAATTAAGAAGAAAAAAAAACGGCTGAGAAAGGTTACAGTGGTTGCAGGCAGTCTGGTCCCAGTTGGAGCGGGCAGCAGGCGCAGGAGCGGGCAGCAGCCTCGAACCTCCCAAGGAGGAGGTCTGGAGGCAAGAGACGGCACAGCGGAGCTGCGGGGAGAGAGTGGATCTAGACCGAGGGTCTAGGTGCCATAGGTGGGGATAGTTGCTTCTGGGTTTTAGAGATGGTCACTCCTAGGGTTAACCCATTTGTAGTGCCACACGTTGGGGATAGGTGCTCCTGCGTTTGTGGGGAATTTGCCCCCTGAACATAATCCCACTTACAGGTGTACAGGGTGGAGATAATCGTGCCTTGATATTTTAATCTCCACTATGTCAGAATTTCAGGACCTCACCTTTCTGTCCTTCCTCTTGAGTAGTAAGCAACTAAATTATTCCACCAAGGCTTCCTACTTATTTTTGCCCCATATGGGTGGGATAATACAACTGTACCATCTACATACATTAATATGTCTTTTCTATCCCAATCTGCTAAGAGTCGACTTTAGTACCACTCAAAAGTAGGTGACTGGTTATTCATAGTAGCTGATATCTTCTGCCCCAGCTAGTGAAATGGTCGACTCTAATGCTAGTCCATCCCTTTGAATCTCGACCCATGCTGAATACTTCCTGTCTCTAGCCTAATTATACATCTGATGACAGTAATGCAAGTTATTTTGGTGGTTCTCCTACCTTGCCCTCTGTCACACATGATGCATCATTCCAAACCACCACACCCCAAGTGGACATCCTCTGCTGCAATCAGCGTAGGAGGGACCCAGAAAAGTAAAACCTCCAGGGATCTGCAGAGCTAAAAAGTATCACCAGCCAACACAACGTTAACTAATACATTCATGTCTTGCACCCCTCATTCATCACACTGCTAATCGCTGTGTCTAAAGACCAGATAAGAGCACCTCTTTGGTCACTCACGCTTGGCACTAAAACGGTTCTCGTATAGATTCACAATTGGGAAAACACCCTCTCTACGGTACATTTACCCGCAAGTAGCCGGCTACAGGCCCAGGAAAACGCTCCGGCACCCCACATAGGGGTACGAAGCACGGTATAAATACCATCATTAAATCAATGTAAACATGACAAAAGTTAGAGAAAGCAGATTTACAAGCTTCCTCCTTGTTTCTTAACATTGTGGGTTTCTTTATGATTATTGTAGGAAGAATTGGTATTTTAGCTTTGCTTCTGCCATTTATTTTCTTGCTAAAGTTAAGTAGGATGAGAACATTCTGGAAATTGATACTCTATGAAGCTAGTAGACTTAATTTTTATTTTTTTACCAAAAATCTGTCATCCCTTTCTTGAAGACAATGCAAAATGTTGTACTGAGTGCTAGAGGAAGGCTACTACAAATTCTTCGGACTGCACCTGAAGGATTGGCTGAGCGTTTTTGTTTGTTGAATTTTCTTATTTTTAGTGTGACATTTTTTTGTACCTTGAGTTTGTTTTTATCTAAAACACTTGATTTCTGTGCTAGTTATGCCAGAGTTAATGGTGTAAGGTTTTGTGTGTGCTGCTTTTTATCTCACATTCAGTGTTATGGCATAACACAAAAATGGTAATGACTACTGCTCTGATGCTACAGCCCCCAGGTGTTTTTATTTGCCTAAAGTAACAAGCATTGACAAAGCCAATAGGTCTCAGCAAAGCCAAAAGGCCAAGGCAACAGATGTCATATCACAAGACAAAAACTTGAGACATGACAGCAAGCAGACGTTCACTCCTTGTGACACCCCCAGGGTATGGGCAGGGCTTAGTGCCCCAGGGATACCAGTATTCTGCCTTGGGAGTGCTGCTGGAAAGTATAACTTATTTACTATGAATTATTTCTAAGGGCGTGCTCTCGATCGGTCTAAACCACACTCGAGGCGTCAAGCCTCTTCCTAGCACTACAGAAGTAAGGCATCCTGGCAAGTGCTTTCTATTGAGCAGGGCTATTTTTTTTACTATCCTGCTGATCTAACTGTGATGTTTTAAACAAGCAACACCAGGAAATAAAAAAATTAAAAAAATCCTCTCACTTTGAAGTCTGAGAATGAAAAGTAAACAGGGGCTCTCTGAAAACAGTGTCTGACATTTGACCGCAGTGTTTGAATGCACAGCAAATGTAATGAGATAAGAACAAGATTTACAGGCCTGTTTATAGAAACGGAGCTTGAAGCGAGTGAAAACACGAGCGCTTGTGTGAAGTGTTCTTAAAGAAAAAGTACTTCCTAAAACAGTTTCTAAAATAGGGCAGTGGATGGATAGTGGATGAATAGTAGTAATTGGTCCATGCTCTTGGAGAGGGTTAAACACAAAGAGGCATGCATGCCATGGACAAATGGGGAAAAAGAATGAGAGCGACGATGGAGCCAGCAAATAGGAAGCCTATAGGCAGACTGAAGCCCACATATTATCTAGCTGAGACCTAGAAAGGAGTGTTGTCTGCAGTAGTACAGCTCCAAGTGATTTACATTGGATGTCATTGATTGGTGTACTTAAAGTAGCTAAACATTGCCTCGCGATGGAGGAAAGAAATAACTGCAAAATATTTTTTATTGTCATCATTAGTGTGTGCATTTTGTGTTGTGATCTTTCTGGAGGAGGTGTGTTATAGTGCTTAAATTGTTCACTATTGTATTAAGGAGACCTGATTTCTAAACTTGATTTTACCACGTATGCAAAATATGTGGTCCAAGGTGCAACCTTTTATTCCCCACACCATAGTTTGCTTATGCTGAAAAGATGTTGGCGCTAAGAAAACAATTAAACGGTGGCATTTACTGAACAGTTGCATGGATGGAGGAGAAATCAATATTAGCCCGTTTCTCTTGTAAATGGTGTGACCTTTAGCATGTAAGTGGTGCCATTTGAGCTTTATTATTTACTGTGTTACTGCAATTTATATTTTTGTATCCATAAGAGCTGTGGTCTTTTAGTGGTACAGATTGCTGCACTGTTTTCAATGTGGTAATTCATCTGCCTGATTCTGCAACCCTTTGAATCTCAAAAACCTGAATTTGAAAATCTCCCTCTGTCTTCAGTGTTTTTGCTCTGGCTCCAGCTAAAATTGGAAAGTTTAGTTTTTTAACCACATGAATCTTCTCTTTTGGGTTGTGTGAAAATTTGAGACTTTTACTTCCATAAACTTTTGACCTAAAAAACAAAAAGCTTAAGGAAAAAACAAATGGCAAAAAACAATTTTTTCGGTGCTAAATTCTCCTGCAAAATCGTTCTTTGTGGAAATCTTTACCTGCAAATGAAGTTCAGGCTTCACGAAGTTGCTGGTTGCATTTTAGTTCCAAAGAGCCACCATAATTATCTTTATCTGAGAACAAGAGAAATGCTTAGTTCAGCCATGTGCCACTGGTTTGCTGTGGTAAAGGAAACGTATAATAGCAAAAGTAAATCCCGTTGTGAGCACTTGTTTCTGTGAATGTGATACCCACATGCTCACTGTTGTTCTGACGGATGAATGAAGATGTCAGTTATGAGCTGTGAGATTACTGCCCCCATTTGACTTCCTACTGGAGATGGGCGAGCCAACAAATTAACAGGGAGAGCCAAGCCAGAGCTCAACCAGTGGTCTGGCTTTGATCTTAGAGCCCGTGCACGAGCCAAGCCTGTAAAGTTTGCTATGGAAAACCTACAACAAACATTACATAAAATATGATGGTCTCTTCAAAATTCCAAAAAGTGTATTTCTTTAACATGTGGATGCTTTGACATTCATAGGGCACATTATAGCACTGCATTGTGAAGTACCTATTAAAAGTGATAGTTTTGTATAACTGGTAGTCTGAACTCACATTTGAAAGTGCTTTCATACGCACTAATGATGAAAAAAGAGTTTTGGTGAAATAAAATATTTCCCTAAGATCACACAGTTTAAGCCAGAAGCTGCGATTTATCCAGGTTTTCCAGTTTCAGTCTGTGCAAATCAGCCAGCAAATGGGTATCTATTAGTATTTCCTCATGTTAAGCCTTTGTTTTAACCTCTTAGTGCACTTTTTAAATATAGTGCCAACTCGACCCTAAGGCCTAGCGCTTTACTTGAGTAGCAGTTACATTACACAAGGTCACATGCATTATTTATGAGCACAGGGACATAAAGTGATTTGTCCAGAATCACAGGGTGTTGAGCCGATGCTGAGACTCGAACCTTGTTCCCCAGGTCCACAGTTGGCAGCTCTGACCTTAACGCCACATCTTGGGCAGAGCAGGCAAAAGGCACATGATAGCTCGACTTGTTATGGGCCTGGGACCTCGAGCTAAGCCGGAGCCAGGCTTCAGACTCGAGCCTTGCTCAAGTTTTCAGTGGCTCGCTCAAGTCTTCAGTGGCTCGCTCACCTCTGCTTCGTACATGTGCGCAGTAACGAATGCTTTCACAGAATGTGAGAACTTTTAGTTTGATAATCTTGATGAGAAAGAGAGACTTGCTGATAGACACTTTTAAGAGAACTAATTTTGTTAAGAAGCAAATTATTTCTAAGCAGTACTATGTAAAGGAAGCACTGATTGGTCCGACCCATAACTGCTTTAGCTGTTCTGTGTACAAAATGCTGTAATTATGCGTAGGAACTTATTTATATGTATGTGATTTTCTTTTTAAATATAAATTGCAAGGAATGGATGCAGACATTTAAAACAGTTTCAGTATGACAAAGTGGTGAAAGTGTATAAACAGGATGGACAAAAGTCCCTCAGTGAGGCTGCTGCTGTTAAGTTGCTCATAAAAAGTACAAAGAAGGGACTTGTGTTCTGCATTACAAAATCATTTGAAATTTAATTTAACTTCTATTATCTTAGCCACATCACATTTATGTCGGCGTAACTTGTTGCAGCTGGTGGAGGTCCAATAATGCTTGTTCTGTACCCTGCTTTAGGAATTGTTATCCTCCGAGCTTGCCCATGATTTCACTGCACATGTCCATTCATGTTCAAAATACATATAGATGCAGGAACCTGACTTTCTTTGGTAAACAGAGAGGCATTTTGTAAAGGTGTTTTCTGGAAGGAAATGGAAAAGCCTCTAAAATCTGCACTATAAAGGGATTTTATATAGTTTGTAGCTAGTATTCTCGTCCTGATTAAGACCTATGCATATTGCATACAGTCATTTGAGGACTGAAGTTTTAATCATTGAGTAGATTATGCACTACAGCATGATAGCCTACTGCTGAGGGCTATACCAGTTGTTGAAGGCCCTAAAAGAGAGGACTTTAACAACCGGTATAGCCTGAGGCACATGAGCTACAAGGCTATTAGACCATTTCACCCACTGAGGGTAGAATGTTCTAAATTTAAAAGGGATAAACATGAAAGACAAACATTGGAATGTTGGAGCTCTGGTCTTATTATACCAGCCACTCAATCAGTCAATCAGTATTTATAAAGCATGGCTAATCACCCGATAGGTTATCCAGGCGCTTGCAGGTCCCGCAGGCCTGTTTGAACAGCCAGGTCTTGATGGCCATTTGGTAATCCGGAAGTGAGCTGATGGTCCGGAGTTGCATGGGAGGCTGTTCTAGGTCTTTGCTGTGATGTGGGAGAAGGAGCGGCCTCCACTTCTGCTTCAGTAGATGTGGTGAGTATGGGCAAGTGAAAGGGAGGCGGAGCGTAGTCTTGTTGATGGAAGTTCAGGCGGTGGTTAATGTAGGCGGGTCCATAGTTGTGTAGAGCCTTGAGTGCATTGGTCAGCAGCTTGAATTGGCATCTCTTCTGTACGGGGAGCCGGTAGAGTTGCCTGAGGTGAGGTGTCATGTGGGTACATTGGGGAAGGCCGAGGATGAGTCTGACTGCAGCGTTCTGTGTGGTCTGAAGTCTCTGTAGGAGGTGTACGGCAATTCCTACATAGAGAGCGTTGCCATAGTCCAGTCAGCTGGTGATGAGGGCCTGTGTCACGGTGCGTCTTGTTTGTAGGGGTAGCCATTTGAAGAACTTACGTAGATTGCGCAGAGTGAGGAAGCTGACGGAGGAGACGGCTTTGATCTGTGATATCATGGTGAGCTTGTTGTCAATGATGATTCCGAGGTTTCTGGCATGATCGGAGGGAGTGGGTGAGGTCCTGGGTCTAATGGCCACCATGAGCATTCCATGTGTTGCTGCTTATGCCGCCGAAGATCAGTGCTAGTCGGCGACGCTTGTCATGCATCTGTGGAAGTTGGTTCTGGTGGTGGTAGGGTCGTCAGTGAGTGAGAGAATGAATTGGGTGTTGTCTGCTTAGGACATTATGTTGGGACAGTGGGATCTGACAGTGCTGACCAGCAGGGTCATATATTATAAGCCCTGAGCCACTTCATTGTCTGCAATGGAACTCCCAACATTCTAATGTCCTAAATAATATTAATATATGTGTGTGTGAAATAGTGGTTTGATGTAGCACAAGATATAGGGCTTGATTTATATATTGGAGGCAAGTGTTGCGACGGAGTAACCTTACCACCAATGTAATGGTTCACCCGACGAATTTAGATGTGGGTGGACCATAGTTTGGCAACTGCGCAGACTACTCCTCCGCCGTGGCCAAACTTCTCCGATAGAATAAGGGCTGTCAGAGAAATGGCTATATGTGCGTCCGCCCAATTTAGATAGGTGGACTCATGGCTGTTGTTTACTGCCCGTTACCACCAGGAAAACCCTAGTGGTAAAGGACAGTAAAAAAGGGGGCTTTGTTTTTTTCCAAAAACCACTTCGGAGTATTGTTTTTTAGAATAAAAGTTTTGAAACTTTACCATACAGCTCCATCATGTTTAACGGAGTAGTACAGCAAAGTTACAATACATTGCCAGACACTACCTTGACTGTGGTTCCTGTCAATGGGTAAAATGTCCGTCAAGCTGACGGAAATTTCAAAATTTGGCAGGCGTGTACTCCGTCAGGGCGACAACATAGTTTACTCCATTGCCCTAACGTAGTACAATCCGTCCGCCTAGATCAAAATTAGCCCCTTAGTTTACTAACTCCCTTGCACCATTCTCTCATTTTAATTACACTTAATTTATGCGTCTGTTGTTTAAATCTATCTTTCTATCACAGTGTAAAAGCGGCTATCACGTACTAAACGAGGGGCTTTAAACAAGTTACAGTGAACATTGTTTAGTACTTTATAATGTAAATATATATATATTTTTTGATTTAATAATTTTCTTGTTTATTACAAATATTAGAACATGACTGTCACCATTGCGCACCCTGGCACCACCCATTGTGAAGCATTAGATCATAGATCCAATCTTTAAAATCTGAGACCAAAATAGTCTCACGATTGCCCCCAAATTTGTGTGGGTTTCCGGGGACACCCTCTTGCTTTGTAAATGGGTTCTTCAACGTGTGCGGACCAATCATCCCTCTTTGCCACTCTGCAAGCGTAGGTGGATCAGCCGCCCTCCTTTTTCAAGCTGTCTTACTTGTCGATCAACATAGCCATTCCAATTTGTAATTTATATAGTATACTCAATGACAAAACTATCATTAAAATAGAAAATACGAAAGGTAAGTTTTTCTTTCTTGTCGGAATTCGCAAAAATAATATTCTCACCTTCCTTGATATTGACGTACATATTGTGCTACGCTTTCCTCAGTCACGAGGAGATGGATAAGCCCTATTGACTATGCTTCAAACGCCATCACTGTCTGTAAAATGGCCGTCGTTGTTGTGGGGGAACACAGAACCATTTGCTGTGCGTTTGAAGAGTTTAGAAAAGTCTGTGTTTAAAATACAGCTGCTCAAGCAAAAGCGATTAAAAAGCTTTTGATCCCCATTTCGGCAGCTGTACACTGTTGTGTGCGTTGAGGGAGGAAGAATGTCAGGAGCGGGATCTTTTTATTAGCTATTTTAGTTCTACTGCACACAGCTTGTTGTGGAAGTCGTGGCATGCTCACTGCAGTGTTCCGTTGAACTTCCACACTCTTCAGTATCTTCCCGCCCTTGAAACGCAGCTGCTGACCAGGCATTACTGGAAGCCACCAGGAGACAGTGCCCTCGCCGAAGATTAACATTTATTTTCGCATGTCTGAGCGACGCTGGGCTGGTCGCGTGCCACTTTGTCTCTTTGGTTAGGGTGTTACGCTTCTCGGTGTTATGTAGTAAACAAACTCCCTTCTTACTTGGCGTCTCCAAAGCGAGTGGCGCTTCCAGATCCAGTTGTGCTAGAACAATTTTCGGAGCAGGGGTGCTGCCATCAATGTTACATCACAGAAGTCCTAGGAATTGTGAAAAAGGCAATTGTCACACAAAGAACATGTGTAGCAAATAAGCCACACCTGTTCAGTAGGGGAGTGGTATGGGTGTAGTATGTGACTAGTGGTGCATTTTGAAACACACTGTCACAAATCTATTACTAAAGCATGACGTGGTAGCATAGTGTCATTTTTTTTCCATTGAAACGCCCATTACATTTGCACAGATATACAGTTTTACGAATAAACTATGTAGTGCGCAAATGATAATGTGTGGGTAAATGGTTTCAGCGAATGTTTTTCATTTGTGCATCACCAAGTAAAGTGTCTTGAGTCATTTTGATCCTGTTAAAATCTGTTTCCATCACGCCTCAGAATTAAATAGATTCCTCATTTGTGCTTTCTGTGCAGCTGATATGTTTTGAAATATTTGTACAGTTAATTTACAAGTGTTTAAATGTTGTCGTCATAGACATCAGCCTTTTCAGTGGCTTATGATCCATTTGCACAACAAACTTAGTGCCAAACAAGTACGGCCGGAAATTACGCAAGGCCCACATTATGCCAGTTCTGTTCTATCGGTAGTAACCCCCTGCTAATAAAGGCTACTGGAAACTCTCTACCTTTGTCATCCAGTTGAGCTAACACTGCTCCAGCGCCTTTGTCAGAGGCATTGTCTGTACAATGAAAGGCTGACTGTAGTCCGGTGCTTTCAGTACAGGTGCAATGCATAGTGCCTTCTTCACTTCCTCAAATGCTCTGTGACACTCCCCAGTATAAATCACTTTCCTGGGCTGCTTCTTGGTGGTCAAAGCAGTCAAGGGAGCAACCATACTTGTATTGTTCAACACAATGTGAGTTAAAATAAAGGCTCTCACCTCAGTCTTGGAAGTAGGCACTTCCCACTCCATCACAGACAAAATCTTGGCTTCCAGCGGGTGTATCTTGCTGTTCCCCTGCCTAAGGTAGACTATAGAGGACTACCCCACCTGACACATGGTCGCCTTGAAGGTCAATAGTGCCTCTTTTATCCTAGCCAAAACCTGTCCTAGGTGTCTAAGGTGGTACTGCCATGAATTTCTAGCAGAGGTGCAACACTTATACAAATGTAATTCTGATTCCAGATATATCCACACTATTCCGGTAGTAGTTGAGATTCTTCTCTTTATTGTTGCATCGTCAATATATATTAAAAAAAAAAGGGTAGCCAACGCGTTTCGTCTACATACATGTGGAGAATAAGGAATACGTCTAGGAAGCGCTATGTCTCAGAAACTTCTGAAATCGACTTGAAGTGCCACGATTTTTTGCTTGCTCCACACCAGTCGCAGTGTTGGATAAGGGGCGGATCCTTTCCCCTCTTCTATTGACTTCTAAGGAATAGGCACAGACAGGTTGCTAAAATAGACATAGTGCTTCCTCGACGTATAATAATATAAACTGGGGACTTCATAATCCTCACGATTGTCTCTTCAAGGCCTGGGCTTATTGGATGGATCTCTTTTTGAGAAATTCATATCATATTTCCAACGACCAAAGATGAATGGACCGCAATAATTCTTTCTCTCATGTGGGGACGGATATTCCTTATTCTCTTTGTGCCCTGAAGAAGTCCACATGTATGTGGATGAAACGCGTTGGCTGACCTTTTTTTGATATATATTGATGATGCAACATCAAAGAGAAGAATCTCAACTACTACCGGAATATTGTGGATATATCTGGAATCAGAATTACATTTGTAAAAGTGGTGCACCTCTGCTTGCTTTGTTTCTGTTTTCACCTAACCTAGTTTGGCACTCGTTGGGCAGAAGGTGCTTGCAGTGTGGGCACACATTGTTATATCCAAGTTGTTTGATTCAACAATAATGTTTGTCTTGGGAGATATCAGTTGTATGTGCGGCATCAATTTGGTCCACTGCCTGTTGCTGTTGTCTTACATTAACTGCCATGAATTGCTGACCCCTTCGTAGTCATCCAGGTAGGCCACACAGAACTCTTCCAGCCCTGCAAGAACATTGCTCACCAGGCACTGAAAAGTTGCAGGAGCATTCATCAGCCGAAAGGGCATCACCTTGAATTGATATAACACCCCTTGCATAGAGAATGCAGTCTTCTGCTTGGCATCTGGTGCCAAAGCGATCTTCCAGTACCCACTGGTCCGATCCAAGGAGCTTAAATGCCTTGCAGACCTAACCAGTGCACAAGCTCATCCGCTCTTGGGATTGGATGGATATCTGTTTTGTTTACCTTATTGAAGGCTTGGTATTCTGCACCGAACCACAAGTCAGTACACCCTTGCTTTGGCACTAGCACCACAGGACTAGACCACAGACTGCGAAATCTCTCAAGGACCCCCAGATCTAACATTTTAGCAACTTTTGCCTTAATGCACCCTAAAACCCAGTCAGACATTCTGTACATCCTGCCCGTCACTGGTAGACTGTTTCCTGTGTCATGCACACAGACTTTTGTTAACCATGGAGTCAGCGAGAAGAGGTTGGCAAGCCGTCCCCTCACCTCTCTACATTCCCTTTGCTGTTCAGAAGTCAACTCGGGCCTAGCTGAACCTCTTCCACAGTGTCATCCCTCATGTCCCTATGCAGCAAGTCCGGAAGAGAATTACTGTCTTTCTCAACTTCCATAGCCATGACATTCACTGTTTAATCTCTCCGGAAGTAAGGCTTCAGCCTGTTCACATGGAACAGCCACTTGGCTTTTCTTGTGAGACACGTGTCCACTAAGTGGTTAACCTCAGAAAGCTTCTGAACTACCTTGTATGGCCCACAGCATTTGTCCTACAAAGCCCTGGGAGAATAGGCTTTACCACCATAACCTCCTGACCTTACTGATACACAATGCACTGAGTGCAACACAGTTTGTGAATTAATTGAGTGCGAGGCGCAGGCTCGCGGTGTTTTTATAGTTTATTATTGTGACAAAAAAACTTCTGCATTGCACATATGTGACTGAGAGCAGTGTGTGAATGGAACGGTTGATTCTACATACGAGTGAACACTGCCTAACTGAGTTCATGATGATGGTGCATAAAAGAATGTGCATAGTGTGTGGCTGCATACATTTGTACACTGATTACCTGTATTTATTTTAATTACTGGGGATTTTGGGAGGGGGGGGGGCATGTATGTCGTGGATGCATAGAAATGTACACCACTATCATGTGTGCCTGCTTATGCTGTTGCTGCCAGCAAGTCCTCCTCCCTTCACTGTGTTGTTCTTGTGTGTGCATATGTGGTGGACGGATGTAGAAGTTCGGCAAATTGTCGGTACATATGTTGATCTTGTATGAATTGGCGTGTTTGTGTGAGAGGTGCATAATTTGTGACTGCACACCACTAAAATCTACTTTGTAGTGTTTTTCTATGTATAACGCAGGCTGAGTGGATGCAAATGTGACGGTGTTTGTTTCTGTGTGCATGTGCATAGCCTGTGTGCCTTTTGCCTCTGTTGGTTATGTAGAGATCAGTATGAGTGAATGAGCGTGTGTGAGAGGCATCCTAAATGCACATACGTTTGTATAGTGTGAACATATAGACACACATGTTGAATGGTTATAGAGGCTCAGTGGTCAGCGCACGGGTGTGAGAGAGAAACAGATATTGAAAATATTTTCCCCAGTCTGAACACAATTGTACAATAGATAAATCGATCGAGTTCAATATGGAATTCATCATTATATGTCAGCATGTGTGAATTGATTGATACTTATTTCATACTCTTTGAGATTGTAAGTGGATGAGTGACTGTTCTCTGAGAGTGTATGAGTGCAGGTATGAGCGCGTGCACGTATGTGTGGAAGAGAACTTGTGCCGCACTTCTTGTCGATGTGCATGATGCAAAGTGCATAGGAGACATAACATGGGTGCCGTGTTATGATATTCTTATACTACTGCACTGGTGCCCTGGCGAGAGCGCACCATCACCCACTGATTAATTTTATTATGAAGATGGTGCTCTTCCACCTCTTTTAAAGGTTTGAGTTGCCCTTTGGGCTTTGAAGAGGTCCATTTTAGAGCCGGAATCTGCAGTTTTTGTGGGTTGGATGCCTGTTTGATGAGCCAAACTCTCCTGTAAAATTAAAAACTTGCATCCGGGAACTCCTACATAGTAGGTATATGATGGGTCTAGCATAATGTCATCTGATTGAAAAACAAAAGCTAACATTTACTGTGCCTTGGTTATACAAAGTATCTGTGTATCATGGTTTCTATACTAACCGCTTCGGACTTTTTATGTTACGGCAACATCAGGCAATAATTAATTAGCACATGCAAGTTGGCTAGAAGTGCTATGAAAAGCCCACCAAGATTTCCTCTAGTAGCGTTACTGCCATAATCCATACTGTTGCAAAAGATTGAAGGATGCTGATGATAAACGTGCGCCATGACCCAGCCTCGAAGGCAGTCCCTGTTTCCTTGATTTTTTTATTAGTCGGCGGCTTCCTCCTGGGCTTCATGTTTCTGTCCTTGTTGTGAAGCATGGACCAACTACAGTTTCCTGTTTGCGTCCAGTGTCTTTTTTGCAGTTAATGATTATTTTTTTAAAGTTTTTGACATGTGCATGTCTCTGCAGTGCGTGTCCCGTCCTCCTCCTACTCCCTTGTGTAGCTTTCCCCACCCCCTCTCTCCTCCCATTGCCCTTTGTTGGTGCTTCCTCCAGCTGTCCGTTGCTGCTCCCATTGCTGTTCCCCACATCTGTCGTGTTTGTTTCCCACGTCCCTCCTTCTGTCTGTTCTTGCTGCTCCCTCCTCTCCTGCACATCCCGTTTGTGGCTTGTTTGTTTGTCTTTTGATAATGCCCCCTTTGGCACTCCTGTCCGCAAAAAAAAAAAAAAATCACAAAGCCAAAGAGCTTCAGCAGAGCTATTTGGCTTTGTTAATGTGTTTAAAGATGTTGCACAGCATTGCGAGCTGTTGTGCAACATGGCTTAAAGTAAACAAAAAGAGCACTATGTCACTGTCAACGCTGGCCACACCATAGTGCTTTGTTTTTATTTATTTTCAGGCGTGCAACAATTTAAAAAAAAACAACCTTGTCAGCGCCAATAGGTCTTCCATAGGTGAAATCTATTGGCTTTGCCATTGCTTGTTCTCTTTACTGACTTTTATGTGCTGGTGTGGTATTGTCTTATCTCTACTTTGGAATATATTTGTAGATGTTTGAGTGTTGGACACAGTATGTAAACCATTGGTTTTTAACAGTGTTCTACTGTTGTAAAATAGGTGCCTTGTTGGCGGTTGAGCGCCTCCTTCCTGGGAGACTGAACTTATGGAATCTATTAGTATTTTCTTTTGTGCTTCCCTTCACTGGCATTGGCACTAGACGCCTAGCGTTCCTTAGTAATCATTTGTGTTCTTCTGTGAAAACAGACAAGGCCAGTATTGTAAAAAGAAGCCTAATCTGTTTGCATCTTTTTTCTTTCTTTCTTGCATCTAGGCGCATGGGTATCGAGCTGGGAAAGGCTGTGGTG
Organism: Calotriton arnoldi; assembly: GCA_963921515.1. Lineage (NCBI taxonomy): Eukaryota > Metazoa > Chordata > Amphibia > Caudata > Salamandridae > Calotriton > Calotriton arnoldi. The sequence goes on from CAWUFW010000399.1 coordinate 848,489, forward strand.
TACCAGGAGGATAATGGAGGTGAGAGCAAGTCATTCAACTAATACTTCTTTTCAATTTTTTGGTTTCGAGTTCCTGTGTAAATAACCTATTGGCTGTACCAAGGACACTCCCTAAATCTGTAAAATGAACCAGTGCCTTCTGAAAATCACGGATTTTAATCTATGGTCACTTAGTGTACTTTGTGTACCATTTGTAACTTTTTGTATCCATTTCGGAGTGCTACATAGTGCACGAGAATAAGGCAAATAATTAAGCGTTATTGCCTGTTCCTGTCAGTAACCGCTATTAAGTACCCCCCTCATAGTTATTGGCCTGAGCCATAAGGTAGGGTGCATTACAAGAGGGGATAAGACAAAGAAATTCAGTTACTGAGGGGATGGGTGACTTTCGTCTTGTTTTGGAATTTGTATCTTGCTGTTCAGTTCTGGAAATGAGCCTTGCTCAATGATTCGTCTAAATAACCTTAAGAGATGTACAATTGGTGTGATTATTATAAGGTTGTAAAGAGGCGGACGTTTTGAAAGTTACCCCCACGCACACTATTTTCCCCATTTGGACTACTAGCTGCTGGTTTTTCGACTCAGTGCAGTGAGGCCTGTTAACCAGACTTCAGCCAATGTTCTAACCCCATACAAAGCATATGTTGAATTGACTACCCCCCAATTGGCATAAGCTGACTTACTGATAAGCCTCTAATATATGGTGCCAGGGGTACACAGGGCATGTAAGACAGATTGTCCCCACCCAGGACTGCAGCACTGGTTGTGCCACCCTGTGTGGGACAAAGTACAAAATAGCTCCCAGCCTGCCACTGCAGTCTGGAAGAGCAGTTTTAAACTGCTAGTTCAACTTTGCTATTTAAACAGATGCAAAGCCTCCACTTCCCTTAACAATGTATGTAAGTCACTTCTAAGGAAGGCCTATGGAGCCCTGAGGCAGGGAGCAATATATTATTAAGTAGGACATATGCTTTTTTAATCTATCCTGATAGCAACACTTCCAAATTGTCGTTTTGCTGTGGAAAAGTTAGTAGCCCCATTGGCTAACACAGAGTTACCGGCTGACCCCTGAGCTTGGCTAATTTCTATATGGGACTACTAAAATGGGTACTTCAGGGTATCCAATTAGTCATGGCATTAAACCTGACTTGATACCCAAGTCAAATTTAATGTCACTTTTAAGGAAAGGCAACTTTTAGAAAGTTGCCACTCTGCAGCCCAGTTTGTCCAGTGGCCTCACATGGCTACTGGCCACCAGACGCACTTTTGCCCTCCTGGGGAGTAGTGTGAATGTCTCCCAGGCTTAGGAACAATGGTACTACTATATACATAGAGGAGCAAGAGAGGGAAACATACCAAGGACACCTTCCACTCAACTAATCACATTATACACAAAAGCCCTTGGTATGGCACACACATCAAATCCTTATCATACAGGTTTTCAGGGTCCACTTCATCTGTATCTAAGATAGTGCTATCTTTAGTGTACGTCAAAAAAGGCACCCCTGTGTGCGAGTACTGTAAAAACAAAAAGCACAAAAAGACAGGTGCCGACGGAAATATAGAGTGCAGCTATAAAACACTCTTAGAAGGAAACCCTCCCCCCTCACCCCCCCCCACTCCCCCCAGAGGTCCCTGCAGAGGGAGGAGAAGTTTCTTCCTCGCAAGAAAAAGTTAAAAATGAGCTTCTCCTCCCTCTGCAGCGACCTCCTGTGGGGTGTTGAGATGTGTTGTACACACAATACAAGCAGATAGGTTACACCACACACTCGACAGTCTTCTACACTTGTTGGGGTGTTGGTTCCTTCCCATGCATAGGAGAGGTGCTGATGATGATATAGTGAGCAAATTGGTGAGAACCTGCCAATCGCTCCCTGGTGTTTGCTTGCGTGAGGCACTCCCTATGTTTTTCTGCTAAGGGTGTTTTATAGTCACACAACTATACCATATAATACACCCAAGCCCTCACGGAGGTAATAGCTGAAAGGCAGTGCCCAGTGTCTCCACACTGTTCCCTAAATGCATCCCTTTTTTAGATCTCACCTGTGAGAGCACATGAGCTCTTGCTTGCGAGTGGTATTGTTTAGAATAAATGGTTTGAAGCCCTGCCATTGTTTATCAATCGTTGGCTTCATTGTTACTCTTCTTAGCTGCCTCCTAATTGGCCAGCGCGTGCCAGGCATCACTTCCTTTTCTTTTGGTGGAGCATGCACAGATTGATTCAGCTTAATTATTGTGTGTCTGGTAATCACGCTGTGATTGAGGTACGTGTTTCAGGACACATCCTCACTTTCCAGTTCTCTTGCTGCTTTTTCCATTTAAGTTTTCAAACTCATTTTTGAACATTGTTTAGCTTACTCGTACCTGTACCATACGCCACTCTACTCTGCTACTCCACTCCCCACCACTCTGCCACTCCACGCCACACCACTCCACGGCTCTCCACTCTGCCACTCCACACAATTCCACTCTGCCACTCCTTTACACGCCTCTCTGTTCAATTCCATGCCACTGCACTCTAGGCGAAGGCACTCCACTGTTCGCCACTCCACTGTTCACCACTATTGGCCAGTCTTCACCCCTCTGTGCCACTCCACTCTACTCTATGCCAACTTACTCGGCTCTACGGTACTTTACGGCTCTCCACTTCATGCCACTCTACACCACTATACTATACTGCATTTCTCAGAGTGCCACTCAACTCTACTCCATACAGTGCCACTTTACACCACTCTGCTCTATTCTACACAGCTCTTTGCCATGCCACAATTTGCCACTCTTTTACTCACCGCCACTCTTTTACTCACCGCCACTCTTTTACTCTCCGCCACTCTTTTACTCTCCGCCACTCTTTTACTCTCCGCCACTTTTTTACTCTCCGCCACTCTTTTACTCTCCGCCACTCTTTTACTCTCCGCCACTCTTTTACTCTCCGCCACTCTTTTACTCTCCGCCACTCTTTAACTCTTTGCCGCGCTTTTACTCTTTGCCGCGCTTTTACTCTTTGCCGCGCTTTTACTCTTTGCCGCGCTTTTACTCTTTGCCGCGCTTTTACTCTTTGCAGCGCTTTTACTCTCCTCCACTCCACTCTACTCTACTCTACACCTTTCTATTCTACGCCACTGCACTAACCTTAAGCCATACTGAACAGCAGCCACAGTGCTGTACAACATGGCTAAAAGACATGGCAAAGCCAATAACACTTGCCAGTGCTTGTTTCCTTTTCCCCTTTGGCACGAATATCCAATGAGGTTAAAAGCTATGATTCGGTCATGAAATGTGCTAAATGTTTATAGCATTTATGTAGATTCTGGCCTAGCTGTATGAGCTTGGCTGTCCATTAAGGGTTGGGTAAAGGCTGATTTGCATGTGGTTAATCCCGGTCAGTAATGGTGCATGCCTGCTGGAAAAGAAAAACTAAAAAAACTTGGAATGTGCCATCATGACACATATTAGTGCTTAGATAGATTCAATCACATGCATTCTTTATGATTTCTTTGTTCCGGTAATTCACAGCTGCAGATGTCGTTTTTTTTTTTTTTTTAAATCTGTTTATTGACTTTTTCAAAACAAAGAAATACATGAATAACAAAGCCATTACAAATATTTGCATACAGTCGATAACGATGGCCCAAGATTGTGTAGGAGTAGGAAGTCAATAGGGCCTTATAGCAGAAATGCGTCGTCCCAAAATGGAAAAGAGAGCCCGTCTTCGAAGTTACAGCAGTGTGTCTGATTGTTTTTTAGCGGCTAATGTTTACACTGTACTGGGATTAAGCCTCAGTCTGCATCTGTGGTTTACTTTGTCAAATAACCAGTGAAGCAACAAAAACGCACTAAGATCTACGCAAGTAATTAATGACACCACTATGTAAAATGAAAGTAAATATGTTGGGTTGAATAAGATTCCCGTGCATTTTCAGAGTTCCACCTGATGCTAGCATGTGATTTGTTCCTATTGTTTCCATAGAAATTTGGTTGACTTGTGAGTTTGAAACTTTGAGATCACCCATTCGTCTGTCGAGCTTCTTGGGTCCAAAGGTTTTACCTTTTCATCTTGATATACATTTTGGACAGTTGTTAGTGAGTTGGGTTTGGACTGTGTGCAGTTTCAGGTGAAGAATAAAGGCTTTCCCCTGAATTTGTCTCTCTTCTTCCAATCAGAATCAAATTTAAAAGGTATAGTTGTAGCCCTGACTATTGCTTTGTAGTGGTAGATGGACTTTGTGTGTCTGTGTGTGTGTATCCAGGATTTTAAGTTCATGTGCAACTCAAAAGCAAATACAACTCAAAATAAGTTGGTAAAGTTCTTTCAGAGTACCTGCTACGTATCTGACAATCCATAGGCAGCATGCCCAACCCTGCCAAGGTACTGTTTCACTCACGCAGTAAGTATAAGTAACAAATAAAGCATAATGCAATCATAGATACATCAAGGCAAGTTGGCTAATCTAGTGGATGTGAAAGTGTCCCCTGATAGTCTATTTCCTGTCACCTATTTGTTACTTCTGAAGCTTGTGCCATTGACTTTTCACTGTAGACTATTTTTGGAGGTTCAGAGGTTTGGTTAATACTATTTCTAATGTTGTGGTCATAAGCTTGCTTCTTTTCTTAGCTGCTTTAAGTGTTGAAGAGAGAGCTTGATTGAAGGTTTGCTTGCTTTTAAGATTGGCTAGATATACCAGAAACTTTCTGTTAAACTAGAGTAAAGGATTTAGGGGGCATATTAAATCTCGAGCAATTATCAGTATCCGGTATATTAATTTAGTGTAGTAATTGCTGGTGCATTGAAGCCCAGTGCAAACCTTTTAATTGAATAAGGCTCTGCACTATGAGATCCAGTTCTAGAAATCCGACAGGCTCTAGGCCACAAACTGCTAAAGTAGCCTCAGCATCCTCCAACCATCGCTCCTCTGCTTTGTTAAAGCTTTGGACTTTGCTGTCATACCCATTTGAAATGATTCTTCTATGAATGTCCTGATGTTTCCCAATTCTAACAGTGTTTTGCTAATTCTATGTACCTTTTGGTTCATTGGGGAAATGAGGCCACTTTTAGTTGACTGACTCTGCCTTCCCTTCATATGCTTGCCCCACCCCTTGAAGATTGAATGAATTGATTACAAATCTACAAACGTGCCTTTGCTATGTGAATACCACGGTATATATTGCCTGCTTGGATTATAAAACTGGGACGGAGCAGCGAGATGCACTTTCCCAACTTCTGACATTTAGTCTGGAGGAACAGTTTTTCATCCCACAACAAAATGGGTTCACTGTGTTCCTGATCATTTGGTTATTTGATGTATCTGTGCGATGCTTAGCGACAGTCCAAATATTTAATTGAGATGTCTAATACAATGAAAATTTCCTAGCTATCGTAATGGAATTTACAGTTCTATGAAGGACACGAAGGCAAGGAATAGGCTGTTCTCTCTTCACTTTTTATTAACCAGCAGCCATTAACACCATTATGAATGCAGGAAACAACAATAAAAAAACCCTTCTAGCCCAAATCTAGAGGTTTTCCTTCATGATTTACCAATTGATACTCTTGAATAGTAGATCCCACAGTCAAATTGTTCATATTAATTATAAGGAGTGGTCTGAAATATTTCCATTCCTATTGATCTTTTCTGTTGCAAGCAGTATATCAAGAGTTGCATCTCAGCAAGCAAGGACGTTTTCTGTCACTATTTTAAGAAAATAAAAAGCCAGTGTATTGATATTTGGGGCACATAAAAATATTCGTACAGTGGCTGTGCTCTGTATTGTGCCTTTCACTATGGCATACCACTCGGTGTCAGTGAAGGATTTGTACTAGTACTGTCTGGCCACAATACACACTTGGTAGAGAAAACGAAGGATAATTCCACAATAAAATCTCCCCATTTTCCAACTCCGCCTTTGATCTGTGTCACAGGTCTGCCTATATCTCCCTTCCGTAGATATGTGGCCACATTTTCTGTCACTTAATTACCTAATTGATAGGATTTACATTCCAGCTGAGTATTTCATGCTAAGCCATGGTCCCTTTTTGCTGATATCAACGTAGTTGAGCTCACATAACAAGCACAACCTCTGCTTGCCTGCATGTCATCATCTTGGCACTGGAGACAACCTCACCCAGGTTTAACATTTCTCTTAAGATTATTTGGGACACACAAGTACTGTTTTTGAGTTATCAAAAATGTTGCTATAGCAGTCCCCCCCACCCCCAACAGCAGCTTTTTCCAAAAGTCGATTACTGCCTATTGGAAGTGTCTTTCACTTGTAAGAGTGCTTGAACCGGCTAGTGAGAGGCTGAATAGCATGGTGGGATGCTCCAGAAGAAAGATGGTCACTCTTAAAAGGAAGTTATTGTTAGTCCCTTTCACCCATTTTTTTTAAAACATATTTTTATTGGCATTTTGTGTAAGTCATCACTCATAATACAAAAAGAAAAGGAGGAAAGACGTTGCATTAATGATGTTCGGCCTGTACAGTAAATGATTTCAGACTTTTATCTTCAGGCACTACTAGCGATTATCATTGCTAGGGATTTCTTGCAACAAACTCTCTACTCGTCCAGTAACCTTCTCAGTACCCTATAGACTATTAGCAGTAGTCTAAGAAATTGCTTACATCTACAATTAGTGACCACATTATCTAGTACTTGCTTCACTGTTGTGTTTTTACTACATCGTTTAGGTGGGTAGCTTTCCAACATCGGTCCTGCGTATACACATACCACTCATGGTTATTTAAAGTCTACTCTAGTTACTTAATACAAACCATACAAAAGAAAAGAAAGGGAAAGAAAAACCTGTGCAGAGGGGTGGTGTAAACGGTCTTTGACAGTATAACCCAAAGGGAGTCACAGTGTGGATAGCCCACAGGTGGGTCTGGGAGGAGGCCCCCCACTACCGCTAATCCTCATTCTCCTGGCTAACAGGTCCCTTATGAACAACGGTCCATGCACGTCTCCCACTCGAGTCAGTACCCTGGGCTCCTTGGGGAATGCAGGGGATTGTCTTGTTCAGCGCTTCCGGGTTGGGGCCCTTGTTTCGGCCCTCCCTCCTCACTACTGGTACCCTCCGGCTTCTCCCATGCTGCCAGCACCTCCCTCCACTGTTCAGCCATAGGGCGCTTTCTCGTTCCCCTGGCCTCTTTCCAGCTTAGCACTCTGCCCCAGCCCACGTGATGACATCTCTATTCCAAGTTTCAAACTGAGGCCCCCTCGCAGACTTCCATTCCATCGCTATTCTGCGCTTAGCGAGACCCAATGCGAGCTCTATCAGTCTGTTCCCAACTTTACGCTTTGACAGCCTAGGGAAAAGGCCCAGTATACATGTCTGTACCGTGGGGGCCAATACCCTACCTAGTGCATCTTTGATCTTACCCAGCACAGCCTCCCAGAAAGGACGTAAGCATTGACAGTCCCAAGTCATGTGACCAAAGTCTGCATCTGGGTGTGTACATCTGGGACATTGTCCGACTTCCCCCCCATAGGTCACATTAAGTCGGTGTGGCGTCATATAGGGCATGTGTGTATAGTTAAATTGAATGTATTTTAAACGTGTATTCCGGGATATCTTTTTGGGATACTGCAAGATCTTGCGCCACTCTGCATCCGTAAGTTCTCTACCCCCGACTCTATCCCACTTTGCCCGTAGCCCACTCAGGGGACCAACGGACGCTGATTGTAGCGTGGCATATAGCCATTTCACTAGGTGTCCTGCTGTGCTAAGGGTGAATAAGGCATGTAGTACAGGGTGCGTCTCTGGTTCTTCCCTCCCTCTGTCCCATAGTTGTGCAAACGTGCGTGTCAAGGCCTCATACTGTAAGAACTGACCTGGGGGGAGCCCGCAGTTATCTATCAACTCTTCAAATGGAATCAATACTTTATCCAGGCAGCAATCCCCAACATTATCCAACCCTACATCTGACCAGCGAACCAATTGTTCGCTTGTGAATATGGATTGGGGATCGCCATGCGGTAACCCCATGATAGGAAACATGGGGGTGTAATTGGTGGATCGCTGCCCTTTTACTCTGACACCTTCTCCAGGTCTGAAAGGCCATGCATTGCAATAATGAGCAGTAAGGGGTGGGCGTTGCTGGGATTAGCAGTTTTGCCTTCACAAGACTAGGGCGAGATGCCGGGTCCATCTGAAAGAGACACGTTAGTGACAGATTCCTTACCTTAGAATATCCCCAGGCGTCAGGCTGGATCCGGAAAGTTTTTGCGTAGCAGTACCCTTGCGCGTCGGTAGGCGGCGTCGTGCGGCTCCGCGTCCGTCGTTGGCGTCGTGATCGCCGGGATGACGTCGCGGGCAGTACTTAGACGCCGCCCCTGCGCGCTGACGTCAGTTCTTCTTTTTCCGCGCCAGTAAGCGCAGATCCGGGAAGAGCAGTGCCCTAGTCAATTTTTGACTAACTTTTTTGTGAATTTTTTCACTGTTTCTTTATCGAGTCTTCACGACTCCTAGGTGTCGTAGGGACGCCCGGCTTCAAGCCATGCGACGCCTGTGGTCGCATGATGTCGATCACAGACCCGCATCTGGAGTGTCTCTTCTGTCTCGGCCGAGACCACGACACGAAGTCGTGCCCTGACTGCCGGAAACTTCACCCGAAGGCTTTGCGAGAGCGGTCTCGAAAGCTACTCGAGGTCCGGCAGTCGGCTCCGCGCCGCACCAAGCCCCGGTCCCGGGAGAGGTCGAGGGGCCGGTCGCGGAGTCCCCGCCGGTCGTCGGAGTCCAAGTCTTCGCGCTCCTCGGGTAAGTCGAAGCACAAAAAGTCTAAGCAGCGTCATCGCTCTAAGACTTCGCCTCGCCGGTCTCGCGACTCGGCTGAGGCCCCAGTCGGCACCGTCTCCGCGGCCCCGGACATGCCTATGGAGCCGCCCCCGCATTACCCGTCCTTTCCGGGTTCGGGGGCGACTCCGGCCGAAATACAGGAATTCCTGTCGGCCATGGCCCGCCTCTTCGGGCCTCAAGGTCCCTTCAGTGCGCCTTCGGGCCCCGCGGGCCCTGATGGGGTTGCTCCGGCGTCGCCGTCGACTCCGGTCCCGGCGCCGCCTGTCCCACCAGCCTTCATCCCGGCCTCGGCTCCGGCCCCGGCCTCGATCCCGGCTCCGGTGGTACCGCAACCCCCATCGACGCCGGTTGACCTAACAACGCCTCCGCCGACGTCCCCGGTGCCGTTCCTGACGCCGTCCGGGGCTCCGGACGGCGTCGGTCCCCGGCTCTCTCCGGCTCCGGACATGGAGCCGGACCGGCGTCGCTCGGCGCCGGCTCCGGCGCCCGATGAGACCTTGGATCCCAAATGTCCCTCCTCCTCCATATTTTGAACCTGAGGAGGACCAAGAGAGCTGGGAGGGGTCTGAGGACCCTCTCACACAACAGTGTGAGTATGATCCGGACTGGGCTGGGCTGAGGAACTTGGGGATGCCAGTGGTCTAGACACCTCCCCTGACACTGGCATGCTGTCTCCTCCCGTGGCTACGGAGGAGGGAGCTAATTTTGCAACGGTGTTGCGTAGAGCAGCTGGAGCCTTACATCTCCAATTGCCTACTGTGGCTGTCAGGACTAATCTCCTGACGGAAGTGCTTCAGCCGGCGGCTTCCTCCTCGGAGACTGTGCTGCCGTTTAATGATGCACTCACTGACGTTCTTTTGGGTGCCTGGTCCAAGCCCACCACAGGGGCTCCTGTGGATAGGAACGTGGCCCGACGCCATCGCCCTGCTCCGGGCGACCCCTTGTTTCTCTCCCAACATCCCACCCCCGAGAGCTTGGTTGTCCAAGCCTCTGCCTCCCAAACCGCCTTCCCTACCGCCCCTCCGGATAGGGAATCCAAACGCCTGGACCAATTTGGGAAGAAGGCTTTTCTTCCTCCAGTGCTGGCTTGCGGTCCGTCAACACCGCTTGCCTTTTGGGCCGATATACCCACTCCCTGTGGGATTCGGTGGCGGCTGTTTTGCCGCAGTGTTCTGAGGAGGTCCAGACACTGCTTACCCGCGCCATTGCGGAAGGGCGAGATGCGGCTAAATACACCATACGTTGTGGCCTTGATACCGCCGACTCGCTGGGCAGATCGCTTGCGACGACGGTGGCGCTACGTCGCCACGCCTGGCTGAGAACAACTGGTTTCTCGGGTGATGTCCAGAATACACTCATGGACATGCCCTTTGATGGAGTCGGTCTTTTTGGTTCAAAGGCAGACCATGCGCTGGAGCGTTTTAAGGACTCATGGGCTACTGCCAAGTCCCTGGGCCTTTCTGTTGTACGCCCTCCGCTAACCTCTGCTTTTCGCCCCTTTCATGGCCACGGAAGGGGCGCCCAGTCACGTCAGCTGCCCAGCCACCGGCCCGCGCAGCAAGCGTCTTCGCGTGGCCGAGGACGTGGATACCGCCGTGGCGGTTCGGGCATTCAGCGTGCGGGTCAGGCCACCACCTCCAACCCGTCCGCGGCCTCCAAGCCCTCCTAGTCCCTCCTTTCCGGTGCACAGCACGCCAGTAGGGGGCAGGGTCCGCCATCACCTTCACCACTGGCGTCCCATCACCTCGGACAGGTGGGTCTTGGACATTGTCGGAAGGGGCTACTCCCTCCCCTTCGAGACCACCCCCCCAGCCATGCCACCTCAATTCCACCGCATGTCAGGGGATCACTTGGTGCTTCTGCAGAAGGAAGTCACGGCCCTCTTGGCCAAGAGGGCCATCGAGCATGTTCCGACCCCAGAAGTAGGACGTGGTTGCTACTCCCACTACTTTCTGGTGCCCAAAAAGAACAAGGAGGCCATGCGTCCTATCTTGGACCTCCGGAACGTCAATCGCTTCCTCCAGAAGGAGAAGTTCAAGATGCTCACCCTAGCTCAGGTCTTGACTGTCCTCGACCCTGGAGACTGGTTGGTAGCGTTGGACTTGCAGGACGCTTATTTCCACATCCCCGTCCTGCCGGCCCACCGGCGTTACCTACGGTTCACGGTAGGCCTCGAGCATTTTCAGTTCACCGTGCTCCCCTTTGGCCTTACAAGTGCCCCTCGGGTGTTCACGAAAGTGATGGCGGTGGTCGCAGCTCATCTGCGCCGGGCAGGGGTTCCAGTCTTCCCCTACCTCGACGACTGGCTGCTGAAGGCGGGCTTGTCCCAGGCAGTAGTCTCCCACCTCCAGACTACGGCCGAACTCCTGCACTCGCTGGGGTTCTCCATCAATGTGCCGAAGTCGCATCTGATTCCTTCTCCACAGCTCCTTTTCATCGGAGCAGTTCTGGACACGACGCAGTTTCGGGCCTATCCTCCCGAACGGCGAGTCCGGGATATTCAGGCTATGATTCCAATCTTTCAGCCTTTATCCTGGGTTTCGGTACGGATGACCCTGAGGCTGCTGGGCCTCATGGCTTCCTGCATCCTGCTGGTCAATCATGCCAGATGGCATATGCGGGCTCTGCAGTGGGACCTGAAGTTCCAGTGGGCGCAGCACCAGGGCAACCTGTCCGATCACGCCCAGATCTCGGAGGGGCTGCAAAACAGTTGCAGTGGTGGCTCTCGAACCGGCAATGGGTCATGGGCAGATCCCTCTCCCTTCCCCAGCCAGAGCACACAGTTGTGACGGACGCGTCCCTTCTGGGATGGGGCGGTCACATGGGAGAGGCGGAGATCACAGGCCTCTGGTCTCCGGCGGAGTCCCGGCTCCATATCAACCTTCTGGAGCTCCGGGCGATCCGACTTGCACTCAAGGCATTCCTTCCCTCTGTCAAAGGGAAGGTAGTGCAGGTGTTCACAGACAACACCACCGCCATGTGGTACTGCAACAAACAAGGCGGGGTGGGGTCGTGGACCCTCTGTCAGGAGGCTCTGCGCCTCTGGACATGGCTGGAACATCAGGGCATGTTCCTGATGGTTCAACACCTGGCAGGTTCCCTGAACGCCAGGGCGGACGAACCTCAGCCGCAGGTGCATAATGGATCACGAATGGCGTCTTCACTCGGAAGTGGCGCAAGGTCTATTTCTGCACTGGGGAGAGCCTTGGTTAGATCTATTCGCCACCGAAGAGAAGGCGCAATGTCATCAGTTCTGCGCGTTGGAATTTCCAAGGCGGCACTCGCTCGGCGACGCTTTTCGTCGAGAGTGGAGTTGCGGTCTGTTGTACGCCTTTCCGCCTATACCACTTCTACCCAGAGTGTTGAAGAAGATTCGGCGCGACCGGGCCCAAGTCATCCTTGTGGCTCCGGACTGGGCTCGAAGAGTTTGGTATCCCGAGCTACTCAGTATGAGCGTCCATCCCCCGATCCGTCTGCCTCTTCGGGAGGATCTTCTGTCGCAGCAGCAGGGGACGGTCCTCCACCCGAACCTGTCCAGCCTCCACCTGCTTGCGTGGAGATTGAGCGGCGGCAGTTGATTCCTTTCGACTTGCCTCCCGAAGTTTGTGATGTGATTCTGGCAGCCAGGCGTCCCTCCACTAAGGTGGTATACGCCTGCAGGTGGAACAAGTTTGTGGCATGGTGCACAGCAAAGGCTGTGAATCCCCTCTCTGCCCCTCTTTCTGAGGTTCTTCTGTTCCTTCTTTCACTGGCCCAACAGGGTTCTGCCCTGGGTACCATCAAGGGCTATCTTTGTTCCATTTCGGCCTTCCTCAGGCTTCCTGATCAGCCTTCCCTTTTCAAGTCCCCTGTTGTTAACAGATTCCTTAAAGGCATTACACACCTCTTCCCTCCTGTTCCGTTTGTGATGCCTCAGTGGGACTTGAACTTGGTTCTTACCTTTCTTATGTGCGCTCCCTTTGAGCCTCTACATAACTGTCCTCTTCGTCTTCTTACTCTGAAGACAGCCTTTCTGGTGGCCATCACCTCCGCTCGGCGGGTGAGTGAGCTCCAGGCTCTATCATGCAAACCTCCCTTTCTGTCTGTCCATCCAGACAAGGTTGTTCTTCGGACGCGTCCGTCCTTCTTGCCAAAGGTGGTTACTGCCTTCCACATTGGGCAGACCATCACTTTGCCCACCTTCTTTCCGCCTCCGCATCCTTCCAGAGAGGAAGAGAGGCTCCACCGTCTGGACCCAAAACGTGCGCTTTCCTTTTATATCAACCGCACACAACACTTCCGGGTGGATGACCAGCTCTTTGTTGGCTACGTGGGTGCCAAAAAAGGTCGGGCGGTGCACAAGAGAACCATCTCCCGCTGGGTAACCTTGTGTATCAAAGCCTGCTATTCTTTGGCTAAGAAGGAGCCTCCTGTTGGGCTGCGTGCCCATTCCACCAGGGCAACGGCTGCTAGCACGGCTTTAGGCTGCGGTGTTCCGCTGCAGGATATCTGTCAGGCAGCTACGTGGGCCTCGCTGCACACGTTTACAAAGCATTACTGCCTTGACAGTCAGGTCCGGAGGGACGGCTTCTTTGGCCGTTCTGTCCTCCGGGACTTCCTTGTCTGATCTTTGTTCGCAGACCCACCACCGGGGTTGGTATTGCTGGGGTATCTATTCTAAGGTAAGGAATCTGTCACTAACGTGTCTCTTTCAGATGCACAAGTTACTAACTTGTGTAACGATATATCTGTAAGAGACAGTAGTTAGTGACAGATTCCTACCGCCCCAACCATCCTCCCCGTTCTGCGAACTGATTTCTAGGGTTAAGGACATCCCTTTCAGGGCCCTAGTATTTTTCAGACACCTATGTCAGCTTCTTGCATGGCTCTGCGTTCCTGGCGCGGAAAGTTGTGTACAGAACTGACGTCAGCGCGCAGGGGCGGCGTCTAAGTACTGCCCGCGACGTCATCCCGGCGATCACGACGCCGACGACGGACGCGGAGCCGCACGACGCCGCCTACCGACGCGCAAGGGTACTGCTACGCAAAAACTTTCCGGATCCAGCCTGACGCCTGGGGATATTCTAAGGTAAGGAATCTGTCACTAACTACTGTCTCTTACAGATATATCGTTACACAAGTTAGTAACTTGTGCGATAGTCACGTGATCTCCTCGTTCTCTCCCTCTACCCATTGCGCCAGCCATTGTAATTGGGCAGCCAGCATATAAAATTCAAAGTTCGGTACACCTAGTCCTCCCTCCGACATAGGGCGTTGTAGCGTTTTCAGGGACACCCTCGTGCGCCCATCTCCACACACCAGATCTGGTAAAAGGGCATTCAAGGGGTGGAACCAGCTGCTCGGCATCAGGACAGGGAGATTTACAAAAAAATACAACAGCCGGGGCAGCATGACCATTTTAGGCAGGGTAATCCGGGCCATAATGGGTAATTGCAATGTGCACCAAAAAGTGCACACAGGAACTAAGTGAACGCAGCGCCCTGCCCAGGTTCCCTTCTTTCAAATCATCTAACGAGTGAAAAATGTGTATACCTAGGGACTTAAATGTACGCTGAGCCCAGAGTATATCGGCCATCAATGCCTCTGGTCTGTGGGATGGTCCTGCTACTGGGAACAGATATTTCTTAGTTTTATTGACCTGAAGGCCCGAGAGCAGTGCAAAGCCATCTAGGATTTGTATAGCCGCGGAGGTGCCATAACTGCCTCCGTCATATATATCAGCAGGTCATCCACATATAGAGAGACTCCTATATAGCTCTCCTATTGGCATTCCTATCCCGTCCCCTCCCAGGCGGATCCTCTCCGCGAAAGGCTCAATCACCAGGGCAAACAATAGGGGAGAGCGGGGACAACCCTGCCGAGTCCCACGGGATATCTCATATTGCCTGGAAATTGTTCTGCCTGTTTTAACCCTTGTGGTGGGCGAAGCATAAAGGAGCCGCACCCAATCTTCCCCCAGGACCCTGCGCAGCATCACCTCAAACAGGAATGCCCAACTCACCGTGTCGAAAGCTTTTTCTAAGTCGATTGACAGAACCGCCGCCTGGTGTTTGGTTAGAGCTTCCACATGGTAGAGTATAGAGTAGAGCCTGCAAAGGTTATAAGAGGTGCTGCGAGAGGGGATAAACCCATTCTGGTCAGGGTGGATTAGGGACCTCATGTGTGGTAGTAGCCTGCCTGCCAGACCCTTACTTAAAGTCCAGATTAAGCATGGAGAGAGGCCTATAATCCTTCACTCCAGTATCTGGTTTCTTGGTCTTTGGGAGAGGGATCACTAGTGCAGTCTGGGTAGAGCTGGGCAATCCCCCGCATTCATACGCCTCTGCATATAGCTTGACTAAATGCGGTGCTAACGTATCGGCAAAGCGTTGATAGAATTCCGCCGGGAGGCCTTCTGGCCCCGGCGTTTTGCCTGGGGCCAATTCCGTGATGGCTGCTTTGAAGTCCTGCAAATTTATCGGGTCTCCCAATTCCTCCCGCGCCGCAGCCTCCAAGGTACGGAGCGGTAGAGGGCCCAAAAAGCCTCTTATGTCGAGTAGGGGGCCCGCGGCCGGAGCTGTGTACAGTCGCTCATAGTATGTTAGGAAGGAGTCATTATTTGCGTCTGGGTCATGCACCACGTCCCCGGCATCCAAGCTGAGTTGAGTTATTGGCGCTCCCCCCAGCTCTGGTTTGATTAGCCTCGTTAACAGTCGGCCCGCTTTCCCTTCTTCCCTCTGCACTCTGTCCAGGTAGTCCTTCTAATTGTAGCATCTCAGCCTGCTTAGTGCGTCATTATATCTTGCGCTTGTTTCCTGAAGTATCACACGGGCTACATCGTCAGTACCCTGGATGTTATCTAACCTGCGGATGTTCCCCTCTAGGTCTAGGACTTCTTGACGAAGCTCCCTATGTGCCCCACTCGCCTGTCCCATACAGTGGCCTCTTACGACCACTTTGAATGCCTCCCACTCCACTTGAGTGGAGGATACTGTGTTAACATTGATGGGGAAGTATGTTTCAGTGAGTGCGTGTAGCGAGGCTCGAAAGGGAGCGTCCTCGAGCGTCAACGGGTTCAATTTCCATGTGGGGATCGGAGGTCGCCTCCCTGGAGGTTGATGCGTCATTATCAGTGGACTATGATCTGACAGTGGTGCGCCCTAGGTATTCGGTGTGTATGATGGAACTATTGAAGGCCGGGGAGCAGAGAAACGTGTCAAGCCTAGTGGGTACCTGGTGGACCGGTGAAAAGGAGTACTCCCTGTTCCTGTTATGTTGCAGTCTCCAGGTGTCCTCAAGGCCCCAGTGGGAGATCCAAGTACGGAATCCCATTGCCATGCGGTGTGGCTGAGTCCCCGGTAGGGGAGGGTGCGAACGATCAGTAGCAACATCCGCGACACAATTAAAGTCTCCCCCCAATATTATGTGACCATTTAAGTGGTTAGCCATTGAGGCGGAGAAGGACTCTAGGAAGCCGATCTGATCTTGATTAGGCGCGTATATATTACCTACTGTCACTTCCTGTCCTGCCAATCTCCCTGTGATCAGGGCATACCGTCCCTCTACATCAAGCCACATATGTTCAAGGGCAAAGGGGACCCCAGGTTTTACCCAAATCAGCACTCCCCTGGCGAAGGCCGAGGAGGTGGTCGCAAAGACCTGACCCCTCCATCGTCTCTTCAGCTTCCCGGCCTCCTCCCTGTTCAGGTGTGTCTCCTGGAGAAATGCTATGTGTACGTCCCTGCGCCTTAGGTACGAGTAAATACTGTGGCGCTTGGCGATAGACCCTATACCTCGGATGTTCCATGTTATGAACCGTAAGGTGTTATGTACATCCGCCATTCTTGTTGGGTATCACCTATCAGCCACTCAAGGGGGACCCCTCCCTCACCCACTTCCTCGTTCATGCGCAACCACCCTCCTCTGCAAACTTCAAAACATAGAAATCTAACAAATGGACCCTCAAGTTGGTCAACCCCAGGGCAGCCCGACAACGGTTGGCCGCCCAAACAGCGTGTGAAACATTTTGTACCAGATGAGACCCTAACCTAATAAGGCAGTCAGCGGGGGGTGACCAGGTAAGGACATAGTTCAGGGCGCACAAACCGTCAGGAGTGCAACGGCCCCCATGTGAGATAGGCCAGCTCGGGACCTGGGTCGGCTATTAGCAGTTCGGCACCACTCCGGGTTCCACAGTCACCACAAAGTTCAAACTGCCTCAGATAATTTCGTCAGCCGTCTTCGGCGTCACCGCCGGCAACTTCACACTGTCATTGCGGGAGGTATCTGACTCCTTTTCCTCATTTTCTCTCGAGGAGCGGGCCTCCACCTCCCGGGGTGGGACTCTTGACCTGCATAGGTGCCGCCACAGCCTGCAGCGCTTCAGCCCTCTCGGTTTGCAATGAGGTCGGTTTCTTAGTGGCTCCTCTACGAGACCGCCTTCTGGATCGCTTCCCGAGGTCCGCGGTTCTCCTCGAGTTAGGCCTAGAGCCCGTGGGCTGCGGAGCCCCGACCTTATAGGCATCTATCCACTCCCAGGCGTCTTTCGGACTGTCACAGTAGTGAGTATTCCCATCCAGGATAATACGCAGCCGGGCCGGGAACATCAGAGAGTACTGGAGGCCTTCCTCTCTCAATGCCCTCTTAACCTACAGGAACGAGGTCCGCTTCCTCTGCACTTGGAGCGTGTAGTCCGGGAAGAGGGAGATTTTGCTGTTGTTCATGGTGTATGGGCCTTCTGCACGTGCCTTTTGCAGGAGAACGTCCCTGTCTCGGAAATGAAGGAGCCGAGCCACCACTGGCCGCGGAGGTCTTCCAGGGGCCAGCGGTCTGGCCGGCACCCTATGGGCCCTCTCAAGAGTGTAAAAAGTTGACAGGCCCTCAGGTGCTACCACACTTCTAAGCCACTGCTCCAAAAAGGACACCATGTCGCTGCCCTCAGCCCCTTCCGGCAGGCCCAGGACTCTGATGTTGTTCCTCCTGTTAAGCCCCTCTGCATCTTTGGCTCTCCGTTCTAGCACACACACTCTATCTGTGAGGGCCCCCATCTGTTGCTCCAGGGCCTTTTGTGCTGGTGCTAGTTCTGTGATACTGGACTCAGTCTCTTTCACCCTCTCAGATAACTTCTTGTGCTCCTCCCACAGTAGGCCGAGCCCCACCGCGACCGTGCTGATGTCTTGGTGAAAGGTGGCCTTCGTGTCAGCTATGGCCTCCAATATCTTGCTCAGCTGCTGTTGCACTGTGTCCTCTGGGACAGACTGTGGTTGCTCCTGGGCACGATCATCTTGGTCGTGTGAGGCCCCTGCCTGTCGACCCCTAGGCTTGCCCATTGTGCTAGAGAGCCTGTGTAGTTGTTGGGCCTCTCGGGGGAGGGGGGATGGGGGGAATCTTTCAACCACAGTGCCACACCTCGACACTACGTGGTGAATCTCACTACGTTCCCAGGACTGTGGCCCTCGAGGTCAGTCCCAGTTCCTCAACTCCGAAAATCTGCCCCTCCGCCAGACAGAGGGTCATCATACCCCCTACGGGCGTATAGGCTATGCCTCCAGCCCGGGGCAGTGCCAGGCGTTTACAGCCCCCTCTTCTTTACTTTGTAGTCCAACCCCAGTGCTGGGCCTTCTTCCTGGCCCCCACCCGTGATGAGTGGGGCGACCCTCGCTCTGCACCTTACTGGAGTTCGCCCTCGTTCACCCTCACCGTCAGCGTCCGGGGCATCCCACCTTACACTTTCGTTGTTTGCCTCGGGCGTCCGTCCAAGCCAGGCCGCAGGAATACTTGTAGGTAGGCTCCCCAGCCAGTGCTTGCCTACGATGGCCTCTCACCGGCCAGCCAGAGTTACGACCTTTTCCGGCCCTATCGCAGGGCTGTCTCAGCACTCCTGTTCTGCGTCCGGCCCTGAGAGGGAAGACCGGCAGAATCCTGGCCCTTCGATGTGCAGCCAGGTCTGTGCGGGGTAACTGCTCGGCCCCCAGGGACACCGGAGCCGGAACTGTCCGTCCCGAGCCCCGATCCAGGCCCCGAACTCTCGCCACGCCCAACTCCTCACCTTCGGGATGTCGCTGCTGCCGATGTCCTGTACGGGGGTTCCTCCACAGCCACGCACCCAGGCAGGTCACCAGCTCAGTGGCTAGAGGATTCCCGGTCCAGGGACAGGCCACGGCCACCTCCGGGTCGCAGGCCGCCCGCATCAGATCCGCCATCTTGTGGGCTCTCTCGTGGCCACGTCGCGGGACTCCGCTCCTCCGCCGGTCACCCGATAAGCGGCAAACTCGCCGGAGTCCGCCCCCGCCTCACGGGGACACCAGGGCTCGTTTCCGCTCTTGCCCAGGGCCCGGCCGCCGGTGAATTTGGCTGATAATTGACGGGCCGGCGCGGAGCTCCGAGTTCACTCGTCTGCCATCTTAGGCTCCAGGCCACGCCCCCGTTAGTCCTTTTCACCCATAACCGACAATTGGGTACAATAACAGCATCTGTCTGTCTAATAAGAAAGCTAGGAAATGTTTCATTAACAGAAAGTTTCAATTCTATTAAAGTCTCTGAGGCGAGGCTTAGGCTTAAACTTTCTCCATTTTACTATACTAGCAGCCATTACACGTTATGTAGATCAACACTACACTACATTTCTCATGAGTTCTTGGGAAAAGAAACAAATAACAGTCCATCCAATCGCCGCAGAACCTCTCAACATTCTCTGGAGACGTTCCATCCTCCTCTTTCTTCCTACGAACACAACCGACTTTTCAGAGGATCACTCCTGTTTATACTAATATGTCCCTGAGAAAACAAATGAATGATGTAAAGTTTTTGTTTCCACTACTGCTTTAGCGCAAAGATCATCAAACAATGCTGGAAAAAACACAATATGTAGGCATTTCTGTCAAGGCAAGAAATCATCAACGACTTCATTTGCATGACAATACAGACCCATTAACTGAACAACTTCATATTATAACATTACGTCATATCGGGTGGGCATACTAATCTAGTCAGAAAAAAGGGTGGACTAATCCTCGTCTCCGAGTCCTTAATAGAATTGAAAGTTTCCGTTACAATAGCTAGGAACATTTTCATTCTATGTTGGGACCGAATGGGAGGATTAGGCTAGTTTAAAGCTTCACCACCAGAGATGCCAGATTTGAAACTGGTTTGAAGTAAAACCTTTTGAATGTAGAATGTGAGGACCAGTCCACTGCATTGAGAATGCACTCCAATCAAGCTCCCAATAAAAAGGCTTTGGAGGCCATACCCCCTCACAGAGTGAGCTTGAAACTGAGAGATGTCATTCCAAGCTTACTGCATGGCCCATCGGACCCATCTAGCAATGGTAGGGGCAGAATCCACTTTGTGAGGTTTAGTGAGAGCAATGAGTAATTACCTTTCACCCTGAGGGCGAAGATCCTCTGTCATAGACTCATAAGCCTTCACTGCTCTAACAATACATAACTTTGGAACATCTGGAAATTCTGTGTATGACACAGTTCTTGAGTTACATTTTGTTCGTCTGGAAATGTGAAAAGTCACCCCATCTGGAATAAATACCCCACCTTTTACATTCATGGCTCTCACATTCGAAACTCTTCAAAAGGAGATCAAACACAACAGGGCGGCTAATTTTGCGGGCTTCTGTTTCCTGGATAGGTACTTATTAGAAGGCCTTGATTTAACCAAACGAAGAACCTCATTTACGCCCCATAATTTAGAACACCATGGTTCTGGTGGAACGGACAAACTAATACCCTTCAGAAGTTTACAAACCAGATGGTGTCCCCCAACTGGGTGTCCATCTATCAGCAAGTTGCCAGCCAAAATGGCCGATCTAAATGTATTAATGGACCTATAAGCCAGAAGGCCACCAGAAAATTCAGACTGAAAACAATGTCTGCCCGCAAGGGATCCAGTTGCGGTTGATGACACCAACCCAGCCATCGGGACCAGACGGATCAATATCTTTTATTTGTGCTATCTGCCCAAGCTCTAGAGCAGCGCAGCAGCCTCTCGAGAAATTTCTGGGACTTTCCAATGTTCCCTGTAATCCACCATGCCATGAGACAGAGGGAGCCTGCTAGAACCAGGTGATGAGGATTCCTTTGGGTATCCTGGAGGAGACCTTGAAACAGGGGAAAAGGATTGAAAAATCCCAAGAAAGTTCCATGAGAACTGGAAACCAGGCTTGAAATCTCCAAATTGGGATAATCACTACTAAATCCGCCCATTGTCTCTGAACTTGGGTGGATGTAGTTTAATGTCGATCTACATAACGTTTAATGGTTGCTGGTGTAATAAAGTGGAGAAAGTTTCAGCCTAATCCTTGCTTCCGGTCTTGACATAGAATCATAGATATATGTACTTCCCAACTTCCATGCATACTCCCTCAAATTAATTTTTGCCTCCCTTAAGCTAAATTACAGACTTCATAAATTAGATACATGAAACTAAAGCTTCAGAAGGCGGTTCAAACAAATGGAGTTTGCAGGTCACCTCCACTCTCCTCTTCTACTGAGATCGTTATCCCTTTGTAAAGGTGCTTTTGGAGATTGCCTTTGAGTCTGTGATCTGTTAGCTCTGCCCTGTAATATGCAGTGTGATGGTGCCATGTCTGCGACTGAGGAGAGTATGCCATTTGTAGGATCTCATCCATGACTCCTCCTTTTGTCCCATCAGCGTGACCCCGTAATCTCCAGTGTTTCAGCATGTCTGCACTTAAGGGGCCATTGTCTGCTCTCCCCATAGTGCTGGAGGCAGCGGGCGGGAACCAGGTTGTACCGCCCCCACCCCGGCCATGGCTTAATTGGATGTGGATCTCCTCATTTAGCAAAACGCTGCAGCAGAGATATACAGCCCTGTGACAGACTATATAAAAAGGCATATGAAGAGTACACTTACCTACTGACAAGAAGAGCATTTAGGGCCCACACCTTGGTTCTGGAACAGGCCACATCAAGTTGTGCTGGTACACTGCTTCCACACCCTGCAGGAAAGTTTGGTGAAAGCATCTCCAGCTTCTGAGTATTTATGGCATCCAGTTGAGGTAACGCTTGGAGGCCAGGGGGACCCTGATATGTCTTATTGCGTTGGAGCTATACCAAGAGACTCACTAATTGGCCTTTTTTGATCCCTGTACAATATTGTAACTGTTAGACCTGGCACCATTGGCGTGGGTCTCCCTTCTATTTTTTGCCTTTACCTCCTGTGTTTTGCTGTGTATTGGACTCCATTTTTGTGGTCTAGATGCTTTGGGCACTTTGCCACTGCTGTTCAGTGCCAACGTGCAAGTGCTCCCTTTGTAAAGTATTGTTATGGATTAGTGATTCCATGATTGGCTTATTTGGTTTACTTGTCAGACCCTAGTACAGTGCACTGTGTGCCCAGGGCCTGTAAATCAAATGCTGCTGGTGGGCTTGCAGCACTGATTGTGCCACCCACAGAAGCAGCTTGTAAAATGTGACTCAGGCCTGCCATTGCAGAGCCTGTGTGCAGTCTGGGACTGCCATGTCGACTTGGCAAGTGCACATACTTGCCAGTCCCTAAACCTTCCCTTTTCTACATATTAGTCATCCCTAAGGTAGACCCAATGTACCCCTGTGGGCATGGTGCATTGTATGTGAAAGGTAGGACATGCCCTGATGTGTGTGGCATGTCCTGATAGTGAAATACTGCCAATTTCGTTTTTCACTATTGCAAGGCTATCTGTTCCCATAGGCCAGAATGGGGAGTTTGTTTATAACATCTTATAAACATAACTGACCCCAGGAACAAGATGGAAAAGTAAAGTTTAGTATGCCTGAACTCAGAATTTTAAAATACATCTTTTAGTGAGGGTGATTTTTACATTCTGTGTTTGAAAATACCACTTTTGGAAAGTAGGTATTTTCTTGCCTAACCATCCAGTGTGCCTCTGCTAGGTTTGTGTATTGCATGTCTGGCTTTTGGATGACAGGGTCTATAGAAGGGCAGTGGCTCCAGAAGTCTGATGAGTTAGGGCTGGACTGAATAGACCTGGGCTGCGTTTAGAGTAGGGGGAGGAGATTTCCTTTTCACCTGAATGGGCCTGGTCTGCCTTCAACACTGCTGTCTCCACCTCCTGCCAGGAAGATGCACCAGTGAGGAAAGAACTGGTTTTGGCTGGGTACAGGCACACTCTGCCTTCAGAGAACAAAGGATTTTGGTGTATAAAAAGAGGGGCCCAGACCCCAGACTTTTAGATCACTTCTGGGAAATCAAGAGGAACCTTTGCCAAGGAGAAGAGCCGGATAAGCTGTGGAGGAATACTGCCCCTGTGCGGTTTGCTGTTTGGGGTTGGCCTGCAGTGGCTACTTGCTGCCATGGAAAGGAGAAAAGGACTTTGCTGTTTGCTTTGCCACCTGCTTGAAGAAGACCTCCAAGGGCTTGAAACAGAGCTTGCCTCCTGTTCTGAAGTCTCAGGAACACAAAGACTTCATCCCTTCTGCCTCTTTGCATCTGGAACTGCTGCTTCAGCTGCTACAGAAGGAAATTGCAACACCAACGCCGGCGAGCGACGCCGTAACCTGCATCGATGCCGTGGGCACCGCTCGTGAAGAGCACGACGCACCGCCCCGACTTGTACCGTAGGCCCGACGCCTGCTGACGCCGTGCCGCATCGTCTCCGAAGCCGTCATCGAGGCCGCTGCCTGCACAGGAGTCGAGGACCCTGCTCGTGACGTGCACGACGCACTGTCCCGACTCGCACCGCAGCCCCGACTTCATCGACGCAGGTGCTTCATCAACGCGGAGCCGATTCTCTACGTGGGTGACTCCCGAATCCATCGACATCGCACCGTCGTAAGGAACAGACGCCTCGCCGCCATTCGTGACGTCACCTCCCCGATACAGTAAGGAACCGATTTCTCACCTCCCCTGCGCTGCAGTAAGGAACAGAGGCATCACCTCCCCTGGGGTTGTAAGGAACCGACGCCGCAGGAGCCAACTAAGCATCACCTCCCCGACCCCGTCTTTGTTTTCATCAATTCCAGGTACTGTTCTTTGTGGGTCTGCTTGACTCCGGGCCCGATGCTGCGCACCTCGCGGTCGGCGCCGTACTTGGGATTTTCATCTGTCACGACGTCGTAATAACTCCAGGTGGAGTTATTTGTTGCTAGGATCTTTATTTAAGTGAATAACCTATTTTTAAGGATATTTGTGATACTGTATTGTGGATTTTTGTCGTTTGGTCTTGTTTTGGGTTTAGATAAAGATTACTTATTTTTAGGTCTCGCCTGAGCCAGCGCATGTGCTGCTCTGGCGAGAGTTTTAGTAAGCGGGTTTTGGAAGTGCAAACAGCAGTGGCTTTTGCTGGCGACCAGCTTGCGTTCACGCGAGCGTGCACGCGCGATCAGGCGCCATATGGCTTCCCTCGCCATCTGGCTTCCCTCGCGATTACTTTCACGGCCGCGCGGCCGTGTCAGTTTCACGGCCGCGCGGCCATTGCTTGTTTTCCAGGGCTATCAAGTCTGTAACTGTTGCACAGGACCAAGGCGCTGGATGGTCTCACGTTGCATAAACTTAAACAAGTTGCCTACATAATGTATATAAAATAGAAGAATGACTGCTCGTGATTTAAGGTATTCCTGAGGGCTGTAAACTGCAGAGTATCTGAAGCCGATGGTCCCTGACGATAACAGTAAATTACCTTGTAATCCAGACGGGGACATAAACAACTCGGACCGAGGGCTTTATTTCTTCCCACAGTTCTTGCCTTGGGTAAATACACTTTTGGAGAAAATGTGAAACACATTGAGGGTTGCTCTGTTTCTCGTCCATCGTGCTCGTTGTCAGGACGTGTCCCTTTGTTAGACGGGTGGGTGTGTGCTTCAATCAGGCGGATTCCTGCGGTTTACAAGGGGAATGTGTGTGTGCGTGTGTGTGTGTGTGTGTGCGCGCGCGCAGACGTGAGAGTGTGTGTGTGTATGTTTTTGTTCTCTTTCATGTCCATGACTTCTAGTGTGAAACAAAAAGTGAACACCATCCAATTAAAAGAAATGCCAGCTATGCACAAAACGCTAGACCAAGACCTGCCCAGTTGTCCTTTGTGTTTGACGTTGGTACTTTCAAATCCCACTCAGTACACAACTGACACTTTTTTTTATGAGAAGATAATTAGGCCAATATGTGTAGTTTCAAGTTACTCATTAAAATCAAATTATTGATTGCCTTAGACACAGATACGCTGCCACCATGGCTCAGTCACACACACACAAGCGCACACAAGCACACAACAAGCATTGGCATAGCCAATAGGTCTCGCCTTTGGGACCTTATAAGTGTTTAGCCATGCAGCAGTTGATGTTGTTGCACCAAGGATATTGTGCTGCATAACTAAATACTTATAAGGTCCCAAAAGCGAGACCTATTGGCTATGCCAATGCTTGTTCTAAACTGGTGTGGTGACCATTTGTAGTGTTTTCACTGTGTTACTGTATGTGTTCACAAATGCTTTACACACTGCCTCTGAGATAAGCCTGTCTGCTCGTGCCAAGCAACCAAGGGGGTGAGCAGGGGTTATTTTAGGAGTGTATCCCCCTTACCCTGACTAGAAGCAAGGGTCCCTATTTGGACAAAGGTACCTACCTCTGCCAACTAGAGACCCCCATTTCTAACAGTAACCAGTTGTCAGTATTTATTTTCAGTGACTGCTCTGAGTCTCAAACATTATTATGGGTATGATTTGATGTGACAGTAGTCTTCCTGGGTAGTAGCAGTAACTTTTCCTCACTCCTTCACTCAGTGCCACACTGGGATCAGAGGCAACATTTGGAAAAAGCCACCAGCAGTGATCGCAACACTAATCTGTTGAGAGTTCAGGTGCAGGGCGGTTAACAATATGACAAGGGAGAAGCATTGTTTTCATGGCATATTTAATGTCTTGGCACTTCGCATGTGGAGTGTTGTTTGAACGTATCAGTACTTAGTTCTGTGTGCTAACTTGCTGAGCAAATGTCACACATGATTGGGACGTGGTATGTTTGTATTTTGAGCCTGCGTTCAAGTCCAGATGATGACTTTTCACTTCCCTTTCTTATTTTCAGAAACAAGAGTGGAAATAAAAGAATCAGTTCGTGGTCAAGATATCTTCATCATTCAGACAATGCCTAGGTAATTGTTTCTTTCAGTTGTCTTGGTCATCCTCTATGGCAGCACCACAAAGCT
Source organism: Calotriton arnoldi (assembly GCA_963921515.1). Classification (NCBI taxonomy): domain Eukaryota; kingdom Metazoa; phylum Chordata; class Amphibia; order Caudata; family Salamandridae; genus Calotriton; species Calotriton arnoldi. The sequence goes on from CAWUFW010000399.1 coordinate 874,429, forward strand.
TGATTTGTAATTTATTCTAACCCATTGATGTATTCAAGCTTCTGGAGGTATATTTCTGCACATATTATTTTATGTACGATCTCCCTCTGCTGCTGTGGTTGTCGGCTGCCGTGCATCGTCAGTGGTTGCGTCTGCGTCTTGCGTCTCACGCATTCTTCCTTCCGGATCCGGACGCGCGAACGCAAGGAGAACAGCCGGGTGTCTGCAACTATTCGTGATTTAGTGGGTTCCATTGCTTGCTTATCACAGCGCGAATCGGCCTTCGGAGGAAACGCGAAGTGTGTGCCAGGAATTTGTGACCTGGCCTAACCCCGCAAACCCGCCAACAGGAGGGAACGGTGTGTTGTGGTAAACCCCCGGAGGGGGGGGGGGGGAGGAAAAGGAAACCTCCCGCAAGTTGGGAGGTGTCGGGAATACCCAGCCAGCAAAAAGAAATAGCCTCAAATAAGGAGGGGCAGCACAGTAAAGTAAAAACACGGCTAGCCTGACACCACACAGCAGAGGTAAGTGGCGTTCTTTTTTCAAGCTCTTGATCCTCTTTTTGTTTTAATTCTTAAGCAAAACGCCAGAGTCTTGCTCTTGGAAGAGGGAAACGTGAAAGGGGATATTTGTGACGGAGATTAGTGGAGAAACGAAGTCATGGAGCATTAGCATGGTGGCGGAGCATCAGTGGCTTGGATTTAATTCGTTTCATATATTCTCCCTGCTTGCCCCCATTCTTGCCCCCATCCTTTTACCCTTCCACGTACATTTCAGTCTATAATTATTTTGCAAATGGCACCAAAGAAGTTAAAAACAAGTAAAGCAAGAAAAGATCCCCAGTCTCCGAATAACGAGCAAATGGATCTAAATAGGTCTGTTCAAGCAGTAAGTTTGGACTTGGAGGAGTCTGCCAAGAGTGTACAAAGAAAATCAATAAAGAAAAAAATAATACTTGACAAAGTCTGTGAGATTGGGGGTGGGGGGTTCTTGTATCAAAATCAATAAAATACTTTGTTGGTAAACATTTTAAGAAGATGCCTACGCCCCTCAAATCTCAGGTCTACGAGGAGGAATTGTCAACAGATCAAGAAGCAAATGCTCACTGTGCCGCCAGTATAGAAGAACTAATAATAGACCAAAGTTTTACTAATCAAATTATCACTAACCTGGAACCGAGACTTTCTTCCTCGCCAAGGATATTCTCTATGTGCGCTCCGGCTAAAGTAGAATACGAGGAGAAGGGCTCTAAGGATGTGCATGACCAGAAAGGAACTATGGACTCAGAGATAAGGTCTAAATTAGAGGAAAGTATGGGCCAATCGTTGATGCAAGGTTCCAAGTCTTTAGAAGAATTGGTGCGCAATAGCACTTTGGGTTTGGACATATCAGCAACATCCTCGGCCTCAATGCTGGACTTAATGTTAATGTTACAAAAAACCCTGCAGGGCCTGCTAGAAGTTACACTATCTAACAATAGAATACTAAATGCCCATGAATTATACTTAAAGCAAACTGTAAGTGAATTACAGGGCATTAGGGGCTTAATGCCATCTGTGGTTAGATCGGTGCCAGATATTGTCACTCAAGGTGGGGCAGGGGAACCAGAACTTATGAATAATTGCCAGGATGTATACATATCTAAATGTCCAATGTTAATCAGGAGACGGGGAGAACACCCATGGTATAGGCGTCTAAACACAAGGTTAAATTTAAAAAGTCAAACCCTGCAAAAGGGGAAAAAAAAGGGCCTAAAGAAAGGAGGGGATAAGGGAGCGGGGCCTCATGAAACTCTACAAGAAAGAGGTGCTCCCTTAAATAATAGGAGAAAAATGAGGAATACAGTGGGATCCCCAAACACAAGACAGGTGGAATTAAGGGGGAAAAGGGCTCAACAAAGATTCACTGGTATAGCAGGAAGACAGGAGAAAATGTTGGGTGAATGGGTAAATCTGGAGGAGGTGGAAGAACCTTTAAAGGGTCTAGGGAAGGGTGGAAAAACTCAAAGGACAACAAAAACTGCATCCATAAATAAAGATACGAGGGAAAAGAAAAATCTGGGTTACAAAGAGATAGAATCAAGTGTTAAAAAGTGGTTATACTTTGAACCCTCTGAAATGGAGAAGGGGAGGAAAAAGTTAAGGAAAATTGTACCCCTAAACCATTCTCAACTCCTATTTTCCTTTTCAAAATGCCCATGTCTGAGAGAAATTGAGTCAAAAGACCTGAGGCAGGTAGGATTTAGTAATAACAATAGAGGCAAGGAACATACGAAAGTTGAAGTCTACTCAGGGCTGGTAAAAACTGCAATTGTAAAAGCTGAAAAAGAATTATTAAAGGAAGGAATCAGGCTAATATCAGAAGCTGAATTGGAAAGGATAAATCAGCCTGATAGTGCCTTCTTGAATTGCCATGCCGGCCGTGGGAAAAGGCAAGTAAATTTTGATTGCATGGTCATGTAGAGAAAGAGCAAATATAAACGTAGTTATAGAGAACCCAGAGCCCAGCAATGGATGGGGTAACTGGAGCCCAGGAGATAGCTTTACAAGCACACCCGCGTGGGTCTTGAATGAGCCCAGCTGCCTTAGTGAGATTGATTAGGGAAGTGGGTTGTCGCATAGCCAAAAAATAATCTCATTGAATATAAATGGGTTTATAGGGCAAACAAAGACTGAAAGCATAAAACTTGTCTCACTGCAGGCAGACATTATTTGTCTGCAGGAAACTTGGCTTTCCGACAACACCCCGTAATCGATGGCTTTGTACAATCTCATAAACCGGTTAATAAAAAGAGATGGGGTCGACCAGCCGGGGGATTATGACTTTGGTCTCCACTAGGATTGCAAAAAGAGTGAAGTCAATAACAACATCCTGTAAATGGGTGTTGGTTAGCGAATTAACCCTATTGGTTTCAGAAAGGTCAAATGAACGATTGATTCTAGTAAATATCTATATACAATGGGGTTCTCAAGAGGAGTATGAAAGGAAAATGGGGTTATTTAAGGATGTAATGAACTCATTGAGCGATAAGTATGGAAACAATGTGTGGCTTATTATGGGGGATTTTAACCATAAATTAAATCCTAAAAAATTAGACCCCTGGCTCAATGAGATCAAAAATTTATACAACGTAAGGACAGCTTGGTTCCCCAATTGTAAAATGAATAAACAAGATGATGTCCTAGGAAAATTCCTGGGATCAAAGGGATTACTTAGTCTAAATGGTAGAATGGAATCTGACCGCCCAGCAAATCAGACATTTAGAAAAGGTAACCAACATTGCCCTATTGATTATGTGTTTGTGCACGCCTGGAATTTTGCTAGGGTAAATATGTTTAAGGTAATACAGCGTATAGAAAGTGATCACAATGCTTTGTATTGTAAACTAACATGGGGACCCATAAGACATTGTGAAAGAGCCCTCCCTCAAACTATGTCATACCCAAAACGTTTGCCTACAAAATTAACGGATGAATGCTTAGAGAAACTAGCTAGTTTCCAACAGAATGTAACCATGGAGGAAGCAAGGGATCATGAGGTTTCTTGGTTTGAGGTTAAAATTAATCAGGTGGTGCAATGCCTCAGAGCGGATTTAAAAAAGAAGGAAAAGAGTAATAAAAATATTCAGTGCAGTCGAAGAAAGCAAGTAAGTTGGTTCGATTCTGTATGTAGAGAGAAAAAAAAGGATAATAAGGAGAGTTGAAAGATCCTTGCGCCTAAGGTATGAGCAGGGGGGCCTTAAGAAATTACTTAAACTAAGGAAAGAATATAAAATATTAGTAAGGTCTAAGAAGAGAATTTTTAAAGAAAAATGCTGGGAGAATTTGCTGGAAACAATGGAAACAAAAAACGTTAAAGGTTTCTGGAAGTTGATTCAGGATGCCTCGGGGCGAACCCCAGGAATCATGAGCTGTGTAGTCAAAGAGGCATCCAGGGAGGATTACCTAGGCCAATTATATAAGGCAAATTATGTGCCTGTAATAAGTAAGGAAAGAGCCTCAAGAGATAGGGTCGCAAAAGAGTTAAAGTCAGCCTTCTCCCCAGAAATAGTGAAGGAAACTATTAGGAAGCTAAATCTAACCCGAGCCGCAGGGCCTGACAACCTACCAGCTGTTATAATAAAAACACAGCTAGACTGGTGGGCACGATTTTTTTCCCAGATGTTTTTAGCGGTCTTGGATTCAGGAATTATCCCGAAATCCTGGAGAGGGGCAGTGATCAGGCCCATCCATAAGAAAGGCGATAGGAGAGACCCTAAGAATTACAGTTTAATCAATCTGCTCGATATTGGAGTTAAAGTGTTTTCTAAAATAATTCTTGGCAGATTGAAGGACTGGGTGGAGCAACACTCAATAGTGCCAGCAGAACAAGGTGGTTTTAAGGAGGGGCACTCAACAATAGACCACTGCTTTGCGTTATGGGCTGTAGCACGAAAATCCATGGAGAAGCAAGGAAGATTATATTGCTGTTTTGTGGATTTTCGTGCAGCTTTTGATTTAGTCGACAGGAAGTGTCTCTGGGAGACGCTAAGAAGCTACAATATCCCGGAGGAACTCCTAGCGGTAATTCAGGAGTTGCACAGTCAGAACTGGGCTCAGGTCATTAAAGATACGAAGGGGGTCTTGACTCCGGAGATAGCGATCAATAATGGCCTGAGACATGGTTGCGTATTGGCCCCGTTACTCTTTTCAATCTTTCTTGCAGACCTACCTTCCTTTCTGATGACTGATAGAAGTGCAAGTCCAAAAGTAAATGGGAAGCAGTTGTCTTGCCTTCTGTACGCAGATGATCTGGTGATCTTTGATCAGACAGAATTGGGTCTGCAAAGGAAGTTGAACGCGTTCAATATTTACTGCGCAACCAAACGTCTCACAGTGAACATGGACAAAACAAAAATCCTGTGTTTTGGGAAGAGAAACCAAAAGTTCAATTGGTTTTTATGGCAAACGAAATTAGAGATAGTCAACGAGTATAAATATCTCGGAATATGGTTCGACAAATCTCTAAAATGGGGCACGCACCTGGAAGCCCAGAAAGTAAAAGCCTTAGCTTCAATTTGCGGGTTGAAAAATTTTAATCGCAGCTATGGCTCCATGTCCCACAGACCATTGCTGAAGGCTTACAATGCAATGATACCCCCACAATTGCAGTATGGTTCGGAGATCATATGCCTAGGGGGGAAAAGTACCTGGGACAGCGAGGAAGGGAAATGTCTAAAGGCATTGATGTCATTGCCTAGCTCATCAATGATACAGGCAATTAGACGAGAGCTAGACATGACCTCATGGAATGTCCAGGTGCAAGTGAGCCTAACTAGATTCTGGAAAAGGCTGGGGACAGGTGAAGAATCAAAAGTGTCACAATGGTGTATGAAGGAGATCCAGATGAGCGAATTAAAGTGGGCGAAAGTAGCAAGAAAAACACTATATACCATTTGTGATAAGTTAAAGGCGACTATTGATCCACAGTCCCTGCATATTGATGAATCAAAAAGTGAACTTAAAGCCTTAGGGAAGGAATTATCTAAATTGAAGGACATGGAGTATTTGATAAATAAAGAGTCTGTGCTATTTATGATAAATAGCTGGAGGAGAGAGAAGTGGTACCCTTACTTATATTTTTTACCAAACCCATGGCTTAGAATGGAATTATTAAGGGTAAGAATTGGCATCAATCCTGTTTGGTCAAATGACAAATTGAAAAGGGAACTGATGTATCCAGATGGTAGATGCACATGCAGGATTGGTATGAAATGCAATTGCTTACATATTTTAATGGACTGCCAAAAATTGTTAGACCAACGAAAAATGTTTTTACGACCGATTTTCTTAAAATATGACACCAGGTCCCGTGCGCAAGCAATTGAGCTCCTTACGGACATGCATTATTTTGATATTACAATAGCAGTGGCAAAGTTTGTTCAGGCTGTTAAAAGGATGTTTTTGGAAGAGGGATCTGAGGGATAGACTGAGTAAAGAAGAATTGAGATTTTAAGCTTTATCTTTTAATGTTTTAAAACAGGATTTTAGTATATTTATCATTTTTAACAAATAAAAAATGTGTATGTTTTATATGGTTTATAGATCTACGGTCTAAATAAACTTTATTTTTGACTTTGATGTACTTTTACTAAAGTATATAATTCTTTTTTGTCTCACTAGAGGGCACAGACTAGAGTAAGAGCATAAAATGTGTTTAAATTGGCTTGAGGCTGTGGCAGAATGCCCAGGGAGCCCGTTAATTGGTTGCATTCAGGGATATTCCAGGAGAGGAGTTTGGGTTTGTTGGAGGTGCAGGGAGGGACCTGGGAAATGAGTGGGAAGGAGCTGATTGGAGGAATGAGGTTTTGCTTGCAAGAGGTTGGCTGAAAGGCAAAAAGTGTGTGGGGATGAAACTCACTGGAAGGCAGGTAGTGGATGGGAAATGGACCTTTGGAATGAATATCCAGCTGCATCTCTCTGCCCGGTATCATAATCACCAGGATCGGTTTATGCAGTGTTCCTCTGTGTCTTCATTGAGCCTTGAGCTTTTCAGCATTTGAAATGCCACTTCGGCCAAGCTGATTATTGCAGTGTTTACACTGTGGGGGTAGGAGATCCTGATCGTCCCTCAGACTGGTGTGTATTGTGTCTGTTTGTTAGTGGCCCTTCTTAGTTGGGGATGTTGGAACCTCATTATGACTGCAAAGGTGTGTAGGAAGCAATGATCCCTCACCAAAGGAGAAGTGACTGCACTTTAAGGATAACATAAATGGAGGTTTAGGACCCTTTCAGTCGTGGTTTATCATGATGTCTGAGGCAGAAAAAGGGGCTCTTAATAGGATGCCTGTGAGCTTCAGAGTGTTGTTTTGAAAGATCTGAGACTGAATGACCTGACCCATAGTTTACAAATACCTCAAATTCTTAACAGATTGCAAAGTGTCACATGCCACACCAAGACTCTGCGCATGGCGCTAGACTTTCAGCCATATCCAGTTTTTCAAGTAATGCGTTGATTCATACAAAAACAAGGTGCAATTACGCATTAAACTTAAAATTGTTCTAAGGTTAAAAACCTTACATTAGACATACATTTTGATAGAAATGAGCCACATAGACCCCGTCGGACAAATACACTGCACTCTACAAGTATTGTAATTATAATAGTAATAAAATGATAAAGATCAATTTTAACAGTATTTTATAAAATTTTAAACTGATGAAAAAACTGGAAAAAAGTCTGAGGCTTGATACTGGGTACCAAGCCTCAGGCGGGAAAGTATTTTTTTAAACCACGTCTAAATTTCCTGTAAAGAAGAAAGAGTAACGTTTATGTGCCATTAAAAACAAGAATTGCAAAGAATAGGTAAGTGTCAAAAAGTCTTAGGGTCACCCTAGTGTTTTCCATCTCCACTGAGCGAAGAATTAAAGAGCAAGCATGGATGGACGGCAGCAGTGCTGAGGAGAGGAGACGAGGGTGAAGGGGATGAGGGTGTCACAGTTGAGTAAAAATCCAGGAAAAGAGATATACGCTCCTTAATAGGCAACTAAAAAAACGAGAAGGGAGAGATTGAAGGAGCAACTGAAGGGAGAGAGTTGAAGGTTTAAGGATGTTGGGCAGGCTTAAAAAGACACTAATGGATTGTTCTTGGTGCAATGGGGGTTTCCTCCTATTACGCTTACAAGGAAAATGTATTTATTCATTCCTTGTGTTTTCTTTGAAGCTCTATGTCGCCTTTTGCTTCACCAGAGCACTGGGAGCGATGTAAAAAAATAAATGTTTGTTATAGTCTGTTAGAATAGGTGAGGATATTGTCTGATATTCTTCAGTCGCGACCCCATGCTGGTTAGTGTTCAGTTGAGAATGTCCCTTAACAGCTCAGTTTTCAGAGGTTTTCAGGACCACTTGTGATTCGGTTCGCATTTCAAACAAAGACTGAGGGTGTTACAGAATTGAAGGCCTGGCCTCGGTGTTTCACTGTCTTGAACTATTGTTGATGGAAGACGTGGGCGGATGCTGAATGTAGGTTTCAGATGTTGGGAAATAATGAAGGCCGTTTCCTCAGGAATTTTGGGCCTTTAGTCCAATATACTTTATGAAACGAACAGAGAACCTTGCGTTTGATGTGGAGAAGAGGTGGTAAAAATGATGGACATAAGTGGGTGGGGAAGAAAGTACATGCGAGCTTGGCAGTTGGAATTGTAAAAAAAAAAAAATACACATATGAACATGGTGGGGTAGGCAGAGGAGATGGGCGATCGGGAGTATGTAGCATGGTACAGTAGAGTCATTCGAGGGGAAGGTCTGCGACTATTTCTCCAATGAATAGATTGGAAAATAAGGGAATTGGGAGGGGGGACAAAAGTACAGGTATGGCAACAAAGATGAGTAGTGTTTTAAAGGGCAAGGCCAAAATGTCTGGACACACCCTCCGTGTTACATTTAGTAGTTGCTATAGTTAATTAGCCCTGGTATTATTGACTGGTTGGCCTTATATCCCAGTAGAGACTGATATAGACAATAGTAGAAGTATTAGGTGTTAAGATTTGCTAGATTCAAAATGATAAATCATAATTACATATCTATAGAAGTGAGTACTTTATTATAAGCATAAGCAGTGAAGGAAACATTGTCTTTTGAAATCAAACTTTAAGGCATCAAAATGTTTTCATGGCTGTGCCCTCTGAGAAGAGGCCCAGTCACTCTCTCTTTGAGTCTTGCTTACAGGTAGTTGTTGTCAACCTCATGTTACCAATACAGCACTACATACATACATGCAGTACGGAGAGTTTGTTTTTAGTCAGATGTTTGTATTTTTGTGAGTTGTGATTGGTTGAGTGGGCTGTCCTTAAAGCCATGGCAATTTGTGGAAAGTTACATGGGGAATGTAGTTACCTCTTCACTGTTATGACCTCCATCTCGGTCTCTGCCCACCTCGAGGCACCTCTTGTATCCCCAGTGCAGACTGTGACCCCTCCTCCCCCACTGTCACCACCGGCTAACTGTGCCAGCACCACTTGTACTTCTTGAATTGTATCACAAGCATTGGCAAAGACGACCCCATCCGTGCATGTGCATACTTAGCAGCCATCTTGGGGTAAGAAAAAATGGCAAAGCCAATAGTGAGCACCTATTAACAAAGGTGAGACCTGTTGACTTTACCCAAGATTACCTTTTCTTTGTCTTCACAAGCATGATTTTCTTAAACACTTGAAAACCTCGAAGGGTATTCACTTAATACCCCTATTCACGTTTTTTTCTTCTAGCCCCAGGATGTATGTTTTTAAGTTTTATTCATGCTTATATCATGAACAGCAAAGATAGCGACATATATTGACTAAAACAATATATGATATGGACCTCTACGACATGTACACAGATGCCAGTTTTTTTCAGATCACTCAATTGTGACATTTCCATTCCCCTGATCCCCTTCATCCCCCAACATCAGTGTGTGCAGCATTGCAGACTAGACTTTCAAATCATCAGAAGTTTAAGTCCACTCCCCATGTTTCAGCTGGCAGCTCCAGTTCATTATCCCAGCCGAGCCGGCAACACCATTTTTTGTTTGTCAGCCTTCAGTGTCCTATAGGACCACGATGTATGCCATGAGGTGATTGAGCGACAAAGGGTAATTGCGTAGAACATGTACAGGTTGAAAGTGGTTAGAAGCTATTCAGATGGCAATTTGTATGAGTGTGCAAGCAGCATCTAGTTTGTCAAAGTTAATTTTTGGCTGCATGATGTATTTGCTGACATATTGGGTAGCCATTGGCTCTTACCTACCTGCTTATTGAAATGTGTGGTTAGCAGCTTTATAATACACACAGGAAGTTTTTTTGAGAGGTCCATGACTTGGTTAAGTGCTTTCAAAGCAAATGGGCTTTTCCATGGCATAGAAAAGATACCGGTTCTTTGATATGTGTGCCCTCTGCAGTTATGTTAGGAGCGACAATAAACTACTAATACTCTCATTTGGAAAGGATTGTGTAAAGTCAACCCTAACATGGAGACCTACCCCAGAAATGTTTCTGTGCATGGTGTGTGAATTGGTTGGAATCCTATGTTGGTGTAAGGAGTTTTGTGTATTTGGTTCTTGCAGCAGAGACGTGAACACAGCGGTCATGGAGCTGCTAATCATGGCTTATGCACTGAAGACGTCCTGCTCGAAGAATATCATTGGTGTCATTCCGTACTTCCCCTACAGCAAGCAGTGCAAGATGAGGAAGAGAGGATCCGTAGTTTGCAAGCTCTTGGCTTCCATGCTGGCCAAGGCAGGTAAGTTTGGTGATCTGTAGAAAGTCCTTGAGGTAGAATGGGAAGGAATGGGACTGAGTGTAAAAAATGTAGATGGAATATTTGCTGTGCTTCAATGCTAAAAGTTCTTACTTTCGCTAGCAAAGGAATGCACTACGGTAGAACTGTATGTTGAAAGGCATGGATGGAAGGGTATGTAAGGTTGATGAAGGCACAGACACCAGTCAGACGCTCTTTCGAATATCTTGAAATTATGCTTTATTCTGCACAGCTTTATAGCGCAATGTTGCTCAGCTGCTTTTCAACTCTTAACTGAACTCCATCCTAAACATGCAGGGCATTCCTATCTACAGTGTATTAAAGAATTATTCGGTGCATAGGATAGTGATGTGTTATGGACTACAACTATGAGGTTTGAGATGAGGACCATGGATATTGTTGTGTGGAAGAATGAAAGGAAAATGTAGACCAATCCCTTGAGCTAAGGGTGAGAAGAGCGGTCAGGAAGACATGCCTAGTAGGCTGGTCTGGTGGACTTCCTCATTTATGAGATGGTTTTCCTAAGTTGGTCCTGAAGATTGGAAACAGACCTGTGCTGTAGTTGGAGGGCATTCCAGAAGAGAGGACCAATAGAATGTGCCAAAGCAGGATTGGATGCAGGATGGTAGAGGAGGTGGTTTGAGAACTTTGAGCTCTGTGAAGGTTGGCAGATCCCTGCAATGTAGCTGAGTTGTGTCTAAAGCAGATGGTTGGGAGGTAAAGGGGAACAGGTCATTGATTGCTTTGAAGACCAGGTTAGGCCGCTTGAACTGGGCCTGGCCGCTCACTGGGAGGAATACAACTTTTAGACTGAAACGAGAAGTGTCTTGTTAGTGTGGGTGGGTTGTTAAATGAATTGCGTTGTCAGCGGGAGAGAAAGCATACTTGAAACCTCATTCTGGCTCAGTTTCAGGTTTGCATCCTCTAATTTAAGGGGCATGTTTTTCTATAAATTTCTCTGAAGAGTAATTGTTTACCATCTTTTTCTCTTTTGTTCATGTCTGAAGTTGGCCCTTGCTGTGCATAGATTTGTTTGTTTCCATTTTTCAAGCTAGGACGATTCTTAGGTGTCATTTTGAGGCTCTTGCTGGTGCAGTGTAGGACTAGAGGAGCCCTCCTTGGCTATAGGTATTGAGACAGTTGGTGTCCGCAGCTTCCGTAGAGACAGCATAGATTTTCAGCTGCCGATAGTTTAAGCTCTCCTCTCCTCTTCACTTGTTCTAACTGGTTCTCAGCTGCTGGCTTGTTAGACATTTTTTGTCAAATCTAATTGACCCCATGTCCTAATGTTCTCTTTCTCTGCAGCCATCTTTATCCATGTGGTACTTGGTGATTTGTTGTTTCCTCATTCACTGCACCTTCCCTTTTTGGATATTTTCCATGACACCTAGTGATGCTGAAAGGCATTTCGGTCCCTGGAGATTAAACAGCTCGGTGGGCTTCCATTAGCTGATATGGGGCTGTATTGAGGGGAGTAGCTACAACAAAGATTGAGAATTCAGAGGAGGTGACCTACATATTGGGCCCGGTGGGTGAAGTTGGAGTTAAGTGTAAGAAAAAGGAAGCATCGGAGCAGTGCAGCATCTTTTTTGTCACTGGATTTTTTTAATCCATGACTGTAGAATAACTCTGTGCAGCTTTAAACACAATTTTGCACCGTGAATCTTTCTGGATTCACATCCTATGCATTATTCCATCATCTAGTGGTTGGGTCTGGAATTTTCAATATTTTCTCTTTTTTTCTTCGGAATAGCAGTGGATGACTTCCTCCAGAGAATGTAAACAGATACTGACTCTGGAAGATCAATGCTGTCCTACCGCTCAGAGGCCAATTCAGGGGATGAGCCATGCCTTGTGGGAGAATGCCTTCATGAGGAGGTTCACAGCCAACAGCCTCCAATGCCTGTTTTGCTGCACAGCAACTGAGCCTCAGCACTATAACACAGTGGCAGCACACAAGTCAGCAAAGGCAGCCCTTTCGTGATCATGCTTGTGAAAGGGGAGCAGCACTGAGAGGAGCTGCACACACCACCAAGTGACTCTGCAACCCATCGCCCCGCCCCTCAACACCTGTAGGGTGCAGAACTAAGAGAGTGGCAAAACATCACCTCCGACAAATGAATAATCAACGTCATCCATCATTGATTTTGCATAGAACTATTAAAAACATCACCCAACATAAAACCAAGGGCGGGATGCCAAACAACAAGGACACCTTGCTCCCCCCAAAAAAAATGCAAGTGGCGGATCTGCTACCCAAGGCTAAATAAAGAGTACCAATGTCAGAAAGAGGGCAAGAAGTGGTCTCCGTATACTTCCCCGTACCCAAGGCAGATTTATGATTAAGGCCCATCTGGACCCTCAACGAGTACATCTAAACTCAGAAGTTTAAAATGACTACACTACAGGAGGTCATCCCACTCCTCAAAAAGGGGGACTGCATGACAACAGTGGACCACAGACTTGCATACCTATACGTGCCAATGAATAAAAGGCACAAGAACTTTTTCAGATTCGTAGTAGACCAGGTCCAATACCAGTTCACTCTGCTGCCTTTCAGAATAAAATCAGCACCGCAGGTCTTCACAAAATGTCTGGCTGCCATAGCAACACACCTGCGAAAAAGGGGATCCATGTCTACCCCTACATGAACAACTGGCTCATAAAGGTAAAGTCATACCAGCAGTGCAAGGAATACACCAACATGGTGATACAAACACTTCACACATTCGGTTTCTCAGTCAACTTAGAAAAGTTGTTCCACTCAGTCAGAAAGACAAAAAATCTTCCTAGGGGCCGCACGAAAAAAGCCTTCCCACGTCATTAAAAGAGTACAGGCAATGACAGAACAAGTTTGCCTAAACCAGAAGGGGCAAGCCTCTGACAGTGAGGACAGTGGGGAAACTCATGGGTTTGGTGGCATCATGCATACTATTGATACCATAATGCCAGGCTCCAAATGAGACCACTCCAGGAGCGGCTGCAACGATACTGGTCACAAGCGACCGGTAGTTGACAAGAGATCGTGGTTGTAACAAAAAGGGTACACAAGGAAATTCAATGGTAGTGCAGCAAGAACGTCACATTAGGCAGACATATCAGGCAACCAACTCCCACAGTGACCATTACAACAGATTCATCCCCCGGCGAGATGGGGTGTGCACATGAGCAGACTGAACATCTGGGGCTTGTGAAGTCCGGGAGAAGCAATCAAACACCTAGATATCCTGGAAATAAAGAGACCGGGTTCCTAGCCATCAAAACCTTCCAATAACAAATAGGAAGGTGGTACATATATAAATAGAAATACCTCAACAAACCAGGGAGGACAAGATCGCACATACTATGCACCCTAGCACAGCAGATATAGATGTGAGTATTGCAAAGGAACGTAATGATGGTGGTATTCCACCTGCCGGGAGTGGAGAACACAGAAGGAGACAGACTAAGAGGAAAAAACTGTATATCCACGAATGGGTACTGAACCAGCAAGTGCTACAGCGAACCTTTAACAAGTGGGGAACCCCACTGGTGGACTTATTCACAGCATAAGAGAATGCAAAATGTCAAGACTTTGCATCCAGGTACCCAGTCCACCAATCCCTATCGTTAGACTAGTCGGGGGAATGTGCATATGCTTTTTCACGAATCCCCCTCGTGATAGAGAGGTACAAACAGGCATAGATGATGCTCATCATCATAGCCACGCAGTGGGCCAGACAGACATGGCTCTCCGACCTAGTGGAGCTAGCACAGGGAACTGTGATGTCGCTGTTAACATGACAGGACATTCTAACCATACAGGGGGCAAAGTGTTCAACAACAAAGCAAAATCGCTCAGCTTGGGGGCATGGCTACTGTGGGCATAGAATACAGACATCTCCAGCTGCCAAAAAGAACCTTGTAGGTACTCAAAGAAGACAACCAACAATAAGGAAGTGTTACTCCAAAAAATGGAAAATGTTTAGAAAATGGTGCACCAAGGACAGTCGCCCACAGCTGCATCAGAGGACACCACGGTCCTGAAATACCTCATGCACTTGCTTGATGAGGGCTTTCACACTAAAGGTACACCTAGTGGCTATTGTAGCATACACGATTAGCGAGATAGGAAGAGGTTTCTTCCAGACACCAGTGGTCAAAAGTTTCTGGAACTAGCAAACTAATTATGCTGGCTAGAACAGTGGCAACCCTCACATGTAACCTCAATCTAGAACTTACGCAACTGATGAAGCCACCATTTGAGCCCATACTGTGCTACAATTCCTCACTTCAAAGACTGCCTTCCTGGTTGTCATAATATCACTACGCAGAGTGACCGAACTGCAGGCCCTAATGGTGCAGGAATCATACATTCAGATTCACCAGGACTGGATAATACGGAGAACTAACCCTAAATTTCTGTCCAAGATTGTGTCACTTTTCCTTGTCAATCAAACAAACTCCCTGGGTTCTTCCAGGGTCCAATACACAAGCAGAACATGCCCTACACATGCTGGACATACAGGAAACCAAAACAATCACGAAGAGCAATCGGATGTTCATCTCTTACTCAACAGCAACTAAGGAGTTACCAGTGACAAAGGGAATTGTAGCACGATGGATAGTTCAGGCAATACATAGGTGTCACACAGCAGCGAGAGTGGCGCTAGAGGAAAGGTCAAAGGCGCGCTCCATGAGAAGGAAAAGGGGCATCACTGGCTTTCATGCCTAATGTCTCAATCAGTGACTTCTGCATGGCGACCACATGGTCCTCTATACCTACCGTCACAAAACATTATTATATTAGGATTCAAGCAATTAAAGAAGCACAGGTGGGACAAAAAGTACTTAAACACCTCTTTGCAAACACAAACTTGTTCTCTACCCAACCTCCCACAGGACAGGAGAACACCACTACGTAATCTGTGTACAGCATGTGAATCCAGAAAGATACACGCTGTAAAGCAAAATGGTTACTTTCCTGTAGAGTAGTTTTCCAACTTGAAGTCTTTCTGGATTAACATATGATCCTCCGCCGTAAATTGAGTGTAGACTTTTGCAAACTGGAGGACAGGACAGCTTATAAGAGCGCAAGGGAATCTACACGTATAAAGGTGCCAGATAAAAGGAACCTGAAGATGTCGACCATGCAGTGGAGCTTTCTGGACGTACATCTGGCGTCATAGAGCAGGGATAGACCTCCAAATGGTGATGACGATGCCCACTCAAAAAAAAAAAAAAAAAAAAAAAAGGAGAAATAGACCATTCCTAACCCAACCACTAGATGGTGGAATAATATACAACATGTGAATCCAGAAAGTCTTCAAGCTGCAAAAATACTTCCATATGTAAGTATCCATTTCATTCTAATGTGTTCTAAACTGAAAAAATAAAGTAGGCATTTGATCCTCTTCGTGCAGGATTTAACGTGGAAAAAGCGATCTTGCCACTTTGAGGGCTTCTAAAAACTACATTCAGCACTGCAGGGTCAAGTATTTTTCCATTCACTTAGAAAGGATCCCAGAACTCTACATCCTTTGTAAAGGTTTTCTTTTGACTGAAACCTGCTTTATTTTCTTGTGTTTCTTCCTTTAACTCAAATTGTCATTGCATCGGCTTGGTTTCAGTCTTTTTTATCCTGAAGTCAGGAAATCTGTTTTCCCATTTGTTGATTTTTTTTTATCTCCTCTTTTTCTTTGGCCACCATGCTGGCTTTTTTCCAGAGGCATCCTTTTTGCAGTGGAAAAAAATCCTAGGAGGTGTGACATTTGCCTTTCAGATTCTCACTCTTTTAAGAAGTACATGATTTGTCAGGAAGTTCCGTACAGGAAGTATGGGACAGGTGGAGACCGCCTAATAACTATGATACAAGAGTTTGGTGTTACCTCTATTGGGTCCAACTGCTTAGCATTGTGAATGAACACGAGTCATTCTCTTCAGCCCTGTGTGTGTGTGTGTGAGAACTGACTCTCCAGGGAACTCTAACCAATCTCATTATCATTGCTCCACCTGAAGGTGCTTGATGTTGCACCATTTGATGTTGAGGGTTTTTGCAGGCATTTTGTTTGACCTGTAGGTCCTATTCATCTTATAGATCTCTTGATACTTAGGTCTTCAACCTCTGTCAGGTCTGTGCCATGGCTTCCTCCTATGTTGTGACATTACCCCTCTGTTGAGCGCTAGCTCATGGAGCAGAATCAGGCCCCTATCCCACACTCTGGACCCCATCGAACCCTTGGCTGAGGAGCTTCTGCCCATGCCAGCATTGAAGGATGATCCACCTTCTCCATAGCAACTGAATACAATGCATTGCTCCCAAAAGCGATGAAACCTGCAACAGATGGGCTTGAGCTTTCTCTGATCTCCACAGATTGATCTCAAACAACAGCAAGGGGGCTTTAGCATGAAAAACAAAACAAACGTGCTCAAGACCAAGGGAGGTGAGGTACACTGAATGATACCCAGAGGAGAACCCTTTCTGAAGGGAGTGCCTCATGAGCGAGAATATCCAGTTCAGACCATCCCAGGGAAGATACTCTGGGCAATGCCTCCCAGGGAGGGTTGTTCTAGAGTTTCTTGCACCAGAGACGACCATTCAGGGGTTGAAGATGCACACCCTTGGGAAGCACCCTTCCACAGTCACCAGAAAGAGGAGCAGGAGACTTTTCCTAAGCTAGGTGATACAGGTTTTTAAGTGTCAATACAAGGTGATGGTGGAGCCAGGGGTTGGTGGATCTAGGCACCTCCTGCTCAAAATTGCCACCTTTTTTTCATCCTTTCTCTCCCCCTCCCCAACTAGCCTAAACAAAACTATTTACTTTTTCATCCTGGTACCACTTTGTAGTGCATTCCTGGGAGAGAGCATTTGCTACTATCTCCCATCATGGCAAAAGACAATTGGAGACAGATGGGTGCTATATGTTGTACTGAGTTGAAAACAAGATCAGGCCCTGATTCTCTCTGCCCAACATCTCATCAAAGGTATAAAGACCTTTTACACTGGACCGGCTACTATAGGATCTCAACATGTCATAAAAAGAGGTAGTGGCCCGAGGTCCAAACTTCAAATGAACAATGGTATCCATTCTTGCTACTTCTTGGTCAACTGAACCTAAAAGATATTCAAACACCTAGACCAAGAGAGAAAACATCCAAAATTTAGCAATACACCAGATATTTCCTCACCTATGCTAAGGAGACCAGATGATCTGTGCTGTAGACTTAGAAGATCTCTATTTTCAAGTTACAGTCTTTGTGAATCAAAGGCATTTCCTGATGTTTAAGATTTGACAAGATTAATAATAGCAGCAAGTCCTCCCCTTCTACCCCAAATCAGCTACTTGTCTCTCCTTTGTTGCAACAGAATTTTCATTTACTTCTCCCTGGACAATTGACTGGTCAAGCAACGTCCCAGCACAATGTGGTGCTGGATCTGCAGACAACTTTAGACCTTCTCCAAGGACTAGATCTTCTAATAAATGCAGCAGAGTCAACCCTCTTGTAGTTTCAGGTTTTGTATGCAGGGATCGCAAAAATTATGCCGAACTCCTCCATAGACGGATGGGGAGCCAACTTATGCAATTTCATACCTCAGAGTCACCCATGGAGCTGAAGTATTGCGTCAACATGCTGGAGGTTGTGGCCAGCCATCGTGGCCTCAATTTCTTCCTGCCAGCTATATCATCCAACACCATTCTTGTACAGTCTTGCATCACCACTGCAGTGTATTACATGAACAGTTGAGTGATAACAATGTCCATAGCTCTCTCTTAAATGTAAACATGATACTGACAATATGAAGATGGGTAAAACCACCAGGCACCTTTTCAGACAACTGATTCACTGCAGTCTGCGAACCGGTTGACTTGAGGACGATTGAGTCACTTCTGACCAGCTGGGCACACGTTCCTCATGACTTCTGGTTCCTGCTTTTGGACTTTCATGTTAGGTGTCTGTACATCTCTACACCATAAGATACAGTTCGTTTAATTAAATTAGTCTTCTCAGGTTTTACTCCTTCTTTCCTGAGTTTTGTCCTTCTTTCCTTATCTTTGGCAGAGCAAGGGGAAGGATTGGCACCAAATGGAAACTGGAATGTGGATTAACCTGAAGGAATCCCAAGTCTTGTGACACAGTTTTTTTGGCTGCTAAGCTATGCCCAGCGCAATACTAGTTTTAGTAAGATACACTGTAATTTTATTGGGCAGATGTCCTTGCAGAAACTAGATATATATTCTGCTTGCTAATGCAGGCATCTGAACCGTCTCTGGGATCAATGTCCTGTAACAGCACACACTGTTACATCTGCAAGGGGAATCTCCATTTTGTTTAGTGCCCACTGTATACTCCATTAGAGACTTAGTCCTGCACACAGTCTCCTTATTACAGCATTATATATTTATCTCTTAGACAATAGAGAGAGATAGAGATTTTCCAGAACAGAATTGGTATGCCTTCTTTTGACCAGTAGTTCAGGAAAGTGGCATGTGGTCCAGATAAGCTGCCTACTATTTCCATTACCTGCTATGAGGGGTCAGTTGCCACTCTCGACTAAGGGTAAAAGGTGGGAGATACTATTGGTGTGCTCCAGTACTTTTGCCCCCTATTGCCTGGTATGGCAGCAGCCACCCTCTCCAAAATGTGGTTGGCAGAGGTTTGTGCGCTGCTGGTGAATATCATCAAAAACATGGAAGGCCTCCAATGGTTGCAGATTAAGTCCACTGCTGTCAAAATACAGGGCAGACCTGATAAAGTAAATGGCACCGCTCCCCTTACAATGTGGAGACTTTACTCTAGTAGCAGCATGCTGTAGGGATCATTAGATAGATGTAGGTTGCTCCTGCCCAGGAAACTTCCTTTCATTTTCCCGGGAAATCAGTTTGTATTCACAAGTGTCCTGTCTGCCTTTGCACCCTCATAAATTTCAACCCTTGCTCGGGAAGCTGCGTATTGCAGAACCTTCTACTTTGCAGCTTTCCTTGCATCACCTGATTGACAAACGCTTAAAACCACTTTAAGGCCTACACAATTGCAAATCAATCCTTCCAGTTTTCTGCTACTCTGGCCTTCATCAGATGCATCCTGTTACCTACAGTGCATGCTCCTTTTGAGCCTTAGTGAGTTGGACTGGGACCCTCCTAACCCCCATGTCAAATGTGTCCATCTGTACAATCAAGGGCTAAGTTGATGGTTCAATGTCTACTTTAGAGCTCAAAGGCATCCTGGTGCTCTTCAGTTCAGATTGGGCTCTATCCTTGAGGTCAGAGCAGTCACAGGAGCAACTGTGAATCCATTGTTGGCCAAAATAATCTTTTAGTACCCAATGAGATCTAAAAGAAATTCCTCTGAGTCTGGGTTGTTGAGCCCTCCCTGTTCAGCACAGACTTGACCTTCAAAGAAATGACCTTCCAACTCCTCATGAAAAGTTCAAGCTATCTCATAGAAAACTGATTGATATGGCATTAGGTGACCTCGAGTGACCGCTTAGGTTCCTGAAGTGCTCCCTTCAGTCTTTCAGAGGTGTCCCAAGTTACCCTGGCAGCTGTCATTGAAGAACGCTAAGTTGTCTAGCTAGGTAATGCAGAATATCATCAAGCCTGGTGTTAGTGCCGTCTTTCCTTTCACTGCAGGGGTCTAAGCAATCCGTAGCTACCCACCCAATCCACAAGCTTATTAGTGTGGGAGAAGGATGGGCATCTTTCTTTGTCATTATTTTGGGGCACTGATAGGCATGCAAAATGCAAGCCATTCAGCCTTTCTACTAACTAGTGATTCGGAGCTGTATCGTCGACTTTGGGAGCGCATATATCAGCTCAGGACCAACATCTTAGCAACCTTTGGTTTGATTCAATCCTGTACTTCCCCAGCCATCCTGTATGCTTTGATATTGACAGACCGAAAGGATTGGGTCAATGTCATGTGTGCGAGCCGGTGGGCAAAACGTCTTTACTCTTTTCTGCACTCTACTGTGCAGGAAACCCATCGGAGGTGATATTAACCATCTTTCTGTGAAATGCTTAGCAGGCCAATTCTTGCCCTCTACGTTGTAAGTCACCACATGTATTGCTGCCAAGTCTTTCCTCCGTATGATCCATTGCATTTGTGAGGCAGACATGAAAAGTTTGACACTTAATTGCATAGGTCACAGTCTTGGGATCCTGACTTGAGAAAGATTCTCCTCAGAGCTCTTGTTAGTACTAACAATGCCAGTAGTGCTCTTCAGTAAGACAGCCCCAGAGTACCCTGTAGTATATATTTGTGTTTTTTTTGGGTGGGGACAGTGGG
Organism: Calotriton arnoldi; assembly: GCA_963921515.1. Lineage (NCBI taxonomy): Eukaryota > Metazoa > Chordata > Amphibia > Caudata > Salamandridae > Calotriton > Calotriton arnoldi. The sequence goes on from CAWUFW010000399.1 coordinate 894,949, forward strand.
TGCGGGGGCATCCAAAAGACCAACTGTGTTGGTCCCCAGCCTCCAAAATGAAACTTAATGTGCTGACAGTAGTCAATACTAGTCCTGGTCTGCTCTGCTGACTTGGTACATAGCATGCAGGACTGCAAAACAAAACTGTGTTTCTAGCCCTATTTCATGTAACGTGGCTGATCTGTTCATGTCAAGAGTTTTTTGTGGTCTATTTTGTTCCTCCACAAAATTGTTTTGTTTGTTTTTAAACAAGTTAACAGGAATAGTAATCCTCTTCCAGGTTATCTGTAGTATAGAAGAGCGATTGGGATTAGCAGCAATTAGGGCCGGCAATGGAGGGAGCATATTATGTTCATGCCTTTCCCCTGTGTGTTGCAGGTTTTATCTGCAGTACGCTGATATCTGTCTTGAATTCTGCAGGATGCATTAGTGCACAGCCCAGAACAGTGCCTCCTCTGTAGGTTGTCTACTGAAGGCTACATAGTGGAAACTATTGGTATGAATTGAGGTAAAGAAGGGGTTGTGTTGATGAGGTACAACTGGATAGAGCTTCGTCTGGTGACCGACTGATTTTTCATTTTCTGGTTCCAGGATTGACACACCTTATTACCATGGACCTGCACCAGAAGGAAATCCAGGGCTTCTTCAGCTTCCCTGTGGACAACCTGAGGGCCTCACCATTGATGCTACAGTATATTCAAGAAGAAGTGAGCTCCACGCAGGTTGCTGGGGGAGGGTCTGCAGAGATCATGTTAAGGGAAGGGGCAGGCAAGGGAAATGTTCTTCTCTCCTGGTAATTTACTACAATTGAGACTTCTTGTGTAGCAGAAACCATGCTCTCTATTGAGACTGTTTATTTCTAGCCTCATTTCATCCACTGCTTTGTCCATTTCCAGATTCCTGATTACAGAAATGCTGTCATTGTTGCAAAATCTCCAGATGCTGCTAAGAGGTAATAGACGTGTGTGTGTGTGTGTGTGTGTGTGTGTGTGTGTGTGTGTGTGTGTGTGTGTGTGTGTGTGTGTGTGTGTGTGTGTGTGTGTGTGTGTGTGTGTGTGTGTGTGTGTGTGTGTGTGTGTGTGTGTGTGTGTTTGTGTGTTTGTGTGTTTGTGTGTTTGTGTGTTTGTGTGTTTGTGTGTTTGTGTGTTTGTGTGTTTGTGTGTTTGTGTGTTTGTGTGTTTGTTTGTTTGTTTGTTTGTTTTCGGTCGGTCTTGACCTCTCTGTTTTTCTGAGTACTCTGACTTTAACTTGCCTGTTTGATTTCTCTGACTATTGCTTCTCATCCGCCTTGGCTAAGAGAGTAGGACTTGGTTCTGGGTGGTCATCCTCTCTCAGCCAGTACTTAATGAGAAGACACATTCTTTGAGGCCCTTTCTGTTTAAGGATCTACCAACTCTTGGAAGATCATGTCATGAACACAGAATAGACTTTATTTGATTTAGTGGAATGATTTATGCCTTAAAAATAATTTACTAAAACACCACATCAATGTTGACACAAATTTTGAAAAGAAAAGCGATAGCCATTAGTGGACAACATTAAGGCATGTGTTTATAGTGGATTTGTCCTTCGCACAGAATCCTCATTTTGTGAAAAGGCACCAGGCGCAGAGAGAATATTGAACGCTTTTAGCCACCAGGGCACCAGAATGGTTTCACCTTAACTCAGTCATTCTGACTTTGATGCTTACTGGTGGCTGAAATAAACTTCACTTGACCTGTATGTCTATATGGATCCTTAACCTATAGCTTCATTCTTTTTAGAATTTTGACATTTTGGCCTCCTGTTTTGTGACTTTTCTTCATGAGCCTTTTGTTTAATTTTGCAATATTACTCCCCAACAAATTTGGATTTTAAAAGTGTTAAAGTAAGATGTCTGTTACTGAACTGCACACAAACAAGGAGGCAATGTTGAACAACTTGTAAATATATCTACCACCCTCAGCAGGTTGGGCAAAGTAAGCTGTTGCTGTTGCCGTTTTGATCCATTGACAATGTTGGAAATCACACTACCAGCTTTGGATAACAAAGCACATAGGCGTAGACTACCTAGAAGCTGAGGCTATAAGTGTTACTGATTTTTAGTTGATTCTAAAAATCAACTCACTTAGTGTGTGAAAATAGGAAATGTTTTATTATTCTTTTGCATTGTGTATTCAATTATAGATTTGCTTGGTTTTAATTCTGCCATCTAGTGGTTGGACTCTGGTTGTCACCTTCTTTCTCAAGTGTTTCGATGCAGACTTACTTACTGTTGCAAAGGCCCTTTTAAGACCAGTTACTTACGGTGTGCAAGTCTTTTCACTGGAAACACAGCGATTTTGCTGTTTTCTCCTTTGTCCATTTTCTGAACGGCACAGCTGGTTATAGTTGACATTAATGGATGAAGAGTTTGGCATTCTTGGAAGCGGTCTGTACAAACCTTCTTATTATACCTATCAGTGGATGGCATCTTACCAGTACCAGAGAGTCACTAGATTTCTTAAGCAGCACTGGATTCTGCTAGGTCCCTGGAGCTTTCTGCTCTTGGAAGTTTCAGCAGTTGAATAAATTCCAGTTTTTAAGATGGACGTTCCAGGAGATAGATGTTTCGTTCAAGTGTGGAGGACCTCATCCTCCTTGCCTTCTGAAAGGCTGATAAATCTCCTCCTGGTTTTGTCTTGCATACTGAAGATAAAGGGCCCTGTGGCTGCGACAATGGGTCTCCACAGGATACCCTACATTTTGTGTTCCTTGGTAAATACTTTACGCACCCTAGGCGACTGTTTCTTAAAGAGCTTTTAAAAGATCTGAGATTTAAGCATGCCTGTGTACCTTTACTGCATTTACAGCTTATGCCGAATGCTCGTACCCTATTCAGTGTTACAAATTTTTTAAGAGCACCTCTAAAGTCAAGAAACTCTAGATGTGACTGAAAAGCATAAGGGGATCTGTGCTCTTGCTCAGTCTTAGGGATATGTTTTTATAAATGAATTTTACGCTATTTTTAATCATAGCTCCCTTATGGCTTGGATTTTTGTGTACTTGTTTAACTTGACCTGTATTTATATTTGCACTCGATTAACGGTTGTGACTGAGGTTTAAACGGCCAAATTGCGAATTTTGCACATTTAAGTGATATGCTGCTAACAAATGAATTTGCGGTTGTCTTTTTATCTAATGTTGTTTGTTTCTTTTATGGCTTTGACTACAGCTGAATAAAGATTATTATTATTATAAATCACAGTTTTGATTTTTGCAGCAGGGCCTGTTATTGGCCTTGGACCCTCAGTCAGTGGCTTACTTCAAGCTTTGTAGATGATGATCAGACTGGTGTAGTTTGAGATCCTGAGCCATTCTTCCACCGCTGTTGTCTTGTAACCTTTGTTGTCTTTGGCTCAGGAAAGCATAAAGGGTTTTCTGGCTGTCCTTTGCAAGAGAGTGCCACAGCAAGTTCATAGTTTGCAGCTTTAAAAGGTTTGAAGAAAAAGGTCCTTTTAACTACTGTCCCTCTTTAGGGTCTTAATGTGGTACAAATGTTCTTGATGGTAGCTCCATTCGAGCCTATGCTTTTTCTTGCCTTCATTACATTTGATTGACTGGTGAGTGAAGACCAAGTGGAGGAATTGTTTTTGGTCTACTCTAAAGACAATCATGAGGGTTGTATTGCCATTTATTTGACAATGGTCTCAGAGTTGTACCTGTCGCAAAAGATTAACTTGGCCTTTTTTAAGCCTCCACCGCTTCCTCATAAGTCACAGAAGCATCTCCATGCTTTAGAAACCAAAAAGAAGTTTGGTTTCTTTGTATCCTGAGCAAATGGTTTAGGAAAGATGACCAACATTCATAGTTTTTTTCAGAAGTCTGAAAGAGCGAGAGCAAGCTCCAAAGAGACACTATCTCACATTATTATGTGCTTTAAGCATCTTTAGAACATTGCTAACAGAGAGGTCTCCAAGGGCATGAGGGCCATGAGGTAGAGCTGTGGCATGGTACCATTACATTTCCTTGTTTATGGTACTTGAATTTGATGCACAGTCTTACTTTGACCTTTGCTTTTTGACTGTTTTGTACTGCTATGGGAATCTTTCGGAGGAAGACATTCATTAGAGGAGCAAGTTCCTGCTATTTAGCAATGATTTTCTGATGGATATTTCTTCCTGTCGTAGATTGCTCATCTTCTCTAACCCTCCAAATTAGTTAGCTATAGACTAACAGTGGTGCTTGGAAAAAAGGTTATCACTGAGATGGGATCAAGAAACCTCATACAGACGAAGACGTCCCTTCTCATTGTTGTTTTTCATTGTGGTGTGGAAGCAGTGAGAGTAGATGGACAGCAAAGGTCTAAAAGCTGCAGAAGGGACCTCAGTTAAGTTTTAAAGTTGGATGAGACTAACAGTGTGACTGTAATGATGTTCAAGGAGTCTGTGAGCAGTGATGGGAATCTGTTGGAAACAATTGATTGCACACTATGTGAATATATGGTAATGAAAGCAGAAACATGGCATGAGCCTTACCATGAATTTGCTTCCTTACTAACAATGAGTGAGACTGTACTCCTTTTTATTAACTATTATTCATGATTTAGTTCATGTTTGGCTTCTAGACATTCCAGATGTGCATCTGTGGCAACTTATAGAAATGCTGCCCCTGCCCTCCTGTCATTGTTGAAGCGCCCCTTGAATTTGATGTACCTTGTTCGTTATTAACTGGCAGCAATCTTTGCTCTTTTCTTATTGCCCAGGGCGCAGTCCTATGCAGAGCGACTCCGGCTTGGATTGGCGGTCATTCACGGAGAAGCACAGTGTACTGAACTTGACATGGCGGATGGGCGTCACTCTCCACCAGCAGCAAGAAACCTAACTTTACACACCGGCTTGGAACTGCCCTGTGAGTACAGTGTGCATATTTTTAAACCTGACTTTTTTGTTGTATCCTTTTGCACCACTTGCACTGGAAAATTTTACGGTTACATCTCGGGGTATATTCCTAAATTGATAGCGTTTTTTCATGAATGTGGTTTGCTTCTTCTTTGTTTAGGGAGGTACAGGGGCAAATTGAACGAATGGAATAGTGTACGGCATTTTAAAGACCAAAAACAGAAATGATCTAAAATAAGAAGTGAGTTTTTCTTCACGGTGGTTAGATTATTTTCCTTCTGAATGGAAATAAGTCGGTCTATTTTATATGCTGTATGGGGGTATAGTATATTGTAAAGGTACCTGTTCAGAATTGGAAAGATTTCTCACAGGATACTGAAGTAAAAAAATGTTCTTTCCCCGCAATGGACATTTTTGAGTATAGTAGGCAAATTAGAGACTGATAGCTATACTAAGCTCTTTATGGGGCTTGGGTTCTTCATCTGAAAAAGGGACTTTGGCCAGACCTGGAGAGCACCAACAGCACCTAGGGCCAGATGTACTAACATTAGGAATAGCGATTTCCTAATTGCGATTTTCTGTGGATCACAATTAGGAAATCAATATTCCTAATGTATGAACATTTTTCAATTAAAATTAGTGATTCCAAGTGAGTCTCGAATCGACCTACCTCATTAATATTAATGAGGTCGGTTGCAGTTAGTTACCCATTCGGAACGATAGCCATCACAGGGATGGTGGCCTGCTGGGGCCAACAGGCCACCATGTCTGTGATTTGCTTTTAAATAAAGCAATCTTTTTTTGTTTGAGATGCAGCCCGTTTTTTTATAGGAAACAAGATGTTTCAAAAGCAAAAATTAAAACGTTTTAAAATTCATTTTTTAAGGGTAGGTAGAAAATATTTGTTTTTACATTCTCAAATGAGAAATGATCTGATGGTGACCCCTTTCCATTTGCAAATGGTTACCACCTCCTATGAAGAGGTGGTAAAATAATAATGTTTTGAGACTTTTTAATTCGGTCACAAAACATTAATACATACTACTGCAAATTGGTATTTGGAAGGGACTCCCTAAACACGTCCCTTCCAAATACCAATTTACAAAACCAAACTGTGAATCTTTAGAATAGCAGTTTACTGTTTGTACATCAAAAAAACATTTTTGCGGTCGCAAATGAACTGATTCTGGGAATCGGGCCGTTTGCGATCTCAAAAAAGCTTTGTACATGTGGCCCCAAGTCTTGAAAAATGCAGAGCAGGACTCGAGATGAAAATCCTTGAGAAGCAGGCATGTGAAGACAGAGGCTGCCCTCAGAAACATTAACTGATATGGGAAAATTGTAAAGACCACTGTGATCATGACTAGCAGCTCCTTGATTAATATTTTTATGTCATCATTTTTGCATTCCATTTGTTTTGTGTCGTGAACCCTACATTGCTGAAGTTAACAGTTACAACTGCTCTGGTATAAAATGTGTATTATTTGAATAATGTTTGAACAAAAGCAAATAAAGATTACTTAAAAAACAACTGTTAAAAAATAATAAAATTGAATGTCCAAAAAGGAATTTATTGCAGAAAACAGAGGTTGCTGGAAGTTGTGCCTCTCTAAATGGGGCCAAGCTGGAAGATGTCAGAGTATGAACACTACAGGGATTTGTAATTTAAGAAAAACTGCAGCAAATTGTAACTTGCATAGAGTTTGAAGGTCATCAGTTCTAATTACTTTGGTCATAGTCTTTTTAATTAGAACAAAGCACTTCTGACTGAGGTATAAGGCTACAGAGCTGTTAAAAGGCACATGATTCTAGAAATTCAAAAGATTTATCTCATTAGTAATTGATCGGAAATGAAGGTTCTTTGCTCTTGGTTATAAAAAAAAAATTGTGATTCCTTTTAATTGGCAAGGATCGCTGCTGGTACTGTACACGTTTGTTCAAAATCTTTGGAACTGGCTTCTTTTTTGGTTTAATTTTCTCAATTGTATCTTCAGAAAGCCTGGTACCGTTGGTTACTTTAAGGCGACAAAGATCCTGCACTGGAGCCTTCATTGCTTCTGTTTTGGTGGCCTGAGGTCATGATTTGACACAGAAGTGAAGGCCTAGAACTACTGTTGCTTAAGCCACAGTCCTGAGCTCAGTACCATCCTGTAGACCCTGTGCAGCTGAAAAGCTATTGCTCTTGATGCACCAATGGTGCAGCTCCACGGAGCAGTGGTCCCAGGAGGGACAAAGCAAATCTGCTCTGCTAGAAACTGTATGTGCATACTTAACAAAAACAGAGGTGATATGAAGGTGAAACTCTTGTGGAAAGGATTTAGTCATTTAGATGCTCCTTGAAACTAAACCGGATCCTTTGGTGAAAGAAAAAGGTAGATGTTCTTGAGAAGAGGTATACTGTGCTACTCAGAGTTTCAACTGTATCAATTTTGGCTTTTCCTGATTGAGTGGTGAGGTGTAACTTTTCATAACTATGACGGTCTTTTTATGTAGGAGTTAGTTTGTTTTACGGACATAAAACCTGTACTCCCTCACTCATATGTCCTGTTAAGCTTGCTGTCATTCACCCTCTCGCACAAACTCAAATGCTCTGCCAGAAGCAGGGAATGTCAGTGGCATAGATAGCCTTTTCGCCCTGGGGGGAAATGTTAGCAGTAAGCCACACAATGTCTGGCACTTTGTAGGCACCTAATTGTACTAGGAATTAATGTAATTTGCTGCCACTGTCCCACAGTAGAGGTTAGGTCACACTGCACGATGGTATACAATCCTGATGGAGGCCAAAGAGTGGCTCCTTATTGACAAAGAGCCACTCTCACTATGGAAAATGAATGCCCAGCAGCCCCATTTTGAACACACAGGTCCTGAGGAGTTTCTTGTTTCTGGCTGACAATTTGCAACTTTTCAACTATACGGGGACTGGGCCCAGCACGAATATGGTTGTGCCAACGTTTGTTGGGCAAGGTTATAATCCCACCATTGATTTTATTTTGCTCTCTCCTAACTTAGTTAACTCTGTTTCACAGTATTGTGTGGTGTGGAGCCAATTTAGTGACCACAACCCTTTGTGTCTGGCCTTTAATTACGATTTGGTGAAGATCATGAGACCCAATAAGGGTGGGACCTTAGGCCAGTAAACCAGGGGCGACGTATGAAATGGTCCAAGGTGGTCCCCCTTAATCTTAATTCTAACCTAGATTTAACTTGTGGGCCAGACATCTCCATTTGTATGGGAGATTTCTCTTCGGCGGAGGGAAATCTAGTTGCCTTCCTTAATATATTTGTGAGTTTATTATGGGGGTATCGCTCTATGGAAAAGAATAAGTCAGTGGTGCTGGTTGCTGTCTCCAAATGGTTTTATCATGCTTGTTCCCAAGCCCACCATAATTTGCAGATTGCCCTGAAAAAGAATCCCCGCAACACTAAGGAAGAGTCACTGTGTAAGAAAAATTATAGATCTGTGGTGGCCACAAGGAAAAAAATCTATTCAGCAGGAGGTGTGGGAACAACTTCTACAGGTCGATGTCCTGAAGAATAGCTCCCGCTTTTAGGAAATTGTTAATTACCCTTATTTTAGTGGGGCTGCCAACGATGGTAATGACAGCCTAACATGTCATATTCCCCCTGAAGCATGGTCTGAGCATTTTAAGGGAATTTATGGGTATAATATGGCTAATGAGTTGTGGGGCATGACTGGGTGATGCAGGCAGGCACATCCAGTTTGGTTTTTCAGGTTGGAGAAGTCAAGGCAGCCATTGAGGGCATGTCCAATAATAAAGGGCCTGGCCCTGATGGGGTTCCAGCAGACTTTTTAAAATTGACCAGATAAATGGGCTAGGCTGTTGACCAAAGTGCTAAATGCCGCTGTGACGTATGGCATCCCACAATCGTGGACCAATTCAGTAATCGTGCCAATATTTAAGAAAAGGACAAGAAATTATCTGCGTTGTAATCAACCTATTTCTTTATTAGTCTTGACAGTTAGGATTATGGGACAAGTCATTCTCTCAAGGTCTGCATGGCTGGAGGAAAATCGGGTACTGTGTGACCTGTAATATGGTTTTGGAGTAGGCAGAAGTACCCTGGATCAATGTCTAAACTTGCAGATGGTCGTTGATAAATATACCATTGCTAAACAGGGTCGTTTATATATGGCCTTTGATATAGTCAACAGGAATAAACTGTGGTCAATTTTCTTAAACATGGGCCTTGATAAAGAGAGAGTGCATTTTGTGCACGACCTGCACTTTGATCTGGAGGATAGCATATGGTATGATCAGGATGGCAACATAACAGCACCATTTAAAGTCCAGCGTGGCATAAGGTAGGGCTGTATTTTGGCCCCAGTACTATTTACCCTCTATATTAATGAGCTGGAGGAGACTCTTCGTGCAGCCAGCCCAGATATCCCTCGTGCTGGTGTTTGTAACATTCCGGCTCTTTCGTACCCTGGTGACGCAGTCCTACTTTATAGGACTGCGGTTGGATTCCAAAGGATGCTAAATGCCCTTGTTACTTTTATAGATGGGCTGGATTTATGCACAAATTTTTAAAAGTCATATATAATGGTGGCATGGAGGGGAGCTAAGGGGCGGAGTGTTTATAGCCTGGCAGGGGCTGAAATTACCAAGGTTAGCGCTTTCCATTATTTAGGGGTTCTTTTTGCAACGAAAGGATCATGGGGGCCACTATTAAAAGCTAAGAGAAATGTCTTTGCAAGGTCAGTGGCCGCTGTGCTTGATTTTGAAAGTCGCTTAGGGGCAAAACCAATTAAGATTCTCATTCAAATTTATAAATCCAAGTGCATTTCTCTGGCCTCATATGGGAGCGATTCTTGGTGCCACATAAAAACTCATGATTTGCAAATCATTGAGAATACATTTTTGAGACGTCTCCTGGCAGTGCCCCAATCCACAGCTTCTTTTGTGATCCATAAAGAGCTTGGGGTGGGTTACATTTCAGATTTACTGGCAATTCGGCTTTTGTTAAGCTGGATTCCAATTTGGTCTAACCCTGATTTGTAGCTTAACATGATTATACTGAGGGACTGTATGCTTCTGGAGAAGGCCAAATCCACGGCTGAATTATGTCAGCTCTATTTGCCAGGAGCTGGGTCACCCAAACTTGTATTTTCACCCTGAGAACATTAGCAGGGGGGATTTATCTTGGGCTAAAAAGCCTTTTTGCGCTAGAGCCCAGCCTTCCGGGGTGTGCACAGAATTAGTAAAACATTCTGTCCCAACGCACATTATCAGCTCCACCCCCGGGTGTACCGAAGCATACCTAACCTTTGTCACCAAACTTCAGCATCGTTTTATGTTGACTCGCTTTAGGCTGAACCAATTGCACCTTTGATAACTTCTCTGATCAGGATACTTTTCATTTTGTCTTGTTTTGTGACTTTTATCATTGTCCCTCATAGACAATTTATTGTGCCTCTACTAAAGCAGTTTACTCAGGCCACGTCTGCTTTTATGTTTTTTTTACAAATGTTAAATAATGAATTTGTTTGTTTTAATGTTGCTAGGTTTTTAATGACTGCTGTTAGGCTCAGAAAAAGAAGGGGGTAGTTGGTATTTTTTTTTATATGCACTCATGGTAATTTTTATGGTATTTTTGTAGTTTTAACCATTTGTTTGTTATGACTATGTTAAGATCAAACCTGTCTTTGAGGCCGTTTATCTTTTGCTGCTATTTCTATATGCCATGAAGTGTTTTTATTGTGTTTGTATCTTTTATGGTTTTTATTAGCCGATTAAAGATTATTTTGACTGCCTGACTGAATGCACAGCATGTAACAGAATTTGGGTTTTGCTGGGGAGATTGGATTTCTCATACAGTATTTTATGTCTTTGATTGTTCATCTAATCCTATGTTAGGCCTCCCTAGTTTGTTGTAAGTTTATTCTAGGTGTGAAATTAGACTGCATTAGTTTTACTTCTCTTTTGGATTGCAGCTGTTTTCAGCCTCTTGTGGTTAATGCTGTGTTGGGACTTGTGAGCATTGGCTAAGGTTGCTCTGTCTCCTGTGGATATGGAGGAATGTGTGTTTGGCCTCTTCTCCAGCATTGGATCTTTCATAGATTCAAATGCTTGAGTTATTCCCCGATCTTCAGTCAAGCAACCCCCCCCCGGTAACTTTACAAACAGCAGTACATGTATGCACTTATTAACAATCCATGAAACCTTTTCCGTATCACTATATATGATCCAAACTCCATCCATTCATAACCCACCACACCCAGCTGTCCCCTTCACTGAAGCTTCCAGATGTCAGACTTTCTACCGCACATTCATTGTGAGGAAACGTTTAGAACAGCTCTTTAAAGAAGACAATTTAGGCAGCAGAATTGGGCTATTTTTTCTTCATGATTGAGGCACCTTCAAAGAAATCTTTGTTTAAGGCCTATAAATCCGGTGGCAAGAAAAAGATTTGTGGAAGATCCACATACAAAATGCTTGTACTGTTTACATCAGGAACACAAGCCAGCAGATTGCAAATTTTGCAAGAATTTCTCTGCTAAGACACTGAAAGACACTTGGCGCTTGCCATTCTGGAGTAGGAAATGGAAAAAGGTGAGCCTTCCTCTTCAAAAAAGAAAGACCCTGTTAAGCAAGATAAGGGATGCATCTAAGAGCCAGATAACCGGTCAAATGCACTCCAATGTGAAGGAACACAAGGGGCATGATATGCAGAGAAACTGCCAAGTAAAAAGTGTAGATCCAGCAAAGGAAGAGGTTCCACCCAAACAATCAAAGGTAACCTCAGAGACTGATCATAAATTGTCGACTAAGTTAGACAACAATAGAGCATTGACAAGACAAAAATAGTCGACCAAGAAATTTCACCAATTGCCAAGAGGTGCTTATCGCCGACGCAAGTATTGCCGTCGAGGACATCATCACCGTCGACGGAACCGTCGACTTTGAAGTTAAAGGTGTCGCAAGGTTAAAGCCAGACGAAAACCCTGTCAATGAAAGAAAAGTAGATGATGACTAAGTTGCCATCAGTTAGAGTTGTACCATTGATGAGGGAAGGACCTTCAACGAGTGAAATATTGATGATGAAGAAAAAACATACAATAACGATGCCAATGGCGACGAGGAGGTTAATGATACAGATTTAGAATACTACTCATCTGAGGCAATATAACTCATTAGCAAATATTGATGGTTTCGCCAATACCTTTGTAACCACCGCAGCGTTTGCTGCAGGACGTTTCAGCACAGGAGCAAGGTTGTTTACTACAGGATTATCGAAAAGGCAATAAACAAGATTTGGATCAGATGCAGCCCTTCAGCAAAGAGGAAGGATCAAAAGAAGGGAAAGCAACTCACCCAGAGGAGTTGAATATTCAATATATAGATGATGAAGATGCTGAAGAAGAATATGCAAAGCAATTTGGCTATAAAAAACAAGAAAAATGAAAATCACCAAGGTTGAGTTAAGGAAAAAGAAGGGATGAATGGGTACATCCTTCGGAAAGGCTGGTTCAGGTGCTTATGCGGATGTTGACCTCTGATATCTTTAAGAGGCAGAGAATGAGCAGCAGTCAGGGTTGTCAAATACCGTACATCCACCAATATTACAACCCATACAGACTCTGATACTGAGAGGCCATAGAGAACAGGAGTTATCAATGGGTACGGATCCTGATGATGCTATATCTGTTGAACAGGGTGATGATGGAGACGTAAGGTCATCTAATACAGATCATCATTATTCTTATGATCAGTATGATGATGATGACGACGATGATATTGATACAAAGAGTCTACCAGGATTTCCGACTAAGGAGTCGGAATAGATTCAATTCATAGTGCAAAGGATGCTAGTCTGGATCTTGCACGTAAGAGTTCACCTCAGGATGATATTAGTAGATTTCATTACCTAATTGAAAAGGCATCAGAGCGCTTCAGTCTTCCAACAACTGTGGTTGAAAAGCCTTGTTTTCTTTTTGATTTCAAGGAGAAATCTCACAGAAGCGATCCCTCAATACCTGTGCTAGATCATCTGTTGGAAGAGAGTCTAGTGATGATGCAGAATCCTGCAACTGCCTCAGAAAATTTAGCTAGGCTAGAGGAAATAATTATGAGGCTACAGATGATGCAGCAGGGTGTAATTTGAATCTCGTGTGTACCAAATCAGTGATCTATGCAGCGGCACAATAACGTTCAAGGAATCCTTCAGCCCCTTGTACAGCGCCTACAGATAAAAAAACAAAGCAGAAAATGCCACTCTGTGGGAGAGTTAATGTGTTGGCAGCTGATGCAGTTAGAAATTGTAATTCATCAGCGATTATGGGAAGGTATGATAGGCAGTTGTGGAGCTATATGCCACCATTCCTAGAGAAATTTCCAAAAGAAGATAGGGGAAAGGTAATTGTAAAAGATGGCGAGCAAGCATCCTCTTCATTGATAGATGCAGCGATGGATGCCTCAACATGCGCATAAGGACAGATTGGAAATGCGACTGTTATGCAGTGGCGGTCCGTGCAGGTAAGCGCAGTAGGCAGGGAGGGGCGGGGTTGGAGTGTTGAAAGTGACCTACGACTGGATAAGGAATATAAAATAAATAATTAAAACCAATTTCCTTGCGCTCGCCGCATCGAGCGCATGGTAAGTGGTTTTAATTATTTATTTTATATTCCTTATCCCGTCGTATGCCACTTTCACCCCCACCGCCTCACTGTGCTTACCTGCCCGGGCCGCCACTGCTGTTATGAGGAGGTATGGCTGACTGAAAAGCACGTGTTTACACCAGAAGTCCTTTTGCGTGTAATGGACACGCCATTTGATGGCAATAATGTTGTCAGATGAAAGGTGGATGAGACTTTTCAGGAAATAAAGGCGGATACAGAGACATCTCGATCTCTAGGAATAAACAGCCATACAGAGGATTTAGGAGGCAGTTTCAAAGGTAAAGTCAAGGGCAACAAGGAGCATTTTTCGTTCCTTCAGTCAAATTAGATCAGTGATTTGTAACCTCTAGTCCTGGACCCTCTGGGGGTCTGTAAAGCCTATTCAAAAGGTCCAGGACTGCTTGGAAAATATAATATTAAAATTAAGAAAGTGTATATACACACTTTCACACAGTGTACAGCGCGGTGAGCCCACACACTGAAGAGGAGTCCTCGGAACTCCTACAAGATATCTCCCTTCCGAGGCTTTCAGCCACTGATCGGGAATTCTTGGATAGTGCGCTCTCCAATGATGAAATAGCGTCTGCAATCCGAGCGCTCCACTCGGGTAAGGCCCTCGGCCCCAATGGCATCCCGATTGAGCTCTACAAACTCCGTCCAGATAAGTTGGCCCCATATCTGAAAACTATGTTTGAAGACAGCCTTGAACGGGGATTGCTACCCCCAGATCAGAGAATAGCAACCATAGTTACAATCCACAAGGAAGGAAACCCAAAACAGACTGCGCCTCCTACCGTCCTATCTCACTGCTCAACGCAGAGCCAAAAATCCTTGCCAAAGTACTAGCCACTAGGCTGATTAAAGTAATAGGGGACCTAGTGCACCCTGATCAATCCGGGTTTATGCCAAAGAGAAACACAGCGCTAAATCTGCGTAGAGTGCATGGAGTGTTGGGCAGGGTGCCGACCATACGAGAGGATGCAGTCATCGTCTCCCTAGACGCCACAATGGCCTTCGATACACTTGAGTGGCCCTATCTCTTTGCCGTGCTCAAAAAACTGGGATTCGGAACGAACTTTAGACGGTGGGTACGATTACTATACGCCACACCTATGGCACAAGTGGTAGTGAACAACAAAAAATCCGAGGCCTTCACACTTGGCCGAGGGACCCGGCAGGGATGCCCTCTATCTCCCTTACTCTTCGCTCTTGCCCTTGAACCCCTTGCCGCGTGGATCCGCAAAGACGTAAGGATCCGTGGAATGCGATGGTCGGCAGATTGGGAAGACCGTATTTCCCTATACGCGGACGACATCCTTCTATACCTCACGTTCCCTCAGAGGTCCCTCATTGTAGTATTTGACATCCTATCCGTATTTGGCCGATTCTCTGGGTTCCGTATCAACTGGCAGAAATCTCTCCTATACGTCCTCTGTGGAGACTCTCCTCCCCTTCCCCGGCACTGCCCCGTCCCAATAGCTACTGACGGATTCAAATATTTAGGTATATTCGTCTCCCTAGACCGCACACTCCAATATGCTCATAACCTGGCTCCCCCACTGCAAAGACTCAAAAGTGACATTGCGCACTGGAAGACCCTCCCGCTTTCTCTTCTGGGCAAAGCGGCCCATTTTAAAATGCTGTCCTTACCCCGCTTTCTATATGCATTGCAGAACTCGGCAAACCCTGTCCCAAATACGTATTTTAAAGAAATAGAAGGACTCCAACGAGACCTTCTCTGGAATGGAAGGCCGCGTATTGCTCTGCAAAAACTCATCCATAATATGGAGGATCCCTTGCAATCACTACGAGAAAAATGGGCTGGGGACGGGGTTGAAGTAGATGATGAAGACTGGCAAGTGGCGGTCTCCTCCCCCAAAACTGTTGCTATTTCTGCGCGTCTCCGCCTTGTGCAGCTAAAGATACTTCACAGAATTTACATAACGGGTCCCCAATTGATGCACATGGGTTTTTCAACAGATGGGTCTTGTAGGAGGGGATGCACCCAGCTGGGCACATTCATTCACATACTGTGGCAATGCGAACAGATCCAGGAATATTGGCGCAGGATACACGAGGTAATGAGTGAAGTAATGGGAGTCGAACTCACACCAAAAGCCCCTAGATGCCTCCTCAACGTCTGGGAACCCACTGACCTCAACATGCACGCTACAAAATGGGCCACACTCGGCTACATAGTCGCCAAGAGAAACATCGCTCAGCTATGGGGGGGCTACACAGGCACCTACAAGTACTGACTGGGAAAAAGACCTTGATTGGTGTATGCTGCGGGAAAAAACTGTATATATGACACGAGGTTGACCACGAAAATGGTCCAAGATATGGGCCCCCTGGAATGAATACCGAGGCAATATATGTACTTCTCCCCGTCTACTGGAGTGTGATGATCCCCCCTCCCCTTGATTTCCAATGCATTGTCTTGCAATATCTATGTGTATACTTGAATTCAGAGTACTTCCTCCAAGTGACCTATGTGGAACTGTACCATGTTTTGAGTCTGTTTAATAAAAAGATTTTTTTTAAAAAGAAAGTGTATATAAATAAAAAAGCATAATTGAAACTTTTAGGATGTTCTGTAAATGTGAAGGAATTTGGATGCTAAAAATTAAGTTAGTATCCTCAGATTGATTCATGGGAGCAGTGCAAGTGCATCAATCAAAAGATGGTATGGACAATGAGTGGCTTTGATTGAATTTAGAAAAGCTCCAACCTTCCCATTAAAATTTAGATTTTTTTTAAAACGTATTTGCAAATTAAATAAAATATGTAATTATTTGTGTAGATATTTGATGAATGCTTGTTTCTGTATTTTTTGTGTATTGTTTTGCGGTTCAAATAATTAAAAATGCTTATGCCAGGGTCGTTGGGTTCCAGTAATGATTAAGTGGGGGCCCACAGAAGTCAAAAGTTTAAGAACCACTGGTATAAATCATATGGGCATACAGTACATATGGGGCCGTATTACACATTATCACTGTTTGCGCCCCATTATGGTGTATGCGCTGCCCCCAGGGCAGCCGCAAACTCGCGCTGCCCTGGGGGCAGCTCATTCATGTGAAAACACAGAGCAGTCGCCTCGTGTTTTCAGAGTGCAGGCGGCACCCGCCTGCACTTTCAAAGGGGTTTAGAGATCCCCTTGCAGCCGGGTGCAGTCACTGACTGCACCCGCCTGCAAGGGGATGTCTGAGGGGGCGGGGGGTCCATAGGACCCCCTTTACCCATGCAGAGGTTTGCTGTCAGGAGGCGCACTGACAGTGCGCCACTTTTTAAATGGCGCACTGTCAGTGCGCCCCCTGAGGGCTTCTTTGGCTCTGCACCCGAGTCAGTAATATGCAGCGGGCGCAGAGTCAAAGGAATTCCCTCATTTGCATAGTCCACGCCCCTATGCAAATGAGGGAACGCCCTCTGAAGGTAGAGCTGGCGCATTAAGTGCGCCAGCGCTATTGGTATTGTAGAAGGGGACGCACAAGCGCCTGCATCCCCTTCTATAATAAAGTGCCCCGGGGGCGCGCAAAACGGGCGCAAACGCCCGTTGCGCCCCCGGGGCACCATCTGTAATATGGCCCATGGACAACTAGCGAGACAATAAAGGCAACATAGAGGATAAAGATGTAGGCAGGGACCAGGAAGATTGTGTAGAGGAAGTCACCCCCTCAAAATGTGAGGCGTATGAAGGAAGACCATGACTTGGCAGTCAGTATTTCCTCTCACATTCAGCTGCCAGTTGGAGGAAGAATGTTATTCTATTTGAAAAGTTGGTGTCAAATAACAGACATATAGGTTTTAGACATTGTAAGACTTGTCTTGCTTTGGAATATCTGGAGGAGCCACCATCAGTTCCCCCTTCACCAGAGAGGCACAGACATTTGAGGGAACAGAAGAAGTAGATAATAAAGTTAATGAAAAAGGAAGCTATGGAGAGGGTGCCATTGGAGGAGGAATACAAGGGCTTCTAGTATAGATTCTTTTTCATTTTGAAAAAATCTGGAGAGTGGCGTCTGATATTGGATGTAAGAGAGTTGAGAAACAAAGTTTTCGCACAGTCACACTACAGGTGATTTTTCCTTTTTTAAAGAAAAGAGATTTTCTGAGATCCATAGATCTAGAGGATGAACACTTCAATATTCCTATTCACAGAAATAGAAGAAAGTATCTTTGTTTAATGGTAGACGGTCAGCACTAGCAATTCAAAGCCCTACTTTTTGGACTAAGATCAACACCTCGAGTTTTCACAAAATGCATAGCTCCGATAGTAGCATATATAAGGAGAGAGGGAGGCATGGTGTATCCATTACTGGAAGACTGGCTTATGAAAGCAAGTACACTGCAGAAGGCAAAGAATATGACCAATCTTACAAAGGAAGTGCTTTTGAAGTTGGGCCGTGCTAGCAACAGGAAGAAATTAAATCTGTATTTTTGGTGCAAGAATAGTAACGTCTGAGGGGATACTGTTTCCGTCGCAGGAAAGTAGCAAGAAGTTAATGAAGCAGCTGTCTAGTTTAATTGGAAAAAGTAGGAATGCTAAAGGCAATTCTAGGGACTATGTTTTAATGCATTCTGTTGATTCCTGTTTGCCAACTTCAAATGAGACCTATTCAGGAACTGCAAATCCAGCAGTGACAACTGATAAATGTGGGATGGGATATAGTGTAAAAAAACAACGCTCATGAAGGCTTTCTCTTGGTGGGTGCAAGGCGAGACTATTTTCTCAAAGGTCAAGCGATGCAACCAGATAAAAAGCAAGTCTACCTGACTACAGAGGCTTTTATGGTAGGATGGAGATGCAAGTAATTGGTTTGTGGACAAACGACAAGCGGTTACACATTAACTTATTGAAGCTGCGGGCAGTGAGACTGACGCTGAAAGCCTCTCGGCCTTTAGTGAAGGATTGCCATGTTGTGGTCCTGACGGACAATATGACACCAATGTATTATATTCACAAACCAGGAGAAACGAGGACGATGCTGCTCTCAAAGGAAGCTCAGAGAATTTGGAGATGGGCGATCGTCAACAATCTTTCATTGATGACTGAAGACATTCCAGTGTTGGATGACGAAGAGGCAGATCAGTTGAGCAAGTGTTATATGGATACACAGAAGTGGGAGATTGACTCCAGACCAGTATTTCACAAACTATGGATCACAACCTATTTTTTGATGGGTTGGGAAAAGACCGAGCAATAAATAAAAATGCCTTTAAATTCTGTGTTTATCTTGTCGCACTTGCCTGAAATACAGAGGTCAAATGTCCGGCTGTCTACGGACAAATTGCTTATTCTTTTAACATGAGATTGCCATTTACTTTTCTTCTCTTACTGCAAAGTGAATGGAGTTTTTAAAGTGAATTATGTGACGATCTTGCCGCAGTACAGATCTGAAAGGAAAGACTGTAGGATGTTGTTTTTTGCAACACAACAAAGTGTAAATACCTGTAAATAAAGTATATGCATTCAGCAGTTAGGAAAGCAAAAATGAACCACATTTTTTTGTATTTCTGAAGTGTGCTGGGAACAGAGATTTTAATGGGATCAAAACAAATCAGGGCACTTTACTTGGTAATGCACAAATAATAAATATTCACAGAAACACACTATCGTTTGTGTGCTGTTTAATTTTATAAGTAAAATTGTATGTATGTGCAAAGTTAGTGACCAATTCAGTGGTGAAGGTGTTGTTTGTAAATGACAATGTGCTGCTACACACTACCTTAGTTACATTCAAAAATCGCCCCTCCTCATGTCCATTAAAGGTAGGTGGCTCGCAAACGTTTGTCGTTCTAAAAAGTGGGTTGTAGTTCTAAAATGTTTGTGAATCACTGATCCAGACAATTAAGATGAATTTTTCAAAGATGAAGAAAACCAGATTGGGACATGCTTGCAACAGATCAAAATTGCATATGCAGAAAGTTTGCAAGCAGATGGTTTTGCCCAGGAACTCAAGGCAATGCATTTTCAATAACCTGGACAGGTGAAGTTGGTATATGCATTCCCTCCAGTACCATTAATTGCCAGTGTAATCTGCAAGATGAGGGCAGAGAGTTGCAAGGTGATCTTAATCTCGCCTGTGTGGCTGGCCCAACATTGGTATGCAGACCTGTGTGTGTTGTGGGTAGAAAAGCCAGTGAGGTTCAAATCTGATGTCCAGCTACTCTCAAAGAACAAGGAACAAATACTTCACAGCCTACAGTCACGTCACCTAACAGCATGGGTCATCAGGATTTATAGTTCTGGCATTTGAGCATTTCAGAGAAATGTAGAGAAGTTCTAAGAAAGGCAAGAGCTCCGTCGGCTATCAAAATTTACAATCTGAAATGGAGATTTTTGTCCTATGGGCAGATAGGAAAGGATCAGCCCCGACACCCACCGACCACGCACGCAACCTGGGAGTCATCCTCGACTCAACGCTCTCCATGGCCAAGCAAGTCAACGCAGTCTCCTCCTCCTGCTTCAACACCCTCCACATGCTTCGCAAGATCTACAGGTGGATCCCGACAGATACAAGAAGAACAGTCACCCAGGCCCTCGTCAGTAGCAGACTTGACTATGGGAACGCCCTCTACGCGGGAGCCCCGGCCAAGCTCATCAAGCGACTGCAACGCATACAAAACGCCTCCGCACGCCTGATCCTCGATGTACCACGCCACAGCCACATCACCCCCACCTGAGGAACCTGCTCTGGCTCCCCGTCGACAGGAGAATCTCCTTCAAACTCCTCATCCACGCACACAAGGCACTCCACAAGACTGGCCCAGCCTACCTCAACAGACGACTCCTCTTCTACGTCCCCAACCGCCAGCTCCGCTCCGCCGACCTCTCCCTCGCCACCGTCCCTCGCATTCGAAGAACTACCACCGGCGGCAGATCCTTCTCCCACCTCGCCGCCAAGACCTGGAACACCCTTCCACTAAGCCTACGACAGACCCAAGACCTGCTGACCTTCAGGAGGCTACTCAAGACCTGGTTGTTCGACCAGTAGCAGCACCTCCCCCCCCTTTTTTCTCCCCAGCGCCTTGAGACCCTCGCGGGTAAGTAGTGCGCTCTACAAATTCTGTGATTGATTGATTGATTGGATCCAATTAATGTGAAACCACATTAATCTTTTCCTTATCTTTTGCATCTAGCTGAGTCAGGTTTGTCTTTTGTGTCAGTAAAGGTGCACCCAGCAGCGATTTCAGATTTCTGAGATCACCAAACCAAGTGTCATTATATTCTCAGAGTGATAAAGGAATTAATCCACCAGCTTAAAAAATAGTGCCAGAATGGGAGTTAAATATTGTCTTGGCAGCTTTGATGTAAGTGCTGTTTGAACAAATACATAGAGCAACATTCAGGCATTTGACGTAGAAAACTGTCTTCTTATTAGCAATCACATCCGCAAGGAGAGCTGGTGAGCTTCAGACTTTGTTGTACCTTGAATATTTTGATTATTTTAAAGGATACGATTACAATGATGACAAACCCAAAATGTATTCCAAAGTTACCAACAACGTTTCATTTGAGGCAAAAGGTTACAATACCAAGGTTTTTTGCAATTTTAGGAACAGCAACTGAAAGGACATTGAATTCATTAGACATTAAGATGTGTCTAAAGTTTTATTTGCAGGCAACAAAGGAAATAAGTAAAACTGATCAATTCTTTGTAGCACTTGCATTGGGAAGTAAAGGGAATGCAGTATCCAAGCAAACGATTGAAAGCTGGATTGTAGCGTGTATTACTACAGCCCATGCTACAATGAAAAGGCCATTGGCAAGAAAAGTAAAAGCACATTTAACAAGAGCAGTGGCAAGAAATGCAGCTTTTTTGCAGGAATTTCATTGAATAACATTTGCAAAGCTGTGACGTGGAAAACGAGACCTGCTTTTGAAAAGCATTATTGTATCCACATGCATGCAAGCAAAGAGGTTGTGATGGGACAGGCGTTTCTCGGGCATCTGTTTGTTTAAGGTAAGCCCCCTTCCTGCCTTTCACATAATGTCAGATGGTACTGCTTTGTTAGTTTGGATTCAAACATGCGAATCTATGGAAGTTCCAGTGTTGGGGACGGAAATAAGTTACTTAGTTGGGACTCCAGTTCTCCGGCATTGGTAACTTTCATACTTTCGCATGCGGCTCACTCGCCTCCCCTTGTAATGAGGCTTTCAAATTTAAGAGGTAAAGAACTTACGGTTTGGAAAATCTGACGGTTGGAAGCTTTAGTCAAAGGAACAGCTAGGTGTGGTTGGTACTGATTGGCTGGAGTTTAAATCATATATATTGTGCATAGGAAAGAAAAGGTTTCTTTGATGTTAAAGAGTGTATATAAATACTGCTTTTTGTAAAGTTACAGAGGGTTCCCAGTCTGACGACGGGGAATAATTCAAGCATGTGAATATATGAAAGAGAGCAATGCTGAAGTTACAGGTAAGTAAGTTATTTTCTTGTGGTTTGAGATTAGATTGCGTTACATTAGAATGATTTTGTCCTACATGGTGGGGGGGCAATGAGGGGGGGATCCTGAACACTGATATCCAGTATGTGAATGTTTGAGAGTGTGAAGGGTTCAGCATTGTACAATGCAGCAAATCACCTCCAAAAAGTCTAGGTGAAATGTTCCCAGTATTTAGACAGGATATATAAATCAGTTGGGGATGTCCATCTCAGCGCTAAATTCGAGCACCTAGGAAGAGAGCCTGCTGCCTTATGTGTCTAAATAGAAAAGAAAAGAGATCCTCATAGGCTTTAAAAGAGTTAAAATAACGTCCTGCATCTTGGATTCCAGGCATTGTACTGGCTTTTACCTTGCTGCCGGTCCTTTTTTCAGGCCTATATTTTTTTTTAATCAAGTCTTCTTAGAACTTAGTTTTTTTTAATTCACTTTACGTTTTTTGTGCTAGAAATTATTTCAAGATATTTTACCTTTTTTATCTCCAGGCGTCAGTGGCACATCACCATCGCCACTCTCCGCTCAGATACCACTCGACATCACAACACCACTCTGTGTCACAGAGATCGATGTTGATGTCAAGCTATTCACTTGATCTCACAGCTAATGAAAGGTTAAGACTCTTTCCACACAAAAGCAGTTTCTGTGTCTTGCAAGACATCTGCATTTTATCATTCCAGCAGAAGACCCGTTGCTGGAACATCTGCAACCTGTCAATTTGCCACCTACTCTGTCAAGGCTTCTGCTAGTGGCAAGACATAATCCTTATCTTCTATACAGAAGGCACCCTGTACACCTAGGTACTCTCCTACAGTAGAGACACCGCAAGAGCTTGTTTTACCGTCCTATGCCTTGGATTTTGGTCACACTTTTCATAAACGTTGGTGCAGGTAGTTCTACTTGATCTCCATTAGTGTGCTACTGTTCTGATGTTGACACTTAATCCTTGTATGCACCCACATCTTTTCCCAGCCTCTCCCTCTACGATTTCTACTGTGGATGACATCATCCCTTTTCTGACATGGTAAATCAGGGACCAGCAAGTTGAGCACCCCTCTAGAAACAGCATAACCTAATCTTTCTATCATCATGGAGTTCTACAACCAAGGGCTTCATCCAGACATTTGTTTCCTCTTTCGCCAGGTCTATTGGATATACTGGAGGAGAAATTTTTCCAGGCCTCCCCAACAAGATCAGTTTTTTTTTTTCCAGCTCAAATCCCAAACCAGATTCCGCTATTGTGCCTGCAGTTTGCAGAAAGCACTCTTCAGCGCCAGAAACTTAAGCATTACTGGACAGCGAGAGTAAGCAAATGTCAAAAAGATGTGTTGGGCAGCTGCAAGCACAACAGCTTTCTTGGACTGATATTACAAAGAACTATGGGACAGTCTTCAAAAGTTTGCAGAAACCTTATATCAGATCCACCGTCATGTCTTTGAAGAAGTAATTAAGTAAGTCATTTGTTAAGGTTGACTTCTGCCAATCCGGTTATCAGCACCATGATCGAGTCAGCAGAGCTAACTGCCACTGGCTATTGCAAAGGGATAACTTAATGGTGCCCTTCTTGGCTACATCTCACCTCTTTAAAGCCAGGCACATATTTCAGTACATGAAATCTACTGTTCATAGGCACTGCTCAGTTTGGTCAACAAACTGAAGAAGAAATGCAGCGACTGAAGACCAAGACTCTACACATTGCAATTTTGGCAGGGAGATGGCAGGTATTACTGTGATCAGGTGAATCAAATGCCTCTTTGGCCCTCTCAATTGCAACAGCACCAGCAGGGCCAAAGGTACCCGTACCATCGAAGACTGACACAAGGCATAAGCCATCTCAGAATCAACCCTCCAGCTCACTCGAGCGACCATCTCAAACAGTAAACAATGACTTCTTAAATCCATACCCCTTTCAGCTCCCTCAACTTCGCTACCAAACCCCCTCCCCCCCCATTGAACACCAAGTGGGGAGATTGGATATGTGCTGCAGGCCTACTTGATGCAAATGTTCACATTCCTGCTACAAAAAAACACAGAAAATATATACACTTCGTAGTAGGTAATTTACATGTTTAATGCACAGTTCTACCTTTTGGTTTTAAGTCTACCTCTCAGAGTTTCTGCAAGTACATAGAGTAGTGGCAGCCCACTTCCATCAACAAACTATTAATCTATCCGCATCTTGACCACTGGCTGGTAAAAGCACATGATCCAAAGAAGGAGATTCAGAACAACAATCCAGATGTTGCACCGATGGGTATAAAGGTAGACCTTCAAAAATCATTGACTCCCCTGTCTAGGAACGACACTAGACTAGACACAGCACTAGCAAAAGGGTTTTTGTTTCGACTAAGCCCAGCAACCCAGTGCCCTGGATACCGTCACGGGTGATAAGCCGTGCTCTATAAGTACTGATTGATTGGCGAATAGTGCATGATGAAATCCACGAAAAGTGTCATCTTGTCTTCAAGACTGCCAAACCAGTAGCTCATGAAATGTCTTTACTGAGCTTCCTAGTATTCTCCATCTTTGTTGACCCAAATCCAAGATTGCGTATGAGACCACTTCAACAATGTTTCTTAGATCTGTGGTCTCAATGGAAGGGCAACTAAGACCAAAAAACTCCAACTCTTGAGAGCTACAAAACAGTCGCATATTGGTAGTGCAAGAAGAGCAATCTCCAACAAAGTGTTTATTTTGAACAAAATCCATTTGTGCAGAGAGTAGTCATATATGCATCCCTACCTGGTTGCAGTGCCGATCTAGATCGTCTTTCACTGCAAGGCCTGTGGTCGTAAAGGGATATTGCATCAACTATTTAGAGCTCAGAGCAGTTCAAGTAGCCCTCGAGGCTTTCCTACCATCTCTGGTGACAAATAACATTCTTATTCAAACAGTTTAATGACCATGCATTACTTTAAACGAAGGAGGAGTAAACCGACTGATACACTTGTCTCCACTGGCTCAGCATATCTCGTTGTGGACTCTAGCCAGAAATCTAACATTAAAGGCAATCCATCTCCCAGAGGCCCAAAATAGGTATGCATATGTCCTCGGCAGGTTTTACAAAGAAAACAGCAAGTGGATTTGTAGAAGTTTGTGTCCTTCATATTTTCACAAAATGAAGCTGGGCAACTGTAGCTCCTTTCTCTTCTTGTGTAAATGGACAAATGCCCAAGACTTTGTATCCACAAAGTGGGCAATACCTGTTTGATAAATTGATCAGTGACATTACTATACTCCTTTTCCACCGATTCCACTGACCCCCCTCAAGTCATCTTGAACCTTCGGGACCCCCAAGCAACAATGGTCCTGACTGCTCCAGTGGTGGCTCCCAGATCTTCTGCAAATGTTAAAACTACACAAGAAGCTGCCATGCAAACCAAACCTTCTGACCAGATCACAGGGTCGTTTGTTCTCTCCAGCTTAATATCCTTGAATTTGGCTGCTGACATCAGACCATATGGTCACCTGAATTTACCTCAATCATGTATGGACATTTTAAGAGAGGTGAAAAGATCATCCACAAGAGCCTTTTACTCCTTCAGGTGTAAAAGATTTTGTTTGTGGTGTCAATAGAAAAATAACGATCCCATCACTTGCCAAAGAGAAGTGATGGTACCCTATTTATTACATTTGGCTCAAGCCAAGTTACAGTTCTCTTATGTCAAACTCCGTTCTGCAGCTAGCACAGCCTACAGGAAGGTCTTCTTCAGACATAGTTTTCTCAGGATTTAAGACTTTCTGTAAGGCCTAAAGAAGGTCTTTACTCCTATAACAGTCCCTTCACCTCCTGGGGAGCTTCTTATGGGCCCTCCTTCTGAGCCTAGCCACAAGGCTACTTTGAAGCATTGATCCTGGAAAGCATCTTTTTCGAGACTATCATTTCGGCTTCTAGAGTTTGTGAGCTACAAGGCCTTTCAGCTACTGCCGCTGATAACCTAATTGGATAGAAATTGTCCTTCACAAATTACTTCTTCAAAGACCTATATAGCACACAATGCCTCGTGAAGGATAACTTAAGACTCAGTTTTCTATTCTCTTCTCTGGATGTGGTAGAAATATCCACTCTATACCATTCAATGCAGTGAATAACAAAATAAATGACGATCAACAATTTTTACAGTGCAAAATAATTGTTGAAGCAAGTGTGCTTCTTTGTACAGTAACAAAGTTACGATTTATTTAATACACAGTGCATTAAAATCACGAAGATAGGGTCAAACAAATTGCACTATCCTGCTGCCAAGTAAGGATCACCAAAAGTTGTTGTACCCCTGATAGTGATCTGAGCTATACAGGGTACCACCCAATTGTTTTGTCCTCTTTGGTTTTTACATAGCTTTTCCTTAAGCAGAAGCTTATGAGTCTTTATAGTTGGTGATTGTAGTGGTCACAATCCGTCGAGGTTTTGATCTCCAGTCGTATAACAAGTACATGAGACCACCATCAGGACAAAGTGTCCAGCCTACTAAATGTGTAGAAGACCCTTTGAATACAAATGAAACCTAAAAATAATAGAATACATATATGTATATAAATCAAACGAAGTCAAGTAAGCAGATAAAAAGTACGCCAGTGGTAAATCCAAGATGTGAATCAAGCACACCCGCAAAACAACTAAAACCATTGTTTGTAAAAGAACTGAGAATAGTGTATAATTCACCAGATAGTCAACTCAAAAAACAATAATCAAAACAATACCAACGTCTCGTTGGTAAAAAACTTGCATCAGTAGAGACCATTCATAGTGAGTAAATCTAGAAAGCATGCTGTTAGAAATGGTGTCTCTAGTAGGCAGAGGTGTGCACCCTGTCAAAGTAGGGACCACCACTCTAGTCAGGGTCAGTCAGATACACACTCTAAATTAACCTGTGCTCACACTCTGTTTGGCTTAACTTAAGAGGCAATGTGTAAAGTATTTGTGTAACACTTAAATTACAGTAACTCAATGAAAACACCACAAAAAGACTCCTCACAGGTTTAGAAAAATAGAGTATTTATCTGATTAAAACAAGACCAAAACAACAAACATCCAATAAGTAGAAGTCGAAATACAAATTTTTAAAGATTAAATGTGAAATCAGTGCTTAGAAATCACAAGCGGTCAAAGGGTTACTTGAGGTCGAGAGTGACCGGTGAAAAGTCAACGTTCGGTGCGACCGCGATCGAAGGCAGGCCAACTACAGGACCCAGACAGGTCCCGCTGAAGAAATGCTGTGGATGGAGCTTTTGTCAATGTTGAGAGTCTACTGCGTTGTCTTCAAGCCACACAGTGAGGGTCCTGAATCGTCGTTGCCTCCGTTGAAGTGAATGCAAAGCTTCGTCGTTTAACAGCCTCTGCTTTGCTTTAGAGCCGTGCAGGCTGTGGATTCTTCGTTGTCGAGCAGACTCTGCATTGGAATCAAAGGGCGATGGGGCGGAAATTGTCATGCAGTCAAGGCAATGCATTGGTTTTTGCAGAAATCAGCTGCAGAACCCACTTCTGAGCCCCAGGACTGGAGGAGGCACTGCAGGCAAGGGTAGGACTCGCAGATGGAAGAGTCTAGTAGCACCAGCAGATTTTCAGGAAATCTTACGTGTCCCTGACACTTTAGAAAACAGAAGGCAAGCCACTCTGGGTTCAAGTCCGGACACAGCCTATTCATAAGTCTGAGCTACCTCGCCCCCTCCCTGCCCAGGAAGGCTATCAAAGTGGAGATGAATGCAGATGAGTCCTCTGTCACACCCAGCCCTTCCTGTGTTTGTGGATGTCTAGAGGGAATGCGCAAAGTATAGCTGTCATCCAGCCCAGACGTATAGTGGAGACAGTCTGCAGGCACACACAGCTAAGTTAAGAGCAGAGCAATATCTACTTTCTAAAAGTGGCATTACTAAAATGGTAATGTCAAATCCAACTTTACTACTAATGAGGATTTATCACCACCATTGCAAAGATATTAAACATGGATTATCTATGCTTTTCCAGTCAAGAATTACATCTTAAAAGGTGTTTTAAGGAATCCCCAATGCTAGCTTATGGAAGGAGTAGGCCTCGCAGCAGTAAAGAACGAATTTAGCTGTTTGTCACTGCCAGGATGTGTAAAAGTTAAAAGTGCATGTCCTGCCTTTTAATTACACAGCGGCCGGCCCTCTGGTTCACTTAGGGCCTACCTTAGGGGTGACTTGTGTGTAATAAAAGGAGTTTAAGGCTTGACAAGTGGTTGTACATATCGTAGTGAGGTGGCAGAAAATTGCACACACAGGCCTTGCAATGGCAGGCCTGAGACGGGTTTGAAAGGCTACTAGTATGGTTGGCACAACCAGTGCTGCAGGCCCACTAGTAGCATTTAGATTACAGACCCTGGATATATGGTATACCACTTTACAAGGGACTTATAAGTAATACAAATATGCCAATCAGGTATATACCAAGGGCACCATGTTTTAGGGGAGAAGCACCTGCCCTTTAGCACTGGTTAGCAGTGGTAAAGTGCTCAGAGTCCTAAGGCCAGCAAAATGATACAGCAAAAAATGGAGGGAAGCAGGGAAAAAGGTGGGGGAAAACCACCCTAAGAATGACCGGTCCAACACATGCTAAGAATAAATACTTTATGAATTGTATGACCACAGTCCCACCAAAAATGGAATACATCCTATAGTAGATTATAATAGGAGTCAATCAAAGTTGAGGATCTTGGGAATACCAAGTCAACCAGAATCATAAGGATAATACTCACAAGAGTATCAATGATATGGACAACCTGTGAAGAAATACTATTAAGTCGATGCAGGTTTAAACAAAACACATATGAACAAGATACCATGTATCTTAATGAGTAGCTAGTAACATTTACCAAGCAATAAATGTATAGATTTTTCAAATATGTCCCGAAACACGTGGGGATCCAAATAAATTATGCCGAATGAATCCAGCTCAGTATGTGTTCATCCATTAAACTAAATAGCCGCATTCATGTTGGCCACCATGACTCTGAATAACTGATGAAAAGAAATCACATCCCAAGAACAGAAAAGTCTTAAGTTACTCCTTTAGGAGGCATTGTGTGCTACATATCTTCATACCCAGTCTCCTGTTGGATTATTGGGTTGTCCTGTTGTGTTAAGCTTCTTCAAATACATAACAGTGGTTTCGATGTAACTCAGCAATCTTAAAGTCTGTCTCATAGTTATGTCATATTGGTCCAAGAGTTCTGTTGCGTTTCATATTAAACTCTATTGCAGCCATTCCACACAACTTATTGTGACATCCAATCCTATTCCCCATTCCACTCTAGCACCATAGTCATGAGGACCCCGCCCATCATTTCTTCGTAAAGTAGTTTTGGATTTTCCTTTCAACCCGGCCATAACTCTACCAGTTTTAACAATCGAACTATACTAGCTCTGCGTTCTTTCCATTCACTTGATGTCAGCAGAGTGTTATGCTTTTACTTGGACTAAACCGAAGTTTACATATATCTAAACTGCGTTTAGTTAAATTTGGTGTTCCATATGCATAGCACTTGCCTCTTCTAAACAGTTCATCTCTCGTTAGTCTCTTGTATCTCCACTTGTTATCAGTTAGCTAATAAACCGCTACCAGAAAAAAATCCAGAGTTCATTCTATGAGAGGTAAAGTGAGTGCAGTGGAATTGTTCAGACCTATCCCTTTATCAGATATTTGCAAAGCGGTCATTTGGAAGTCCGTCCTCACTTTCACAAGACACTGTCTCAATTCTGATACTAGAGCTGACCTAGTGTAGGTCAAGCTTTCTAAATAATCTTTCGGGTAATGATTCATATAGATTAGACTCTATTCATGACAACTTAAGGAAACTAGTTTTATAATGCTATATCACCATGGGCAGCTATGAGGAAGATTTTTAAAGATTGCTGTTCTAACTTTTATGGCAATCTATCAAGATTCTACGATGCAAAAGAAGTGTTTACTTGTAGTTCTGGTTCTTCGTTGTAGGCCTCTTAGTTGAGTCATAAAAGTCCCCAACCGTCACCTACTTTTCATATTGGCCTTAAGCGTAAACATTTTTATATACTGTTACCTTCTCCACATGCTTGTCAAAAAGAACTGAGACAGCTGTGAGTACGGCCAACCTTGGGATATGGAAGTCCCTGCACTCTGAAAGGGGCAGGGTGATATTTGAGCTCTTTTAATGCAGGCTATATCGGTTTTTCTTCCTCTTTCTGTTTAGACATGTTAGGCAGCAGGGCCTTTTCCTAGGTGCTGCAATGCAGTGTTGAGAAGGAACATCCTAATTTATTGATATATCATAAAGTCTAAACATTAAAAAAAAAACTTCACTGAATGTAGCTTTTTGCAGATGATTTGCTGCATTGCATTATGCTGAAGCTTTCACCCTCTCACAGTTTCATATATTTGGTATCCGTGATCCCGAGGTCCCTGCAAGCAGCGGACATTATTCCAACCTTTATGACTTCAGTGAAGATAGATGCCTGCGATGCAGAACCAGGACTTCAAGTAACCATTTCCTTTTGGCCAGCTGCTCATTTGATATCACAGGTAAGTAACGTTCCATCTTTTAATTCAAGATTTCAACCCAAGGTTTTGCTGCTCATTTTTGAATGCCTCATAGTCTTTCTTTGTATTGGTTCTCGTGATGTTTCTTGTTGCCTTTGCTTTACTTTGCATTATGCTTATGCGCTTTTTATGTTTTGCTACCAGGCAGGTATCGATCTCCGTATCCAGGCTTAGAGCTACCAAGTACGAACGCGTCTAACAAGCCTGTGCTTAGCCTCGTTTGCTTTTCTTGCATTTTGTGAGTTTCCTTTTTCCTCACCCACTTCCCCGCTCGGCTTTCACTGTGTGAATAGGTGGCATGAGACATTGTGTTGCTTACTATTCATATTTCTCAGCTGATAGCCCATTAAGGCTTAAATAAAAGGGGTCTGCAACAAAAGGGAAATATACATGTATGAGACACTTCGATGGATTAATTGACAAATTTTATTTTCATGTGGAGAGTGAGTCATGCCAGCAAAGAGGCTCGTACGTTAGTGAAAGTTCAAAGAAAGGGGATGCACATATGATTTGAACCAACCCTGATGTGTGTATACCGAGGCAGCTCAAGCTAAAAGAGAAAAAGATTCTGATTATAATTGTCCAAAGAGTTTTGTAAGATTGGGCTCCCGCGATAAGACAAGACTCTCTATGATGTCTTATTATACATTTGTCCTTCGTCATAGTATGGGATGTCCATTCACCATTTTTTGGCAATAAGTGAGCATATGCCTTAGTACAGAACAAACCGAGGCGAGAGGGTACGCTTCATCAAACTTGTTGCCTACGCCCATTTTATTAACATAACCATCAGATGCACATTAATGCTGTAAGGGGTCAAATGCACTTTTTAAGGTTGGTTGTAGAGCCATTTTCTCTTTGTGACCATTCTCAAAGGGCCAGCGTACTTGTGCCTTGCACAGCAAGGTTGGGGGTGTGCATATATGCGCTGCTTGAGCTTCAGAGTGTGCAGTGTTCAGCCTTTCATTATGTTTACTAAGGTCTCTGCAGTCCTTCTATGAGGTTCCCTTTGCATTCTGTCCCCCTCCCTTTTTTCTCCACCTCTTTCCAACCTTTGAAAGCTCATTGAGCGAGCAGAGTGCTGCTGAAACTAGTTAACTTTCTACCTGCTCACAGTTCTGACTCACGAGTGCTCTAAAGAGGGCCTACCTGCACTCGCCATGCAGTGGTATTCTTAAAAGGCTTGTGTGTGAAAAGAAACTGCTACTGCACATCTCTCATTCTTTATACCATTGTATGATGAGTCGGGTCCACTTGGGGTACCGTACAGAAATACAGGTACTCCTAGCTGCTGCTTCTCTCTGAGCTTGCAGATACTGAGTGTTGGGGGTAGAGTTATTAGGAGGAGAAGCTGCTTTGGGCAGGAGGGTGTGGAGGAAGCCAGATGAGAGATTGAGAAAGGGTAACTTGAGGGGGATATGTAGAGAGACTAATGGAAAGGTGAACAGAATCAATCTCTCTCTCTTTCCTTTTTTAATGCGCCCAAACAAGGCACTGATTATATGAAAAAGCTTCCATTTGGACATGAAAAAAGTACATCACTTTATACTTTAAGATAAAGAGCACAAATTTACACTTAGCTGAGCAATCGGTGACAGCAGGCTTTAAACTAATATGGCACTTGCTGCAAGTGTACTATCCCTCCTAACACACACAGTCTCGCAAAACACATTCTGCATGCTGAAAATTCAACTAATACCCCCTATGGAAAAAGCAAGACCATGTGTCAATGCAGAGTGTGTTCATTGTCATAGGTTTCATTGCTGCACCTCTTACACTCCCAATCTTTTAGTGGATTTGGACACAAAGAAATAATAGAGAAAAGTAGAAACAATTTTATCCAGCCTGGGAAGTTATTCACGTGCTCAAATGAAAATCTTCAGAGCAATTCTGTTTATGTATTCCATGTTGTTCCACACATGGCATTCATAGGCCCAGGTGCTCGCTCACTCACTCAACCAAACATCACACCAAATCCACACAGCTCCCTTCTTATTCATAACTAAACACACAATGGAGTTCTACCACTCAATCTCTGGTATCGCAATCGCTAAATTAAAAAGCTTGTG
This sequence comes from Calotriton arnoldi, assembly GCA_963921515.1. Taxonomy (NCBI): domain Eukaryota; kingdom Metazoa; phylum Chordata; class Amphibia; order Caudata; family Salamandridae; genus Calotriton; species Calotriton arnoldi. Next base: position 927,487 of record CAWUFW010000399.1, read on the forward strand.
ATTTCCCACAAGAATGTCTCCACCTTATATGAGCTCCTTCTAACCTAGACGTAGTGCTCCAAGTGCAGCCATCTTTTCTGAATCCAACTCCTTATTGGAAGTAAGCCTCTTAACCATGTCTTAACTATAGAGCAGAACTTTGCAAACTCTGGACTTTACTTCTTAGCTCCTCATGGGGAAATGTCTAGTTGTTGATCCAACATCACTACAAATCTGAATCCTGCACTGTGCCTTTCTTGGCAGACTCGCCACAGTATGGAGCGACCGTGGTAACTAGAGTAGCCCCATACACATTTCTGCTCACCTAGAGTTTAGAATATAGCTAAGCTCGTGAGCTCACTTCCAAGTATCTTCTTTTTAACCATCTAATGTCACTTTGTCTGATGATCTGTCCACTGACTTTCAACAGCCTTACCAGACTGATGTGATATTTTGCATATTCAATATACGCTCAAGTCCATTGTGTAAGTTCAGGTCTCCTTGTCCCAATATTAATACAGTCCTATGAAGGTCAAAAACTCCTTTGACAGAATACCCTTGGACATTCTCATATGTCGAAGAATTCAACCTCATTCTCAAAAAACACACGTTTGTATGCCAAATTAAAAAAGTGAATTGTGGGTAGTTCACGTTTTAGGTGGAGAGTATTCTACCTAACCCAACCATGACACACTGAATGTGCCTGCCTCAAATGTCTACTACTTTGCCAGTAATGGTAAGCCCATGCCATTCTTTGGTCTGACCTAGAGACAACTTTAGTTGGTTTACTAGCCTCATGTGATCATTAAAAAACATAAACAAATAGTTATATATGCAAAGAAGGACTTTGAGTCAGCACCGTTCATCCCGTGATATGTTCATGCATTTTGCTTCCACCCACCACTGCGTCCAGCTTGGAGCATTAAATCAGCCCACTTCAGTCATTTGCTCTCTTTCATTTCGGGTGGTGGCATTTTTCTTGATCACCTAAAGAAAGGTCATTTCCTTTCCGGGACTGGTGGACAAATACTTTACAGAAGTTATTTTTCTTCCATTCTGTATCCTGGTTTTAGTTTTTTGGTCACCCTTGTGTGTTTACGCTATGTTTTCAGCTTACAGCAATTCAAAGCCAGTAGCACCTTTTATAAGCAAGAACTAGAATCCTATTTTATAGTTATGTGCGTCAAAAGTAGAAAGAAATGGTTATTTTTTATTCAATTTTTATTGCAAGCATAGGGCCACCAACTTTAGACAGCTGTATGTTTCGTTTTTTCCTTTTTAATAAAATATGACTGAACCATCTTGGGAAGGTCAGACCTATTGGATTTCCCAGTGCTGGTTTCTGTTTAGGCATCGAGCTATTTTTTTACAGCTTAAAAAATTGCTGTAATGCAAAGTTGATGCTGGCAAATGTAGAGAATCTGCATCTAACTTTGAATCGCGTTACTTGCCAATGCTTTGTCTAGGCTTTGAAGAGGTCATTAAAAAAAAAAAATTATGCTTTTAGAGTACAAACCTATTTTTGGAGGGCACGATTTCAAAATCTCTTTCTTGTTCAGTTTTGTATAATTTGTCATTTTAAGCTTCTAAGTGTATTGTTTGTATGTTTGGATGCTGTTAGCTATTATATTTTACCATCTTCTTGTAGAGGCTTCAATATGAGCTTAAGTGTAATTGTAGGTTTCTTAGTATTGTTTACAAAAATAAAGCTGTCCTCCTGGAAATACTTAGCTTATTTCTAAACTGCTTTGATAAACAGCTGAAGCCAGTTCGGCTGGCATCTGGCTGATCTGATATGCATTCATAAGAGTGATGAATGTGGTTTGGAGAGGCGAAAGTCCGTGGACACGTTCACCCTTGTATTGTAAAATATGGGCACAGTATCATCAGTATTTAGTATGGGATGGCTAGCTACCCATATATATTTATTTGTGACCTAAGAGGCAAATATGCACAGAAAACACTCCCTTCATGTCTCCCTGATTGCAAAATAAATTCATAGTGCCACCTGTTTGGTTGGCACAGCATCGACCCTTAAACGGGGCTAAAGTGGCGTGAAGGTGACAGTGTTCCATGACACACAGACACACCCACACACACTGCCAGACTATTTCTAAACACAGAAGGGTAATTGCTCTTGCAGCCTACATTACTTATAACCTCAGGTTTTCTGTCACATTACCTTTTTGTCAACAAATAGCATGACAGATGCGAATAGCAAGATGAAACAAAGCCATGAAAAAATTCTGGCTTGTGCGAAACATCAAAGCTCCAAGCAATTTTGACTGCAACAAAGTTGAACCTGACTACTCGCAATTGTTTTATACAATTCCTTTCTGTGCCCTTCAAGTCCTGTGCCTTATGTGCTTTTGTGCCATTAACTGCTGCATATATTTCTTCTACCTACATTGGAACCCCCCGTTCCTCCAGTTGTGATAGTCAATTTAGAGATTCTCAGTCTGTCTAGAAAGGCCCCCCTCTAAAAAAACTGTCTTAAGCCATTCATGCCTTCCATGTTTTTTCTAACTTTGAGTACTTCTAGCATTCTGTTTGATGTACTCTTTGCTTACATGCTGGCCATGCTGTGTTTGACTTGTTGATCTGAAGGACTTGTAGTTGCCCTTGTAAGCTGTTTACTTCTCTAAGATCTGCTCTAGAGATCGAGGATGTATGCCTGTCTTCTGCTATACGCAGTGCCAAATAAGAGGAGACATCTCTGTCTATTAGGCTTTTATCTAATAGATCTTTGACATCTGTAATGTTTTCAAGCACTCCTTTTTAGGTCGAGCCTCGAGTAGCGCGCAAGCGCTGCTTAGAGGCGAAGACTTAATGTAAGCGAGTTTGAAAAGCAGTCCAACAAACGCTCGTGCGTCGTGGCTGGCCTTTTTGAGATGGGTACGCGCGGCAAACATATGTTTCCAATTATCGTGCCCAGACGCGGGCGCGATAAGTGGAAACACATGTCTGCCGCGCGTACACATCCAAAGGCCAGCCACGACGCACGAGCGTCTGGTCAGCTGAGCGTCTCGTCAGCTGAGCAGGCTGCCGCGCTCGCTCGCCCCCGCTCCTCTGTGGTGCGCGCGCACCACTCGCGGGCTTGTTGTCATTCCGATCTCTCTTTCTCAGTCACTTAGCTCCTCTTTAACACTTCCTTCCGCTTATTTCTTTCCTTCATTGTTTACAATTCTATAAACAATTGGCTGTGATTGGGGCTGCATTATTATCGCCAATATCATAAAACATCGTGAACCTAGTCTCCACACTCCGTCTGTAGCAGTAAATGTTAACTCCTGGCTGTCAAAGACGAGAAGCACAAGCAAATACATTTTATTCTGTAATACTGATAACTGGAAAGAGAAATCGTTTGAAATAGAGTACCATACCTTCAAAACATCGTTGCAGCCATTCACGTCTGCAGGACCGGAGTGAATATACACCGCTGCTATATTTAAGCAGCTCCTTAAGTTTCGGTTTCGTTCCATCACGCGCGGCACTCGTGATGACGTGTCAAGCTAGAGGGACAAAACAGCTGCCATATGATCATTGACTTTGTTCTTCAGGCAGGCAGTTGCTAACGCAAGAAGATATAGCGACGGGGAGAGGATGAGGCCAAACGGTCAGAACTACCGGCTTTGGGCCGACAGAGCCAACTTCCTCTCTCGCTGTTTGCTCAAGATCCTGCAGGTTTGGTGCTTGTAGCTGAGCTAAGACTGCTGCTGGCAGGCAGCTCACTGCTACATTGTATCTAATTATTTCCTGTGGCGCCACTCTCAGATAGCTTGACTTCATTGTTAGGCCAAATGGCTACTACCGTCACAGCCGGGGCGGGACAGACCGGTCAGATTAAGTTGATTTATTTTATAACGTCTTGCGCCGCGACGGGGGAGACGTGACGTCCTGCTGCCAAAGGCGGGGAGTTTGTTATGGGAGAATTTGCGGTGGGGCTTTAATTATGGCGCGTGCAGCGCTGTCTCCTTCTGCTTCTCGCACCGTCCCGGGCTGCTGTGTGCAGTCAAAAATGTAATGTGACCGGCGCCGCGCCTAATTCAGTTACAGCCGAGCTTCACGTCACAGCAGTGATCGGCGATTGCAGCGGACGGCGGTCGGAACACAACGCAAAGAAAGAAAGAGGTAACTGTGTTTTACTCTTTGGATTACTTGTAAACTGTGCCCCTCCTAACTTAAACGTTGTTGCTTCTGATAGCCCTAACTGCTGCCTTTGTTGGTGCTGCTCCATTGTGGGGTTCAGCGGGCAGAGTCTTCGGGATGTCTGAGGGCATCAGGATGCCAGAAAGATGTTTCTGCACATAAAATGCGTACTGTTGGTTCAACTATGGGGCGAGGGTACAGCATGCCCTGTTACAGCTGAAGTTAGTCTCTCTAAGTCACGTGACATAAAGCCCACCAACTCGTGTTGGGACGGTCGGGGTCACTGAGTCACTCTGTGACTGACTATATGTGGTGCTGCTGCCTGTCCAATTACTTTCAGTGCCAGTGGTGTCACCAAAGTCAGCAGAGCCTCTGTGATAGCCGGTGGGTCATGTTGATGTGTGCCGATGCCTGCAGGGTTGGGCAGGTAGCAGCGCAGCAACGGGGGCGGCCGCTCGGGGTTAATGATTTTATTAGTGTTTGAGTGGAGTTCATTTGTGATATTTACAGTTTTGTTAACAAGACGCTGTACTCATTTGCGTAAAGTCTTATTTATTCAGCCTATACCTATTTCCCTCATTTTCATTGCTTGATTTTGCGCGCGAGAAAGTGTCACTCATAGTCATTAAATGTCACTCATAATTCAACTAAAATTATGAAAATGTCACACATAGCAATCTGAAACCTTGGCAGCTGTGTAAACCATTCTATATATTCACACCTTTCATCTTCTCCCTCATTATCTTTCATTCTTTCCAAATCTGAATTCATAGTTCATAGACGAGCACTTTAGATTGAAGGCTCCCTGCTCATTAGAGACAAGCATTGGCATAGCCAATAGGTCTCGCCTTTAGGACCTTATAAGTGTTTAGCCATGCAACAGTTGATGTTGTTGCACCAAGGATATTGTGCTGCATAACTAAATACTTATAAGGTCCCAAAAGCGAGACCTATTGGCTATGCCAATGCTTGTTTGAAGTTGTATCGGTCCCGGTCACCACTTAACTGAAATCCCAAAGTGGCATAAAAGTACCCTTGGTGAAATCTGCCACTGAGTTTTTACAAAAATATTTCTCATCTCAGTTTAATTTATAAAGGACTGCCACCAATACCATTTGTTCCTCCTATCTTATCCTTCCCCAGGGCATATCTGCCTGACTTGTGTTCTAGTAATTCCTATATTGAAAAATTAAGGGATCTTTAAAAGAGAGTGGCAACCCTTCTTGATTTTGAAGCTGTTTTTGTTGGGATCTGGGTGCAATAAAGCTTGGATTTAAACCCCTGAATCCCCAATCACATATTACAACCATATATGCACTCTCAGGAGGCAAGGGGATGCCCGAGAAAATTCAAAAATATTTGGGGCAACTGGAAAGGGGCAGAGGAGCTGGACATATGAGAGGGGAAGGTACTGGAGGAAAAGAAACGCTGCCTCTTAAGATATGTATGTCCTGGCCCAATGCGTCTGGGTAGGAAAGGGGATTGATATAACCAAGATAACTGTAACACTATATTCTGTGTGGTGGTCTGAGTTCGTATTAATAAAATATTTATAAAAAGAAAAATCTTGCTTTCTCAGATCACTAAGAAATAGTGAACCTGTGATGGTTTAGTAGGGTAATTAAGCGACTTCACATTAAGACAGAACTTAGAAATTCCCAAGTTCTCTGGTACAGTTTAAGGTATAAAATCTTAGTTTTGGGTTGATCCCTGCACACCGTTAGCCTTTTAGCGTCTGAAAGAGCCTTTCCCCAGTGAGGAAGTGAGCCGCGGGGCACCTCGGCAACTAAAACCCAACATTCTCCTACACCCTTCACAGACTCTTACCAAGTGTTGCTCTGGACCTCTCCCATTCCTCCATTTAAAATGACCATGTAGCACCGTGACGAACTGCTGGTGCCTTCTTGTAACTCACCACGCCCCCGCTATTTGGCTTCCGAGGCGAATCTACTTACTCTTTTAAGGAGAAATTGTTTATTATTATTATTATGCAGAAAAACCAATGCACTTTATAAATACTGAAGCGGATGCGTTAAAACCTGTAGGCCTGAAAAAAAAGAAATATTTCTGCAAGTCTCGTTTTAGACATTACCCATAGCTATGTTCTGGTAACACCATAATTCTCAGCATCAAAGAAGCAAAAGACATTAAACCAGAAGTGTTTATTGGTCTGTATTTTCTACTTGAAAAGCACTCTGCAAATTCAAAACAAGAACTACATCATTCCTCTCATGCTGTTACCATCTCCTCTACCATTTTCGCTCTTCCACATTGCTTATTGCTGAGGTAAAAACAAATAAGAAAAGACAGATGGATTTTGAATATTGTGAAAATTGACAGTGAATTGAGGCTCGAGACTCCACCTACATCTGTCTACAAGAGCCAGGCAGTTCCATCTGGACAGCTCATTCAAACAGTTAATGTTCTTCAACAAAAGCTGGCAGTAAAGTTTGTGGCCCAAATCCCATAAAAGCAAGAGTATATTTATCAATTATCTTCTGATTTCTTGAGCCAGGAGTGTGTATGCAAAGAGAAATTCAGAAAGTTAAGCTTACATCCAATGTTATCGCACCGTCGTCGAGGAGACTGGATGTGGGCAACAGATCCACAAGACTCTTACTTCAAATTACAGAGAAACGCAAAATATGTCTGATTGTAGTGAAAATCAATAATTTTCGGTGCAGGGCCGTACAGTTTGAACTGGATGCTGCAATCAGAGTATTTTCCAAATACCAAGCAGTATTTGCAGCACACCTCAGGAAAAAACAGGCCAACTGGATGCTGGAAAGGAGCAGGTAGGAAAGTAGGTATGGTTTTTAAGTAAAATCCAAGCTATCTAGTTTTATGTTGCTCTCTTTGGAGAGGAAATGAAGGGAAAGAGTTTCCTTCTTCCTCCGTCCAAACTCCTGCAAATGCAGTAGTAGTTTTGACTCTGACAGCATCGTCTGCTTTGGAATAAGGTCTGTGCAACCAGTTGTCTGGCATTGTATGCTGTAAGCTGCACAGCTATCATAGTGAGGTACGACAAGTCACTCTGATACAAGTGTGAGGGCCTCTCTTTCGTTGTAGTCCTTGACATATCATTTGGGCTTTAGCTGACATCACTGCCAAAGATTGTGCTTATGGAATTTCTCTGCAAAGATATTTTTTCTTATGGCTTGCTGCTCCTGCAATAGAGGTACAGCAGAAGATTAATGATCTACCATTCACAGGTATTTTCTTGTTGTGTGCCGGCAGATGACACATTTTTGACTGTATCAGATGCTCTTAAGTTTGTGGGATTGTAAAGGAAGGAACCCATCTTCAAAAATGTCCTTCATGTTGAGCACTACACTACACAAGAATATGAAAGGGTGCAAGCTCCTTGGTGCCAAAAAAAAAGCCAGAACCCTTATACTTCATAGGAATGGGAAGGTGATCAGTCTCTCCAGGGGCAACTTTTGGAAATTCCCCAGCTCAATTTCCAAAATTCCATTGTCTGCCTTCTTGCCCAGGTTCCATCACTGAAAATACAGAAGAGGAGTATGTTCTTCTAGGGCTAAAGGAAAGTCACACTGGATGCTTGCATATTGGATATCATTCAAAGCTGATACTCCTAGAGTCCTTTATTAAGACAAGTTGATCAGTTCGATGCATGAGGAGGCCATTATCTGTGCCATCAAGGCACTGGAAACACTTTGCAAATCTACCATAAAGTATGAGTTTACTCATGGTACTCCTTCCCCTCCCAACAATACTATTTGTATGCAATACATGGATGAGATAATTAAATGCATTATGGAGTAATTTTTAGACGTAAAATAGTTCCTCATGCATTCACCGGAGGAGGAAGGATACACCCAAAAAGTTAATCGAAAGCTGAGACTACAGTACTCTTGTGGGCTGGTCCATGATGTGATTGACAGTATCTCAAACTATGAGCTGAAAGTTCCTACACTAAAAAAACTGTGGCCTAAGAAGAACGTACCAAGTATGAATAGAATGCGTTCTTTGCCATGAATGATGCTAGCGCACTTACATGTCAAACCTAATAAAGTATTCCTTTGGGCTGACCTAAGAAGTGATTGATAATGTCTCAAGTCAGATTCTGAAGGTTCTTGAGCCAATGACTAAAGGAGGCGCAACCAAAACCCCTTACAGTACCTATAGAATTCAATGTTTCCATTGAACATCCAAACTAAGAAGGTCTTGACCAGCGGCATAAGGCTTAATGTGGAATTGAGAGTTGTCAACAAATGCACCACACAGGAGAGATTCATGATGCTGGCATTGCAGCAGATTAATCCCAGCATTCAGGACATTGATTGGCTGTGAACGCTGTACCCAAATTTTGATCATGTGAGATGAAGTACTTTTGGACTATGTTATCAGCTGATGACCCTGACGTTTTGCTTGAAGTAACCCCCCCTTAGAGTCGTTACCAAGGGTATGGAAACAGTAGCTGCTCAGCACAGGAATCAAGGTGTCTGTATAGAAGGAGCAAAGGAATTTCTCTAACACCCAGCAAGCTGCTGCATTGGCCAGGTCTTTCGGTGACCTAGGGATGTAATAACTGACTCACTTCATGAAGGTATTGTTCATAGTCACAAGGTGAGAAAAGCATTTACTTTAGATGAGAGATTTGTTTCCTGTTTCTGTGGAAATGTATTTTCTCCATGGATCATATTCTGATATACAACTCACACAGAGTATAGGGTAGCAGGGTGCTCAAGAACGAAAAAGCTGTGGCAAATGGGGGCACAACAGGTGTTTGGACGAAAACCCTCACTCACCCGAGGGTGACATGCTTCATCATTGGGTTCCTCCAACACACTGGGACCACAAGGTACCCAGTGTGGGCTACAACTTCCCCGCAGGAAAGGAGCAGGAGTGTTTTAAGGAGCACGTCAATGTTTGAATACCTCTTGGGTAGAAGTGAGGAGCAGAGTGCAACAAAAAATGTGTATTAAAACTATCTCAATAGGGACAACAATTTTTATTACTACGTCCTAGAGGATAGGGATTAAAAAGCAATGTGAGACAGGGTTATGGATGTATACTCTGTGTGGTGGTCAACATGTTTCTGCCCTATATGACATCAAATGTTCGAGGCATTCTTCAGGACCATGATATTCAGTCACTCTGCTGAAAAAACGTGCACAAATAATAATAGTTAAAAATAGATACTCGGGGGGCGTGGCCAAGATGGACGCTCGCCTCTCCGCTAAACCGCCTTGGCCTCGCCGTATTCTCGGCGTCCAGCATACCGGGAGCACCGTAGGCCTTGCTCCCCCTCCCCCGTGCCAAGGGGCACCGGAGAGCAGACCCGACCAGAAAGGAGGCTTGGACGTGCTGATTGGCTGGTACACGCGAGCTGGCATCTCCCCGAGCACAGCGCCCCCCGTTCTGTGGCGGCGAGTAACAGGCGCCCAAGCTGCTTGGAGCCTAACGGAGACCACCGCGCTTGGCTGTGCTGAACCTGCAGTCAGAGGATCTCCGCCCGCCGCCAGACCGACGCGGATGAGAGCACCTGGGAGCGAGATTCGACTGTGAGGTCTGCTATCGGGCGGGCAGCGAGACCCGGGTCGTGAAGCGGGCTGAGAGGCCTCCTGAGGCAGCGCAAGGCAGGACCGGGAAGCCCAGACGGAGAGGTGCTGGCCCGGCAGTCGAGGTGCGTAACAACCGAAGCGGAGGCTTGCAGTTGGATTGCCTCTCCCCTCACCTCTCTCCCCCTGCAACGATCGGGAGGCCTGGGCCGTGGCAGTGACTATAGCGAGGAGCGGCACCCCCGGGCTGACTGGTCGCTGGAGTAACCCCGCTCTCAGCCACAAGATCGAGGACTGCGTGACCCTGTCTGCTCGGGGACAGCGTGATCCGCAGAGTGGGGCCTGGGTTCGGGCCGGTGAGGCAGCTGCGCTCCTCCCATCCCCCCCCCCTCTCATCTGAGACAACAGGGAAAGAGTCCGGGGGCCTTCTCGAGTGGAGGGTCTGAGGGGGGATGGTGATAGAGAGCGGAGCGTCGCTTGCCCCCCCCCCTCTTTCTCCATCTCCTTCTTTTACTACAGCTCGCCCCCTTCAGAGGCATCGCAAGGGGGGCTACAAGTTTGAAGGGCTTGTTCGTGGGTGGAGCCCACGATCGCCAGAGCTAGGCCCGGACAGCACTTGACTCTAGGAGGCATAGTCGAGGCCTGGAGCGGGGAGGGAGGGGGCGGCTGCGTCCAGAGCGGCACCTCTTCCCCCCCTCCTAACCCCCTAAATCTCCCTAATAATGTGTGCGGACATATCTGAGCAGCAAAAGACTTCGTTCACCACTAACGTGTGTGGGGCATCAGCTTCTAACTCAAGGTCGGACCCTGCAACTGGGAGAGCTGTGGTGCAGCGAAAACCCCACATCCCACGGGCCTGGTCGCAGGGCTGCAATACCTCGCACAGGGTCTAGAAGCGGCGGGTCGCCGGCAGCAACGAGACAAGAGCTGAGGGCAGTGCTCACTTTCTGGCCCCGGCTGGGCCTTTGGACGCGCCCTCGGAGCCTCAACGTAGCATAATAATCACTGAGATGGCATCCACCAAAACAAAGAAGGACCGGCCGGTCCAAGACCTTCTCCTTAGGTCTGGCGCTGGGGGCTCTGAGACTCTCACTTCTTCGGCTGGTAGCCCCGCGGACACGGAAGCGGTGGATGCTGAAAGCCTGGACACACGCACCTTCCTAGAGTCACTATTCGCCTCCCTGAAAGATGACCTCCATACTATGAAAAAGGAGATCACCCAGGAGCTGAAGGAAACACGGAAGGATCTGGACTCTCAGGGTGATAAGGTGGATACACTTGAAACGCAGGCTACGATACGGGACGAGGAAATAGAACTGCTCCAACAAGAGGTCCTCCGCCTGCAAGACCAACAGGCGGACCTCCAGGCGCATGCAGAGGACCTCGAAAATCGCTCTCAGAGGAACAACATAAGGATTCGGGCTGTTCCGCAGGGGTTTGAGGGGCAGGACATTGAAGCTTTTGTGGAGGAGCTCTCCCGCTTCATTCTGGGGGCCCCGCGGGAACAACGAATTAAGCTGGACAGGACGCACCGAGTGGGCCCGAGGAGAGCAGCGACGGCTCCGCCCCCCCGGATATACTTGCGTGCGTCCACGATTTCCAGCTTAAAGAAAGGATCCTCTGTGAAGCCCGAGATAAACAACCGCTCGAATTTCGTTCAATCAAGCCTCTGCTTTTTCAGGATTTAGCTGCGTCTACTTTACAGAAAAGAAGAGAGTTTGGTCCGATTACCTCCCACCTGTGATCTAAAGCCATCTCTTACTCCTGGGGACACCCCTTCCGTTTAATCTTTAAATGGGAAGGTTCGCTGGTCCAGATTCGCTCTCTGAAGGACGCCCAAAAGCTGCTTGGCCTACCTGATGAAGACCTGAAAGTACCTACACCAAAACGTTCTAGACGTCACCCACCAGGAAATGAGGGGTGGAGGAAGATTGGCCGTTACCCGCTCCGTCTCCAACCAGACTCTGAAACTATTGCAAAAGAGAGGCAGGCGGTCATCGCCTCCCTGGGAGAAGAGACAGCCACTGCGGACTAGGTGGAGTATGGCCATGCAGATTTGGGGGGGGAGCTGATGCCGAAGCTTGTAATTGAATGCTCTCTGGTTATCATTGCACAAGGCCTGGGTGGTGCGGGGAGGCGGGACGGTTCCTGCTGACATCTTACGCCTTTCCATGGGGTTGACCGCCCAGGACTATAAAAATGTTCGAAGTTTCATGTTTTTATGCATGTATGTTGGTTTGGGGTTTGGTGGGTTCTCTCCTCCCTATAGCGTAAGCCCTTCCCATCGGGATCACTTTAGCCGGGGAGGTTCCTGTTTACCTGATGGGTTTTCACTCAGGAGCAACCATGGTACATGTCTTGATTACGGTATCGTAGATATAGTTGGCAACTCTACATACTTTCCTTATGGCTTCAACCCTTAAAATAATCTCGCTAAACTTTAAAGGACTTAATAACCCCATGAAACGACGAGCCCTCCTTTCGTACCTAGAAAACTCTGGTGCACACATTTGTCTCCTTCAAGAGACACATCTGTTGTCCCGAGATACCTACAGGCTGCGAGCCAGGGCATTTCCCCACCAGCTATTCTCATCCCACTCAGCCAAGACGGCGGGTGTCGCCATCTTAGTTTCCGCGGGTTTCCAGGGTAAAATAGGCCCCAAACGAGCCAGCATGTTTTTACCATCGCCACAATTTACTCCCCGAACTCCGGGCAGGAAGAGTTTCTGTACGAAGCGGTAAAAGGGGTAGCCGAATCGCCAGACAGATCACTGCTTATAGGAGGTGATCTTAATCTTGTCCTTGACCACCACTTAGACAGATCGGCTCAGCGCTATGGTCAGACAGGGGCCCTTACCGAGCGAGGGAGACAGATGCTAATGGAGAGGAGACTGACGGAAATCTGGAGATCCAAACACCCGACGTCCAGAGAATACATGTTTTACTCCCACCCCCACAAGACATATGCTAGAATCGACTACATATTGACTACTGACACGCTGTCCCAACAAGCCCAGCAGGTCGAGATACTTCCCTGCTCTCTGTCGGATCATTCAGCAGTGAGTATATCCCTTGCCCTCTCTTGCCCACGTCCCACTCGCCGGTTGTGGAGACTAAGGGAGCTGATGTTGCAACGCCCATCGGTCGTTCAACGTATTACACAGGCTATAGACGATTACCTGGCCAACAACGATACGCCGTAAACCCCCATTGCTATATTATTGGATGCGTTGAAGGCGGTTATCAGAGGGGAGTTCCTAGCTATATCCGTGCATGGTAATAAAATCCGGAGGGAAAAGAGGGGGCAACTCCTAGACGAGGTGGCGGAACTGGAGCGCATACACCAAAGAACTGGTGCTCCCAGAGTCTGGAAACAATTAACGGCAGCGAGGGCCCAACTGGCTGGTCTAGACATAGACAGAGCTGAGCATGCTGCTTTACGGCTGCGGCATGCATTTTACTCCAAAGGCGATACATGTGGGAGACTTTTAGCCAATAAATTGAGGGCACAGCGGCAATTGTCTAATATCTCAACGGTAGTAGACCTCTCTGGACTGGAGCAAGCTACCGATCAGGGCATTGCAGATAGCTTTAGACAATACTATGCATCCTTATATAAAGCGCAGGAACTTCCTGACGAGGCTCCTATTCAATATCTGCAAGGGGTGAAGACTGCCAAGTTAGTTCCCAGCCAGGTAGAGTACCTCGAATCGCCTATAAAATTAGAGGAAGTTATATCGGCCATATCAAAGCTTAAGCCACTCGAATACCCCGGCCCAGACGGATTCTCCTCAAATTTCTATTAAGCCTTCTGTGTTACATTGGCCCCTCTGCTGGTGAGGGTGTGCAACTCAATCAGATCGTCCTCTCCCATGCCACCTACTATGCTGGAAGCGCTAGTCACGGTTATACCCAAGCCAGGGAAGGACAAACGGTGTTGTACATCCTATCGCCCTATATCCCTCCTCAATGTCGATCTCAAAATATTCACGGGGATCCTAGCGCAGCGGCTCTCTCCCTGCCTTCCCGGGCTAATGGACCCAGACCAATCGGGCTTTGTATCAGGGCGCCAGTGCTCCGACAATACCAAGCGCCTCCTGCAAATAATAGATACATCTGAACGCTTCCAAGTTGAGCGTATGGTCCTGTCTGTAGATGCCGAGAAGGCGTTTGACAGGGTTCATTGGCCCTATCTCAAAGCCACCCTGCATCATTTTGGTCTACCAGACCGCTTTAATAATTGGGTATTTGGTAGCTATGCCAACCCTGTTGCTTTGGTCCGGGTGAATGGAGTGATCTCAGCCCCTTTCTCAATCCAACAAGGGACAAGGCAGGGATGCCCTCTCTCGCCACTCTTATTTGCTATATACATGGAGCCTATGGCCCAGAGAGTGCGCGATGACCCCTTAATTTCCGGGGTACGTTTTGGAGGAGATGAACATAAAATCAGCCTATACGCAGATGATGTGGTGGCTACCCTGGAGCACCCGGAGCGATCGTTACCCACCTTGCTGGCTGAGTTTGATCGCTTCGCGCAAGCCTCGGGATTTAAGGTTAATGTTAGTAAATCCCAGGCTCTCGGACTGACTCTTCATCCGACTACGCTGGGTTCACTCCAACGGGTACACCACCTTCAGTGGGCTCACAACTCTATTCCATACTTGGGTCTGCAACTTACAAGCAGCATACAGAGCACTGTTTCTCTAAATTACACGGCATTACTACGGCAAATCCGTGAATGCCTTCGTAGATGGAGACCTTACTCGCTCTCCTGGCTGGGCCGTATAGCGGCAATAAAAATGACAGTATTGCCTAAAATCATATACCTCTTTCAGGCCCTCCCACTGACCCCTCCTTCAGGAGTACTGTGCGCACTGCAGACAGACCTGGAGCGTTTCGTCTGGCGGGACCAGCGGGCTAGGATGAGTAAAGAGTTAAGCTATAGAGCCCCGACCGAAGGGGGACTGGCAATTCCGAATTTGCATGAATATTACTGGGCAGTGCAGTTGCGCGCACTGGTCGAGTGGTCTCGGCCGGAGTCCGAGAAGTGCTGGTTGTTCATGGATAGAGCACTGGCTATGCAACCACTTTGGGGTGTCCCCTTCCTCGCAAAATCGGCCAGACCGCGCAACTTGTATTTATCCAAGGTAACACAGTCTATACTATCAGCCTGGGATAAAGTTGCTGTCTCGGGAGGGCTTACAACATTCCCTTCGCCTATCATGCCTATAGTCAACAATCCGGACTTTACTCCGGGAATGGACGCAACTAATTTCGCGCAATGGTCTAAAGCGGGTTGCCGCTCTGTAGGACATTTCTTCGACACAGAAGGGCCTCTGTCCTTTAACAACCTACGTGCGCAGCATAATCTCCCAGAGAAAGAGCGTTATCGTTATCAACAGATCAGGCACTGGGCAATGCAGCCTGGGGTTCGAGAGGGAGCAGAGAGACAGCTTACGTAGTTTGAAAAATGGTTACTCACAAGACATACTGACGCTCGTTTGACAACAGACTTGTATAAACACATCAGGAGGCCCCCCGGTACCGAGGAAATTCCTAGTCAGCGGAGATGGGAGGGGGAACTGGGCAGGACGTTAACGCAGTAGGAATGGCAAGATATTTATTATAGGGCTCGACATTCTGCGCATAGTGTTGCTAGTATAGAAACTGCGACGAAAATAGTAACATATTGATACCTGACACCCCAACGGCTTCACAGAGGTAATCCGGCGCGCAGCCCCCTTTGCTGGAGAGCCTGTGGATCCCTAAGTACCCTGACCCACATACTATGGGAGTGCCCCCAGTTATCTAGTTACTGGCAACCGGTATTAGATGACATTGATACCCATTTCAATATCCAACTACCCCGCTTCCCAGCCTACACCCTTTTAGGCCTGCCCAATCCTATTACTTTCCCACTTAGATCAAGGAGGGGCAAACAAATGGCATTAGCATTGGGAGCGGCTACGCAAAACATCCTTTCTTACTGGGGGAAGACCACAATTCCTACCTACGTCGGATGGCTGCACAGGTTGTGGGGGATCCTTGGGATGGAAAAAAATCTCTCTCGCACTTGCCAACCCCGGGGCCTCTTTTCACGATCTCTGGGAGCCCTTTCTATCACTATTGACGTCCTGAATTTAAGGAACTTACTTGCCCGAAATACTTAAGATTGCTATGTTTGGCAGACCCACCACAGAACAGACCTCTAGAAGACGGGCCACAGAGATAGAAAAGTTGGACCAGGGAGTAAGCTTCGGAATGACATTTGTACATGCTTTAAGCCTTTAAAAGGAAGAGGAGGGGAGGAATTGGGGTGGGGGGATGGTTTGTTACTTCTTTTGTTTTATATTACTTTTATTTGTGGTCTATATATTAGCCTTCCGTGTGACGGATTTTGTAGCAAAGGAAATGGAGCACATGTCACCTCTGTTTGTTGTGTGTTTATCTTGAAATTAATAAAGAAATATAAAACAAAAAAAAATAGATACTCAGGCCCATACTCTTGACCAACTGTGCGCATCGGCAGCAATTTGTTGGGTAGGTCAGGTGGCCCTATGAACAATGTGTACGATCCGAGTCTACCATCTACAGAGTCTCTCCACACGTAGATTCCTCTTACGCATGGAGGTCCTTCACCGTCTGAGACTCTGGTGGGAGTCATATTCTGATATAACAGAAGAATTTTAACAGTTCTAAGGGTCATAGGTGGCCCTTCCAGGAATGCATGGTGTCTTGGTGGAGCACGAGGGAGATTTAGAATACAAGTTACAATGCCCAAGACTCCTTGAAATGGTAATACAGTACAACCAAAACCATGAAGTCTGCTTCTTTTCCTGGAGAGGGACAAGATCGCAACTGTTGATAAAAGCCCAATCTCTGTGACACATGGCCCTGCAACAAATCCTCTCTGACCTTTACACATCTTCTAGGAGAACGCAACACTGTGACTTGCACTTGTAAGCCGAGTGCTTTTGGTTCTGAAGTTGGACATAATCAGTGCCATCTTCAATGAATGGTGTTTTCCAAATGTTGATTGTTTGCTGCATCCAACACACAAAATGTTCAGACTACCTCGTGGTGTAAAAAAACAGAGGTGTTTGGGCGTTGCCTTGTTTATTTTCCGATCAGTGAAATTTATTTTCCTCCCATTACTGATTTTTATCAGTAATACAGACGAACCAGAAGTCTAAGACCAAGGTGTCTCTGATTTCATCCATTTGGCCTTGCCATTGATGGTACCTGGACCCTCTACATTAATACTCAGTCCCACAGGTGGCTGCTGTGCAAGCAACATGGCAGCATATATCATACAAAAGCATGATGCCCTGCTTGGGTAATGGTAGCCCAGCAGCCTGTGTTACAAGCATTAGGACTTATTTCCAAATTGAATACATGGCCTAAAGCAAGAAAAGAAAATGCTCATGCCTAGGTTACATGTCATAGAGTAAAAGAGACTTTGCATCTGGCACATTCAGAGGGCACATAACTCCCTAAGAGGTCAGAAAGCTACATGTAGCAAGGACAGGCATTCAGTGCCACTTATGTGATCTCTTGTCTGCCATTGTTGCCTATTGATGGAACTCTTTTCAGTGCGTGGGAGCCTAATGCGCTACTCTCAAAATGAATGTATCCTTTCGAACCCATGTGTACTTCTGTGATACCTTAAAAGCAAGCTGTGAGCAATGTGATTTGTTTTAGGTGTCATGGGGGATGGGTTATTTTCTGTGAACGTGACTTAAATGGCTTTGCAGGGAGGTGGTTGTCTGAAGTATGCCCAGTATATTTGCTTGTATTGTTTGCTTTTCATACAGCCCCTACAGAACATTCCTTGCATTCACTAGAAAATTAAGGAGACTGTAATATTATATAGAGAAAAATTAAGGACTGGATATAAAAAAAAAAAAATTTTTTTTTGCATATTCAACTCCAGACTCCGTAGCTTACCTTATCAAAATGCAAACCATCACCTTTCACGCAAAACTAGAGTTTTCCCTGCTAGTTGGAAGGCAGCAATTGCAGATCTGTTAAGGAGCTCGTTCATCATTGCGTAGTGCATGCTGCCCCACATAGGTTGGTACCTACTAACAAAAAGCAGTGGTGCTTAAATTCTTACTCCAAAGCAGATTCTCAAGTGGGTCAAGCTTTCCTCTTTCGGATCCGTAATAATTGCCATTATTTCCTTGCCCTATCTCCCTACGTAGCTTACTATTTTCAGCTCTCTCCTTGTGGTTATTAATGAGTAAGGCGATCCCGTAATATAGAATGAAATATTTTTTTTACCTGCAGTTGTGGTTTTCCACCAGACGTTATTTCATCATAATCATAACTGAACAATCTCTTATGGCCCCTCAGAAACATACCGCTGTCATCCGACCCCTTGACATTTAACTAGTTGTCTGTTTTAAGCCAACAGAACCAAGCATGCTTGGACTTGTAGGTCCACAGTAGGCATGGGGAGACTTCATGGCCATCTCCAAAGCAGTCAGCAGGGTTGTGCTCCACATCTTCTGTGACTGTTTTGCATTGTGTGTTCGTACCAGATCTGATACCCAGTTTACCTGGACTATGCCTACTGTGGGAGTCCTTAAGTCTCCCCCACTGAATCAACTATGCACTTCAACTGTCCCATGAACATGAATTAGGGGAAGGTGACTAAAGAGCAAGTAATTTCCAAGAATACTAATGCGGATACCTTTCAGCCCCCTTCATCCCTAGGGCAGGCGGCAAATCATTCGCTCTGTCTGCATTCACTTATGATCTATGTAAATGGAAATAAGAAACTGAGGCAAACTTGTGCCTGTGAGTAGCAGGCCGAGACGTAACTGGGATTGACAACTTACTCGAGCCTCCTTGCACTGTGCCTGTGCTGTCCTTAAAGTTGAGCGCCATCCCATGAGTAGGGCACTCCATACTCGTGGAATGTCTATAAGGTAGGGTGTTCCAAACAACACAATACCAGTGTTCGTTCTGTGAGTGAACTTCTGATTCTGCCTGTGCTGATTTCTCGCTTTCTCGCCCCTCTTGCCCTTTGGAATTGGTAACCCTACTTTCCTCATGCAGGTAAAATAATACAGATAATGTATAAGACATGTACCTGTATAAATTAGTTTGTTAGCAGTGCTTTCACTTCCCCATCGTACATCAAATGTGTAAATTCAAACATACTCTTCGCTAGGTTTCTGGGAAGTGCACAGTTTTGTTGTAATGAAAGCGCTCACATACCTTCCAGTGCTTGAGCGCCATATAAAATTGTAGCTTAAATACTTAATTGTTACTTAAATACATGAATCGCAGTACCCCCTTCACAACATTGGGCCCACTGAACATGGGAATGAAGGTGATGGAAAGAAGGCTGTGATGAACACATTTATAGTCAAATTAAGGTGAAACAGCAGGGGCCAAGGTAAAAGTGGGAGTGTAATTCTAGAGACAAACTGGCAGCAGTCGAATGATTTCTTTCCTATTCCATCCATTCTGTGTGTACATGATTGCCCCGTGATGTGCAGTCTCATATGGGCAGGTAGCATCCTTTTCACAAAAGTTTGTCATTGCCATAACCCTTCCCCCGCTCCAGTAGGAACGAAAAGCACAGGGCTTTGCTGCACTTGCCTTCTGCCACAAGGGATGCATGTCATGTGAAGCTTTGATCTGGTCTGCTTTCACAAGAGCCTGTTGTCTGGTTCTCTGCTGATGGTGCATGCGTCTGTCTTGTGGCATTTGGAGATGCGTAGAACGTTGTATGACTCTCTGCCCACTAAAATCTTCTGTTTCTGTGTCAAAACAGAAATCTTAACCAGTGTTCTATTCCTTCTTGTGTCTCTGAAATAGTTATTTTGCAGTTGCTTGAAACAGTGTGCCTTTCTTAGCAAGCTGTAGTAGATGAACTGCTTGCGTGAATGCTGCTCTGTCGTGTCTTTGGGATGGAACCTTCCAGCGAAGGGGGGCTTGTCTATGTAATCTTTTTTGATTCAGCACCTCACTTTAGCAGGATGAAAGTGTGACCTCCCCGCATGCATTGCTTTTGACATTTTAGGGCACCAGGGGTCTTCCAAATTTTTTTTTTTTTTTTTACATGACTTCCTTCTTCCTGGAGACTGATTTAGTAATGGATTCCCTTATCTAATGTACAGAAATAAAACAGTCTTCATCTGGAGATTTGCATTTATTGAGCATGTTGGTGTTTTGGGCAGTCGTCATTGCTGCCACCCACGAAATTTGCCTTTGTGAAACCTTTGGGCACGGTGTGGAATCCATTGGGCAACACCATTTGTTTTAATGCAGTTTGTTGCTCTTGGCTTTTGTTTTCTAATAAAAACGTTTTTGAAAGACCCTTCTTATGCTAATGTGTTTTGGTCTGGTTGGTTCCATTCTTTCCTCCGCGCCTCACTTGCTGTATTGCATGTACTTGCATGTCATAGCAATGTGAAACGGTCTGTGGTTTCTAATTGTGATCTTTTCTTGTACCTTTCTTTGAAGTGATGATGGCAAAGGAGAAACCCCCGATCAGTGTGGTAGGCGACGTAGGAGGAAGGATCGCTATAATAGTGGTAAGATTCTAAAGATATGACTAAGGGGGTATTGTATACGGTTTTATGCGAACTCATTTACAGATAAGATGGCAACATTTACCCCAATGGATGAATGAGAAGGCCTGCATGTCAGAGTGGTGTTAAAGACTGGTCTGAGGGTGGGGTGCCTGGTTAGGCAGCAGAGGTGGAGAGTGGACCTAGGCAGGATTAGTCAAAATGCAGTTCTGAGGAGGTGTGTGGGCAGTGAGTATCCTGGCCTTTTGCATTGCACAATTCATTAGTAGATTCTAGAAAGCAGTTTGAGCCATATGTTTTTACTTGGATCCAACTGTACATCGCACATAGGAATTTCTGCAAGTTGGACTGGAGCTCAAGTCTGTAGCCAAAATGACGAGCAGTCGGTCTGCAAAATGACAAACCCTCGCGAAATTTAGAGTGTTGAATACAAGACATTTGTCTGGGGCTGTTTGAGTTGCAGTCACAGTTGAGGGTCCGTGCTGTAGTTTTTGGTCTACATGCTCATGTGGAGTTGATTATTCCCCGGAACGTCTAGACTGTATTTTAAGATGCATTGTTTTAATCCTTGTGCATATACAGACTCCATTGTTCCATAGGCCATACTGGCAAACGTTATGCTTCATTAGATATTCATTAAGTCAACCAGACGGCTAAAAGCCCGTGGATGACCTCTGATCAACAACATTTTACACAAGATGCACCTCACCTCTATACATGGTTGGGTTGCTGGCAATTTAAAATGTGCATACATTCCACTGGGACTTTGTTTCAGGGTTCTTTTATCGCATTGCTGCTTGGTTCCCCCAGCTCCTCCTAAAGTGTACGTTTAAAGCAGCATTGTGTCCGTCTGTTCTAAAGTGCTTTTTTTATGTTACTGTGACCTTCCCTCTGCATTGCATGCCTTTTGGAGGATTACATTTTGACTCTCATATTTATATTTTTGGTTTTTATGTAGCGGGAATTAGCTGTTTATTTGGGATGACAGTGTTTTACGTGATGTGTACATACGAAACATCAATAGGAAGGGGAACATTATTATATAAGTTGCAAATCTCAAACAATAGCAGTGTTTCAATTTCTGAGGAGGAAATATAATCTTGATAATAAAATATAAAGAGTTGGATCATATACTTAAACTAATTGGCATGTCTTAGTCACTTCACCTCTCTTTTGAAAGCTTCAGGGCAGAATTTTTCTTAGCTTGGTAATTTCAAAATGAAGAAGAGGTTTACTTATTGAAATCTATTTTCCAACCTGATATATTGAGCTTGTAGGTAATGATTGCTTTATTTTATACATGCATCATGCTTCCAGAGTTAACTATTTCAGAGAGGCTAAAACTAATGTCATGTTTTAAAATGTCTTGATTCCAGAGATGAGCCGGGCATCACAATGAACAACTGCTTTAAGAGGCATGAGTCGAGTCTTAATGATGCCTCCGAATAAGGCATTCTCATATTCTGTTCGAGAAGCCCATAGTTTTGACTGTGTTCTTAAAATCCTAGCTTGGGAGGAAATGGCGGATGTGGACTATGACTCCTAGTTGATATTTTGCACTCGAAATCCAGAGCTGATGTGCCAGAGTTCCCTGGGCCATCATAGACTCCACAGCAGGTTGCGGCTTTAGAGACCATGCAGATCTTCAAATTTCTCCTGGTTTCCTCTGCTGAACCTTCGGGCCCAACGTCCTTGGTGGGCCTACAGTCATAATATTTGTTGTTGCCCCCTCTCTCCCCTGGCCTGATGAATTAAGCGTGGTCCGCCTCCGATGCCAGAATGTCCCTCCACCACTTTAATCCAGGTCTCACCAGTTGTTCCTCCATCTTCTCTGTGTGGTACCGGTTCTACTTTTGGGAAAGATTCTGATGCTTCTTTAGTTAGAATTTGCACTATGTCACGCTATACCGCTACCAAGCCACAACCAGTTGTGGAGGTTGAATCCTCTTGAGTTCCTCTGCCCTTGCAGTAGTACTTCAGGAAGATGGAGGTTATCTTTGTATCAGGTTCTGATGCCATGCAAGGCCCTCAGCCTGCCCAGCATGACAATGGTAATATGGAGGAGGCGGGTAACTTGCTACAACCTCATTATAAGGAGGCTGCCTTAGGTTTTGACTTACAGAATATCAGTGGCCTAGTTACCTCCTGAGAATCGGGCCTGGATTCGCCTTTTGAAATACCAACCAAAGTAAGGGCTTCTTTTTCAGCTATAGCTAGAAGGGACACAGACGAATGCTACTGCTCATATAGTGATTTTGCAAACTGGACTTACTTCGGAGCCTCTGTGGCATTTAAAGAAACCCTATTCACCAGATTATGGTGGTTTGGTCAAAATCATTTTCTTCCCTGCTGGTTAATCCTCCCATTGCTGGGCACTGTAAACCAGCATCATGTGATCCTAAATTCCTAATTCAGCACAACACTCCGAAGATCTTTATTGTGTAGACCACCACTTACGAGGTGAAGCCTGACTTCTTTCCTTCAGCTCCTCTGGATTGGGAGTCTAATATGAGTTGATGCAATGAGCAGGATTTCTTTTTTGCTGATCAATCTGGCACTTTCCTGATTGAGTGCTATCTATGTTTTGTGGTGCTATACATTGCATGTGAGGTTTTATCTGCCGAACCCAAAGATCTGCAGTATGCCTTCACACAATTCGTCCAAGATGGATTAGAAGCAGCTAAGCAGAGTCTACATTTTGTCCTAGACATCACTCACCTGCTTTTGTAATGGGCAATATTAGCTCATCAGATAGCACACCTGGATGCAATCTGCCAGATTTTCCGGAGACCACTAGTCATCATTGATGGATGTGCCCTTTAATATGGCCAGATTTTCTGTAGAGAAGGTTGATGTGGCTCCGGAGCATTTCTTGATATTGCTATCCCCGACTCGTCTGTTCATCCAGCAGTACAGAAAGTTCAGAGGTTATTCTAGGGACCTCACCTTCCATCAAGCGCTGCAGCCCATTCAGCAGTCAGCGCAGACTTTTCGTGGCTCTAGAGGCAGAGGCTCCCAAAAGGCTAATGACAGAAGCAACATAAATTATCTTCCTGCTCGTTGCCAGGCAGCTCTTTCAAACCTGTTTAGTTTGCCCTAGAATTAGCATCTTGGATCAGTAGGTGGTGAAATACAACATTGTCCACCCTGTTGGCACTTGATCACCTCAGACTTATGGGTCCTCCATATTGACCAAATTAAATATGCCCTTCACTTTCAGGACAACCCTTCACATATTTCTCCTATTTACATCAAGATCTCAGTGGGCGAGGCCTGATTGGTGTTGGGGTTGCTAGCCAAAGGAGCTATCAAGTTTGTACTCTGGTGGAAAAGTGAATGTGTTGCTCCTCTCGCCCCAAGAAGAATGGGGACATAAAACCGATATTGGACCTAAATTACTGATCTTGTTCCTCAAGAAGACGTTCAACATTATGGCATTCACACAAGTACTGCTAGACTTGAACCACAAGCATTGAATGGTGTCCCTGCATCTGTAAGACGCATGCTTTTATGTCTCCGTTTTTTATGGTAGGGTCTGACCACTACCTAATCACTGTCCCGCCATTTGGACTTCCATCAGATCCCTGGGTGTTTCCAAAGGTTATGACGGCGTTTGTGTCTCATCTTCGCAGGTCAGTGATGTGTATTCCTGTACCTCAATGACTTGCTGTCAAAGGTGTGTTCACCTCAGCTTGTCCTGCACCATCTGCAAAGAACAATGTTGATGTTGTCTGCCCTGGCGTTTTCCATCAGCAACTCCAAATCTAATTTTCTACTTTCACAGAGACTGTCCTTCATAAGGGCCATCTTGAACATTGTCTTCTTGATGGCCTTTCCAGTTTTGTTAATGAGTCAATAGGACTAGGAACTCTAACTTTAGGGCAAAAGCTACTGTTCCATCCCTTATGGTTCTAATGCTCCTGAGTCTATTAATGTCTTGTATCCTGCTGATTCCTCATGCTTGGTAGCACATATGTTCCCCCCAGGGGAACCTGCATCTGTAGTAGGCCCAACATTGGGGAAGACTCTCGGATGAGATCTGTGTCTTCGGCGAGGCGGCACAAGACGCCCAATAGTGGATGACTGACGTGTGGCACACCGTTTTCCTTACCCACTTCAGAAGTCCCAATGGTTACTGATTCATCGTCTCTTGGATGCGGAGGTCTTATGGACAATGTTGAGATCTGAAGTCTATAGTCTCCTGTGGAGCAATACCTTCACATAAATCTTCTGGAGCTGTATACCATCAGTTTGGCTTTCACCTGCCTTTCTGCTTTCCATCAAGAGCAGGTTGGTCTAGGTGCTGCTCTATAGCACAACTGCCATATAGCACTGCAACAAGCATGGTGGGGTTATGGTCCCTCTGTCTTGAGGCATTAAGGTTGTGCTGCCGGCTGGCATGTCACCTGATCTCCTTGACAGTCATCCATGTAGAGAAACCCTTTAACATCGGGGCAGATAACCTCAGCAGGCGTCCTCTTGAGGGGCACAAATGACATCTGTTCTGGAGTTTGTGCCAGGGCATTTTTCCACATTGGGGTGCACACTTGTTAGACATTGTAGTCACTTCCAAAGGCACTTTGTGCCCAATGTTTTGTGTTCTAGAGTTTCCTTCTCGGTGTCTTGTAGGAAACTCTTTACCCTCTGGTGGGACTTTAACCTCCTGTACAATTTTGCCTCTCATCCCACAGGTGCTGAAGAAAGTCAAGCGGGACTGAACGCTGCTCATTCTGATTGCCCTGGACTGAACTTTTCACTTTGGATGCCTCTTCAGTAGGATATGCTGTGCCAGTTACAGGGCAGAGTTTTACAGCTGAACCTTCACAATCTACACCTCCATGCGTGGAAATTGAGCAAAAATAACAGAGGTTTTGCTATTCCATTGGAAGTGATGGATGTCATTCTACCTCCTCGCCGCCACTCCAGCAAATCTGTATATTCAGGCTAAATTTGTTGGCTTATTCGAAGAGAAGCAGTTTGGCCGGTAACTTCACCCGCCCAGAGGCAAAACTGTCTTATGTTCTGTTGTTTCTATTATCTTTCACCAGGCAAGGCTTTGCTGTGGACACAATTAAGGGTTACTTATCGACCCTTTGGACCTCTCTTCATTATTCAGGTCACTGATTGTGATATGGTTTATCCCTTTAAACAGGCCTTTCATTTGTGTTTCCCGCTCCTGCGTTCATTATGGTTCAGTGAGACCTTAATTTGATCCTAACCTCTTTGATGTGTGCTCCATTCAAGCATCTCCACAGCTGTACTCTCAGACTCTTGAATTTGAAAATTGTGTTTCTCATTGACATCACTTCTGCATGTAAGGTCAGCCTCCTTATACTACATTTTCCTTGACAAGCTGATACTTAGAACATGTGCATCCTTTGTTCAGAAAGTAGTATCACCTGTCCACATGGGGCAATCCATCATGCTCCCTGCCCTCTTCTCTCTATTGCATCCATCTAAAGAGGAGGAGAGGCTACACTGTTTGGACATACTGCATGCCGTAGCTTCCCTGTTGATGTGAGTAAGGCATACTATATGGATGTGTAATTGTTATTTGGGTTCATCTGTGCAAAGAAAGGAATAACGGTCCAGACACAGACCTTATTGTGATGGATTGTCCTCAAATTGTGTTATGCCCTAGCCAGAAAGATTCTCTTGAGGACCTTCGAGTGCATTCGACATAGGAGCTAAAGCTGTTACTCTTTGGTTGCTCAGGGTTTTCCTGTCCTGGACATCTGCCAGGCAGCCATAGGGGCATCTTTTCTTAATCTCACCTGGCACTACTGTATTGATTCTCAACTCCTCAGTCTTGCAGGACTACCTGGTGTAAGTCTGCTGCTCTGACATATCTCATTGGGGAAGACATTGCTTTAGTACTGATTCACATAGTGAAGAATCTGCATTTAGAAGCACCCGTCAAAAACATTTTACTTTCCTTCGGGAAAGCTCTGCCTAGTGGATACTCCATTTTATCCGCAGATTCGTCACCACCTGCCTGCGTCCATGTTCTGTGGAGTGGAATTTCAGGAGTAATAAGACCCAAGTTAGTTTTTCCCTGGTAGTTCAACATATGGCGAGATCTCTGAAAGCCGGAGCGGACTAACTCGGCTGAAGATACCTAGCGGATCACAAATGGTGCCTCCATCCGGAAAAGGTGTAAGGTCTCCTATAGCAGTGGGGAGAACCTTGATTAGATCTGTTCACCACAGCCGAGAACAGGCAATGCCAGTACTTCTGCACACTTTAGTTTCCAAGGCGCCTCTCGCTCAGGGACACTTTTCAGCTCGAGTGGATCTTCGGCCTGTTGTATGCCTTTCAGCCCATACCACTCCTACCCAGAGTTCTCAAGAAGATCAGGAACAACCAGCCCAAGTCATCCATATGGCTCCGGACTGGGCTCGGTTGTTGAGCATGTTCATTGGTCCTCCGATCAGGCTGCCCCTTCGGGAGGATCTTCTGTCTCAGGAGCAGGGGAGGGTTCTGCACCCAAACATGTCAACACTTCGCCTTCATGTGTTGAGATTGAGCAGCAGCTGTTGACAGCTTTCGACCTTCCGCCTGAAGTCAGTGATGTTATCTTGGCGTCCCTCCACCAAGAGGGTATACACCGGCCTTTGGCACAAATTGGTGGCATGGGGCATAGCCAAACAGCTTAACCCCTTATCTGGCCCCCTTTCTCAAGCTCTGTTGTTTATCCTCACCCTCGCCCAGCAGGACTCTGCATTGGGCACCTTAAAGAGTTACTTATCTGCCATCGCCACTTTCCTGTGGCTGCCAGATCAACCTTCCCCCTTCAAGTCCCCTATTGTAAATAGGTTCCTTAAAGGTCTCCAGCACGTTTCCACCAACTCCATTTGTTATACCTCAGTGCAACCTTAATTTGGTTCTTACTTTTCTGTTGTACGCTCCCTTTGAGCCGCTTCATATCTGCCCTCTTAAGCTTCTCACCATCAAGACAGCCTTTCTGGTGGCAATTGCATGTGCCCAGAGGGTCGGAGAACTGCAGGTGATGTGATCTCAGCCTTCAAATGTGTCTTTCTTCCAAGACAAGCTGGTCCTTCGGACTCGAGCGTCCTTCTTGCCGAAGGTAATCACCCCTTTCCCTGTAGACCAGTCCATCACTTTGCCTACCTTTTACGCTCCGCCCCATTCCTCTAAAGAAGAGAAGAAACTCCACCGGCTAGACTTAGAGAGCGAGCATTCAAGAAAGTGCAAACAAGTTATAAAAGTAAGTAATCACACTCACAGCCCAACGTTTCACCCACCTCTGTGGGCTTTCTCAAGGTAAATGTGTTCTAGCTCCATAGGCCAATTCACAGGTGCCACCAATTACAACATTTCTGAATGCAGTAATCAAAACACTCAGCCTGATGCATGCTGGCCTATATAGTCCCACAAATCCAGCAGAATGCATATATATATATATATATATATCAGCATGTGAATCCCAAAGTATCCAGCCACAGCGGCGCAACACGAGGGCACAGACTCCAAGGCAGTGATGATGGCAAAGTGTCTTTATTTAAGTATCAATGTCCAAAATGACGCGTCTCGGCCGCCAGTAGATAATTATAGTTAGGACCTATTATCCATAGGAAATTCGTAACATTCTTTTCCCAATAACTTTGGCGCCGGTTGACGAATCTTCGCGAAATTTTCAAAACTTATAGCCCGCTCCGGTCCGCTCCTATCTTGAAAGTTTCGGGGTGATTCGGCAAGCGGGGGCCGAGAAAAAAGGGGGGTCCCAAAACGTGTTTTCTCCATGTTAATTCCCATAGGAAACTTTAGCCACGGCTACAGCCCGAACTGCTGAACGGAATTACACCAAATTTGGCAAAAAGGTAGTGCTTGGTTCAGAAAGCGCCCTTTTTTTATTAAAATGGTGTAAATCCGTTCAGTAATTCCAGAGAAATTCAAAAAATAAGAGTCAAAAAATCAATTTCCCATAGGAAACGTTATGCAAGGCTACAGCCGAAACTACTGAACGGATTTACCCCAAATTTGGCAAAAAGGTAGTGCTTGGTTCAGAAAGCGACCTTTTTAAAAATGGTGTAAATCCGTTCAGTAGTTGCTGAGAAAATCAAAAATAAAAGTTTCGATATTTAGAGGCACGGAGGATCCGCGGACCCTCCCGAATATTGATGCTCGATACCCGTATCCCGAACGGGTTGAATACTAGTGAGGACCTATACTATTTTCTATAGTGTCACTTAGCCAAAGAGTTCTGAGTTACTGCTTCTAGTTGCTGTTTTATAAAAATCCTCTATGTATACATTAGTTGCACAATGCTTGAATAATTGGGCCATACTATTGTTAGCAGAACCCGCATAATCATTATTCAGAACGTCAAATGATCTCACATTATTCTCAAGAGTAGTTCTCTGCTCCAGTGTCATTTTTTGGAGTGTTGTTTTTATTTTTCACTTTGCACTTTTTTTATATCACCATGATCTAGTTTATGATGTGATATGGTAGTGAGTTATATCGGCGAGTATTGTAGTGAATCAATAATATAGAGAGATTTAAAGCCACTGAATAGTAAATGCCAGGTATATAGCCAACTAACTACAATCGGTTTATGCAATGGTTTTAATATGCACTTGTATTTTATTTACTTTATCCCTATGTCAACTAGTGTGATAACATATAAGCTATGGTGGAAGTATGGAGAATAGCAGCCTAAGGATTGATAGCTGTTCTATGGGCACTTGCCCCGGATTTTTGTTCCTTTTATATTCCATTGTTCCACTTTATCCCATTTTCTTTACATGTGTAATGGGGTAATTTTAGGGACCCCCCAGGGTCTTTTGATGTTGACATTAGGGATAGCTCATTGTGCCGGTTTTAATGTGGTTTGCAACATGTTATTCGGCAATAATAACAAACTTAATGATTTTTATGAGGCTTTTATGTTTAATACCCTACATATTAACAGCATCAATTTGACATTGATTATATGAAATATTTGATTGAAATACTGATTGACGAAACTCGCTACACATATGTCTACAAGACATGTAAATTTCAATTTTTTGGTACAGGTGTGTTTTTTTAATGAATATAACTTATTTAAGTATTTTTTCTATGTCTATTTAAATGTTGTTTGAAATTGATTGGTTGCACTTTCAAATAAAAAGGTAGCCCGTCACAAGCGCGTCAGGTGATCAAGATCGCTTTGCGATCGAAATGCGTCTGGGGCGGACACTTGTCCACACGATTTTGGTGAAGCATTAAATAAAGCTATGGAGCTGTAACCTGACGTTTCCTGGAATTGCTTTTTTTAACATCGGAAAGGAACAAGTGGTCCGTACCTGCTGTGCTGATACCTGCGATGCAGGTTTGATCAACATATATATATATATAAATATATATATATATCAAAAACAGCTTGGTTGCGTGTAAACCCGAGCCTCTTACAATGGCGGGCCGTGGCAGGGTCCCTAATCCTTATAATCCAAAACAGCGCCGTCCCAAATACTCCAAAAGGACAACACACCTTGGCCACAAAATTTCTCCAGCGTGATTTTATTTCAGCAAAGTCACCCTACGCGTTTCGGAGCGTCCGCTCCTTGCTCACGAGTAATGTGAATGCAAAAAAATAAAGTATTTAAATAAATAAATCGTGATACTACACATCATAAACAGTGAAAACAGACTTCATGGAATATTTTACAAACATATTCGTGGAAATAATACAACAATCACTGCCACAATACTCACAGTAATTTTACCAACAGTATACATAAATTCATTGTATGACTATTTTTACAAATAAAGTTTAGCAAGTGTGATATCGGTGTCTGTAAAGCATCACCATATTTTCTATTGGTCGCGCCTCTGCGTGGACTACATTTCCCATAAGTCTTAAGAATATAAATCAAATACTAACAACTTTATTTAGAGTCCGTTAAAAATAACAACCCCTGCCACCCATGGTTTTGCCTTGTTATATATAACTAGAAGTAAAACGAATTACCATTCTACAGCCCCAGTGGGCTAATTCCTTAGTGGCTGCGTTTAATTTACCAGACCAATATAAGCTATTCTGAAAATACGTCTATACTACGCATTCAATTCATGTCTCATCCCAGTGGATAAAAAGTGAGACAACTTTGAGTAAACACCGCTGCCACCGATAGTAAATTCATTTAGATAAAATAAAATAATATATATATGTATGTATGTATGTGTTCGAGGCATGTGTGCTGTAGATACACATGCTTTGCATGCTCCTGCCATCTAGTGTTGGGTCTGGATATTTGCAAGTTGTTTTTGTCTTCGAAGAAGTCTTTCCAGTCACAAGGTAAGGTGTAAGGGTGGGACTCCACGAAGTTGACGCTAAGCTTCACACTTAATAAAACAGAGACCTCATATACTTTTGGTAAAATAACAAGTATCTCTGTCTTTACATGCTAAAATGCATATAATCATTTCACAAAAGTGAAAATGAAAAACGAGCAAGCAGTGAGAGAGGTGATGATTTTGAGATCCTCCCTAACCTAGGGAGAAAACCAAGCAGATACCTTGAAAACAAAGAGCACATCTAGCTGAACGATTCGGCGGTGGTCCCATCCTCTTAGGATCACCCCAAGCACAGTTATGGGCAAAAATACAATCCCAACCAAAGGCCCTGCAAAGCATGATGGGACGATATTAGCAGTGGGCAGTGAATATTATAGTATCCAATATCAAAATAATTCTACAAAGAGCTGCAGTTCAACTTGTCGTTACTAGGTGTCCCTTACGAGTCAAATGCAAAAGCATTGAAATTATTACTTCAAGCTGCAGTTCCACTAGTCGTTACTAGATGTCCCTCACGAGTCAAATGCAAAAGCATTGAAACCCTTTCATGAAGCTGCAGTTCAGCTCTTTGTAGAATTTATAGTATTAGCTCTCAGCTCAGGGTTTCAATGCTTTTGCATTTGACTTGTGAGGGACACCTAGTAACGACTAGTGGAACTGCAGCTTCATGAAAGGGTTTCAATGCTTTTGCATTTGACTCGTGAGGGACACCTAGTAACGAGGAGTTGAACTGCAGCTCTTTGTAGAATTATTTTGATATTGGATACTATAATATTCACTGCCCACTGCTAATCTCATCCCATAATGCTTTGCAGGGCCTTTGGTTGGGATTGTATTTTTGCCCATAACTGTGCTTGGGGTGGTCCTAACAGGATGGGACCACCACTGAATCGTTCAGCATGATGTGCTCTTTGTGTTCAAGGCATCTGCTTGGTCCTCCCCCTATGTTAGGGGGGATTCCAAAATCATCACCTCTCTCATTGGCTGATATTTTTATTGTAAAGTTCACTTTTGTGAATTGGTTATATGCTGTTTAGCATGTAAAGTTGCTTTATCAAAGCATTTGTGGGTGCAGTTTAGTAGCTAATTCCACTATGCGGAGGAAGTGTTTTTAATGGAATGCGTAGTTAACAATTCTCCGCAAACTCCGCTAGCGGAGCGGAGTTCATTGCCCACCCCTAGTAAGGTGACTCCTCCTTTCGGTGATAGTGCACATGGTCATCGACTCCATTGTTAGATAGTTTTTTTCTGCCATCGGGTTCAGATGTGCATTGCGGAATCGTTCCTTGGGTCCCCCTCGGTGCGCAATCCACTCTACCCTCTGCAGTATTGTTTCAAATGCGTTTCCCACTTCTCCGCGTTTTGATTCGGTCAACGAAATCTCCATTTCTCATCGGAAAGTTTCGTGGGCGGCCTTTGGGCCTAACTGCGTCGGTCCAGCTCTTCGTCGATGGACCGGACTCCATTCAAATTCTGCCCCCGGTGCCATGCCAAGTACTCTCGTACCGACTTGCACCAGGTGTGTAACTTGTGCTTGTCTCCAGAGCACAGAGAACAAGACTGCGACGCGTGCAATTCGTTTCGATCAAAGAAAACTCTCCGTGATCGTCTGGCTCAAAGTAGGGAGCTGCAGCGCCAGCATATAGACAGCATGCCGGATATCTTTGGTGAAAACTCAGCGCAAGATGACCCGGAGCCAACAGCCACCGAGGAAGAGCAGGCCTTCGACGTGTCGGACTCCGAATCAGAGTTGGAGATAGACCTTGATGTCGACGATGTGCCGCAGGGACAGGGTGACGTGAGTACAGAAGACCCCTTGCCCCATCAACCCATCCCTAAAAAATCTAGGGCTTCGGCACTACCTCCGCCTTCTGGCCAAGGTCGACACCGAGACAATGTTTCTGACGCTCCGCCTCGCGGCTCGGCACCAAAACATACTGTCAGGACTTCTGGTTTGGGACCGAGTTGGCCCAAATCCATTTCAGAGCCGAAACATTCCAGTTCCAAGCACAATGTCTGTTCGGAGCCGAAACCTTTGACACCGAAAAGCAGGAAACAACCTTCGGAGCCGAAATCTTCCGCGCCGAAAGGTCATCCCATCTCTGCTCTGAAACCTTCGGTGCCGAAAACCAAAGAAGTCCTTTCAGCACCTTTGGATCCGAACATAGACATTGTACCGTCCAAATCGGATCCCAAGCAAAAGAAACTCTATATTAATCCTGACACAGGACATATTCACGCCAAGACGCCATCCAAGCACAAGCTTCCCGATGACTGACTACAGTCATTATAAAATCCCTTTGAAAAAGAAAAATGTTGGTACTAGCCCTTTCCATCCACTACCATCATCTCCTCCTCCTCCCCAACTTTACATCCTTTACACATCACACCCCATCACTCTCCATTATCTCACCATGGCGGAGACGATACTGATGAGGGAGACGCACACTTACCAGTCGATCCATGGACGGATTATACAGTTGACCCTCGAATGGATAATGTGATCCTGACTTTTACCCTGCCAAGCCATCTCCACCTGATGACAATTTCTCTTATCAAGAACTCCTTGCCAGGGCTGCGCAATGCCATGGGGTGGAGCTCCACAAAGAATCCTTAGAGGAGGATTTTCTATTTGAGACTTTAGGATCCACACACGTCGAGCCAGACACTCCCTATGATGAAAGGTATGATGAGGCACGCAGACGAAATTTTTAAAGACCCTGTATGTGCACGAATCCTCACTCCTGGAGTAGACAAATATAAACCTTTCCCCAACAGATCCAGTATTTATTAAAGGCCAGTAGTAGTAGTATCTAATGCTCGCAAGCAGGCTAATTCTCAAAATTCGGGGGCTGGTCCTCCCCCAGATAAAGAATCAAAACTCATTGATGCTTCTGACAAATGTATAGCTGCACAAGCTGCCAATCACTGGCGCATTGCTAAGGCGCAGGGCCTTCTAGCCAGATACGAAAGGGTGCACTGGGACGAAATGGAGCAATTACTACAATATCTCCTAGAGGAGCATAAAGCCAAAGCTCAGGACTTAGTCCAGGAAGGGAAATTAATTTCCAACTCTTCCATAAGGTGTGCTCTAGATGCTGCTGACACCGCAGCTAGGGAGATAAATGCTAGCATTTTACTCAGAAGGCATGCCTGGTTACGGATTTCTGGGTTTAAACCTGAAGTCCAACAATTCATTTTAAATGCACCTTTTGATAAGCAACTTCTTTTCGGCCTCGAAGTTGATAAAGTGCTCTAAAAAATGAAAAAGGACACTGAAGTTACCAAATCTATGGGAGCACTTCAGTCTCCTTCAAACAGAGTTTCCTTTCGGCGCTCCTTTTACTGGGGAGGGTGTAAGTCAACAGCCTCAGATCAAAACAGTTCCTCCTACAGAGGTAACAACCAATCCTCTACTCCAAGAGGATTTTTCAGAGGAGGTTACAGGGGAAACCGTTCCAAAGGTAGGGGTAAAAACGCCACACCCCGTAACTCTCCTTCGCCTAATAAACAGTGACTTCCCCACGGTTCCCTCCGATTATTCCACACCTGTCGGAGGAAGACTATAACACTTTCTCGCCATTTGGGAATCTATAACAACCGACAAATGGGTGCTTGGAATTATCCAACATGGTTATTGCCTGGAGCTTACCACCAATCCTCCAAATATTCCACCTCGTTTTTACAAATTGTCACCAGACCACCTGATATTGCTCGAACAAGAGGTGCAATTTCTATTACTGAAAGGAGCTATAGAACCAGTTCCACTTCAGTACCAAGGGTCAGGGGTCTTTTCTCTTTACTTTCTGATCCCCAGAAAGGAAGGCTCATTAAGACCTATTCTAGATCTCAGAGAGTTG
The DNA here is from genome assembly GCA_963921515.1 of Calotriton arnoldi. NCBI lineage: Eukaryota > Metazoa > Chordata > Amphibia > Caudata > Salamandridae > Calotriton > Calotriton arnoldi. The sequence continues at coordinate 961,849 of CAWUFW010000399.1, forward strand.
AACTGATACATACTGTCACAGCATTTTCTCATGGCGACCCTTCAACAATGACTTCCTCTTTTACAGCAAGGCGATTTTATGTCTAGACTTACAGGACGCATACTTTCAAATTCTAATTTATCCAGCTCATCGCAAATACCTCAGATTTGTCATAGCAGGCAAACATTACCAGTTCAAAGTACTTCCTTTTCGAGTCACCACTGCTCCCAGAGCGTTTACCAAATGTCTAGCAGTAGTAGCCGTTCATCTCAGAAGACAATGTATTCATGTCTTTCCCTACCAAGACGACTGGCTCATCAAAGCCAGGCCTTACCAAAGCTGTCTGCAACACACTCAGACAACAATACACTTACTTCATCAATTGGTCTTCACCATCAATGCACAAAAGTCTCACGTGTGTCCTGCACGGATGCAGTCTTATCTAGGAGCTACTATCAACACTCTCAAAGCTCTAGCCTCTTCCCTAAAAACAATTCTTCACCTTCTTCCCTAGTCCGCCCCAAAAAATGTAGTCCGGGTGCTGGTTATATCCAGATTGGATTACTGTAATATTCTGTACTTGGGTGTCTCCCAAGCACGAGTGATTAGGCTTCAACATGTGCAGAATGCAACAGCTCGGACACTGCTCTGGCTGCAGAGGTGAGCCTTTATCAGTACTGCATTGAAGAAGCTACACTGGCTGCCAGTGAAACAGAGAGTCACCTTTAAGGCCCTCTGTTATTGCTACAAAGCGCTTTCCTGCCAAGGCCCTGCCTATCTTCAGGACCGGATTACTCCCTATGCTCCAAGCAGAACTAGATCGGCTACGGCCAAACTGGCCTACATTCCCAGAGTCAGGAAAGCTAGAGTGGGTGGTTGTGCCTTCATTTACTTGGCTCCCAAAATTTGAAATTCACTACCGGTGGAACTTCGGCTGGCTCCCTCCGAATTGATATTCAGAAATAAAACTGAAAACCTGGCTTTTTGGTTCCAGTTAGGCTTCTCCTGTTGTGCTCAACGCTTTTCTGTACTCCGCTTCCTAGCGCTGGACACCTCATGTGAAGTAACCATGTGCTCTATAAAATACATTATTATTATTATTTGCATCGAGAATGTAGGAACCAGGATAAATGCGCAATGCCCTTTTGATGAACTAGGACAAGACATTTCTGTATGCTTTTCCACCTTTCCCACTAAATTTAAAGTGCTGCTGGGGCTGCAGATTTACAATGTGAATATGATACTTATCACCCCAGAATTGCCGACTCAGTCGTGGTCACCATGTCATATTCACCTATCAATAAGACTGATCCAAAAATTGCTGTGTGAACCGAATCAGCTGGGGAGGATCCATCATCTCATACAAGTGTTGAATTTGGCTGCATGGCTCCTGAGGTGCCGCGATATGGGTATTGATGTCTACCTCAAGAGTGCACAAACATTTTCTAGGAAACTAAACAGCCTCACATAAGAGCATCCAACAGTTTTAAGTGGAAGCTATCCGTGATCTGGTATCTGCAGAACAACCATAATCTCATTCAGTGCAAGAGTATGTCATCATAACTTATCCATCTGACAAAATCAATGTTGCAGTACTCCTCGATAAAAGTATATTTAGCTGCCACCACAGCTAACAGAAAAGTACCAAACCAAAGATCTTTCCTCACAGTTCCAGTGGTTAAAGACTTCTTGGAGTGACTGAAGGAAACCTGTTCTCCAAGACAATAGCCTTTCTCCTTCACTGGAACATAAGTTAGTGCTATCTAAATTCACCTTTTTAGCTTATCCTTAAGCCATCATTGCCACACCTTTCTTGAAAAGTAATTTTTCTGGTTCGTTGTATATGCCTTATCGTCCCCTTAATACGCAAAACCATTTCTTAATTACCTAGAAAACATGATGGTCCATTATTCTATCATGTTCACGGGCTAATGTTTTTGTTTTAAATGAATAAAGGGTAATGTAGAAAATTCCAGGTCTTCCCACTAAATTTCAAAATAAGGCATGCCAAATCAATGTAACCAATGCTGCTAAACAGTTGAGAGATATGATTTTTCTCCTTAAATGTGAACACAAATACTTGGTAATGTGTGAACACTCTTGATGTTTGTTTTCAGGATGATATAATCGATGACGTGGAGAGTTTTGTTGCAGCTGCGGAAATCCTGAAAGAACGTGGCGCATACAAGATTTTTGTGATGGCTACTCACGGTATCTTATCTGCTGAGGCCCCACGCCTTATAGAGGAATCTTCTATTGATGAGGTATGGACAAGCTGAATTTACAAGAGAGCGTTCATTACACCACCCTGTAAAGTCAGTGAATGGGCATGGATGCCCAGGGATGGGAGGTGGAGAGTACACCCTTGGCAGGTAACTTCTCAGTGTATTAGAGTGATGTAGAATCTCATCATAGTAAATCACTCCCTTGTCTATCAGGCTTCCTGTGAGCACCTGTGCAGGTAATCTGAGTAAAGTCTTTGCTAGTGGAATTCTTCGAGTGTTGTCTAACCTCCAGTGGTTCAGCATACCACCTGTACAGCTATGGCTGAACACCTAGACTGACAGTAGATGACACCACACTGCTGGTGACCGTTCCATGAAATGTATGGGTTCCACCATGCTGATAGCGCATGGTATTTAGAGCACAATAGACCCCCATGTGACAATGGTGTGGATTTTGCCGGGGGGAGGGAGTGTGGGTCGTGTAGTTGTTAGGGCATTCTGTTGAAGAATGTAAAATAGCACAGCTGTATGTGTAGGTAAATGCTGTTCATTGCCCTTCATCATTCTCATTAATCCCTCTCCCCCCCACCCCCCTTGTTGCCTTTGCAGGTGGTAGTAACCAACACAGTTCCCCATGAGGTACAGAAACTGCAGTGCCCAAAGATCAAGACTGTGGATGTGAGTCTGATCCTCTCCGAGGCCATTCGGCGCATCCACAACGGGGAGTCCATGGCTTATCTCTTCAGAAACATTGCGGTGGATGACTAGAGCGCACCGCTGCTGCCTGCCCTGCATCCTCGCTTCAGATGGACACGTGCATGTGGATGCTGCTGCGACTACTCTTGAGGTGGCGCCCAGGGGTTGTTGCGTGAAGATGGGACCATGTGGCGATTGTAGGCTGACAGACGTTTTGGAGGACCGAGTAGTGTTTGAAGCACAAATGGCACAGGTTTCCTAGTGCAGGGTACATCTCAGGAGATAATGAATGTGGGGGCAGTAGTGCAGATAATGTGTTGGGGGCAGTAAGCCTGTTAGGGAAGTGCTGCCCATCAGTGGTGGGCATAAGTGAGGCTTAGGGGTTTGTCACATTATTATACATCCAGAGTAGTCTATTAACCCAGCTCTGCTCTGGCCATGAAAATGAGATGAAAAACCCAGTATTTTCATTTTCAATAAAACACAATTTGTTTAGAAATTGTGTATTCTATATATATACATCTAGTAATTACAACTACTACGTAACTCACTTTGTGCCACATTAGTGGAGTATCTGGTTTCAGGACCTCAGTCATCCAGATGTATTCTGTCGTACCGATTATCAGAAAGGTGAATATTACCACGTCGCTCAAACTACTGGTCCAAATTTCTAACTCTATACTTTTTTTTTAAGAGTTTATTCCACTTTCCGCCAGCAAGTTCAGTGAGTTTGCTGATGGTGTATGCGTTAGTTCTTAATTCCACAGTCACACCAATAATAGCTGAGCTCCTAGGACAGAGCATGGCAGGAACGACCATAAGGACTCTCTTTAGCCGCAAACACTGGCTGCTGGCACTCTCTTGGCACTGTCGGGACTTGCTTTTCATTTCTGTAACTGCGCTTTGTCTTGTATAATGGATGTCCTTAGGCTGCGGGTGGTGGAGATGGGCAACCCATAATCTGATCAGCAGATCTGCCTTGGGGCCGACATGAAGGGGTTTTCTAAGGGGAGTGTGGAAGTGGTCAGGGTTACACGTCTCTTGTGAAAGGGTTACTCCATCCATCCATCTATCAGTCTTTCGCCTCTGGGAATGGGACAGTCATGATTTAGCTCTGCTGGTTTGGCCGCTCTTGGTATGTGCTGCCATCACCTATCTTCTCCTGTTTGCCTGAAACGGGGTTGCTAGGTTTCCTTCACTTTTCTATTTTTTTTCCTTTTATGATAAGCTTGCTGTCATTTGTTAAAATAAAAGGAAAACCCTGTAATCAAAAGTTCTCTGGTCTTTCTGTGTACACTTCTTTGTGGCTCCTAGCTGCCCTATTCATGGAACATGCAGGAAGGCTTGTTAAAAGGACTGATACTTTCTTCTGTTTTTTACTACTATTTTCTGTAACAATGAAAAAATGTGAAGCGTCTTACAGCTGCTCCAGAGGGCACATCCGTTTGGATCGACAAGCAGACGTTCAGTTGTTGGGGATGCTCCCCTTACAGACGGGTGTTGCAGGGTTAGTATGCCTGGTCGGCCAGACATGCGTCTAGCTGCAAAAAAACTGAAAGCGCTTAAGAGTAGGCTAATTTCTCAGGACCAATGGTGTAGGCTGACCTAAAGTGCCCCTAATCTTATCAAGCAAATCTCACTACACACACTGTGTTTAGGGGAGAGGTAGTAAGAAGGCAGTGCCTACTCCCCCTTTCTGGGCATAGCTGTGACCCTGGCCGCCTTTCCCTTAGACTCACTAGAAGAGGAATGATGCAGGACTTTGATAGAAGAGGCCTACTATTCCTTGTGTGTGCCTGTTGAAAATAGGACATTTCTCATTTCTATGAAGGTGCTTCGTATTGGTATTTTAGTCTGCGTTTAATCCCTCTCAGCTTTTGTCGACATGACAAATAAATCTATGGCAAGACTGGGAACAGCCCCCCACCCCCTCCTTTGAGGGACTGAGCCGCACTGATTGGAGAAAACGATGCTGCGCAACCCAGTTTACAACCTGTTCACCACCTTACTAGAGGGTGTAGTGGTCAGACGTGACCAGGTGAGATCGTGGTGCCCTAAAAAAAAAAATAGGGTATATAAATGTTAAGTACTATGCAGAAGTTAAACATGTACACATTTTCAACAGTGAAAATGAAGTAATGTCACCTCAGACTTCTATCCAAGTTCTTTTCCATTATTTCTCCTTTTAGCTCTGGTAAGGCTACAAGCTATTACATAAGGCTCGTGTCTGCTGTGACTCAGGAAAAAGCTGTGCTTGAGCCCTTACAAGATAGACCGCACTCTCGCAACAAACGTTTTGTGCTTGTGAGTAATTGCTTGGTTCATGGATAGAAGGTCTCGTCATTTTGGTGTTATTTATGCAAGGTAGGTGCTTCGGATATTTTTTTTTAAATAAGATAGCAGTTGCCTTTGTAGATGCCATATTGTTTTTGTATTCTGGTTTAGATCTGTACATTGCTTCATACCCCTCACGAGGGCCTAGAGGTGCATTCAGTGACTGGCTAGAATGCCAAGCTGGAAGTTGTGCTTGGTTGGAAGAGTGTGTTTATAATACGGCCTTTGTGGGAAGTGTTTTGGTGTAGCGTGTGATGACATGGTTGGTGCTCTTGTAGGCAACGGGTTAGCTGTACTTGGGCCTGGAGTGAAACCAAATAGTCGCTTGGGCTTAAACATAGACATTGTTGTGTGTAGTTGGAAGAGTGTAGGTTTATAGTGTGACTTGTGGGTAGTGTTTTGGTGGTGTATCCCTATACCATCATTCTATGTAGCGTTCGCCAATGTGGGATTGTGTAATCCTAGGGCAGCCTTCCAGGTCTACCTCCAGTCATCTAACCTAACATCGATTTAATCACATAAGCGTCATTCCAAACTGCGCTTTCCCTATAATGCCGCAGGTCCTAATGAAGATAAGGGGACAGTAGGAGGATGGAACCCTCATCGCTCCAGATTTGGTGAGTAGGATATGGTTGGTAGGTCTGCCTAAACGCACAGTATTTGTGATGCAGTTTGTGCACTGTACTGCAGTATTTGTATTGCGTGTTCCTACCTCTAACAAGGCCTGAGAGTGCACCTGGAGTTAAGGGGGGTGTTTGTGCACTGTACTGCAGTATTTGTATGGCGTGTTCCTACCTCTAACAAGGCCTGAGAGTGCACCTGGAGATGATAAGGGGGTATTTGTGCACTGTACTGCAGTATTTGTATGGCGTGTTCCTACCTCTAACAAGGCCTGAGAGTGCACCTGGTGATGATAAGGGGGATATTTGTGCACTGTACTGCAGTATTTGTATGGCGTGTTCCTACCTCTAACAAGGCCTGAGAGTGCACCTGGAGATGATAAGGGGGGTATTTGTGCACTGTACTGCAGTATTTGTATGGCGTGTTCCTACCTCTAACAAGGCCTGAGAGTGCACCTGGTGATGATAAGGGGGATATTTGTGCACTGTACTGCAGTATTTGTATGGCGTGTTCCTACCTCTAACAAGGCCTGAGTGCACCTGGTGATGATAAGGGGGATATTTGTGCACTGTACTGCAGTATTTGTATGGCGTGTTCCTACCTCTAACAAGACCTGTGGGCACCTGGTGATAAGGGGGGTATTTGTGCACTGTACTGCAAGATTTGGCGTGTTCCTACCTCTAACAAGGCCTGAGAGTGCACCTGGAGATAAGGGGGGTATTTGTGCACTGTACTGCAGTATTTGTATGGCGTGTTCCTACCTCTAACAAGGCCTGAGTGCACCTGGTGATGATAAGGGGGATATTTGTGCACTGTACTGCAGTATTTGTATGGCGTGTTCCTACCTCTAACAAGGCCTAAGAGTGCACCTGGAGATAAGGGGGGTGTTAGAAATGGGGGTCTCTAGTTGGCAATGGCTGGCCACTGTCCAAGTAGGGACCCTTCTTCCTAAGTCAGAGTAAGAGGGCTACACCCTTTGATAACCCCTGCTCAACCCTGTGGTAACGTAGCACGAGCAGCTAGGCTTATCTCAGAGGCAGTGTGTGAAGCATTTATGACCATACACAGTAACACAGTGAGGAACACTACAAAGGGACACCACACAAGTAGTTATAAAAAATAAGTATCTTTATATATAGACTTAACACAAGACCAATAACGATAAAAAGCCACAATACTGTAAAATAGGATTACTCTTCAAATGCTGCAAAAATAGTTCTAAGTGTGCCAAGAGGAGTTCAGTTCAAAGCAGTGGTCTCTGCGACCCTTTTACTTACAAAGTACCTGGATTTCGTAGCAAAACCAACAAATTGTCGCAAAGAAGCTGTAGCGATGATTTTCTGCACGCGAGGCCGGCGATGCGATAAATCCTTGCCGCGAGGGAGGATGATGCGCCGATCTGATGTGTGCGGAGACGATGCGACAAACTTCTGCACGCTAGGCCGTTGATGCAATGACTCCTTGCCGCGAGGGAGGAGGCGATGCGACGATCCTGTTGCGTGTGCGATCAGGTTGCGATGCGAAGAAATGGCGCTCCGCGAGGGAGCGACGATCCTGATGCGATGCGATGAAAATGGCAGACGCCCGGCGTCCGCGCTGCGATGTCGTGAAGCGATGATCTCGGTGCGATGATCTCTTGGAGTTAGCGAGCACTTGGAAGCCCGCAAACGTGCGATGCGATGATCTTTGGAGTTAGCGAGCACTTGGCGGCCCGCAACCGTGCGATGAGTCGATTTTTGGTTGCGAGCACTCAGCGGCAGCAGTGCGATGATTTTCCGGGCGCTTTCGGCTGCGGCGGCTCGCAAACGTGCGTTAGCGACGATTTCAGCACTCTATTCTCTGTAGTAGAACTAGAGGCCCTGGAACTCACAGGAGCCTCACCTGCAGACAGAATTCCTCGCTGGGAGGAATCAGGAGGCTGGTGGTGAAGTCTGATGTGCCTGAGACTTCAACAGGAGGCTAGCTCTCTCCTAGCCCTTGGGTGATTGCTTTAGCAAGATTAATAAAAGTTCTCTCAAAGTCCTTTTCCCTCTTCTTCCAGGTCCAATGGTAACCACTGCAGGCCAATCCAAGAAACAGCACACAAGCACAAGGATAGTCACCTCCTGCAGATTCCTTCAGTTACACGGACAGAGGTTCATCTTGATGTCCAGGAGCAATACAAATTGTAGGGGTTTCAGCACAGATATTTATACCCCAAAAGTCTTTGTTCTCAAAAGCTACAAGTCACTGAGCCTAGCCAGAACCAGTTCTGTTCAGTCCTGGAGCACTTTGTTTACTAGGCTGCATGCTTCCTTTCAGGAAGAGGGGGTCTGCTATCAGAAGCACAGTAGGAGGTGGAGCCATCATTCACCTTGCCAGGCACAGCCCTATTCAAGTCAAGGAGCTACCCCTCCCCATACTCCAAATGCAGATCTCTCTATTCAACCCAGGTCTGACTCAGCCTGCCCTCTCCCTCCAAAACCAGACAGCCAATACACATAACAGCAGAGCACACTGGAAGGCTTAGGCAAGAAAATACCTACTTTCTAAAAGTGGTATTTTCAAACACAGAGTATAAAAATAAACTCCATTACAAGATGTATTTTAATATTCTGAGCTCAGGCATACTAAATTCGTTTTTCTACCATGTTCCTGGGGTCAGTTAGGACTATAGAATGTAATAATCAAACTGCCCATTCTGGCCTATGGGGAACAGGTAGCCTTACAGTAGTGAAAAACGAAATTGGGTGTAATTCACTACCAGGACATGCTTCACACACCAAGGCATGTCCTACCTTACACATACAATGCACCCTACCATAGGGGGGACTTACATGATGCCAAGGGAAGGTTCAGGGGCTGGGAAGTGGGTGCACTTCACAGCCAAGATGGCAGTTCTAGACTGCACACAGACTCTGCAGCGGCAGGTCTGAGACACACTTTACAAGCTGCTTCTGTGGGTGGCGCAAACCAGCGCTGCAGGCCCGCCAGCAGCATTTGGTTTACCAGCCCTGGGCACACACAGGCCACGCTACTAGGGACTAACAGGTAAACCAAATAAGCCAATCATGGATATACCAATTCACATGTCATATTTACACAGGGAGCATTCGCGCTGTGGCACTGAAGGGCAGTGGCACAGCGCCCAGAGCATCTAACACCAGCAAAAACAGAGGAGACAAAAGCGAAAAAAGGAAGGGAGACCCACGCCAATGGTGCCAGGTCTAACACGTGTCCCCTCCAGCTGAAATGTGGGGAGAACTACCCACCCACTTGGGAGTTCTCATCACTAAGGCGGAAAAATCTGGACAGACCATCAGCATTGGCGTGTTCTGTACCAGGGCGGTGTTCCACCGTGAAGTCCGTACCCTGTAGGGAAATGGACCACCTCAATAACTTGGGATTCTCACCCCTCATCTGCATCAACCATCTGAGGGGCCTGTGGTCTGTCTGAACCCGGAAGTGAGTCCCAAAAAGGTATGGTCTCAGCTTCTTCAGTGCCCAGACCACAGCAAATGCCTCACGCTCAATTGCACTCCACCTCTGTTCCCGTGGAAGTAACCTCCTACTGATGAAGGCTACAGGTTGGTCTAGTCCCTCCTCATTTATCTGTGACAGAACGGCCCCCACCCCATGCTCTGAAGCGTCTGTCTGGACAATAAATTCCTTAGCAAAATTGGGCGCCTGGAGTACGGGTGCTGTACACATGGCAGTCTTGAGGGCATCAAAAGCTTTCTGACAGGTGTCAGTCCAGTTCACAATCTTTGGCTGCTTCTTGGAAGTCAGCTCAGTCAAGGGTGCAACAATGTTGCCATACCCCTTGACAAACCTCCTGTAGTAACCCGTGAGTCCTAAGAAGGCCCTCACCTGGGTCTGGGTCCTTGGGGGCTCCCAAGCCAGGATGGTTTCAATCTTGGGCTGCAGGGGCGCCACCTGGCCACTCCCAACCTGGTTTCCCAAGTACACCACAGAACCCTGCCCAATCTGGCACTTACTGGCCTTGATTGTGAGGCCTGCTCTGCGCAGCGCCATCAACACTTCCCAGAGGTGGCACAAGTGGTCCTCCCAGGAGGAACTAAACACTGCAATGTCATCCAGGTAGGCGGCACTGAAATCCTCCAGCCCAACCAACACCTGGTTGACCAACCTCTGAAAGGTGGCAGGGGCATTCTTCATCCCTACGGAACTGGTAGTGCCCATCTGGTGTGGAGAATACTGACCTCTCCTTTGCCCCATCAGTTAAGGCAATCTGCCAGTACCCAGACGTCAGATCAAACGTGCTGAGGTACCGGGCAGCCCCTAACCGATCTATGAGCTCATCAGCTCTGGGGATGGGGTGCGCGTCGGTCTTCGTGACCGAATTGAGACCTCGGTAGTCCACACAGAACCTAAGTTCAGGGGTGGCACCAGGCGCTGCAGCTTTTGGTACCAAGACCACGGGGCTGGACCAAGGGCTGCTAGAGGACTCAATCACCCCTAGGGCAAACATTTTGGAGACCTCCTCCATAATGTAGGCCCTGACCCTGTCAGTCACTCTGTAAGCCTTGTGCTTGACAGGAGGACTGTCCCCGGTGTCTACCTCATGGACGCACCAATCAGTGACACCAGGCACCAGGGAAAACAAATCAGAAAATTGCCCCAACAGTTGGTGACAATCTCTCTGCTGCTCAGGGGTCAGTGTGGTGGAGAGGACCACACCCTCCACTGACCCATCCTTCTCTCCTGCACACAGGAGGTCAGGAAGAGGCTCACTCTCCTCCTCCATCCCAGCATCTGTGGCAAGAAGCATGCCCACTTCAGACCTCTCAAAGTGGGGCTTCAGGCGGTTCACATGCAGGACCCGCAAGGGGTTCCTGGGAGATTGAAAGTCCACCAAGTAGGTAACTGGACTTTTGCGCTCCACCACCTCAAATGGACCGGTCCACTTATCTTGGAGCGCACAAGGCTCCGCTGGGGCCAGTACCCAAACCTTCTGACCAGGTTGAAACTCGACCAGAGTGGCATTCTGGTCGTGCCAACGTTTCATTTCCTCCTGGCTGGCTTCCAGATTTGCCTCAGCAATTTTTCTGAAACGCCGAGTCTGGTTCCTGAAGGCCAACATGTAGCTAAATACATCTTGGGGAGTTTTCCTGGGAGATTGCTCCCAGCCTTCCTTGACCAGACTCAGAGGCCCTCTTACCGGATGGCCATAGAGGAGTTCAAAGGGACTGAACCCTAAGGACTTCTGTGGCACCTCACGGTAGGCAAACAACAGGCATGGCAAGAGGACGTCCCACTTACGCCTCAGGAGCTCTTCTAGGCCCATGATCATGCTCTTCAAGGTCCGGTTGAACCTTTCAACCAGACCATTACCTTGGGGGTGGTAAGGAGTGGTGAACTTATAAGTTACCCCACACTCCTTACACAGAGACTTCATGTACTGGGAGATGAAGTTGGTCCCCCTGTCAAACCTCTCTGGGGAACCCCACACGGGGAAAAATCCCCATCAGTGCACGTCCCACCACGGGGCCGTCACTGTCCTGAGCGGGATGGCTTCAGGGTACCGGGTGGCATGGTCCACCAAGACCAGGATGAACCTGTTGCCCATGGCTGTCTTGGGGTCCAGAGGCCCCACAATGTCAATGCCCACTCGCTCGAATGGGGTACTAACAACTGGAAAGGGCTGGGGTGGGGCCTTGATCTTCCCCCCACTCTTCCCACTTGCCTGGCAAGTCTTGCATGTCCTGCAATAAGTGTCTGAACTCTTGCGCATCTGGGGCCAATAAAAGTGGGTGGCCAGCCTCTCAAAGGTCTTGGTCTGCCCCAGATGTCCTGCCAATGGAATGTCATGAGCCAACCCCAGTAGGAAGGCTCTGAAGCACTCTGGTACCACCAGCACACGGGCTGACCCCGGCTCAGCAGCCTTAGGCTCGCTATACAGAAGACTGTTCTCCCAATAAATCAGATGTGAACCAGACAGGTCACCTGCTGCCTGGGCTGCAGCCTGACGCTGCATACCCTCAAGAGAAGGGCAAACTCCTTGCTGCTCACAAAATTCCTCCCTGGTGGGTCCCCCTTCCTGCTGCCAATGGGTCAGCTCAGGCAGGTCCCCCAGTTCGGTGATCTGCTCCCCGGTAGGCTCCAGGGCAACCCCCTCAGGGTCTGCTCCCTCCTGGGCCGTGGGAACCAAGGGGGCCGGCTCCCCGCGCCCCCTACCCCTTCTCTCTAAGGCAGGGATCTGGGCCATACTCTCAGGCTCCAGGTCCTTCTCAACACCCTCCTTGGCTGCCATGGACCGAGTGGTAGCACACGCCCACTCAGGCAGATCCAACATCTCCAAGTGCGATCTCCTCCCCACCGTAGCCCACAGGGAGTTCTCTAAATCATTGCCCAACAGACAGTCTACAGGCATGGCGGGCCTCACAGCCACCTGAAGAGTGCCTGAGACCCCCCCTTCCCCCCCCCCCACTCAAAGGGAACCTGAGCCACCTCACATTGGCTCTCTGAGTTGTCTGCGGACACTACTGGGTAGAATGCATGGGGGACAACCTGCTCTTTGGACACCAACCGGGAGCTGACAGCAGTTCTACTGGCTCCTGTGTCTCTTAGATCCTACACCCTATGGCCATTGATGGTCACCCACTGCCTGTACTTTTTAGTGTTATCAGGCAGTGCAGGCTTAGGGACCATCTCAAAGTCTCCTAATGAGACAAGGGTCAACTCTACGGGATCCCACCCACCTTGGGCACCCATCTCCTCCCCTCCCAGGGCTACACTAGCAAGCTGGCTGGGTGGTGCACGGGGTGGTGCACTAGTATCCCTCTGAGGACACTGGGGATCATAGTATCTGTGGCCCAGTTGACCACACTTATAACAAGTAAGGGGCCCCCCTCTGAACAGGCCTACCTGTCGGGGGCACTGGCTTCTTCTCTTGGGAAGGCTGGGACACCACTGCTTGGTTCCCTTGGGAATTACTTTGGGGCCCTCTTGGAACTCCTCGGTTTACCCCTGTCCCCCCACTTCTCTGCTGGGGACCCTGCCCACCTTGAGAAAAGTCTCCCACTGGACCCTTGCGAACCCGGGTGCTCACCCAGCGGTCCGCCTCCTCAGCAAGCTTCCTAGGGTTAGTCAATTTGCAATCAATCAGGTGCTGGCGTAGCTCAGGAAAACAGTTACTAGATAAATGCTCCCATGCAATCAAATCATAAAGCTGCTCAAAAGTTTCTACTTTGCTACGTTTTACCCAGCGTTCCATTGCTCTGCAAAAAAAAGACACATATTCAACCCACGTGGTACCCTCTAGCTTCTTGCAGGTCCTAAACCTCTGCCTATACATCTCAGGGGTCAAACCATAGTGGGTCATCAAAGCTTCCTTCATGTGGCCATAAACCATTCGACTTTCTGGGGGCAGGTCCAACAAGGTATCCCTCCCTCACTCACAAAGCGTCCCCACAACCCCGCTCCCCAATCCTTCTCAGGGACCCGGTGGGACACCATGGCTAATTCATAAGCGGCAAACCATTGCCCAATATCTTCACTTTTGTGGAAATCCTTAATAACCTCCTTGGGTATATACACACTATTCTCAGTATGCACTACAGGTATGCTGCCACCAGAGGGGGAGATCTCTACACTCTTTGCTTTAATCTCCAACTCCCTCAATATTCTCTCATGCTCAAGTTTCATTTTCATAATCTCAAATTCTAACTTCTTGTTCTCTAGGTCCCTGTGACCATCCATTTTAAGCTTAGCCATCTCCATATTATGCCGCCTATCTCTCTCCCTGTCCTCCATCTCTTCTGGGGACAGACCCCTGGCGGACACACTAGTGCCCGGGCTGGAAATTGCTTTATCTCCCACCAAATCTACTACCTCACCCTGCTGCTCTCCTGCATTCTCTTCCCCCTCCATAGGCTCTCCCATATTCTTAGGGGCATCCCTGGCTTCTAGCCAGGCCTTCAGCGCCTTGTAATACTCCTCCCTTTTAGTGAGACCTGTGATAGGGACTGTGAAGCGTTTGCAAAAATATTTGAGCTGCTTGGCATTGTAGGTTTCTAATTTCTCTTCTTCCCAGGAGAGATCCTCCGAGGCATTGGATCTGGGCTTGCCCATTGTAGCAATAACTGGCAATATTAATCAAAAATAGAATCAGAAAAAACCTCAAAACGTATGTGGTTGCGTTATGGTCTGCACTCACTAGTAGTGTACACTTTAATTACTGTATGCGATCATAAATGCAAGTCCAGATCCTCACCGCTGACCACCAATGTTAGAAATGGGGGTCTCTAGTTGGCAATGGCTGTCCACTGTCCAAGTAGGGACCCTTCTTCCTAAGTCAGAGTAAGAGGGCTACACCCTTTGATAACCCCTGCTCAACCCTGTGGTAACGTAGCACGAGCAGCTAGGCTGATCTCAGAGGCAGTGTGTGAAGCATTTATGACCATACACAGTAACACAGTGAGGAACACTACAAAGGGACACCACACAAGTAGTTATAAAAAAGAAGTATCTTTATATATAGACTTAACACAAGACCAATAACGATAAAAAGCCACAATACTGTAAAATAGGATTACTCTTCAAATGCTGCAAAAATAGTTCAAAGTGTGCCAAGAGGAGTTCAGTTCAAAGCAGTGGTCTCTGCGACCCTTTTACTTACAAAGTACCTGGATTTTGTAGCAAAACCAACAAATTGTCGCAAAGAAGCTGTAGCGATGATTTTCTGCACGCGAGGCCGGCGATGCGATAAATCCTTGCCGCGAGGGAGGATGATGCGCCGATCTGCTGATGCGTGCGGAGACGATGCGACAAACTTCTGCACGCTAGGCCGTTGATGCGATGACTCCTTGCCGCGAGGGAGGAGGCGATGCGACGATCCTGTTGCGTGTGCGATCAGGTTGCGATGCGAAGAAATGGCGCTCCGCGAGGGAGCGACGATCCTGATACGATGCGATGAAAATGGCAGACGCCCGGCGTCCGCGCTGCGATGTCGTGAAGCGATGATCTCGGTGCGATGATCTCTTGGAGTTAGCGAGCACTTGGAAGCCCGCAAACGTGCGATGCGATGATCTTTGGAGTTAGCGAGCACTTGGCGGCCCGCAACCGTGCGATGTGTCGATTTTTGGTTGCGAGCACTCAGCGGCCGCAGCGCAATGATTTTCCGGGCGCTTTCGGCTGCGGCGGCTCGCAAACGTGCGTTAGCGACGATTTCAGCACTCTCTTCTTTGTAGTAGAACTAGAGGCCCTGGAACTCACAGGAGCCTCACGTGCAGATAGAATTCCTCGCTGGGAGGAATCAGGAGGCTGGTGGTGAAGTCTGATGTGCCTGAGACTTCAACAGGAGGCTAGCTCTCTCCTAGCCCTTGGGTGATTGCTTTAGCAAGATTAATAAAAGTTCTCTCAAAGTCCTTTTCCCTCTTCTTCCAAGTCCAATGGTAACCACTGCAGGCCAATCCAAGAAACAGCACACAAGCACAAGGATAGTCACCTCCTGCAGATTCCTTCAGTTACACGGACAGAGGTTCGTCTTGATGTCCAGGAGCAATACAAATTGTAGGGGTTTCAGCACAGATATTTATACCCCAAAAGTCTTTGTTCTCAAAAGCTACAAGTCACTGAGCCTAGCCAGAACCAGTTCTGTTCAGTCCTGGAGCACTTTGTTTACTAGGCTGCATCCTTCCTTTCAGGAAGAGAGGGTCTGCTATCAGACGCACAGTAGGAGGTGGAGCCATCATTCACCTTGCCAGGCACAGCCCTATTCAAGTCAAGGAGCTACCCCTCCCCATACTCCAAATGCAGATCTCTCTATTCAACCCAGGTCTGACTCAGCCTGCCCTGTCCCTCCAAAACCAGACAGCCAATACACATAACAGCAGAGCACACTGGATGGCTTAGGCAAGAAAATACCTACTTTCTAAAAGTGGTATTTTCAAACACAGAATATAAAAATAAACTCCATTACAAGATGTATTTTAATATTCTGAGCTCAGGCATACTAAATTCGTTTTTCTACCATGTTCCTGGGGTCAGCTTGGACTATAGAATGTAATAGTCAAACTGCCCATTCTGGCCTATGGGTAACAGGTAGCCTTACAGTAGTGAAAAACGAAATTGGGTGTAATTCACTACCAGGACATGCTTCACACACCAAGGCATGTCCTACCTTACACATACAATGCACCCTACCATAGGGGGGACTTACATGATGCCAAGGGAAGGTTCAGGGGCTGGGAAGTGGGTGCACTTCACAGCCAAGATGGCAGTTCTAGACTGCACACAGACTCTGCAGTGGCAGGTCTGAGACACACTTTACAAGCTGCTTCTGTGGGTGGCGCAAACCAGCGCTGCAGGCCCACCAGCAGCATTTGGTTTACCAGCCCTGGGCACACACAGGCCACGCTACTAGGGACTAACAGGTAAACCAAATAAGCCAATCATGGATATACCAATTCACATGTCATATTTACACAGGGAGCATTCGCGCTGTGGCACTGAAGGGCAGTGGCACAGCGCCCAGAGCATCTAACACCAGCAAAAACAGAGGAGACAACAGCGAAAAATGGAAGGGAGACCCACGCCAATGGTGCCAGGTCTAACACGTGTCCCCTCCAGCTGAAATGTGGGGAGAACTACCCATCCCCTTGGGAGTTCTCATCACTAAGGCGGAAAAATCTGGACAGACCATCAGCATTGGCGTGTTCTGTACCAGGGCGGTGTTCCACCGTGAAGTCCATACCCTGTAGGGAAATGGACCACCTCAACAACTTGGGATTCTCACCCCTCATCTGCATCAACCATCTGAGGGGCCTGTGGTCTGTCTGAACCCGGAAGTGAGTCCCAAACAGGTATGGTCTCAGCTTCTTCAGTGCCCAGACCACAGCAAATGCCTCACGCTCAATTGCACTCCACCTCTGTTCCCGTGGAAGTAACCTCCTACTGATGAAGGCTACAGGTTGGTCTAGTCCCTCCTCATTTATCTGTGACAGAACGGCCCCCACCCCATGCTCTGAAGCGTCTGTCTGGACAATAAATTCCTTAGCAAAATTGGGCGCCTGGAGTACGGGTGCTGTACACATGGCAGTCTTGAGGGCATCAAAAGCTTTCTGACAGGTGTCAGTCCAGTTCACAATCTTTGGCTGCTTCTTGGAAGTCAGCTCAGTCAAGGGTGCAACAATGTTGCCATACCCCTTGACAAACCTCCTGTAGTAACCCGTGAGTCCTAAGAAGGCCCTCACCTGGGTCTGGGTCCTTGGGGGCTCCCAAGCCAGGATGGTTTCAATCTTGGGCTGCAGGGGCGCCACCTGGCCACTCCCAACCTGGTGTCCCAAGTACACCACAGAACCCTGCCCAATCTGGCACTTACTGGCCTTGATTGTGAGGCCTGCTCTGCGCAGCGCCATCAACACTTCCCAGAGGTGGCGCAAGTGGTCCTCCCAGGAGGAACTAAACACTGCAATGTCATCCAGGTAGGCGGCACTGAAATCCTCCAGCCCAACCAACACCTGGTTGACCAACCTCTGAAAGGTGGCAGGGGCATTCTTCATCCCAAAGGGCATCACACGGAACTGGTAGTGCCCATCTGGTGTGGAGAATGCTGACCTCTCCTTTGCCCCATCAGTTAAGGCGATCTGCCAGTACCCAGACGTCAGATCAAACGTGCTGAGGTACCGGGCAGCCCCTAACCGATCTATGAGCTCATCAGCTCTGGGGATGGGGTGCGCGTCGGTCTTCGTGACCGAATTGAGACCTCGGTAGTCCACACAGAACCTAAGTTCAGGGGTGGCACCAGGCGCTGCAGCTTTTGGTACCAAGACCACGGGGCTGGACCAAGGGCTGCTAGAGGACTCAATCACCCCTAGGGCAAACATTTTGGAGACCTCCTCCATAATGTAGGCCCTGACCCTGTCAGTCACTCTGTAAGCCTTGTGCTTGACAGGAGGACTGTCCCCGGTGTCTACCTCATGGACGCACCAATCAGTGACACCAGGCACCAGGGAGAACAAATCAGAAAATTGCCCCAACAGTTGGTGACAATCTCTCTGCTGCTCAGGGGTCAGTGTGGTGGAGAGGACCACACCCTCCACTGACCCATCCTTCTCTCCTGCACACAGGAGGTCAGGAAGAGGCTCACTCTCCTCCTCCATCCCAGCATCTGTGGCAAGAAGCATGCCCACTTCAGACCTCTCAAAGTGGGGCTTCAGGCGGTTCACATGCAGGACCCGCAAGGGGTTCCTGGGAGATTGAAAGTCCACCAAGTAGGTAACTGGACTTTTGCGCTCCACCACCTCAAATGGACCGGTCCACTTATCTTGGAGCGCACAAGGCTCCACTGGGGCCAGTACCCAAACCTTCTGACCAGGTTGAAACTCGACCAGAGTGGCATTCTGGTCGTGCCAACGTTTCATTTCCTCCTGGCTGGCTTCCAGATTTGCCTCAGCAATTTTTCTGAAACGCCGAGTCTGGTTCCTGAAGGCCAACATGTAGCTAAATACATCTTGGGGAGGTTTCCTGGGAGATTGCTCCCAGCCTTCCTTGACCAGACTCAGAGGCCCTCTTACCGGATGGCCATAGAGGAGTTCAAAGGGACTGAACCCTAAGGACTTCTGTGGCACCTCACGGTAGGCAAACAACAGGCATGGCAAGAGGACGTCCCACTTACGCCTCAGGGGCTCTTCTAGGCCCATGATCATGCCCTTCAAGGTCCGGTTGAACCTTTCAACCAGACCATTACCTTGGGGGTGGTAAGGAGTGGTGAACTTATAAGTTACCCCACACTCCTTCCACAGAGACTTCATGTACTGGGAGATGAAGTTGGTCACCCTGTCAGACACCACCTCTCTGGGGAACCCCACACGGGAGAAAATCCCCATCAGTGCACGTCCCACCACGGGGGCCGTCACTGTCCTGAGCGGGATGGCTTCAGGGTACCGGGTGGCATGGTCCACCAAGACCAGGATGAACCTGTTGCCCATGGCTGTCTTGGGGTCCAGAGGCCCCACAATGTCAATGCCCACTCGCTCGAATGGGGTACTAACAACTGGAAAGGGCTGGAGTGGGGCCTTGATCTTCCCCCACTCTTCCCACTTGCCTGGCAAGTCTCGCATGTCCTGCAATAAGTGTCTGAACTCTTGCGCATCTGGGGCCAATAAAAGTGGGTGGCCAGCCTCTCAAAGGTCTTGGTCTGCCCCAGATGTCCTGCCAATGGAATGTCATGAGCCAACCCCAGTAGGAAGGCTCTGAAGCACTCGGGTACCACCAGCACACGGGCTGACCCCGGCTCAGCAGCCTTAGGCTTGCTATACAGGAGACTGTTCTCCCAATAAATCAGATGTGAACCAGACAGGTCACCTGCTGCCTGGGCTGCAGCCTGACGCTGCATACCCTCAAGAGAAGGGCAAACTCTTTGCTGCTCACAAAATTCCTCCCTGGTGGGTCCCCCTTCCTGCTGCCAATGGGTCAGCTCAGGCAGGTCCCCCAGTTCGGTGATCTGCTCCCCGGTAGGCTCCAGGGCATCCCCCTCAGGGTCTGCTCCCTCCTGGGCCGTGGGAACCAAGGGGGCCGGCTCCCCGCGCCCCCGCCCCTTCTCTCTAAGGCAGGGATCTGGGCCATACTCTCAGGCTCCAGGTCCTTCTCAACACCCTCCTTGGCTGCCATGGACCGAGTGGTAGCACACGCCCACTCAGGCAGACCCAACATCTCCAAGTGAGATCTCCTCTCCACCGTAGCCCACGGGGAGTTCTCTAAATCATTGCCCAACAGACAGTCTACAGGCATGGCGGGCCTCACAGCCACCTGAAGAGTTCCTGAGACCCCCCCCCCCCACTCAAAGGGAACCTGAGCCACCTCACATTGGCTCTCTGAGTTGTCTGCGGACACTACTGGGTAGAATGCATGGGGGACAACCTGCTCTTTGGACACCAACCGGGAGCTGACAGCAGTTATACTGGCTCCTGTGTCTCTTAGAGCCTCCACCCTATGGCCATTGATGGTCACCCACTGCCTGTACTTTTTAGTGTTATCAGGCAGTGCAGGCTTAGGGACCATCTCAAAGTCTCCTAATGAGACAAGGGTCAACTCTACGGGATCCCACCCACCTTGGGCACCCATCTCCTCCCCTCCCAGGGCTACACTAGCAAGCTGGCGGAGTGGTGCACGGGTGGTGCACTAGTATCCCTCTGAGGACACTGAGGATCATAGTATCTGTGGCCCAGTTGACCACACTTATAACAAGTAAGGGGCCCCCCTCTGAACAGGCCTACCTGTCGGGGGCACTGGCTTCTTCTCTTGGGGAGGCTGGGACACCACTGCTTGGTTCCCTTGGGAATTACTTTGGGGCCCTCTTTGGAACTCCCTCGGTTTACCCCTGTCCCCCCACTTCTCTGCTGGGGACCCTGCCCACCTTTGACGAAGTCTCCTACTGGACCCTTGCGAACCCGGGTGCTCACCCAGCGGTCCGCCTCCTCAGCAAGCTTCCTAGGGTTAGTCAGCTTGCAATCAATCAGGTGCTGGCGTAGCTCAGGAAAACAGTTACTAGATAAATGCTCCCATGCAATCAAATCATAAAGCTGCTCAAAAGTTTCTACTTTGCTACCTTTTACCCAGCGTTCCATTGCTCTGCAAAAAAAAGACACATATTCAACCCACGTGGTACCCTCTAGCTTCTTGCAGGTCCTAAACCTCTGCCTATACATCTCAGGGGTCAAACCATAGCGGGTCATCAAAGCTTCCTTCATGTGGCCATAAACCATTCGACTTTCTGGGGGCAGGTCCAACAAGGTATCCCTCCCCTCACTCACAAAGCGTCCCCACAACCCCGCTCCCCAATCCTTCTCAGGGACCCGGTGGGACACCATGGCTAATTCATAAGCGGCAAACCATTGCCCAATATCTTCACTTTTGTGGAAATCCTTAATAACCTCCTTGGGTATATACACTCTATTCTCAGTATGCACTACAGGTATGCTGCCACCAGAGGGGGAGATCTCTACACTCTTTGCTTTAATCTCCAACTCCCTCAATATTCTCTCATGCTCAAGTTTCATTTTCATAATCTCAAATTCTAACTTCTTGTTCTCTAGGTCCCTGTGACCATCCATTTTAAGCTTAGCCATCTCCATATTATGCCGCCTATCTCTCTCCCTGTCCTCCATCTCTTCTGGGGACAGACCCCTGGCGGACACACTAGTGCCCGGGCTGGAAATTGCTTTATCTCCCACCAAATCTACTACTTCACCCTGCTGCTCTCTTGCATTCTCTTCCCCCTCCACAGGCTGTCCCATATTCTTTGGGGCATCCCTGGCTGCTAGCCAGGCCTTCAGCGCCTTGTAATACTCCTCCCTTTTAGTGAGACCTGTGATAGGGACTGTGAAGCGTTTGCAAAAATATTTGAGCTGCTTGGCTTTGTATGTTTCTAATTTCTCTTCTTCCCAGGAGAGATCCTCCGAGGCATTGGATCTGGGCTTGCCCATTGTGGCAATAACTGGCAATATTAATCAAAAATAGAATCAGAAAAACCTCAAAACGTATGTGGTTGCGTTATGGTCTGCACTCACTAGTAGTGTACACTATAATTACTGTATGCGATCATAAATGCAAGTCCAGATCCTCACCGCTGACCACCAATGTTAGAAATGGGGGTCTCTAGTTGGCAATGGCTGGCCACTGTCCAAGTAGGGACCCTTCTTCCTAAGTCAGAGTGAGAGGGCTACACCCTTTGATAACCCCTGCTCAACCCTGTGGTAACGTAGCACGAGCAGCTAGGCTTATCTCAGAGGCAGTGTGTGAAGCATTTATGACCATACACAGTAACACAGTGAGGAACACTACAAAGGGACACCACACAAGTAGTTATCAAAAATAAGTATCTTTATATATAGACTTAACACAAGACCAATAACGATAAAAAAGCCACAATACTGTAAAATAGGATTACTCTTGAAATGCTGCAAAAATAGTTCAAAGTGTGCAAAGAGGAGTTCAGTTCAAAGCAGTGGTCTCTGCGACCCTTTTACTTACAAAGTACCTGGATTTCGTAGCAAAACCAACAAATTGTCGCAAAGAAGCTGTAGCGATGATTTTCTGCACGCGAGGCCGGCGATGCGATAAATCCTTGCCGCGAGGGAGGATGATGCGCCGATCTGCTGATGCGTGCGGAGACGATGCGACAAACTTCTGCACGCTAGGCCGTTGATGCGATGACTCCTTGCCGCGAGGGAGGAGGCGATGCGACGATCCTGTTGCGTGTGCGATCAGGTTGCGATGCGAAGAAATGGCGCTCCGCGAGGGAGCGACGATCCTGATGCGATTCGATGAAAATGGCGGACGCCCGGCGTCCGCGCTGCGATGTCGTGAAGCGATGATCTCGGTGCGATGATCTCTTGGAGTTAGCGAGCACTTGGAAGCCCGCAAACGTGCGATGCGATGATCTTTGGAGTTAGCGAGCACTTGGCGGCCCGCAAACGTGCGATGAGTCGATCTTTGGTTGCGAGCACTCAGCGGCAGCAGCGCAATGATTTTCCGGGCGCTTTCGGCTGCGGCGGCTCGCAAACGTGCGTTAGCGACGATTTCAGCACTCTCTTCTCTGTAGTAGAACTAGAGGCCCTGGAACTCACAGGAGCCTCACCTGCAGATAGAAATCCTCGCTGGGAGGAATCAGGAGGCTGGTGGTGAAGTCTGATGTGCCTGAGACTTCAACAGGAGGCTAGCTCTCTCCTAGCCCTTGGGTGATTGCTTTAGCAAGATTAATAAAAGTTCTCTCAAAGTCCTTTTCCCTCTTCTTCCAAGTCCAATGGTAACCACTGCAGGCCAATCCAAGAAACAGCACACAAGCACAAGGATAGTCACCTCCTGCAGATTCCTTCAGTTACACGGACAGAGGTTCGTCTTGATGTCCAGGAGCAATACCATTTGTAGGGGTTTCAGCACAGATATTTATACCCCAAAAGTCTTTGTTCTCAAAAGCTACAAGTCACTGAGCCTAGCCAGAACCAGTTCTGTTCAGTCCTGGAGCACTTTGTTTACCAGGCTGCATCCTTCCTTTCAGGAAGAGGGGGTCTGCTATCAGACGCACAGTAGGAGGTGGAGCCATCATTCACCTTGCCAGGCACAGCCCTATTCAAGTCAAGGAGCTACCCCTCCCCATACTCCAAATGCAGATCTCTCTATTCAACCCAGGTCTGGCTCAGCCTGCCCTGTCCCTCCAAAACCAGACAGCCAATACACATAACAGCAGAGCACACTGGAAGGCTTAGGCAAGAAAATACCTACTTTCTAAAAGTGGTATTTTCAAACACAGAATATAAAAATAAACTTTACTAAAAGATGTATTTTAATATTCTGAGCTCAGGCATACTAAATTCGTTTTTCTACCATGTTCCTGGGGTCAGTTAGGACTATAGAATGTAATAGTCAAACTGCCCATTCTGGCCTATGGGGAACAGGTAGCCTTACAGTAGTGAAAAACGAAATTGGGTGTAATTCACTACCAGGACATGCTATCACACACCAAGGCATGTCCTACCTTACACATACAATGCACCCTACCATAGGGGTGACTTACATGATGCCAAGGGAAGGTTCAGGGGCTGGGAAGTGGGTGCACTTCACAGCCAAGATGGCAGTTCTGGACTGCACACAGACTCTGCAGTGGCAGGTCTGAGACACACTTTACAAGCTGCTTCTGTGGGTGGCGCAAACCAGCGCTGCAGGCCCACCAGCAGCATTTGGTTTACCAGCCCTGGGCACACACAGGCCACGCTACTAGGGACTAACAGGTAAACCAAATAAGCCAATCATGGATATACCAATTCACATGTCATATTTACACAGGGAGCATTCGCGCTGTGGCACTGAAGGGCAGTGGCACAGCGCCCAGAGCATCTAACACCAGCAAAAACAGAGGAGACAACAGCGAAAAATGGAAGGGAGACCCACGCCAATGGTGCCAGGTCTAACACGTGTCCCCTCCAGCTGAAATGTGGGGAGAACTACCCATCCCCTTGGGAGTTCTCATCACTAAGGCGGAAAAATCTGGACAGACCATCAGCATTGGCGTGTTCTGTACCAGGGCGGTGTTCCACCGTGAAGTCCATACCCTGTAGGGAAATGGACCACCTCAACAACTTGGGATTCTCACCCCTCATCTGCATCAACCATCTGAGGGGCCTGTGGTCTGTCTGAACCCGGAAGTGAGTCCCAAACAGGTATGGTCTCAGCTTCTTCAGTGCCCAGACCACAGCAAATGCCTCACGCTCAATTGCACTCCACCTCTGTTCCCGTGGAAGTAACCTCCTACTGATGAAGGCTACAGGTTGGTCTAGTCCCTCCTCATTTATCTGTGACAGAACGGCCCCCACCCCATGCTCTGAAGCGTCTGTCTGGACAATAAATTCCTTAGCAAAATTGGGCGCCTGGAGTACGGGTGCTGTACACATGGCAGTCTTGAGGGCATCAAAAGCTTTCTGACAGGTGTCAGTCCAGTTCACAATCTTTGGCTGCTTCTTGGAAGTCAGCTCAGTCAAGGGTGCAACAATGTTGCCATACCCCTTGACAAACCTCCTGTAGTAACCCGTGAGTCCTAAGAAGGCCCTCACCTGGGTCTGGGTCCTTGGGGGCTCCCAAGCCAGGATGGTTTCAATCTTGGGCTGCAGGGGCGCCACTTGGCCACTCCCCACCTGGTGTCCCAAGTACACCACAGAACCCTGCCCAATCTGGCACTTACTGGCCTTGATTGTGAGGCCTGCTCTGCGCAGCGCCATCAACACTTCCCAGAGGTGGCGCAAGTGGTCCTCCCAGGAGGAACTGAACACTGCAATGTCATCCAGGTAGGCGGCACTGAAATCCTCCAGCCCAACCAACACCTGGTTGACCAACCTCTGAAAGGTGGCAGGGGCATTCTTCATCCCAAAGGGCATCACACGGAACTGGTAGTGCCCATCTGGTGTGGAGAATGCTGACCTCTCCTTTGCCCCATCAGTTAAGGCGATCTGCCAGTACCCAGACGTCAGATCAAACGTGCTGAGGTACCGGGCAGCCCCTAACCGATCTATGAGCTCATCAGCTCTGGGGATGGGGTGCGCGTCGGTCTTCGTGACCGAATTGAGACCTCGGTAGTCCACACAGAACCTAAGTTCAGGGGTGGCACCAGGCGCTGCAGCTTTTGGTACCAAGACCACGGGGCTGGACCAAGGGCTGCTAGAGGACTCAATCACCCCTAGGGCAAACATTTTGGAGACCTCCTCCTTAATGTAAGCCCTGACCCTGTCAGTCACTCTGTAAGCCTTGTGCTTGACAGGAGGACTGTCCCCGGTGTCTACCTCATGGACGCACCAATCAGTGACACCAGGCACCAGGGAAAACAAATCAGAAAATTGCCCCAACAGTTGGTGACAATCTCTCTGCTGCTCAGGGGTCAGTGTGGTGGAGAGGACCACACCCTCCACTGACCCATCCTTCTCTCCTGCACACAGGAGGTCAGGAAGAGGCTCACTCTCCTCCTCCATCCCAGCATCTGTGGCAAGAAGCATGCCCACTTCAGACCTCTCAAAGTGGGGCTTCAGGCGGTTCACATGCAGGACCCGCAAGGGGTTCCTGGGAGATTGAAAGTCCACCAAGTAGGTAACTGGACTTTTGCGCTCCACCACCTCAAATGGACCGGTCCACTTATCTTGGAGCGCACAAGGCTCCACTGGGGCCAGTACCCAAACCTTCTGACCAGGTTGAAATTCGACCAGAGTGGCATTCTGGTCGTGCCAACGTTTCATTTCCTCCTGGCTGGCTTCCAGATTTGCCTCAGCAATTTTTCTGAAACGCCGAGTCTGGTTCCTGAAGGCCAACATGTAGCTAAATACATCTTGGGGAGGTTTCCTGGGAGATTGCTCCCAGCCTTCCTTGACCAGACTCAGAGGCCCTCTTACCGGATGGCCATAGAGAAGTTCAAAGGGACTGAACCCTAAGGACTTCTGTGGCACCTCACGGTAGGCAAACAACAGGCATGGCAAGAGGACGTCCCACTTACGCCTCAGGGGCTCTTCTAGGCCCATGATCATGCCCTTCAAGGTCCGGTTGAACCTTTCAACCAGACCATTACCTTGGGGGTGGTAAGGAGTGGTGAACTTATAAGTTACCCCACACTCCTTCCACAGAGACTTCATGTACTGGGAGATGAAGTTGGTCCCCCTGTCAGACACCACCTCTCTGGGGAACCCCACACGGGAGAAAATCCCCATCAGTGCACGTCCCACCACGGGGGCCGTCACTGTCCTGAGCGGGATGGCTTCAGGGTACCGGGTGGCATGGTCCACCAAGACCAGGATGAACCTGTTGCCCATGGCTGTCTTGGGGTCCAGAGGCCCCACAATGTCAATGCCCACTCGCTCGAATGGGGTACTAACAACTGGAAAGGGCTGGAGTGGGGCCTTGATCTTCCCCCCACTCTTCCCACTTGCCTGGCAAGTCTCGCATGTTCTGCAATAAGTGTCTGAGCTCTTGCGCATCTGGGGCCAATAAAAGTGGGTGGCCAGCCTCTCAAAGGTCTTGGTCTGCCCCAGATGTCCTGCCAATGGAATGTCATGAGCCAACCCCAGTAGGAAGGCTCTGAAGCACTCGGGTACCACCAGCACACGGGCTGACCCCGGCTCAGCAGCCTTAGGCTCGCTATACAGGAGACTGTTCTCCCAATAAATCAGATGTGAACCAGACAGGTCACCTGCTGCCTGGGCTGCAGCCTGACGCCGCATACCCTCAAGAGAAGGGCAAACTCTTTGCTGCTCACAAAATTCCTCCCTGGTGGGTCCCCCTTCCTGCTGCCAATGGGTCAGCTCAGGCAGGTCCCCCAGTTCGGTGATCTGCTCCCCGGTAGGCTCCAGGGCATCCCCCTCAGGGTCTGCTCCCTCCTGGGCCGTGGGAACCAAGGGGGCCGGCTCCCGCGCCCCCTGCCCCTTCTCTCTAAGGCAGGGATCTGGGCCATACTCTCAGGCTCCAGGTCCTTCTCAACACCCTCCTTGGCTGCCATGGACCGAGTGGTAGCACACGCCCACTCAGGCAGACCCAACATCTCCAAGTGAGATCTCCTCTCCACCGTAGCCCACGGGGAGTTCTCTAAATCATTGCCCAACAGACAGTCTACAGGCATGGCGGGCCTCACAGCCACCTGAAGAGTTCCTGAGACCCCCCCCACTCAAAGGGAACCTGAGCCACCTCACATTGGCTCTCTGAGTTGTCTGCGGACACTACTGGGTAGAATGCATGGGGGACAACCTGCTCTTTGGACACCAACCGGGAGCTGACAGCAGTTATACTGGCTCCTGTGTCTCTTAGAGCCTCCACCCTATGGCCATTGATGGTCACCCACTGCCTGTACTTTTTAGTGTTATCAGGCAGTGCAGGCTTAGGGACCATCTCAAAGTCTCCTAATGAGACAAGGGTCAACTCTACGGGATCCCACCCACCTTGGGCACCCATCTCCTCCCCCCCAGGGCTACACTCGCAAGCTGGCGGGGTGGTGCACGGGGTGGTACACTAGTATCCCTCTGAGGACACTGGGGATCATAGTATCTGTGGCCCACTTGACCACACTTATAACAAGTAAGGGGCCCCCTCTGAACAGGCCTACCTGTCGGGGGCACTGGCTTCTTCTCTTGGGGAGGCTGGGACACCACTGCTTGGTTCCCTTGGGAATTACTTTGGGGCCCTCTTTGGAACTCCCTCGGTTTACCCCTGTCCCCCCACTTCTCTGCTGGGGACCCTGCCCACCTTTGGCGAAGTCTCCCACTGGACCCTTGCGAACCCGGGTGCTCACCCAGCGGTCCGCCTCCTCAGCAAGCTTCCTAGGGTTAGTCAGCTTGCAATCAATCAGGTGCTGGCGTAGCTCAGGAAAACAGTTACTAGATAAATGCTCCCATGCAATCAAATCATAAAGCTGCTCAAAAGTTTCTACTTTGCTACCTTTTACCCAGCGTTCCATTGCTCTGCAAAAAAAAGACACATATTCAACCCACGTGGTACCCTCTAGCTTCTTGCAGGTCCTAAACCTCTGCCTATACATCTCAGGGGTCAAACCATAGCGGGTCATCAAAGCTTCCTTCATGTGGCCATAAACCATTCGACTTTCTGGGGGCAGGTCCAACAAGGTATCCCTCCCCTCACTCACAAAGCGTCCCCACAACCCCGCTCCCCAATCCTTCTCAGGGACCCGGTGGGACACCATGGCTAATTCATAAGCTGCAAACCATTGCCCAATATCTTCACTTTTGTGGAAATCCTTAATAACCTCCTTGGGTATATACACTCTATTCTCAGTATGCACTACAGGTATGCTGCCACCAGAGGGGAGATCTCTACACTCTTTGCTTTAATCTCCAACTCCCTCAATATTCTCTCATGCTCAAGTTTCATTTTCATAATCTCAAATTCTAACTTCTTGTTCTCTAGGTCCCTGTGACCATCCATTTTAAGCTTAGCCATCTCCATATTATGCCGCCTATCTCTCTCCCTGTCCTCCATCTCTTCTGGGGACAGACCCCTGGCGGACACACTAGTGCCCGGGCTGGAAATTGCTTTATCTCCCACCAAATCTACTACTTCACCCTGCTGCTCTCCTGCATTCTCTTCCCCCTCCACAGGCTCTCCCATATTCTTAGGGGCATCCCTGGCTTCTAGCCAGGCCTTCAGCGCCTTGTAATACTCCTCCCTTTTAGTGAGACCTGTGATAGGGACTGTGAAGCGTTTGCAAAAATATTTGAGCTGCTTGGCATTGTAGGTTTCTAATTTCTCTTCTTCCCAGGAGAGATCCTCCGAGGCATTGGATCTGGGCTTGCCCATTGTAGCAATAACTGGCAATATTAATCAAAAATAGAATCAGAAAAAACCTCAAAACGTATGTGGTTGCGTTATGGTCTGCACTCACTAGTAGTGTACACTATAATTACTGTATGCGATCATAAATGCAAGTCCAGATCCTCACCGCTGACCACCAATGTTAGAAATGGGGGTCTCTAGTTGGCAATGGCTGGCCACTGTCCAAGTAGGGACCCTTCTTCCTAAGTCAGAGTGAGAGGGCTACACCCTTTGATAACCCCTGCTCAACCCTGTGGTAACGTAGCACGAGCAGCTAGGCTTATCTCAGAGGCAGTGTGTGAAGCATTTATGACCATACACAGTAACACAGTGAGGAACACTACAAAGGGACACCACACAAGTAGTTATCAAAAATAAGTATCTTTATATATAGACTTAACACAAGACCAATAACGATAAAAAGCCACAATACTGTAAAATAGGATTACTCTTGAAATGCTGCAAAAATAGTTCAAAGTGTGCCAAGAGGAGTTCAGTTCAAAGCAGTGGTCTCTGCGACCCTTTTACTTACAAAGTACCTGGATTTCGTAGCAAAACCAACAAATTGTCGCAAAGAAGCTGTAGCGATGATTTTCTGCACGCGAGGCCGGCGATGCGATAAATCCTTGCCGCGAGGGAGGATGATGCGCCGATCTGCTGATGCGTGCGGAGACGATGCGACAAACTTCTGCACGCTAGGCCGTTGATGCGATGACTCCTTGCCGCGAGGGAGGAGGCGATGCGACGATCCTGTTGCGTGTGCGATCAGGTTGCGATGCGAAGAAATGGCGCTCCGCGAGGGAGCGACGATCCTGATGCGATGCGATGAAAATGGCGGACGCCCGGCGTCCGCGCTGCGATGTCGTGAAGCGATGATCTCGGTGCGATGATCTCTTGGAGTTAGCGAGCACTTGGAAGCCCGCAAACGTGCGATGCGATGATCTTTGGAGTTAGCGAGCACTTGGCGGCCCGCAAACGTGCGATGTGTCGATCTTTGGTTGCGAGCACTCAGCGGCAGCAGCGCGATGATTTTCCGGGCGCTTTCGGCTGCGGCGGCTCGCAAACGTGCGTTAGCGACGATTTCAGCACTCTCTTCTCTGTAGTAGAACTAGAGGCCCTGGAACTCACAGGAGCCTCACCTGCAGATAGAAATCCTCGCTGGGAGGAATCAGGAGGCTGGTGGTGAAGTCTGATGTGCCTGAGACTTCAACAGGAGGCTAGCTCTCTCCTAGCCCTTGGGTGATTGCTTTAGCAAGATTAATAAAAGTTCTCTCAAAGTCCTTTTCCCTCTTCTTCCAAGTCCAATGGTAACCACTGCAGGCCAATCCAAGAAACAGCACACAAGCACAAGGATAGTCACCTCCTGCAGATTCCTTCAGTTACACGGACAGAGGTTCGTCTTGATGTCCAGGAGCAATACACATTTGTAGGGGTTTCAGCACAGATATTTATACCCCAAAAGTCTTTGTTCTCAAAAGCTACAAGTCACTGAGCCTAGCCAGAACCAGTTCTGTTCAGTCCTGGAGCACTTTGTTTACCAGGCTGCATCCTTCCTTTCAGGAAGAGGGGGTCTGCTATCAGACGCACAGTAGGAGGTGGAGCCATCATTCACCTTGCCAGGCACAGCCCTATTCAAGTCAAGGAGCTACCCCTCCCCATACTCCAAATGCAGATCTCTCTATTCAACCCAGGTCTGACTCAGCCTGCCCTGTCCCTCCAAAACCAGACAGCCAATACACATAACAGCAGAGCACACTGGAAGGCTTAGGCAAGAAAATACCTACTTTCTAAAAGTGGTATTTTCAAACACAGAATATAAAAATAAACTTCACTAAAAGATGTATTTTAATATTCTGAGCTCAGGCATACTAAATTCGTTTTTCTACCATGTTCCTGGGGTCAGTTAGGACTATAGAATGTAATAGTCAAACTGCCCATTCTGGCCTATGGGGAACAGGTAGCCTTACAGTAGTGAAAAACGAAATTGGGTGTAATTCACTACCAGGACATGCTATCACACACCAAGGCATGTCCTACCTTACACATACAATGCACCCTACCATAGGGGTGACTTACATGATGCC
This sequence comes from Calotriton arnoldi, assembly GCA_963921515.1. Lineage (NCBI taxonomy): Eukaryota > Metazoa > Chordata > Amphibia > Caudata > Salamandridae > Calotriton > Calotriton arnoldi. Next base: position 992,582 of record CAWUFW010000399.1, read on the forward strand.
AAGGGAAGGTTCAGGGGCTGGGAAGTGGGTGCACTTCACAGCCAAGATGGCAGTTCTGGACTGCACACAGACTCTGCAGTGGCAGGTCTGAGACACACTTTACAAGCTGCTTCTGTGGGTGGCGCAAACCAGCGCTGCAGGCCCACCAGCAGCATTTGGTTTACCAGCCCTGGGCACACACAGGCCACGCTACTAGGGACTAACAGGTAAACCAAATAAGCCAATCATGGATATACCAATTCACATGTCATATTTACACAGGGAGCATTCGCGCTGTGGCACTGAAGGGCAGTGGCACAGCGCCCAGAGCATCTAACACCAGCAAAAACAGAGGAGACAACAGCGAAAAATGGAAGGGAGACCCACGCCAATGGTGCCAGGTCTAACACGTGTCCCCTCCAGCTGAAATGTGGGGAGAACTACCCATCCCACTTGGGAGTTCTCATCACTAAGGCGGAAAAATCTGGACAGACCATCAGCATTGGCGTGTTCTGTACCAGGGCGGTGTTCCACCGTGAAGTCCGTTCCCTGTAGGGAAATGGACCACCTCAACAACTTAGGATTCTCACCCCTCATCTGCATCAACCATCTGAGGGGCCTGTGGTCTGTCTGAACCCGGAAGTGAGTCCCAAACAGGTATGGTCTCAGCTTCTTCAGTGCCCAGACCACAGCAAATGCCTCACGCTCAATTGCACTCCACCTCTGTTCCCGTGGAAGTAACCTCCTACTGATGAAGGCTACAGGTTGGTCTAGTCCCTCCTCATTTATCTGTGACAGAACGGCCCCCACCCCATGCTCTGAAGCGTCTGTCTGGACAATAAATTCCTTAGCAAAATTGGGCGCCTGGAGTACGGGTGCTGTACACATGGCAGTCTTGAGGGCATCAAAAGCTTTCTGACAGGTGTCAGTCCAGTTCACAATCTTTGGCTGCTTCTTGGAAGTCAGCTCAGTCAAGGGTGCAACAATGTTGCCATATCCCTTGACAAACCTCCTGTAGTAACCCGTGAGTCCTAAGAAGGCCCTCACCTGGGTCTGGGTCCTTGGGGGCTCCCAAGCCAGGATGGTTTCAATCTTGGGCTGCAGGGGCGCCACCTGGCCACTCCCGACCTGGTTTCCCAAGTACACCACAGAACCCTGCCCAATCTGGCACTTACTGGCCTTGATTGTGAGGCCTGCTCTGCGCAGCGCCATCAACACTTCCCAGAGGTGGCACAAGTGGTCCTCCCAGGAGGAACTAAACACTGCAATGTCATCCAGGTAGGCGGCACTGAAATCCTCCAGCCCAACCAACACCTGGTTGACCAACCTCTGAAAGGTGGCAGGGGCATTCTTCATCCCAAGCATCACGGAACTGGTAGTGCCCATCTGGTGTGGAGAATACTGACCTCTCCTTTGCCCCATCAGTTAAGGCAATCTGCCAGTACCCAGACGTCAGATCAAACGTGCTGAGGTACCGGGCAGCCCCTAACCGATCTATGAGCTCATCAGCTCTGGGGATGGGGTGCGCGTCGGTCTTCGTGACCGAATTGAGACCTCGGTAGTCCACACAGAACCTAAGTTCAGGGGTGGCACCAGGCGCTGCAGCTTTTGGTACCAAGACCACGGGGCTGGACCAAGGGCTGCTAGAGGACTCAATCACCCCTAGGGCAAACATTTTGGAGACCTCCTCCTTAATGTAGGCCCTGACCCTGTCAGTCACTCTGTAAGCCTTGTGCTTGACAGGAGGACTGTCCCCGGTGTCTACCTCATGGACGCACCAATCAGTGACACCAGGCACCAGGGAAAACAAATCAGAAAATTGCCCCAACAGTTGGTGACAATCTCTCTGCTGCTCAGGGGTCAGTGTGGTGGAGAGGACCACACCCTCCACTGACCCATCCTTCTCTCCTGCACACAGGAGGTCAGGAAGAGGCTCACTCTCCTCCTCCATCCCAGCATCTGTGGCAAGAAGCATGCCCACTTCAGACCTCTCAAAGTGGGGCTTCAGGCGGTTCACATGCAGGACCCGCAAGGGTTCCTGGGAGATTGAAAGTCCACCAAGTAGGTAACTGGTCTTTTGCGCTCCACCACCTCAAATGGACCGGTCCACTTATCTTGGAGCGCACAAGGCTCCGCTGGGGCCAGTACCCAAACCTTCTGACCAGGTTGAAACTCGACCAGAGTGGCATTCTGGTCGTGCCAACGTTTCATTTCCTCCTGGCTGGCTTCCAGATTTGCCTCAGCAATTTTTCTGAAACGCCGAGTCTGGTTCCTGAAGGCCAACATGTAGCTAAATACATCTTGGGGAGGTTTCCTGGGAGATTGCTCCCAGCCTTCCTTGACCAGACTCAGAGGCCCTCTTACCGGATGGCCATAGAGGAGTTCAAAGGGACTGAACCCTAAGGACTTCTGTGGCACCTCACGGTAGGCAAACAACAGGCATGGCAAGAGGACGTCCCACTTACGCCTCAGGAGCTCTTCTAGGCCCATGATCATGCCCTTCAAGGTCCGGTTGAACCTTTCAACCAGACCATTACCTTGGGGGTGGTAAGGAGTGGTGAACTTATAAGTTACCCCACACTCCTTCCACAGAGACTTCATGTACTGCGAGATGAAGTTGGTCCCCCTGTCAGACACCACCTCTCTGGGGAACCCCACACGGGAAAAAATCCCCATCAGTGCACGTCCCACCACGGGGGCCGTCACTGTCCTGAGCGGGATGGCTTCAGGGTACCGGGTGGCATGGTCCACCAAGACCAGGATGAACCTGTTGCCCATGGCTGTCTTGGGGTCCAGAGGCCCCACAATGTCAATGCCCACTCGCTCGAATGGGGTACTAACAACTGGAAAGGGCTGGAGTGGGGCCTTGATCTTCCCCCCACTCTTCCCACTTGCCTGGCAAGTCTTGCATGTCCTGCAATAAGTGTCTGAACTCTTGCGCATCTGGGGCCAATAAAAGTGGGTGGCCAGCCTCTCAAAGGTCTTGGTCTGCCCCAGACGTCCTGCCAATGGAATGTCATGAGCCAACCCCAGTAGGAAGGCTCTGAAGCACTCTGGTACCACCAGCACAAGGGCTGACCCCGGCTCAGCAGCCTTAGGCTCGCTATACAGGAGACTGTTCTCCCAATAAATCAGATGTGAACCAGACAGGTCACCTGCTGCCTGGGCTGCAGCCTGACGCCGCATACCCTCAAGAGAAGGGCAAACTCCTTGCTGCTCACAAAATTCCTCCCTGGTGGGTCCCCCTTCCTGCTGCCAATGGGTCAGCTCAGGCAGGTCCCCCAGTTCGGTGATCTGCTCCCCGGTAGGCTCCAGGGCATCCCCCTCCGGGTCTGCTCCCTCCTGGGCCGTGGGAACCAAGGGGGCCGGCTCCCCGCGCCCCCTGCCCCTTCTCTCTAAGGCAGGGATCTGGGCCATACTCTCAGGCTCCAGGTCCTTCTCAACACCCTCCTTGGCTGCCATGGACCGAGTGGCAGCACACGCCCACTCAGGCAGACCCAACATCTCCAAGTGAGATCTCCTCTCCACCGTAGCCCACGGGGAGTTCTCTAAATCATTGCCCAACAGACAGTCTACAGGCATGGCGGGCCTCACAGCCACCTGAAGAGTTCCTGAGACCCCCCACTCAAAGGGAACCTGAGCCACCTCACATTGGCTCTCTGAGTTGTCTGCGGACACTACTGGGTAGAATGCATGGGGACAACCTGCTCTTTGGACACCAACCGGGAGCTGACAGCAGTTATACTGGCTCCTGTGTCTCTTAGAGCCTCCACCCTATGGCCATTGATGGTCACCCACTGCCTGTACTTTTTAGTGTTATCAGGCAGTGCAGGCTTAGGGACCATCTCAAAGTCTCCTAATGAGACAAGGGTCAACTCTACGGGATCCCACCCACCTTGGGCACCCATCTCCTCCCCTCCCAGGGCTACACTAGCAAGCTGGCGGGGTGGTGCACGGGGTGGTGCACTAGTATCCCTCTGAGGACACTGGGGATCATAGTATCTGTGGCCCAGTTGACCGCACTTATAACAAGTAAGGGGCCCCCTCTGAACAGGCCTACCTGTCGGGGGCACTGGCTTCTTCTCTTGGGGAGGCTGGGACACCACTGCTTGGTTCCCTTGGGAATTACTTTGGGGCCCTCTTTGGAACTCCCTCGGTTTACCCTTGTCCCCCCCACTTCTCTGCTGGGGACCCTGCCCACCTTTGGCGAAGTCTCCCACTGGACCCTTGCGAACCCGGGTGCTCACCCAGCGGTCCGCCTCCTCAGAAAGCTTCCTAGGGTTAGTCAGCTTGCAATGAATCAGGTGCTGGCGTAGCTCAGGAAAACAGTTACTAGATAAATGCTCCCATGCAATTAAATCATAAAGCTGCTCAAAAGTTTCTACTTTGCTACCTTTGACCCAGCGTTCCATTACTCTGCAAAAAAAAGACACATATTCAACCCACGTGGTACCCTCTAGCTTCTTGCAGGTCCTAAACCTCTGCCTATACATCTCAGGGGTCAAACCATAGCGGGTCATCAAAGCTTCCTTCATGTGGCCATAAACCATTCGACTTTCTGGGGGCAGGTCCAACAAGGTATCCCTCCCCTCACTCACAAAGCGTCCCCACAACCCCGCTCCCCAATCCTTCTCAGGGACCCGGTGGGACACCATGGCTAATTCATAAGCGGCAAACCATTGCCCAATATCTTCACTTTTGTGGAAATCCTTAATAACCTCCTTGGGTATATACACTCTATTCTCAGTATGCACTACAGGTATGCTGCCACCAGAGGGGAGATCTCTACACTCTTTGCTTTAATCTCCAACTCCCTCAATATTCTCTCATGCTCAAGTTTCATTTTCATAATCTCAAATTCTAACTTCTTGTTCTCTAGGTCCCTGTGACCATCCATTTTAAGCTTAGCCATCTCCATATTATGCCGCCTATCTCTCTCCCTGTCCTCCATCTCTTCTGGGGACAGACCCCTGGCGGACACACTAGTGCCCGGGCTGGAAATTGCTTTATCTCCCACCAAATCTACTACCTCACCCTGCTGCTCTCCTGCATTCTCTTCCCCCTCCATAGGCTCTCCCCTTCTTGGGGGCATCCCTGGCTTCTAGCCAGGCCTTCAGCGCCTTGTAATACTCCTCCCTTTTAGTGAGACCTGTGATAGGGACTGTGAAGCGTTTGCAAAAATATTTGAGCTGCTTGGCATTGTAGGTTTCTAATTTCTCTTCTTCCCAGGAGAGATCCTCCGAGGCATTGGATCTGGGCTTGCCCATTGTAGCAATAACTGGCAATATTAATCAAAAATAGAATCAGAAAAAACATCAAAACGTATGTGGTTGCGTTATGGTCTGCACTCACTAGTAGTGTACACTAGAATTACTGTATGCGATCATAAATGCAAGTCCAGATCCTCACTGCTGACCACCAATGTTAGAAATGGGGGTCTCTAGTTGGCAATGGCTGGCCACTGTCCAAGTAGGGACCCTTCTTCCTAAGTCAGAGTAAGAGGGCTACACCCTTTGATAACCCCTGCTCAACCCTGTGGTAACGTAGCACGAGCAGCTAGGCTTATCTCGGAGTCAGTGTGTGAAGCATTTATGACCATACACAGTAACACAGTGAGAAACACTACAAAGGGACACCACACAAGTAGTTATAAAAAATAAGTATCTTTATATATAGACTTAACACAAGACCAATAACGATAAAAAGCCACAATACTGTAAAATAGGATTACTCTTGAAATGCTGCAAAAATAGTTCTAAGTGTGCCAAGAGGAGTTCAGTTCAAAGCAGTGGTCTCTGCGACCCTTTTACTTACAAAGTACCTGGATTTTGTAGCAAAACCAACAAATTGTCGCAAAGAAGCTGTAGCGATGATTTTCTGCACGCGAGGCCGGCGATGCGATAAATCCTTGCCGCGAGGGAGGATGATGCGCCGATCTACTGATGCGTGCGGAGACGATGCGACAAACTTCTGCACGCTAGGCCGTTGATGCGATGACTCCTTGCCGCGAGGGAGGAGGCGATGCGACGATCCTGTTGCATGTGCGATCACGTTGCGATGCGAAGAAATGGCGCTCCGCGAGGGAGCGACGATCCTAATGCGATGAAAATGGCAGACCCCCGGCGTCCGCGCTGCGATGTCGTGAAGCGATGATCTCGGTGCGATGATCTTTGGAGTTAGCGAGCACTTGGCGGCCCGCAACCGTGCAATGAGTCGATTTTTGGTTGCGAGCACTCAGCGGCAGCAACGCGAAGATTTTCCGGGCGCTTTCGGCTGCGGCGGCTCGCAAACGTGCGTTAGCGACGATTTCAGCACTCTCTTCTCTGTAGTAGAACTAGAGGCCCTGGAACTCACAGGAGCCTCACCTGCAGATAGAATTCCTCACTGGGAGGAATCAGGAGGCTGGTGGTGAAGTCTGATGTGCCTGAGACTTCAACAGGAGGCTAGCTCTCTCCTAGCCCTTGGGTGATTGCTTTAGCAAGATTAATAAAAGTTCTCTCAAAGTCCTTTTCCCTCTTCTTCCAGGTCCAATGGTAACCACTGCAGGCCAATGCAAGAAACAGCACACAAGCACAAGGATAGTCACCTCCTGCAGATTCCTTCAGTTACACGGACAGAGGTTCGTCTTGATGTCCAGGAGCAATACAAATTGTAGGGGTTTCAGCACAGATATTTATACCCCAAAAGTCTTTGTTCTCAAAAGCTACAAGTCACTGAGCCTAGCCAGAACCAGTTCTGTTCAGTCCTGGAGCACTTTGTTTACCAGGCTGCATCCTTCCTTTCAGGAAGAGGGGGTCTGCTATCAGACGCACAGTAGGAGGTGGAGCCATCATTCACCTTGCCAGGCACAGCCCTATTCAAGTCAAGGAGCTACCCTCCCCATACTCCAAATGCAGATCTCTCTATTCAACCCAGGTCTGACTCAGCCTGCCCTGTCCCTCCAAAACCAGACAGCCAATACACATAACAGCAGAGCACACTGGATGGCTTAGGCAAGAAAATACCTACTTTCTAAAAGTGGTATTTTCAAACACAGAATATAAAAATAAACTCCATTACAAGATGTATTTTAATATTCTGAGCTCAGGCATACTAAATTCGTTTTTCTACCATGTTCCTGGGGTCAGCTTGGACTATAGAATGTAATAGTCAAACTGCCCATTCTGGCCTATGGGTAACAGGTAGCCTTACAGTAGTGAAAAACGAAATTGGGTGTAATTCACTACCAGGACATGCTTCACACACCAAGGCATGTCCTACCTTACACATACAATGCACCCTACCATAGGGGGGACTTACATGATGCCAAGGGAAGGTTCAGGGGCTGGGAAGTGGGTGCACTTCACAGCCAAGATGGCAGTTCTAGACTGCAATTTCATTCACAAAGTTGTGACACGAGACTTGCGTGTCACAGAGGAGTTGCACAGCTCACTGCACATTTGAATCCAATTTAGACTCGTACTCAGTAGTAAACTCGGGTTCATCCAATTTTTATTCAATGTTCTATTCATGTTAATCCGTCACGTCACAGAAATAAAGTTCCAAATTTTCACGCATACTAATTGCTCTCGAATTGCCCATCCGGGCCTATTCATAGGCACGTGTAGAAACTTCATTCCTCCGTTATTTTATATCACCCAATGCATTTCGGTCTTGTTGACCTTCCTCAGGGGTATCTAAAATTATTAAAAAGATTATTAAAAAATACATTCATCAACCCCATATCATGCAATGAGTTCTAGACTGCACACAGACTCTGCAGCGGCAGGTCTGAGACACACTTTACAAGCTGCTTCTGTGGGTGGCGCAAACCAGCGCTGCAGGCCCACCAGCAGCATTTGGTTTACCAGCCCTGGGCACACACAGGCCACGCTACTAGGGACTAACAGGTAAACCAAATAAGCCAATCATGGATATACCAATTCACATGTCATATTTACACAGGGAGCATTCGCGCTGTGGCACTGAAGGGCAGTGGCACAGCGCCCAGAGAATCTAACACCAGCAAAAACAGAGGAGACAACAGCGAAAAAAGGAAGGGAGACCCACGCCAATGGTGCCAGGTCTAACAGGGGGTATTTGTGCACTGTACTGCAGTATTTGTATGGCGTGTTCCTACCTCTAACAAGGCCTGAGTGCACCTGGAGATAAGGGAGATATTTGTGCACTGTACTGCAGTATTTGTATGGCGTGTTCCTACCTCTAACAAGGCCTGAGAGTGCACCTGGAGATAAGGGGGATATTTGTGCACTGTACTGCAGTATTTGTATGGCGTGTTCCTACCTCTAACAAGGCCTGAGTGCACCTGGTGATGATAAGGGGGGTATTTGTGCACTGTACTGCAGTATTTGTATGGCGTGTTCCTACCTCTAACAAGGCCTGAAAGTGCACCTAGAGATGATAAGGGGGGTATTTGTGCACTGTACTGCAGTATTTGTATTGCGTGTTCCTACCTCTAACAAGGCCTGTGTGCACCTGGAGATGATAAGGGGGTATTTGTGCACTGTACTGCAGTATTTGTATGGCGTGTTCCTACTTCTAACAAGGCCTGAGAGTGCACCTGGAGATAAGGGAGATATTTGTGCACTGTACTGCAGTATTTGTATGGCGTGTTCCTACCTCTAACAAGGCCTGAGAGTGCACCTGGAGATGATAAGGGGGTATTTGTGCACTGTACTGCAGTATTTGTATGGCGTGTTCCTACCAATAACAAGGCCTGAGAGTGCACCTGGAGATAAGGGAGATATTTGTGCACTGTACTGCAGTATTTGTATGGCGTGTTCCTACCTCTAACAAGGCCTGAGTGCCCCTGGAGATGATAAGGGGGTAATTGTGAACTGTATTGCAGTATTTGTATGGCGTGTTCCTACCTCTAACAAGGCCTGAGAGTGCACCTGGAGATGATAAGGGGGTAATTGTGAACTGTATTGCAGTATTTGTATGGCGTGTTCCTACCTCTAACAAGGCCTGAGAGTGCACCTGGAGATGATAAGGGGGTATTTGTGCACTGTACTGCAGTATTTGGCGTGTTCCTACCTCTAACAAGGCCTGAGAGTGCACCTGGAGATAAGGGGGTATTTGTGCACTGTACTGCAGTATTTGTATGGCGTGTTCCTACCTCTAACAAGGCCTGTGTGCACCTGGTGATGATAAGGGGGATATTTGTGCACTGTACTGCAGTATTTGTATGGCGTGTTCCTACCTCTAACAAGGCCTGAGAGTGCACCTGGAGATAAGGGGGTATTTGTGCACTGTACTGCAGTATTTGTATGGCGTGTTCCTACCTCTAACAAGGCCTGAGTGGATCTGGAGATAAGGGGGTATTTGTGCACTGTACTGCAGTATTTGTATGGCGTGTTCCTACCTCTAACAAGGCCTGAGTGGATCTGGAGATAAGGGGGGTATTTGTGCACTGTACTGCAGTATTTGGCGTGTTCCTACCTCTAACAAGGCCTGAGAGTGCACCTGGAGATAAGGGGGGTATTTGTGCACTGTACTGCAGTATTTGTATGGCGTGTTCCTACCTCTAACAAGGCCTGTGTGCACCTGGTGATGATAAGGGGGATATTTGTGCACTGTACTGCAGTATTTGTATGGCGTGTTCCTACCTCTAACAAGGCCTGAGAGTGCACCTGGAGATAAGGGGGGTATTTGTGCACTGTACTGCAGTATTTGTATGGCGTGTTCCTACCTCTAACAAGGCCCGAGTGGATCTGGAGATAAGGGGGGTATTTGTGCACTGTACTGCAGTATTTGTATGGCGTGTTCCTACCTCTAACAAGGCCTGAGTGGATCTGGAGATAAGGGGGGTATTTGTGCACTGTACTGCAGTATTTGTATGGCGTGTTCCTACCTCTAACAAGGCCTGAGTGCACCTGGTGATGATAAGGGGGTATTTGTGCACTGTACTGCAGTATTTGTATGGCGTGTTCCTACCTCTAACAAGGCCTGAGTGCACCTGGAGATAAGGGGGATATTTGTGCACTGTACTGCAGTATTTGTATGGCGTGTTCCTACCTCTAACAAGGCCTGAGAGTGCACCTGGAGATGATAAGGGAGGTATTTGTGCACTGTACTGCAGTATTTGTATGGCGTGTTCCTACCTCTAACAAGGCCTGAGAGTGCACCTGGTGATGATAAGGGGGATATTTGTGCACTGTACTGCAGTATTTGTATGGCATGTTCCTACCTCTAACAAGGCCTGAGTGCACCTGGAGATGATAAGGGGGGTATTTGTGCACTGTTGGAGATGATAAGGTGGTATTTGTGCACTGTACTGCAGTATTTGTATGGCGTGTTCCTACCTCTAACAAGACCCGAGATGAGAATCGCTATTGTTTCCGCACATGTGGAGTTCTGTATCACAACATTAACGCCCTCTGCCTTCCCACGTTGGGGCAGAGCGGTGTGCCTTCACCTGCCTGAAAGGAAATGGTAGCCTGTTACCTGCCAGACAACCCTCTGTCCAGTCCATCTGTGAGAGCAGTACATGGCAGAAATGTACCGAGTGGCGCTACCAGAAGCGTTTTGACCCTCATTCCATAGACGTGTTTCTGTATTGGACTTCACCTGTTCCCTGGCTCCTGATATGCGCCATCTGTTTAACGTTTTCCTCGTCATGGAGGCTGGCCCTTTTACCTGACTATTGTTGCCTCCTATGAGGTTTGTCAAACAGCCTTTTCCTGCTTCTTAGATTCCTCTCTTCAGGGATGTGACGTTTATTAATGGAGCTCCCTTCGAGCCACTGTTTTAGGGTTTTGTTACTGAAGACCAGTTTCCACTAGAGCTGGAGGGGGTCATTATTCGTTCCAATCCATAAAATGGGAGCCTTCTTTAATGCTCCAGAGAATTCCGATGAATTGCTCTTTTAGGTGTAGAAGGCAAGTGTTTTGACAGAATCGGATATCAAGAGCTGTAAAACTGGGCTATGGAAAAATAATTATCCCATTCTTCTATGCGGGCTTCAGAAAAGTTGTGATATCGGGGATAACTGGCTGTCTTTAACCACGTTGATGGGTCATACAATGGCGATAAAGGGGAAATCGCTTCACTCTGCATTCACTGATTTTTAAAACCACATTCGATAATGTCGATCAAGGCAATTTGTGAATCCAAATTGACCAATTGGGCAATTTCATCGCCCTTGCCTGGAGGACCGCGTGGTTGGCAGGTTCTGTTGTGTCTTCCCCCCCATAACTCAGCTAACGCCCCTCTTATCTTGTGTTAATTTAAGAACTTTCCTTGTGGCAATTCATGATATTCTAAGAAATCCTCTAATAGGAGCAGCACACCATCTCTATGGCAGTCTCCAACCGTCAACACTCCCGCCTCCTCCCATCCCGGCAGCTGCCGTTGTGTAAGGGGGGGCCCCATCCCTACCTGTGGGAGTCCCGTAATGGGAAGTCTGGATGCATATAGCGGTCTATCTTTAGATCTTGCCGTACATCTATCCCAGCACGCGATCGCCACCGAGAGTAGCGTCCCCATATGTTTAATCTTCTGGCGACGTTTAAGCAACCTAGGGAACAGGGTAGTTTGTACAGCATTCGCCAGCAACGATAGTGTGTCAAGCCCTTTCCCAGCAAGCCACCGGGCCAGCCACTGGAGCTGTGCCGCCAAGTAATAAGCTTCAAAATCCGGGGCACCCAGCCCTCCCCCGTCAACGGCAGCTGCAGCGTCTGCAGGGATACTCTGTTACGCCCACCATCCCACACCAAATCCCTCAATAACACATCTAAGGTCTTGAACCAGCTCCTGGGGATCACAACCGGCAAATTAACAAAGTAGTATAACAGCCGTGGGAGCACCACCATTTTAGATAGTGCCACCCTGGCCATGACTGGTAGTTTGAGGGATCGCCAGAATGTAATATTCGCCCGCAATGCTCGGAGGGCGCTGCCAAGATTCCCATCAAGGAGGTCTGTCTGACGATGGTAATCTGTATCCCCAAGTACCTGAAGGAGGTCGACGCCCATTCCAGGTCTAGCGGAAAGTCGTGCGGTCTGGCAAGGTCTGAATTCAACGGGAACACATAAGTTTTCTTTTTATTGAGGCGTAGACCCGAGAGCTTGGCAAATTCCTCCAAAATCCGTAGCACAATCGGGATCCCATAAGATCCATTCCGCAGGTAAATCAATATATCGTCTGCGTATAAGGATATTATATGATGGGTCCCATCAAGAATCACCCCCAGCCTCTCGCGCTCCTGTCGGAATCGTTCCGCCAGTGGCTCCATAGCGAGAGCAAAGAGCAACGGGGACAGAGGACATCCCTGGCGGGTTCCTCTATAGATAGAGTATGGGGTAGAAACCGCAGTGCCCGTGCGCACTGGTGCTTTGGGGTCTGTGTATAGAAGACGGACCCATTGTGACCAGCCACCCCCCATGTGCATTTTCTCCATGACCGCCAATAAAAAGTCCCATCGCAGGGAATCAAAGGCATTTTCCAGGTCCACTGCTATTACCAAACCGTCTCAAGTTGTTGGACGTGGATCGGGAAGGGATAAACCCGTTCTGATCCGTATGGACCAGTCGCTGCATCTGAGGTAAAAGTCTAGTGGCCAACGCTTTACTAAGGATTTTAAAATCCACATTCAACATAGATAGGTGCCGAAATTCCGTCACGTCTGCTAAATCTTTTTTCGTCTTTGGTAAGGGTATCACCAAGGCTTCCCTGATCGAGGGCGGTAGCCGCTTTTCCTGCAGTGCGGTTGCATACACTTGTTCTAATTTTGGAGCCACCATGTCCACAAAAGTGTAGTAAAATTCAGTCGGGAGGCCGTCAGGCCCAGGTGTTTTCCCTCGCGCCATCTCTTTAATGGCTGTCCTAATTTCCCCAGCTTTGACCGGCAGCGCCAGTGATTCCTGAGCATCACGGTCTAGTCTCTGGAGCATCAAGTTTTGTAAGTAGTCTAATATGTCCTCTCCCCGCACTTCTCCCGGCTCCCCATAGAGGGTTTCATAATATATCCGGAACGAGTCGTTTGTCTCGCGGGGAACACAGTACCCGTCCGTCTACAGTACAAATACTAGGAATAGGGGCCCCTCTGCTTTCCGGTCTAATCAACCAGGCTAAGAGTCTCCCCGCCCTGCTCCCTTCCACATGCTGCCGCTCTTGCTACGCACGGTAGTCTAGTGAACGCACCCTGCCCCAAGTGGAGTTACAGAGGCTCTTCGCCTCTGCCAGTCGATCCTGCACATCAGCTCCTCCTGCAACCTCTCTATCTAACGCTAGAATCCGAGCTTCTTGGGACTCAAGTTCCCGGATAATCTCTCGCCTGGCCCCCACCATCTGCCCTAAACATTGCCCTCGGATTACCACTTTAAAGGCATCCCATTCTATCAGATGGAAACTAGCGGTCCCCTGATTTTCGGTAAAATAGGTGGTCATGGCTGCAGCGATGCATTGTTTAAAGCCTTCATCGTCTAGCAGGGTGGGGTCTAAGCGCCACAGTGGGATCGGGGCCCTTTCTGGGGTAGGGGAAAATCGTATTGGCAAGGGACTGTGATCTGAAAGGGATCTACTAAGGTATTCAGCCCCGGATAGCAGCGGGCCAGTCTGTCTGAGCAGAAGAACATATCTAATCTCGTATGTAGGTCGTATAGGGAGGAGTAATACGAATATTCTCTTTTACATGAATTGTGTAGTCTCCAAACATCAATCAATTCCCACCCCCTTATCCAGTTCCTAAGCCCCGTGGCCGTGGTGGCTGCCACTGTCCCTCGTAATGGGGGAGTAGATCTGTCCCAGCCTAAGTCACATACACAATTAAAATCCCCCCCCAAAATCAAATCCTCTTGTGCAACTCCTGCCATTGCTCCAGAAAGCCGTTCCAAAAAGGGAATCTGATCACGGTTCGGTGCATAAACACTTCCCAACGTTATATCCCTGCCCTGCAATGTACCCCTAACCACCACGAACCTCCCTTCCGTGTCTGAGTTTCCGGGAGACCTGAAAGGGGACCCCGGGCCTGATCCACACAAGCACTCCCCTTGCAAAGGCCGAATAAGTAGTTGCAAATAGTTGCCCTCGCCATCTACGCCGCAGCCTAGCCACTTCCACTTCTGTGAAATGAGTCTCCTGCAACAGCACCACATGGGCACCTCGTCGCTTTATATAATTTAGTATACTGTAGCGTTTAGAAGGAGAACCCATACCTCTAATATTCCAAGTTAGGAACTTGAATCCCTCAGCTTGACTAGCATTACTGGCCATCTTCCAATACAATCCCCCCCTCCCAGTAGCCCCCCCAGCGCACCAATCTGTGTACATAATGTGAACCTCCTGGCGTGTAACAACAAACCCAACAAAGCAACTCCCAGCCCCACGAGCGGACTGACAACGGTCATCTGCCCAAATCTGCAAACAAACTGCATAACACTAAATTTCAATAGTTCGGTAAGGCTCTAAGCCACGTGCGCCAGGACCTACACAGAAGGCCCAAAGCTGCAGAGCTAGGACCTAAGGGGAGCGTGGCCGTCACTACGGGCGCCTTACTAGAATACCTGTAAATACTCAACGTGCGCCAGCCTTAATAAACCGGCTAAGCCCTCACCCGGGGGCGTACCGTGCCATTTTCACCACCCTCTCCTGGATCCCCAGCAAATGAATTAAGCACAGGATCACAAGACATTAAGGGAGGGGGGGGGTGGAGGGGTGGAACGACAGCACAAGAGATGGGGATATTGGAGAATAAGTCAGAGAAAGACCTGAAACCTTCTCCCACAAGTTAAATGATATAGTCTGCTGTATTGGGAGTCACAACCGGTAGTTGAAGACTATCACAACGGGATGCATCAGAATCCGTGTCTGCCGTCCCTTTCTGCGAGTCTGCTCCGTCATCTGTTGATGACTGCCGCCCTTGCATCATTATCGCCACCGCCTGCAGTGCCTCTGATCTCTCCTTCGCTGTTCGTAATGGGCTCGGTTTCTTCGAGTTCCCCTGCCGGTGACGGTTCCGCAGGCGATTCCTGGGCTCCCTAGCCATCGGCCGAGCCGCCTTCGAGAGTGTCCCAGGTCGACCTTCCGTTTGGTAGGCTTCCAACCATTCCCAAGCTGCTTTAGGGTCCTCGCAAAAGTGTGTCCTCCCATCTAGCACTATTCGCAGTCGAGCTGGGAACATCAAAGAGTATTGGATTCCTTCATCACGCAAGGCTCGCTTAACTTCCAGAAAGGAGGTGCAGCGTCTCTGGACCTCCAAAGTATAATCAGGGAATAGGGACACTTTACTATTTTCGACCACATATGGACCGTTTGTGCGTGCCTTCTGCAATAACAGATCTCTGTCCCTGAAATGGAGCAGTCTGGCCACCACTGGGCGTGGGGGCTTCCCCGGGGCAGGCGGCCTGGCCGGGACGCGGTGCGCCCTTTCCAGGGTGTAGAACTGTGACAGGCCCTCCGGTGCAACCACCTCCCGGAGCCAGCCCTCCAGGTATTGGACTATATCGTCCCCCTCCACTCCCTCCGGCAGTCCCAGGACTCTTACATTGTACCTGCGATTTCGTCCCTCTGCGTCTTCGGCCCTCCGTTCGAGAACAGCCACCCGGCTGGACAATTCCCCCATCTGAGTAAACAAGGACTGATGTGTAGGGGTAATCACTGCCAGGGATGACTCGGTCTGCTTCACCCTGTCTGCCGATTTAGCGTGTTCCGTTCTCAGTAGACCCAGACCCACTGCTACTGTGCTGATATCCTGGTATAGAGTCGCCTTGGTATACGCAATGGCTGCCAAGATTTTGGCCAGTTGCTGGTGAACAGGGACCTCCGTGGGCTCGTCGTCCAACTCCTTGTGGGCCTGCTCTGACGTTGCATCTTCGTGGTCTGGGGGAGGCCCCATCTGTTTTCCTCTTGGTTTCCCCATTGTCGGTAGAGCAAATCGTCCAACCGAGGATCTGGTGCGTCTCTCTCTGGGCAGTCCGGGGGCTGCTGCCAGGATGTCAGCCACTCTGCACCCCAGCGCTGGGACACTGGGTTCTAATGGCTGGAGTGACGCATTCCGATGTTTCCCACTACACTGCCGGCGTTACCGCTGGGAAAAACGCCATCTGGTAATCCTCTCTCACTGTTCCTGGTATCTTGGGGCATGCAACACGAGGCTTCCGAACCAGTTCCTTTAAAAGTGTGCGACAAGCAGGAGGTAATAGTAATGGGGTGCACTACGCTTCGGTGTGGCTCTGCAGCGGTACCACCCTTACCTCATAGTCCAAGGAGACGACCATGTACTGTGGTCTGGTCCACAGGTCCTACCTAGCGTATCATGTGCAGCCTGCCTGCGTAGTTATTATTCGCTGCGTGTGCCCCTCTTTCAGCGTCTGTTATGCGTGTGCCAACCAGCTGCAAAGCAGTGCCTCCTAATCTTCAAGGTCTACAGAGGCGTGCAGCACCCGCCGCTGGCAGACCAAGCCCAGGCTGCCTCCACCTCTTGAATTCACGGGGCGCCAGCCGCTGCGAGTGTCCATCCGCTGCCACCAGGTACCACTCGTTCAAGCGTCAGTTCCAGCTGGAGCGCAACACATCACAGCCCCTCAGCGCCACCACGTCTCGCGGCCGTGCTCCAGCCTCCGGCTTATCAGTGCCGCTTTCCAGGTCCTGCTCCACTATTAGCAGGGTGCACCCACGTCGCATTCAGGTCTGGGACCGCTGCTATCTCTGTTTGTTTTTCAGGCAAAGCAGGCCTCCAAGTTCTATAAGTGTCCCGAGGACCCAGTTCGCAGCCCCTGCTTCATGGCCTCAGCCGCATCATACCTTAGGCGGGGGGGGAGGAGGGAAGACCCGATCGCTGTCACGGCCCCCTTAGGCAGCAGGCGATTCAAGCGATGACTTCGCGTCTCCCTCTCCGGCTCGGCCTCAGCGACGCTCCGGTGCTTTCGGGCTCCCACTGGGCCTCACTGCGTCACTGGCGTCTGTTCCACGACGGGGCACTCCGGGCTCGTTTCTGGTCGCAGAGCCGGCGGTCAGAGCAGCAAAGCCGCTCCGTCTCGCAGGGGCGCCGGTTCGTGCTTTCGTCGTCGCACGGCTCCGTCTTCAAATCTGTTCCCCCATCTCGCGCATCAGAGCACTGCAGGCCGCCATTCAGTTAAGGCCACGCTGTCCTTCTCCGCAGTCCTGCTTGTAACTGTTTCGCCGCTCTCGAGTCTCTCGGCGGTTCCACAAGACTCCGACACTGCCCAGCTGATCGGGCATACAACAGCACGCCCCCGGGCTCCGGTGGACACCACAATCAGCAGGATAAAAGATACGGCTGGCGCGGAACTCGCAGCTCACGCGTCCGCCATAGTTGGCTTCCAAGCCACGCCCCCCCCAAACGGGGTCTGTTTGTTAATCATAAAGTTAGCCAGAATAGCAGTTGTGTTACACACTGATATACCTAAAATAGGGGCAGCCATTTTGAGCGTTTTAAAATGTGCATGCATCGAACATGTATTTCGCAATCTTGCAATGGCACTCTTGTTGGGTGGCTTGGTGACGCTGCTTTTAATGTTGTCAGACACCACTGTGTTAGAAAAACAATAAGAATATCAAAATAAGCCCCATCGTGTCTGTAAAACCACATTTTTTAATATTATTTTAGTAGATTTGTTTCGCAACAAACATTACCATTTCCTAATCTCGCGACTGCTCCTTGTCAGGGTATTCCTACTTTATCAAAGAGATGCTACATATTACATGTGCTGGCTGTGTTCTTTCCTGGCTCACTTTCTCCTGATATTTATTGAGTAAGTTAACAACCGCTTCGGCAAGGTCTAAGGATAGGCCTAAATTTGCTCACCACGTTCTATGACCTGAAGACTGAACGCAGATCTCCGCTGAGAAGGGATGAGTGCCTGGCTCTTTTCTTCCTGCAACAGTATTATCAAACTGAGTCCACCCTTTCGAGCTACTGCCTGCAATCTCTCATTATAGAGCGGGAACTGGAAGCAGAGAGCTGGCACGTGTACAGTGCGTCAAGCATAACTCGCGCACGCGCGCTGCACAACGTGCCGGGGCCGGTCCTCCGCTTCCTGCCTACAGCTTCTACCTTCCCCCTTTCACCACTTGTCCCAGGGTGAGGGTTACATGCCATGCTATACAAGGCTTCAGCCTGAAGCCTCCAGGGATAATGCCATCTAGGGTTGTAGCATTGTGGCCTTTGGTTTACATGGTGATGACCTCATATACCGCAGGGCTTTAAGCTAGTCAGCCCGGCAAATGTTGGTTCAGTGCATTAAAGGACAGCTAGAAAAAATTAGTGCACACAAGCAGTCTGCTTTATTGGCATTGTTTTCTTTTAATTGGATGTTTTAAAAGTTTTTATTCTTTTTTGGAGTTTTATGTAGCCCAAATTTGACCCCAAGGTATCGGAGCGCTTTACATGAGCACCAGTTACGTTACAGACAGACACATTTGTTTTGTTAGGCGTGGGGAGATTAAGTGATTTGCCCAGAATCGCAGGATGTTGAGCGTCCCTGCTGAGACTCTGACCCGGTTTGAGGTCGACTGCTCTAACAGTTAGGCCACATCCTATTTTTTAATTGCAAAAACGAGACTGAAGCCCTGATGGCCACATGGCGAGTCAAAACTGGGTTCCATTAGGTAACTTTCATTCAGTTCTCTGTAAGTTGGATGCTTGACTTCTACTATTTATAAGTACAGCTCGCTGTTAGCGTGAGTAGAGTGTGCTTTGAGCTGTACCACGAGTAGAGTGTGCTTTGAGCTGTACCACGAGTAGAGTGTGCTTTATTAGACTATATAAATAAATCTGCTGAGAGCTAACTAAGCAGGAATGTCTGGTTCGCATTCAGACCCACTAAACTCGAGGACAAGTGAACCGTTTGGATCTCTTATTTGGGGTTCGAGTGCTTTGCATTTTCCCGCTTTCCACTTGGAATTCCTTGCATTCATTAACAAACTATCATGAGGGTTATTTTCAACATTTATTGGTCTGGTTCTGTTTGGGTGATGTGTTAATGCTCCTCAGACTTTTCTGCTTCAAGATATCTTTCAAAGGACGAGAAAGCAAAAGTGTCCACCTTGGTAATGTTTTACTAATCTGCACTCTCTTCCCACAAGTTCCTTACCTGCTTCCCTTTAACCTCTTTCTCAGGATAGCAGGAACATTTTCAGCAATTTATCTGATTATATCTATATTTTATGTTCAACTCTGCCTTCTATTTCCCCTGCTCTTTATAGAGCAGGGACCATAATTGACCCACTACAACATTTTCAGAGACCACACATTTTTTATTTATTTAAATTTATAAAGTGCCTGAATCACCCCTGCAGGGGTATCTTCGCGCTATGGGAAGCAAGACAGAAAGGCAAAAAACCAGAGAGAATTAGTTAGAGAAGAGCTCAGTTTTCAGAAGTTTCCTAAAAGAAAGATAATCTGAGCATTTCCGAAGGTGGAAAGGAAGTTGATTTCAATAGTAGAGGGCTAAATAGGAGAAGGTTTTACCACCTGTACGAGCTTTCCTAAAATGGGGAATCACGAGCAGGGATTTCTGTCCTGATCGTAGAGATCTGTTTGGCTGGTAGGGAATGAGTTTTTCAATTAAGTAGCCAGGTCCTCTACCATTCATAGCTTTATGTACAATACAACAGATCTTGAACTTGACTCTCTTACGTATCTGGAGCCAATGCAGTTGTCGCAAAAGGGGGAAAGAAGCAGTTCTGGCTGGCAAGTTCTGAACAAGTCGAGCAACTGTATTCTGTACCACCTGAAGTCTGTTTAATGAGGAATCACCTGCTGCAACCAGGAGAGCATTACAATAGTCCAAGCGACTGATCATTAGCGCCTGAACAAGCGTTTTTCGCACACAGAGGGGAAGAAAAGGAAAAACTCTGCACAGAGTTATCCCACCCCAGTAGGGAATGTCAGAAACAGATGTCTGTGATAGATCCAACGAGGTGTGCCTTTGGTGCTTGGGTTTGTCGTACCACTGAATCGGTGACCTCACAGCAAGTCAAAACCTTTTGTGAGGCAATCCTTTGAATCTTTGACAAGCTTCCAGTTCCCACTGGCATTCGTACGGGCCCTAAGGATGCTCAGGGTCCTCCAGTCTGATTACCCTGATTACCACTGGTGGGTTCGGCCTCTGTGCCATCTAGCCTCTTTAAAACCCACTTCAGGTGATATACCAGTGTCTGGTTTAGCGCGGATATCCATGCCAGTCCCTCGCTAATCAACGCTGGAGCGGGACCTCCAACCCATCATTCTGTCAGATTCTGAGCTGGCTTCGGCTCAACAGCCTCAGTGTCCAGATCTTGACATGCCACAGCCTGTATTGAACCGATTGGACTCGGATAGAAGCCCACTACCATATGGTCTTGCACATACATTGTCCCAGCTTTTTGGCTTGGATTCTGATCAGAACCAGCCATATGGGGATGACAATGGAGGGGACAGGGAAGATCTTGCCCCTCCTTACGATGTTTATGACTGTTACATGGAATAGCAGGAGGCCAGTGGATTGGACACCTCACCTGACATTGGTTTAGTTAACTCCCTCCCTCCCCACCAATCCCCTGGTCCTGAAACCGAGGCAAGTACTTCCTTCACCACAGTAATTGGAAGGGCTGCTGAGGTCCTTGACCTTAGTTTCCTGAATTTGGAAGTGTATACAAACGTCCTCAAAGAGGTCCTTCTCCCTGGCCAGGCACTGATCGAAACCTCTTAAATTTTAATGAAGCCCTTACTGACATGCTATTAGGCACTTGGGCTAACCCATGCTGTGTCCTCCCCCAGTCACCTGTTGCCATAGACCTGCTCCAAACGACCTAGATTTTTTGACCCAGCACTGGAGAGATTTGTGGTGCAGGTGTCGACCAGTAAAGTGAATCCTACTGATTTTACAACCACTCCTCTGACAGGAAAGCGAAAGGAGTGGGTACTTCTGGCAAATATGTTCTTCTCGACCAATCTTGCCCTGAATTCGGAGTCTCTTAATGTTAGCTGCCTACTGAGGCGTTATACACTCGCACTTTGGGACATGGTGGGTGAGATCTTCTCTGTGGTCCTAGAAGACTTATGACACTCAGTGGCCCAAACTATTTAAGCCTGAATGCAGCCAAATTCATTATCTGCTCCAGCCTGGGCACCACAGATTGTCTAGACAGGGCTATGGGAAGTAGTGTGGTGCTTCAGCACCACGCATGGATGAGGTCCACAGCTTTTTCGAGTGTATCCATGCATCTTTAATGAACATGACTTTCAATCACTCCCACCTGTTTGGCGAGAAGTAGGAGTCAGATCTGGAATGTTTTAAGGAGAGCCGAGTCACATCACATTTTCTTTGCATCTCTGCTCTGGCGCAGAAATCTGCACAACAATTTTGTACTTTTAGTAGATATGCCAGGGGCCTGGAGTTTCAACAGCATAAGCCCTCACCACCCACACAACATGCTTCCCGGCTCTTTCAAGGTCGGGCTGTAGATCCAACAGACAACGATCTGACCATCAGGGACTGCGTTCCTTCCAATATTCTGCCTCTCAGAAAACACCTGCAAAACCTCTTTAGTGCGGCCTTAGTGGGCACAGAGCCATCCGGCGGGAGGCAGGATCAGCCACTTCCTGGAGGGGTGACAAAACATCGTATTCAACAAATGGGTCCTGCAGATTGTCCAACTGGGTTACTCCCTGCCATTCCTTTTTGGCCCATCACACTTGCCACCTATAGCAGAGTGCCTGTCTGAGGACCGTCTCTCTGTCTTACGGCGGGAAAGTCCAGGCTTATTTGGCCAAAGAAGCCATAGAGAGAGTGTACCAGCCTCAGAAGTGGGGACTGGGTGTTATTTCCCCTACTTCCTTGCACTGTAAAAAGATGGAATGTTCTGCCCTATTCTGGAACGTCACCCTAACAATGCCTTCCTGTGCTAAATAAAATTCAACATGCTCACCCTGGCCGGGGTTCTAGCTGCCCCAGATCCGGAGACTGGATGGTGGTATTGGACATGCAGGAGGCGTATTTTCCCATATCCGTCCTTGGGGCCCATAGACTCTACCTGCGGGCCAAGGTGGGCCACAAGCACTTTTTATTTTGCCGTTCTCCATTTCTGCCTCACCAGTGCCCCATGGGTTTTCACAAAGGTGATGGCGATGGTCTCTGCACCTCTTGGAGGTCGGGATGTCCGTCTTCTTCTACTTCAACGACTGGGTGTTGAAGGCAGGCTTGCCAGAGTCAGCCGCGGACCACCTCAAGACGACAGTGAACCTCCTGACATCATTGGGGTTCTCAGTCAAACTGCCAAAGTCACACCTGACTCCTTCGCTGGGACTCCCCTTTATCAGAGCCATCCTGGATATGGTGCACTTTCAAGCCTTTCCTCCCAACCAGTAAGCTCAGGACCAGGGCCGGACTGGCAACCGAAACCGGCCCTGGCAAACTGCTCGGCCGGCCCCCCCTGGGGTGAGGGGGGCTGCAGCCAAGCAGTTTGCGAGCGCAAGTTTCGGCCGATTTTGTTACAGGGGGCCGATATTGCCGACCCCCGGTAACAAAAACGGCCTCCCAGGTGCCCAAAACCGGCCCCCACCCTAGCGGCCCACCGGGGAAACGACCGGTGCCCGCTACGGCCAGTCCGGCCCTGCTCAGGACATTCGAACAATAATCCCAATGTTTCAATCTCTGTCCTTGAGTTCAGTGAGGTTGGCTCTGAGGCTTCTTTGTCTACTAGCCTTCTGCATCTTGGGAAACATGTTGGATTCCATTCAGGTGTCGGAGGAGACTGCATAAGATCTACATTGGTGGCTGCTCAACTGCAATTAGACCAGCAGCAGACCCCTCTCCCTGCCCCACCAAGAATTGACGGTGGTGACGGATGCATCATTACTGGGTTGGGGTGTCATCTGGGCGTGGTGGCCGCCTCCACATCAATTTCCTGGAGTTGTGGGTTATTAGCTTATTGTATAAAGCCTTCCAGTCAACCAAAGGGAAGCTAGTGTAGGTTCTCATTGACAACACCACCACCATGTGATATTGCAACAAGTAGAGCGGGGTGAGGGGTCCCGATTCCTGTGCCAGGAGCCCCTGTGCTTCTGGAGCTGGCTGGATTATGAGGGGATCTCCCTGGTGGTGCATCACCAGGGCACATGAACTAAGTTGATGACACCTAGTCAATCACAAATAGTGATTGCATCTAGAGGTGGTACAGGGCACATTCCAACTGTGGGGAGAACCCTGGCTAGATCTGTTCTCCATTGATAAGAACATGCAATCTAAATAATTTTACACTCTGCAGTTCCCCAGAAATCTCTCTCTGGGAGATGCATTCCACACAGAGTGGAGCACAGGACTCCTGTATGCTTTCCTGCCGCTACTTCTCCAGCCTTGAGTTCGGAAGATCAGGACGACTGTACCCAAGTCATCCTAGTGGCACCGGATTGGGCCAGAAGAGTGTAGTAGCTGGAACTTCTGAACCTGAGCATCTGTCCTCTGATCAGGCTTTCGCTGCTGGAGTACCTCCTGTTGCAGCAGTATGGAAGGGTCTTGCAGCCGAGAATGTACAATCTGCACCTCCATGTGCAGAGAGTGAGTAGCAGCAGTGGATTTCTTTTGATCTCCCACTCAAGATCGTTTATGGGGGCGTGGCCGGACGAGCCAACATGGCGGACGCATTCTAGAAGCGCTCCGGCCCACCGTGATTAACATCCTGGGAAATCCTCACTAATTCCCCCCATTGATGGTCCAGGTCAATCCCACAAACACCGGGGAGACCTGTGGCGGGACCTGGGTTGTTGCCGGAGTGGCGGCCCCTTACAAGCACTCTGAACGGCGAGGGGCGCTCCCGGGTGGATCAGCTCGTACCTGACTGGTGTGGCTGCGTCCAGCTATTGCGGAGGCCCTGGTGGCGGAAAGATGGTGGAGGCCCTGTTTCGTCGGCTGACCCACAGCATGGTGGGATTGTGCTGCTCCGGGGCTGGTGGGCATTCCGGCCGGCCCTGTGCCGCTGGTGAAGGCGGAGCGTCCCCACTGCGGCTTGTGGCTGGGGCGCCGATGGTCCAGACCGCTACCCGGGGACTGTTTTCCCGGCTGTGGGGCCGAGCGGTGTCCACGGACCCCAGGGGCATCAGAGTATTCCAGTCAGGGAGACTTGGTGTCTCATCTCCAGTGATCGGCCGGGTAGAGGAGCTGGCGCCCAGCTACTTGTGCCACAGGCGGCCTGCAGCAACATTGGAGGTGCAGTGAGCTGGGGGTTGCCTACCTAGTTTATTGGAATATCTTAAAAGACTCGGAGGTGTTTGTTGAATCGGGGGTGGCCCCGCGGCCAGAGTGTGTGCGGCCACTGACGGCTGCCTGTAACGGCGACAGGATTACCTCCTAGCGGCGGGCCATGCTTGGTGGTGGACTGATCCTCTTGGGCCCATAGGGGCCTTACTACTGCTGACGTGACACTACATATACATTCTTTTCACCCATACGGGGGACCCTTTCCCGCCGACACTATATTTTCTTTCCATTATCGTATGTCCACAGGGTCGCCTCTGCCATTATTCTTCCGCGGGGTCTCTCTGACCATTCCCCGATGACACTCAAACTGCATAATGGACCCCAGCGATCCCGATGCCGTATGTCACCCTGGCACCTGAGGGACCCTGAGTATGTGACAACCCTCCATCAAGCTGTCACAAATTACTTCGCACCTAACACAGACTCAGCGTCTTCGGAAATAATTCTATGGGAGGCCTTCAAACCCACCATATGCGGGGTTGATATCAGTTATCGTGCCGGGGCCAAACTGCGCCGCCTCGCACAGATAGTGGACCTGGAGTCTCGCCAGCGAGCTCTCGAAGACGAGATGCGGGTGGGAGGGGGAGATCGGGCCCGCCGTCAGCTCCTCTTCTTGCAACAACAAATGAATCAATTACTTACAAATGAAGCGCAGCAGGCGTGGCAGGCGACCCAACACAGAATCTACCAATGGGGTGACAAATCCAGCAAGACCATGCATCGCTTATGTCAGGCAACACAATCACAGACCCCAACACGGGGACTGCGGGCTGCTGATGGTACTCTGCACTAACCCCCAAGCGGTGGCTCAAGCATTTGCTGAGTACTACACTGACTTGTATAAGAAAAGGGAAACCATATTTTCAGACCTAATTAGAGAATTCCTACACGATATACCGCCCAAGCCAGTCTCAAATATCGTACGAGACCAAATGGAAGCCCCTATCACGATGGAAGAGCTCACCACCGCTCTCCATGCTATGCGCCCAGGTCGGGTCCCTGGTCCAAATGGGGTCCCGAGTGAATTTCGTAGTGGGTGCATCTCCCAGACGAGCCCCCACATGCTGAGGGCCGACAAGAAACCCTCGAACAAGGGATTCTCCCGCTTGATTGGCATCATTCCGAGATTGTGGTCTTTCTAAAACCAGGGCGTCCCCCTGACGACCCATCTTCATATCGCCCCATTTCTCTACTAAACCTAGAAGCCAAACTTCTGGGCAAAATCCTTGCAAATCGCCTCCTGCCACACATATCGGAACTCGTCCACCCCGACCAGTCCGACTTTATGCCACAACGGTCTACACGTCACAACATCCGGCGGGTACACAACACCCTTGCCATGGTACCAAGGCTTGGACGACCCGAGGCGGTTCTACTTGCAGACATCGATAAAGCATTCGATTCTCTAGATTCGAACTATTTATTTCTCTTATTACAAGCGTTAAACTTCGGGCCAAATTCCTAGCATACGTCCGCCTCCTATATACTGATCTTTCTGCCTCTGTGCGAGAGACTGGTGCTTTATCGGCCCCATTCCCCATCGGCAGGGGCACGCGACAGGGGTGTCCACTATCCCCACTCCTTTTTTCACTCGCACCCTTAGCAATATGGGTGCGGTGGGACCCCTTGGTCCGAGGTTTTAATTGGTCCCAAGAGGTGTCAGACAAGATTGCATTGTACGCAGATGACGTCCTTTTTTTTCTTACAGACACCCAGGGTTCTCTGGCCCGTGGATACTGCAGATCCTTAGAGTGTTTGGGGAAACATCGGGCCTCTACACGAATCCGGCCAAATCCATATTATTCCCGGCCTGCGGCGCTCCGGGACGGGACACATGGGCTTCGCAGTTGGCACTCACATCTGGCGGTTTTCAATACCTGGGTGTTTTCATATCACCCAACCAGTCGACGTCATGGATGCACACCATAAACCCCCTCATACCCAAGATTAAAGACTAGGTGCGGGCTTGGTCCCCCCTGCCCCTATCCCTCTACGGTAGGTCCGCCATCTTCAAAATGGTGTAGCTGCCGAGGATTTTATACCATCTACAGAATTACCCCTATGGCATTCCCCAATCGTGGCTCACACAAATAAACGCAATCTTCACCAGCTTCCTATGGGGAGGCGGGGATACACGCGTCGTGCTGCGAACATGCACGCAATCCACCTACTGTGGCGGGATTGCAGCCGCTGATATATTCGCCTACTACTCCGCTTCCCACCTTCTCAACATCAACGATTGGTGGTATGATTCCCAAATAATCCTGCTTTCGCAGTTGAGAGAATCACGATGGAGGTCCTGCCATTGCTAGGCTTACTATATAGTTGCAGCCGCTTAAATCAATTACCTCCCGCCACCAAGGTAGTGATTCAGTTATGGAGACGAGCGGTCCGGCAGATGGGATGGGAGGGGCGGTTAACACAAACAACCCCATTATGGTCGAGGTCATACTTACGACAAGTGGGGACGTTATCCGGATTTCGCACATGGGATCTTATTGGCATCTCCACATTAGGTGATGTAATGAAGGGAACAGTCCTTAAATCCTTCCAGCAAATGCAGGAGGAATTTCACCTTCACCGTGACCAGTTGTACAAATATTTGCAAATGAGGCACGCCCTGACCCCATACATAGCAACACTTACGGACCTCCAAGAATTCCATTCACTGGAAGGGCGACTATTATTGGGAGATATAGGCACACACAAGATCGGGCAAATATATCAAACCATCGTAACACACAACAATACAACAATAGATTCACTTCAACAAAAATGGGAAAGTGATATACCAAACCTCTCCGACGATGATTGGACGGAGGCACTTGCGTGTCCTTGCGGTGCCGCAATAGCATCTCGCTACCGCCTAATCAAATTCAAATTCCTCCATCGAGCCTACTTCACCAGATACCGCCTTTGGCGCATGGGTGCAATCTCGTTGCCGATATGTCCCAGGTGTAACCAGCAACCGGGTACTTTCCTACATACTATATGGCGCTACAGCATCCTCCAACCTTTCTGGTACAAAATCCTGACTTGTCTTGCAGAAGTACCAGCCTGGCATATCCCGGTCGATCCCAAATTAGTGCTACTCCACAGCACAGATGAAATAGGCGGTAATAGGTACAAACAACATCTTCTATTCCTAGGGTTTATGCTGGCCAAGCGGGATATTGTCCAGCATTGGAAGAGTACCACCCCACCATCCTTGGGAAAGTGAAAAAAGGCCCTAGAATGGTGCATGGGCATGAAGTTGGCAGTGTTCCAGGCGCGAGGTTGCCCACAGAAGCATAGGAAAATATGGCAACGGTGGGCAAATTATAGAGGTATAAACCTGCCGGTGGTGGAATCACCAGAATCTCTTATAATGCAGATACAAATCTAAACATTGTCACACACAGAGAAGTTAGGACGTATAGATCGCTTATTTTAAAAGAAGTATAGAAATGGCAAAGTGCAAAGTTTTGAAAAACTGCCCTCACCCGCAAAAGTTTGTGGCATGCTTCATCATAGGGCTGCTACTGACACCTCTGCGCAGACCAACGCCTGAGGTGGAGCAATAGGGTGGGGAAGACAATACAAACATAAAGAAAAGGACAGGATCTAAAGAAAAAATGAGTGCAGACAATGAGTTAAAACTAACTAAGGGCTATTCCAATAATTTTATTAGCGGATTCCCTTGTTAGAGCTAAAAGGTATCTCCCTACCAAAGGATGGTGGTTAAACAAGTGAATTATGCACCATTCACCCCTCCATTCTGCAAACAAGTCAACATGTTTCAGCCGGATATCGTGTCTCTCCCGGCTTTCTTTAGAACTATTAGATCCCTAGTCTTATTCCTAATTGGATCGAGTTTACTGCGGAACCTGCTGGAACTGGTGCGGGAGTGAGGGCGACCCCCGGTAGTCACACATTCGTCAAGGTTGGTTCGCCTCTGGCTCTGTGTCCCTCCTGGCGCCGCGTAGGTTAACCCAGAGGAGGGCGAAGTAAGGATTTTTCCTCCTCCCCCTCTTTTTGTGTGAGGTTCAACAATCTAAACATCTCTCTATGCACTAAACCTAATTATTCAGTTAGACAAATGTGTAAATGGCTGGGCGGGAGGGAGTGGGGGTGCTAGATCTGTGCTGGTTTTTTCATGGTTTATTGTTCAATTTCTTTTTCTTTCCTTTTGATTATACTATACCTATTTGGTCCAGAATAATATTTGCCTTGTAATCTCATTCATGTATGGTCCCCTTGGGCCGCTATTGTACCAAATACAAAAATGTAATAAAATGTGTTTACAAATAAACAGATTGATGATATTGTCTTGACTGCCAGGTGCCCTTCAAGGAAATATGTATATGCAGGGTGCTGGGACAAGTTTGTGGCATGTTATGGAACCCGGCAGGTAGACATATTGCAGGCTAAACTGTTGGATTGGTTGGTTGCTTTGCTTTTGACCCAACAAGGCTTTCATGTCGGATCTTTCAGCCTTTTTTTTTAATTGTTTGCTGGCCCAACACTTCTTGTTCAAATCACTAGTTGTGATGCATTTCTAAAAGGTTTGCAGCGTGTTCCCGCCAACACCCTTTGTAGTGCTGCAGTAGTACTTAAATTTAGTCCTCACCTTTCCGATGTGTACCCCTTTCGAGCCAGTCCACAGTACCTGTTCATTTTAAAGAGAGTCTTCCTGGTGGCGATAACGTCTGCACACTGGGTGAGTGAACTTTCGGTCCAGCCTCCTGGTTGGACTTGGAAAGGTCATCACCAAACCTTTTGCCCCCTACCCCCTCCTGATTTCTTGAATCTGTTTTTGTTGGCTTTTAGGGCTCTGTGCCTTTTACCACTGTTAACCAGTGCTAAAGTAGGTGTGCTCACTACCTTAAACATGGTAACATTGGCTTACACCCAATTGGCACATATAATGTACTTGTAAATCTCTAATAAAGTGGTATTGCATGTACGCAGTGCCTGTACATTAAATGCTACTAATGGGCCTGCAGCACTGATTTTGCCACCCACTTAAGTAGCCCTTTAAACATGTCTCAGGCCTGCCATTGCAGCCTGTGTATGCAGTTTTAAACTGCCATTTCGACTTGGAAAAATAAACCTTCCTTTTTGATACTTATAAGTCACCCCTACAGTAGGCCCTCAACAGCCCATAGGGAATGGTGTAGTGCAGTGGTTCCCAAACTTTTCACTCCTGAGGACCCCCATTGAGTCACTACTGGCAGCCGGGGACCCCCAGGCAATTTGTATGATTTAAATGTCAAACATTAAAACTGTAATTCGAAGGGAAAAAAAACACACGTGTGCACATCAAACAAAGACTAGACTTAAATTACTAAAGATTTTAGTATTTTTATATTAAAATATTTGCAAAAATAGAAAAATCCTAATGGGAAGGTTGGTGCTGCATCTCGCGACTAACTTTTCATTGTTTGGTTTTATTTCACAGCCCGGGGCTCCTGCTCCTGCCAAGGCTGGACTGGAAACTTAAAGCTGCTCTGGCAAATGTTGTCAGACTAGTCCCCATACAGTGCACACCAAGTGCAGCGAGTGAGTCTGACCACTACAAAGGGGGCATTGGGGGCCTCTCCCCCAAGAAAATTTGGGGGGAAATGGTGCATTTTACAACACATTTGTCATTATATATTGAATTGAAATAATGACTTTACTATGCACCAGCATACAACAATCTCATCCCTCAGCCCAACGCTGTTCAACATCTACATGGCACCACTCGCCCATGTCGCCCGACTGCACGACCTCAACATCATCTCTTACGCCGATGACACCCAGCTGATTCTCTCCCTCAACAAAGACCCCCACACCGCCAAAACAAACCTCCACGAAGGAATGAAGGCCGTCGCCGAATGGATGAGGAACAGCCGACTGAAGCTGAACTCTGACAAGACGGAGGTCCTCATCCTCGGATCCACCCCTCGGCCTGGGACGACTCCTGGTGGCCGACCGCACTGGGAGCAGCCCCAATACCCACCGACCACGCACGCAACCTAGGAGTCATCCTCGACTCCACCCTCTCCATGACTAAGCAGGTCAACGCCGTCTCTTCCGCCTGCTTCAACACCCTCCGCATGCTCCGCAAGATCTACAAGTGGATCCCCACCGAAACGAGAAGAACGGTCACCCAGGCCCTCGTCAGCAGCAGGCTGGACTACGGAAACGCCCTCTACGCTGGAGCCTCTGCCAAACTCCTGAAACGGCTGCAACGCATCCAGAACGCCTCTGCACGCCTGATCCTCGACATCCCTCGCCGCAGCCACATCACCCCTCACCTGAGAAACCTGCACTGGCTCCCCGTCAACAAGAGGATAACCTTCAAGCTCCTCACCCACGCACACAAGGCACTGCACAACACCGGACCTGCGTACCTCAACAGACGACTCAGCCTCTACACCCCCGTCCGCCAGCTTCGCTCCGCCGACCTCGCCCTCGCCACAATACCCCGCATCCGAAGAGCGACCTCCGGCGGCAGATCCTTCTCTCACCTCGCCGCCAAAACCTGGAACACCCTCCCCATCCGCCTACGGCAGACCCAAGACCTGCTGACCTTCAGAAGACTCCTGAAGACCTGGCTCTTCGAGCAGTAGCAGCACCCCTCCCCCCCCTCAGCGCCTTGAGACCCTCACAGGTATGTAGTGCGCTCTACAAATGCTATGATTGATTGATTGATTGATTGATTGAATGAGTTGTAGATGATGGAGTGAGCTTTGGGGCAATCCATGATAAAGGGAGATACAATAATCTATATGTGACATGATGAGTGCCTGAACCACTGAACAACAAGACTCTGGAAGAAGCAAAGGAAGGGTCTTTCCAAACATCCAAAAGTAATAGAAACACGTAGATGTAACCGTGTTTATTTGTCTTTGAAAGACAAGGAGGCAACCAAAAACACCCCAATTTTTTCACATATAATATTTGAGGATGGAGCTTCACACACTTCAGAAGGCCAACAAGAGGGAAACAAAATCAAGGAGTTCTCCCAAAAAGGAGCAGTTCTGTCTTATGTCTTTTTCTTTCACATGGCTACTGTTATGTCTGTGCTCAGACTGGTAGGTGCCACTGTCTTTATGCTTCCCATGCAGCTGCCTTAACTCCTGATAAAGTAATTGGCCCCAGTAACATTGGTAGCGCACAGTATCTTGGAAGGATGTAATGGAGTTTTTATTCTACTTCTGGTGTATGCAGTCAGACACGAGTTCTGACTCCGCTCTGGCCCACCTCCCCCCGGCTCCTGAGATGGACTCCAATGTCACTGTTGTGCACTGGTGCATATTTTTGGATCTAAAGAGGTAGAGCTGTGTGGAGGCACAGCTGTGACGAGGGCATGCCCAATGGGGATAAGGAAATCTTCCTTTTTGTATTTTCATTGAACCCAAACTCAAAGCCCCTCCCCCACCACCAAACAAGTTAAGAGCTCACCCTAGATCATAGAATGATTATTGTCACAGGTCTGCCTTGAACAACCACAGTTGCCATTGTGATGTCTTCTTGCACCCAGCTGTCCTAGGTGCCACTTCTTGGAAAGCCAAACCATCACAGGTGCTTTTTACTTCAAGTCTGTCGTCAGTAGTCACTTTTTGCCTCCCCATGATTCCTTTAGATCAAAGGAGGGGCGTGCAGTCAGTGCACCCATTGGGGAGCAAAGCACGAGAATGTAGAGCACACTGGAGGGACACCAGGGTCTCAGTGCCTCATCTGGGCTGGGGTACAGCAGGTTATCATCTGTTCTTCACACACAGCTCCGCATGACGCTTCTCCTCTAGGCACACCCTGACTATGTGCCGGGGCCCTTCCTGACCTGTCTGTGAACTCCTTTTTCCTGGATACTGTCAAGACAGCTTTTCCTGGTTGGATAGAGAAATCCCAGGTTCCTGTTAGCAAACCTAGAAAAGGGTAATTGGCAGTCACTGACCCCCCCTACTCTGGAGCACACAAGTATTTCCAGGCCTGCATTGTTAAATGAACCCTTCCACTACTCAATGAGAAATCCTGGCACAATAACTGGGGATTCCTGCCCCATATGTGTACCAAATTTGCAGACAGATATTATGTATTTCACAGGTCCAGTTCTGGGACCGGTTTCAAGCTGTTTTTGACTTTTGCATAATCCAGCAGTTGGAAGGAGCGGGACACCTGGGAGCTCACTGAAAGGGGAGACCCAAAACTAAAGCACAAAAGAGAGAGAGGGAGAGGGTTCCTCACTCAGCTACCACTCAACCTTTTGGGGTAACATTTTGGGAAGAATGGAGAAAGAAGTCCCTATACTTATAATGAGCCATTTCTCTCAAATCCTTCACATCCTACAGTCTGGTATAGCTCAAAGGACTTTGGAGATCTTTTGAAGAAGCCATGCAATTCACATTGCTGCCTGCCAGGCTTTCTCTCTCCATCCTCCATCTTGTGTCCTATTCATATCCATGAGATATGAAATTGATTCCTGGTGTGAGATTTTAACAACTTTTTCCTAAGCATAGCTGTAATGCTGCCGCCATTTTCTGCTCATGATAACCATTCATCTAAGTTGTGCCTGTCTATGATGTGTTCCGTACTTGGTTCTATACTTAATATTTTAGGCAAGAAACTTTTGATTGGCTTGCTCAGCAACAAGAAATTACATTTATGTACCTGTCTGAAGGGTATTTGCATGGCTTCTCATGTCTTCAGAATCCTGCACCGAAGTAATGCCTTTATTTTCAGTTTTATCAAATGATCTCCATTGGAGCACTGTTCACAAAAACCTATACATTTGTGTTGTATCTCTGCTTCTGCAGCTTAAGCTCACTGGGTGGTGGGTATCACCTTGTTGCCAATTTCTGTGATTCACAGATAGATTTGTCTGTTGTTAATAAACAGTTTTAGATTTTCAATTGCTGTGTGAGCAGATTTTCTTTAACAGACCGGGCCTGTTTAGACAGGATCACTTCGGATCACAAGCAGAGAGCGGAGCTTAACCAGAGTCCACACAACATTCTCAGGCTCCAAAGGTGAGAGGAACAATTTTTCAAGGGGAACTTGGGTGAACAAAGGTCCGGCTTTCGACTCCGTGATTATGTCAGACAGCGCTTGTGCACATCGATAATTTATGTACGATAAAGCCTTATTGACTGTAAATTATGAAGACAAGTTGGAAAATTGTCTGGGCACATATTAGGGAGTCCCAGGATACTCTGAGTTCATCAAGCGCTATACATAGTGAAAAGTCCTGTGATACCCCATTTCATCCTGTAGATACCCTCCTGTGCTTGAGAGAATGGCCCAAACATTCCCTCCGGCTTTTGCGAAATTACCCTGGCAGCAGAGTAAGGGGCCTTCTCATCCTCCTTGTCCTTTGGTCCCCCGCCCATCTAGTGAACAGCAATCAGCAGTTTCTGTAAATTTGTGATAATCCAATTAAATTCTGAGAAGAATTACAAATTGTATTTGAATGTTCTATCCCTAATTGGGCTGATGTTGTGCCTGATTGTTCCAAGTGAAGTCAAAGATAGTTTTGGCAACGAGTAATTGGCCTCACCAGACTCCTGGTGGTTCAGCCACTTTTACTGCTATGAGAGAAGCACTGGTAAATTTTGTTAGGGACGTGTATCCAATCAAGAATGACTGGACCAAAATTAGCAGTTGTAAACCGAATAGGGGTGAAACTTCTACTGATTCTCTTGATTGTTTTAAAGATCTGTTTGAAGGTTATTCTGGCATTGCCTGGGCTGTGGAGAGGGCTCAAGAAGCTCAAGGTGTTGTCTTTGTTCAACGTTTGTTGACTAGAGTGCAACAACAGCTTTACACCAGATGTAGTGGATGGAAAACCAAGGGTATTGCTGCCTTAATCTCTGCTTCTAATCTCTGTGTTGCTGAACAAGAGAGGAAAAATGAGTCATTAAATCGAAATTGATGTCTTTACAAATATAATTGTTTCAACAAACTGACAAAGGGAGGAGCCGAGGTGGGGAATAGGGAGCCTGGTGGGGAAAAGGGAGCCAGGGAGCTGGGAGGTGAGGGCAGAGTCCGGTCAAGTGTCAAGGTGATTTAGCTTCACTCAGTAGTTCCTCATTTTTCAAATGTGGGCAGCTGGACATAAGAAACAAGATAGTCCTTCTTACCCCTTATCAACCACACCAACCTGAAGAGTCTGAATTTACCCACGCTTCCCAAAGCTTATATCCTACCTTTTAAGACAGCCCTGTGCTGTGAAGGTTTCGAATGAACTATATCAAAATGAGCCATACGTGGGATGTGTTATTGACTGAAAGTCCACCGTATTCCTTATCAACAGCAATGCTCTAAAAACCTTTGAATTATCTTCCTTATCTCACTCAAGTTTGTTTATTGATGCAGTTGGCTTTTTAAACACCCACTTCCCCCACACTTTCAAAAATACTGTATCCATAACCTTGGGTCCCATTACAGGTGATGGAGCAGGGTAAATGAAAAAATTTTAACCTCCAAATAATTTTCGTAAAATAATTAATAAACATGTTCGTTTAAGTAAATAACCAACAATGTATGTTACATGTAAAGGGTCAAAGGTAACACGCTATTTTGTGTGCAAATTAATCAACTTATAATTGTTTACGTGTCTAACATAACATAATATTTGCGTACTAATAAAATAATAAACGCATGTTTTGTGCTTTTAAATAAAACGTGTGGTTGCAAAATAAAGTGATGGTAAGTAAGGGACGGCTTTATATGTTGCTTTTTGCTAGGTAATACCTAATCGGGGTACGTAGAAAGATGGGAGGGAAACGAAAGGGTTTATATTCTTTGTTTTAACAATATTTTGTTTATCTTCGAAAATAGTGCGCTTAGGCCTGTTGAGCAGCGATATAAAATGGCCGCTATAAGCTAGAGTACGCATGTCCAAGAAGCCGTGTGGTAGAGGAGAGAGGCTGTGGAAAAGGATGACCACGTGTTCGTGCTGAGAGCATAAGACGGAAGTATGGTCAAGGCTAGTGTGACCTTTCTGAGCAGATGTGTGCCAAGATGATCAGCAAGAAGCGTGAGAAGTCAAACTGAATAAATGAATGGAACTGTTGAATCTAAAAAGTAGCAGAAAAAGATACAAATTGGACTGATCGAAACGGATGAGCAATGTCATGAACTGTGGGAAACGATGCAAGCATGGACATTCCACAAGGAACTGGTTAAGACAAGGAAGTTTGATTAAAATGTATATGGGCCTGAGTGAACCAATTAGAAAGAATCACGCCATGAAGATGCAACATTTTTATTCAGTAAGCTAGAATTAGGGTATAAGAAGACCTACTCTTGGTGGGAGGGGTTAGATGCTGGAGAGTTAGATG
The DNA here is from genome assembly GCA_963921515.1 of Calotriton arnoldi. Lineage (NCBI taxonomy): Eukaryota > Metazoa > Chordata > Amphibia > Caudata > Salamandridae > Calotriton > Calotriton arnoldi. Next base: position 1,028,070 of record CAWUFW010000399.1, read on the forward strand.
CTGGAGAGTTAGATGCTGGAGAGTGAGATGCTGGAGAGTTAGATGCTGTAGATGGGTGAAGTTGCGGTTGCTGATGCTGACGAGCTGATGCTGCTGCTGCTATTTTTTATTTCCAGTTGAGTATAAGATGCTGCTTTTGGAGAACCTTTTTATTCCTGATAGATTTTTCAGTTAGAACTATTAGATTTTTCCAAGACAGATAGATTGATCTTTTAGAGTTCTTGCTATGATAACCATATTTTTCCGTCTAATAGATATGCATTGCAATTTCAATTTATTCTGATAATGATGATAAATGTAATGATCTGAATAATAAGCTTAAAACGTATTTCTTGCTTCGAAACTTTATATAAACTTTATTATTCTTTAAACAAATGACTCAGTGATTCTTTAGCTCAATGATTAAGGTAAATTGTTAAAGAGTTTATTGTGATTGAGCTGGTCTTAATCACCATCAACTGATTCCTACTAGTTGGTCCATCGACCAATGAGCGGAATACCTTAAAGCAAATGAGAAACATTCTGTCATGTTAAAAGAGGTATCCCGTCTTCTTCCAGCGAATCGTTTTCTCCTAGGTTAAGGACGGAGGAAATCCAGGGAATAAATGAGTAAGTGAATATATATGCGGTGTTATGGGCCCCACCGTCATATGGATATAGTTTGTGTGTTGGAGGAATAGTGGTACCTGGATGACCGAAGCATATAGGAGAATAATTTTTATTGTTAGCGCTGGATCAGATTTTAAATGTACAACACATTCTTCATTGTCCACCCTTTTACTAAAGTGATGTAGTTAAATCATCATGCCCCTCTCCGCCGAGATATACACAACCCCATGCTGCGTTTTAATTCTCCCCTCTGAACCCTTCGCAATCCTCATAACATATCCTTCTGTGTACCCTCCCCGTGAACTCCCTGCTTTAAACATAAAAGGGTGGACAATGAAGAATGTGTTGTACATTTAAAACGTGTGGGAACTGTTAGTTGATACATGTTTTTAAATATCACAGATTCCCCTGACGAAGGTCGAGGACCGAAATGCATTGGGTACGATGTAATGTTTTGGAAGAACGAAGTTTCTGTATTTGCCTGTGAATAGGCCCGGATGGGCAATTCGAGAGCATGAAGACGCATGAAATTAAGAAACTTTATACCTTTGACGTGATGGATAAAAAGAGTGAAACATTGGAATAAATTGGATGAACTTTCTTACGATCACTGATTACGTGTTTAATGGTGTTCACATATGCGCATAAGGCTGTGCAACTCTTTGTGGCACGCAAAAGGCGTGCCACGACTGATCCTTTGAATTACGCAAGCGCACTTGGGACGGAGCACATTAAGAGTACTGCACGCCAAACCTGAGAAACAGAGTTTGAATTGACAAAGAAAAGGGTGTGCTTCAGGTTTATGACAAATGATGAATTTTCCCTTCCGTTCCAACCATGTTTAGCACCCCGTGGAGAAAAAGCAAGGATTAAATAGCATAAATAACATTGTCACGTCAGAGGCTTTACAGAACGTTACCGGTAAAATGAGTCAACTAACTACGGATGAATTTACAATGGATTCGGACTTTTGTTTTCATTGATATTGTGTTACACAAATTTTATTTGGCTGTTACATGAAGAACGAAGTGAAAGAGGGGAGATAGGAGTTTGCATTTTACCAATTGTATTAGTTTGGGAGTTTAGAATGGCAGGAGCACTTTAAATTTGTGAGGGCGGGGAAACATCAGCAGATCACATTAGTTGAGCACAGGTGGGGTAGCAGGGTTTATAACGGTTAAGTTGGAGGTTGGAAACCAGATTGACTTTCGAGTGGAGACAAGGAGGTTACGTTACTTAAAAATCATGAGGATCATAGCAGGTATTTACGGGAATGGTTTCACAAAGTGGGTTTTATTTTCGTTACGCATAGTGAGTTTTATTTGTTGTTTTATAAAGTGAGATTTATTTCAGTAGATAAGGGGGTTGATAGTTGGTATTATTTACACGAGAGAGACACGAGGTCTTCGATCTTTTATCTTTTGGGTGAGATAGATTTATGGCATGTTTAAAGCAGGGAGTTCACGGGGAGGGTACACAGAAGGATATGTTATGAGGATTGCGAAGGGTTCAGAGGGGAGAATTAAAACGCAGCATGGGGTTGTGTATATCTCGGCGGTGAGGGGCATGATGATTTAACTACATCACTTTAGTAAAAGGGTGGACAATGAAGAATGTGTTGTACATTTAAAACGTGTGGGAACTGTTAGTTGATACATGTTTTTAAATATCACAGATTCCCCTGACGAAGGTCGAGGACCGAAATGCATTGGGTACGATGTAATGTTTTGGAAGAACGAAGTTTCTGTATTTGCCTGTGAATAGGCCCGGATGGGCAATTCGAAAGCATGAAGACGCATGAAATTAAGAAACTTTATACCTTTGACGTGATGGATAAAAAGAGTGAAACATTGGAATAAATTGGATGAACTTTCTTACGATCACTGATTACGTGTTTAATGGTGTTCACATATGCGCATAAGGCTGTGCAACTCTTTGTGACACGCAAAAGGCGTGCCACGACTGATCCTTTGAATTACGCAAGCGCACTTGGGACGGAGCGCATTAAGAGTACTGCACGCCAAACCTGAGAAACAGAGTTTGAATTGACAAAGAAAAGGGTGTGCTTCAGGTTTATGACAAATAATAAAGAAAAATTTGCCAGACTTTAGGAAAAACCCAAAGGGGTTTTATGAAGCCTTAGGATCAGCCACTAAATTATGTGTAATGACATTCAAGGACTTGGATCTATTTTTTGATGCCTTACTCCCTAGAGAAATATGGAATGGAATACGTAGACATGTTGTAGCGCACTTTGGATATGCTTGGGTACATTTTGAAAATCTTGATGCACAGAGAAGACCAGGAGACAAACCAGATCAACTTATACTTGATTTACCTGATCTTATTATTTCTAAATAGCTACGGATAATACCAAGGGAAGATGTAAATGGGATAAAATAACAGCTTGTAAACAAAAACCTACAGAAGAAGTCTCAGACTATTTCACTAGGATGGAGGAAATATTCAGGGCTCATAGTGGTCAGGATGTGGCAACTGTCACGGGGAAAAGAATGTTTGCTGACAAATTTGTGAAGGGAGAGTTGATTAAAGTATCAGAGAGCACCTGGCCAACTAAAGAACCTGCAGATCTTTTGGTAATGGCTACATATTATGAGAATTACCAGAAAATAAATAAAGAAAAGAATGATAAGAAACTGAAAGAATTAAAAACAAAGGTTTTGCTACAGCAAGCATTACCAGACAGGGGAAGTCAAAGGGGTATGGGAAATGTGAGGGGAGGTGGACGTGGAAGAGGGGCTGGCAGAGCCTCATCAGCTCCTGCGCAGCAATACAGAGCAGGATTAGGCCAAAATCAGTGTGCCTATTGCTTTCAAGAGGGTCATTGGAAGGATGAATGCCCTAGCCTACAGGGCCAAGCAACTGTGGCAAGAGGAAGACGTAGTACGGTGCCAAGGGGTACAGGGAGAAGTGGCACAAATAGGCAAGATTTCACCCAGCGTCAGAATGACAATAGACGTCAGAATTATTTTGACAGTCAACAAGTTGACAGATGTTTTTATACTGAAGATTTTACTGACATTGATTACAATACCTTTGAGTATTCACAATAGGACAGCAATGGAAAGGGTGGAAATAGGGTCATGATTCCAGTTAATCAAGCAGGTCTATATGTCACCATGGATATAGAAGGGGAAGTACGCAACTTCCTTGTTGATTCAGGTGCCACTCGCACCTCTGTGGCTCATGATCAATTTCCTGGGGCTCCCCTCTGCGGCAGAATGAATACATCAGTGGGATTCTCAGGTATCCCCATCCAGAGCCCCATCTCCAAACCCATAGATGTTACTATTGGTCCCTTCACCACCTCTGTCCCATTTGTGCTCACTAACAATTGTGCTGAGAACTTATTAGGTCTGGACCTATTGAAAAGACTGAATGCTAACATTTATTGTTCTCCTGATGGTGTCTTTATATCAATAGCTTCTGATGCTTTTAGCAATTTTTTTACAATGACAGATGTAACTCACCTACCACCTGAATTGCAGACAACTGATAAAACGGTCTGGGCATCAGGAGATAATGATGATGGTAAAATGGACATAGATCCCAAAGTAATCACTGTTAAAAAAAGGTGTTCCCTTACCCCGCATTCCTCAATACAAAATATCCCAGGAGGGAGAGAAAGGTCTCAAAGAGGTTATCTCTGATTTAATACATAAGGGCATAATAAAAGAATCAGGAGGCAGCCCATTTAATAGTCCTATACTTCCTGTTCCTAAAAAAACCACAGAGGGAATCCCTGATAAATATAGATTAGTGATTGATCTTCGAGCTAATAATAAAATTGTAGTACCCCAATATCCTGTTGTTCCTGACATGAATTCTATTTTTGCCATGATTCCGTCTTCAGCCAAATATTTTACTGTTCTTGATTTTTTTTTAAATGCATTTTTAGTGTGCCCATTGCTAAAGGAAGTCAATAAATGTTTTCATTTTTATTCCAAGGGCGTTTCCTCAAATTTAAGCGTGCTCCTCAAGGGTATACAGAAAGCCCTAGTATATATAGTCAAGCTTTGAAAAAACAACTACATCTTTTTTACCCCCTCAAAAGGCTCGGTCTTACTCCAATACATCGATGATCTTTAATTGCCTCAGATACAAAGGAAGGCTGTAAGGAGACAACAGTTAATTTGTTACATCATTTAGCACTCTTAGGACATAAAGTGTCCTTCTCTAAAATGCAATATTGTCAACAGGAGGTTGCCTATTTAGGTCACCTCCTGTCAAAGAGGGGTAGAAGACTGCACCCACAAAGAATTGATTTGGTACAGAAAATGAAACGTCCCCAGACCCAATCTGATGTTCGCGCCTTTATAGGTATGACTTCCTTTTGCAGGCAGTGGATAGCTAATTTCTCTTTAATTGCAAAACCTTTGATTGCTCCAACATCTTAGAATATTAGTAACCCACTCCCTTGGACAGATGAGTGTGAGCATGCTTTTCAACAACTAAAAAACGCTTTATGCAATGCACCTGCTTTGGGTAACCCTGATTATTCTAAGGAATTTTGTTTGTTTGTCCATGAGAAAGATGGCTGTGGTCTATCTGTTTTAACACAATCACATGGGGGAGGAATAAACCTTGTGCTTATTCTTCCTCCACATTGGATCCAGGAGCTAAGCCTTTGCCAAATTGTTTGCGCTCAGTAGCAGCTGCTGCTGTTGCAGTCAGACAATCTGAAATATATATGTTCTAGGTCACAATTTGACAGTTATGGTACCGCACGCTGTGGATGTTCTACTAAACAAAACTCAGACCTAGCACCTGACCAGTGCACATTTAACAGGGTATGAGTTAACACATTTTGCTCCAAATATTATTCTGAAACGTTGCAGTGTTTTGAACCCAGACACAATGCTACCCCTCCCCAGTGATTCAGGGGAAGAACACCATGATTGTGTGTTCTCCACTGAAGAAGAGACCAAGGGACGGGTAGACCTAACAGATACTCCCATATCTGACCCACAGGGAGAGTTGTTTGTGGATGGTTCATGTTTCAAATTACCAGATGGTACAAACACTGCTGCATATGCCATCACCACTTAGAAAACAGTGGTAGAGTCATGTAAAATACCGCAAATGTCAGCACAAGCAGCACAAGTAATTGCCCTCACACGGGCATGTGAATTGAGTAAAGATCTGATTGTAAATATTTATACTGATAGCCAGTACGCCTTTGGTGTTCCCCATTCATTAGGGAGATTATGGAAAGAAAGAGGCTTTTTGACCTCACATGGTACTAATATTCAGCATGGGGAATTAATAGTAAAGTTATTGGATGCTCTGATGTTACCAAAAAAAGTTGCCATTGTTAAATGCAGTGTCCATAAAAAAATTATTATTGATGAGGTAGGTCAGGGAAATGCTTTTGCAGATGAAACAGCGAAGCAAACAGCCAGATCTGAATATAGTTTAATGTAGGTTACAGGACCAGCTAGAGGGGTCCCTGAAGTACCAATGTTTAACAATAACTTAGAATGTGTTAGAGAGATACAACCGGAAGCTACCATGGAAGAGAAAGATGCATGGCAGATGCATGGCAGATTAGATGAGACCGGATGTTGGATAGATCTGTCAGAGAAACAAAGATGGATGCTTCCTAATTGTTATGTTAACGCTATTGTTACTATGGCACATAGCCCGGCTCACATTGGTGCCAAAGGAATAGTGGCAACATTAGACCACTTATGGTTCAACAAACTGATTTCCAGGGTGTCAGAGTCCCATGTCAAAAGATGCATGATATGCGCTACTTATAATCCAGGAAAAGGTACCCCAGTCCCGACAGGCCATTTTGCACCTCCAGATTTGCCCTTTGAAGTCCTGCAAATGGATTTCATAGAAATGGAGCGAGTGGGCAAGCTTAAGTATGTCTTAGTGGTGGTTTGCACCTTTAGTAGGTGGGTGGAGGCTTACCCTCTACGAGATAATACAGCCCTAAGTACTGCAAAAATACTCCTGAAGGAGTACTTCTCAAGATTTGGTTTGCCCAGAGTTCTCTGGAGCGACAACGGGTCACACTTCATTGGCCAAGTGATGGACCTGGTCTGCAAAGGCTTGCAGATAAGGCAAAAGTTTCATGCTTCCCACCATCCACAGGCTGCAGGCCTAGTGGAAAGATACAATGGTATCTTGAAAGGAAAACTGGGAAAGACATGTGCTGAAACAAAATTAAAATGGCCTGATGCTTTGCCCATAGCTTTGTTTTCAATGCGCAATACTGAACACTCGAAAATGGGTTTATCCCCATTCCAAATAGTCATGGGGAGGCCTACAAATGTACTTGGTGTACCATTAAAAAAGAAAATTGTGAAATTGAATATCCTCTGCTTGTTGATTATTGGGACCAATTGACTAAAGAATTGCGTTTGATTCATTCACAGGTGAAGGCCAGTCTCCCTCCTTGTCTTGAAGGTTCAGGTCATAATCTGGAGACTGGGTCTTCACCCGTCACTTTCAGAGGAAATCCAGGCTTGAGCCACGCTGGAAAGGACCGGTGCAAGTGCTACTCACCACTCAGACTGCTGTAAAGTGCATGGGACACAAACATTGGCTGCATGCACACCATGTTAAGAAAGCTCCATTGCCTTTGTTCTATGATCAATGTGTGAAGCGAGAAACTTCTAAATTGGAAAATGAACAAATTCCACAGCAAGTATCTTTTAATGATGGTGAGCTGATTGAAGAAGGAGAAGTAGTGCATCCACTGGTCAACTTGACTCCTGTTGAGCCCAAATTGATACCAATACCTCTATTTGAGCATCCGGTTTGTGATTCGCCTAGGTATAATTTGAGACCTAGGACTGTCAAAAACTATAGACTTTGATTGAAAAAACTATCTCTGGAGAGATAGCAAACCATGCCGGTGGTCAAGACTGCCAACGTCTGGACCTCTACATAAGCTTGCCAGTGAAGCTTTGAAGTAAAGGACGCTGGGAACTCTTGATGTTCTTTGGTAGAATAGATAGGGATTTTTAGGAGGTCTTAGCCACGTTACTTTGCTTTTGGCTGTTAGGTGTTTTTGATTTGTTTCTCTTTTTAGAAAAAAAAAAAAGGAGAATGGTCTGAGCATAAAGACAAAATATTAGGAGAAGCATCACTCATCAAGAACAGGTATTTCTACATCACACACAAATAATACAATATGGGTAAGACTAAGAGTATTGAACTAAGACCGTTTGGGAAATCACCCTCTGATTTATGGCAGGAGAAAAAAGACTCCAGTGTCTGGTATCGAACAATGTTGGACCAAGAAAGTGAAAATTGTGCTTCTATGTCTTCTGATAATAATATTAGGAATGCTAGGGTTGTTCTGGTGGTTAGAAGAAAACCATCCAGTCTCTAAATCAGTGACATCAGTCACCACACCAATACCAGAGCTTCAGTACATAACCCTTGCCCCTCATAAGCAAGCACACCGCTTGCAATATGTGAATAATACATTCATTCAGGTTTTACATAATGCCCATCTTGGATATAATGCTACAGATTGTTGGATATGTGGTTTCCTGCCATCTTCAGTCAAAAGGAAGGCACCTCTTATTCCTCTACCTTTATCCTATAATGGGTCTTGTAGTGCCTGGTGGAAATTGAATTTTGTTTCTTATATCAAAGTTACTAATAAAACAGTACAGAGCCAGCTTAGGGATCACCTTTATTATCTATGCTGGCCAGATGCTGTTAGAATCTATGGCACTATGGAGGAGAAGGAGGAATTTACAGGCTATGATAACTCCTCTATGTTTTTATCCTTTAATGAGAGAAAACTGTCCAAGGTGGCTATGATACCCATACCTGTGCATGCCCATAACGCCCCCTTTTGTGTTCAAGGTGAAGGGCCCCTTGCTGTTGGGAATAGTATTTGCTCCCATACAGTGATATTAAATTGCACTAGTTCGCCATCATTTGTGGCTTCACAAAACACCTATTTTGTTTGTGGTAATCAGGCTGATGTCTGGCTCCCTAAAGGATGGTCAGGCAGATGCTATATTGCATTTATTCTTCCTCCCACTTACCTTGCACCATCTGATTATCACAGGACACATCGACTTAATAAACGGAAAGTACAGGTTGACCAGACAGATACCACGCTGCAGCAATTTATTGATGCAATGAAGGGTATAGTGCCTTTTTGGGGTCCTATGGCCAATAGTGTATAGGTGCGCCGATTGATCAGAGTAGTGGAAGCTGTTATTAATGAGAATGCTGGTGCACTCAGTAACATTACTGTAGAAATGCAAGCTACCCGTCTTGTTTCCCTTCAAAACCGGATTGTATTAGACATTCTTTTAGCATAGAAGGGGGTTATGCCAATTAATTGGCAGTTCCTGCTGTGTATATATCCCAGATAACGCTCCTAGTGTGAATTTGGCCATTCAAAAACTTCAAAAAATTGCTGCTGAAATACATCAGGATACTGGAGACTGGACATGGTCAGGTTGGTTTAGAGAAGTACTGCTCACATGGGGTTGATAACTATTAGTGATAGCCTTGGTTATAGGTGGGCTTATTTTAAGGTGCTGTCTATGTGTCAGTTGTCATCCCATGTGTTGCAGTATGCTCCTTTCAGCCTGCAAGCCCCCTCCAGTTTCTGTTCTTATGATGCAAGAAGAAGAAATAGGGGATTTAATGAACATTAGTGTTAGTGCCCTCACAGATTAGCCTTCTTACAAAAGCCCATTTGTTGCTTATTTTCTCTATTAACAATCCTATAATGGAGAATATCTGAAAATGAAGTACTGTCATAATATGAGGGGCCAAATCAAATTATCTATTATTGATTCTATAGGTTAGTGAAAGCAGGCAATTGGTAAATGTTGAACTCATGTTCTAGGACCATTTGAGGAAAAGGTTATATAATATGAACATGAATGCAGACATTTTTTTTAAATCCACCTGACTTTGTACAACGTTGTTTGAAGAATTGTCCATGTACGTCCTGACATTGTACATTCTTTTATTTTTTTCTCCATGTCCTTGGAAAAGTACTGAGTGGTTGTTAGAATAATTACACTTTGTTAATCATTTGTGCTTCTCAGAGATGGAAAGTCACACTGGTCTTTTTCCATTCAATTTGCAATTAAGCGATGGCTTGTGATCACTTATCTTGAAAATGTAGTGTGGTTAGCTATTCTTTTTGTATGTACAACTGGAAGTAAATTTCCAATGGATTAGGGGGAGGGGAGTGAAGTCTGTAGGCAGACTTGTTTGAAGTATAGTATAAATATGAAAGGAGAATTCTTTTTAGTTGTTCATTATCTTCACGGAACAGCTTTTTCCTTGTTGGTTTTCCATCCGCTTAAGCTTGAATAAACTGATCCATTTTTACCTCCGACTTCCTGTACTCCTTTTGAATTTAAAGTGGACAAGAAGTGCGTTTCTCAACACTATCCTCCTTGTACACGAGGTTCCACACCTCTCTCCTAATGCAACAATTGTTTTAATCATGAACATATGCAACTTGAAGGTCATTCCAAACTTCATCTTCACACTGAAACAACTGCTTAGGCATGTGGGAAAGAAAGTTGGCAATTGCATTTACTTTACTCGATACATGTTCTACTGTGTAATTCTAGTCCTGTAATTTTACAGATGGCCTGGCTAATCTAGCAGATGTATTAATGGTACCCTCTGTAATCAACATCTTAACCAAGGGTTTGTGATAACATCTCAGTGTAAAATGCCTTCCCCACACAAACGCCCTAAATTGATCAACTGCCCTTGCACATGCGAGAGTTTCTTTCTCTATCATGGAAAATATTTCTTCCATAGGAGACAAAGATTTTGATGCATATGCAATTACTTTCTCCTTTCCATCCTGCTCTACATGAGTAAGAACAGCTCCCAATTCCTTACAACTTGCATCTGTGGTGATTACACAAGGAATATTGGGAACAGAATCTTTAAGTGATGCCACATTAGCAATGCTATTCTTTACAGTTCGAAAATCTAATTCACATTCAGCGGTCCATTCAAATTTGCACTTACTTTTGAGTAATTGCCTGATATTATATGTTTTTTCTGCAAAACTAGGCATATATTTAGATCAGAGTTCAGCTTGTCTACTAAAATACTACACTTCCTTCTTAGTGCTGAGGGCTGGTGCATTTTGTATCACATCCACAAAGGACGTTTTAGGTCTAATTACTTCACAATCAATTATATTACCCAAGTACTTAACACTTGTTTCTGCAAATGAGAATTTTGAATATTCAATTGTTAACCCACAAGATTCTTAGAATCCTTAGCAACGCTTCCAGAAACTGGTCATGTTCTGCTTTATCCTGACCTTAAACTAGAATATTATCTTGAAAATTGTTTATGCATTTTAGTTTCCCAGTAAGGTGGTGTATTAAATGCTGAACAACAGCTGCAGCTGCTGCCAAACTGAAAGTCATGCGTTTAAATTGGTAACTGCCTTGTGGTAAGATCCTTACTTTCCTCAGACAGCGATATTTGGTGGTATTCCACTGACAAATCGATAGTCGAGAACCACTTACCATTTTTCAGCATGGATAACATTTCTTTTATTTTTGGTGGAAATTGATCCGCTATGATATTACCATTGAGATGGCGCAAGTTCACGCACAATATCAATTTACCATTATACCGGCGCGCTACCACCAAAGGTGAAATCAACGCTGAAGCCTTTATGGGCTCAATTATATCAGCGGCAACCACTTTTTCCAATTCTTTTTCCACTTCAACTTGTAGTGAAACAGGAATGCTTCTGATTTTATGGATTTTGGGTACGGCTCCTTCTTTAAACTTTATTTTATGCTCGAACCCCTGTAAATTCCCAATTGTTTTGCTGAAAACAGTAGGAAATTTCCTTACCATCCTTTTGCCTACTTTTACCTCTTCATCAACCACAATTGCCTGCTTTTTACTATTAGGATCCAAAATAATGTGGAGGTTTTCCTGATCTCGCCAGCCTAAAATGGTCCCTTTATGGCAACATACAACTTACCATATGCATGTCGATTTTTAAATTCAAATTTGAGCCACCGAAAACCTATTATACCAATCTTTTCGCCTTCATTCACTTCTGGTTGTATATCAGTGGCAAATAGTTTAATTCCAACTATTTACAAATGTGTTGTTCCAGACCTCTTCATTAACAATCGTATAAGACGACCCCGAGTCCGCAAACTTTTTGAGGGTTACCCTCGAATTTTCATCCAGCAGTCAGGTTTATTACCCACTAACAAACATCCATCCTTGAAATTTTAAAATAAGTTTCTCCTTCAATTTTGCAACAGTATCCTCTTCACTTCGAGCAAAATCTTCCCACTCAGTTCCACATTCATTTATATATTTGACTTTCTTGGATCTCCTATGGCAAACCTTGGCATAATAGCCCACAACTCCACAGTTGTTGTACTTGACTTTCCTGGCGGGACACGTGCGGGCAAACGCCAAGTGGTCAGAACTGCCACGCCTACATTCTGGGGGGTTGCTTAGAAAGTTTCCAGATTTTGGACTACCACCTTCCTTTTTAGGTCAAGCATAGGCAGGGTGCATGCGCTGTCTGCAAGACCTTCTGTAATCACTATATGGAGTGTAATCCCGCCCGCTGCTTGCCATTGGTTATCTCCTGCGTTGCTCTTCTTTCCTGCCTCCTTATTGGTTAGCGTTCCCGATACATCACATCTGTTTTATGCTGAAGAGCACCGGCCAGCTACAGTTTACTTACGCTGTAGGTGTTTGTGTTCCTTTAGGGACTACTTCTTTTATTTCCTTCTAGTGATATTTTATCACCACGGCACCCACTTCACCGGCCGTGCGAACATAACTTTTATGTACATGGGCGTCGCGCTTTGTTTCTGCACGGCGCCCGCTTTCATGTTTACAGCACAGGCGCTGCGCTTCATGTCTTAGCATGGCGCCTGCTTTCATGATTATTTTTTTATCACCATGGCATCTGCTTCATGTATGCCCTGCGCATAACTTTTATGTACACAGGTGCCACGCTTTGTTTCAGCACGGCACCCGCTTTCATGTTTACAACATGAGTGCCGCGCTTTATCTTTCAGCATGGCACTCGCTTTTATGTTTGCAACACCAAAAGCTCCAAGTCTCACAAATGTGAGACCTGTTGCATTGCAAATGCTTGTTATTGTACAACTCTTAATCTTGGATACATTGTCAGATTCCTCTGCTTCTGTTTTCAAAGCATTTGTGCACCTGCTAGAGGTTTCCGCTTTATGAACAATTGCCAACACGTCATTCAAACACACATCACCATTCACCCAAAAACGTTCTTGGATTGCACCCATGCATAACCACCATGTCCCTTATTAGGTCTTAGAGAAAAGTTCTTATCTAGATTTTCGATTGCTAATTTGAATACATTGACATCCCCACTGCCCACCACTGATTTATGCATTAGGTTGAGGGCCTAGGGAGTGCAGTAAAATTATTTTCTTATGTTCTGGTGACATTTTTCCATCAGCATCCACAATTTCAATGTAATTCAGAAAATACTCCTTCCATTCACCACGTCGTAATGTAGGTTCCCAGCCAGACGGCCAAAACGCTTGTGGTGTACACAACGAGGACGTTTGTTGACTCATGATGAATGCAATGTGGAATTGTTCAGTGTCCTTACTTCACCAGTAAACAACTGGGTTAGTCCACTGTCCCAACTTCACCACATTACTCAAAAGAACAATATACTCTCACTGTATAATTACTGAAGTAGTAAAGAATCCTCAACACGAAAAGCAACTCAGGAGAAAATAGAATTTATAATCATTGAAGTAGTAAAGAATCCTCCACACGAAAAACCATTCAGGAGAAAAAAAAATGCAATTTACCTGACCCAAAATTATATATTTCAAATTTTTTTCCAACGTCTCCTATCTATGGCCAGCAGTTGTCATGTCCCCGGAACTGCATCGATAACACTCCCAAACTAAAATGGCTGCTGTGTCTATTAGGAGCGTAGCAGGAGAGCAGCACGCGTCCACGCCGATTTATACCAGTGCACGTGCTGAAATCTACAGCTTGCCGCTGCACGAGCAACCCTCAACAGCTCGTGGCCCCCAACGATCAAAGATCAAAAGTACACATACTGGCCTCCAACGATCAAAGGTACACACCCCGGCCGCCCAAAGTACAAACGCCTGTAAATGTAGTTCTTCCTCATGCTGGTAGCGCTAACTTTTCCTCAAAGGGGCAATCGGCCATTTCTTTTCGGCAGCAGTTAGCCCCAGCGGTTCCAGGAACTGCTATCCTTGTCTGCTCCCCACAGTGCTACAACTCATCGCCAACTTTGTTGTGTAAAGTCACAAGCATAAAGTGTAAATATATTCAAGATTATTGCAAGAATATAAAGGAGCAGACAGGCAAGCGTCCTTATAGCTAACCGTCTCAATGTTCTCCTCACACTACCTACGCACGTATATTCTAACTTAGTATTCACATTCTATTATAAGGTTCGAAAAAATTAAAGACCCACAACACTCCTGCCTTCATTTGTGATTAGGGGAAAGTTGTGTATTTTCCTGTAAACCCAGAGGGGCAGGGGCTGGCAAAACACCACAAGAGCCGAGCCGTAACCAAGCCTTACTCTAAGAGCCTGCGCACAAGTGAAGTCATGAAAATGTTTGGCAAATAACATTTGATAAAGTCTCTCCACTTCAAAAAAGTCTATTTCTTTAACATGTGGAAGCGTATCACCTTATTAGATCAGATTATATCACTGCATTGATAGTGATCATTTTTAAACATGAACTTGGAAACATTCATGCCCATCCTCTCTGACGACAATGTCATTGGTGAACTAGAAGGCAGGTCAGTTGTCATATGAACCCTATATATGGCCTAGGTTATTATTATACATGGAGCCACATTATAGTCTATTAAATCAAACCCAAGAGAGGTTTTTGTAGAACATAGATCCTGAATTTACGTATTTCAAAGTGCTTTCATATGTTCTACTGACGAAAAAGGAGGCAGAGTAAAATAAAATATTAGCCTAATATCAAACAATTTGGTCAAGAGGAGAAGCTAGGATTGATCCTGGGTTTTCTGGTTTCACACTGTGCAATTCAGCCACTAGCTGGATACCTCTTTCTCTCTCCTGTGTCTTATCAAAGGTTAATGATTTGTCTTTCATTCCTGGTGCAAGCAATTAGACCATGGGTGGCAGGCAGTAGTAAGATGGAAGCTTGACTCGCTTTGGGCTTGACGGTCCAACAGGACCTCAAGCTGAGTCCGAGCCAGGCCTCTGGCACGAGCCTGGCCCTAGCCTTCAGAAGCACACCGACCTCTATGTGAACCTCATAGACAGGACAGTAGGTGGTATCTCACATTTGGGTGCCAATACTCAAAATAGTAAACATGAGAAAGGTATGTTGGTAGAAGGGCTGTCATAAGGAAAGGAAAAAAGGGCAAGCTGAATATTGCCCTCTGATAACTGCAGATGCAAGATCTGTAAAGAATAAAGAGGTTTATCGCAATCACCTAGCTTGTTGACAATGGCGGTCAGAGCAATACCTATAAGCCTCCCATCTTCCCAGTGCAAAACACTGTGGCCTGTGAAACCAACACAAGAGAACTGGGGCAGGGTGTCCTGGACCCTCACGCTGCAGTACAGTAGAACAGTGACCATGGACGCAGGTAAAGAAAGTCAAAGATATCAGAGCAGGGAAAAGTCCTTTACTTCAGACGAGTCCTACAATACTCAGCACTGGCAAAGTAAAAAATCAGGCGTTGAGACAGACCCTACTGAGCCCTCTTTTCCTGATCTGCTTGGCTGGTCCTCAGCATGGAAAGCAAAAAGAAACTGGTGTTGAGACGGGTACCTACCAAGCCCTCATTTTCTGTCATCGAGAGCTGCACCTCAGCGTAAAAATCTAGAAGCCAGCTGAAAAACAACTAAAAACCTGCAGGCAGGCTTGGAGGCAGGAACAGACTGACTATCAACTCAATTTAGCTAATGATGCTTTTAGAGGAAGAAGAGAAGGAGGAGGATGAGGAGAATAAAGAGGTTGAAGAGGATGATCTAAAGAAGAACCAGGACCTCCGTGAGTACGAGGTACATCAGGACTAGGGCTACCAGTAGGGCCAAGACCAGGAGAAGCAGGACCTGCAGTAAAGAGTAGAACAAGGAAATCCAGTAGCAAGAGGAATCTGAGGAACAGGAGAAGGATAAAGCAGAGCAGAGGTCTTCTGAACATTTTTTTGCTGTGAGCCCACTAAGGAAAATGTTTTGAAGTCGGGTCCCCTCCAAAACGTTATGGCAGTACTTGAGGCAGCAGAAGGGTCAGGGCCGGGTGCAGGGGGTCTACTTATCATTTCAGGGGTACTTCTTCTGTAGCTCATAATTTACACTAAATGTGAGACTTATTAAAGAGCAACTATATAAAGCAAAAACACTACTCCCCATAATTGGGATGTTATGAGCCGCAGACACTCCTGAGACCCCATGCAATTGTACCTGTTGCACTAATGATAGCTGCAGTGCTGAGTCGCAGACTGTGTCCTCTGCCTCTTTCACCCCTTTCCCATCATGCCTGACCATCATTCCAATCATGAAACAGATTCTCTGTCCCTCTCAGAATAAAATGAGCTCCCACGTAATGCCCACCACTTTGCAGCAAGAGTTTCCTCAGCCCTAATGCTAGCAGGAAAAATGAGCCTCCAATCCTCTTTTATAAATTTAGGCAGACATAACTGTTATGCGGTGGGCCTCTCACACTCCTGTGTCCCAGTGCCATTGCACCCACTTCAGTAATGAGAGTGAGTGTCTTGCGACGTGGACAGTCTCCTCTGCCCCTTGTTGAAAACCGGGACCTCCATCTTGCCCCATTCCCCACTCTGCCATCTCCCTGAGGTCTAAGCTAAGGTGTCTCTTCTGCTTCACTTTTTCCCTCTCTTGGGCCATTGGTCCAAAGCCCAAAGTAACACTAGCACAGCAATGGTTCACTGAGCCCTAATGCTGACCAGAAAAAAGGGTTCCCACCCTCCCTTTTTGCTAGTACCCCAGCCATAATTGGGATGCAGTTGTCTCTCATAGCATTTCCCTAGTGCCACTGCCCCTGTTACATTAACAGTAGTGAAGGCCATTTAAAAAGAATCTCCACCTTGCTCAGGGGATCTCCCTGAGGAAGCGTTATCTGTCCATTTGTAAACAAAAATTTAGACTCCACTTAGAACCCTCTCCTCTGGGCCATCTCTTTGTCGCTGTCAATGGACAGAGAACTAAAGAAGAAACAGGCCTTCTCACCACGGTACCTGCTATCTGAAAGAAATGTAAATGTGTGCAATTGGAGTTCCTAGAAGCTTTCTGGTTGCAAAGATGTATTCTTTTTGAGAGGTGATCTAAGAGTGTTAGGTTTTGGGAAGCATCCTTTTATTGGACTTATAAAAATGTTTGCACTAGGTACCGTGTAATTACTAATTACTAAAAAAATCTTCTTTGAAAGCACTTGCTTTATTTTAATTACTAAATCATTTTGTGGCAGCCTATCTTGTACTTAGGAACACTGAAATTATGCAACTTTAAGGCTGTGGCATTTTCCACATAATTATGAATATGCCACATTTGTCACATATTCCACCATTTGCTGCATAATCTGACAATATTAACAAAAAAATTTGTTTCCAGCTCAAACGTATCAAAAGTTACTAAAAACATGTTGCCTCTCAGTGGAAGATCCATCGCAAAGGTTGACTGGTCGTCTTTATATTGCTTATTGCTGTATGTCGGTGTTAAACTGGTGCCAATGAGGTGAAACCTTTGCCTAGACAGTGTTAGCATGTGTAAATTTGACAAAATAATGAGGTAATACTGTCACAAAAAGTGCTGCATTTTTTGCAGCATAATTTAGTCCTTCCCTGCCGCCAAATTTGGTCCTCCCCTGCCGCATAATTCCTGTGGATCTGGTTATACTGTGTATAATACAATTTAAAAATAATGACTTGCATATTCACAGTGCTTTGTCTTACAGGCTGGAACTTCATAGCCTTATAAATACGCAAGTCACTATTCCACATTTCGTCAACCAGGATTCAATTATATGACTCTCTGGTTTCACAAAGAGATATCTGCAGGCAGTGATCACTTTAACCAACTGAGGTTTCATTACATAAAAGAAAGCATTCCCAGTGATAAGTTTAATTTGCATTTATTTTCATTTACGATATGTGCATTGTTTTATATGCAGTAGGCTAAAGGTAAAAAACAACAAAATACTTACAGAAAATTGTGTTCTTTTAGCCAATTAGCCATGTTTTTGACCCCGCCACCACAGCGCCAAGAATTACAGGTGCCATATTTTTTAATACACAAACTGCTGGATATAAATGAAGACAGCCTGGAAACGCAACAAATATAGAAAGTTGCGCTTCCAGGCCATCTTCATTTACAAGTATTTACAAAGGGATTTGGGCCAGGGCAGGCTTTAGCGCTGGTGGCTCCCGGTACGACAGTCTTTGTTGGTGCCCCCCAAATGACCTCCTACTCCACTGTTACCCTCACTACCCTCAACGAGTGCCCCTCATCTCCAAAGCCCCTCTCTTACAGTTATTTCAGTAAAGTCAGTGGTCGAAGTGCATTAAAAAAAGTATGGAAACTGTGATGCTGTGTGTAAGTGGGGGTGAGTGAGTGTGGGGGCGTGGTCAAAGGCATGGCTAAAAAAAAATATGTAACTTTTTTCAGTCTTTCATCTTCAGGTAACTACATGTAAAATAACGCACTGCTTAAATGAAAATTAATTACAAGGTATGTTAATCAGTGGGAAATGCACTGTCATCCATTACAAAACCTCTATTGGTTAATGCACTGCACCAGAGAGCCACAGAACTGAATCCTGGTTGGTGCAGTGGAGAATAGTGACTTGTGTATGTTTAGTGCTACGATGTTCCAATCTGTGACAGAAAGCACTGCGAACATGTAAGTCATTATTTTAAACTTGCATTACACACAGTATAAGATAGGCTTCTAAAAAAAAAAAAAAAATGTGCTGCAAGGTTTAAGATAAAGTGTTTTCAAAATGTTGATTTTTTTTGCATACTGTATGTAGTGCAATTTTTTTTTATAACATCTTTCAAAAGCACACGCTTCACAGCTTAGCTGGTAGCTCTCTTACAGTACCCCTCAAAAAGAATACATGAGGGGGACCGATCCGTGATGTGGCTGTGCCTGGGGGCCGCTAAGATGGCTGTAGCGGCTGCATGGAAGAAAATAGAGGCCCCATCCTTGACCCAATGGCACGCCCGGCTATGGCGTGCACTGGCGACGGAGAGGATGGCAGATATTGTGGACAACTCTAGGAAGGGGTTCGACTATGTGTGGGCTCCCCTAGTCGAATATCTCTCGGAGGGGCTGCCTCTGTTTGCATGTGGACCTCGGCTGCGAGCTCTCCATCTCTTTCATATCTAGAGCATGCATTGGCTCCCCTGAGTGCGGAGGGGATTCCCGTGGGCAGGGACACCCCCTTTCCCTGTAGTCCTGCCTACACCTGCAACCACATTTAAACTTTCTTTGACCGTGACACTATAGTTTGTATATTTCTGTTTATTGTTGATGAGTTTTGGGGGGGGAGGGGTTGGGAAGGGTGATTACCAAGGACTGTGCTGACCTCCCACGAGATCTTGTTGATTTTTACGATGTACGGGGTCCTGTGATGACCTGGGAAGTTTACGCTGCGCGTATAAAGAGCTTGCCGAGTCCTAGTACACAAACTGTATATGATACTTTAGCTTTCTGTAACTCTCGGCATATAAGATGCATTGGGGTCTCCTTCCACTGCTTGGTTTTCTATGTACTGTTTTATCTATGAAACCAATAAAAATATCTTTGAGAATACATGTGTCATCGGGAAGCAAGTTTTTTTTGTAACTGTATTTTAAAAGCCCACACTTAACAGCATACCTTACAATACCTCTCAAAAAGAATAAATGCGTATCATCAGGAAGCTTCAAGTAATTTGATCAATTAAAGCCAATACTAGCTACAAAGCATCCTTTACATTTTCAGAGTGACCAGTTGCGCAGATGAGCATTTCTTTAGGGAAGCAGGCACTCTGAAAAGAAGGCTTGTTTAGCTGTCTGCCCCTCCCTCGTTTCACAGCACATGAGACTCCCTTTCTCACACTTGGCTGAAGCTTTTCTGCTCTCCCAATTAACCGTCCCTGACAGTTTTCCCTTCACAAAAAGTAGGTGGAACTGTTTTTCTAAAATTAAAAAAGTATGGGCAGGTAGTGCCTCCTCCGATTATCGCCCCGCCCCCCCTCGACCACTGATTAAAGTGGCAAGGGGGTTACTGTGCCTGCTGCAAAGAACCGAACGTATACTATGCAGATCACAGAACTGAGTGTGACTAAACTATGAGTAGCAGTATAAAAAACAATGCAATGTATGCCAGAGAGAGACCATGGAGAGATGAGGTTCACTGTTGGAGACTGATAGTGAGGGAATTCATGGAGAAAGATATGGGGGAGGAGTGCGCCCAAAAAAAGACGGTCGTAACGGCAACCACCAGCGCTCGAGCCGGCCCTTGCTGGGATTCTTTGTACCCCCCACCCCCGAAGTTCAGATCCAGTTGCGCCCCCGCATCATATGCAGAAGATCCCATAGATCATAGATGAGAAATGTTAGGGCAAGCGCATTGATACTTTCAGTGGAAGAGGCAGCAGTGTCCATTAGACTGCAGATACTTTACTCTCTCACTATCTCCTCTCCGGCCCGTATGCCTACACATACATCCCTCTAATCTCTCACACCCTTTACAATAGGGACCCTGCGCCCGTCCTCCATACACCCTCAGACACTTGGCACTACTTTTCCTTTTACGCGCGTGACAAAACAGCGGAACATATGAGCCGTGAGACGTCCATCCCTAGCAACCACAGATGCTATTGAGACATCCGAGCGTGGAATCCCCGGGCCACGCCTGTACCAATTGGAGGACATACAGCGACGAAGCTAGCCTATTGAGGGCGGGGGGCGGGTCTGTACCGGTGAAGGGTGGTTGAGGGGTGGGGTGCTATGTAGCATCTTAGCTGGGCACTTTCAGGGCTTCCCTGACAGATGCCGGAGACACTGATGGGGGTCTGGGGACCTTGATGGCTGACACTCGGAGGGGCTGGGCTGGGAGGAGCACGAGGCAGTGCTAGGAGAGGCTTGAGAGGCAGGAGGTACTAAGGACCAGCTGTCAGGCAGGATTTAGGAGGAGACACTGAGTTCCGAGGGCTGATGCTCAAGAGGCAGTAGTGATAGCACTAAGTGCCACGAGAAATTAATGACTGGAGACATGCAAAGCTGGTAGACTGCCGGGATCAGCGGGCATTGATAAGCGAGGCAGGACGAACGAGGGCAGAAGGCACCAAAACCGGAATCACTAGGGCCATTGGGCATTGGTGGGTAGAGACCAACAGGCACTTAGGGCCAACAACGAATCAGGTCTGTGTCAGAAGGGGTAAGCATTGGCGGGAAAGAAAGTCACATTATAAAGAGACCGGTGCCAGTAAGGCAGAGACGTACCAAACGGTTCTATGAGGAACTAGCAAGAAAGGCATTCATTCGTAGGTCATCTGCCTGGGCATTCGCCGCTCCAAATGCAGATTTGTCTTACAAGCATGGAGCGTCAAAAGTCTTTGTTTTGGGAACTTTGATAAGGCTTTAGTACAGGAAAATTACAACGCATTCATGTAGTGAATTGGAGCAGGACAGATACAGCGAACCCTGCATTTAAGTAAACACTGGAGCGTAGGGCATGCACTGGCCTGAAGCTAAGCTTTCAGCATGCATTTAAGAGTGCAGTTTAGCCACCAGACCTCCTTTAAATCATAACGTTTTGAACCGGTCTTCAACTTCCGAGTGCAGCTTGTGCATGCAAGCAGAGGGGTAGGGTTGGTGCAACATGCCGTCTAAGGTGAGCCTCTTCGATCTGACCAACCTATCCATTGGCACACCTGAGGTGGGCGCAGTGAACTTTAACGCCCTCCACACACTGCTCCACGCCATCCTCAGGCAGCTGAACATCCAGGACATACAGGCTGAGATCAGCGAGGAAGACCGCAAGCCTCCTACTGCTGTACCATCCAAAGCTGCCCTACCATTGCCTGGCAAAGAGGCCTCATCACCAAAGGTGGCATCGGTATACCACCAACTGGAGAAGAAAGTCCAGAAAATCGAGAAGCAGATGGAGGTGCTCAACCACCTGCCCACAGGCACTGAACTGATGGAGCGCAGCAAGACAACTGAACCTCCTGCACCAACCCCGGTGGGCGACATGTGGCAGATGATGCAGATGAAGAAGAAGATTGAGACCAACGAGGATGGCATCAACAAGGTAAAATGCTCCCACGTCCCTGTCCTTTGCTGTTATGTTATCCTGAGGTCAGCATTGGCCACAAGAGGTTGTCTTTTAGGATCAGGCCATATTGGTGAAGCCACAGATGACCACCTGACGTCAGTCGATGTAGGTTAGACTGTGCTGGGATAACTGATTAGATGTGGGGGTGAGTTCATTGCTGGCCCCCATGTGTCGGGCATGTGTGGTAAGGATGTGAAGGAGAGTTCAAAGGGACCACCAAAGGGCAGGTCTTGCAGAGGTAGTGATGGTGGGGCTGAAACCTGAATAAGAAAAGATGGATAACTGCCTTCCTCTGAGTAGCTGCGTATGGGAAGGTATGCTTGTGCTTGTGTTGTCCTGTTACAAATATAGCAGCCCTTCTGAGACAATGTTATCCTATGAAAGGGCTACCAGTCCATTATAAAGTATTGCTGCAGCGTTACATAAAGTACAGCAGCCCTGTTAAATGTACTGTGCTGCATATTAAAGGTATTGTAGCCCGGCTAAAATGGGCTCGTGATGTCTATAATAGAATAGCAGTCCGGATAAAAAGTACCAATGCTGTTCTATTAACAGCATACAAGCCCTGCTTTGAAGTGAAATGCTATTCCAGTACCAAATTTAGTACAGTTGTCTTCCTGAAAGTACTTTGTACGGTCCATAGGTTCCAGGAACACGACTCAGTGAGTTAAGCATCCGCCTCTGACATCTAGTATGATCTGCAAGTCACGAGTTTAGATCTTGGTGTGGCCAACTCGTTTATTTTCCTGCCAAAGTTGACACTGAGTACCACTAAAATGGGTAGCAATAGCACCTGCTATTTTATATAACTTAGAAATGGCTAACACCTGGTTTAAGCTCTACGTAAAAACCAATGTATTATTGACAGTGTAGCAGCCCTACTGATCACTGCTGATACTGCCCCGTTTTAATTACACCTTTCGTTTCTGAAATGCTGGTCCTGTTTATGGATGTAAAATAAGGCAGTGAGTCAGGAAGCAAACATCAATGAAAACAGAAGTTGAATTTTTGGACACGCTCATGATAAAATTCATTATTGGGGTACAAGTGACATAAAAGCGGGGGTTTCGTTGCTTCTGATATTATGTCAGACACGTTACATACACCGTTCTTGACACTGTCTGCTGCAGTTCTCTACTGGGGACAGCATAGGAAGGAGCCAGAGAGGGGAAAAAGGGACAGGAAAGAGAGAAGGACCGTACACTGGAGTGTTTAGACGAGAACATGAAGTTATATGTTGTGACCTGGATCATAGGGTGGCTTATGTTTGTCAGTGTCTTCCTTGTATTTCCTTATACATTCCTGCTCCAGCATGGCACCTGTAATGTAGTTAGTGTTCTGATGGCACTGTGTGAGCAGCTGGTTAGAGCAGCTGGAGATAAAGTGCCGGGCAGGGAGGCTGTCCTGCTCCTGGTGGGGCATGTATGGTGCTACCACTGTGCAGCTACAACTACGATGAATGCAGGATTGTAATTCTAAATGCCTTTGTCTAGTAATACATTCATTTGCGCACCTTCAGACACACTGCTGAAAAGTAACAACTATTGCGTGCATAATATTGCTTAATTTTTCTAACTACATCAGCATATTATATACATTAAAAACCCTTGAATAAACTGATGTACACCACAACAACATTTCAGTTGTGAATCATCAGAAACTCCGTTGCATGCTACAGCTCATCGCCATGCCAAACCCAAATGCATCAACCATTGTATTGCAGCTTTTATATAGCGCTTCATACTCCTAACGAGACACTGAAGCACTCAGATTTACGTCAGATTCCTGTGACACTTTTGGAATACTTGTTTTATAGGGTGTTAAATGTAGTTTGGCCTAGGAGGAGTTTGGTCAGCTGCAAGAACCTGAAAGGTGTACTTCAAAGATGGTGCAACGAATGTCGCTGCATACAAGAATGAGGTGTTGTGGAGAGTGTGAGAGTTGATGCAGCCACGCATATCGGCGATTTTAGGAGTGGTCAGACGGTTGAGACAATAAAAAAGTGAATAACGGAGCTAGGTGTCGTCCACCAGAGAGTATGGTATCTAGTGTACATCTAGCAACAGAGACCTAACCCATGGAAGCACTAAAAAAAACAAAGCTAGAAGTCTGTTGTTAGTTTTCTTTAGCTGTTCAACAGTCTTTGCAGGACACATTTCCCATATCCATCTTAACAAAGGTTTGCTCCCTTGTTCTGTGAGAAACTCAATTACTGCTTGGCCGCAGTCCCTAGTGCCTTTTTCTTAAAAACCCAGTGCTGACCCTAAAGCTATGAAAAATTGCAGACCTGGCTCTTTTCTTCCCCTTCAAAGTAAAATCTTGCAAAAGTCTATCAGTTCTCCTCATTTCTGCAGAAGACTGCTGTTCTTGATCTGGCCAGTACTGTTTCCGTCCAGCTCGCGGGATGGCAGCAGAAGTAGTTGCTGCTCTAAAGGACATTAGGCTAGCGTTATATGGCAACAGTGTTACTGCCTTGATTCACTTAGATCTAGCTTTTGACATAGTTGACAATCCAAGGTTGCTTCGCAGACTTCAGTAGATGGGAGTTATATACCTGACCCTGAAGTAGATTAACTCTTTTTTTCTCAGGCAGCGCGCAGGGTGCGTCCCTGTCCCCTTATCAATATGAATTGGGTCTGTATTTATGTGACTTTGCACAGGGCGTCCCACTTAGGCCCATTTTGTTCAGTGCATATGTCACCTCCTTGGCACTTATCATAAGGAAACTGTGTTACAGAAAAGTGGTAAATTTATTTGAAGAAAGACATATGCAGCGACAGTTAGACACAAATCTTCGGATGATTGCTCTGTCCTCAACTGACTTCTATTCCAATTCCCTTACATTCCATATCCTCTAGCCTTTCACGATCATGCAATTAACAACATGTAGATATCTTCCATCAAGACAATAATAGGCACACAATACCACCGATGCCCCCTCTTCAACAATTTCAGACACATTTAACAAATAATAACAGGACATACAAAGACAACAAGACAAAAACAACTAATACTACTTACTCCACTAGATAATTTCTACAAAGGATACTGTAGTGACTTGGGTCAGAGGGCACTAGGACCCTGTACCCGAATTGTGGGAGGGGGCATGAACCGGACACCACTTCCGGTCAGGGAGTGGGGAGACTATTCCTGGGGACAAGAGGGCACGGAGACAGATGTGCATGTGGGCACCGGAACAAAGAAGAGAAATAAAGTATAACAAACCACTTACCGGTCTCCGCGTGCTTACTGGCAAGGACACGACAACTGGCGACGAGGAGGTGGGATTAGAAGTGACTAGTAGAAGCGCGTGCCCCCCCCCTGCGACATCAAAACGAAGCCAGAAGCCCACCCTGGTCCGCCGACTACACAGAGCGGAAACGCGACGTCGGGAGTCAACTCCGGTCGCAAGGAAACGAAACCAGGAGCCTACCCTGGTCCGTCGTGCCCCCAAAGAAGACGCGAAGTGGGGAGCCCACCCCGATCGCGAGGAGAGCGGAGCCAGGAGCCCACCCTGGTCCACGTGCGGGGGACTACAGCGATTTCGGGAGCCCACCCCGGCCGCATCGAGGAAAGAAAGTGAGCGGAGAAGCAGCGGTGCACCCGGCCGTGACCACAGCCGACCGCCGACTGAACAGACAGCCCCGAGCCTCCCGCGTGTAGATTTCAAGCTGAAATCTCGCGAGCTCGGTGGCCATCTTGAAGTCAGGCGGGAAAGCCAATGGGATGCTGAGAGACCCGGCGGCCATCTTAAGGTCAGGCCATTGAAAGTATGGGAGAGCCAATAAGGAGCTGGGAAAGGCCAGGCGGCCATTTTGAAATCAGGCAACGCAGAAAAAGGGCCCAAAAGAAGACAAAAGGAAGAAATAAAAGGAAATAACTACAACGGAAGGTGAAAGAAAGGAAATTAAGGAGAAATAAAAAGAATAACAAGAAAAAAAGGAAAGTTAGTACAGAAAAAGAAAATAAAAGAAGAAACTGCGCACAGAATAAGAAGGTCTGCACAGCAACAAAATGACAGAAGACGTAAGTGACAAGAATAGCGCGAACGCAATTTTCTGCAGACCACTACCGTTCAGCCTGTCAGAACCACAAACAGGCATTCGATGGGAAAGATGGATAAGGCAATTTGAACGATACATGCGTGCCAACTGCAAGGCATACACAGATGACCAGAACATAGACTTATTCCTAAACTTCATAGGTGATGAGGTCGAGGACCTGCTAATTACATTTCCCCAAGATCAAACAGCAACATACAAGGGACTGATAAAGTGTCTCACAGACAAATTTGACCCGCAAAGAAACGTAGACTTCGAGAGGTACACGTTCAACACCACGTGTCAACTAGCAGAGGAGTCCCTCGACGATTTCGCAACTAGACTGCGGAAACTAGTAACGTATTGCAAATTCGACAAGTTTGACAACGAACAAGCGATAAGACTGCGCATCATTGAAGGATGTCAGTCAGTGGAATTCCGCGCACGAATTCTGAAGGAACCGTCCTCGCTCGAGAAAATACTGACCATGGCCAGAGCGGAGGCCAGAGCAACAACGCATGCAAGACAGATGGAACTAGGAAAGGCAAGAAGGGTGGAACAAGTGAACCGCGTAACTGGAAGTGTCAAGAAGAGAGACAACACACCGCCACCAAGAAAGAAGCAAGAAAGAACGTGCTATTGGTGCGGACTTGAATTTCCACATACCGGCGCATGCCCAGCAATGGGCCACAGATGCAGAAAATGCAACAGAGAAAATCACTTCGCAAGCGCCTGCATGAGTGGACAATTTAAAAGTGAGCGTGGAAGACCAGCAAGACCACGGACAGTGACGAGCAGATACGCAAGGCACATGGAAACAGAAAATCGCAGTCCCTCAGCTGAATCGGATGGAGCAACCGCGCCAGAGGCTGTGGAACGACTGTATCTGATGTCGGATGAACCAATGGAGGACCGCACGCCAGAACACATTCATCTCGTAGAAAAACATCAGATCAAAAAAACAGCGACAGTGAACATTGAAGTAGGAAAACACAGCACAAGCTTCGTATTAGATAGTGGAGCTACATGCAACATCATGTGCATGTCATAATATGAGAAGAAGAGGGTGAAACCGCCACTGTCACCGTCCACTGTTGATGTATTCACCTGGGGCTCGAGGAAACCAGTAGTGAACATGGGGAAGTTCACAGAGACATTAACTTACAAAGAAAGGTCAAGCAAAGAAGAAATACATGTACTACGAGGGGACATTCCAGCACCCTGTCTGGTAAGCAACGTCACCGCACAGGTGATGGGGCTCCTAGCAATGACCTACAACATGTCAGAAAGACAGAACATTCTGAGGGAACATCCGGCAATACTACAAGGGCTGGGCAAACTAAAAGAAAAACAAATAACTCTGCATATCAATGAAGCGATAAAACCTGTGGCTCAACATCACCGAAGAGTGCCCATACATCTGCAACCACAGGTAGAAGAAGAGATACAAAGCCTGCTGGCACAGGATATCATAGAGCCAGCCGACGGACTGACTCCCTGGGTGTCTCCAATAGTAGCAGTCCCAAAGAAGAACACCTCAAAGATTCGCATATGCATCGACATGAGAGTGCCAAACACGGCCATTGAGAGGGAAAGGCACCCTGGGCCTCACCTAAATGACATTATCAGCTGTCTCACTGGCGCATGCCGATTTCAACTGGAGCTTGACCGGCAATCAAGGTACATCACTACCTTCTCCACGCACATGGGCCTGTTTCGTTACAAACGACTACGTTTTGGAATATCATCAGCAGCAGAGATATTTCAAGAGATCATAAGGCAAGTAATAAGGCCGGTGAAAAACAGTTTGAACTACAGTGATGACATCCTGGTATTCGGCCGTTCAGATGAAGAACACGACAAGGCCCTACGTGAGGTCTGCACCCAGCTGGAACAAGCAGGCCTAACTCTAAATGAAGACAAGTGCAAACTGGGGAGAAATGAGCTAGTATTCTTTGGTCACATCTTTTAAAAAAAAAGAATGAGGCCGGACCCCAGCAAAGTGGAGACACTGGAAAAGGCAAGACCTCCAACAGCAGTAGCGGAAGTGAGGACATGCCTTGGTCTAGCAAGCTACTGTGCTCGCTACATAAAAGACTTTGCCACAGTGAGCACACCTCTTCGGGAATTAACAAAACGGGGTCAGAAGTTTCTCTGGACATAGGAATGCAATAGGGCATTTGAGGCCATTAGACACGCAGTAATGGCTGTAGATCATCTTGCCTATTTTGACCCATCTTTGACCCATCGCTATGCACTGAGCTGACTGTAGACGGCAGACTGGTAGGGTTAGGAGCGATCCTAGCACAACACATGCCTGGAAGAGATTCGCCCAGGAAAATTGTCGCATATGCAAGCAAAAGTTTGTCAGACATCGAAAGGGCATACTCCCAGCCAGAGAAGGAAAGCCTCGCAGTAGTATGGGCGTGTGAACATTACCACATGTTCATCTACGGGAAACCATTCACCATAGTAACAGACCATCAGGCCCTAGTAACAATATATGGCAATCCAAATGCAAAGATACCGCCACGCATTGAACGATGGGGAATAAGACTGATGGATTATGATTTCAAGATCGTGCATAAGCCGGGAAAAGAACACAATCCAGCTGGCTACATGTCACGACATCCCCTACCGCAGACACCAGAGAACACATCAATGGCAGAAGAATACCTCAATTTTGTGCTAAAGCAGAACACTCCTGCACCAATAACAATCGCAGAGCTAGAACAAGAGACAGCGAAGGATGCCACACTGCAAGCAGTCAAAATGACAACACGACAGCAAAGATGGAGTCACGTAAACTGCAACAGTACCATGGGAGAAGGAGTCAACCGGGAAGAAATGCTGGCATTCAAAAACATACACGAGGAATCATACTACGAGGAACAAGGATAGTAATGCCAAATGCGCTACTTCGGCAGACTATAAACTTGGCACATGAGTCCCACAGAGGCATGGTAGCCACAAAAAAGAGATGCTAAGGGAGAAAGTATGGTTCCCAGGCCTGGATTGACTAGTGAAGAACACTATCTTAAACTGTCACCTCAGCCAAATGACAGTACGACCAGCAAAGCCAGAACAGCTACAGATGTCGGAGCTTCCAAGGGCGGTGTGGACAACGTTGGCAGCAGACTTCTATGGGCCATTGGACACGGGCAACTACTTGCTAGTGGTCATTGATGAATACTCCAGATTTCCCATAGTGCGACACGTCTCTTCAACATCAGCAACCGCAACGTTGCCGATACTTGACGACATATTTGCAGCCTGGGGTTCCCCACAAACAGTAAAGACAGACAATGGTCCTCCCTTCTCAGGAGAGGAGTTTTGCAAATTCATGGACTACCTAGGGATTCACCACCGGAAAATAACGCCTCTGTGGCCACAAGCAAACGGCATGGTGGAGAGGTTCATGGGGAACATAAAGAAAGCAGTCCAAAGAGCAAAGCTAGCACAGATCTCCATAGGAAAAGCACTCTGTCAAATACTACGAGACTATCGAAACACACCCCACAGCTCCACGGGACGATGTCTAGCGGAACTAGTGCTAGGAAGGATAAGCAAGACAAGACTGCCCCAACTAGAAGCAAAAGCGCCACCAGATCACGACAGCATCGCAGTAAGAGACAAGGAGGCGAAAAACAAGATGAAAGTCTATGCGGACGCCAGGAGACGCCACTCCATCGCACCTGAAGCAAGGGGACGCAGTATTGGTGCGCCAACGGCAGTCAAGAAAATCAGACAGTCAATTCTCGGATGAACCACTGACAATAACAAACCTCAAGGGGCCAATGATAACAGCTGCGTCGGGCCCCTACCGGATCACCAGAAATAGTTCTCACTTCAAGGGACTAAAGACAATGGATGACGGCAGAGGAGACACAGCGAAAAACAACGAAACACATGAAAAAGAGGACGTTATGGACAGCAAGGGAAGAAGGACACACCATGGTGAGAGACAAGAAGAGAGATCACAGAAGGAAGCGGAAGGAGCATGTCCAAGAAGAGTGAGCAAAAGGCCAAAAAGACTGATTGAGGAAATGTAACGATGGGGATCATATCTCTCTCTCTCTCTCTCTCTCTCTCTCTCTCTCTCTCTCTCTCTCTCTCTCTCTCTTTCTCTCTCTCTCTCTCTCTCCCCCTCCCTCCCTCCCTCCCTCATTTTCTTTCCACAAAGCCACAAAAGGGGAGATGTAGTGGCCTGGGTCAGAGGGCACTAGGACCCTGCACCCTAATTGTGGGAGGAGGCATGAACTGGACACCACTTCCGGTCAGGGAGTGGGGAGGGCATTCCTGGGGACAAGAGGGCACGGAGACAGACGTGCATGTGGGCACCGGAACAAAGAAGAGAAATAAAGTATAACAAACCACTTACCGGTCTCCGCGTGCTTACTGGCAAGGACACAACAGATACTCTGTAAATCTAATTGATCCAGGCCTTTCCCTTATGCTTTGTATAAGAGGAAGACGAGAGTTATCTGAGGTTAGATTTTTTGGGGGAAACAGCCATGAAATTATCTTAACTTGTCCTTGGTGTCAGCATTCAAACTCTGACTCACATCAGCACCACCACAATTTTATCCGGTTTCTCACCATTAGAAGAGGGATCAACAGCCTTACACTCCGCATTCAAAACATCCAAGAAAATATTTCCACAAGTAACTGTCCATGTTATCTTGAGGAAACCAACTAGTAGTACTAATGCAACAACCATTCCCCCCATAGTCTTCTCAATAAATAGAAACACAGCTTAAATTCCACAACTTCCCTTCTTTCTTCTTCTACCTTTACAGAGTTACAGTGAACATCAGTATCTCTAGTAGGATTCAACCACACAGCAGTATCATTGCCTGCATTACTGAGCCGTTAAACCCTAATCAATTGGCCCACCTCAACTGGTTTCCAATGCATTCCCTCTTTCCTTTTCTTCTTGTAAGTGTTCATCAATTCATTGTGTTTCTTGACCTTCTGATTAACATAAAAATAATCAAGTTCCTGCTCTTTGTTAACCACATCTCTTAGCCACCTAGGGAGAAAATCCAGGAACATGTCCTCTTAACTGTTCAAAAGGAGAGTTGCCTGTCACGCTATTAGAAGCCACACTATAGGTTAACAAAGGGGCTTGCGGAGCCATCTTTAAATTCATACCTCCATTGATGACAAAGTGTATAGGCTCTTTAATAAATCTATTAAACCATTTCTTTTAGCTATTTGTCTCCATGCGGAATAAAGCTGCCTTTTTGTGCTTAACATTACGATTCTTGAGACATTCATGAAAATTACCACTGACAAACTGTGGGCAAGAACCTGAAATAAGAAACTGGATAATCCTCTGCAAACACATCACCCAGAAAGGAGCTAACATCGTCAACAGTGTATGTATCCACCATGTGAAATTCTGTCCATTTTGAAAAATAATAAATTAACACAATTCCAAGAAGCTGACCAACGAGATAACACAGAAAAATTCCCGATAATGGCAATATCCAACTTTCTCCAAGGACTTTCTGGTAAGCTGATGGGAACAGGATCAAGGAGGGGTGCTTGCCTTTACTGTTTGGCCACTGCTCATGCAAAATGTCCATTCGTTGACCCAGCAAACTTATCCATTTTTCACCACCATAATGCTAATATTCCTCGTAGTCCTGACATCTCTGAATGCCATTTATGTGCTATCTGGAAAATTATGTTCCGTAACCCTTCAGGTGGAATAACATTATCACCACACATAATCGGACATTCCTCAAATGCAAGTTCACTTTGAATTTTGACAAAGGATTTGAATTCAATTCTTTATTGTGTTCCTGGCAATGTTTCTGTTAAATACTTAACACTATCTTTGGCTCCCTCAACTGACCATTCATCTGAGTTTGACATCTGAATTATCCATACGTATATCAAATACAGAAGACAACCTCTTTCTCTGCCCCATCTCATTCACTGTCATCACTCTTCACTGGTAACTTGCACATTAAATAATCCTGAATTTTTTTATTTCCTTAAACATACTCTACAATGCACTGGAAAGGCTGAACTTTAGCAACGAGTCTTGCCAAATATGCTCATTGTCTTCCTCCTCGCCAGCTGTAAGCAGATTGGGTTTCTAAGTACCGGAGGTGTATGTTACAACCCATTCTTTGTTCTTATCATGTTGCATGAGAACATCCCCAAGCCCACAAATTGCTTGCATCAATTGCTAGGACACATTATTTGCAATGAATAAAGGGTTCCAAGGAAGTGCTTGGAAAATCTCTAGTTTCAAGACTCTGAATGCTTTATCATATTCCTGGAACCCACAAAGCGAAAAGGTTCTACCTTGTCTGCATACCTTTCTAAAAACTTTTAACATAAAATTCCAATAACCCAAAGAACAACACTAATTGTTCATTAGCCTTTGGAGATGGAGTATTAACAATTGCCTCAACATGAATACACTTATGCTTGAAACCCTCATTGCTGAACAAGACAATCCATTTCAACACATCTATATTTATACTTGGCAAATTTGAGTTAGCCCTTCCTCCAACGACGCTAATAATACTCTTCTCAAGTTGTCATCATGGTTCTGAGCACTTGTACCAAAAATAAGATATTGTCTTGGAGCATTGCCCCTGAAATTCCATTTAAAGTGTCTTTCATTATTCTTTGAAAAAAACAGAGGCTGCACTCCCACAACCAAAATGCATTCTTTGATATTAATACGGACCTTTCGGGGTGACAAGTGTTTAGAGTCTTTATGGAGTACTATCTGGTGGTAGGTGTCTGTCAAGTGTAGAAAACACATTTGGCCGGCCAAAGGGGAAATTAGATCATTAATTTTTGTTAGGGAACATGAATCTAAAGTACTAATGACACTATTGAGGCTGTACAAATCTATGCATTGTCTGAGCTCTCCTGATTTCTTTTAATAGATCACCACTGGAGAGAACCATGAAGATTATTTTACTGGTGCAACAATTTCTCTTTTACTTTGGTTACTAAGAAATTCCTTAAGATTTCTTTCATATGTAAAAGAAACATTCCTCAATCAATGTTGTGCTAGTACAGCATTATCTTTCAAGACAATTTCATGTTCAAATTTTTTATATTGCCCTCACTCCTAAAATACATGCAGGTATGTTTCTTTCAGGAGTTTCACAAACTCTAAATTGTCCCAGATAGAACTTGAGACAGAACTATCATGACAAGGCCTATCATATGGTGAGGAAGCAGTAGCAGAAATTTTATCGGGACCCTCTCTACTTGGTGATACAACAATCAATCAAGTCCTCACCCAGGGAGAAGGCTGGGACACACTTTTAGAATTGAAAAAACACACATCAAGACTATCTTACATGGAGAAATCCTGACAGAGTATCTGAGGTGAAACGCAGCACCGCGTGGTTTACCAGTAACGAATGAACCCTTGATTTTCCTTGAAGATGCTACCTTCCATAAAGACTGGGCACTTATAGCCTGAAAGTGCACGAGGGATTGGTTAATCATTATTATTAACACTGCGAAAAGGATTGCTGACACATTGATCATCCAGATACCAGCCAACGAACAGGGTTTGAAGACAAATGTGATAATAGGTACATATAAACTGATAGTAGAGGGAATCAACAGTGAACTGGGTGAATACAAAAAGTACCTGATGCAATCCAAAACCACGAAATTGCAGAAGGATTTAAAACGTTTTTCCAAAGAAAAGGTCTACCCCTATATAAGAGATGAATATGTCCAAAAAAACAAGTGGACATGAAAAGGGGTCCCCAGGAAGGAAGGAGAGAGGTAGACACAAATAGTAGCAACAGTGACAGCAGCGACTAGGAATATAACCCGCAGAGGAGGAGGAGGAAGAGAGGGCGGGTTTTCCAACGTGGGCCGTGCCCGATATCACAGTCCCTTACCAATGCTATATGAACCAAGTGTATGGTTGCCTCCACTACAACAGATGCAAGGATTCCAGAGCCCCCAATTCCCACAGCCACAGAACCCCTTTTGAGGCAGAGGAAGAGGAAGGGGCAGAGGAAGACAAAGGACAGCAGAGGGTATTCTGGGAGGACCTGAACCAGCGGGTAACAAGGATCATGTCACGGGACCAGGATCCCGGGACGAGCAGGGAGGGACACTAGTGGTCGCCTCACAGACATGCCACTAACTACACCCCAAGAGAACCTCCTGAATAAGGGATTAGGTTTTGTGCCCACGAATGTATTGAACAGTTTTCAATTACGGCAAGAATTGGCAGAATTCTTCAGGAACATTAGATTGAGGATTTTCTTTGAAGGAAAGGAGGACAAAAGAGCATCTGCAGGAGATACAACACTGCACCCAAAATCAAAATTCACCCCTCCCATCTCTACCTTACCTTTAGAGGTAGCAACATTTGAACAGGCCGTGATCCACGACATTGAGGAACTCAGCAAGAAACAAGGTCCATCCTTTAAGAATCTGAACAAGGAGAAGGAAGCCCTAGAACAATTGAGAAGGAATCCAGGCCTGGTTATAAAACCGGCTGATAAAGGAGGAGCAATAGTCATACAAAACAAGAAAGCCTACACGGATGAATGTTTGAGACTACTATCAGACCGGAGAAATTATAGCATCCTCCAGAAGGACCCCACGGTGGAACTAAGAAGGGAGATAGGCACCTTAGTGGAAGAGGGACTAGTTAATGATTGGATCTTGCAACAGAAAGGCCTCTTCCTTTGTAATGATCATCCTGTGACCACGTATTTCTATACACTCCCCAATATTCACAAACCTACCAGACCACCTCCAGGGAGACCCATTGTCTCGGGGATAGGCTCTATACTCGAACCATTGTCACAATTTTGTGACTTTTACTTCAAGCCTTTGGTACAGAAGATGAAAGCCTATTTGCAGGACACACGTGACATACTAAACTTAATAAAATAAATGGAGTTTGACCCCTCCAGTGAATACTTGGTGGGCTTGGATATCGAATCGCTTTACACCAATATCCCACAGTGAGAAACCCTGAGGGTTGTAGAGGATCTCCTATATGCAGAGAAATGGGCATATAAAACACCTAGAGCCTTCATTTTAAACCTAGCAGAGATTGCCCTCACCAGAAACTACTTTGAATTCGAAGAAACCATCTACTTACAGACCCATGGTACTTCTATGGGGAGTACCTTTGCCCCCAGCCTAGCAGGTCTGTCTGTTAAGGCTTTTGAGAGGGAGTACATTCATAACCAAGACGGCTCATGGTTCCATCACATCAGATTATGGTGGAGGTTCATTGATGATGTCCTTTTGATTTGGAGGGGAGATGAACTATCAGTATGAGATTTTCTACATTGGCCCAGTGGTCGAAATCCATTACTGCACTTTACTTCGACCATCACACGAACTGAACTGCCCTTTCTGGATCTGGTTATCGACCGCAAAGAAGGAACCTTGTCTACTTGGGATTACCACAAACCAACAGATAAGAATGCCCTACTATCTTTTGAGAGCTTCCACCCCAGACCTTTAAGGGAAAACTTGCCAGTGGGACAGTTTTTCAGTTTATGGAGAAATTGTACACACAAAACAGACTTCTTGGATGAATCCTCTCTGCTGGTGAGAAAACTCAGTGAAAGACAATATCCAGAGAG
This sequence comes from Calotriton arnoldi, assembly GCA_963921515.1. Taxonomy (NCBI): domain Eukaryota; kingdom Metazoa; phylum Chordata; class Amphibia; order Caudata; family Salamandridae; genus Calotriton; species Calotriton arnoldi. Next base: position 1,063,685 of record CAWUFW010000399.1, read on the forward strand.
AGTAGTGAAGAGGGCTAGGAAAAGAGCCATGAACGTGAACAGGGATAGTCTCTTGGAGAAAGTGGAAAAACCCAACGTGATGAATACAGTCTGTGTCACAACTTTTAATACAGCTTCACACAACATAAGATGCCGCATATTAAAAAAAACTGGTGCATCTTGAACTCCAATGGCCTGAATGTGGAAAAACCCTTGTTCTCCTACAGGAGGAGTGCCAACTTGAGAGACCTACTGGTATACACGACCTTACATCACAGCGCAAAACAGAGTTCAGGGCCCATGGGGAAATACCCCCGTGACAGGCCACACTAGGTGTGGTTCGTGTAATGTGTGCAGTTTAACCAGGGACTCAAAGAGCATAGACGTGGGTCTGACCTACCCGTGGGTGCAAAAAATTCACACAAATTGCAACTCAGAAAACGTCATATACTTAATTGAATGCCCGTGCAAAAAACGTTATATAGGTATGATGACGTGCAAAGTGAAGATACGCAACATGGAACATAGAAGCAACATACGATGCCAAAAAACAAACACAAAGTTTACCACACACTACTTGGAAAAACACCATTCGGTGGATGACATCTTCTGGATGGTGTTGGATAAACCAAATGTTTATAACTCTACAGGAGACATTAAAAACTGCTTCTCCTGAGCGAACAGAAGTGGGTGTATAGACTTCGTAGTCATGAGATTGGCCTTAATGATGACGTCCCGTGGAATTCTTTGAACAGGTGACATCATTTTCTCTGAATGGATACATTTCATTCGGATGACTTCATATGTCTGAATGATGGATACACTACTACTCAGGGCACATCATGTGGGCGGTTTTTAAACAAGACTATTTACCTATCGCCTTCATGAAAGCGATTATCAACTGGGGTATTGTGTATTATCATTCATTCCACATACATATGTGCGATACCTGGCTAGGTAGTTGAATTATTGGATTATGTGTAAACATCTTTTGAAACCACCTGGTATCCCTAGATAACCCCACTCTAATAGTCTGAGGAGGGAGTAGAGTAATGGTGATATACAACACCTGCACCAGTCCAAGATGGCGCATGTAGATGACCCAGCAGGCTAAGAAATAAAACTTAGGCAAAGACAGGCAATCGTATATACCACGATTGGCTGGGGCTGACAATCGTTAAAATAAGTGCAGCACGAGGAAACCAACAGGTAACCGTTCTTCTAATAAAACTCCCTCCAGATAGTATTTAGATAGGGATGATTGTAAGTGGTGACACAATGCGCACCATTCTAAGAGGGCGCGATGTGCATACCTCCTGAGACAAGGAGGCAGGAGTGCGCATACGTCAGGTCGCTCCGATCACGTGGTTACACCGCCCCACGGGACTGGAAGAATCCCAGTATAACGGAGGTGCCGCCGAGTGTGACCGCTAGCTACACGGCGTGAGAAGAGCAAAGCCGGGCAGCGGTCTCACCTTGAAGAAGTAAGGAGTCGAGGGAGGTGGGGTTTTGACTATTCTAAACACCCGCCGATAGAAACGGAAAGGATTGACGGTACGATGCCTTAACATTGGTGTTGGTAGTTGCTTTTTGAGAGGGATCCAAACATCATGAAATATTCCATGGCTGAGTGGGGGCTGCCCAATCAGGGACCATTGCAAAAACAACAGTTGATGGACAGAATGCAGAACAATGTCATACATTCACCCCAGTACAGAGATCTGGGCCTAAATCCATCGTTTTTTTGCTCACCATGCCATTCCAGTTTGGACCCAGCCATATGCAAATCAGTCTTGACCCTGCACCCAATGGGAACAGTCCAGCCTGAACTGCCAGGCCAGGTCCTCCCTGGACTGGAAACAAGCATCCTAGGACCGGTTTCGGGGTGGCTCAATGGTTAGAGCGGCAGACCCTGATGCAGAGATCTGGCCCGGGACCAGGGTTCAATTCCCGCCTTGGCGGGTCTTGGGCGCAATTTCCTCGGACCTGATAATTCTCGCCTCGGTGCCTATTCTAATCATGGGTCCCACTCTGCAACTCTGGGCAATAGCTTGCTTAATCTCCACAACGGCCCCAACAGCGCTGGGATGCCTGGCTTCACCCTGGGGGTGCCCAGGAGTGGACATTTCACAGGGAAAAGCCAGGAAGGGTTCCACAGCGGTATGCGTACAGCGCCTGGACACCCCTTTGGGGGTATGGGTGCGCTTTACAAGTACAAATTTCATTTCATTCATTTCATGAGGCACAGGGTCAAGACTAATTTGCATATGGCTGGGTCCAAACTGGGGTGGCGTAGTGGGTAAAAGAACGATGGATTTAACCCAGATCTCTTGACTGGGGGAAAATGTCTGAATCATTCAGCATTCCGTCCATCATTTGTTGCAGATACACTTTTCGACCTAAGTGAGATGGGTATGCCCAGACGTGGGTCCCTTGCTCACTGTGCCACTGGATTCAAGCTATCCTGGCAGATAAAGGGTGACATACCCTGAAACTGGTCCCAGGATGCTTGTTTCCGGTCCAGGGAGGACCTGGCTTGGCAGTTCGGTCTGGACTGTGCCCATGAGGCACAGCGCCTGGACACCCCTTTGGGGGTATGGGTGCGCTTTACAAGTACAAATTTCATTTCATTCATTTCATGAGGCACAGGGTCAAGACTAATTTGCATATGGCTGGGTCCAAACTGGGGTGGCGTAGTGGGCAAAAGAACGATGGATTTAACCCAGATCTCTCGACTGGGGGAGAATGTCTGAATCATTCAGCATTCCGTCCATCATTTGTTGCAGATACACTTTTCGACCTAAGTGGGAAGGGTATGCCCAGACGTGGGTCCCTTGCTCACTGTGCCACTGGATTCAAGCTATCCTGGCTGGTGAAGGGTGACATACCCTGAAACCGGTCCCAGGATGCTTGTTTCCGGTCCAGGGAGGACCTGGCTTGGCAGTTCGTCGTTTTCAATGGCGTGATGCGAAAAAGTACTGCTGCCATGGAGAAAAAAAGTGTCCGGTGTGATCTGAGCCTGGATCGGAGATGAAAAGAACCAGAAAACAGAGGGGACAAAGTCTGGGTCACTTCACGTGACCAGGAGTGGAGCAATCGAATGCCCACCGATGTCGGGTGCTTCAGGTGAGATGAGGTGAAGCTTGACTCTGCAGCCACGGGGACCAGGAGATACCTGCGACGACCACAGTCCGGATTCGAGCTGTCACACAAAGGATGTCGAGTGCTGGGGGGTCAGTGTCCGTATTGAACACCAACAAGCCTTGGCAACTGCAACCCACGCGGTCAGAAGAAAGATGCTTCTGCGAGGACCAGCAAGGTCCTGGGGACTCCCCAAGCGATGGAGAGTCAGGGCACGTCTGGAGCAACCAGGGAAGCCCACTGAAAGTTAAAGTTGCCTTCTCAGGGACCCACAAGCCAACGGACCAGGGATCGCGAAGGGACCTTGAGCTGAATCACCAAATACCAGCCCAAGGAACACTCGTGGAGTGTAGGCTGGAAATCTTCAGTGGAATTACTGCTCGGGGTCAGGACTACAAGTAGCCCAAAGCACAGCTTCAGGGATCACCGAAAAGCATATGCTGCTGCAAATGTACACGGTGCCCAGGAGTACGGGTTTCACGGTCCCCACGAGGGATACGGGACTCAGGATTGCTGAGAGCGCAGATCGACCTCGGAGACCTCGGGAACCCACCTCCTGTGTTGCAGAAATCTTCGGAGTCCTTCGGGAGCTTCGTAGATGCAAACCGGTCAGATGCGTTTAGGTGCCTGCTCAGCAGGGGAGTAACTCCTTTACTCCAAGGGAGATTCTTCAGTCGTCCAGCAAAGCGTAGATCGTCGAAGGATACTTGGTTTCTGTAGCAGAGTTTAGTCCAGGTAATATCTAAAGTCCTGTAGTCAGGGTTCCTACTTTATACCCAAGGAAGGGGTGGGACAAACTCTGGGGACCCACCTATGGGAGGGTCAGGACAGAGGGGTGGCTACACCCATGTCCTTTGTCCAGTTTTGCGCCAGAGCAGGAGCAAATGGCTCCTGCAACCGGTTTGAGCTGGACTATGCACAGGGACACCAAATGTGCCCCCTTGCAGACATCAAAGCACTCTGAGAGTGCACCCACCCAGCCCCAATACACTAAAGCCTGTCTGGGAGGTGGTCACACCTCCCTGTGACAGGAAACCTATTGTCAAGCCTTCCCCTGCCAGAGTTTCGTCCAGCAGCAGGAGGGCAGACTCGTGTCTGTGGCTGGCAGCATCCATTTTGTGATGCCAGGGTTCTGTGAAGCTGGTACCGGGTGTACCGGTGTTGTCATATTTCTCCCTCTAGGAGGGTGGAATCATACCTCCCACACCAGTTACTGGTGTGGAGGTATGATTCCAAGGTGTTTGACACCAAACACGACATGTTTCCATGCAGCCATTTTAAAGTTAGCATTTACCGCGAGGTTATAATGCACTTAAGTATATATGGTTGGCTGCATCACAAACAACCCCGGAGAATAGGTTCCGAAGGCTGCAGAGGGGCTCTGCTCATGCATGAGCACCCTCTCACATAAAACCCAGCACCCTGCCTTCAGGATTGATAAGGCCTGCCATAGGGGTGACTGATAGGTTTATATGTGCAGTGATTAGGATAGATATAGTGAACCTATATCTAAGTAAGGGGTGCATGCACCACCTTACACAGGCTGCTGTAGCAGACCGGTGGTGTCATTTTAAATGGTCTCTCAGGGGTGGCATAATACATGTTGCAGCCCCTGGGAGTACCTATGCCCTGGGTACATAGTATACCATATACTAGGGACTTATAAGGGTACCCCAGAATCCAATGTGGAGTGTACCTAAAGTACATGAACAACCAATTTAGGGAGTAAGCAGATAGACTGGGGTCCTGAATAGCAGGACCCCAGTCAGACTAAGTCGAAAACCAGCCAAACACCAGGAAAAAAGTGGGGGTAACCATGCAGTCAGATTCCACCTTCCTACATACCCCCCCCCCCCCCCAACGAAAGGAGATAAGGCTAACCTTGTCCAGTTGAGCCTTTATTGACTAAGTGGCCATATAAGGAAGATCCTGCACTAGCATGGATACCCCCTGTCTTAAGGTCCACTAAGCAGTCCCTACCCCTAAGGGTATGGGATGGTCTCCAAAAGTTGGGATTTCTACCTGTAGAGTGTTTTGGCAAAGTAAAAGGCTGGTGGGGTGGCTGAGTAGAGAAGTGAGGCCCTAATAAAGTTGGCCTCAGCTTCCTCAGATCACTGGTCACCATGGAGGCCTTTCTTTCCATGACTGAGTTGTATCTGGCCCTAAGGGTCAACCTCTGGCTGCCTACAGCTGGGGGTTGGGTCCCTCTGGTTGGAACACTGGAGGGACATGGTAGGTTTGGAACCACTTGGTCCCAGGTTTGCCTTGGCCCAACAGAATCCATCTGTGGGAGGTCCCTATCCAATGGTAAGAGGGATCCCTCAGTGGGTTGAGGAATTTTCACCTGGCTAGGGCTACTAGACTGGGTGCCCCTAATCTGTGGATGAGGGGGTTCCTATGGACAATGGGCCCTAAGGGGTCCACTGTCCTCCCTGATGTCTGTAGCCCTAGGCTGAGTGAGGTAGGGTAGAGAGGGGCAGGATACATGTTCCAGACTGGGTACCACCTTGGAAGGGTCCCCTGCCATCAGGGGTGTTGCCAGGCCAGGCCAGGCCTGACCACCTCTGGGGCAGTTCCTTCACTAGGGGTAGGATCAGATCCCTGAGGAAGCTGACCCTTACCTATAGTCTGGGGGTAGAAGACTCTTCTTCCACCCTTCTGCTCTCTTCTGGAGTAGAGTGGGCCATTCTTTCAGGCTCCACCTCTCCAAAATGTCCCTGGGATGGGGCTGAGGCCCTAAAAGCCCCACCAACTTTCTCAGGGAGGCCTAACATTCTTAAATGGGCCTGGTATTCAACTTCAGCCCAGGCTGAAATTTCCAGATCATTGCCCAACAGGCAATCTACAGGCAAGTTTGGGGACACTGCCACTCTCTTTGGGCCAGTGACCCCTCCCCAGCTGAGATTGACTATGGCCATGGGATGATCTGTTTTAATACCATCAATGTTGGTCACCTGGTACTTAAACTCAGGTAAAAGCTGTTGAGGGGGACTAGTTTCCCTGTCACCATGGTGACACTAGCCCCTGTGTCTCTGAATGCCACAGCTTTCTGACCATTTATCAGTGGCTCCTGTCTGTACTTGCCCAAAGAATTAGGACTGACAGTAAAAGTGGGAAATCCCATGCCACCATCACAGACTAAGGAGGCCTGTGAGGAGGACCTTGATAAGCTGGGGTCCACCTCAGTTCCCCATACCAATGCACCTAACTTTTTGGGTGCATTACTACCACCTGGGGGATTACTACTTGTAGTACCAGGAGGAGTGGTAGTATTGCTGGGAGGAACATTTTCCTTATTGCTGGCCTTAGGGCAACTAGGGTCATTTTTCCAGTGGCCAGGCGTCTTATATATATGGCAATAAGGTTTCTTTTCAGGGGAGGAAGGAGTTTGGGACCCACCCCCAGAAGAGAACTTTTGGGGCCCTGTAGTGGATTTATCTTTTGATTTATCCCCACCTTTCTCTTGGTTTTTGGAAGAATCTTTCTTCTGGTCACCACCCTGATTCTTTGGCTTTACTCTGGTTCTGACCCATTTGTCTGCCTTCTTTCCCAATTCTTGGGGAGAGGTCAGATCAGAGTCTACCAGGTACTGGTGTAAAAGCTGGTTTTGGCAATTATTAAGGATCTGCTCCCTCATAATCAAATTGTACAATCCTAAAAAGTCATGCACCTTGCTGCCATGTATCCAACCTTCCAGAGCCTTAGTAGCACAATCAACAAAGTCAACCCAGTCCTGAGTCTGTGCCTTTTGGGTGTCTCTGAACTTTATCCTGTATTGTTCAGTGGTTAAGCCAAACCCATCAATCAGAGCACTCTTCAGGACTTTGTAATTATCAGCATCCTCTTCTCTTACAGTGAGGTGCTTGTCTCTACCTTTGTCTGCAAAGGAGAGCCACAAGATTGCTGCCCACTGCTCCTGAGGGACCCTCTGTACCTTGCAGGCCCTCTCCAGTGCAGTTATCCATTTGTGGATGTCATACCCACTCTGGTAGGGAGGGACAATCTTGTTCAGGTTCCTATGGTTATGAGTATGTTCTCTACTCCTAGGGACACTGTTGCTGCCACCAAGGGGGTCTAACCCCAACTTCTGAGAAACTCTCTGAAGCTCCAGGGATTCCCTATCTAAGGCCAATTGCTCTCTCTTGATTCTGAGCTTAGCTCTCTTAAACTCAAGCAGTTGGCACTTCTTCTCATAAGAGGACTCCCTTTTATGAGAAGCAGAGGTCCTATGAGAAACAGAGCTCCCTACAGATGTACCAGAATGATTAGATTCCTGAGAAGGAGATCTTGATCTTCTTGGTAAACTGTTAACCCTTCCAGGTGGGGTAAAGAGAGGGACATTGAGGCCTCCTTCCTCACCTTCAGGAAGAATTGGATTGTCCAGGGTAGAATCATTTTGATCCTCCTGGCCAGCATCAGAGTCCAGGTCATTGAAGTTCTCACTTCCTGTCCTTTCCTCTTCTGCTGTCCCACCCCCTTTGCCTGCCTCATCAGACCCTGGGGTCTTTCTGAGGTCATCTAAAAGCAAAGTCTCTATGAGACGTTGAGTGTTTGGGTTTTTCCCTGTCTTCAGTTTCCTAGATGTACACATGGCTCTCAATTCTTGGTATGAGCGATGGTCATACTTAGTTGGCAAGGAGCCACTGGCTTCAGGCCTAGAAGACATGCTAGTGTGGTGTGGTGTATGCACCTACCTACCCTAGTGGGAACTGAAACTCTCTTGAGTTGGAGAAAGGGTGTGCTAGGCCCTTGACTTACCCAACTCTAAGTTCAGTAGAACTTACTTTACTCTAGTCTTGATTTATATGTACCTAAGTACCTTTAGTGGTTTTCAGTTAGTCACTCAATGAGATTATCTGGTAAAACAATAGCAAGCTTGAATCCCAACCGCTGCACACCAATGTGAGAAGTTGGCCTGGTATATGCTGTCCACTAATTAAAGTGGGCACTGTGAACCAGTCCAAACGACCCTTATTGATGATTAGGTTAAAGACAACCTTTATTGAAAGCTATCCTAGTGGTAGCTATGGAGAGCAGCCTTCAGGCTAAGTCTCGAAGGAATGTAAAGCAGCTTGTTTTACCAGTATATAACCTCCTGAATGACCAAATGAAAGGAGAACCACACCAGGTGTATATAAAATATATGTATTTATTACTAAACACTCTCTACTAACCTCTTTATGAGATTAGAGAACAAGACACACAATATTAAATCACTAGAACGACAGTAAATAGCACAATACACAGCGGGCTCCAGGGGGAGACCGAACCATATACTAAGAAAGTGGTATAAGAACCACGACTTGACTAGACACAGTGCCTAGAGCACGTAGAATCGCTGGGACCCCAAGGAACCACCCAAGGTAGTGACACAGGGGACCCACGGAGGACGGGTGCAGTGTGGGAGCACAGACACGAGCTCCGTACAACTCTATGGGAAAGTCGCGGTTAGAAATTTAAAGATTAAGGACACTTAGGAGAGGACTTTAAGCAAACCCAGCTAAACATAGAAGGTTCTAAGGCCAGCACCCTTGAGAGTACCGAGGTACCCGTGTTACCTATCCCAGAGGAGCCGGGTGCATAGGGGTCAAGTGGTGTCGGAAACCCTCGTCGTTTTCAATGGCGTGATGCGAAAAAGTACTGCTGCCATGGAGAAGAAAAGTGTCCGGTGTGATCCAAGCCTGGATCGGAGATGAGAAGAACCTGAAAGCAGAGGGGACAAAGTCTGGGTCACTTCACGTGACCAGGAGCGGAGCAATCGAATGCCCACCGATGTCGGGTGCTTCAGGTGAGATGAGGTGAAGCTTGACTCTGCAGCCACGGGGACCAGGAGACGTCTGCGACGACCACAGTCCGGATTCGAGCTGTCCCACGAAGGATGTCGAGTGCTGGGGGGGTCAGTGTCCGGATTGAACACCAACAAGCCTTGGCAACTGCAACCCACGTGGTCAGAGGAAAGATGCTTCTGCGAGGACCAGCAAGGTCCTGGGGACTCCCCAAGCAATGGAGAGTCAGGGCACGTCTGGAGCAACCAGGGAAGCCCACTGAAAGTTAAAGTTGCCTTCTCAGGGACCCACACGCCAACGAACCAGGGATCGCAAAGGGACCTCGAGCTGAATCACCAAATACCAGCCCACGGAACACTCGTGGAGTGTAGGCCGGAAATATTCGGTGGAATTACTGCTCGGGGTCAGGACTACAAGTAGCCCAAAGCACAGCTTCAGGGATCACCGAAAAGCATATGCTGCTGCAAATGTACACGGTGCCCAGGAGTACGGGTTTCACGGTCCCCACGAGGGATACGGGACTCAGAATTGCTGAGAGCGCAGATCGACCTCGGAGACCTCGGGAACCCACCTCCTGTGTTGCAGAAATCTTCGGAGTCCTTCGGGAGCTTCGTAGATGCAAACCGGTCAGATGCGTTTAGGTGCCTGCTCAGCAGGGGAGTAACTCCTTTACTCCAAGGGAGATTCTTCAGTCGTCCAGCAAAGCGTAGATCGTCGAAGGATACTTGGTTTCTGTCGCAGAGTTTAGTCCAGGTAATATCTAAAGTCCTGTAGTCAGGGGTTCCTACTTTATACCCAAGGAAGGGGTGGGACAAACTCTGGGTACCCACCTATGGGAGGGTCAGGACAGAGGGGTGGCTACACCCATGTCCTTTGTCCAGTTTCGTGCCAGAGCAGGAGCAAATGGCTCCTGCAACCGGTTTGAGCTGGACTATGCACAGGGACACCAAATGTGCCCCCAGTGCAGACATCAAAGCACTCTGAGAGTGCACCCACCCAGCCCCAATACACTAAAGCCTGTCTGGGAGGTGGTCACACCTCCCTGTGACAGGAAACCTATTGTCAAGCCTTCCCCTGCCGGAGTTTCGTCCAGCAGCAGGAGGGCAGACTCGTGTCTGTGGCTGGCAGCATCCATTTTGTGATGCCAGGGTTCTGTGAAGCTGGTACCGGGTGTACCGGTGTTGTCATATTTCTCCCTCTAGGAGGGTGGAATCATACCTCCCACACCAGTTACTGGTGTGGAGGTATGATTCCAAGGTGTTTGACACCAAACACGACATGTTTCCATGCAGCCATTTTAAAGTTAGCATTTACCGCGAGGTTATAATGCACTTAAGTATATATGGTTGGCTGCATCACAAACAACCCCGGAGAATAGGTTCCGAAGGCTGCAGAGGGGCTCTGCTCATGCATGAGCACCCTCTCACATAAAACCCAGCACCCTGCCTTCAGGATTGATAAGGCCTGCCATAGGGGTGACTGATAGGTTTATATGTGCAGTGATTAGGATAGATATAGTGAACCTATATCTAAGTAAGGGGTGCATGCACCACCTTACACAGGCTGCTGTAGCAGACCTGTGGTGTCATTTTAAATGGTCTCTCAGGGGTGGCATAATACATGCTGCAGCCCCTGGAAGGCCTCTGGGATACCTATGCCCTGGGTACATAGTATACCATATACTAGGGACTTATAAGGGTACCCCAGAATCCAATCTGGAGTGTACCTAAAGTACATGAACAACCAATTTAGGGAATAAGCAGATAGTCTGGGGTCCTGAATAGCAGGACCCCAGTCAGACTAAGTCGAAAACCAGCAAAACACCAGGAAAAAAGTGGGGGTAACCATGCAGTCAGATTCCACCTTCCTACATAACCCCCCCAACGATAGGAGATAAGGCTAACCTTGTCCAGTTGAGCCTTTATTGACTAAGTAGCCATATAAGGAAGATCCTGCACTAGCATGGATACCCCCTGTCTTATGGTCCACTAAGCAGTCCCTACCCCTAAGGGTATGGGATGGTCTCCAAAAGTTGGGATTTCTACCTGTAGGGTGTTTTGGCAAAGTAAAAGGCTGGTGGGGTGGCTGAGTAGAGAAGTGAGGCCCTAATAAAGTTGGCCTCAGCTTCCTCAGATCACTGGTCACCATGGAGGCCTTTCTTTCCATGACTGAGTTGTATCTGGCCCTAAGGGTCAACCTCTGGCTGCCTACAGCTGGGGGTTGGGTCCCTCTGGTTGGAACACTGGAGGGACATGGTAGGTTTGGAACCACTTGGTCCCAGGTTTGCCTTGGCCCAACAGAATCCATCTGTGGGAGGTCCCTATCCAATGGTAAGAGGGATCCCTCAGTGGGTTGAGGAATTTTCACCTGGCTAGGGTTACTAGACTGGGTGCCCCTAATCTGTGGATGAGGGGGTTCCTCTGGACAATGGGCCCTAAGGGGTCCACTGACCACCCTGACCTCTGTAGCCCTAGGCTGAGTGAGGTAGGGTAGAGAGGGGCAGGATACCTGCTCCAGACTGGGTAACACTTTGGAAGGGTCCCCTGCCATCAGGGGTGTTGCCAGGCCAGGCCACCTCTGGGGCAGTTCCTTCACTAGGGGTAGGATCAGATCCCTGAGGAAGCTGACCCTTACCTATAGTCTGGGTGATAGAAGACTCTTCTTCCACCCTTCTGCTCTCTTCTGGAGTAGAGTGGGCCATTCTTTCAGGCTCCACCTCTCCAAAATGTCCCTGGGATGGGGCTGAGGCCCTAAGAGCCCCACCAACTTTCTCAGGGAGGCCTAACATTCTTAAATGGGCCTGGTATTCAACTTCAGCCCAGGCTGAAATTTCCAGATCATTGCCCAACAGGCAATCTACAGGCAAGTTTGGGGACACTGCCACTCTCTTTCGGCCAGTGACCCCTCCCCAGCTGAGATTGATTATGGCCATGGGATGATCTGTTTTAATACCATCAATGTTGGTCACCTGGTACTTAAACTCAGGTAAAAGCTGTTGAGGGGGGGGGGACTAGTTTCCCTGTCACCATGGTGACACTAGCCCTTGTGTCTCTGAATGCCACAGCTTTCTGACCATTTATCAGTGGCTCCTGTCTGTACTTGCCCAAAGAATTAGGACTGACAGTAAAAGTGGCAAATCCCATGCCACCATCACAGACTAAGGAGGCCTGTGAGCAGGACCTTGATAAGCTGGGGTCCACCTCAGTTCCCCATACCAACCCACCTAACTTTTTGGGTGCATTACTACCACCTGGGGGATTACTACTTGTAGTACCAGGAGGAGTGGTAGTATTGCTGGGAGGAACATTTTCCTTATTGCTGGCCTTAGGGCAACTGGGGTCATTTTTCCAGTGGCCAGGCTTCTTACATATATGGCAATAAGGTTTCTTTTCAGGGGAGGAAGGAGTTTGGGACCCACCCCCAGAAGAGGACTTTTGGGGCCCTGTAGTGGATTTATCTTTTGATTTATCCCCACCTTTCTCTTGGTTTTTGGAAGAATCTTTCTTCTGGTCACCACCCTGATTCTTTGGCTTTACTCTGGTTCTGACCCATTTGTCTGCCTTCTTTCCCAATTCTTGGGGAGAGGTCAGATCAGAGTCCACCAGGTACTGGTGTAAAAGCTGGTTTTGGCAATTGTTAAGGATCTGCTCCCTCATAATCAAATTGTACAATCCTAAAAAGTCATGCACCTTGCTGCCATGTATCCAACCTTCCAGAGCCTTAGTAGCACAATCTACAAAGTCAACCCAGTCCTGAGTCTGTGCCTTTTGGGTGTCTCTGAACTTTATCCTGTATTGTTCAATGGTTAAGCCAAACCCATCAATCAGAGCACTCTTCAGGAGTTTGTAATTATCAGCATCCTCTTCTCTTACAGTGAGGAGCTTGTCTCTACCTTTGTCTGCAAAGGAGAGCCACAAGATTGCTGCCCACTGCTCCTAAGGGACCCTCTGTACCTTACAGGCCCTCTCCAGTGCAGTTATCCATTTGTGGATGTCATCCCCACTCTGGTAGGGAGGGACAATCTTGTTCAGGTTCCTATGGTTATGAGTATGTTCTCTACTCCTAGGGACACTGTTGCTGCCACCATGGGGCTCTAGCCCCAACTTCTGAGAAGCTCTCTGAAGCTCCAGGGATTCCCTATCTAAGGCCAATTGCTCTCTCGTGATTCTGAGCTTAGCTCTCTTAAACTCAAGCAGTTGGCACTTCTTCTCATAAGAGGACTCCCTTTTATAAGAAGCAGAGGTCCTATGAGAAACAGAGCTCCCTACAGATGTACCAGAATGATTAGATTCCTGAGAAGGAGATCTTGATCTTCTTGGTAAACTGTTAACCCTTCCAGGTGGGGTAAAGAGAGGGACATTGAGGCCTCCTTCCTCAGCTTCAGGAAGAATTGGATTGTCCAGGGTAGAATCATTTTGATCCTCCTGGCCAGCATCAGAGTCCAGGTCATTGAAGTTCTCACTTCCTGTCCTTTCCTCTTCTGCTGTCCCACCCCCTTTGCCTGCCTCATCAGACCCTGGGGTCTTTCTGAGGTCATCTAAAAGCAAAGTCTCTATGAGACGTTGAGTGTTTGGGTTTTTCCCTGTCTTCAGTTTCCTAGATGTACACATGGCTCTCAATTCTTGGTATGAGAGATGGTCATACTTAGTTGGCAAGGAGCCACTGGCTTCAGGCCTAGAAGACATGCTAGTGTGGTGTGGTGTATGCACCTACCTACCCTAGTGGGAACTGACACTCTCTTGAGTTGGAGAAAGGGTGTGCTAGGCCCTTGACTTACCCAACTCTAAGTTCAGTAGAACTTACTTTATTCTAGTCTTGATTTATATGTACCTTTAGTGGTTTTCAGTTAGTCACTCAATGAGATTATCTGGTAAAACAATAGCAAGCTTGAATCCCAACCGCTGCACACCAATGTGAGAAGTTGGCCTGGTATATGCTGTCCACTAATTAAAGTGGGCACCTTGAACCAGTCCAAACGACCCTTATTGATGATTAGGTTAAAGACAACCTTTATTGAAAGCTATCCTAGTGGTAGCTATGGAGAGCAGCCTTCAGGCTAAGTCTCGAAGAAATGTAAAGCAGCTTGTTTTACCAGTATATAACCTCCTGAATGACCAAATGAAAGGAGAACCACACCAGGTGTATATAAAATATATGTATTTATTACTAAACACTCTCTACTAACCTCTTTATGAGATTAGAGAACAAGACACAATATTAAATCACTTGAACGACAGTAAATAGCCAATACACAGCGGGCTCCAGGGGGAGACCGAACCATATACTAAGAAAGTGGTATAAGAACCACGACTTGACTAGACACAGTGCCTAGAGCACGTAGAATCGCTGGGACCCCAAGGAACCACCCAAGGTAGTGACACAGGGGACCCACGGAGGATGGGTGCAGTGTGGGAACACAGACGCAAGCTCCGTACAACTCTATGGGAAAGTCGCGGTTGGAAATTTAAAGATTAAGGACACTTAGGAGAGGACTTTAAGCAAACCCAGCTAAACATAGAAGGTTCTAAGGCCAGCACCCTTGAGAGTACCAAGGTACCCGTGTTACTTATCCCAGAGGAGCCGGGTGCATAGGGGTCAAGTGGTGTCGGAAACCCTCGTCGTTTTCAATGGCGTGATGCGAAAAAGTACTCCTGCCGTGGAGAAGAAAAGTGTCCGGTGTGATCCAAGCCTGGATCGGAGATGAGAAGAACCTGAAAGCAGAGGGGACAAAGTCTGGGGCACTTCACGTGACCAGGAGCGGAGCAATCGAATGCCCACCGATGGGTGCTTCAGGTGAGATGAGGTGAAGCTTGACTCTGCAGCCACGGGGACCAGGAGATGTCTGCGATGACCACAGTCCGGATTCGAGCTGTCCCACAAAGGATGTCGAGTGCTGGGGGGTCAGTGTCCGGATTAAACACCAACAAGCCTTGGCAACTGCAACCCACGCGGTCAGAGGAAAGATGCTTCTGCGAGGACCAGCAAGGTCCTGGGGACTCCCCAAGCGATGGAGAGTCAGGGCACATCTGGAGCAACCAGGGAAGCCCACTGAAAGTTAAATTTGCCTTCTCAGGGACCCACACGCCAACGGACCAGGGATCGCAAAGGGACCTCGAGCTGAATCACCAAATAACAGCCCATGGAACACTCGTTGAGTGTAGGCCAGAAATCTTCGGTGGAATTACTGCTCGGGGTCAGGACTACAATTAGCCTAAAGCACAGCTTCAGGGATCACCGAAAAGCATATGCTGCTGCAAATGTACACGGTGCCCAGGGGTACGGGTTTCACGGTCCCCACAAGGGATAAGGGCCTCAGAATTGCTGAGAGCGAAGATCGACCTCGGGAACCCACCTCCTGTGTTGCAGAAATCTTCGGAGTCCTTCGGGAGCTTCGTAGATGCAAACCGGTCAGATGCGTTTAGGTACCTGCTCAGCAGGGGAGTAACTCCTTTACTCCAAGGGAGATTCTTCAGTCGTCCAGCAAAGCATAGATCGTCGAAGGATACTTGGTTTCTGTAGCAGAGTTTAGTCCAGGTAATATCTAAAGTCCTGTAGTCAGGGGTTCCTACTTTATATCCAAGGAAGGGGTGGGACAAACTCTGGGGACCCACCTATGGGAGGGTCAGGACAGAGGGGTGGCTACACCCATGTCCTTTGTCCAGTTTCGCGCCAGAGCAGGAGCAAATGGCTCCTGCAACCGGTTTGAGCTGGACTATGCACAGGGACACCAAATGTGCCCCCTGTGCAGACATCAAAGCACTCTGAGAGTGCACCCACCCAGCCCCAATACACTAAAGCCTGTCTGGGAGGTGGTCACACCTCCCTGTGACAGGAAACCTATTGTCAAGCCTTCCCCTGCCGGAGTTTCGTCCAGCAGCAGGAGGGCAGACTCGTGTCTGTGGCTGGCAGCATCCATTTTGTGATGCCAGGGTTCTGTGAAGCTGGTACCGGGTGTACCGGTGTTGTCATATTTCTTCCTCTAGGAGGGTGGAATCATACCTCCCACACTAGTTACAGGTGTGGAGGTATGATTCCAAGGTGTTTGATACCAAACACGACATGTTTCCATGCAGCCATTTTAAAGTTAGCATTTACTGCGAGGTTATAATGCACTTAAGTATATATGGTTGGCTGCATCACAAACAACCCCGGAGAATAGGTTCCGAAGGCTGCAGAGGGGCTCTGCTCATGCATGAGCACCCTCTCACATAAAACCCAGCACCCTGCCTTCAGGATTGATAAGGCCTGCCATAGGGGTGACTGATAGGTTTATATGTGCAGTGATTAGGATAGATATAGTGAACCTATATCTAAGTAAGGGGTGCATGCACCACCTTACACAGGCTGCTGTAGCAGACCGGTGGTGTCATTTTAAATGGTCTCTCAGGGGTGGCATAATGCAGCCCCTGGGAGGCATCTGGGGTACCTATGCCCTGGGTACCTAGTATACCATATACTAGGGACTTATAAGGGTACCCCAGAATCCAATCTGGAGTGTACCTAAAGTACATGAACAACCAATTTAGGGAGTAAGCAGATAGACTGGGGTCCTGAATAGCAGGACCCCAATCAGACTAATTCGAAAACCAGCAAAACACCAGGATAAAAGTGGGGGTAACCATGCAGTCAGATTCCACCTTCCTACAGGGACCATGGCATGACTTTTATGCTCGGGGGCCCCTTGATAGTTTTAAGCCTGCAGAGTTTAGAACCAGAGACGTGGGGGTAATTTACCACATGAAAATCCAACTGAGCGCACGGGGGTGTAAATCACTTACATGTAGTGATACTACTGAGAATGGAAACTCTACTAGGAGTTACGACCACCAGTGAGGGTGGGGGCTGTCCATTTCATAACGGTCTCCCTAAGGTTTGTGGATACGGTTTTATGGAACATGCGAACAGGCCCAGCAGAAAGAGAAACAATTTTAAATAGGAAAGACTACTGCATACTAACATTTCTATTACTATACAGTGTGTGACTACAGGGAGCCGCTCCTACTCCCACGCCATTTCAAGCACACTTACTGACGAAACTCGGTAAGTGACAGGGGCCTTGCGATAAGCTAACCATTCTACAATACGGGTGGGATATCTGTACTATGTGAGAAGGTCTTTTACCTGTGTTTAAACTTTTAATTGATGCATGGGCAATACATGCCTGCCATACTTTCTGGTCGTTGTGATCAGAGAGATCGTAAGTGGGATTCAGGGATTAATTAAGTCCCAACCTTATGGAAATGAGACTGTGGGGTGTTTAACTGCATCATCTCTGTTACCTGCGTCGGTGTTCAATTCTTCCTGACAGAGCAGCGTAGATTCAAGGTGGTGCTACCCAGGGCTTTAAGAGAGATGAAAAAACTGAGGGGTCTCTCAGAGATGTGGCCTAGGTAATTAAGGGCGTGGCTTAAAAACACTTAAGGTAAAAACCTGTGCTTAGCCTTAGCATAGTGTGCTGCCTGCCTGGTATTTTGCTGTTTCTGTCAGTGCATCCAGATATGTAAAACAGCAAGTAACATTACACCTACAACAAGCTAGGACTATTTGGCTTTGTATATGGTTGGTAGCTGCATACGATAAATAAGCTTCAGTTCTAAAATGATGAGACTGTGAAAGACCTAGACCGAGTCTCCCTATTGTTACATCAAAGGCAGTGAAGAGTGGTACTGCTGCAGATTTAAGATTTAAGTTAAAGGCAAAAATGGAGAGCCCGATAAGGACCTGTCTCAGCACCTGCTCTTTAGAACTGCCGGTGCTGAGCCCCGACAGGACCCGGCCCACTTAAAGCCCGCGTGCTACTTTTCATGAATACATAATGCCGCATGCGCTAATATTAAAATGCATGTGCGTTCTGACCTAACTCCTCAAGGCAGTTGCTCCTCCAGTCTCCACTCTGACCAAATATACAAGAAGAGACTAGGTGAAGAACACCAAACTGCTTCCAAAGTGATAATGCTGATCACACACAACCCAATGTGAACCGCGCTGAGCTCCGCCTATTCCGCAAATAACGCCGCGCCGCGCCCATGCGTGGGCTCCAAAGGCCGCCTCTGCCGCTGCTTAGCGTTCCGTTGCCACTTGTCTCTAGGAAACCCGGATACAGGCACGTTGTAAGAGCAGTTTCTTTGAAGAGAGATGCGCAGTTGCAGATAGATGAAGCTCAGTCTTCAACAGACTCCTGTTCCAATCAATGCCCTAACATTCACCCCCCCCCCCCTCCCCCTGCCGGCCTCGCTCACTCGTGCGAACACAAGCACGTGGATACCGTCCATCAAGACAAGAACAGACACGCAGCGCAACAGCACCTGTGCAGGCGATACCCAAGGACTGATGCCTCTTTAAGGCACCCAAGAAACAAGCCAGCTAAACTCTGAGCATTCATGACTGTTGTCAGTGTCAATGTCAGCTAACATGCTCACAATTACACCAGATAAGATATAGGTTCCGCTGCTGGGCGCATCCCTCCAGCCGGGCCTCTGCCGTTTGGCCCCCACCTTTAGGGCAATACTTGATCCTGACAGCACTGTCCTTCTCCTCTGCATCACGTTTGATCCCTCTCTATCCTGTATGCCCCATCTCAACAAGGTGCCTGCTACTTCCTTGAGGAATATTCTTTCCATCCGCTGCAGATGACTAGTTATCCAGGCTACTAACTAAATCTCCTCTAAGCCAGACCATTGCCATGCTCTAACCTGAGCTTTCCCAAATTCATCATAAACGGACTTCAGATGGTCCAAAACACAGGCTCGGCTGCTTTTGGGTCTTAGGAACTTTGATTCTGTCGCTTCCCAACTGGGCAAACTGAAATCACTGCCTGCAGCTAAAAGCACTTTTAAAGGTACTGTTTACTCATTTATTTATTTGCTGGCACCGCGCACCACGGCCATAGTTTCATTCCTTACAACCCTTCCTGTCTTCTTAGGTCCTCTTACAGAGCCATGTTGAAGATTCCCAGCTTCAGGTGTATACAGAAGGGGGACGTTCTTTATCCTACAATGGATCCTTCCCCTGAAACTCACTCCCATGTTCATTATGCTCCGATCCCAAACTTTTTCCATTCCTTAAGTATTTTTTTAAAAACATTTCTCTTCAATGCCTGGGTTTCTCTATGCCTCACTGTGAGTGCCAGTCAGGACACCACTGGGTAACTTGCCTCACAAGCTCTTCATTTATTGATTAATTCATTGATTGATTCATTCATTCTATGCCTACAACCTCTTCTTCACAGGTGCCCCACAGTACATATCCCCTCTTTAACAAGCTGATAATGTACTCCAGATACCAAACTATTAGGTAAGTTCTATATATGTTATACAGTGTCCTGTTATTCTCTCTTGCACATGAAACTCACAGCTGCTGATGTGTATCTGACTTCCACAGGCCTGCTGAACGTGTACAAGCGTGGTACTCACGGTGACAGGTCTGCGTCACTTTATTTTACAATGAGGCATGGCTCACAGTTCGAACATGAGCACTGCTGCTTGAGCTACTGAATGCTTGAACACTGACCACAAAGGCCCTCTTCCCACCACCACAAGGCCTCAGACTACTTCTTGTCAAACGTGCACTAGATGTCCCACGCACGAGAACCCAGCTTATATCAGATGCCTCTGCTGATTTTTCATTACCGGCCCAGTGTCCAAGAATATGGAAAAATATTGAGTGCACTCACTTCAGAAAAGCCTTTACTCCACTTGACATCAATTCATAATCATTGAACACACGGGACATTATGTGCACCCCAATTATGTGACCCCATAATGAGATTTATTGTCTACAGTGCTCAGCCCTCTTTCTGTTGCTTCATTGCAAAACTAGGGGCAGGGTAGAAAGGAGAGGCGCTAGAGAGGAAACTAGACTATATCAGATACGGAAGGAGGTTATTGTGCAGAGGTAAAAAGGGAGCGTGATGTCATGCAAGTTGCTTATATAGCCAAAAATACAGCTTGGAAACTATTTCAAAGTTGCACTGAGGGATAGCAAAGGTAGAAAGGGAAGGAAACAGGAGAAATAAAAGAAGGGAGCATGATGGCATATCATGTAGGTTACTTGTTTACAGGTTATTGTTATCCCCCTGAGAGCGGATTTACTATTCTTTCACCCAACACAACTAGGGAAATTACTGCGCTGCGTTGTGTGAAAGGGAGAGAGCAGAACTGTGCCATACCTTGTGTAGTGCTGGCACATTTCAGGTAGCCTAGCGCCAGTGTAGTAACCTTTGTGCCTTGGTGCAAGTGTGCATGCGTGACAAGCACGATTTATTTTGTGCAGGAAGGTGTCCCATTCACCTCTAACTTAATGCACTTATGTGTAGGCAGGTTGCTCTTTTCTTCAACAAAATTATTGGGGTCCCTTTTTCATTGTTAATACAAATGCATGGGAGAACCAGAGACCAATATCCCCTTTCATCATGGAAATTCATGTTTCTTATCCAATAATATACAGCGTGGTTCGTTCCAATATATAAAGTACCCTCCACGTTTATAAGAGGAAATGTTATTTCTTACATATACCATGAGATCCCCATAAGTCCACTGGTATTAAGTTAGAAATCCCATGGAGGGAAGATTCTTTCCAATTTCTTTCAACTAGTTTGCACCCAGAGTTCCTCATCCATATTCAGTCCTGCTGTTTTTTAGGTCGAGCCTAGAGCAGCGCATGCGCTGCTTGCTCGACTTTTAGTAAGGGGGTTTTCAAAGTGCTACGAGAGGCTTTTGCTGGCCTCAAGCTTGCGTGCATGTGCGCGTGAACGCGCGCAGCTGCCATCTGGGTTTCCTATCTCTTCCTCATTTCCTCGTCATGGCTCATTAACTCTCTGGACTCTGATGTTTCAATCACAGCAGCAGCTCACATTACCAACTGATGGCCCTGGACTACAGTCACATGAAAAACAACAGCGATTAGCATTGAAATGCAAGCTTTTTTTTGTCTAGTTAGAAATATTGCTTCGGTGGGTGGATTTCACCTTATATCGCTATTTGTTTTATATTGGGAGTCACAGCCTAATTACCAGTATTTTTGTCTCACTCTGTTTTTTTTAAAAATATTTATTTGCGCAAAGCACAAAGCTATATTTAAGGTTACTTTTTCCGCGTCACTTCTTCACTCTATTTAAACTCCACACCCCCCACTCTTATTGTCTCTCTCCTTCTCTCTCTCCCCTCTCTAATTCTCTCTCTACTTAATTAACTCTCCCCTCTCTATCTTTTTTAGCCTTTCATTCTCTCACCCCTTTATCTGTTTCTCTTTCAAACTCCTTCATTCACTCTCTCTCCCCTTCTTTCACTCTCTCTCCCCTTCTTTCTCTCTCTCTATCCCGCTCCACTCTTTATTCTATGTACACCTTTTCTCTCTCTTTCTCTCTCACCACCCTCTCTAATTGGGCATTATATCTTCACTCTATCTCTCACTCGGCAATACCACAGCATCACTCAGCGCAACCACAGCATCAATCAGAGCCAGCACAGCATCAATCAGAGCCAGCACAGCATCACTCAGCGTCACCACAGCATCACTCAGCGCCACCACAGCATCACTCAGGGCCACCACAGCATCACTCAGGGCCACCACAGCATCACTCGGGGCCACCACAGCATCACTCAGGGCCACCACAGCATCACTCAGGGCCACCACAGCATCACTCAGGGCCACCAGAGCATCACTCAGCACCACCAGAGCATCACTCAGCACCACCACAGCATCACTCAGGGTCACCACAGCATCACTAGGCGCCACAACAATATCACTCGGTGCCACCACAGCATCACTCGGCGCCACCACAGCATCACTCGGCGCCACCACAGCATCACTCGGCGCCACCACAGCATCACTCGGCGCCACCACAGCATCACTCGGCACCACCACAGCATCACTCGGCACCACCACAGCATCACTCGGCGTCACCACAGCATCACTCGGCGCCACCACAGCATCGCTCGGCGCCACCACAGCATCGCTCAGCGCCACCACAGCATCGCTCAGCGCCACCACAGCATCGCTCAGCGCCGCAACAGCATCGCTCAGCGCCACCACAGCATCACTCAGCGCCGCCACAGCATCGCTCAGCACCACCACAGCATTGCTCAGCACCGCCACTGCATCACTCAGGGCCACCACAGCATCACTCAGGGCCACCACAACATCACTCAGCGCCACCACAGCATCACTCAGCGCCACCACAGCATCACTCAGCGCCACCACAGCATCACTCAGCACCACCACAGCATCACCACAGCATCACTCAGTGCCACAACAATATCACTCAGCACCACCACAGCATCACTCAGCGCCACCACAGCATCACTCAGCGCCACCACAGCATCACTCAGTGCCACCACAGCATCACTCAGTGCCACCACAGCATCACTCAGCGCCGCCACAGCATCACTCAGCATCACCACAGCATCACTCAGCGCCACCACAGCATCACTCAGCGCCACCACAGCATCACTCAGCGCCACCACAGCATCACTCAGCGCCACCACAGCATCACTCAGCGCCACCACAGCATCACTCAGCGCCGCCACAGCATCACTCAGCGCCGCCACAGCATCACTCAGCGCCGCCAAAGCATCACTCAGCGCCGCCACAGCATCACTCAGCGCCGCCACAGCATCACTCAGCACCGCAACAGCATCATTCAGGGCCACCACAGCATCGCTCAGCACCACCACAGCATCGCTCAGCACCACCACAGCATCATTCAGCACCACCACAGCATCATTCAGCACCACCACAGCATCACTCAGGGCCACCACAGCATCACTCAGCGCCACCACAGCATCACTCAGCGCCAAGACAATATCACTCAGCACCACCACAGCATCACTCAGCGCCAAGACAATATCACTCAGCACCACCACAGCATCACTCAGCACCACAGCAGTATCACTCAGCAAGACCTGAGTATCATTCAGCATCACCTCAGCATCGTCTCCGCAACAGTCACCACCACCACCACTACCACCTCAGCATCACTCAGCACCACCTCAGCCTGCTCTCGGAATCTGGCATCTGTTGATTCTCCCTAGCGTCTGGCCGCTGCTAGTGTTATAATTCAGGTACTAGTTCCCAACCTTCACCCTCCGATTGTTTATGCCCCCTCAAAAAAAAGCTTTAACAAACAACCATTGCAATAGGCAGAAACAAGTTGCCAGCATTGCAAGAACAAAAGAAAACTGAGGAAATTTTTATTGTAAATACTTTTTTTAATATGGTCGTTCAGTTTTACATAATGCCTTCTTGGTCATATATAAAGTAACAAAAATGCTTCTGACACTTTTTTATTATAACTTTTCAGCATGCTGCACAGCAGCCACACTTCTCTACAGCACAGCTTGAAGACATTGGCAAAGTCAATAGCTCTGGCTAAACACTTATAAGGCCCCAAAGGCGAGACCTATTGGCTATGCCAATGCTTGTTTGGTATTGGTATCTGTTGGAAATGGGGGTCTCTAGTTGGCAGTGGCTGGCCAATGTCCAAGTAGGGACCCTTCTTCCTAAGTCAGAGTAAGGGGGCTACACCCTTTGATAACCCCTGCTCAACCCTGTGGTAACGTAGCACGAGCAGACAGGCCTATCTCAGAGGCAGTGTGTGAAGCATTTATGACCATACACAATAACGCAGTGAAGACACCACAAAGGGACACCACACAAGTAGCTATAGAAAAATAAGTATCTTTATATAAGCTTAACACAAGGCTCAAATACGATCAAAAAGCCACAATGCACGTAAATGTAATTTCACTAAAGGCAATAAAAACACTCAAAAGCGGGTGAAACGAACTTAGTTCGAGACCGGGGTCTACGCGACCCGGTGATGCACAATGTACCTGAGGTTTAAAGGGGCACGCCACGCAGCTTCGGGAGGAAGCCGCGATGATGACAGGCGGACTTGCAGCGGCCACAGCTTTCAGCTGCAGCGGTCCGCGGCGTGCACTCCCAATGATCCTGAGGCGGTGATTAAAAGGCGGGCTCTCAGCGGCAACAGCTCCTCAGCTGCAGCGGCCCCCACAGCGATAGCGATGATTCTTGTAGCACAGATAAATGCGGGCTCTCAGCGGCATCAGCTCCTCAGCTGCAGCGGCCCACAATAGCGATAGCGATAGCGATGATTCTCGTAACACAGACAAATGCGGGCTCTCAGCGTCAACAGCTCCTCAGCTGCAGTGGCCCCCACAGCGATAGCGATGATTCTTGTAGCACAGATAAATGCGGGCTCTCAGCGGCAACAGCTCCTCAGCTGCAGCGGCCCACAATAGCGATAGCGATGATTCTCGTAGCACGGACAAATGCGGGCTCTTAGCGGCAACAACTCCTCAGCTGCAGCGGCCCACAATAGCCATAGCGATGATTCTCGTAGCACGGCCAAATGCGGGCTCTTAGCGGCAACAGCTCCTCAGTTGCAGCGGCCCACAATAGCGATAGCGATGATTCTCGTAGCACAGACAAATGCGGGCTCTCAGCGTCAACAGCTCCTCAGCTGCAGCGGCCCACAATAGCGATAGCGATGATTCTCATAGCACAGACAAATGCGGGCTCTCAGCGGCAACAGCTCCTCAGCTGCAGCGGCCCTCAATAGCGATAGCGATGATTCTCAGCCCGCGTTCCCCGCAGTAGACCCAGAGGCTCTGGAATTCTCGACAGAGGCCTCACCTGTGAGTAGAACCCCTCTAAATAGGAATTCAGAAGGCTGATGGGTGAAGTCTAATGTCCCTGAGACTTCAGCAGGAGGCAAGCTCAAATCAGGCCGTTGGGTAGTTGCTTCAGCAAGATGGATGAAAGTTTCAAAGTGCTTTTCCTCTCGTTACACGGACAGAGGTTCGTCTTGACATCCAGAAGTAACACAACGTCGGGGTTTCGGCGCAGATCTTTATACCCCACAAGTCTTTGTTCTCAAAAAGTCACAAGTCACTGAACCCAGTCAGAACCAGTTCGGTGTGGTCCTGGAGCACTTTATTTACGAGGCTGCATCCTGCCTTTGAGGAAGAGGGGGTCTGCCATCAGACGCACAGTGGGGGCTGGAGCCATCATTCACCTTGCCAGGCCCAGCCCTGCTCAGATCAAAGGGTCACCCCTCCCCATACTCCAGCTGCAGATCTCGCTATTCGACCCAGGTCGGGCTCAGCCTGCCCTAACCCTCCAAGACCAGACATCCAATACACATAACAGCAGAGCACACTGGACGACTTAGGCAAGAAAATACCTACTTTCTAGAAGTGGTATTTTCAAACACAGAATATAAAAATAATCCTCACTAAAAGATGTATTTTAATATTCAGAGCTCAGGCATACTAAATTCGACTTTCCAAACATGTTCCTTGGGTCAGCTAGGATTATAGGATGTAATAATCAAAACTGCCCATCCTGGCCTAAGGGAACAGATAGCCTTGCAATAGTGAAAAACGAAATGGAGTGTCATTCACTATTAGGACATGCCACACAGACCAAGGCAGGTCCTACCTTTCACATACAACGCACCCTGCCATATGGATGACTTACATGATGCCAAGGGAAGGTTGAGGGACTGGGAAGTGGGTTCACTTTACAGTCAAAGAATGGCAGTTCTGGACTGCGCATAGACTCTGCGATGGCAGGTCTGAGACACTTTACGCGCTGCTTATGTGGGTGGCGCAATCAGCGCTGCAGGCCCACCAGCAGCATTTGGTCTACCAGCCCTGGGCACGCACGGTGCACTATACTAGGGACTAACAGGTAAATCAAATGAGCCAATTATGGGAATACCAATTCATCCAGTCAATTTACAATAGGGAGCATTCGCGCTGTAGCACTGAATGGCAGTGGCACAGCGCCCAGAGCATCTAACACCGGCACACACAGAGGAGACAAAAAGCGAAAGATGGAAGGGAGACCCACGCCAATGGTGCCAGGTCTAACACGTGTCCCCCTCCAGCTGAAATGTGGGGAGAACTACCCACCCACTTGGGGGTTCTCATCACTAAGGCGGAAAAATCTGGACAGACCATCAGCATTGCCGTGTTCTGTACCCGGGCGGTGTTCCACAGTAAAGTCCATCCCCTGTAGGGAAATAGACCACCTCAACAACTTGGGATTCTCACCCCTCATCTGCATCAACCATCTGAGGGGCCTGTGGTCCGTCTGAACCTGGACGTGAGTCCCAAACAGGTATGGCCTCAGCTTCTTCAGTGCCCAGACCACAGCAAATGCCTCACGCTCAATTGCACTCCACCTCTGTTCCCGTGGAAGTAACCTCCTACTAATGAAGGCTACCGGTTGGTCTAGGCCCTCCTCATTGATCTGTGACAGAACAGCCCCCACACCATGCTCTGAAGCGTCTGTCTGGACAACAAATTTGTTTGAAAAGTTGGGCGCCTGAAGTACAGGTGCTGTGCACATGGCAGTCTTCAGGGCGTCAAAAGCTTTCTGACAGGTGTCAGTCCAGTTCACAATCTTTGGCTGCTTCTTAGAAGTCAGCTCAGTCAAGGGTGCAACAATGTTGCCATACCCCTTGACAAACCTCCTGTAATAACCTGTGAGTCCTAAAAAGGCTCTCACCTGTGTCTGGGTCGTTGGGGGTTCCCAAGCCAGGATGGTTTCAATCTTGGGCTGTAGGGGGGCCACCTGGCCGCTCCCAACCTAGTGTCCCAAGTACACCACAGAACCCTGCCCAATTTGGCACTTACTTGCCTTGATTGTGAGGCCTGCCCTTCGCAGTGCCATCAACACTTCCCAGAGGTAGCGCAGGTGGTCCTCCCATGAGGAACTAAACACTGCAATGTCATCCAGGTAGGCGGCACTGAAATCCTCCAGCCCAACCAACACCCTGTTGACCAACCTCTGAAAGGTGGCAGGGGCATTCTTCATCCCAAAGGGCATCACCCGGAACTGGTAGTGCCCATCTGGTGTGGGGAATGCTGACCTCTCCTTTGCCCCATCAGTCAAGGCGATCTGCCAATACCCAGACGTCAAATCAAACGTGCTGAGGTACCGGGCAGCCCCTAGCCGATCTATGAGCTCATCAGCTCTGGGGATGGGGTGCGCGTCAGTCTTTGTGACTGAATTGAGACTTCGGTAGTCCACGCAGAACCGAAGTTTTGGGGTGGCACCAGGCGCTGCAGCTTTTGGTACCAGGACCACTGGGCTGGACCAAGGGCTGCTAGAGGACTCAATCACCCCTAAAGCAAACATTTTGGAAACCTCCTCCTTAATGGATGCCCTAACCCGGTCAGTCACTCGGTAAGCCTTGTGCTTAACAGGAGGACTGTCCCCAGTGTCCACTTCATGGACACACCAATCAGTGACACTAGGCACCAGGGAGAACAGATCACTGAATTGTCCCAACAGTTGGCGACAATCACTCTGCTGCTCAGGGGTCAGTGTGGTGGAGAGGACCACACCCTCCACTGACCCATCTTGCTCCTTTGCACACAGGAGGTCAGGAAGAGGCTCACTCTCCTCCTCCATCCCAGCATCTGCGGCCAGGAGCATGCCCACTTCAGACCTCTCAAAGTGGGGCTTCAGGCGGTTGACATGCAGGACCCGCAAGGGGTTCCGGGGAGACCGCAAGTCCACCAAGTAGGTAACAGGACTCTTGCGCTCCACCACCTCAAATGGTCCGGTCCACTTATCTTGGAGCGCACAGGGCTCCACTGGGGCCATGACCAAACCTTTTGACCAGGCTGAAACTCAATCAGAGTGGCATTCTGATCGTGCCAACGTTTCATCTCTTCCTGGCTGGCTTCCAGATTTGCCTCTGCAAGCTTTCTGAAATGCCGGGTCTGGTTCCTGAAGGCCAGCATGTAGCTAACCACATCCTGGGGAGGTTTCCTGGGAGATTGCTCCCAGCCTTCCTTGACCAGACTCAGAGGCCCTCTTACCGGGTGACCATAGAGTAGTTCAAAGGGGCTGAACCCTAGGGACTTCTGTGGCACCTCACGGTAAGCAAACAACAGGCATGGCAAGAGGACGTCCCACTTACGCCTCATGGACTCTTCTAGGCCCATAATCATGCCTTTGAGGGTCCGGTTGAATCTCTCAACCAGCCCATTACCTTGGGGGTGGTAAGGGGTGGTAAACTTAAAAGTTACCCCACACTCCTCCCACAGAGACTTCATATATTTGGAGATGAAGTTAGTACCCCTAACGGACACCACCTCTCTGGGGAACCCCTCACGGGAGAAAATCCCCATCAGTGCACGTCCCACCACGGGGGCCGTCACTGTCCGGAGTGGGATGGCTTCAGGGTACCGGGTGGCATGGTCCACCAAGACCAGGATGAACCTGTTGCCCATGGCTGTCTTGGGGTCCAGAGGCCCCACAATGTCAATGCCCACTTGCTCGAATGGGGTACTGACAACTGGAAAGGGCTGGAGTGGGGCTTTGATCTTCCCCCCACTCTTCCCACTTGCCTGGCAAGTTTCACATGTCCTGCAGTGAGCATCTGAGCTCCTGCGCATCTGGGGCCAATAAAAGTGGGTGACCAGCCTCTCGAAGGTCTTGGTCTGCCCTAGATGTCCTGCCAATGGCACATCATGAGCCAACCCCAGTAGGAAGGCTCTGAAGCACTGGGGTACCACCAGCACATGGGCTGACCCAGGCTCAGCAACCTTAGGCTCGCTGTAAAGGAGGTCATTCTCCCAATAGATCAGATGTGACCCTGACTAATCACCTGCTGCCTGGGCTGCAGCCTCTCACCGCGGCCCCTCAAGAGAAGGGCACGTTCTCTGCTGTTCACAAAATTCCTCCCTGGTGGGCCCTCCTTCCTGCTGCCAATGGGTCAGCCCAGGCAGGTCCCCCAGTTCGGCTACTTGTTCCCCGGTAGGCTCCAGGGCATCCCCCTCAAGGTCTGCTCCCTCCTGGGCCATGGGAACTATGGAGGCCGGTTTCCCGCGCCCCCTACCCCTTCTCTTTAAGGCAGGGGCCAGGGCCATACTTTCAGGCTCCAGGTCCTTCTGAACCTCCTTACTGGCTGCCATGGACCGAGTGGTCGTGCACGCCCACTCAGGCAGACCCAACATTTCCAAGTGAGATTTCCTCTCCACCGTAGCCCACGGGGAGTTCTCTAAATCGTTGCCCAACAGACAGTCTACCGGCATGGCTGGCCTCACAGCTACTTGAAGAGTTCCTGAGACCCCCCCACTCAAAGGGAACTTGAGCCACCTCACACTGGCTCTCAGAGTTGTCTGCTGACACTACTGGGCAGAATGCATGGGGGACAACCTGCTCTGGGGACACCAACCGGGAGCTGACAGCAGTCACACTTGCTCCGGTGTCCCTCAGAGCCTCCACCCTATGGCCATTGATGGTCACCCACTGCCTGTACTTCTTAGTGTTATCAGGCAGCGTGGGGTTAGGGACCTTCTCAAAGTCTCCTAGCGAGTCAAGGGTCAATTCTACGGGATCCCACTCACCTGGGGCACCCATCTCCTCCCCTCCCAGGGCTACACTGGCAAGCTGGTGGGTTGGTGCACGGGGTGGTGCATTGAGGTCTCTCTGGGGACACTGGGTATCATAATACCGGTGGCCCACTTGACCACATTTAAAACAAGTAAGGGGCCCCTTATGAACAGGCCTACCTGTCTGGGGCACTGGCTTCTTTTCAGGGGGAGACTGGGACACCACTCCTGGGTTCCCTTGGGAATTACTTTGGGGCCCTCTCTGGAACTCCCTCTGTTTACCACTGTCCCCCCCACTTCTCTGCTGGGGACCCTGCCCACCTTTGGCGAAGTCTCCCACCTGACCCATACGAACCCGGGTGCTCACCCAGCGGCCCGCCTCCTCAGCAAGCTTCCTAGGGTTAGTTAGCTTGCTATCAACAAGGTGCTGGCGTAGCTCTGGAAAACAGTTACTAGCTAAATGCTCCTACGCAAACAAATCATACAGTTGTTCAAAAGTTTCCACCTTGCTACCTTTTACCCAGCGATCCATTGCTCTGCAAAAAAAAGACACATATTCAACCCAAGTGGTACCCTCTAACTTCTTACAGGTTCTAAATCTCTGCCTGTACATTTCTGGGGTCAAACCATATCGCGTCATCAAGGCCTCTTTCATGTGGGCATACACCATCCTGCTCTCTTCAGGCAGATCCAACGGGGTATCCCTCCCATCACTCACAAAGCGTCCCCACAACCCCGCTCCCCAATCCTTCTCAGGGACCCGGTGGGACACCATGGCTATCTCGTAGGCGGCAAACCATTGCCCAATAGCCTCACTCTTATGGAAATCCTTGATGACATCCTTGGGTATATAAACTCTACCCTCGGTAGGTACTAAAGCTATGCTGCCACCAGAGGGGGAGATCTCTAAACTCTTAGCCTTGATCTCCAGCTCCCTCAATAGTCTCTCATGCTCCAGTTTCATTTTCTCAAGTTCAAATGTCAACCTGTTATTTTCAATATCCAACTTTTTACTCTCTAGGTCATTCTGACCTTCTAATTTGGCCATCTCCAAACTATGCCTCCTATCTCTCTCCCTGTCCTCCATCTCTTCTGGAGACAGGCCCTTTGAGGACACACTAGTACCTGGACTGGAAAGTGCTTTACCTCCCCCTAAACCCACTTCGTCATCCTGCTGCCCTCCGGCATTCTCTCCCCCGTCCCCAGGCTCTCCCCCATTCCCGGGGGACTCCCTCGCCTCCCACCAGGCCTTTAGCGCCTTCTGATACTCCTCCTTCCTAGAGAGACCTGCAATAGGGACGGTGAATTACTTGCAAAAAGACTTTAGCTGTTTGGCAGTGTAGGTTTCTAACCTCTCTTCCTCAAAGGTGAGATCCTCCGAAGCATTGGATGCTGGCATACCCATTGTAGACAAAACTGGCAATTACGATAAAAAAATAGAACAAGATCAACAACGTATGTGGTTGCGTTTAGGTCTGCACTCACTAGTGGTGTACACCAGTCATTGTATGTGGATCACAAATGCAAGTCCTGATCCTCACCGCTGACCACCAATGTTAGAAATGGGGGTCTCTAGTTGGCAGTGGCTGGCCAATGTCCAAGTAGGGTCCCTTCTTCCTAAGTCAGAGTAAGGGGGCTACACCCTTTGATAACCCCTGCTCAACCCTGTGGTAACGTAGCACGAGCAGACAGGCCTATCTCAGAGGCAGTGTGTGAAGCATTTATGACCATACACAATAACGCAGTGAAGACACCACAAAGGGACACCACACAAGTAGCTATAGAAAAATAAGTATCTTTATATAAGCTTAACACAAGGCTCAAATACGATCAAAAAGCCACAATGCACGTAAATGTAATTTCACTAAAGGCAATAAAAGCACTCAAAAGCGGGTGAAACGAACTTAGTTCGAGACCGGGGTCTACGCGACCCGTTGATGCACAAGGTACCTGAGGTTTAAAGGGGCACGCCACGCAGCTTCGGGAGGAAGCCGCGATGATGACAGGCGGACTTGCAGCGGCCACAGCTTCCAGCTGCAGCGGTCCGCGGCGTGCACTCCCGATGATCCTGAGGCGGTGATTAAAAGGCGGGCTCTCATCGGCAACAGCTCCTCAGCTGCAGCGGCCCCCACAGCGATAGCGATGATTCTTGTAGCACAGATAAATGCGGGCTCTCAGCGGCAACAGCTCCTCAACTGCAGCGGCCCCCACAACGATAGCGATGATTCTTGTAGCACAGATAAATGTGGGCTCTCAGCGGCAACAGCTCCTCAGCTGCAGCGGCCCACAATAGCGATGATTCTCGTAGCACGGACAAATGCGGGCTCTTAGCGGCAACAACTCCTCAGCTGCAGCGGCCCGCGATAGCGATGATTCTCGTAGCACGGACAAATGCGGGCTCTTAGCGGCAACAACTCCTCAGCTGCAGCGGCCCACAATAGCCATAGCAATGATTCTCGTAGCACGGACAAATGCGGGCTCTTAGCGACAACAGCTCCTCAGCTGCAGCAGCCCACAATAGCGATAGCGATGATTCTCGTAGCACAGACAAATGCGGGCTCTCAGCCGCAACAGCTCCTCAGCTGCAGTGGCCCACAATAGCGATAGCGATGATTCTCAGCCCGCGTTCCCCGCAGTAGACCCAGAGGCTCTGGAATTCTCGACAGAGGCCTCAACTGCGAGTAGAACCCCTCTCAATAGGAATTCAGAAGGCTGATTGGTGAAGTCTAATGTCCCTGAGACTTCAGCAGGAGGCAAGCTCAAATCAGGCCCTTGGGTAGTTGCTTCAGCAAGATGGATGAAAGTTTCAAAGTCCTTTTCCTCTCGTTACACGGACAGAGGTTCATCTTGACATCCAGAAGTAACACAACGTCGGGGTTTCGGCGCAGATCTTTATACCCCACAAGTCTTTGTTCTCAAAAAGTCACAAGTCACTGAACCCAGTCAGAACCAGTTCGGTGTGGTCCTGGAGCACTTTATTTACGAGGCTGCATCCTGCCTTTGAGGAAGAGGGGTCTGCCATCAGACGCACAGTGGGGGCTGGAGCCATCATTCACCTTGCCAGGCCCAGCCCTGCTCAGATCAAAGGGTCACCCCTCCCCATACTCCAGCTGCAGATCTCGCTATTCGACCCAGGTCGGGCTCAGCCTGCCCTGACCCTCCAAGACCAGACATCCAATACACATAACAGCAGAGCACACTGGACGACTTAGGCAAGAAAATACCTACTTTCTAGAAGTGGTATTTTCAAACACAGAATATAAAAATAATCCTCACTAAAAGATGTATTTTAATATTCTGAGCTCAGGCATATTAAATTCGACTTTCCAAACATGTTCCTTGGGTCAGCTAGGATTATAGGATGTAATAATCAAAACTGCCCATCCTGGCCTAAGGGAACAGATAGCCTTGCAATAGTGAAAAACGAAATGGAGTGTCATTCACTATTAGGACATGCCACACAGACCAAGGCAGGTCCTACCTTTCACATACAACGCACCCTGCCATATGGATGACTTACATGATGCCAAGGGAAGGTTGAGGGACTGGGAAGTGGGTTCACTTTACAGTCAAAGAATGGCAGTTCTGGACTGCGCACAGACTGTGCGATGGCAGGTCTGAGACACACTTTACGCGCTGCTTATGTGGGTGGCGCAATCAGCGCTGCAGGCCCACCAGCAGCATTCGGTCTACCAGCCCTGGGCACGCACGGTGCACTATATTAGGGACTAACAGGTAAATCAAATGAGCCAATTATGGGAATACCAATTCATCCAGTCAATTTACAATAGGGAGCATTCGCGCCCAGAGCATCTAACACCAGCACACACAGAGGAGACAAAAAGCAAAAGATGGAAGGGAGACCCACGCCAATGGTGCCATGTCTAACAGTATCAATGATGTATTTTGATTTCAATTGTCATAGGGACCCTTCCCAATCTCCTCCCCTCCTGTTCCATATGACTCTGTCAATACTTAAAAAACATACATCATTAGTTTTACAATTATGGAATTCTGCATAATGTTGTGCCACTGGGTAGGTGGGGTCTCCCTGTTTGATAGCTCACATTTGTTCTAGTGCACGTTTCATCACTGGGAAGATAGTACTTCCCACCTATTGGAGACCATATGGACATCAAAGTCCATACACATAGTAATCAGAGTTACAATTGATGGATTTTGTTAATCTTTTTCTTCGCACTTGTGGGTAATTCAAACTCGCTGACATTATGACTAGTCTTCTAAGCCTTGCTTCTTCTACTTTTTGTACAACCCTTCAGGGGTTGCGTCCAGTCACCTGTACTCATCAACGTTGAATAACTGCACCAGAACATCTCCCAGGGATTTAGATTTACGATATGTGATCATTGGGTGTGCTGTGTGTTGTTTGCCTATCACATGATCTGCTCTTAGTATGTTCCAATGTTTGGCCATTATTTTCCTGATCATCTCAGATCCTTGGCTAAACGTAGTGATAAATCTGACTGTTCTCACTCCCTATTTCAAAGGTTGTTTTGCATCGAATGGCTCATTAGGAGATAATTTCTTTGTTTCAAGCTCACCTTCTCCTCTGCCACAGTTAAGACTTTCTTAGGATTACCACTATCTCTAAATCTTTGGAACATAGTTTCTTTCTCTTGTTCATACAGTGTGCCTGTCGAATCTGAATGGTACCTTGGTGGGCGTCAAGGTAGTCTAATAGTTGACTTGTCTCCTGTTGAACCTGAAGTAACCTTGGTACCAGGTGAAGTAGCCAGTGGCTAAGCTGTGTGTCTCTAGAACGCAACACATTTTTCAGTGAGAGGTGAGCTAGTCCAGTGACGCTGTTTCTGGCTGCAGAGTAAGAAGTGTTCGACTGAGAGATGTATGGTGTACTGGCAAAGTTGTCTGCTGTGAAACCATAAGTTTCACTGCTGCTTGTGACCTTCATTACAGTCAGGCCTTGTTTCATGAATTTCGCAGTAGGTTCCCCGCCGCTCTGATTCCCTGATAGAAAGTGCTCCAGGACGAGTAGCTGTCAGGGTCCATGTTCAGATGGGTAAGTGGGATGATGGGTAAGTCCCCCCTCCTTAATACGTGGAGCATTGCCCTAGGGAAAAGGATGAATTTCAAGCAGCCCTTGCATTTAAAGGGCTGGGTACTTCGCCTCAGAGAGGAAGTTTTCCTTCTAGAGCCTCCTTACCTCCCCTAGGTACGTTGGTCGAGCTGTCAATGCCCAGCTCATATTAGGTAGTGTGAAGGTTTAGTAAGATACACTGTAACAGTTTTTACGCACACTCTAAACATAAGTAGCCTCTGAGATGGAAGTATTACCTATCAAGAGCATATTGCAGGGGGTCTTTTTGGGGCCCTCCTTTGTCCCAGCAACAATCTAGGGCTGTTCAGGTGAACAATGGGGTCGGTATATTGCAGTGGCGGCTGCCATGTACCGAGGGTGGCGGGCGGGGAGGACGCACATAAATAAATAAAACACCTTGAGGCGCGACGTCCTCTTCCACCGGTCGTCACCCTTCCAGGCAGGCTCCTACGTGGGACCAGGACACTGCACTAACCAATCCTGGTGCTGCTCTCACAGCATGAGAGCAGCACCAGTATTGGATAGAGCAGGCTCTTGTAGTTCTTCTAAGAGCTCTGGAGGCCTGTGCTTTTTCTAACCCAGCTGTCTAAGACAGCTGGTTTAGAGAACTTTTAAATGCGCATGTCTGGCTGGCCGGCCCAAGATGGCCAGCCAAAGAGACATGCGCATTTTAAAGCGCACAGCTCCCTGCTGCCACTCAGCAGCACTGGCCCCGCCCCGTCCTGTCGCTCAGTACAGGACGGGTCAGTTGCTGAAAAATAAAATGGTAATAAATAAACTTTATTACCATTTTATTTTCCAGCACTGGCTTGTGAGGCGATGCTCCTCCGCTCAAATGGAGGAGCCGCCCCTGGGTAATTGGTGGTCCCATTGACTAGGTTCACCTAGACACGCAGGGCCTGATTCACAAAGGGCCTTGTGTGGCGTCCCCACAGTCGTGGGGAAATCTCCCCCATCGGGGCAGAATCCCTGGAGTAACAATTCTCATTGTGGAGATTCCGCCCGAGTGCAAAGACTCCCCCACGACTGCTGGGGCCTCCGCCGCGAGTGTAAAGGCCCTTTGTGAATCAGGCCCGCTGACTAAATAGAGTAACACCCAGGAAATATTTAAATAAGTGTGTGTGAAACAGATGGTACAAACTGATGTGCTTCAAGCCTACAATGCATTTCCCCTTGTCCAGGTGCCCGTGCTCACTGGGCACTCATGTTTTTCATCATTGGCGCCTGGGCTTCCCTGCCCCAGAGCGCTTGCTCCTCAGCAGCCCTGGCGTGCACTTAAGTCCCATCCATATGTTTTCGTACTGTTTGGTTGTGTTTTCCTATCCTGTTATCCCTGTTTCCCTCTCTGCATGCTTCCCTGTCCCAGTGTCCGTGCTGTCCGTGCTACCCTCTCCCAATGTCTTTGTAGTCCTCTCCCCCCCAACCATTTTACCCTGTCCTAGTGTCTTTGTTTCCCTTCCACATTCGTCTGAGTGTTGGTGTTGGTGCAGGGCAAGTGGCACTGCACGTGACTGTGGCGCAAGTGCCTGACAAGCTCCTAGGGGGAACTTTGGGATGGGGAGTTCTTCTAAGAGACATTTTGACCGAGGATGAAAAAATCGAAAACTTCATATGCCACATTCCTTCAGGACACTATTTCTCCACAGCAGCACATCAAGCATGTGCGTGCTAAAAAATGGTGTGCTTGACACAAAGCACTGGACGAACAACAGAATGCAAATGTTTTTATGTGGCTAGCGACGCAGCGCCCGTCTAATGCACGGTGACCCAGCCTTTGCCAAAACGAATGCCAGTTTTTAATACTATCCTATGCAACGCTGTTGCTGTGCAGGTTTGTGCAACATTAACGTTTAGGTGCATAAATAAAATACCATCAGAAGTATGCCCTTAATCTGTCCAAGAGAGACGCAACTGTTGCTCAAATGATCCTTGGTGCTAACTATTGTATTATAGGGTTCTGCTACAATATTCCATGGTGCCCAGTGTATCAGCGTGCCGAACGTACTGTTGAGATATGCCAGAGGTTTTCTTAATGTGAGCACCTGTTAAATGCATGGCACTTCACTGAGGTACTGCAACATTCCTCTGCAAAATGTCTGGAATAGACTCCCACACATTACCCATATTAAAAATAAATTAAAGGAAAATGGTATTTAAAATAATTATGATTAAAAATCATTCAAGGCCATCAGAGTAGGACTTTGTGGAGAACAGATCTGGATCTATCGAGGGCCCCTTAAAAGGCTGGGGCCCCAGGCCAGAGCCCACTTTGCCCATGCCTTGAAACATATCTGACCCAAACCATATGTATACATACTCTCATTGTTCTGGGTGCTAAAGTCGATTTAACATTCCCCTTTGTTTTAGGGGAGTGTTAATGTTAGCGCGTTAGCAGTAGGATGCTCACCTCTGCACTTAAAAGGCTATCTCCACCCTCCCATCCACTGAACTGGTGCGCACCGTGAATATTGACCACAGAATGTCGATGGGACACAATATCGAAAAAAAATATTGACCCGTAAGTCTAGATTTTCTATACCTAACACCACATATATGTATCTACGCTTTACTTCTATTTTCAAGGTACGTAGATGTGGAGTTAGGAATAGTAAATCTATACTTGCCTATATGCTCTTATCTTTGAATATTCTGTCCTCAGTGGTCTTGTACCACGATATTCTGGGAG
Source organism: Calotriton arnoldi (assembly GCA_963921515.1). Taxonomy (NCBI): domain Eukaryota; kingdom Metazoa; phylum Chordata; class Amphibia; order Caudata; family Salamandridae; genus Calotriton; species Calotriton arnoldi. Next base: position 1,100,729 of record CAWUFW010000399.1, read on the forward strand.
TCGATATTCAGTATTATAATCACAGAACTGTTTATGCCTCATGTTCCTTAAAGAGATAAAGGGAAAAAAATAACAGGGCTGCCAGGTGGTTCCATGACATGAGATGTCATCAGCCAGCCCTTGCTTTTCATCCAACAACCTATTGCATTCTGGGGCTTGAAGTTTTGCTTTTCACAATGTCATAATAGACTTATAAACTCCATCATGCAAAGTGATGTCAACAAAAAAGTCAGGATTGCTGAAGGAGTCATATATGACATGGGGTTACTTGGCAGGTATATTTTGAATTTTACAAAGTGGTTCGGTCCCTTTGCAAGACTCAGCACCGGCATCCCCTCCTGGCATATGGTTTGCCGCACTACAGACTGGCATGGCGTTGATCGTTTCTGCACAGCCACCTATTCAACAGCAGGCCCTCCTGTTATACGGGGTTGCCGTCAGGAGGTGCTAAGGGCTTCACGCGACCCGCACAGCACTTGATTCACAGCTAAGTTCACAGTGGCTCTCTCCTGGCATACACGGGTTGCTGATTCGATCCTGCACATGGGCAATGACCCGATCAGTGCACAGCCATCTCCTCACACCACACACTGGGAGTCCCCTCGGCAGGGCTCCTCACTGGACCGAGTACCCTCCAACATTCTACTCTTCCTCACAGGACACACTGGTCGTGGCAAGCAAGCAGGCGCTGGTATCCCAGGCTCCACAGCAGGTGATCTTGGTTTTCCTGGGTGATGCGCCCTCTCCCAGCAGGGAAACTAGCAGGCTTTGGCCCCAGTCCTGCTCACTGGCAGAAGTCTTACACAGCTTCCCCTCCTAAGCAGCTCGTCTGACTGCTTGCAGATGACACATTTTGGGATCTCAACCTCCCCTTCATATAGTCCATTTCCAGACACCAAATGTGATACGGTCTGGGTCTCTGAAGTTTTATTTTGGGGTTCTGCTTCTTTTGAAATGTACACTTTTCTCTCTCTTCAAAATAAGGGGGAGGTAGAGGGTATTAGGCTAGGTACACCCTCCTTTCAGTCATGTACACAGAAAAACCGGAATACCGGATATGGAACCTAGCTTGGGTGGTGTATGACCCCAAATCAAGTTGAGTTGGAAGGTCTAGTTTCAGACAAGAAAGAACAATTGCTTTCTTGAGTCCCCTCACTCACCAGGGTTTCCCACTGGTGACATGCTTCATCATTGGGGTCCTCTCAATCCGCTGCGGATTGAGGCGTGCTTCGACTTATGAAATTACGTAGGAGCACTAATATGAGACTATGTGTCTTGCAGTGTTAGTGGAGTGGATGGAAAATTAAAAATACCTGGCTAGTGGGCGAAATATTTTATTCTAGCTCCTAGTCGGTATATTAAAAAGGGGGGTACTAGAGAACAATGTAACCATAATGAGTTAAAAGCCTCTAGTGTTGGTCAACATGTTTCGAGCCTCCCCAGGGCTCTTCCTCAGGACCACATAGGGGCCAGCCCTGTGCGTTCCACTTCTAAGTGACCTAAAAAGTGAGGTGAATACGATTTGACTCAATGGATACTACGATCCATTGAGTCAAATCGTATGTATTATAGTGCACACACAGTAGGTGTGGCACATCACTTACCACTAATTATTTATTCACCTCACTTTTTAGGTCACTTAGGAGTGGAACGCACAGGGCTGGCCCCTGTGTGGTCCTGAGGAGGCGATCGAAACGCGTCTGGGGCGGACACATGTCTGTCACACTTGGTGGTCAATAAAGGAAACCATGCATTTTTGAACCTGTGTCATTGGATTTTTGACTGGAGTAAATTGGAGGTCCGTACCTGTGCTGTGACCCTTACATAGGGTCGGGACGTTAATTTGGACATATATATATATATATATATATATATATATATATATATATATATATATATTTTAGTGGCATTCCTGCCCCTCTCCTTCCTGTTTCTGAAAGCAGGCACCGGCACCAGGGGATTATGAAGTTTAAATTAGTTTATTCACGGCAAAAACGACAAAAGATGATGCGTTTCGGTGGTGACTCCTGCCTTGTTCACATAGTGAAGCCGCCATTTTCTTTCTACTTAAATACTTCATTGCCCACCACAACTCCGTGTAAACACTGAGGAAATACTTAAAACAGTGATTAAAATAAATAATAAAGTGCAGTGTGCTGAATTAAAGTGCAGGTCATTTCTTAAATATAACAATTTTACATGTCTCACCTAGCAATAAATTGCATTGTAATTCCAATATATAACCATTGACAGAATTGGGAAACATGAATCCATGAATTCCAGCATTCAATATACATTACACAAAAGGAAAGGCTTTATAATATCCCCAATATTCAAGAAAGACGACAAGAAGAAAACAACCAGCTACCGGCTTGTAGCATTAATCGACACAGGCCAAATACTATGCTGGTCTACTCCTGGACGACCTTTCAGCTTGGGCAAATGAAAAATCGATCATCCCTATTATCAGACGGGCTTCTGCAAGGGCATGGGAACCATGACAAACATACTCGCCCTGTTGCTACTAATAGATGGCGCTAAAGCAGCAAAACTCCCCCTCTTTCTGTGTTTTATTGACTACTCCGCTGCTTTTGATAATATCTAGAGAAACAAACTTTGGGCCAAACTTGAGAAAATGAAAATATCATCTGCTCTTTTAAATCAGATAATTCTTTTGCATACCAACACGTGGTTCCAAGTTAAGTTAAGAACTGGCAACGTCATGTCCAGAAAAATACCAACAACGAAGGGTCTGAAACAGGGGTGCATGCTGGCTCAGACGCTTTTTAATTTGTATATGGCAGACCTTTCGTCGGAATTAAACATCTGCGCATCACACGCTCCCTGGATAGGAGGGATGCCACTCTCCAATCTGCTGTATGCAGACGATGTTGTGTTGATCAGCCGAACCCCCATTGGTCTCCAACACCTGCTAGACACAACCAGCACTCACGCAGCTACCAATGGTCTAACGATCAACCTAGATAAATCGAAGGTAATGCGATTAAACCCCAAAAAGAAAACATCAAGTTACTGCTGGCATTTGGCAGGTGCACCCCTAGAAGCAGTGGAAGAATACAAGTATCTGGGGGTGATAATCGACAACAAGGGCACATTTAAAACACAAAAAAAGTCATCAAGAGAAGAGGCAACTCAATAGCGTTAGCTTTAAAATCCATCAAACTCAAAACTGCAGGTCCTAGCTTTATCCCACTATTACAGGTCTTACAAGCAAAGCTTATCCTGGCTATCACGTATGGGAGCGAGTGCCTGAGGGGAAGAGACACGGACATTCTGGACCATACACTTTCAAGATCAGCAAGAATGATATTCAACCTACCCAATTATGTCTCACCCGCACAAATCAGGTTGGAACTCGGACTACAGTCTCAAAAAATAGCCCGCAATGGTGCCTTTTTGAAATGCTTGGAAAAAACGACAGGAGTATGACCCATAAACCAATTGAGATCTGGGTAATAATATAACAACAAGCAACAATATCTCAATTGGTATCAATAACAAAGACAGTTAAAAGTATGTAACATACATTACGAGGAAGGAAAAGGAGACTCAAGCAAGATTTCTCAATTGTGCACATGGCATCATATAATTAGAAGAAAAAAATTGAAAACGGTACAGTTGTATCAGCACTGTAAGCATAAATCATATATACAGCCCAATTTGGACTGTAAATATGAACCACACAGTCACTTGTACATACTTTCACTATTCTTTATTACGCGCCTTTTCGGTGCTTGCACTTTGTCACTTGCGTCGCCACTCATATGTGTCACGAGCACATTTATGCACCAAGTCCAAATTGGGCTGTATATATGATTTATGCTTACAGTGCTGATACAACTGTACCATTTTCAATTTTTTTTTCTAATTATATGATGCCACGTGCACAATTGAGAAATCTTGCTTGAGTCTCCCTTTTCCTTCCTCGTAATGTATGTTACATACTTTTTAACTGTCTTTGTTATTGATACCAATTGAGATATTGTTGCTTGTTGTTATATTTTTGAAATGCTGGCACAGGATTAGGAAGTCCGAACCAGGAACATTGAATACCCACCTATGGAACGAAATAAACTCAAATAAGGTATGCGCAGCCATGGTCTACCTGACAGTATCAATAAATCGTCTAGGCCTGGAGGACCTCTGGGCGGCCTCAGGAACACATAATAGCTTAAAGCAACTTGTGAACAAGACAGTGAAGCGGTTGTCAATAGTCGAGGACAAGGCAGCGCTCAAAGAAAGGGCCCATGGTTGGTTTGTGCTGCAGAGCTACACCAGGCCTCTTCTTCAATCCTATTTAGGAGCTGGCTTCAACAGTATAATGAAGGAAAAATACTTACGCCCCCGAATGGGCATCTTACCAATCCTGCCACATCTTCCTCCTTGGAAGCGTCTACCGACAGTGTCCAAGTGCCACCTATCTGGGAATGCAAAAACAACAGTTGATGGACAGAATGCAGAACAATGTCATACATTCACCCCAGTACAGAGATCTGGGCCTAAATCCATCGGTTTTTTTCCCACCATGCCATTCCAGTTTGAACCCATCCATATGCAAATCAGTCTTGACCCTGTGCCTCATGGGAACAGTCCAGCCCGAACTGCCAAGCCAGGTCCTCCCTGGACTGGAAACAAACATCCTAGGACCGGTTTCGGGGTTTCACCCCTCTTCAGCCAGGATAGCTTGATTCCAGTGATTCCAATGTCAACACTCCGTCCATCATCCCCTTTGGTTTTGCTTTGTTCGGCCTAAGTTGGCAGGGTATGCCCAGACGTGGGTCCCTTGCTCACTTTGCCACTGGATTCAAGATAGCCTGGCTGATGAGGGCTGTGAGCCCGAAACCGGTCCCAGGATGCTTGTTTCCGGTCCAGGGAAGACATGGTTTGGCAGTTCGGGCTGGACTGTTCCCATGAGGCACAGGGTCAGACTGATTTGCATATGGCCATGTCTGACCTGGGGTGGCGGAGTGAGCTAAAGAATGATGATGGATTTAACCCAGATCAGTTGACTGGGGGTGAGTGCTTGTAATGTCAACACTCCGTCCATCATCCCCTTTGGTTTTGCTTTCTTCGACCTATGTGGGAAAGCAGAAGAGAGTGTTCTACATCTATTATGTATTTGCGGAGAACTGAAACTTGAACGACGACTGTTTCTGAAACCCATCTTTAAAAAGAAGAGGATAAGATCCTGTAGACAAGCAGTGAAGGCATGCCTCGGGGGTGGAGACGAACAGCTGGTGTGTCACTTTGTACGATTCATGGAGATGGCAGGGGAAAAAATTCAGAGATCTGGCGTACAATTACCAGAGTGCTAAACCTGGTTTTGTCACTTTCCGTAACTGGCCCCCACCAACAATAGTGCTTTTTACTCCAAGATTGCTTTTATACTCCTTTTGCAGTAACCACACAATGGAAAAATTCAGATCGCATCGGCATGGCTGTTTACCAAAACAAGAGACTTAAAGTCTTTCATCTCCAAGCACATGGCACCAGGCACTTTATGAGACTGCAACACGCAAACTTGCCAAAAACCCGTTTAAGGCTAATAATGACACGGCATATACACACTGTTAAACTTTTAAATTAATCGGTACGGCCGTTTTAAAAATTCAAGAGTCCTAATGCATTTATCTTCATGCACAATGCACCAGGCACTTTATGAGATCGTAATATGCTGACTTGTCAAAACCCGTCCAAGGTCAACAACTTTGCCTGTTAACTTAAACCAAGAAAGCACTCAGGATTCAAGTCTTCGAAACCAAGTAATATGTTGCAACTGCCATCCCACTGAAATTTTGAGACTTATTTAGTTCGAGTTGAATATTTTATGCTTGATCATAATTTTGAGGCTTCAGCTTTTTTTACTGCCTGACATTAACCAGGAATCAGTTGTTTTAAGCTACGCTCTTCAATTCTGCAATTATGGATCCCACTGTATTTCTGTCTTATATGTGCAAAAGCGAAACCTGAGCTTTTTATTGTATGACATTGACCGGGAATCAGCTGTATTTTTTTTTAAGTTATGCTTCCAAACTTGTAAATATGGATTTTTGATGCATCATGTCATTTAAGCGAATATTGTAAAGGTTTTTATTAACTTAGACAAATAAATTACTTACTTACATTACACAAAATATCATCCAAGCTCAGAGCGATCTTATTAGATGGGCTGGGTCAAATCAATACTTTTCAAAATACATTGTACCTTCCATACAACAAATTCATTCTGACCCCGTGGTCCACCCAAGATAACACTGGAGAATTTTTAGAGAATTTATATACCCAGCATAATTATAACAATTGCCAAAATTGCTGTAAAATCCTTTCATCTCCATTAAACATTGTTGACTCACATTAAGCCCCATTGGGCTACATCAACTGTGTACAGTGTGGACTAACAGGGGCTATATTCTAGACCTGTGTCTGGGCCATATGACCTCGACAGATATCGTCTTACAATAGAGCTTATTGTTATGAACCCATTTCTGCCCTGCCTGGGGTTGCTGTCATGGGTGACAAACTTACAGAAACAATAAAAGAAAGAGGGGGTGCTCACTGTGATACCTAAACTGAAAAAAATGTATTCAACAAGAAAACTACAGATCTACACCTCTGTAGTTGCAGCCTATATCGATTGACTTGGCTGAGAGAGACTGGGAACTACTCAATAAAAATCATATCTGGCATAGTTACAGGTGTATGTCCGATTCTTTGTCCGTTTTGAGACCATTTGGTATTTTACTATTCAACATTATTATATAACGTGACTCTAGTCTTCGCAGTTTGTGTTCCCTATTGCCACCCCTCCTGTTGTTCGGGACCGAGTCTATGACATAATAGACCAGATCTTCTGCTCTGCCCCTGTGTTTTTCGTGTATATGACGGGCTACTGGATAACTTTTGTCCAACCTGGCTAATGCACGTAAATGCTGTAAAATCCTTATATGAATCATGTGTATGGTGCTGCCTATATACACCTTGGGGCATGAACACTGCAATATATACACCACAAAGTCACTCCTACAATTGTAAGAGTGACGGATCTTAAACGGGGTATTGTACAGTGGACTGGAAAATTCCCTCATATTCTGGCCTATTGTACATGCCTTGCACTTGTGGCATTTCCTGAACCCTGCATTTCTTGTAAGCCAAGTCTCGGGCTTGACTATCTCAGGGCTGCTGACACACAGTTCACCTCGCATGGATTTTGCCTGCCTGTAAAAGAGGAGTGGGTTCTTGGACACTGATTTACCAATGATTGGATCACTTCGAATTAGGCTCCAATGGGATGTTAAAATGTTTCTCACTTTCTGGTGGTATAAGTTAATGCCTGTTATCATCCTCACCTCACCCCGACCGCTTACTTAGCTGGTTTTGTCTCTAAACAGCAGTGCTTCCCTGGGTTTGGTCTTTACCTTTGCTTTGGAGCAGTCCAGTAAGGACGGATCATAGCTTCTGGCTCGGAATCTCAGCTCTAATTCCTCTTGTACCTGTGCCAAGGACTGCTAATCACTGCAATTCCGCTTCATGCGGAGATTTTCCCCATAGGGAATGCTATGCCTCAATTTTAGTGGGTGAAAGCTCTCTGCATGGAGGATTGAATTTCCGGCAGTCTCCTTTCTAAATGTTTTATTCTGTATCTTATTGTCTTGCACAAACACCTTAAGATCTAAAAATTCTGCTTCACTGTTACTGATCTTGCATGTGCAAGATAGGTTGAGGTCTTTGCAGTTTAATCTATTGGCAAACTCCCTGGCAGATTCCTAGGAGCCCTTCCATAGAACAAAAAGATTATCTATGTAGCGGGCCCAGAGAACTATATTGTCAGTCCATTCTGCAGCGTACTCTGTTGCGAGCACCTGCTCCTCCCACCAGCCCATATGCAGATTTGCATAGCTGAGGGCGAAGCAGGTGCCCATCACTGTGCCTCGTATTTGTTTGAATAGCTGTTTCTCAAACAAGAAAAAGTTATTTTCCAAGCACCACTCCATCATTTGGAGTACCATTTGAGTGTGCTGGTACAAGTTGATAGGTCTTGCACTCAAGAAATGTTTTGTTGCCCTCAAACCTTGCTCATGTCTGATGCTAGTGTAAAGGAGGTTACGTCTAAAGTCATGAAAACATACGTCTCATCCTGTGTGATATCAGAAAATCCCTGGTGTCTAATATGAATGACGGTAAACTCCTTACATGTTCTGGCAAAAAATGTCCGATATATTTAGAGGTTGTCTCAAGTAGCCCCCCAATAGCTGATATTATGGGTCTTCCCTGGGGGGTTGGTGGCATATTTGTGAATCTTTGGGATCAAATACAGAATCGGGACAATAGGATGGTCTACTCTCAAAAATTTAGATTCTTCATGTGGTAGTAAACCCATCCCACGCCATCTTGATAGGTCTTCATGACGCTTTTTATCTTGCTAATTGGGCATTGTGTCATTTTTAAAACTACTTTTTAAAAAGGAACTTCTTACTTTTTGTTGCACTCACTGTTCCTGCTGCACTCAGTCACTTTCCCTTAACGCTCCCCTGATGTGCTGGTGTACTCGTATGTCAGAGCGAGTCACCGAAAGCGCCGCCATCTTGGGTAGCGTTCTAGTTGCTCATTTGCACTCTCCCTATTTAACGGACGAGATGCAAGTGCGCAGCGCGCGCGCGCAGCGGGCACGCCAAAGGCGTGCCGATTCAGCGCGCCAAAGGCAAGCCCGTCTGCACCCGTCCGCGCTCCGGATGCGCTCAGCGCCAGCTATGTTGCTCCAACTGCCTCCCGTTTGGTCTATTCTAGAGATGAGCTTGTCCGACTTGATACTCGGAGAGACAGGACCATGTTGAATGAAAGTGGCACTGGCGGTAAGAGTTTTCTTAAGAAAGCTATATCAGAGACTCTTAACTGTGGATTGATCAATGTTAGATCCCTGGCTAAACATTACCTGGAGATTTATACATTATTAGAAGATCATAATTTCGATGTCCTGTTTCTTACAGAAACTTGGACACGAGCAGATAGAGAAGTTGAGCTGGGCTTAGTCTGCCCCCCAGGTTATAAAATTTGCCACAAGCCTAGACTGGACGGGAGAGGGGGAGGAGGAGTAGGATTTATTTATAAAGACACCTGGAATTTTACCCCACTCTGAGTAGAGGATATTCCGGGGATTGAATCATTGGGGTTTTCACTTAAGGATACCAGTGGTGCTTTATGTACAGGCCTACTTTGTTATAGACCACCAGGTGGAGCTGCCCTTGGTTATCAAGAACTGATTGATGCGATATATAATCTATCGCACTCTCACTCTAAGCTACGGATCCTTGGAGATTTTAATCTCTGGGAGAATGGTACCCTTGACACAGCGTTTAAAGAGCTTTGCCAGGCCTGTGAGAATGTTAACCTCCAACAGTTGGTACTACATCCTACTCATCAGAAGGGCCATGTGCTTGATCTTGTCTTTGCTGGTGAAAAAGACACAGTTGTAAAGGACATACTTCCGTTATGCTGGACAGACCATTTTTTGGTTCTTTTCTCCTTAAAAGTAGCTAATCGCCTAAAACAAGCTGCTTATATGACCGTTACTCGAACTAGTAGAGAATGGTCTAAAATACTAAAATTAGTGGATCTTCCCCGGCTGGTTGATGATAGATTTGTCATTTATGACTCAGTGGAGTTGAACTACCTGAATCTATGTCATCAAATCACTAATACGTTAGATCAGTTAGCTCCCTTGAGGAAAGCCAAAATTTGTAAAAAGCCCTCCGCCCCCTGGTATAATGAAGAGCTAAGACTGATGAAGACTAGTTGTAAACAAGCGGAAAGGAAATGGAGGAGGAATTACCTAGAGATAGATAAAGTAGCCTTAAAAAATCTGCTCTACATCTATAAAGAATCGATAGGCAAAGCCAAGGCCAAATATCTTGAGGAGACCATTTTACATTCAGCTAATAAATCTCAAACTTTATTTAGCCTAGTAAGAGGCTTGTCCAACCCAGACTGCGCAAAGTCTAAAATTCCGGCATCACAAGAATTATGTGATGATTTAGCAGTCTTTTTTGAGGAAAAGATCAATAAAATTTTAAATGGACTAAAATCCTCTAGGGTTGCTGATGTGCACCGGTATACTGGTAATAACACCTTAATAAACTGTGGTATAACTGATAGGGAACATATGATATTTTTGGATCAATTCCAGATTCCCTCACAAGAGGAATTTAATGCAATTGCAGATGGCATTTCCTCAGGTTCCCCTATGGACCCACTTCCACATAAGTTCTGGAAACTGTTTGGTAGTGAACTTTTTCCACATCTGTATCAAATCTGCTGTCAATCCCTAACTAATGGGGTAGTACCGGACTGCTGGAAAAAGGCGGTGGTTTCTCCACTGTTAAAAAAGGCTACACTGGATCCCCAATGTCCCTCCAATTACAGACCCATCTCCCTGCTACCGTATCCGATTAAGATCTTGGAGAAGGTAGTGAGTAAATCTCTCTCAAAATTTGTTGAGGATAATGAGCTGCTGGACGAAGTCCAATTTGGATTTCGCCCTGCACACGGAACGGAGACTGCCTTGGTGGCAGTCTTGGATGACCTGCGAATGCGGGCTGACAGCGGTCAGACAGCCTTTTTAGTGCTGCTTGACATGTCGGCCGCGTTCGATACGGTTAACCACCGGATCCTGATTAAGAGAGTAGAGGAGATGGGTGTTACGGGTAGGGCTCGGGATTGGCTGCACTCTTATCTCTCTAATAGGCAGCAGGCAGTGACCCTGTCGCCATTTACCTCTCAGAATAGAGATGTTAAACATGGGGTTCCACAGGGCTCGGCTATCAGCCCAATTCTGTTTAACCTTTATCTTCGACCACTTATTATTTTAATTAAATCATTTGGCATTGATGTCATAAACTATGCGGACGACACTCAGCTTGTCTTCTCCGTTGAGGGCAATAAAGCAGTGCCTTTAGAAAAATTCCACAACTGTATGCACAGAACAGCAGAATGGCTGAAAGAGAACTCATTGCAATTTAATGGGGAAAAAACTGAAATCCTGTGCTGTACCGCAGGTAAAATTCAGCGACCACTCCCAGTAGACTTTTGGCCAGGCCCGGCCAACAACTCCTTATTGCCCGCTAGTACAGTGTGCAATTTAGGAGTGATGCTGGATAGCAATCTACAACTGGATTCCCAGGTGAATAAAACGGTGAACATCTTCGGAAGATTCTCCCGTTTTTACCTACTCTTGCTAGACCTCAAGTGGTGCGGAGTATAGTTCTAAGCAGATTGAATTATTGCAATGCACTCCTTCTAGGTGCCCCAGCGTCCCTGATAATAAAATTGTAAAGAGTACAGATCATGGCGGCTAAGTTGGCACTAAACCGACCGCGTAGAGCCTCGGCCTCATTGGCCTTAAAGGACCTACATTGGCTGCCCATTGCACAAAGAGTCCAATTTAAGGCACTCTGTATTGTTTACAGGGCAACACATAAAACTGGACCTAAACTGTTGCAAAGGAAATTTGTATGGTATTCCCCTGTTAGACATTTGCGCTCTTCCTCTGCTAATCTGGTCTGCGTTCCCCATGTCAATAAAGCGCGAATGGGTGGCAGATCCTTTAGCTTTACAGCATCTAGACTTTGGAACGCTCTGCCCCCGGAGCTTAGACAACTGAACACCTGGTCACGCTTCAGGAAGGAACTGAAAACCAGATTGTTTCCTAGAGATTGATTCCTGCCTAGCTCAGCTTAGTTACATGCAGTGGATGATTGGTAACTTAAGCGCCAGGATACCCTTGGGGTGGCAGTTGCGCTATATAAGTGTGCCTTACATTACATTACATTACATGAAATGTATCTTTGATCACATTAATGCTGCCCTGTGAAATTTTGCTGTAGCACAATTTATCATTGAGTTGCAGATACGCCTCTGTTTTATATAGTGAAAGGGGCTACAGAACTGTGTTGCCCCCCCTTATCTGATTGACGCACTACAACATCACTCCTTGATCTTATCTTTTCCATTACAGCATTGTATTCTCGTGACAGTCCAACATTTTCTGCCCTGAATCTTTTACTAGATTCTACCGCAAGTCTCTTAAGGTCCGTTGTCACTAGTTCAGAGAAAATATCGAGTCCATCTCTTGGCATCATTGATGTGAATACTGATTTAGGTTTGAATGATGTCGCCACACTGCAGCATAGGTCCACACCTAGGTTTCCACCAGATTGCGTGCTGATATTTCCAGCTTCTCCCTCCAATTGGTTCAATTCCTTCAGAAGTTCCAAATCTGCCACTGCCAGATTCCCTGATGGGGCAATTACCTCATTGTTGGCAATGGGTTCTGTCAAGTAGGAATGAAAATGTTTCTGAAGTTTTAGCTTCCTTACAAACTTAAACAGATCAATTTTAGTTTGAACATAGTTAAAATTAGTTGGTGTGCAATAAGAAAGGCCAAGTGATAAAATGTCTTTTTCTTTATTTGATAATTCCAAGTCCGATAGATTGATAACTGTTTTAGAATTATCCAAGTTCACTTCCTCTGACGTGTTTGTTTTGCTTGTGCGGACTGATTTGAGTCTACGGCGTCTGTTTTTTCTTTTGTTTTGCCAACTTTCTCTTTTCTTTGAGGCCGAGGTCTTAGATTTAAAGTCCGGTCAAATCTTAAAAAACAAAGTTCCTCACCTTTGGATGGAGGCTCACCACTGGGTCCCATGGATACACCCTCCTCTGGGTCTGTTTCCACCTCCGAACTCATTTCTGAACTGGTTTCTACTACTTGTCTTTGAGGTGCGTGTTGTGCTCTCTCCGACAGTTGTTGCCTCCTGATGTTGTCAAACCTTCGCGAAAAGGTGTAGATTTGTCCACGTTTATAATCTAATTTGTCACATAAAAATTTTGTGGCTTTTCGTTCTTTGATCACTTGTTCATGTTTGTGTAATCTTGTCAGCATTTCCTTTACATATTTGGCAATCTCTTCTTTGTCTGGATGTGAATTAATTTTCTTTTGAAGTGCCTCAATCATAGCCAAGATTTTCTCATGATCACTGAGTGCATACGTAGGTAAAATTAATAACATTCTATTAGATGACTCTGAGCTGTTGTCAGTCCACTCTTTCAACATGTCTTGTGCTGGGTTTTCATAAGTGGGCGCGATAAGAATGCGCAGTCCTCTGGGGACTCGTACCACTTCTACATATTTGGATAATGATTTATGTTCCCACCACTTCGTGATTTAATTTCTCCTTAGTTTTTCTAATTCATGGAGCTTGCTGCGAAGGTTTGCTTCCAGTGTCTGGATTCTCGCTGTCCCCTTTTGTATACTCGCACTCAGAGTCATTGCGGGCTCGTCGAACATCTTCTCTGCGGCTTCTTCCCGCTCTCTCAGCCACTCTCTGCCTTGCTGCAGTTCTTCAAATCCCAATCGCTGTGGAACACACACAGCTGCCTCTCCCTATTAGATATATATTTATAACTAACTAAATAATAAGAGGCAGAAGCATAAGGTGAGCAAATTCAATGTTATGCTAATAAGCATGGTATATAAAAAAATTATTAACATAATAAAGAAATATAACTTAACAATTTCGAGAACATGGCCAAATTAAGGTGAACCAGAGGCACCCAGGATTTCTTCCACAAGTTCAATGGATAGTGAATCCAGAACAGATTTCGTCTCTGCAGACAATGATTTTGCAATTGCACAGTTTAAAAGCTTCAGAGAACAGACATGATCCTCGTTATCAGCCGATGCTGAGGAAGTAGCCGGGCAACTTTTATCCGTGTTATTATAGCCAGAGTTTGGTTTTTCATGTGCCGAAGCACTCATTTCCGGTAGAGGGAGTGGCTCATATTGCACCTCCTGAAGCAGCCGCATGTACATGGGACATTTCTGAGCCTGGGCTGTTATAGGATCAATCAACAGGCTCATGCCCACAGGAACCGGTATCCACAGAGTCAGGCAATAATCCAGTGCCCATTTGAAGGGGCACCACAGGCAATGAAATATGGGTTGTATGCAGGTAAACCAAGCGGGTTGGAATGACATTGACTAGTCAGTGTCTAGTTCTTGGAGCAAGGAGATTCCGAAAAATCGTAGCATGGAAAATAGGGAATGAATAAAAGCTGGTATTACTCTAAAGATTTTCTGGAATGAACTGACTAAGCCAGCCCCAATAACTTTAAAAAAGTGTGCTATTCCGGTGATGCATTAAATATTCGATGAACTACCTCACTGAAATGTAGTGGGAGATTGGTGTTTAACAAGGACTGTATTTCAGTAGATGTCCTTGCAACTTGTAATTCAAAAGTTTCTAAAGAAGAGGTTAATGCAATATCTTTTTGAAGCAATAGTGCTTTAAGTCTGCTTAGCTTGTTAAAATTTGCCTTCAAAAGTTGGAATTGAAGGCCACAACAAGCTATCCATACCCCCTTGAGTGGGAGGGAACAGCATGTTATTACAGCAGGTCACTATCTGGGAGACAGATAAAATATATGGGATCCCCGTCTTCACTCCGCAACATTCCTGGTCGCTTAACATAAAAGAGCTTCCATTTGAAAAGACTGTAATGAGGGGGAGAATTGAAGGCGCTGGTATTCCTTTTAAATAAGAGGCCAAATTCACTACCAACGCATTACTGCTCCATAAATGGTAACGTGTTTACAAACGAGTGAATGTCTGACAGAAGACTTGCATTCCTTTCAGTAAAGAAAACTTCTTTGTTGGCTCATTCACAACAATAGGTAAGTCATTGTTTTTGTGTCAGATTGAAAGGCAAGAATAGCTGAGTGGAATTAAGATAATGCCATGGCACGTGGCCATTCTTAAGAAGTGTACAGCTAAACTGCATGATAGATCTAAGCTGACTTTGCCCTGGTACAATGAAAAAATTTAACTTTGCATGATATCAGTAATAGATGACACAATGTTGTACAAATTATAAATGCGAGAGGACACTGTATTAATACTATTATCAACAACAGCAAGCACTTTATCCAAATTATCTTAATCAATTTGTCTTAAACGTGCAGCAGCTTCCATTTGTGATAATTTCCAAATTTCATTATGTGTGGCATAAATAAATTTTTGGGAATGCAGAGATGTAGGACCCAATAGAAAGTCAGATAGATCAATGTCTTCCGATAGAAGGTAAAGATGTTGTTTTACTGCAGACAGTGTGGAATGTTCCAACCATTGTTGACACAGTTTCCC
Source organism: Calotriton arnoldi (assembly GCA_963921515.1). Taxonomy (NCBI): domain Eukaryota; kingdom Metazoa; phylum Chordata; class Amphibia; order Caudata; family Salamandridae; genus Calotriton; species Calotriton arnoldi. The sequence continues at coordinate 1,115,940 of CAWUFW010000399.1, forward strand.
CACCAAATAGGTGGTAATAATACATGAATGCAGGGTCGGGTCTGCTTGCCTTAAAACCCGGTGTGGAGATCAAAAAACGAGCATAACAACCATTTATGTCTATTGGCCACAATAACATACCCATGAGGACCTGAAAGTGTGCAATTAAATATACCATTCTGCAACATACTATCAAGTTGTTCTTCAGTGTAATTTGTCTAATGTTGCCAATTGTCAAATCGGGCAAGTGAAAGAATGCTTGGTGCATTCATTTCTTTAATTTTTGCCAGTCCCAGACACGTAGTCTGCTGAACTGTATCATTCAGAAAAATCTTTTGTGTTGGAAGCAGGCTCAGAACAAAGTGACTGTCCCTTGAACTTGCCAAGCTTTGGTACCCCAAATTGATTTCATGTTAATGGTATCCTTCCAATTAATCTTAGCCTTTTACAGCTAATTGTGTGACAAAGGAATCTGAATATATTAGCTTAGTTTGTGTAAGTATATATTTCTTTGGTGGTGTAAGGACAGGTTTGAATTAATATGTTTTTGGGTCCAATGTGTCGTATCCAGAAAAATATGTGAATTTATCCCTAAATGCTTATTAGCTCACTGGTGGGGAAGTGGGGCAATGTTTCCATTGTGTGTAATTAAAAAGTGTGCGTTGAACTTTAGCTCGATGTAAATAGTGATGTCCATAGTGACGGTAACAGAACATTTCACCATAATTAGCAGAATTTAAATATAGATCCTCTGATTCAAAAACAGTATAGTATTCCAGTTCATGCAGCATGGAGTTTACAGTTTCAACATCCCAATCATCAGAATGTAACCCAGGCACAATTACATCACCCATATAAACCCGAAATACGCAAGGAATCTGCAGAATCTCCGTGGGACCAAATATATCATAAGGTACTTTATCCCAAACAATTCCATCAGTTACTGGGACGGCTGAAATGTTCACATGGGACAAGTCTCTTTTTAGATTATGTGAAGATGAGTGAGGTGCCAACACCTCGTCGACCAGTTCTGCAGCAGAGCGTTCTGGAAAATAATGGGCATTAATCAGCAAGAAGAAAACAGTCACAAATCCAATCCATGAAATGGGAAAACCAAGGAAAGTGTTCGGCTGAATCGGAGCTGCACGACCTCCCCACCCCCCCAGCGCCTTGAGATCCTCACGGGTGAGTAGCGCGCTTCACAAATCCCTGATTGATTGATCCAAACATATTTGAAAGGAGGGACCAGATAAGTGCGTTTGAGCCATGAAAAGAAAGCACAAGCCTTTGTAGGCGTAGTGTCCAAAACGGACGAGTTGTCAAAAGAGTCAGAAGAAAAATCATCTGGACCCACATAATAGCCAGAAGCAGTTAGTTGAAAAACTGGTGCCGCAGGTACTGTAACAAGACCAGAAAAATCCAAAAGAGGCGGTTTCGTAAAAACGACATCAGCTGCTGTAGACACAGTTGTAAGTACAGTACTCACTTCAGTTGTGTGCTAGAAATTGTAGCGGTATTGGAAATCAACTGAACTCCCTTCTCCACCCCCCCCCAGCTGGAGAGAAACAGATTCAGTGGTGCTCACTACCTGGAGAAGAATTCCCTGTATGGTATGGTAGCGGGAGGAGTTAGGGAACTACCAAGGACTCCTCTTGGCGTACTGTTTAGAATCTTCTATATGATGTAACTTGATATGATCAACGGAGACAAAACAATTGTCTTTAGAACCAGCAAGCGGTTGCAGGATTACAGTTCTTGTACCTAGTATGCCAAGGACTGGCAGCGGTGCTTGGTATGATCGGCCAAACTTATTTTTTACCGCAACCTTTTAATGAATAAGATTCTCAACTTGTGGAATCCAGCCGGAAGGTTCTGGCTTCTCCTTAATTCCTACAGAGGCATACGTCTTCAACTGTTCGTTGGATTGGTTGTCACTGAAGTTTTGTGGATCCTGTAAGACAGCACAATGATCATTTACGTCAAAGGGCATGGCCGCCGGCATAATGTCTGGACTGCCAAGGTTTTGAACGCACATTTTGATGCCACAAAGGACTTTGTATGGGGTACAGCCACCCAGAGATCTTTTAGGGAGATTGTTAAGTGCTCGTTGTACCCCATATAGGTAATGGCTCCAACGATGCCCTGTGCCTAATACTCTAGCTTTTTTTTTTTTTTTTTAACATACTTTCTTGATTTTATATTTTAGCTAGCCGCGTGCAAACAGTACAGGTGGTACATGGATAGATTGGTAAAAGCAATTGGTCATATATGTATGAATACTAACAAGTTACAGCCAGTGGGTGGATGTTACCTTTTACATAAATTGACAATTTTATATCAGTCTTTGTTTTATCATTGGTGCTGGCTTAATATGTCTAGAGAAAAGGTCAAAGTAACAACAGAACAGTCCCACCCGACCCTTCCTCCACCCTCTGATCTGGCTCACCCCCAGATTGAATAATACAGGCTTGGGATTCTGCCTCGATTACCTTTGTTCAACATGTAGGGGTCCGTAATTAGCAAAGCATAGTATTGTGCGTCTGCCGTAATGCTAGGCGGGGAAGCTCCATTTAATGTTGTGCGGTGAGACATCTCTTATGTACTGTGTGTTGTAAGGGGGTGGTTCTATGGCTTTAAATGCTTTCATCATGAGGTCCCAATCCATGGAGATCAGTATTTTTCGGAGCCCCCGGTACTCCTCTCTCCTAATGACTGCGCTTTCTGCTGCACCCCAGCGGGCCACCTCCCCGTGCCAGGTGTACACTGTTGTGGGCGGGCTGATTTCCATCGCATTGTAATGGAGTGCTTCGCTATGAGTAAGGCTAGGTCAGCGAAGCGAAACTGCACTTTCTGCGACTTAGGACGGTGATGCGACCCTAGTATGCAGCTTTCCGCTGTGTCCCATGTGCTGAGTCCCGTATTGTTTCCTATGATATGTGTGACTTCCGACCAAAACCCTCTAAGGCGTGGGCAGGACCATAGCATGTGCAGTATATCTGCCTCTTCTGCCTGGCATCTTAGGCAACAGATCTGCGTATTTGGGTGCATGCATTGTAGGCGGTGCGGGGTGCATAGGCCCTGTGGAGGATCATATACTGTATTAATTTAAATTTGGCGTTGCGTGACACCTTCTTAGGATATTCCAAAAGGGCGGCCCATTCCTTATCTGCTAGCTCCTTCTCCAGGTCTCTGGACCACTTGTCTCGTAGTCCAGTGATGGAGGTCCCTGTGTGTGCCCGGGTTCCCTTGCATAGCCATTTTATGAGGTGGCGCCATTCGCCCATTAAGTACACCACGTGTTTGCGCTTGTATGTTGGGGGTTCTTCCCCATTTGGTGACCAGTGCCTCCTCACATACCGGGTCATGGCGGCATGTAGCATAAAGAGATTGCACAGAACTCCATGTTCCCGAGCAAAATTCTCGTGGTCCGTCAGGACACCGTTAGCAAACAGCGTCCCCACTGTGGTGGTCTCCTCCCCAGACCAGCTGAGAATACTCCCCTTAGTGACCAAGCCAGTGGGTGTGGGGATTCCTTATAAGGGAGTGTTATTGGCATAGGGGGCATTGGCGCATGTATTGCAATGTCTTTTTCCAATATAAAGTGCTATACGTAAAAGCAATGGGGCTCCGGGTGGGATCGTGCTCCAGGGTAGTAGCAAGGTATGCAGGGCACCTCGGTTGATGGCTTGCATTTTGTAACCCAGTTCGTGCAGGTTGCGCCCCGCAGGCAAGTACGACAGCCATTGAAGTTGGCTTGCAAAACAATAGGCACGGAAGCCCGGCACGCCAAGCTCTCCTCTGTCCGGCTCCAGCTGCAGTTTGGTTAGCCCCACCCTTCTGCGACCAGTACCCCAGATGAGGTCCGATAGGAGTGTGTCTAGTGTTTTAAAAAGGGAGGCAGGTATCATTACTGGCAGGTTTGTAAAGAAGTACAGCAGGCGTGGGAGTACGTCCATCTTGGAAATGGCTATACGGCCCATGACGGAGAGTGGTAGCGAGGTCCAGAAGGCTGTCTGGGTGCGTAGTGCCCTCACCACTCTGGTCAGGTTGCCCTCTAGTAGATCCTGTGGGGTCCCATAAATTTGAATGCCTAAGTATTTGAACGTGTTCTTGGCCACTGAAAGAGAGAGCTGCCCAAACTTGATAGTTTCCGGTCGCTCTTCAGGGTAAAAGAAAAACGCCTGAGACTTCGTCTGGTTTATGGTGAGGCCCGAGATGTGTTCGAATTGCTGGAAAATACTTGGCATCGGCTCTACGTCACCTGTCAGGTCATGGGTGTATACGATGCATATGCTGACAATACAATACATGTGTAGCATTTCCCACTCGGTTCCCATTAGCTCTGCTTCTCTCCGCAGTTTAATAGCAAGGGGTTCAAGCGCCAGCACAAAGAGCAGTGGTGACAGGGGGCAACCCTGTCGTGTGCCCTTGCCCACTGGATAAGTGTGCAAGATGTGGACTCCGGTGCGGACATGCGCCGTGGGGGCTGTATACAGTAGTTTGACCCATTTCAGGTACCCAGGTGGAATGCCAAACTTTTCCATGGCCTTTACCATGTATTCCCAATTAAGGGTATCAAAAGCCTGTCGCAAGTCAAGGGAGATGTATCCGGCATTCGAACATTCTCGTGTGGTGGCCTCCATGACATGATACATACGTCTAATGTTCAGAGATGTACTGCGGGCTGGGACAAAGCCGCATTAGTCTGTATGGATTAGTTTTGGTAGGTAGGGGAGTAACCGGCGGCCAAGATCTTGCTTAGTATCTTGTATTCTGTGGCAAGGAGCGACAGTGGACGGTACCCCGATATGTCCGTAGATGCTCTGCCTGGTTTAGAGAGGGAAATGACCAGGGCCTGCATTGTAGAGAGAGGGAGGCTACCTGTGTCAAGGGCCGTTTGATATAACCGTTCCAGGCGGGGGTTCAGTTTGTCTGAGAATGTGTAAAAAAACTCCACTGGTAGGCCATCAAGACCTAGGGCCTTATTGCGTGGGAGTTCACGGATGGCCTCTTTGATTTCAGATCTGGTGAAAGGGCCTGACAGGTCATCCTGAGCCGCTTGCGAGAGTTGGGGGTAGGTTAGGCCGCTCAGGAAAGCTTCCATGGGTTCACTCGTTGTTCCCTGAGGGACTCGGTATACTGTCTCATAGTATTCCCAGAATGCCTCATTTATTTCCTACTGTGTGTTTACCGTATTTCCTCCGGGCGTAATTATTTCGTGTATTGGGGGAAGGGGTGCATCTCGCAGTATCCGTGCAAGGAGCGCTCCTGACCTGTCTGCCTCCGCATGTTTTATCTGGGTGTTAGATCGGTAATCCATTACTCGGAGTCGCTCCAACAGTTCAGCGTGTTGAATGCGTACCTCCTGCAGCGGCTCCTTCTTAGAAGAATCTCTTGCTGCTTCCTGCTCTAACTTGTTCATGCTGTCTTCAGCAGATTTAAGGTCTGTGTGTATTTCTTGTCTCGCCCCTGCTGTAGTACTGATAGCAGTTTCCCTTATCGCTGTTTTGAACGCGTCCCACTCTATGAGGCGCGAGGAGGCCGAGTTAGTGTTCTCCGTGAAGTAATTGGTGATGGCGGATGACATAGTTTCACGGTAGACAGCATCTTCCAGCAGCTGTGGCCATAGTTTCCAGGTGGGGACCGGTGTGGGGATTCTGCCCCATGATAAGGTGACCTCTAGTGGATTGTGGTCAGAGAAAGTCTTCCCCAGGTAAGTGGTGTGGGTCACTTGTGTTGTTATAAAGAGGGAGCAGAGTATTCTGTCTATCCGGGTATGGAGTTGGTGGGTTGGGGAATAGAAGGAGTATTCCCGACTGTCCGGGTTCTTTAGACGCCAAACGTCTCCCAATGACCAGCCCCCCGCCCATCTGCGCCTAATACTCTAGCTTTTAAGGGCTGTTTTAAGTCACAGTTCATCGTCTCCAGAACAGAATTGCCCTCGGGCCGATATAGGGAAGAATAACGAAACTCTACAACCAGCGAAGCCATAGTATCCCTGTGAGCCTTAGAGGTGAAAGCAGGGCCCTGGTCCGAATGGAATGTAGTGCATGCATATGTTCTGATAAAGACTTGTATATCTTTAATAAAAGTGCACGTGTCAGCCAAATGCTGTGGCCAAACACAGAGGAACCTGGAGCAAGAATCAACTGCAACTAAGATAAATTTAAACGCAGCATCCAAAATAAGAAGATCACAGTGGTCCCAATAAATGCAGCCAAAAGGTTTGTTGGAAATCAACAGGTGTGTCTGCGGTGGATGCGCCACGGTGGAAACTTTAATTTGTTGACAAATGTCACAGCACAGGACATATTTTTGGGCCTGTTGATGTAAGCCTTGCCACCAATAAGCTGCTGTAGAAACTAAATTGTGGCCGCCACACCTGCATATGCAGAAGCAACACTTTCATGTGCAGCTATCACTATAGCTAGTCTGCGGTCTTGGTGGGGAATCAAATGAACACCAACTCCTGGAATCATTACAAAGCGAACATTTTGTTCACTTAAACGGTATGTATATTTAGATGGAAAGCCCTTAGGGAAAGAGGTACCATCTTTGTTAGCATTAACGGCAGCCAATATGTCATTATCTATCCTCGTTTTAGAACGAGTAATCGCAGCAACAGTAGCAGTCACAACTGCAGATTTGGCCACTTCATCAGCCAAGGAATTCCCACACGCTGATGACTCAATGTATGTATGACGTAAGTCCGTGGCAACCTATCTTTTAGGTCTACCCCTTTCACCCAAAGCGTTTTATGCTTGATTGTGTTGCCTTTAGAATATTTGCATCCATTTTGACGCCAATAATGTAAATTATAATTAAAGGACTGTACACAGTAATACGAATCAAACACTATAAGTGTGGGGAATTCAGGATCAGTATGTTCCAGTGCAAGAAGCCAAGCTTTTAGTTTGGCCAACTGCGCAGTGCAGTCCCCTAGGGATTGGGTATGAGTCTTTTGTGCTTGGAATTTTCCATCCAACATCACACCAAGAACAGTGGCACACACCCCTGAATATTGGTGCTTGATGCCTATAGCAGGCTGGGCTGAACCAACAGTATAAACAATATTTTTGCACTTTCCAAAAGGTAAAACAGTACTGGGCATTGGATAGAATTGCTCATATTGTAGAAATCCTTGTGTCTGTAAAGACGGGTCAAAGACAAAGTCTACATCAACAGCTGTTAAGGATGTTGTCCATGGAGTCCCCAGGTCCTAAAGAGACTTGGATGGGGGGGCGTGCGGCCCCCTCGCCATTTTTATATGTTTCAGCCCCGGGAGTGAACTCCCCAGGGCCTATAATGGCTTGGAGAGGGGGCCTCCTCTTTTAAAAAAAAAAAAGGCCCTGGGAGATGGGGTCCCCAGGGCCTAATAAGGCACGGGGAGGTTGGCCACTTGGCCCCCCTCCCTTTGAAAGAGATTTGGCCCTGGAGATTGGGGTCCCAAGGACCTTTTAACAGCTCAGGGAAAGGGGCAGTGTGGCCCCCTCTGCTTAAAAAACAAAACGGCCCTGGGGGATGGGGTCCCCAGAGCCTATTAAGGGTCAGTAGGTGGGCCACTTGGTCCCCCTCCCCTTTAAAAAACTTAAGGCCCTGAGGGATGTGGTCCCCAGGACCTAATGAGGCTCGGGGAGGAGGTGCACTTGGCACCCATCCCCTTTAAAAAAAAGAGCCCTGGAGGATGGGGTCTCCAGGGCCTAATATGGCTCGGGTAGGGGGGCCACTTGCCCCTCTCCCCTTTAAAAAACATGAAATAGCCCCCCTCCCCTTTAAAAAACATAAGGTGCTGTCCCCAGGTCCTAATGTGCTTAAAGAGGCTTATGGAGGGGAGGGCACTTGTAGGGGGTTTGCCGCAGGGCCTGGCCGTGAATGACGGGAGGGTTTGCTTTTCATATGGTAATAAAATATTAATTTACGTTTAAAAAAAAAACTAGAAATTCACTGAAAAAAACAAAGGTTAAAGTGACATTATAGTTTGGTGTGATAAAAAGATCTGGTTTGTTTAAAAAACATTTAGGGCTTTATTATGAGCCTGGCGGTCCATGGACCGCCAGACTCACAGGGACGCAGTGGTGGCGGTCTTCCGACCGCCCCATTACAACCAGGGCAGTCGCACAGCCCTGGGACCACCACAACCAACCGCCAGGGATCAGAGATCCCTGGCGGTGGCACGAAAGTATTGAGGCTGCAAAATGCTTGGCGGGCTGCTGCGGCCCCGCCAAGCATATTATGAGTTTCCTCACCGCCACACTTTTCCTGGCGGTGCAACCACCATGAAAAGTGTGGCAGTGAGGAAACAGAGTGGGCCCTACAGGGCACCCCTGGTGCTTCATGCCATGTGGGTGCACATAGGGGGGCACAACATGTGCCCCCCTTGTGTGCATGCACACCAGTACCTGAACGGCATGGCTGCAGCAGTCCATGTGGTGCAGGTACTGCCTTTGACGTTCCCATTGCAGTGCCACACCCCTGGGACGCTTAAGAACCATCCGCCTGACAGGGGAAAACTCCTAATCTGGCGGGCCGTTTCTTTATGGGTTTGGCTGCCCCACTCCCACTCCGCCAAACTCATAATAAGGCCCTTAGATATTCACTGGAAAAAACAAAGGTAAAGTAATGTTATACATAGGTGAATATGGCACTGACAACATTAACATTTTGAGCTAAACAAAACACAGAAATTCACCAGTTATAGTTAGAAGAGCCAACTATAACTTGTGTCCCTGCCATGCACTGCTTATGACATGTTCTATGACATCATTTATGACATAACTGATGACATAATTAATGACATCACTGATGGCATGATCCAAGCTTCGTTTTTGCACATATTGCTCTATAATTTAGTATGGCATTAGGGCCTGAAAGTAATTACACAATAGCTCAGAATAATGCCATTACGGTTGCTACTTTCTTAGATGTAAAAGCATGGGTTATAAGCAACATTGATCCTATACCATACACTTCACAGGTGGCGTAGTTCACATTAACAATCAAACACAGATATGCGGGAAACCTTCATTGCATACAATGTTCAATCTCTATACAGCTGTTTAGAGAAAGCCAAGTTCCTAAAAATACTGAACGTCTGTTCCAAAACAAATGCCCTACTATGGACAGCTGTTATCTGTCTCAAACTCCTGACAGTCACTGAAACTACATTGAGAAATTAGGTTGATATGAGTAAAGAAGTGGGTACTGTAAGCAGTATTCACTCTATGGAGAGAGTTTACTCTGTACCACACTGTTTGCAGACAATGAAACTCTCATGAGAAATACACTACAGAGTATTAAAAATATCTTCTAAGAACTGTGTGCACTCTATGCAACACTTTTTATTTTTTTAATATCTCTTTTTATTAAGCAGTTGTTCGGTTCACAGCAATACAGAACTAATGCAATGAGCATACAGTAGGCCTCTCACAGAAGGCGGTCACGTTTCTTCACTGGATAGTAGTCTGCTTCAGTCAGGTTGCACACACAACAAGCATCATATAACATACCCTGTCCATTGGATCCAGTAAGATGCAGCCCCTGACCTTCACCCCAATGCCTCCCACCACCCTATTTAAAAATGCCTACTGAGTGTCCCTGTATCGTATCCAGCTACTCCAAATATTGTTGAATTTACGGGGGCATACCCTACCTTTGTATATTTTGCGTTCCGCTAGTTGGCACCAATCAAGATAATTTTCCCATCCCTGAACAGTTGGGGGTCTGCCTGCCCCCCATTGCCTGGCTAGGTTTCGCTTTGCAACCCCTACCACCAATGTGAGCCACTGAGCTATGTACTTAGGCCATATCACTTTCCCAGTGATACACAGAATCAACCGTCTGGGCTCCAGTGACCTCCAGCCCGTGACCGAGGCCATCCCCTCTGTAACCCCCCTCCAGTAGTTCCGGACCACTGAGCATTCCCAGAGCATATGATGGAAGGTACCAGTCTCGCCACATCCTCGGGTGCAGTGAGCCGAGGCACAGCACTTCATTCTGTGTAGCCTGGAGCGGGAGTAGTAAGGGCTCTTATGACTATTTCTCTTGGACACTGTAAGGCCTCCCCCAGTCCTCGTCTTCTATGAGACCTACATCTCCCTCCCAAGCCTCTTGTAGTGGGCGAAGCACTCTATGCAACACTCAACAAAAAAAGACACTATTCGCTTAAAATAAGCAACATCTGAAGGTGCTCAAGATTATACTACCTGCAGCCTTCATAATGTGGTGAAAATCTTACAGATAAACTATCTTCTGAAGCAAAACATGCACATGTACATAGCTTAATACTTGGTGCACACAGTCTTCTATGTTGCATAGAAATTTTCATGCTGAGACAATTCTGTCTAATATCTAAAGGCTGCTTACAATACTTAGTATATTGCATGTAGAATCTTTGCCCTGTTGCAAACTTTTTTCTACAGTCTAAAAACTTGTGTGGAACATGCTGAACACAAGTTGTCAATTATCACCTGCACACAGGGTTACTCTTCAGTGCAGACATTTATAATGTGTTTAATACCTGTACACAGCTATGATGTATTAGGAGCATGTGTGTTTTGTAAACACTTACACCCATTACCTGGACTCAGGATGTATAAAATTAGATAACGAATTGCTATGGTAGTGACACGCCACTATGTAAACTATAAATCAAACTAGCAAACTCATTGGATGATGTCATTGATGATGTCATCAATGATGTAATTTGAGATATCATCAATGATGTCATAAATGATGTCATAGAACATGTCATGAGTGATGTAATATGTGAGGGCATAAGAAGGGCATGGCGGGGGCGCAAGTTATAGTTAGCTCTGCTAACTATAACTGGTGAATTTCTGTGTTTTTTTTGTTCAAAACATTAATGTTGTCACTGACATATTCTATAACGTTACTTTCACTCTTGTTTTTTTCAGTGACTGTATATATATATTTTACCTACTAGCAGTTGCCAGTAGATATTTATTGTTAGTATGTAGTCTCCAGAGGAAGAGCGTTTTTTCATTTGCCAATAAATTTGGCGCCGTTTGACGAATCTTCGCGAAATTAGTTTACCGCTCACTTCTGCTGCTGTCTTGAAAATTTCGGCTTGATATGTCAAGCAGGGGCCGAGAAAATGGGGGGGATCCCAAAACGCTTTTTCTCCATGTTAATTTCCATAGGAAACTTAAGACATGGCTACAGCCCGAACTGCTGAACGGAATTACACCAAATTTGGCAGAAAGGTAGCTCTTGGTCCAGAAAGCACTCTTTTTCTTAAATGCGGTACATCCTTTCAGTAGTTGCTGAGAAATGTAAAGATTTCTCAGATATAGAACTGAGGCCGCGTGGATCCGTGACCCCTCCCAATCTCGTGTCTGAGATCTGATTGGCTGCCAACACTTCAAACCAGGAAGTTTTGGCAGCCATCTTGTGACTCGGTAGCACCAAGTCACTAGAAAAAAGATTAATTAAAAGAAAAGGAGGCAGGGTAGAGACCCAGTGACCCCCTAGGCCTGTTTGGGGGTCCCAGAGGGACCCTCCAGGGCCAAAAAAGCATTTTCTTTTTACATTTTCATCGGGAGTCACGTTGGATTCGCGACTCCTGCTGATAAAGAAAAAAAAAGGAAGCACGGGCTCCTGCTCTTCGTTTAATTTAGGCCCCCGGGTGGGCCAAGTCCCGGGGGCAATTCAAAATAATGATGGGGGGGCCTGCATGGGCCCCCCAGCCCTGGGGACCGCCACCTCCCTGGGGCTAGATGCAAGAGAAATGCGGGGGCCACAAGGCCCCTCCGCACCCATCGGGGACTGCCACCTCCCCGGGCTACATTAAATAATAATGCATGGGGGGCTTTGGCCCCCTCACGCAGCCCCGGGGACCGCCACCTCCCCAGGACTATATTAAATAGTAATGCGTGGGGTGGCTCCTGTTACCTTCACTAAGCCCCACACCCCTCTAGGACTGCCACCTCCCTAGGGCTATATTAAATAATAATGCATGGGGGCTTTGGCCCCCTCACGCAGCCCCGGGGACTGCCACCTCCCCAGGACTATATTAAATAATAATGCGCGGGGGCTCCTGTTACCTTCACCAAGCCCCCAACATTGGAATTGCTGAGAGGTGGTCACAGGCCACGCCCCCTTACTCCACCACTCTGCAAACGCGCCTCCCGGCGCACTGTTGGTGGGGGGATGAGGTCCCCTTGCCTCCTGAGGGCCTCAGGACTAAAGCGGACTTCCTCCCCCAAGCAGCAGTGCGCCAGCTGGTGCATTTGCAGACTGGTGGAGAAAGGGGGCGTGGCCTCTGACGACCTCTCAGCAATCCAGCTGTGTGGGTTTTACTGGAGGTAACAGGAGGGGTAGTTGGCCCCCAAGGACCCTCAAGAGCCAAGGGGACTTCATCACCCAACTAGTAGTGCACCAGGAGGCGCGTTTGCAGAGTGGTGGAGAAAGGGAGCGTTGCCACCAAAAACATCTCAGCAAACCCACTGTGTGGGACTTGCTGGAGGTAACAGGAGGGATAGTTGGCCCCCCAAGGACCCCAATGGCCAAGGGGACTTCACCCCCCTGCTAGTAGTGTGCCAGGAGGTGCATTTGCAGAGTGGTAGAGAAAGGGGGCGTGGCCTCCTACCAGGTCTCAGCAATACTGCTGTGTGGGACTTACTGTAGGTAACAGGAGGGATAGTTGGGCCCCAAGGACATCCTTGGGGGCCAACTACCCCTCCTGTTATCTCCAATAATTCCCACACAGTGGATTGCTAAGAGGTCTTCAGAGGCCACGTCCCCTTTCTCCACCACTCTGCAAACGCGGCTAGTGCACTACTGGTTGGGGCATGAAGTCCACTTTACTCCTGAGGGAACTTTGGGGCCAAGAAGCAGCCCTCCTGGTTACCACGATCCTGACGATCTTTTGGAAGGCAATGTGGGACGAGCGTTGCGCAGTGCCAAAACCTGTTTCGACTTTTGGGGAACTCTTCCGTTGTCTGTTGCGGGTAGAGTTGCTCTGGTGAAGATGGTCACTCTACCCAGGTTCCTCTATTATTTTGGGACGCTCCCCATTTGGATCCCAAGTAAGTTTTTTACCCAGCTTAATACCTTGATTACCGGATTCCTGTGGGGGGCTGGGAGACGGAGGGTCGCCCTGTTCACCATGCAACGGCCCAGGGCGGAGGGAGGCCTTGCATCGCCGGACCTTGAGGCCTATTATCATGCCGCACAACTCCAATGGTTTACGAAGTGGGTGGCGGGGTGCTGCCCCATGGGGGTGACTGGAGCGCCATGACTTACTGCGAGGAGATTTTCTATTTCATGCGGCCCTGACAGCAGCTGTCAGAAGGCCTTGGCGGAGGGACCTGGCGGAGCCTGACACGTTTCTCGCCTGTCAACATGTAGTGATGGCAGCGGGAACTTTTCAAGCGGTAACTTGTCTTTATCGGCGGATTACCCAGGACTTGCGTCAACCCTTAACAGCGTTGCGACTCAAATGGGAGGCGGACCTGGGGGAACCTATTGGGGAAAAACCTTGGGGGGCAGTTGTTGAGAGGGTGTGGAAAAGCTCTCGGAATGCGCGCTTTCAGCTGATCCAATTTTATGTCTTACATAGGGCGTACCTAACACCTGGCAAAGTTAACGACTATTTTGGGGCGTCATCCACTTGTCCCCGTTGTAATCTCGAAGGGGCGAGGTTTCTACACATGTTCTGGGCCTGCCCACAGCTGGGGGACTATTGGTGAGGGGTGACGACTACGCTGGCAACTGTGACGGAGAGGGAAATAGTTATGACGCCCCGGGTTTGCTTATTGCACTGGTTCCCGCACACTGCCAAGAACAAAGTCACCAGCAAGTTCATTGATTTGGGATTAGTCCTGGCAAAAAGAGAACTTACTACTCACTGGAAGGTGAGGCAAGGGCCTACTCTAGCGGGCTGGCGTAGGGAACTCGTGAAGTGGGCGGAGAGTGAAGGGAACTACAGGCTGGGCATGGCCAGGCGCAATGAGAGCGAGAAGACCATGGAAATGGCTCGGGCGTGGGTGGCGCTCGTGGACCTGCTTAAGCACCCAACTGAAGATGGCGAGAATCTACTTGATGGGGTGGAGGGCGCTCAGGCTGAATGCGCGACCGCCCCTTGATGGCAGAGAGGCATGGTGCGACCGCTGGGGGCCCTGCAGGGACTTTCCCCCGATGTTCCCGGACTGCCCTGGATTGGGGCCTATGAGGCAGGGATTCTGGTGGGTGGTGCAGGAGATCTGGTCGACTCCTTGAGTATTTTAACGGTTAGCGGCATGCTTGGGGGGGTGGGTGGGGTGGGGGGGCTTTGTTTGGGTGTTTTAGGGACCGGGAGGGTGGGGTGGGTATTGGGAGTTTCTTATTTGAATCTACAATAGTGGACTGTAACATGCCTGGAGACGAATCGAGCTGTATGCTGGAATAACTACGGGAGGGTGGCCGGGAATTGGTGAGGCACTTTTGGAGACCCCTTGAAGAAATTCTTGGCTTGCTGCCAGCTCTGAGATGGACGCAAGAATACTAATGTCTGTAATTGTAATACATGTCCCCATCCCAGCTATTTTCCTATGGTGCCCATGGGGCTGTTTGTATGGCTTTTTCGGAAAACCAATAAAAATTTGTTTAAAAAAAAAAGAAGCAGCCCTCCTGGTACCTCCTGTAAGTCCTACACATCAGGATTCCTGAGAGCTGTTCGGAGGCCCAGCCCCCTTTCTCCGCCACTCTGCAAACGCGACTGCTAGTTAAAAAACCTTAGAAATTCACTGTAAAAACCAAAGGTTAAAAAACCTTAGAAATTCACTGTAAAAACCAAAGGTTACAGGAACGTTATAGTTAGGAATTAGCATTTAAAAAACCTTAGAAATTCACCGAAAAAACAAAGGTTACAGGGATGTTCTAGTTAGCAAATAGAATTTTTTTTAAACGTAGAAATTCACAAATAAAAACAAAGGTTACAGGGACATTATAGTTTTTTTTTTTTTTAACTTTATTTACCAGTTTCATAATTTAGTATAGCACGTTTTCCAGCTCCAAAACCATGTTATTTGTAACACTTCAGTACATGATACAGTGATTTGTGCGTTGCATGACATTTATCTCCACAATAGTTTCATCAGATTTGACAATCAGCATTTAAGTTGCCTAATCTGTACTCTTACCAACCTCAACAGCAATTTATTGCAACAATGCAAATTCCACCACAGCGTAAGAATAAAAGTCATACATTCAATTTAAACATCCTAGTTCTATGCCCTATATACAATCTTTAGTGGATCAGCCAATACCTGCAGGCACTAGCCCGCGTTCTAACTGTGTGGCAGGTGGTGACTGTGTCGCTGCCGTGTACTGCTTAAAAGGGCCCCATATATCTCGCGGGCGTGAGGTGCTGGGCAATGTGGAAGCATATAAATCATAGTTGGTGTTGCAATATGCCAGACTACTTAGCCATTCCTTACAAGTGGGGGCAACCTTCCTACCCCATTTGAGCGCTATTTCCCTCTTGGCCAACAGCAACCCTATGGCCGTGAATTTCCGGACCGGCTTGGGGATATTTTGTACATATCCCAGCAATGCTACTTCTGGAGTGGGGTCAAGGTCTAAGCCAACCATTTTCCCAAGTGTTCGGTATATTTCGGCCCAATATTCGCTTATTCTGCAACATGTCCAGGTAAGGTGCGCAAAATCAGCGTGCGCGGATTTACATTTCAAACAACAGTGGGGCCTGTCTGGGTCTATTTTGTGAGCCATTTCGGGGGTAACGTATATTCTACGCAAGAATTTAAAATGGATAAGTTTGTGGCGGCTATTCAGTGAGACCTCCTTGGTTTGTATGCAGCATGCAGCCCATTGATCATCTGAGATAGGGTGTCCTAAATCTGCTTCCCAGTCGGACCTAATTTTAGCATTGCGTACTGGGATTATCTCAACACATGCACGATAGAGTTTGGAAACCAAATGTTCGCCACTGGCACTATCTAGCACAGTGGATAGTGAGGAGAAGGGATCGGGTTCGACAGGGAAGCCAGGGATCTTAGCTCTCAAAGTTGCGCGCAGGCGAGTGAGCACAAACTTGTCCATAAAGGAGGCCTCAGTAAATCTATCGCCATCAGAGACGGATATAGCTTGGCTTTCGGTGTAAAGGTCGCCTATAGTGGTCATATCGAACCGAGAAAGAGTGCGCTGCACAATTCTTTCCCCAGTAATAGGAATCCATTGTTTATTCGGAATCGGTAAGCTAGGGGAGTACAGCACCGGCGATCCCAAAACTCTGACCAATTTTTGCCAGGCCCAGCTAGTAGTGGAGACTGTCTGAATATCCGTCTGGTCTCGTGGGTAGCCCAGAGGTAGTACAGTGTTCAGTGGGTCCGGCAGTACCAAGTCTGCCTCAGGTCGTAAATAAGGGATTCTAGCGTCAGGGTGGAACCAGGAGTGAGCATAGCTACATTGTGCTACCAAGTAATAAAGCTGAAAATTGGGGACACCAAAACCTCCTCACAGGGACGTTATAGTTAGGCTCAGGTTTCACTCGTACAAAACCATAGAAATTCAGCCGTTATAGTTAGCTGAGCTAACTATAACTTGCACCCCCACAATGCACTGCTTATGACCTCACATATTACATCACTCATGACATGGTCAGTGACATCACTGAGGACATCTCAAATGGCATCACTGATGACATCATCCACAGAATCTCTGATGCACCCACTCACACCCCATATAACCGTTCATACACCCACTCCAACTACTACACTACCATTCTCAAACCCATTCA
Source organism: Calotriton arnoldi (assembly GCA_963921515.1). Lineage (NCBI taxonomy): Eukaryota > Metazoa > Chordata > Amphibia > Caudata > Salamandridae > Calotriton > Calotriton arnoldi. The sequence continues at coordinate 1,132,675 of CAWUFW010000399.1, forward strand.
CCCACACATACTAGTACTTACACAGTCACTCGCTGATTCATAGATCAACACACAAATCCACTCACTCACCCATACAGCCACTCGTACACCCACTCACTCACTGATAAAGCCACTGACATATCCACTCATACATCCATACAGCTACTCACACACTAAGTCAGTCACTCATAGAGCTAGTCACACACCTACTCACTCACCCATACAGTCAATCACACAGCCACTTACTTACTCACCCATACAGTTACACACACACACTCACTGACTCATACAGATACTAACACATACTCACTCACCTACACAGTCACTAAGGCAAGCACACACTCGCCCATACAGCAACTCTCACATTCACTCACTCAACCATACAGTCACTCACATACCCCATTACTCACCTATACGCCCTTTCACATGCCCAGTTACTCACCCATATACCAATGACACATGTATTCACTCACCAACACAGCCATATACACACTCACTGACCCATACAGCCCCTCATACACAGACTCACTAACCCATAGAGCCACCGACTCACCCACCCACTCATCCATATAGGCAGTCACACACCTCCTCACCCATCCACACAGAAACTCAGACACCCATAGAGGTATTCAGACAACCAATCACTCACCCATAAAGAAACTCACGTACCCACTCACTCACCGATACAACCACTTAGACACCAACTGACAGACTGATACAGACATTCACACAACCAGTCACTCACCCATACATTCACTGAGACACCTAATCACTCACTTATACAGTTAGTCACGCACCCACTGAATCATCCAATCAGGCACTCATACACCCACTGTTTCACCAACATACATTGGTATATATATTTAACACATAAACTTTCTAAAAATACTCAGTCACTGGATGATGTCATCAGTGATGTCCTTTGAAATGTCATCAGTGATGTCACTGACCATGTCATGAGTGATGTAATATGTGAGGTCATAAGAAGTGCATTGCAGGGGCGCGAGTTATAGTTAGCTCAGCTAAGTATAATGGCTGAATTTCTCTGGTTTTGTACGAGTGAAACCTTAGCTTAACTATAACGTCCCTGTAACCTTTGTTTTTTAAGTGAATATATATATATATATATATATGTATGTATGTATGTAAACCTGCTTATGTTTGTTTCTGTACATATGTACGTAGTGAACCTCATCTCTCCATAGCCCACTCTGGCATACATTTCATTTTTTTTTTCATAACACATTTTATTAGATTTTATTTAGACATTACATCATGGCCAACATGGCCTCTCCAAACGTACAGTGCAGTAACACCCCGTCACCCATCCTCCATAATGCCAACACATAGTATTAAAAGCAAGTCTGCCCATCCATTTGCGAACAATATTCTCTTAATCCCTATTTAGGGAATGCATAAGTGCGTTAGTGTGTTAGGGGGCTAGGGACTTCATGATCCTCCATCAAACATTTCATTTTTTAATAGAGCTACTCATAGTTCACTCACACTCAGTTCTGTGATCTGCATGGTACACGTTCTTTGCAGCAGGCACATTAACCCTTCGTGCTACTTTACAATGAGCCAAAACTGCAGCTAGACAAAATTCTGAACTCTCACTAGTAGGAACATTAATCACCATAGTTATCTTGATATTTTTTTTTTTATATAACAATTTTTATTAGAAACAAAACAGCAGCAGTAATGACATTACATAGACATCTCAGCTGGAGATACATGCATTTTAGTATTACAAAATAGCCTACGATCCATCGGGAGCACCAAAGATAACACAGAGCGAAAAACTGGTCAGTATAAAGAGGGTTACAATTGCGCCTTCGGGTCTGGGAACATCCCTCTTACTCACTATTATTGCGGCCCGGAGGTTTATGTCATCCTATCTGCGCCTGCCTCCTGCAACACTGCCTGTCCCACCCGTCCAAGTTCCACCGTGGGAGAAATACAGATGTCCCCCCTGTGTTTATTCCAGCGTCCCCACTTTTGATCCCATTTTCGTGGGCAACCTCTACCTTTATATACAGTTTTCTCCGCCACCATGGCGTGGTCCATGTCCTTAGCCCAATCTCGCAGATGTGGTATAGTGTCCACCCCCCACTTCTGGGCAATGTTTCTTTTCGCTATGCTCCACCCCATGGTGGCCCACGATTGTTCAGCATGGGTGAGGTCTGTTGTCTCCCAGATATTAAGGAGGCATAGTTGGGGGGAAGGATGTATGGGTTTATCACAGGACCTTGCCATTTGTCGGGTGACGTCTATCCAGTAGTGTTGTATGTGGGGGCATTCCCACAGGATGTGTATGAATGTACCTATTTGATTGCAGTGTCGAAGACAGAGTGTATCTGGCCTCCGTCCTAATTTAAATAACAGTTTAGCATCAAAGTACACACGATGGAGAATCTTAAGCTGGACGAGCCGGAGTCGCATCGGGACTGCTACCTCCCGGGGGGAAGCCCGCGCTTCAAGCCAGTCCTCGTCAGTCAGTGCTCCCAGGTCCACCTCCCAACTAGCTCGTAGTTTCTGCATTGGATCGGCCCGGTTATTGATCAATTTCTTACGTTAGGGAGACGGCCTTGCGGGCCATTGGGTCCAGCAACAACCTGTCCTCCAGAGGAGAGGAGTCAGGGAGGGGGGTGCCTGTAGGGAGGGCACAGTCCATGGCATGACTAATTTGAAGATACCGGAAGTGTTCTGACGGTGCTAGCTGATATTTGAGTTGGAGATCTGCAAATGACGCCTTCTTGCCCTTAATCCACATATCCCCCACCGTGGAAATACCGATCATGGCCCACTTGTCGAACCCTGCACAAGTACTCAGTCGTCCCAAGATGTCGGGTTCCCACAGGGGGTCGCCTCGTCAGGCGCCTCGCCATCCCATCCGCTGTTGGACCCCATGCCACACTTCTACTGTACGGGCCGTGGGGCCAGTCAAACCTAATTTCTTGGGGTTGGAGTATAGCGCTCTATTGTAGCCTCCCTTCCCCATTAACCACAAATCAGTGAGGAAGCTGGGGTCAGTATGGGACCCAAACACCCATCTGTTGATGGCAATTAATTGCGACGCCTGGTAGTAAAGGCGCATGTCCGGCAACCCGATGCCTCCATCGTACCATCCCATAGTAAGCTTGTTTATGGCTATCCGAGGCAGTCTATTATCCCATAATAAGTCTCTAATTGCTGCCTCGATCTGCAAAAAGTAGGTTTCGGGGACCGGGATGGGAGTGTTTTCCAGGGCGTAAAGAAAGCGTGGCAGGGCAAGCATCTTGAATAAAGACGCCCGACCCAAAAGAGTGAGGGGTAGTGTCTTCCAGTGGGTGACATCAGATTTAAATCTCTGCAACGGACCCACCAGATTTTGTTCATAGAACACTGCTACGTCAGTTGTTATAAAGATGCCGAGGTATTGGAAACCCTGGGTCGCCACTGGAATAGTGTAACCCCGAGGACTCTGCGGCGGATCACCCCAGAGGGAATACATCTGAGATTTGGACCAGTTTATCTGGTAACCAGAGTGGGCCCCAAATATGTGGAAAATGTGGAGAACGCGGCGGAGTGAGCGCGCCAGTGAGGTGAGATAAAGTAAAATATCGTCTGCATATAGCGAAATGCGATCTTCATGTTCGGCCGTCCATTTAAAGCCTCTAATGCCAGGGTCCCCTCGGATCCAGACCGCTAAAGGCTCGAGGACCAGGGCAAAGAGAAGCGGCGATAATGGACAGCCTTGTCTCGTACCACGACAAAGGGGGAAAGAGCCTGAACGATGGTTGTTCACTGAGACGTGGGCAATGGGGAGGTTATATAAAAGTCTGATCCACCCAATCAACTTGGGCCCGAGCCCAATGCGAGTCAAAACCGCAAACAGATAATCCCATGCCACAGTGTCGAATGCCATTTTTGCGTCAAGCACGAGCAAGATCGCTTCTTCCTCTATTGTCGCCACACGACCCAGCGCGCCGTGGACGCGACGTAGGTTACGCGCCGTATTGCGACCCGGCATAAACCCCGACTGGTCAGGGTGGATCAAGTCAGTGAGATATGGGAGTAAACGGTTGGCCAACAGTTTAGCCAAGATTTTGGCCTCCACGGTTATCAGGGAAATGGGTCGGTACGATGGGCACTCGTCCTCTGGTTGCGGATGACCACAATGGTGGTCGCGCGGATATCGGCCGGGAGGAGGCCAGCCTCATAGCATTCATTGTATAGATTCAGTAAGTGGGGAGCGAGCTTCAAAGCCATGGGTGTCATCAGTTCGATCGGAAGCCCATTAGGGCCCATTGCCTTACCAGCCCGGATGTTATCTTGATATTTTTAATGTTGCCTGAAAACTACCTGATGCACAAGAAAGTTCATGTGCTTTCAAACCAAAAAATTATTTTTAAACACTGCGCCACCCACCAAAGTCAATGCCAAGTGCGGCTGCACCAGTCGCACCACGCTAAAGCCCGTCCTGCTCCCAGCAATGGGGCGCAGGACAAGCATTTCCAGAAATGGGGTGAGAGCTAACCTCATACCCATTATATGTGAAAAAAGATCTATGTAAGTGGTGGGGTGTGATGCTTCTACTAAATTCCAGAAAGCAAAACAAGTTAACAGATTTCTTGTAGATGATTTAAGGGAGAGTAGACTTCTCCCCTGAGAACTTTTTGAAACTTTTGGGATCAAATTTGCTAAAACGCTGCAGACCTTTATGGCCATTCATGAAATATTCCAGTACTTACAGGGCGCACCAGGGAAGCCTGACCTTTCCTAGGAGTAGATCTCATTTTTTTCTAGTATCTTAAGTCAGAAATGACTTCCACTATACCAAGGTCATCATTTTTTCATGGGCAAGCCCCTTATGCCAAGGAGTACGTTCAATATGACAGTGCCAGAAATTTACCATAGATACTTCAGCCACAGCAATGGGTACCTCTAAAAATTCCCTTCGGTTTACAAGGGTCAGCATTTTTCCACTGACACCCCCTATAAAATGAGCACTAGGAATCTTATGACGAGTTACCTCAAATATCAGTTCCAACATTTTGCTATGGATCCACCCCATATACTAAGAATTATGTGCATCATGTCAGGGCCTTCGGCCAAGTGTGGTGGTGCGTGTTCTGTGTCCCTGTCTGTATGACTGGACTAGCGGCTTTCTCAGTTAAACAGTTTAAGCCCCCTCAGCCAATGATGGCGTCTTAATAGAAGCAAGTCAGAGCCTGCAGTTTGCCATAGGTAACACCTCCTATCCATTTTCTATTAGTGCCTTTATCCATAAGGGAAAAATAACCTCCAGTATACCAGACCAGCAGCACACTTGCACACATAACACACACGCACTGACACACACACATTCTCTCTCACACACATTCTCACTATTTCTCTTGCACTCTTTCGTACATTTGTACTCTGTCACACTCGCACATAGACACACTGCCACTCACACTTCCATTAGTCAATCTGCTTTTATTGTGTGTAATAAAAATGTATTCCCTATACGCTATTAAAAAATTATAATATATTGCTTTGTCAATGTTTGCTACAAGTATAATGTGAATGAAAAGTACACTTCCTTAAAATAGCTGTACGGGGCTTATATTTGGTTTCACGTGTGGATCAAGCAGTTACAGTATTGGAAATTAACTAATCCACTTTCTAACGTGTAATATCACCGCATCCAACTGATCTTATGAAATGCTTGACTTCTTCGGCAACCATGGATTTTATCCAGTAACACTTTGCATTTTTGAGTTTTTGAGACCCAACTTACAATGTAAAAAAAAAAAAAAGTCCCGGAATGAAGCATTGTGGTGAATGGAATGCCAGGAATTGCTGAAGGTATCACACAATCCTCAATCCATCACCATACCCCAAAGCCTTAGCCCTAGTCTCCCTCCTTGTGCCATCCCGCTTTCTCAGTCCACTCTCCCCTCTTGCACCAGCCCCGTTGTTGCAGATGGAATTAAGTAGGCATCTAGAATTATGGAAAGAGCAGGTATTCTGTGGGTGCCTTTGTAGAAATATGTGTATATTCATGAGAGTTGTGTCATTTTTATATGTGCAGAGCAAGAGGTGTGCTCATTGGTGATGGTGAATAGTGTGAGTGAGTACAGAATGAGTGGTGCGAGTGTAGGGTGAAAAATGTGCCGATTTGAGTGTCGGGTGAGCTACATGAATGCAATGTGAGAGGAGGGCCCAGGTGAGTATCGGGTGAGAGGAGTGAGTGCAGGGTAGTGTGAGCAGTGTAAATGCAAGGTGAGTGGTGTGCCTCTGTGTGGTGCAGGCTGAGCAGCGAGAGTGAAGGGTGATCTGTGAGAGTGACTAGTGAGAGGAGTTAGTGCAGAGTGAGTGGTGTGTCCCTATGAGTTCCGGCAGAATATTGTCCCTGTGTGCAGGCTGGATGAACATAGTACCTGTATGAATGCAGGCTGAGAGGTTTGTCCGTGTGAGTGCAGGGTGAGAGGAGGAAGTGCAGGGTGAGTGGTGTGGCTCCAGAATGAGTGCTGTGCTTGTTTGCATGGTGTGAGTGCAGGGTGAGTGCTGTACCCATGTGAGTGAAGGGTGAACTGTGTGAGTGACAGAAGTGAGCAATGTGACAGTATGAGAGTAGGGTGAGAGGAGTGACTGCGGGTGAGTGATGTGACATATGAGTTTGGGTGCGAGTGAAAGTGCAGAGGGGGTGGAATGAATGCATGGTGAGTGTTGTGCTTGTTTGAGTGAGGTTGCAGAGTGAGCAGTGAGAGTGACAGGTGAGTGAATTATCACATGAGTGCAGGGTGAGTTGTATGCTTGTGTAAGTGCCAGGTGTGAAAAGCGTAAGTGCATGATGAGTGGTGTAAGTGCAATGTGATCACTGTGAGTGCAGGATGAGTGGTGTGCTCATGTGACTGCAGGTTAAGTGGAGGGAGAATGGTGTGAGTTCATGGCAAGGGCATAAGTGCAGTGTGGTCGCTGTGAGTGCAGGGTGAGTGGTGTGCTTGTGTGAGCGCAGGGTAAGAGGAGGATGAATGGTGTGAGTGCAGTGTGAACGTTGTGAGTGTAGGGTGAGCGGTGAAAGTGACAAGTGAGTGGAGTGTCATGTGCGTGCAGGGTGAGCGATGTGCTCGTGTGAGTGCAAGGTAGGAGGAGGGTGAATGGCGTGAGTGCATGGTGAGCAGTGTGGGTGCAGTGTGATCACTGTGAGAGTGAACATGAAAGTGAAGGGTGGGCGGTGAGAATGAGGAGGGAGTTGTCTGAATGCATGATGTATCCCAGACACCTGGAGTAACTCAGCATTGTATTGACGGCTAACGTAGGATTTCAGATATAAGTTCAACTATTGCTATTATGGCATCAATCAGGGATGGAGCGTGGACGAAATAGACTAAATAAATAATGTGCTGATCCTGCAACAAACTTTCAGTCTCCTGATTAGGGTTGCCAGGTCATCGGATTTATACCGGCACCACCTGTATTTTGATGTTCCAGCCAGTACAAAAATTAAGCAAAATCACCTAAAGCCGGTATTTTTAGCACTTATTTGTGCATGCTTCAAACAACAAATATAAATAGCACTTTTAAATGTGTTCTAGGGCTGCATTAATGATCCGTGACGAATAATTAAAGGACACAAAGACAGAAAAGTCATGTAACAAATGAATACATGCCATTTTATTTACAGCCATATTTATTGTCGAGGCCTTTGCAGACTCCTTAAACAACAACAAATGCCCCGTATTTTTCTCTAGGAAAGGTGGCATCCCTACTCGAGAAATGCCTTTTCACGAAATGCATTCTCTGGCAATAAAAATTAAATACAAATGTAAGGAATAAGCAGGGGCGTAACACAGGCCCCCGCAGCCCCCGTGGTGCGGGGGCCCCCAAACTCCAGGGGGCCCCCTCAGCACAGCACTCTGGCTGCAGAGCTCCTGATTGAGCCCGGAGGGGGCCCCTCCACATGCCTTGCAGGGAGGCCCCCTCAAGTTTTGTTACACCAGTGGGAATAGGCAGAGTGTGGACTCAGGGGGTACTGGAACCAGTGAAAAAAAGCAAAGCCTCGTTAACCAGTTCACAAAGGCATGTACATGGACTTTTAAAGACCTGTGAAAAACTCGGGTGTGGCGGAGGTAAGACTCCAGACACTGCCCAGCCGAGCCCACAACAGCTCAAGCTGCAGCAGTCCGGGCTGAGACCAGGGCCGGACTGGGAACAACAACCAGCCCTGGCAGGTTACTGCTCGACAGGCCGCTTTTGTTACTGGGGGCCGATATTGCAGCACTTCTGCAAAACCGGCCCCCAGTGACAAAACCGACCCCCACAGCCAGAAAACCGGCCTCCACCCCTCCGGCCCACCGCGGAAATGCCTGGTGCCCGCTACGGTCAGTCTGGCCCTGGCTGAGACACATGACTGGGGGGGGGATAAAGCCCTTTTAGCCCCATGGGCGTTGCGTGCCTGGCTAGAGAGCAAGAGAGCTCGCTCAACAAGGGCGGAAGCCCCTAGCTACAATTTAGGATCGTTTAGTATGATGACGTTAAAATAAACACTGCATGGTCTTGCCCTGGGAACATCAAGGGTGGGGCTACCACGAGCAAACCCCTGAGAGTCCATGTAACCCATAGGCTGGTCCATGATACAGCTCCTCCGTCTGTCTATACCTCCTGGAAGTGCCCATATTTCTATGCTTCACCTGAACCTCAGAAAAGATACATAGAAATACGCCCGAATACTCCGTGTGAGGTGATTAACCAGGCTAACTCAAACCCTGAAATATATAGAGGAAGTGCATGTTTAGTTGCCGTGCTCTAATTTCGGCAATCAGATAGGGAAATTATTGAACTGACAGTGCGCATGCGTGAAATGCCACTGCTGCACACGGTCACCAGAGAGAGTGATGCATTGACGGAATTGTAGCTTTGAGGCTGCCCGCGGCCCCCGCAGGGGGCCACCCTAAAAGGGCGGCCCCTTTAGTGGCATTTGGGCACGTCCCCACCCCCTACGTTGTGGTTTGCGGGACTCCTAGCGGAGTCCCCTTACATGACGTCCCAAGCACGTCACTTCCGGCTAGGATTGGGGAGGGGAGTGTATTTAGGCCTCCCCACTCCATTTTGTGCCCTCTTTGACGCCTGGCACGCCGTTTCGCTGGACGTGTCCACGAGCTGTGTGCCGATCGCACCAGGACCCGGAGCAGTTTGCGCGGTGAGTTTGCCCCTCTCCCCATCCCCATGGTTGGGCGTCCCCAGGCTGATGGCCTGACCCTGCCATCCCTGAGGTTATTGTCCGCCTAGGGCGAGGTGGGTTTGGGCTGCTACCGGCCCACTTGGGCCCTGGCCAGGGGGCAACCCGCACACGTCGGGCTGTCCTGGCCAAGTACGGTGCCCCTGCACTAGCAGGCCCTTGTGGTCGCGGGCTCCGCAGAGCTTGCCCAGCCCTGCCCTGTGGGCTCAGATGTTGCTTAGTCCCGGGTCGTGCTAACACAGCTGTGCCTCGGCCCTGCGCGCCTCTCTTGGCCTTGCAGCCCTCGCAGGCGGCCGGTAGGACCTGTGGCCCGGCCACCTCCCCACGCGTCTGCTATCTGCGAGCACTGCGGTGGGGCGGCCGGTGGTGCCCGGTCGTAGTGTCCAGGCAGCGGCGCCCCAGTCTCCTGCCTGGCGTATGTCGTGGGGGGGGGGGGGTGTTGCCTTTGTGTCGGTGTACTTGCAGCACCCCCTCCTCCCATCCCGGCCCCTGGGGTGCCCCCGACTCGCGGGCGGTGCTGGTCTGTGTCGGGCCCCTCGGCCTCCCTGTGCTTTGCTGGCAGGGGCCTCACCGGGTTTCGCCGACGGCCTCACGGCTGCGGGACCTGCGGGGGGGGGTGCATTGCAGGCCGACACCTCTCTATCGCGCTCGATCGGGGCCGGGGGGTATTCTGCCGTGCGGAGGGGCGCGGTAGTGGGCTGAACGCTCGGCTCCGTATGGGGCATAGCGCGGCGGCGCTAGTGCAGCGAGCGGGCCCGTATGCGTGGTACAGGGGGGGGGGGGTCTTTGCCCTGTGCCCGATCCAGTTTACCTTGCGCTCCGGGCAGGTCATTCTCGGGTTTGGACCCCTTCCGTGCCTCAACCCACGGTCGTGGATACAGACCACCTTTGGGGCTGTTCAAGGTCTCCTGCCCCTGACGCGCCGGCGGGAGGGTGATCTGTCGCCACTGCCCCGTTGTCCGGTCCTGCTCCTGGCCACCTCCCCTTCTCTGGGGCAGCCCCGGTGGGCCCAGCAGGCCACGGCGCGACTTGCCTGGGGGAGGGGCGGGCAACTTTGTGTGGCCTACCGCCAGCGGCGGTGGGCAGGGTAGGTCAAGCATGGCATGGGGTCGCCCAGGGTGTGGGAGTCTTGCATAGCCGTGTTTTGCCAGCGTTCGGCTGGGGCAGCATGCGTGGCTCTCGCCCCCTCTCTCCAACCGTGCCCCGAGCCACGGGATGTATGCGTCTCCGGTCTTTGGGCTAGCTAGCTGGGCAGCCCAGGGCCAGGCCGTCTGTCGGGGGGGTCATGGGCCGGCGCAGCTGCACTGGGCACGCCCGCCGAGTCTCCTGCAACCGGAGCAGTGCCTCCCCCCCCCCCTGTTTGCCCGGCATGCCCTCCCTCACGACGACTGCAGCGCCGGTGATTGTAGCGTCTGGCTCGGGCCATCACCGCTAGTGCGTAGGCGATGATTACTGCTTGGCACCTTGGGGGGTTGGCGGCTCCTCCGTCCGGGGCGGAGCACCTGGCTGGAAGCGGTATGCTGCTCAGTGGTGAGGACACGCGTCGCATGTCTAGGCCCCGGGTTCAACCCGACACCTCCGGGAGCCTCATTTCCCTCTCTCTGCCCCTGAGCCGGCTCTGCGTCCCCTCGGCGGGCTGCCGGATCAGGTCTCTCCGCACCGGGTGGGGAGGTAGCTGTCCACGGGCGGCGCAGGGCATGAGGCTGGAGGCAGTCTCTCGGGCGGCTTGCCGATTCGGAGTCATGCCGCCCGCCGCTGGTGCCCAACGCCCGACTCTGGGGTCTTTGGCAGCGTGGCAAATTTTGGTTTCTGGACGCCGCCTCTCCTGCTCTGCAGCTGGGGTCCGTGCAGCACCCTCTTTGTCGTAACCCCCAGCATTATTCTAGGATAGGATGTGGTTTGACCTGCGCTGGGGGGAGAGCACTTTACCTCATCTCAGCCCTCTGAGTTACCTTGTATCCATGTCTGGCTATGCCCATACAGGGTACCTCGCAGTGCACGAGTCTTTCATCCACAATGACAAGCATTACAATGAAGTGCCCGACGGTAGTGGCATAACGGCCGATTACGCAAGGCCATCTCCAAGCAGGGATGTGATCGACTGGGGGCAATACCTTTATGTTTTATCGTCAATTTTTCACTGGCCGCCATGCATTTAACGTCCACTGTCTTTCCCCCCCCAGAGAGAATAAGAAAGCTCGACGCGTGAGACGACAGGTTCAGGCGCCCGAGGGCTAAGCCGTAGCAGGATTGCGCGGCTGCTGCACAGAGGTAGGCGTGGGGGAGCAAGTTGGGATGGGGGGCCCGTTGGAGAGGGGGTATCCAAAGGAGCATGACCACGGACTTGAGTTAAGGTAGGAGCACGCAGCGGTGGATTGGTGGCTTATTGGAACCATGCTGCCCCGCTAAGCCGGTGCTCGTCCGCATGCTCTCTGGTTCACTTCCCCTGTGGGTCCACTCAGCCTCTCCTTCCATCTTAGGTCAATATCTGTACAGTTGAGTTGGGCAACAACAAGCATCTGTTATTCTGCGCCAAGACACCTGCGGGTATTCTTGCGTTTTGCTAACACACCTGTTTCGTCAGGTCATGCAGGGTTAACCTCTGAAGGGACATAACCATTGTTATTTATATCACCAAGGTTTCGAACATTCCCCCACGCACCGAGCAAGAGGACCAAGGGAGGCCACCGAGGCGCACATTTCGTCTGAATCAGTGAGTTTCCAGGTGGACCCTCCCCACCCTGTGTTGGTGGGGGGGGGGAGGGGTGGCAGGCGGGAGGGGTGCTAGCCGCTAATTCTTGCCCCGTGCTAACTGCTCTTCTTTCAGGAGGTGGAGCTGGCGCCCCGTTGACAGTCGTTCCACGCAAGAGCTAGTCCCCGGCGGACTCGGCGTAGGTAAACTTGAGCTACACCCACCCTTCCATCACCCGACCCCCCCCCCTCCGCTGCGAGGGCCCCCGCTCCGCAACTCAGTCTAACCGTAGTTTTTATCCACAGCAAAGTGAGACACCCACCCCCCTGCTGGCCGGCTTTCTCGGATACCCGCCCCCCCCACTGGGTTCCCTCTCGAAGCGTGCGAACAGCAGACCCACTACAGGGGTTAGGGGAGACGAGAATCTAAGAAGGAAGTAAGTACAGCAGACGCAAGGGGGGGAGGGACTGCGGCCTACCTGAACGAGGGAGGGGAGCCGTTCTTCAGCCTTGGCTTCTTGTGTAGATACTCACGTGCTTTTATCCCTGCAGGACCTGCGTAGAGGTTGCTGCACGACAAGCCTGAGGCATGGATAGCCAAGGATCCCCTTCCCTACTCTTCTCCCAAATCACCACAGTGGAAGAGTCTCAGGCCGGCACTTCGCAGGAGGACATTTGGGCCGACTTCATGGATATGGCGAAGGCCAGAGGGGTGTCCTGGGCCAAAGGGATGCTAGACGCCCGAGACCAAGCAGACTCTGGCGTAGTTGAGGATGTGCCCACTGGGCCTACAGCAAGGCCAGAAGAGGCAACTCTCGGACGGGCGAAAAGGGCCCGCCGCGCGACAAACAAGGAGTTCCCTCCTGAGCCCACAGTGCAGAGAGTCAGGGTGACCTCCCTCCTCGGACAGCGGTGCCCGCAGTCCCGGCCGTCCCGTCCCTCCCTACTGCAGGGAGCGACACGAACACTGACAAAATGGGTAAGATGATGGACTCTATGTTGGGCATCTTGGAGGACTTTAAATCTCGCCTTGGCAGCACTGTAATATCACCCATGCCCGTGGCTGCTGCACCTAGCGTTGGGGGCCTCCATCCATTGCTCAAGTCTGGGGGAAGCGGCCAGCAGCGCGAGTGCTCTGAGTGCACCGGGTCCTTCAGTGGCCGGGGCTCCGGCCGGGGCACAGCAGGGTTGCTTAGCGAAAAAGTAATAGAGCGCGACACCAGGGACCCCTCTGGCGGAGGCGGCCTTACAGTTAGTGCGCAGTTGCTGGCGACTCCCATCCCACAGTTATCTGCTGGGGCCTCCCCCAACAGTCCCGGCGTAGCAGACAAGGTGGCCCTCCCAGTGGGCGGGGCCACAGGGGCCCCCATTCCCGCCACAGCAGCAAAGGCAGGCCTGTCGGACCCAGCAGCACCTCCGGCGCTCGTCACAGTGGCACCACTAGCATCTGGGCGCTGCTCGCTGGCTTGGGAAGTACCTTTGGCTGCGAAAGAAGGGATCTGGAGAAGGGAATTTGTAGACATCTTTACTTTACTAATGCATGGGGCAGACGGTCTTGACACCAGGAAGATGGGGTTAAAAGATGACGAGAAAAAGGTAAAATTCCAGACCTGGCCAGAAAAGACCATTAAGAACTGGGGGATGCTTTCGCAATACTGGCAGCAGTGGTGACGGAGAAATACCCAGAACAGGGTCCAGCCATGTGGCAGTACTCCCGTCTTATCCATAATGAGGCTGAAAAAACTGGGGGCATCGGTTGGTACAATTACGATCGTGACTTCCGCAAAAGAATGGCTATGTGTCCAGACTTATGTTGGGACCAAAAGGAAATTCAGCTCTGGGTAGAACACATGGGGAAGTTCACTGTAGATATCAAGGGGACCACGAAAAGTCAGAAGGGGCAGGACAACCAGAAGGGACAGAAGCAGTCAGGGAAACGTCAGTTCAAGCAGTCCTTTCGGAAAGGCCAGGGAGGCGGCAACCAGGGGAAAGGGGGCAATTGATTCTACTCTGGCTCGTGCAGATTGTACAACGCAGGGTCTTGTTCTTGGGGGAAGGCCTGCAAGTTTGGGCACATTTGCAGCAAGTGCGGCGCCAGCCACCCGGCGGTGTCATGCAACACCAAGCCAGCCGCCATCAAGCAAGACAATTAACATGCCTATTCCGCCTGCCTGCCTGCCTCCAGCCTCACCCAGGAGCATCCCCCCCCCTTCTTCAGACTCCACCGATTTCAAGGTTTCCGCTTCTAAGGGCCCCTCACCCATCATTATTGGTAACCTCCTCCCTCTGCTTAGGATCTACCCCAACACAAAGGACAGTATGACGCTGGCGGGGGGTTTTCTGGAGGGTTTCAAGATCCCATACCAAGGGCCACTAGTTTGCAGGGATGCAGACAACCTGCGGTCTGCCAGAGAGCTCCCACGCGTAGTGCAAGAAAAACTCCTGAAGGAGACGGTTCTGGGGAGGATAGCAGGGCCTTTTGACCACCCCCCCCTGGACAATTTCCTGGTATCTCCCCTTGGAGTAGTTCCAAAGAAACAACCTGGGTCTTTCCGCCTGATACATCACTTGTCTTACCCGGAGGGCGACTCTGTCAACCACTGGTTGGAGGACGGAACGTGTTCCGTTTCCTACTGTTCCTATGACTTGGCAGTGGACTTGGTCCGGAGAGCAGGGAGGGAGGCCTGGTTGGCCAAGGCTGACATTGAGTCAGCCTTCCGCCTGCTCCCGGTCCACCCAGATAGTCACCACCTACTAGGCTTCAAGTGGGAGGGCAAACTTTACTTTGACAAGTGTATGCCGATGGGTTGCGCGGTGTCCTGCGCTTACTTTGAGGCGTTCAGCAGCTTCTTGCAGTGGGCGCTCACTTGGTCTTACAACACAAGTGGAGTCACGCATTACCTGGATGATTTCCTCTTCATAGGGGAGGCAGGGACTCAGGACTGCAGCAGGGCACTGGGTCACTTTCAGGAACTGACAGGTCACTTGGGGGTCCCTTTGGCACCAGGGAAGACCGAGGGTCCGGCGCAGGTCCTCACGTTTCTGGGCATCGAGATGGACACCATCAAAGGTGTGTCCAGGCTCCCTGCGGAGAAGGTGCAGGCACTGCAGCGGGATATCCAGGCGCTCCTGGGCAAGGACAAGGCCCCTTTGTCTGTGGTTCAGAGCCTCTTAGGGAAGCTGAACTTTGCCGCCAGGGTTATACCAGCGGGCAGAGTCTTTGCAAGAAGACTAGCTAGGGCCACAGCCAATGTGCATAGGAAACATCACATGGTCAGACTAGCGAAGGGTTTGAAAGAGGACCTCCTCATGTGGCACGAGTTTCTGCTGAGTTTTAATGGCACAGTCTTTTGGAGATCCCCCTGGGCTGGGAGCCCCGACATCTGCCTATTCACAGACGCGTCAGGCAGGGAGGGCTTTGGTGCTATTATGGACTGCTATTGGTGCGCGCAAAAATGGCCTAATGCTTGGCGTAAAAAGAAAATTACAGCGAACATAACTGTACTGGAGCTGTTCCCCATCGTAGTTGCCCTTCATCTGTGGCCGGACACGTTGTCAGCCAGAAGGGTGGTTTTCTGGTCTGACAACATGGCAGTGGTGCAAGCCATAAACGGGCAGACAGCCAAATGCCCCCTGGTGCTGTGTCTGCTGAGGGAACTTATCAGGGTGTGCATGCGCTGCAATGTCGAGTTTAGGGCTAGACACGTCGAGGGGGTAAAGAATGTAGCTGCTGACGCTCTCTCTCGTTTTCAGTGGCTCCGGTTCCGGGAGGCCTGGCCACGGGCGAGAGCGGCAATGACCCCTTTCCCAGCGCAGCTTTGGAGACTTCTGCAATGGAACAGCAGCTAAGAGCGATGGGTGAACGGGCACTCGCTTCAGGGACCAGGAAAAGATACAGGACTCAGCTCACCACGTTCCAGAACGTCTCCACGGCACTGGGCCTAGCATCTCACCCCCTAGAACAACAGGTGCAGGGTTTCGTACTCTGGGCAAAAAGACAGGAGAGAAGCCTTTCCTGGGTGCGCGGCCATTTGGCGGCGTTTAGCCACGACGCCAAACTAAGAGGAGAACAGGACCCGACCAAAGCATTCTTAATCAGGGCGGCGCTAAAAGGGTGGGCCAGGGAAGAAGTCAGAGTTCCAGATAACAGGGCGCCTATTGATTTCCACACGCTGCAGGGCATGCTAGATGTGGTAGGTCAGGTTACCCTCTCACAGTTTGAGGCTCGTCTCTTTGCAGCTGCCTTTTGCCTGGCATTCTTTGGGGCTCTACGCATTAGCGAACTAGTGGCTAGGTCTAAAACCGACCAGTCAGGAGATGCCTTATGCAGCCCGGACGTAAGAGTGACGGATAGATTAGTAATCCATCTCAGGAGGTCCAAGACTGACCAAGCAGGGCGGGGGGCTGACATAGTACTGATGCCTCTGGGGGATCAGAGGTACTGCCCAGTGGGTAGAGTCAAAGAGTACTTAGCTGTTCGCCCCTTGGTCCCCGGGTACTTCCTCATTCATGCAGACCAGGTGCCTCTCTCGAAGTTCCAAATAGATAAGGTCATGGGTGCGTGCCTTGAGCGGGCGGGTTTCACCCGGGCTGGCAAGAGGTATTCTAGCCACTCATTTCGGATCGGAGCGGCCACTGCAGCGTTTAAGGCAGGCATGGGGCAAGAAAGCATAAAGAAGGTGGGACGCTGGGAGTCCCGTTGCTTTGCGCGCTACATTCGACCTTGAGTGGGACAGGTAGCGGCGTGCTGTGCCGGCGTCCCCTGGGGACAACGCATCTATGGGGAGGGCAGTGAAGTCTGGCAACAGAATCAAGCATTTGTTCCTATATTACGTGTGCAGTGAAGTGCGTTTCCGGATCCTAGTATCCGTTTTGTATATTGTGTGCAGTGAATACCAGTAGCATAACATGTAGTGCATTGTGTAAAACCAAGTTTATTAAAACAAGTGAGTAAATACGGCATCCGTTTATTTTGCCAGGTTTTCAAGTGTGGGTGATCGGCCATTCGCTCGTCGCCAGACTGGCTCAGTGGGCTGCACGCAGGAGGTGGATGCAAGGGTTCACAAACACTAAGCTTGTCTGGTGGGGTTTTCCTGGCATGACCTGGAACAGTCTCCTGAACAGGCTAGAGCAGGGCCTGGCTGGGCAGAAAGGTTTCCCCAACATCTTGATAATTCACTTAGGGGGCAATGATCTCACTACCAGGGGCAGGGGTGCCCTACTACAGGCAATGAAGGCTGACCTAGGGAGATCAGCAAGTACTTGGGGCAATGTGAGCTCTTCTGGTCGGAAATGGTGCCGCGCCTGGCCTGGCACGGGGCCAAGTCTATTGAAGCAGTAGAACATTCGCGCAAGAGGGTGAATAGCGCAATGCGCAAGTTTACAGTCCAGCGAGGCTTTGGGTTTATCAGACATGAGCTGATCCAAATGAAGGTGAGAGGCTATTTTGAGGCTGATGGAGTGCACTTGTCCCAAGTTGGTATGGACCTGTTTCTCTTGGACATACAAGAGGTCCTGGAAACAGCAGGTTGCAAATGAAGGAGAGTGCTGTGTGGTGGGGGGGCTCTTTAGGCGACGGGGGCCGCCTCCTGAGCTGTGGCGGAGTTACAGGGCGATCTGGACGCAGGACGGGTACAGAAGGGTACCTCTGCAAGAGCACAATAGGGGTGCCAGAGCCAAACCCCAGGAACCTCATGGGAGGGTCCTGGAACAATTACGTCGGCGCCCCGTTAGTCCTCCGGGCGGTTGTGGGCCTGAACAACCGGGGGTTTGCCTTGCTACGCTCCGCCCTGAAAGGGGCGTGAGTAATTCGGACCAATGTGTCACGTGATCCAGTAAGGGGATCACCCCCATAAGGGTAGCGCCGATTGGATTCTCCACGGTGCTTGGCTCAGCAGGCGGGCGGGCAGCATAGGTTGGTTTTAGCTGCCTGCCCTTGGATCGCCCGTAAGATAACCCACCATGTTTTGCATACTTTGTATGGAATAAACCTGCAGCATTATTTTCTCCAAACAAAAGGTGTGTGGCGTATTTATTTATGCATGCCTACTCTATTGTGGGGGTGGGGGTCCTGTGCCAATAATGGAACTATGAGGCTGCCCGCGGCCCCCGCAGGGGGCCACCCTAAAAGGGCGGCCCCTTTAGTGGCATTTGGGCACGTCCCCACCCCCTACGTTGTGGTTTGCGGGACTCCTAGCGGAGTCCCCTTACATGACGTCCCAAGCACGTCACTTCCGGCTAGGATTGGGGAGGGGAGTGTATTTAGGCCTCCCCACTCCATTTTGTGCCCTCTTTGACGCCTGGCACGCCGTTTCCCACCCTACCTCTTACCCGGCGTGGGGGCTGTCAGGCTAATTACAGAGGACGTGGTAATGTTTTCTTTGTCGTTGCAGGCGGAGTTACAGGGCGATCTGGACGCAGGACGGGTACAGAAGGGTACCTCTGCAAGAGCACAATAGGGGTGCCAGAGCCAAACCCCAGGAACCTCATGGGAGGGTCCTGGAACAATTACGTCGGCGCCCCGTTAGTCCTCCGGGCGGTTGTGGGCCTGAACAACCGGGGGTTTGCCTTGCTACGCTCCGCCCTGAAAGGGGCGTGAGTAATTCGGACCAATGTGTCACGTGATCCAGTAAGGGGATCACCCCCATAAGGGTAGCGCCGATTGGATTCTCCACGGTGCTTGGCTCAGCAGGCGGGCGGGCAGCATAGGTTGGTTTTAGCTGCCTGCCCTTGGATCGCCCGTAAGATAACCCACCATGTTTTGCATACTTTGTATGGAATAAACCTGCAGCATTATTTTCTCCAAACAAAAGGTGTGTGGCGTATTTATTTATGCATGCCTACTCTATTGTGGGGGTGGGGGTCCTGTGCCAATAATGGAACTATAAGAGATGCAACAACGGTAACTCGGGCTACAGCGCAGAACTCGCTACAACTCCATGTTAAATTAAGCAAACCTAATCTACAATCTCGTTATTGTCATTGAGAAGTTTTTTTGTGGTGTGACTTCCATTTGTGTGGGTATCCAAACTATTTTTATAATCCAAATAATACACTGTTTAACTTGTATGTTTAAATGTTGGTGGAACCCACTTCCCTGACTCCTTTAGGTGTCAATAAAAGCAGAGGATTGCACGGACGTAGTTGGCGCTGTATCTAATCATTTCCGCTTTGTCAACCCTGTTCTCCTCGTCAGGTCTCCCGGAGCCCCAGCTGTGCATCGCATTAGTTTGCGAGTTAATATTTGCCCTGTGCGCGCATCCCTCCCGGATCTGCAGCCTGTGCCTCCGAGCGTGGCGAGTGACACTCCCCAGGTGGTCACGTCTTGCTGGTGATGAAAAAGAAGCGGCGAAGTACAAAGGCGGCCTGTGGAATATTAATGCGGCATCTTTTGAGGCCTTCTTAGAGACAGTGCTCATCCTCGGAGGGGCTTACAACGACACGGGCCTCTGAAATATTAATTAATGCTGCCTCTTCCAGTCACGAGGCTGGAGACAATGGGATTTTCCTAAGGGGCTCATGTCGAGGTAGGCCTCCTACAGCAGACAGAAGACAGGCCGCAGACAGTGCACTCTTCCACTGACAGTGTTTAAAGCTTCATCCAGCTGGCACCATTGACACCTTGCAGGCTGTTAGCTTCCTCCTTCCCATGACACCTGGTAGCCAAGGTAAAGACACCCGGCAACAGCAGACTGCCAGGTAGCGCTGACACTGCTTCTAGAGTCACCGGCCTTCAAGAAGGGACACTCACTGTATGGCTCACTCCTAGCCAGAGAAGCCATGTGAATATGGAGCACCCTGCCTCTGGGCTTATGTACCACTACCTTGCATCATATCTCCAAGTCCGAACTGGAAGCCCTTCTCTTTGGAAGATACTTCAAGTAATCTCTCTTTCCAGCCCGCTCTCACCTTCTGCGGGGAATAGCTCTGCACTCTTCTTGTTCACTCCCTACTCCTTGCTTCTTAACCCATCGTCCCTCATCTTTACCTAACTTTAGGGTCAGGCTACCTGGCGGTAGGCTACGGTAGCAGACTGAGATTTTGCACCAAGCCTTGTGTTGCCGCTTATCCTGGACAGTTTATGATACTTTATTTAACTTCGCACGTGTTTACATCTTGTATCTCTATTTTTACTGCTGGTGAAATGTATTATTTATATATAATGTGCTACTTCTAATGTAAAGCGCTCTAACACCTTCTGGTAATGTCCGCACAGTACAACCACATAAATAAAATAGTTGTGAGGGCAGGCCTTAGCTCAGGAAAGTACTAGGCCAAATCTCCTCCCAAATCCCACCGAGAGAGTGAGTGCTGTGCAAAGAATGAACAGTGGTGCAGAGAAGGGGTTTTCCTCCTCACTGGAAGCAAGAGAAGGGCCAAACTTTTCTGTGAAAATGAAAGCTTCACAAATAAGCAAGTAACACTGTTGAACATGGTAACGAGACGGTAAGCAGTGTACGATCTTTGGAATTAACTAATACTAAAACTTTTATTAAGTGATTGAGATGGAAGAAAAAAACCATAGAAATCCTCCTGCCCTTACAGTGAAATGTATGCACCTCACGGTAAATACAGGGGAGCATTCATTGATGTTATGATGGATGAAGGCTGCAGCTATGGGCAAATCATTTCTGAGGTGCACTGTGTTCCAATATGAGTGATGGGATGTCAATTGGGCACATGTTATCGGTGACCCAGGATGGGGTAATTTATTGTATGGCAAAGAATGAAAGTAACTTTTGTGTATGAGGTTCTATACAGTGGTGGTCCAGCATAAATGGAGGGTTACACAAGGATCAGGGTTTGGTTATACAGGTGGATATTAAGTTCTTTATGGAAGTAAATTACGTTTCTTGTGGACGTAAAGTACAGACGGACCTTGCCGGATATGGGTGGGAAAAGAATTCCAGATCCTTAGTGCCCAGCAGAAAGCCAGATGTCTTCTTATTTTTGGGAAAAAAGATGAATGTAGGTCATGTCTGCGTTGAAAAATTATACATCTGTCACAGAGGTGGTTGCTGAGACTTTTCCAAGCAAGTAACTTGTTTCAGTTTCTTTGGAAACCCAAGTTGTTCAGTGACATACAATGGGCAAGGGACAACCATCTTCAGTCAAGAGCTCTGTATAGCACCTAGACCCGGTCAGCACAGATCCTAAATTCTGCTTCCAGGGTTCAATTCAGTTTGCCCGTCTACTCAGAGCAGGCAAAGTGCTTTTTCTCGAGCACTCCAACCCTCTCATCGTCATTCAAGGGAGAGTCTGCCCAGCATTTTCACATTTCATAATGCCTTATTAGCACATCAGGACAAGGCACATTTGTAAAAGTGGCAGGTGAGTGTGTAGGTCAGATGAAGAAACTGTGCTTCTTCTATCGTCTAATAAGCCATTGGGTGGAAGAGACCCTCTCTTTCCTCTGCAGAAGTTGACCACAGAGTTTGCAAAAAAGGAAAGAGTCAAAGGGATGAACTTTGAAATGAAACCCCACTTAGCCCAACCCAATAACTCTTTCCAATAAATATGCGTTATTCCTCCTCAGGGATAAGGGAGAAGCAGCACCCAGTGGTAACATTTCCCACTTACAATAGCGGAGAGTGGAGTTCGACCATGACCTCATTTTGAAGGTGGTCCTTTGGTTCATCCCTTCTCGCACCTAGACAAACCCCCCTTTTAGACAGGGCATGTCACCAATGAAAAACAGCATGGATGGGAAAAACTGTGCTGGGTCTGGCGCCAATGAGGATAGGCGATGCTTGTTGCTTCCAACTCAATCCATGGAGAAACCATGTAAATTTACAGTGTCAACCAGCCCACAGCTTTGGGGTGTGGAGGGCAGCAATGATGGCAGCAGCACATTGGCTCACAGCACAAGAGCTGTGCCCTCTTGAAAGATGAAAGACGTCGTCCCAAATTACAGATCTGAAGTAGATGATACTTAACAGCACTCTGTTTTAATTAGTACACTCAGCCTAGCCGTTACCACTTTCAATAACTATAGAAGCTTGAAGCATACAAACCGGTACCCCGCTGCTGCCCCTTGAAAGCAAGTAGAGAACCAGCCTCTCCGGGGCACCCTCAAGGCCCAAAGACATTGTACACTAGCGTGGCATTGGACCTAGATGACTTTTTATGGAGCCCTCTAGTTTGCAGGGTGCACTATCATTTTGCTCTACATCACTGCAGCAGTTAATGAATTGTCTCCTATACTGTCAAACACAAGTCTCTTCCACGCAAAATTAAAAACAAAAAGTAAAGCTGGGGGCAGAACAATGAACCGATTGCCTCATAGACAATGACTTGCCCTCCGATAGGCTTGCAATGAAGAAGGGCTTCCAGCTGTAGGCCTTCAATGGTTGCCCTGCTCCATGATTAGATTGCCACAGAATCTTCCCAGCGAAACTGTGATCATCAACTAAGGGGGTTACAGTGATGCAGGCCATGGGCATCTTAATGACACATCTTCCGCTGTGAAGCCTTACGACAATGGATAGTCCTGAGGGGCTAATCGCCAGGTAGGCCTTGAAGTATTCACCCTCCATCTAGGTGCTGTCCTACCTTCTTACAGGTGGTGTGATTCAATACGGTTACATTCAAGCAGACTGCACTCTTGAAACACCAATGCAGCATCTTTAGGGCCTGGCCATTTTACAATCAGTGCGCTCCTCTTTGAGGGGTTACATTGACGTAGACCACGCTGCTGAAATATTTTTGCACCTTCGAGGAACTTTCCCTTATTACAGTCGGCGCGTTCATCTTCCGGAGGGCTACGTCAAGTAGTCTGCGCTGCACTACTAATATCAATGCTGCGTCTTCAAGCAGCAGGGCCTTCTCACAGAAAACGACTCGTCCCGGTGGTCATAGATCTGTATAAGTTTCAAAAGTACATGTGCTGCACTTTCCTTACAAGAAACCACATGTAATGTTCTTCACTCTTAACTCACAAAGGTTCTTTATCAGAAATCCATGTGCCTTTCAGAGATTTCTGTTTTATAAATTTGAAGACTTTAAAGTGGATTGGAGCAGCCCGTCGGTGCTCAACTTGGGTTCGTTTCATGAGCTGAATATAGGCAGGGCCACTAGAATTATGCTATTGTGCGGCCGCGGAACTTTTTGTATAGTTTTATATATTCCGCATTTGCTACATAATCCATCATCTGCCGCAAAATTTGCAGATATTAATAGCCACAAAAAATTTCTTTCTAGCTCAAACGGTTCAAAAGTTATTAAAAACACAGTGACACGTGTTGCAGCGCAGTGGAAGGCCCTTTACAAAAGTTGACTGGTCACCTTTCTGTAGCTTATTGATATATTTGAGTGTTAAACTGGCTCTAATGAGGTTCTGTCATAAGGTTTCTGCACATACACAGAGCTATGCACAGGATAATGGGACCCCGGAATACAGTGGTTTGCCTACCATATACCGTAGCACCCAAAAACCCCAACCCAACTAGCTTAGCATCCCATTAGCACCCAAGTACTAATGTTTGGACAACCCAGAACACGGTATCTTTATCTCAGGACTCGCAGAAGCAAGAACACTCTTTCGTCACTCACTCGTACTTGTCCACAAGGTGCGTAGGAAGAGACACTGGATAGGTTAAAATGTTTATTCCAACTTACGTGCTCTAATGTACAGTACACGTGTCAGTACTAATAGCATAATGCATATGAATAATATAAGCAGCATGGTTACAATTCCATAGAATACAAACGGGGAAAGCATTTCATAACTCAGTGGATAAATGTCTAAATAACATTACCACCCTCCCCGTGCAGTAAGATAGTTTATTATAAAAATAGAAGACCTCTGGGCTTTGACTAGCGAACCCTCATACCTCGGTCTCTAGATGCAGAACTACATCAGCAGACAATCACAGCTCTTCTCCCTGGAAAGGATTCCTCCAAGTGTGTTAAGCGCCAGTAAAAACCCCAGTATTAAAGGCACACAAAGTTTCATGTCATTTGCGCCTAATGTTATGTCTGGGTGCGCGAGACTGGCCATATCAGGAAGAACCGAAATACATTGTTATGCGACCTTGTACATGTTGTGCAGTCTGAGCCCAAATCGAACAAGAGAAAAGGTGAAAGACAGAAAGTGCAGACAGCGCAAAAGAACTTGGCAAGAGCAAAGGGCGAGGGAGCCCTGGCTCAGTGTAACGTGCGCAAAGAAAAGCAGCATGGCAGCTAGTCCTAGGCCAACATAACAAGGCAGGCAACAAACCACAAGACACCCTCCCCTGGTCAGTCCGGCGTCCAAGACAGAGGGCAAAAAAATATATCCAGTAGAGCACAGGGAGCGCCCAAACGGCGAAAAACAAGTCAATCCATGAAAGTGTAAGTGCAGAAAAAAGCCATACCCTCCAAAAGGGCATCATTGGAATCGTCAAAAAACATAGATGCCATCCAATCCATGAGATCAAAAGAGCAGGAATGCTCCTCAGCAGAGGGAGCATCCAAAAGCAATGCGGGACAACTTGCGTGATAAACGAAACAGCTTTGTTGTAGGAGATCCTGGGCAGCCGCCCAGATATCCCATTGCGCCAAAATCCCCAGTGCAGCCGCACGCGCCATACAGCCGGCAACGGAACAGTCCTGCTCATGGGCCTCTAAGGGACCCATCAACTGAACAAAATCCGGAACAGACAATGACGAATTGGAGAGGCAATAATCCAAGGTCCAGGTGAAAGGACAGCGGATGCAAGTCATTACAGGTTGCACGCAAGTGAAATACGCAAAGCGAAAGGAAAGAGTATATGACACACTCAGTGTCGCCAATGGCAAGACACCAAAACCAGCCAAAAGGCGCTCACGAAGCAGCTGGAGGCGTTCTGGATCGAGCAGGTCCCATCGGGGAGCAGCCATTGCGCATAAAACAAATTAATAACAGGACACCAGCCGCCAAGGCGATGATCAACGGGAAACCGCCAAAGACGCTGGAAAAAATAGAATGAATAAACGCCGGGATGACACCAAAAATAGTTTGGAAGGAGGACACCAAACCAGACCCCACGACTTTAAAAAAGTGTACCAGACCCTCTGTGTTAGATGCGTTAAAAATACGATGAATTAACTCCCCAAAATGTTGGGGGAGATTAGTGTTCAAAAGGGCCTGTATTTCACTGTGGGTACTCGCCACCTGGAGAATGAATGTCTCCCGGGCGGACGTGAGCATAACTTCCTCGTTTAATAATAGTGCCTTTATTCTGCTCAGTCTATTGAAATCTGCCTCCATGGTAGGGATGGAAGGCCAAATAGAGATATCAACCTTGCCATGAGGGGGAGGAAAAAGCACATTTTTGCAGCAGACAACCCTGTGCGAAACTGTTACAATGTAAGGAATGCCAGCCTGCAGGCCACAACAGTTTTCGTTATTTAAAAGTAAATAACTACCATTGGAAAGGAGAGTGAAAGTAGGAGAAATAACAGGAGCAGGAATACCTTTCAGCACACAAGCAAGATTAGGAGCGGAAACGCTACATGAGCCATGCAATTTAATGTGTTTACAAATAAGCGAATGACCCATAGTCGAGTCGCAGTACTCCCCCGTGAGAAAGACTTCCTTGCCGTCCCGAAGGCATTTATACATGAAAGGCAAGGACCAGAGTTCATGCAGGAAAGCACTGCCCAAGGGCCGGTAACGGCCCACAGGATAATGTTTCATGCACGAGTCAAATTCAAACAAGGAAAAAGGTAAAGCGATAACCCCATGAACTAGCCACACAGCAGAATCGAGTTCTGCAACAGAGAACGGCAAAGGATCCATCTTTTCGATATGTAATAGAGTGTAAGTTGCATCTTTCATGGACATAAATTGCTGTTTGTCAGTTAAGTTAAAAGGTAGAAACAAGGCAGAGGTGTTCAAAAAATGCCAAGGAACTTTACCTAACTTGAGCGTTTGCAAAGTCCATGCAAACTGCATAACTGAACGCAATTGATTCTGACCATGATATAACACAGAAACATCATCTTGTACAATATCAACAACAGAGGACACAATATTCTCTAAAGTATAAATGCGAGAAGACAGGGTATTAATACTATTGTCAACAACAGCAAGCACCTTTTCCAAATTTGCTTGATCTATTTCCCGAAGACGGGAAGCAGCTTCCATTTGTGATAGCTTCCAGAGTTCATTATATGTCTCATAAATGAATCTTTTAGGTCGGGGACCACGAGGTCCCAAAACAAAGTCGGACAGATCAATATTGCCTGAAAGGAGGGACAAATGTTGTTTAACAGAATCAAGGGACGAATGTTGCAGCCATTGTTTGCATAATTTACCAACAGAATATGTAGTGACAGTACGGGAAGCAGTAAATCTCGGATCAGGCCTATCCTGTGTGTAGCTAGTACCTGAGTCGTGAAAACGCATTTGACATGCATTAGATGATATAGGCCATACCAACCAAGGTGACTGATCCAGTTCGGAAACATTAAATGAATTATTCTGTAATAGAGCCTGTAGGGTCGTCAGGGACAGGTTAAAACGTGAGCTATCATTGGGAAAACTCGACAGGGATGGAATTGAGGGCGAGTTTAATTGTTTAGTGGTAGCTAAGCCCCAACACGTAGTTTGATAGATGGAAGCATTTAGGAACATAATTTGGGTAGGGATGAGGCAAGCACGATGCAACGCCTCGGTTCCCTGTACCTGCCATGACTTGGAGCCCCAAATGGATTTCAAATCTATTGTATCCTCCCAGTACTCATAACCACCCACAGCTAGGGCACTTAAAAAGGAACCCGAATAAAGCAATTTGGTGTGTGTCAACATAATTTTCTGAGTTGATGTGGTATTAAGTCTAAAATAATAGGATGCAGGGTTCGACCGATTAAAATCAGTAAAATAGGTAAACTTATTTCGAAGAGTTTGTGAGCTACCTGGCAAGGGGTTTGGACAATGTTCCCATTGGGTGTAGTTAACAGAACTACGCAGGGCACTTGGCTTATGGAGAAAATGATTACCCCAATGTTGGTAACAATACAAATCGGCATAATTCGCAGAATTCATATATAAATCTTCAGCATTAAAAGATGCATAATATTTTAAATCGGCAAACAATGCTTCAACGGCATGCACATCCCAATCATCAGAATGAATATTATTTTGTACTACATCACCCATTGAAACACGAAGGACATTAGGTACATTAATAATTTCCGTCGGACCATGGATTTGATAGTTCACTGCATCCCATACGATGCCATCAGCAACTGGAAAAGCTGAAATGTTCACAAATGTGTGGTCACGCTTCATGATGTGAGACGAGGAATGAGGAGCCAAAGTTCCAGAAACATAGTCTACAGCAGAGCGTTCAGGTAAATAGTGACCATTGATTAGTAGAAAAAACACTGTGACAAAGCCAATGGACATGAACAGAAAAATCAAGAAAAGTACCAACCAGAGGTATGTCCAGGGTGGAATCAAAAAATTGTCTCTAAACCAGGATACAAAAAGACTGAACTTGGATGGGACTTTTGAAGATGTGGAATCCGAATCAAAGGAATAACGAGTCGGGCTCAGTGGCGTTATTGGTTGATGTGCCACCGATTCAGATGCAGGATAAGTATACTCGTCCTCGTCGATATTGGTGGAGAGTTGGGGATCAATTGTAGTTTCAGGCAAATCAACCATCTCAATTACAGCATCAGCGACCGTTCGTGTAGATGGGTCACGAACATATGTCCGATAAATGGCAGGACAAGAGACCGCTGGTGTGACACTATTCAGGATCGGCCAGGCGCTGTAGCTTGACATTTTCCACTGAGATGTATCTGTTCTCCTTGCGACCAGGAAGCGGTGGTAAAATGACTGTACGTGTTCCCTTCAAGCCCAGAACTGGAACCGGTGCACGAAAAGAGGGGCCGAATTCTTTTTTGTTTTCAACCTTCTCTCGAACCAGTTCGCCAACCTTTGGAAGCCAGCCGGCTACCGGAATCTGCAACGCAGGATCTGTGGCTGAAGGCAAATGTGTAGTTGCAAGTTTGTCTCGGGCTTCTTGTAAGTCCTGTAACATAGCAGAATGGTTATCTACATCAAACTTGGCGGATTGCGCCGCGATGTCTGGACCCTCAAGGTCAGGCACAAACATTCTTATGCCAAAGAGCATTTCGTATGGGGTCCGCCCACCCAGAGGTCTTCTAGGGAGATTATTAAGTGCACGTTGAACGGTATACAAGTGGGCCAGCCAGTTCCTGCCAGTACCTATAACTCTAGCTGTTAAGGATTGCTTTAAGTCACGGTTCATTCGTTCAACGATAGAGTTGCCCTCAGGCCTATACGGAGACGAAAATTTCACCCGCACCCCAAGCGAAGCCATTGCATCCTTGTAAGCCCTAGAGGCAAACGCTGGACCTTGGTCCGAATGGAAGGTGCCGCATGCGAAAATTCCCACAAAGACACGCAAATCCCTGATTACATTTCGAGCGTCAGCACTACGTTGTGGCCAGACCCAGAGGAACCGTGTGCACGAGTCCACTGCTACTAAGATGTATTTATAGGCAGTGTCTGATGAGAATGGACCGCAGTGATCCAAGTAAACACACCCAAAGGGTCTGTTAGCAATGCAGAGCGGGGTCTGTGGTGGGCGTGTTACCGTGGAAGGCTTAATCTGTTGACAAACATCGCAAGAAAGCACAAAAGCACGGGTGTCTTTATACAATCCACGCCACCAATAACGCTGCTGCAAGATGGAAACTGTAGCTGACACACCTGCATGAGCCGAAGCCATGCCTTCGTGTGCAGCTGATATCAAGGCACTCCTGCGGTCCGCGTTGGGGATCAGCCGATCTCCAACGTCAGGTATTGTTACATAAGGAACCTGATCGGGACTTAATTTGTAAGAATACTTGGAAGGGAAACCTGTAGGGTAATTATCACCTTCCTTGGTTGCAGCAATAGCTGCTAGTATAACAGGGTCAATTTTAGACATGGACCTGGTAACCGCTGCTACTGAACACGTGACTACTGCTGAACGGGCAGCTTCATCTGCCAGATCGTTACCAATAGCGTGTGCGCCCACCCGCTGATGGCCTAAGGTGTGAACCACCTGTGTGAGGGGCAGACGTTGTTGCAATTCTGCCACTCGAACCCAAAGCATTTTATGCTTAATTGTGCTCCCTTTTGCGTCCTTGTAGTCATTTTTTGACCAGAAAAACAGATTGTCATTGTAAGATTGTACACAGTAGAAGGAATCACATACAATAAGAGTGGTCTCATCCTGAGAAGCGAACTCAAGCGCAAGTAGCAATGCATGCAGCTCGGCCAATTGTGCGGTACTATCTCCAAGTGTGCGAGTATGCACTGCAGAGGATTTGAACGTTCCATTCACAAAGGAACCCGCAACAATAGCACATGCAGCTGAATAAGCGTGCTTGGACCCAGTGGCCGGTTGCGCCGAACCATCGGTGTAGATCACACATTTGTAATCCTCAAGCGGTAGTAAAAACAAAGGAGGAGGATGAACGAATTCATACTGCAAAAACTCCTGAGTCTGAAGAGAAGAATCAAAAACAAAAGTGACGTCCGAAGACGTCAAGGATGTAGCCCATTGTATCCAACGGGGATGCATTGCTTTTGAGTTCGGTACACTTGCCTTTGTTACTGCCTCTAGGGCAGGACAGGGTGTTACCACCAGAATTCGCTTTCCCTGTGCCAGTGCGCGTTCTTTTAGAATCGCCATTTGCACTGCAGTTAGAACTTTTTCAACAGATGTAAAGCGCAATTCAGCGGAAGTGTACAGATGTGACTTGTATGCGATGGGTACTGTGTCACCTTCATTAAAGGTTAAGTATGTGAATCCCACCGCCCCGGAATTATTCTAATCACCAGGTTTGTGTGGTTATCACGAGTCAAAAGATATTTAGACTCCAATAGGTCTGTCTGCAAAGACTGCAGAATTGAGGTATGCTCAGGCAGCCAGCAAGACCTTGAATAAGTAGGTTGTATCAAAGCATACAAAGGCTTGATACGCTGGGCATATTCGGGAATGTAAGTACGCCCGAAATTCAGGAAACCCAGCAAAGACTGAAGTTTCTTCAGAGTATTTGGGGGGCACAAATGTGCACATTTTTCCAAGAAATGGGGGCTAAGCCCTTACCTTCGTTGTTGAGCTCATAGCCCAAGAACAGAACGGTAAATTCAGCAATGTGTGACTTAGCAAAGTTAAATTTGTAACCCTGCTCCGCAAATTCAAGAATAATGCGGTCCACACGGGACAGATGCTGATATAACTCGTCGTCTGTCAGATAGATGTCATCT
Source organism: Calotriton arnoldi (assembly GCA_963921515.1). NCBI lineage: Eukaryota > Metazoa > Chordata > Amphibia > Caudata > Salamandridae > Calotriton > Calotriton arnoldi. Next base: position 1,162,809 of record CAWUFW010000399.1, read on the forward strand.
ACGTACGAACATGCGTCTTGATCAATGTCATTTAACAAAGAAACAACACGGGCGGCGAATATACCCGGACTATTTTTGTAGCCCATGGGTAAACGCCGGAACTGGAATAATTTACCACCGGAAGTGAATGCGGTCCATTGACCACTCTCCGGGGCTAGGTTGTGCGTGTAGAAACCGTTTGAAAGGTCAAGTGTCGTTTTATATTTTTTACGAACAAGACTGTCTACAAGCGCAGAACTATGTGTATTCTGTACCGCAAAGTTCCGACAATGGGAATTTAAATGCCGGTAATCCAAAACTAAGCGGTACGATCCATCGGGTTTAGAAACCACGAAAAGGGGATTGTTCATAGGTGATACGCATGGTTCGATTACTCCCTGATATTCCAACTGTGTCAGAATTTCGGAGACGGGGCCTTTTGCCTGCCGTTTGATGGGATATTGGGGTTGTGGCTGCGGTAGTGACCGCAAAGGTATTGCATGAGGAGGTGATTCTTCATCCCATCCCACATGGTTGCGGTATAACGCTGGTGCCAGGTACACAGCCCACTCAGCTGCAAGTGCTTCAGCTTTGTCTTTTGGGACATGCCTTGAAAAGCTTGGAAGGATTACCTCCTCTCCTTTATGTGCAGCTAAAACGAATGGGGGTGGCCAATCCACCTCTGCTAACAAAATGTCATATGAAGAGGTTAGATTTTCCCAAAAAATCCCTTTTATTTCACGCGGTATGTCACCTTCAATTTGGATGACTATGTTGTAAAGTCTGTCAGGGGGTGCCACTCTCGTGTCAGCTGTCTCTACAGTAACGAATGTTTCAGTTGCTGTCGCCTCCATATGAGGACGTAGCGCCTCCCGCACTATGGTAACTTCCGCGGCGCTGTCTAGGAGGGTCACTGCCCACGTCCAATTCTGGAGTCTCGTTCTCACGGTCTGTGGCATATTTCGCTGTTACAGCGGCAACTTTTTCTTTTGAAATTGCGGTCGAGGAAGGTGAAAGTCTTCTGCTTTCCCTCTGACTTGTTGTCGAGGTTGGTCTCGCTCCTGGGGAGCCTCTCGGCCCCTTCCTCTATCTTGCCGTCCTCCTCCACCAGCCTGTGACGACGTCTGGGCCTGTGAAGAACGAGGAGAACGGGTATCAGAGCTCTGAAACCTTTCTGGTGATTTAATTCTCGACCTATCACGTAAATCATAAGTACGTTCAGAAGAAACCGAAACTGGGGAAGCGCCTCTCGACCCCGGCTTCTTTTGTTGCTTACCCTGTTTTTTCTGTCTCCAACTCTTTTTAGTGAAGACTGGCCTATCATCTTTCTCAGATGTACTTTTTGTTTGTGTAACCTGTGTTTGCGATTGAGTTTGCAGTTTTACAAAAGGCTTGTTGCCTAGGCTGTTTCTTCCAATTGTTTTATAAGCCCGGGCTATAATTTTCGGTAATTCGCGGGGCCTGTCCAACTCTGGGACTAAAGCCAAAGCATTCGCTACTTGAAAGTTCATAGCATCGCCCTTGACATTTCCAAGGATCAGTTCAGCTACTACATCAAACACTCCCACTAGTCTCATCCCTAATTCCACAGCCGCTTCAGGGCCATGCTCATCCTGTACTTTTTTAATTACAGAGGGTAGAACCGTCATGGAAGGAGTACCAAAACATTTTGAATAAACTGCTGCGAATACCTTACCCCAGTTTTCACATGATGTCAAATCGGGGATTAAGTCTTTTGGCAAACTTATCGTAAGGATGCGGTGTTTATCCACTGGGGACGTATGTGGAAACACCGCTTCTATCTGATCGAACTTTTCGGCAAGCCAGTAAGGATAATCGTCCTTACTTTGTGGACGTTTGCCCATCACAGAATTTACCATGACAGGACTTATGGTCACTCCAGCTGCAACAGCTGGTTGGCCAGCGACTACAGGGGCAGCTCCATGTAGGCTACCTGTAACGTATGTCACTAAGGCTCGATGCACTCGCACCAGTTCGGTATGCATAGTGCGCAGTTCCGCAATCGGTAATGCCAGATAATTTGGATGCGGGGTATACCCGGCCAATACAGGCCAAGTGGCCCCCAGAATGGATAAGGGGCCTAAACGAACTGCGGTAGTTGGTTGTGGGAGGGCGCCATTAAACCAAACACGGTGCTGCCAAGCCGTGAGAGGCACTTCAAGATTAGTATAGGGTCGATAGGCAGCAGGAATAGCGGTGAGTTTATATTCATGAAACAGATTATCACCTGCATCCACCGCCTCAAAAGTGATCCAAGTGTAAAACACTTCAAAGTGATAAGCCGGATCGGCTTGAACCACAAAGACCAACTCGACCCCAGTATCGGGCACTCCGTATACACCTAGGTGTTCTCGGAGTGGTCCTCGGCTATGTGCAGCTATCGCCACACCAGCCATAACTAAACAATTGTAATCGACAACCTAACAGGGAGCACAAAATGGGTTTTCTATGTAACCTTTTTTAATAACTTCAAGCTTGAAAGTACCTATAAAACGTTCAATATAGGAGGTATCACCGTCACTTACGCCTCCGGAAGCGTACGTGAGGGTTTTGTGGACAAGCACAAGTACTACTCAAGCGTCTCGCAGATAAGCAGCCCCACGGTGGTCGCGCCATGTCATAAGGTTTCTGCACATACACAGAGCTATGCACAGGATAATGGGACCCCGGAATACAGTGGTTTGCCTACCATATACCGTAGCACCCAAAAACCCCAACCCAACTAGCTTAGCATCCCATTAGCACCCAAGTACTAATGTTTGGACAACCCAGAACACGGTATCTTTATCTCAGGACTCGCAGAAGCAAGAACACTCTTTCGTCACTCACTCGTACTTGTCCACAAGGTGCGTAGGAAGAGACACTGGATAGGTTAAAATGTTTATTCCAACTTACGTGCTCTAATGTACAGTACACGTGTCAGTACTAATAGCATAATGCATATGAATAATATAAGCAGCATGGTTACAATTCCATAGAATACAAACGGGGAAAGCATTTCATAACTCAGTGGATAAATGTCTAAATAACATTACCACCCTCCCCGTGCAGTAAGATAGTTTATTATAAAAATAGAAGACCTCTGGGCTTTGACTAGCGAACCCTCATACCTCGGTCTCTAGATGCAGAACTACATCAGCAGACAATCACAGCTCTTCTCCCTGGAAAGGATTCCTCCAAGTGTGTCCAGCGCCAGTAAAAACCCCAGTATTAAAGGCACACAAAGTTTCATGTCATTTGCGCCTAATGTTATGTCTGGGTGCGCGAGACTGGCCATATCAGGAAGAACCGAAATACATTGTTATGCGACCTTGTACATGTTGTGCAGTCTGAGCCCAAATCGAACAAGAGAAAAGGTGAAAGACAGAAAGTGCAGACAGCGCAAAAGAACTTGGCAAGAGCAAAGGGCGAGGGAGCCCTGGCTCAGTGTAACGTGCGCAAAGAAAAGCAGCATGGCAGCTAGTCCTAGGCCAACATAACAAGGCAGGCAACAAACCACAAGACAGTTCAACTAATGCCCTGTCAGTTTTAACAAGATTAAAAAATAGCAAAATAATTAAGTATTACTATCACAAAATGTGCCACATAATGCTGCATAATTTACCCAACCCAGTCACATAATTTGACTCTCCTCTGCCGCATAATTCCATTGGCCCTGAATATAGGTTATATATGTACGGTGAAGTTTAACATGTACTTTGACCCGGCTGCGGCGCAGACAGAATCAATGTGGATTTATTAAGCCTCATTGTGCTGCCAGCCTAAGGTAACCTGGTCTACAGGACTCCCCAGCAACTATGTATTAATTGTACTGACAGCCGCCTCCCCCAGACCTCCTGCCAGGATGAGATAGAAGAGACATGGAATGCTCAGCACCCTTTCCCTCCCTTTTGTCTCTTCAGCCGTTGCTGCCTTCATAGTTCATAAGCCCCATGGGCCAGCAATGGGTCCCGCTCTTCCCGCCCAGTTAATCATTCAGCATCGCTGCGGGAGGCACGGCTGCCATGGCGTCTCTTCGCTGGTCCCTTTGACCTTTATGAGTGGTGGAAGTGGGGCGTAGCATTCTGTGAGTGTGTGTGTCATGGGCCTGGGCTGCATAACCTTCCGTGTTGGGGCTGAGTGGTTCATAGCTTGCTGGGGGTGTAAGAGGCGATGAGACACTCCCTATGACAAGGTTATAATTAAGGTGGCAATGCCGTGAAAAAGGGCCATCATTTTTCTTGAGACCATCTTATGACTATTTGTACATGCATAACATGAAGTGGTTCAATCTGAAGGTACTTATTTTCAAAGTTTGCTTTTTTGTGATATGTTTATTTCACATCCATTCCTTGTTTCCCAGTTAGTAAGTACACCATTGACAGTGTCCATTATCCCATCTTATCACCTCATAGTCTATTTCCATTATACTTAGTTGGCACGCCATGGCAAGCTGCCATTATGCAAAATTAGCAGATTTTCACCGTTTCCAGTATTACTGCTTACCTCATCATAAAACGTGTCTACTGTGCCCCATTAGTTTCAGTGATATGGCCAGTTTTGATTATCTGTAAGTTCCAGCTTCCTCTTGTCCACTTTGCACATCATAGTCACTTTGAATTTTGCCCATTTTGTGCACCAGCCCAGTGTAGGTAATGCCCCCCTTAGCACATCATGGCCAAGGGTGGCACAAAGGCAAGCCCGTCTGCGCCCTTTGTGCCCCACAGCTACCTGTGGCCTGACATTCTGCATTCATCAATACTGGTGAGCCACTGCTAGAACTTTTTGAAAACACATACCCGCTTGATACAAAAAGGATCCGTTAATTTTAGAAAGAGAAGATTTACTAATCAAATGTCCTTTAGCTAAACATTTCAGTCCCTCTCAGGACCCATGCAAGGAAACGGACATACAAAAGCGGGAACAAATACCCTCCATTGGAAAGCAGGTGTATGTAATGTGAAATCCACCGAATAAAAATAGATATAATATAAATACTCTACAATTGCACGAGAAATTCCAAGTACTCTTCCTTACGGAAACTTGGTTATCACGTGATTGCACTTCATTTCTGGAAGATTTAGTTCCTCCAGGTCACAAAATGATTAAATCAGATAAAAGAGGTGGTGGGGTAGCGATGATATAGAAGGACGATCCTAAGATTCGAAACCTCCCTTGTTCTGTATTCCACGGTTCAGAAACACAATTGCTTAGTTTAAATAGTACCACCCACTGTCTCCTCCCCTGGCATCCACGGCTACTTTAATTGGCTAAAAGATAAGCTAATACTAATGTACTCTCGCTTTGATCATTTTATAATACTGGGTGACATTCTTATATGGATCGAACATCCCAGTGACACTTTTACAAAGCGTGGCCTGAATATGATGAGCCTTTGTAATTTTGAACTAGTCTTGGAACTGACAGATAAGGCTGGGTATATGCTAGATCTTATTTTAGCAGGCCACATATGATGTCTGCGCTGCAGGTAAATGAGTCTGTCTGGTGAGACCACTGTCTGCTACATTTGAACCTTTTAGGTATGCCCTCATCAATGATAAAGACACCGAGTGCTGTAAAAATTAGATAACATCCTTGGAATAAAATTTCTGCTCAACACATCCAAATGTCTTAATTGATATGTTTTATCAGCAGCCTAATTCAATTCTAGACTGTCTAGGCCCACGCATAGATATAATAATAACAAATAAACATATAGGTTGCTGTTGGTTCACCCTGACCTTAAAAAGCGGAAAACCCCTTTAAAAAAATAATTCTGTTTATTATTATCAACATGAAAGCAATATAGCAAAAGAAAAAACAAAAGAAAATCATACATTGCCATATAATAATGTAGATAGACAGAGACACCGATCCATCTTCCCACAATCATCTTTATGGTTCCCATATTCCCCCCCACCTCTTCCACGATTCCCAATGTAACATGGTGATCAGCAGATAACTCTACATCAGACTCAGTAAGTGCTGTACATGGATTGCCTCTGTGTTCATTCCACTTTCCCTTAATCTCCGCTCATTTTTGGGGGGCATTCCCTCACTTCGTATACCACCTTCTCAGCAAACATGCACCAATCCATGTCATTTTCCTAATCCCTCAATTGCGGTGGCTGCTCCACCCCCCTATAGACGTGCGATATTGCGTTTGGCCACCTTTAGTCCCAATGTGACCCATGTTCGATTCATTCAGGTCAGGTCTGAAGTGTCCCGTATATTAAGGAGGCACCATTTAGCAGTAGGTTCCATGTTATATTCACACACGGTGTTCATACATTCCATCAGAACTTTCCAGTATTGTTGTAACACAGGGCAATTATAATACGAAAAACCGTGCCTAGCTGACCGCACTGTTCACTTATGACTCTGCCCATTATTGCCAAGATAGTACATGAGTAATAAGCTCTATGCAGTATTTTAAGCTGTACTAAACGGAATCTGGACGACATGGCCACCTCTCTGGGAGATGACAAAGCCACCTGTCTTTCGTCATCTTCAATATTTTCAAAATCAGGCTCCCATTGAGCCCTCAGGTGGATCAGGGCATCAGGTGAGTTGTTAATTATTTTCTGGTAGGTAAGGGAGATCACTTTGCGGGGCATGTAAGTGTCAAGTAGCCGTCTTCCAGCTGGGAGGTCTCCGGGAGTATCTTACCTGCTGGCAACACCTTCTGTAAAGCATGTCTGATTTGTAAGTAGCTGTAAGTTTCGGTGGGCGCTATCTGATACTCAGTTGCGTGTACCTCGATTGGATCAGCAGGCCGGCATCCCTATGCTGCTTCTACGTGAGTCTCGGTTTGCCCCCCTACCATGCAGCAGGTAGGCAGGGGGGGAGTCCGTTATGTTCCACGGTCAAAGTTTGCGATGTCAGGAGGGGAGAGCGGTTGTGTCCCCCTGCCGTGCCTTCTCATTGGCTGCACAGCCGCCGTCAGCTCCCCACGCAAGGTCGCGGCTTCTCCCTGTCTCCTAGGCCGCATTTCTATCTCCAGTGTGGGAGCACTCTAGAGCCACAAAAACAGCTCCTCAGGTACCCCACATGCCACAGCCTTTAAAATAGTAGGCATAGGCGCACAAGGGGTTGGATGGTGAAGCGGATTTACGGGGATTAGACCTGTGGGTGGCTAGAGCAGCTTCAGATTTGGCCTTCTTCCTCGGTAGTCGGCCACGCCCCAGGAAAAAACTCCTTTGAGCAACATGGAAAAAAGGTGGCAGAAGAGCCTCCAACTAGAAGATAAATCGTCCTATCCTAAACAACTCTAAAAATAGAATTTTATTCTCAAACAATTCTCAAACTTCAGTTAACACTTAAGCATTATTCTCAGTGCTTAATTCTTTAACAAACTCTACTGTGGTAGTAATAAGCTGGTTCCTTCTCGAAACATGGTAGATAAGTTGGCAAACATCTGTTTAGAAAAGTTCAAGATAATAAGAGGTGAACTGTTACAAGTGCGCTCTGAGGGTACAGGATGCAATCATGAAGCCACACTGGCTCCATCATCTATTGGCTTTGCTGAATTTTAATTTTTAACCATCGAAGAGTGTAACAGGTTATTGAAAGAAGCCCACCCAACTAGCTGTCCAAACAGTCTCTTAACAGGTAATTTCTGGAACAATATAAATGACTGTATATGCCCCTATATCCTAAAAATCCTTAATACTTGTTGAGCAAATGGAATAGTCCTCAACTCCTTTGAAGATGCAGTTGTATGACTTCTTTTGCAGAAATCCTGCATGGATCCCCATGAGCCAGCAACCTTTAGGCCTATTCACCTTCTACTTTTCATGGCCATACTATTATAAAAAAACTGTCAACCACCAACTTCAAAATTCTGTTGAGACCAATAACATCCTCAGCTCATTTAATTTTTATTTTTTTTAATGATTCTCATTTCTTTCCTTTATTCTTCATTCTCATTTTCCTTCTTTGCAAGATGATCATATCATTTTAAAAAAAAATCTCCTTATTGAACATGTAATCGATCCACCCTTACAAATAAAGTTCATTGAGCAAATGTATTTTTGGCAACATCCGGAGCAGGAAATACAATATTGCATACATTTGGGAAGGATCACAGACATCACACATAATACGTCTTTCAATTATTTCTCATTCGCTCCCTCACGTAAGCCCCCCACCCCCAGATAGGTCCTGTATTTCTCCTATGGGCTCCAAATTTTTTCCCATTTTTTTGCGGCAACCTCTACTTTTATATACAACTCTTTCTGCCAGTCGGCACCAGTCCATAGCCTTCCTCCAACTGGAGAGCATCGATGGGTCCTGTGCCCCCCACCCCACATCCTTGCTATATTTCGCTTCACCACCCCCGAGGCCAGCATGAGCCAGGTTTTTGTGTATGTGGGCCACCGGGCCATTGGGCCTCCCCCCTGACTCCCAGTAAATGCCAGCGCGCGTCTAGGTGTATATGTAAGCCCAGCACTTCTGACATCACCCTGGTCACCCCTACCCAGTAGGGGTGAATTTTGAGACACTCCCACATAATGTGAAAAAAGGTGCCTGTCTCCCCTCATCCCCTGGCACAGTGGTCTGTGTCTGATCTACCTAGTCTGTGATGAAGCGTTCGGGGTGTGTATGATCTGTGTAAGACTCTAGGTTGCCCGTATGGCAATCTCTCTGGGGCTCTGGATTGCTTCCTGCCAGTTATCATCTTCCAACAACCCCAAATCTGCTTCCCACACTGCTCTTAACGGACCTAAGGGGTCGGGGAGATTGTTCAGTAACTTTCTATATGTGAGAGAGACCGCTTTGCCAATCATGGGATCTAGTAGCAGTCGGTCCTCCAACGGGGAGTATTCGGGCAAGGATTCCCCTTCTGGCACGTGACATCTCAGGGCATGTCTCCGTTGTAAATATCGGAACTGTTCTCTGTCAGTCATTTGGTATTCTGTCTGGAAATCCTTTAAGGTGATCATATTACCACTCCGCCATATCTCCCAGAGTGTGTCTATGTCAATGAGGCTCCATCAACGGAATCCCTGCAGTCATCCCACCATGGCCAATACATCACTTTCCCATAACGGGGTTTGCTGAGTCAATCTGGCCTCCCACCCCAGTAATTTAGTGGCTACATGCCATGCTCATACCACTGCTTGTGTGTGGAAAGGTAGAGGCTTCCTCCTGCTTCTGCGTTACAGTGCCGCCGAGTGCCCTCCGTTTCCCATTGTGTATCGGTCTACCTGGTATGCCGGCTTGGAGTGGGGTGCGAAGACCCAGCCATTGACATTAATGAGTTGGGCCGCTAGGTAGCAACTCCGGATGTCTGGGACCGCCAGTCCGTCCTCATATACCCCCCGCTGGAGTTTGCGAAGTGCTATGCATGGTTTGCCACCCTCGCAAAGGAGGGTACGTTGTTCCCCCTTAATGGCCCAGAAGAAGGTGTCTGGGCTCTTGTATGGAGGGTTCTGCAGGGCATAGAGCAGGCATGGGAGGGCCATCATTTTAAACAGCGCTGCTCTACCCATGAGGGATATTGGTAGTCGATGCCAGTGTGTTATACCTCCACGCAGTCTCGCCAGTTGGTAGTATATGTTTAGGTTTAGGAATTCCTCAGCTGATCTTGTGATCCATATACCAAGATATTTAAACTTATCGTGCTGTAACAGGGCCACGCAGTCAGTTGGGAGAGGTGGGAGCTCACGGAGAGATTGAAAATGAGGGATTTGTCCCAGTTTATCTGGTACCCAGAGTAAGTGCTGAAGAGTCGGAGTATGTTGATGAGTCTGTGGAGCGTTTGTCTGGGTCTGTATGCATAGAGCAGTACGTCATCAGCGTACAATGAAATGCACTCCTCCCATCCCTCCAACGTCTATTCCTCAGATTAGGGGGCCCCCTCTGACCCATGCCGCGAGGGGTTCAAGGGCCATCGCGAAGATTATGGGGGAGAGTGAGCACCCCTGACGCGTACCTCTGTGGAGTGTGAACAACCTAGAGACCGACCCGTTCACCTGCATGCGGGCTCTTGGGTCGCGATAGAGGAGGCGGACCCATGTGCAAAAGTCTGGACCGAGGCCGAGCCTGGGCAAGAACGCCTGTAGATAGGGCCATTCAATGCTATTGAATGCCATACGGGCATCCAGTGACAGTAGTGCCGCAGGTTCATTTGGATTTGCCGCCGTAGCGTGCATTACACCATATAGACGCCTGAGGTTCAGTCTAGTACTTCTCTGAGGCATGAATCCCGATTGGTCTGGGTGGACTATGGTGGAGATGATGGGAGCAAGCCGGTTTGCTAATACCTTTGCCAGGACTTTAGTTTCAAAATTAAGTGAGGAGATAGGGCGATAGGAGCTGCATAGCTTCATGGGTTTGCCTTTCTTTGGAATGACTACGATCGTGGCTAGTCTCAGGTCCTCAGGTATGCGCCCGTCTTGCAGTGCGGTATTGAACATATCCAGCATCGGTTGCGCCACCCCTATTGCCTCACATTTAAAGAGTTCTGCGGGTAGCCCGTTCGGGCCCGCAGCCTTCCAGGATTGTAGGTCCGGGATTTGTCCCCTCTACCTCCTCCCTCGCCAAGTCCCGATCAGTGGTTTCCCTGCCCTCCCCTGAGAGAGTCGTCAGGGAGATATCTGAGAGCAATTCAATGCTCTCATCTTTTGTCCTAGCCGTCGCTGATTGCTATAGCAACTCATAATAGGACGCAAAGGCCTCAGCTATGTCTGCGCCAGACCTCCGTGTTGCTCCGTCATTCGTTTGGATTTCGGCGACCCAGTTACGCTCTCTGTCTCGCTTTTCCAACCATGCGATAAGTTTGTTAGCCTTGTCCCCTAGGTCATATAGCCGCCTCTGCGTGGCTATTGCATGTTGTCGCATTGCGTCTTCCTCAAAATCTCTGAGCTCCCTTTGCTTAAGGCGTACCCTATGCCTCAGCTTGGGGTCGTCCGACTCATTATGTCGTATTGTTCGCTCAAGGGCGTCAATCTCGTTTTCTAGTTCGTCGCTCTCTGTTTCCTCAGTCCTCCTGTCACTGCCTGTATGTATCCCCTGGCCACCACTTTGTAAGCCTCCCATGACGTGCAATGCGAGTCAACAGACCCCACGTTTTCGTCAAAATATTGCTGCATTCGCTCTCTAAACTTATCCTGAAATTCTTTATCCTTGAAGTGCCAGGGAGCTATACGTGGTGGGAGGGTATGGTCACTGGTTGGGCCTTGAAGCAGGATTTCAACCGACGAGTGGTCGGATATGCCCCTCGCCCTGTGTTGTGCCCCGCGGAAGTGACCCACATGTATACATTGTGTAAAGAGGAAGTCCTGTCGTGACCCACTACCGTGTGCCACGGAGATGTGCGTGTACTGTCTACTGGTCAGGTTATGGTGCCTCCACAAATCAGAGAGGCCCATCGTCTTCGCAAATGCCCGCAGAGGTTCCGTCCCCCCCACCCGAGCAGGTGCCGCAGTCCTGTCCTGTTCGTGGGACATTAAATGTCCCCTTCCAGTATGAGCACACCTGGGGGCATATCTAGTAGTGTTTTGCTTAGCTCAGAGAAGGTCCCCACATGTAGCTTTGGTGGAATGTATGTGGAACATAGGTTTAGATTTCGGACATCTCATGTCCCGGCCAGGGCCACAAACCTACCGAGTGGGTCCTGCCAGGTGCGGCTCAATACAAAGGGTATCGAATTTTTAACCAGAATCGCCACCCGCCTGGCGCTTGACGTGAAGCACGCGTGAGCTAGGAGGGTGTATCCGAACCTATTTAGTGCCAGATAATGATTGCCTCACAAGTGTGTCTCTTGCAGGAAGACGAGATCAGGGGAGTGCCTACGCAGGTATTGCAGGACCATGGTCCATTTGATCTTGTCCCCTAAACCGTTTACGTTCCATGTCAGGATTTTCAGTGTGGTTGTAGATTGTGATGCCATATCTGTGACCAGGTAGTTAGTGTCTGGACTCCCTTCCCCAGCTCCCTCCCTAACCATCTCTCCCTTGGCAGTTGCCCCTTGTGTCTTGCCTGAGGTGGTGATTAAAAGAGTGGATAGCAAAAAATGAACAGTAAACATAACATTGAACTTCTTAAGCAAGTTCCCTTTGTATAACCCTCCCTCCTTGCCACCCTGCACCATAGGTCTAAAACTACCCACTTTCCCAATTTGCCGAGCGCCTGTCGCACAAATAGAACCATTAATCTATAACCTGGGGTTGGCCGGCACTGCCTCTTGTGAACAGGCAGCAGCCCTCCCTCCCTCTGTACGTTACTTGTTTAAACATTTGTCCTTCAATATATTGAGGTCGTAGACCCCCCTCCGATATCTTCCTTGAATGCAGAAGGAGTCTCTTTTACCTGCTGCGGCATTCAACATCGCTGTCATCTCTCAAGTCGGGCACAGTCCCAAGTTTTTACCTTCGTTATGAAGGAAGGTTCCGCGCCCTCCCTACCCCCCACTCCTCATTCGGTCAGGTCCAGGGGGTCGGTCTCTGACAGTGGGCCCACTTCTGTACGCTCAGTATGGAGTCTCCGAGGTGAGGCGTCCCTCCGATCCCCGCGCCTGCAATTATGTCCCTGCTGTGCCTGTAGAATAGCCTTTCGCTCTCCCTCAAGCCATTCCCATACCTTGTCGGGTGATGGCAAGTACCATGACTTGCCGTTATCCAGTACTCTCAGCTTGTCTGGAAATAGCATCATGTATTTGAGGTTTTCAGTCCGCAGTGTTCTTTTAACCTCGTCGAAGGTGCGCTGTTGGCTCTGGACCATGAGGGTGAAGTCCGGGAAAAAAACGAATTGATGCGTTCTCATAGGGCAGATCGCCCTTGGCTCATTCTGCCTGTAGGATGACGTCACGGTCCCAGAAGTTGAGAATCCGTGCAATGATGGTTCGTGGCAGGGCCCCTGGTTTCGGCGGTGTCACCGGTGCCCTTTGTGCCCTTTCCACCGAAAAGAAGTTTGACAGACGCTTGGGTTGAAGGTGTTTAAGTATTAGGTCTTCCAAGAATAGGTCCACACTGGGGCCCTCCGCCCCCTCCGGCACCCCCACCACCCTAATATTGTTCCTGCGGGCCCGCCCCTCCTGATCCTCCAGTTTTGCCGCCATTATCTTGTGATGGTGTGTGAGTTACTGTATCCATTCTTCCATTCTTTTGGTGGCGGTTTGTAGTTCGCAAATGTTCGTTTCAGTCACCGCAACATTTTCTGAGGTCTTGTTCATGTCTGTTCTTAGGAGGTTTACTTCAGTTTTGACCTTGTCCATCTTGGATTCCAGGGTCGTTCCCAGCTCCTGGATAGCAGCCATGATTGCCCCCAATGAGGGCTCCGCTGTCTCCTGAGTCCCCTGTGCCGTCACACCCTCAGCCATTGTTGTCCTGGGTACCGCGTATTTATAGTTTGTTGGTCTGGGGCGAGGGAGCGCCCTTGGGCCACATTGGGTTTCTGCCTTCAAGGGGGGGAACGAGTTTTTTGCGTCTCAGTCCAGGCCCCCCACAGCGAGCCCCACTGTCACAGTCTTGACCAGCAGTGTCCAGAGTCCCCCTCCTTCCGGGCCGTTTAGGCACGTGCTAAATCTGTGTCTCCCAGTCTGGCTTAAAGAATGTCCAAGGTGGTGCCCAGCCCGACTGCGCTTCCAACAAGACTCACCGGGCCTCCATGCGCTGTAGGCTCTCCGTCTCTCGTATCCACCCTGCGCGATCTCTGAATCTCACTCTTGAGGGCCTCTCCGTTGCACGCAGTTCCAGGCCTGCAACCTCAGGCCGATTCGCCCGGGCCCATCCGCCCCCCCAGACACCTCCATCCACTGCTATGGAGGGGAGCGGGGAAAGGAGAGCACACCAGCCGTCCAGCACAAACATTCATCACGGGGGCCCATACAAGCAGTGTCCGACAGCACGCCCCGCAGTCTGCACTGCCACGCAGGGCCCCTCTCTGTACCGCCCAGCGTGGGCTGTTCCTTTAACGGGCACACCCCGGTATCAGCCGGTCCCCGGGAGCGCCAGCTGTGGCCCCGCTCCGATCTCAGCTGCCGGCCGCAGCGGGCCGGGCACCCTTGTGTTCGGTGCTCCTCCTGCCTGGACGGCGAGTCATCAGGCACCGGCAAAGCTGTAGGGCTGCGGCGAGGCCCCACCATCGCACGCCACTCCGGCCGGGATGGGGCCCCAGGGGCAGGCCCCACCGTCCAGTTCAATGTGCCACGCGGGGGCCCCTACACGCAACGGCCAACACAGAGGCCCGCAGTCTCCCACTGCCGCGAGGGGGCCTCGACCCCCACTCTGGGCCGCTCGTGGATCCGGCAGGCCCCAGTGTCATCCAGCCCTTGAGAGCATCGTCCGTGGTCCCGCTTCAACCTCAGACGCCGGCCACCACCAGCGCAGACACCCTGATAATCCCAGCTGGTCCAGGTCGGGCGGATGGTTGCCGGATTTCAGCAGAGACGGGAAGGCTGCCGCGGAGCTCCTTTACTGCGCAGCCATCTTGGCTGGCGCCAAGCCACACCCCCTATCCGAGTCATTTTTAGACAGTATTGCCGCATGCAACAGGTCTTCCTCTATGGACAATTTAAGAAAATTGATAGTCATAGGCAACAAGTGGGTCCTTCTTTTAGACCCCATGAGACCTTCGACACCATTGACCGCAAAATACTTATATGGCACCTTTCATTAACTGCAACAGTCGTCACGTGGATCTCATCTTTTTATTGAATTTTCTCTGCCAAAAACATGCTCGGCTCGAAGAGCCATTTTATGAAAATGAAACAGGACACAATATGGCATATATATGGAAAATAACATTTTTGTATATTAATAACGGGAACCAAAGAAAAAGAGAAGGAAAAGAAAAAAAAAACAGAAAAGAAAAACACAGGCTGCAGTAGTGATAGAAAAGGAAGGAATCTTGAGAATATGATCATGTCCCTGGATACTGACCCAGCAATCATCCTCTTCGTCAACTCGGTAATGGTATATGCATATAGTACACTATACATGAGGCAGAACCTCCAAATCCAACAACACAAACTGTGGGGTCGGTGGAGTCAGGACAATACCCCTATAGTCTGCCCAGCGTTGCCATATACGTGTATGTTTTTGGGGGCACCCTCGGGCCTTAAATACCGGTTCTTCCAATCCCATGCAAAAATCTTACCCTCGCTTCCAAACCCCCAGCAGGGGAGGGGACTGTGCTTTCCAAGCATGGGCTATATCGCGCTTGGCCAAGGTCAAACCCAAGAACAGTAGGTGGCATTTATATCTGTTGCCCCCAATGTTCTCCGTGATGTGTAGTAGTGCGAGCCATGGTGTGCAGTGTATTGTCCACCCCAGTACCTCCCCCAGACATCTATGAACACCCCTCCAAAACCTGTCCAAGTCTGGACATGTCCACACCGTGTGGACGAATGTGGCTTCCTCCACCCCACAACGCAGACATGCCGGGGAAGCTATGAGACCCGCCCTATAAAGCCGCACCCGGGTGTAGTATGCTCTGTGTAAATATTTCAACTGTATAAGGCGCAGGCGCGAGGAGATGGCAGCCGACCTGGGGGAGTCTGGAGCCTCCCTCCAGTCATCATTGTCAATAGATCCTATGTCTGTTTGCCAGGTCTCTCGGAGAGATTCGAGTGTTGACGCGCTGTGGGTAATCAGTGTTTGATAAATCTTAGAAATTTTGTGTTCCACTAGGTCCCCCATGAGAAGCCGCCCTTCTAGTGGGCTGAATTCAGGAAGGGCTGTAAGATCCCTTAAATATGGGGCGAGTGCATGGCGAAACTGTAAATATCTATAAAATTGGGTACGCTGCATAGAGTATTCTTCCTGTAAGTCTGAGAAGGATTTAAGAGTGAGACCCCGGAGAACATCCCCCAATGTGGAGAACCCAATCTGGTCCCATCCCCGAAAGCCTTGTAGGTGTTGCAATTGTGGGAGCATGCGATTGTACCATAGCGGGCCCCACCTGTGAGCCGCTTCTGCCAGCCAATACGCCGAAGAGACTGGCGCCACGTGGCCAACACCACATTAGTAGCCGGAGGGAGGGCGCGGGTATCGGCACAGCCAGATAAGTATTTATATAGCGACTGGTCCTCCAGTAGCCATCTCTCTAAGTTATATGCCAGTTCATCCCTCGGGCAATGCCACCAATCGTTAAGGACTTGTAGATGGGAAGCCGCATAGTATGATTGTACATCGGCAGCTGCAATGCCCCCGCAATTTGTGGAGAGAAAACAGGTGCGGAGCGCCAGCCTTAAAGCCCCTCCCCCCCACAGGAACCCATTAAGCAGTGAATTGTTCTGTCTGAAACACAACTGCGGGATGGGATATGGGTGATTCTGAAGTTGATATAAAAGCCTAGGGAGAGAGATCATCTTGAATATTGCTGAGCGGCCAAGTAGGGATAGAGGTAACCCCGCCCAGGACCTCAGCTCTGTTTTAATATTAGCGAGAACCCCATCAATGTTGTGTGCCCGGGATACCTCATGTCTATCTGTTACAAAGACCCCCAGGTATTGTATACCGTCCCGAGTATGAGAAAAGCCGGTGGCCCTTCTGTAATCATCTGAGGACCCACGGAGTGGCCATAGTGTGGATTTATTTACGTTCATGAAAAGCCCCGAGGTGTCGCCGAAAATTCGCATGATTTGAAGGATACGGGGGCCAGACCTGGACGGGTCAGTCATGAAGAAGAGGACATCATCAGCGTACAGGACCAAATAGTCAGACAGCCTGGTGGATCATTCAAAGCCCCTGATCTGGGCGTCTATACAAACCCAGGCCACTAGTGGCTCGATGGCTAAAGCGAATAGTAAGGGTGATAGTGGGCACCCTTGTCTGGTGTCCCGACTAATTGGAAATGGTGCAGACACCCTACCGGCTATGCGTACTGACGCAGTCAACCCATGATACAGCATCCGTATGTATGAGATGAATTTTGGGCCAAAGTTTAAGCGCTCCAAGAGAATGAAAACATAAGTACAGCTGACAGAGTCGAAAGCACGATCAATGTCAGCTAGCAAGGGGGCTGCAGGGCAGTGAACGTGGTCGACAGCAGCGATCGCATTGTGTACCCGACAAATATTTTGTTTTGTAGCGCGTCGGGCATGAATCCTGCTTGGTCCGGATGGATTAGATCTGGGAGATGAGCCAGCAATCTAGTAGCGAGTGCCTTAGCCAAAAGTTTAGCCTCGACATTCAAAAGAGAGTTTGGCCTATAGGAGGCATGGAGTTCTGGGGGACGCCCCGGTTTTTGGAACACAACAATCTCTGAATGTCGCCAGTCGGGGGGCATAAATGTGGTCTGATTTGCTTCTTGTATAGCCGCCAGATAATGGGGCCCTAGCAAAGCAATATAGGCCTTATAGAATTCGCTTGGAAGGCCATTAGGGCCAGGTGCCTTACCCCTGTGTAGATCAGCTAGTGCAGTGGTCATTTCTTCTAAGGACAAGGGGGCCTCTAAAGACATCTTAGCCTTGATTTTATCAAGCAAGCCCCTCGTTTTGCAGCTCACAATATATAGTTGCCCAGGGGGGTGTCATATGGGTTCTGCTGCAATTTTGTCATAGGGTAGCAAGATGTGCATACGAATGATCGGGGAAAAGGTGATCACAGGGACATACGAACTATGCAGCCATAAAAAGTAAAAACAAAGCAAACCAGAACATGGTCAACAACCCACCCCCCACCCATCCCACCCCAATACCTCCAAACAGCAGAAGTATCTGTCGCAGGAAGCCTGGCACCCCACCACCAACAGGGAGGCGAAACACCAGCTCCCCAATGGATCCCTATAGTCCCTATAACGTCCCAAGTTCTACAGGGGGACTGGAGTGAACCCACGTATGTGGCCCAATTTAGTCCTGAACACATGCCAGTATGCACGAGAAATTCCCAGACGACCCCTCCCGGGTGACAGAGATCCATATCGGTCATTGTTATTTCTTTGTGGGAGGCAAATTTTCGGAATCCTGCTTGTTAGCTTTAGACCGCCATGAGGATCTGGATCTATGATGTATTTTGTCTTTTAGTTTCGTCTGTGTCCTGGTAGAGTCTCCCGTCGAGGAATCAGAGTCCCTATCCGGCGGAGTGTGCGGCCTAATAGGCCGTTGTTCATCGGTCCAGGTAAAGACCTCTTCTGGGGCGTCGAAGAATATGGTGCAGGAGTTAAAGACCACTCTCAGGCGAGCCGGGCACAGGAGTATGTATGGAATCTTGAGGTCACGGAGACGCGCCTTGGCCGCAGTGAAGGACTGACACCGCTGTTGCACCATCTCGTGTAGTCTGGAAATATCATGATCCGGTGGGACTCGTACACAAATTCTGCCCTTAGCCTAGCCTGCTGCAGGATCATGTCTCAATCTCGGAAGTTTAAGGTTCATGCATTCATAGGTCGAGCCCCAGGTGGAGGCTTCTGCTGCAGGGCCTTATGTGTGCGTTCGATCACAAAACACGGTGACAGAGCGGTGTTCGGAAGCCAGGAGGTAAGCCATTGTGTGAGGAACTTTCCAACATTGTCTCCCTCGCAATTTTCAGGGAAACCTACAAAGCGGAGATTATTTCTCCTGGCCTGTCCCTCCGCGTCTTCAACTTGTAATGCGAGGCCCTTGGTCAGCTGTTCCAGAGAAGTGACCTTACGTTGTAGTGTAGTTACTGCATCTTCGACCCCTGAGACCCTTGTCTCCGTCTCCGTGATGCAGTCAACAGCATTGCGGAGATCTTGGCGCAGGAGAGAAACCTCCGTCCCTACGGCGCCGACCTGAACCTCCAATGCCTGCCTGGACTGGGTTATGGCCTGCAAAAGGGCAGAGTTGTCTGGCATGCCAGGCACGACCTCCGCACCCTCAGTGGGGGGCGCTGCTGTTTCTGTAAATCTATCTATAGTGCTTTGTTTTGGGCCAGGCCCCGGGGCCTTGTCTTTAGACATGCTGTGTGGTTGTAGGTTAGGGAGCCGTGATCTATATCCAGCACCCCTTCAGGTCGTGCGTCACAATGTACTTAATTAAGCAACGGGCCAGTACCACTCGATGCCAGAACGCAGGAGGGGAGAACAGGGCCGCTGGTAAAACCATCAAGCCTGGCCCTGCAGGAGCCCTACATGTCCTGGGCCACCGGCCCTGATAGTAACCCCAGGCCCACGGCGCTGAGTGATTTAATGCCGGCAGGCAGTCTCTGCAGTCAGGTGCTGCCACCAGCAGGGAGATGCATGTCCCTTATAATCTCCGCTCAAATGCTGCCTCTTGGATGCCCACACGCCGCGGGGGTCAAGTTTCAGTCCAAGCCGACCCCCACAGCAGGTCCGGAATGTTTCTGGCCAAAACAGTTATAGTGCTGGACATGTATGTGGGACCAAGAAGCATATATTATTGCACAGGGCCCCAGACGTGATGGGAAGAAGGAGGCCGAGGGAGGGCCCCCACCCTAACGCAAGCCGCACCGAACACTAATCCGGCCACCTCCGCAGCCGGGAGCATGCCACCCCTCCCCCTAATGGGCGCCTACCCTCTCTGCTGCTGCAATCACTCGAGGCATGTCCCAGGATGCCGCCGGCCGGGCCGCTCCCCATCCTCGTCAAAACAGTCAGCCTCGATCTCTCACCGCATACGGGCCCCGGATCCGGCCCGATCTCAGAGGCAGATCAAGGGCCTCACCCTCGACGGGGCCTGGGCGCCTCCGCAGCACCAATTGAGGCTTCCTCTACACGGCAGCACACAGCCCCGGGAGCGTCCACAGCTGCCGCACACAGCCCCATCCAGCCGGCCCTCCAGGCCTCGGCGATCCCCAAAGCGCAGGCCGCAGACCCCATCCGGGCCCGGAAGCGCCAGCGGGCAGCCACCAGTGAATTTCGCCCCCGACAGGGCACTCAATATTCCGCGGCGCCTGCCAAGGCGTCGCAGCGATGGGCGAGAGACCCAGATGTTGAGGCCTCCAGGTGCACCCCCTCCTCCGCGGGAACGTCCCCAACGCCACCGAGGCCACGAGCAGCATGCACGACCACCACTCCGGAAAAGGCCGAGGACGGTCCGGCGGCAACTGCCAAGCCTAGTGATCGGCCCCAGAGTAGCCCCAGGGTCCGGCGAGCCAGGGGGTTCATCGAGGCAGCCAGTAAGTGTAGTTGCAGGCAGGATTTAAACAGCATCTATTGCCGGCCTGCGGAGCTCATTCAGAGCACGTACGCCATGTTAGGCTGCTTGGCTCCACCCCCCGGATCTCCTCTTTTTTAACAAATCAATCAGCAGCAGTGTCCCTCCAGCAACACACTTCTCAGAAGAAACCTCTTAAATGGGAAGTAGCTCAGTGTTGGCTCTTATTCCCATTACTTTGTAAATTCGATCTGGTTTCCCTACATAAGACTTTGCAAAAACTAGACATAAAGAGATATTTTATGCAGATAATATACAATTCATCTGAAAATTTATTTCCAATTCAACAGAGGTAGGCCAAATATTGAACTGTTCCCTCTTTGCCGCATGGCTGGCTGACCAGGAATTTCCCTAAACTGAATCTATCCAAAACTGAAATTCTCCCACTCTGCAAAAGTTTGCCCAACTGGATAAACTCCTTGTGGCCAGCATCAAGGAGGCAGATGTCCCTCTCCTGCTACAAAAGTGTGAAACCTGGGTATTAGTCTAGACATCCACCTTCCTCTTGAAGCACAAATCGCCTCAATTGTAAAGTTCGGTTTCTGGCAGCTCAGAGCTCTACAAATAATTGTTCTATTTCTAGCTTTTCCTCACCAACTAGCAGTGGTGAATGTCTTTATCTAAGCAAAACTAGACTATGCCCTTCCAAAAAAGTCCATTAAACGCCTCCAGTATATTCAGAATGCCATAAATAGAAAATTATTCATCTTAAAAAGCACAGACCATATTTCGACATACAGAAAGCAGCTATACTGGCTTTCAATGGCCAAAAGAACTGAATTTAAGACAGCATGTTTTCCAGACACTAAAAAAAAAACAACCCCACACAATCATTGCGGTCATCCAATCAATTTTAGTTTGACATTCTGAAATACAAATTGGGCACCTGGAGAGGCCGTTCCTTTTCTATTGCAGTCCTTACATTCTGGAATTCCTTCCCGCTCCATCTAAGAAGGAAAAGAAACCTGCTAACATTTAGAAAACTGCCCAAGAACTGGCTTTTCGATCAATAATTTCTGAGTATCATTTATGGGTAAGTTTTTACTGAATTCCTGTGCCTAGAAAATCTACATTATGAGTATAAATAAGTGCCATTAGGCTCAATTAGCATATTTGAGCAATTTTCTTATTATGCTCAATGAACACATGATGGCGACTAGTTTCCATTATACCAAGTTAGCACATTAAGTCTAATTTCCAGGTATCCCAGTGTTAGGGCTTCTGGTCCTCTCCTGCCCCTGGCTTCTAGAGCTGTCTCGGGTTATGTGGCAATATTCATAGTGAGTACTGTTGTTTACTGCTGTTGTCCCAAGACCTTAGATACTAATACATTTCCTTGGTATATTTGGCATTTGAAGGGTAGCAACATTAACAAGTAGCTGGACACTGATAGATGCTGCCTACTCATCGTCCTAGATCTATCTGTGGCCTTCGACACAGTTGATCACAAGCTGCTCTTAAATCCATCCAAAACTGTATCGGAACTTAAGGCCTGGTCTTTAAATGGTTCTCCTCCTTTCTTCAGAACCGCTCCCAACTAATAAAAATCAACAACTCGACATGTTCACCATAAGAAGGGGTGTCTCCCAAGTCTCAGTCCTCTCTCTTACACTCTTCAATATTTTCATGGAACCCCTCACCACCATAATCAAACAAGCAAACATCCTCTGCCACCTCTATGTGGACAACATCCAGATTTACCTAGAAGTATCCTCACTAGAAGACCTATGACGATTAAACTCCACCCTCACTAAAGTTTAAAACTGGCTCTCACACAAGCACCTGAAACTCAAACAAGATAAGACGGAAATCCTATTCCTATCCAACAACAAGCAAACCACCCAGGTCCAAGAGTGGATAAACACTATCCACACGTTAAACTGCAAACTGACACTATCTGAATCCGTCAGTTCTTTGGGAATCTCCCTCGACCCAAGCCTGAGCATGAGCCAACGCATAAATAATACAGCTAAGAGTGCATTGTACAACTTAAAACTCCTACACAAAATCAAGCTCTTCCTCCCCGCCAAATGATCTAAAAACCGCCACTCAAGTGAAGGTGCTCTCTAGACTGGACTAAGGAAATACCACCCTCACTGGCACCTCGAAGTCGGACCTGGCCCCCTTAAGAGCCACACTAAATGCAGCAGCAAGGGTGCTCACCGGAGCAGAAAAAGACACAATCCCCCGCTCTGAAAATCTGAAATGGATCCCGATTGAAGCCCATTGCTGCTTCAAAACGGCCTGCCTCACGCACAAAGTCCTCTACACCAGGAAGCCAGCCTACCTTGCTTCCGTACTATCAAAGGCAGGACAGATAAGAAATCTAAGAAGCACCAACACTCTGTTTCTCATCCCACCCAAAAAACACGAACAAAAAGCCCTTACTCGCTCCTTTTCAGGTAATGCCCCTAAAATCAGGAACTCCAACCCAGTTCATATCAGGACGAACCCCCCACCCTTTATGAGCTTCAAAAAACAATTAAAAGATCTTCTCCTCAACCAACACTTCAACCCTTCGGACTCTAACACGTAGCTCTCAACTGGTCTCTTCACCTCATATTATTTACTGTTATATGTTTCGTCTCCAGGACCTGTTGTTCACCCAGCCCTCAACGAGTCTGTATTCTGTAATCTATGTTCTCCAATATGGCCTTGTCTGTATATGTCTGTAAAGCCTCTGATACCCCCAGGTCTTGCCTGTGCAATATAAAACTCTCTAAATAAAATAAATAAATAAAATAAGAAAGCTGTCAAGGCTTACTTCAGGAGGTGATAGAGGGTCTGGAACTCAGATACTGTATGGCACTAGAGATCACCCTCTGTATGAAGAAAGGGCTATTTCTTTTCAAATGACTGTCTTTTATTTATAAACAGGACAATAACACTTATGAGCAACATAAACAATGAGAAGATCCTCATACCTTAAGGGGGCGAGGTATGAGCCCAAGCATAATTAGAGCACTTACACAGTTACACATTATTGTATGGGTAACACATGGATCTATAGAAAAGAGTTTGAGATTGCTCAGCTAATTTCGGTAACCCTCGCGTCTCAAGTCTTTTGCTACAGCTTTGTTGACAATTGTCAGCCAATATCAAACCTCCTATGATATGTCAGACTTTTGCCCTAGTTTCTCAGTAGTCCTGCTTACAAGGAGAGAAAATGAGTGCATTTGAGTCGAGGTGGCTGAGACACCAATTAAATTATCTAAAAGGCAAGCCACATAAAGATCTAATACCCAAAATAAACAGGCATCCTGCCTAAGTCAAAAGTGATGTATGAAGGTTGCCAAAGGGCTAGTTGCCAAAGTCAAAAGAGTCCCCATGCCCAATTAGTTGTTGTCTGGGGCACTGAGAACAGTTGAAGGGAGAGCAGCTGCAGGCCTAACTTGATACACTATTCAGTGCTAAAGATGTGAGGGGCACTGATATAGAAGTTAGGCTAGCACCAAATGTACATCCTTCAGGGATACCAAACTTCTTGGGTACACATCTCTTAATTGGCCAGTCGGGGCTAGGATTTTCTGTTGGTGGTAGATTACACATTACAAGTGTCACTCATGGGACTCACTAGCTCATCGGCTGGAGTCTGGGAACTCTGATTTAATGCCGGGCTCAATTTTTACATTTCCACATCCAATAAGGCAATACTGATAGTTCCAATGGTTCTAGATTCTGAGTGACTAGCTTCAGCCAACAGGATAGTATCCTGAGGCCTGAGGTAAAGAGAAAAACTTTGTGTTCCTCTCAATCTGAGAATGGCAACCTATGGATGGGTCAGGGCGATGAAGGCTGATCATACTGACAGTCCTTCAAAGCTGTCTGTAGGTCCTTGACTCAGTGGTCATACTGATGCCATTCAGTGGTGGCTAGGCCACATGGTCCTTGTTCTTTATTCAAGATTACTTCAATGTATGCTTTATTTAGATGGACCATGCTCTTTTTCCTCTTTGCCATAGACCGACTCTTCTCCACACGGGGCAGTACAGCAAATATCAGGGTAGACCAAACATGGCCATGGTGGCATAGCATTGTTTGCCACGTGAGGACTTTTGTCACTACACCTGATAAGCGCATCTTGGTCAGTTTCTAATATGCCTAGTTAGCACATTATTGATAGCTTTCATTATGTGCAGTTACTATATCATTTTACATTACAACCATTTACCAAATGATAGCCTATATCCATTAGGCCTGGTTAGCTTATCATTGCTAATTGTTATTTGGCTCAGCACATCATGACCAGTTTTCATTACACAATGTTAGCGTATCCTTCCTCACTGACATAATGACAAGTTAGCACATAATGACCAGTTGCCGTTTCGTCCAGTTAACACATTCATGTCAATTTTCATTACATTCAGCTTGCATATTTTAACCAATTTCTTATATGTCCATTCAGCACGTTATGGCCAGTATCTATTACCTCCACCTAGCGAACCTTGACCAGTTTCCATTATGCAAAGTTAAGACAGCATAACTACTTACCGTGCTCCCCATTTGCAACATGTAGTCCAGTCTCCATTGTTTGCCTTTAGCATATAGTGGTTATGTTCTATTTTGCCCTCTTACTACATCATAACTAATCTTCATTGAATACTGAAAGTTCACCTTAACCAGTTGCCATTATGCCCAGCTAAAAGAAAATGAAAAGTTTGCAATATGCTCAAGTAGACACAAGGAGATGATGGACGGAGCCCTGAAACTTTTCAGACACTCACCCCCAGTCACGGATCTGGGTTGAATCCATCGTCGTTCTTTAGCTCACTTCGCCACCTCAGTTCAGACCCAGCTATATGCAAATCAGTCTTGGCCCTGTGCCTCATGGGAACAGTCCAGCCCGAACTGCCAAGCCAGGTCTTCCCTGAACCGGAAACAAGCATCCTGGGACTGGTTTCGGGGTAACACCCTTCATCACCCAGACTAGCTTGAATCCAGTGGCAAAGTGAGCAAGGGACCCACGTTTGTGCATACCCTGCTAACTTAGGGCCAACAAAGCAAACACAAGGAGATGATGGACGGAGCTCTGAAACTTTTCAGACACTCACCCCCAGTCACAGATCTGGGTTGAATCCATCATCCATTGACCCTGTGCCTCATGAGAACAGTCCAGTCTGAACTGCCAAGCCAGGTCTTCCCTGAACCGGAAACAAGCATCCTGGGACCGGTTTCGGGGTAACACCCCTCATCAGCCAGGCTAGCTTGAATCCAGTGGTAAAGTGAGCAAGGGACCCACGTCTGAGCATACCCTGCCAACTTGGGGCGATCAAAGCAAACACAAGGAGATGATGGACGGAGCGCTGAAACTTTTCAGACCTGGCTTGGCAGTTCGAGCTGGACTGTTCCCATGAGGCACAGGGTCAAGACTGATTTGCATATAGCTGGGTCTGAACTGAGGTGGCGAAGTGAGCTAAAGAACGATGATGGATTCAACCCAGATCTGTGACTGGGTGTGAGTGTTTGAAAAGTTTCAGTACTCCGTCCATCATCTCCTTGTGTTGGCTTTATTATGCTCAAGTAGCACATCACTGCCACTTTCTTTTATGACTGGTTAGTACATGATGGAATACATTTACTACTGTTTTGGGTACTTTTGGCTGTAGTAAATATAGAAGTGCAGTATGTGAATAGGAGTGGGCTTACTCTTTTATGTGGGTGCATATCTCTCCCTATACCCCTCACTAGCCCTGCCTTAACCCCTCCTATTTCCTCCCTAGCCCCCTCCTCTTTAGTCATAAGTATTCCCCGTTTTCCTCCCACTTCCCCTCGCACATTTACTACTAAAACATATACCGGTGAGATTCCGCAGTCGGGGCAGAGAACTCTGCACAGAAAAGAAAATGCCCCACATCTGGTTTAATACACAACTGCAGTCCATGAAAAAAACACATTACACAATGGGATGTATGTGCTAGTATATAGCATCTAAAGCAATAGGTCGTTTTGTAACAAGGAGAGTTGTACAGACTGAACGAAACCAGATTCCGCACGCATGGAAAGGGGAGAATGTACCTTACAAAGCAATTACTCTGGAGCCTGATTAATTAATGATAATACAGTAATACTTACAACATGATTTGATTACCCTAGGATGTGCCTATCGAAAAGAAAATGCCTTTGTATATAAGGTGAGCAAACATTACACTTCACAATGGGTGTGTGTCAAGGAGGTAAGCAGACAAGACACATTGAGACAATCTCTATTGCCAGATTATTAATTTGTCTTTCAATATGAGTGCAGTTCCATATAAAACTCATAAAGCCCAACACATTGAGAGGAGCATATTCAAACTATCGGGAACATTAAAAAGACATTCATTTCCCTAAGAATTTGCTAAATTGAAACCAGACAATCTACATACTGATGTGATACATACATATTTCCAATATGTTATGGATTACAATTGAATATTGAAAAAATACCTTAACAACTCCTTACATTATGTGTTAATATGTTTGTAAGATCACAAAGTGGAGGAAGACCACATAAGCTTTCTCTCCCCTCAGAGAGGTCGAAACATGTGCATTAATAATTAAAACTGAGAAGCTGATTACAAATCTAAGGACAGAGGCAGATCAAAACCTGGGAAGAGAAAAAAGCAGCCTAGCAGCTGCATTCTGGGCTAGCTGGAGTCTTTTCAAAGCAGATCGATTGGCGCCTAAGTATAAAATATTGCAATAGTCCAACCGAGACATGATGGCCGCCTGAATTGTAATTTGACGGTTATGCGGTTCAAAAAGACCCAGAATAGGTTTGAGACTTCTCAGGAGACCAAAACAAGTCCAAGCAACAGATTTATCTTGAACCTCGAAGGCCAGAGTGTTGTTTATCCACACTCCTAGATTTTTAATAGACGACTTGCGTAGAAGGGAGGGGACATGGGGGGGCGAGCCACCAATGGTCATCTCAAACACGGCTATGTTTGCCAACAAGAAAAATCTCGGTCTTGTTAGCATTCAGGCGTAGGCAGTTGTTGGTCATCCACTCTGCCACCCCAAGCATGCCTTTTTGGAAATTGTCCATGTCAAGTGATGGAGTGTCCAAGAATAAAAGTACAAGCTCGGTATCGTCAGCATACTATACCAGCTTTAATCCAAAAGATTCTAAAACCTGTGCTAAAGGATGGATGTATATGGTAAACAAGGTAGGGCTAAAGGACGAGCCCTGAGGAACTCCGTACTTTAACACGTGAGATTGTGAACTGTAAGGAGGAGAGATAACCTGAAAAGAATGCTCAGAGAGAAAAGAGGCAAACCCTGAAAGGGCGACACCTCCTATGCCAATATCTCACAGGCGCTCAAGTAAAATTTGGTGAGACACCATATCGAATGCGGCACTCAGTTCAAGCAGAATCAGGGCTGAGGCTCTGTCCTCATCCAGGGTGCAACGTAGATGTTCGGAAACAGCAAGAAGAGCAGATTCCGTGCTGTGGGCAGTCCGAAATCCATTCTAGGAAGCATCCAGGATATGGTTGTCTTCTAGGAATTTAGTTAAAATATCATTGAAATAACGTTCTGTAACCTTAGCCAGAAAGGGTAGAAGAGAAATGGGCCTATGTCTGTGAAGCACATGGAGTAGTCTCCATCGCTGACAAGTCTGTCTGGCTGTAAATCAGTCAGGCAGAACTTCAGTTTTGTGGAGAAGAATACTCCTTCACCATTACGACAGAGTACCCTCTCCACCAAACTCCAAATCAGCCCCCTACATTTTTATCCCAAATGGGATGTGGATACTATATATGTTTTCAAAAAGACACTTTAGGTAAAAGCAAATGAGAACAAATTACACAAACCATTGATTTTGTGTGCATTATGCATGTTCAAAAAATGATTGTTTTTTTTGTTTATTAAAGTGCATGAAATACATAGGACATCAGGTTGTGTCCATCTAGAGAAATAATACAACTATAAGAAATGTCACTGACGTGAGAATAATGTCTGACACCAGTAATACAAAAATAAAAAGATGTATGTAGGACTCAATGGTGGATCTATTAGTTATAAATATATTCTTGACTCACCTCCATCAGTACTCTTTGTATTGGTTGCATCTCTTTAAAGTCTTGAATCAGAAAAAGTTGCTTGTATTATTTTATATAGGTCTCAGCCAATTTGATGTGCAATTTTTCATGGTCCAAGCCACAGTATTGCTAAATGAACTAAAGTAAATTGCGGTCTCACTTATGTGATCGTTATTGCCAATTACTGCACAGTATATTAGAGCAGGAATATTATCAGTGTCATGTGTTTTTTTCAATGTTGAGGTGTCTTATCACCCAGCCCATTATCTGGTCTGTATACTTCTGTGGAAATGCCTTTATTAATGTATTTATCGAAAGAGACTGGTAGTGATTTTCTGGAAGGCAAGATGCCCATTGATGGCGCAGATGTATTTTGGGGATGAGTTTCAGGTTCCAGTCTGTAAATAAGCCAATGTGTATCTCTGGGTGTGTAGTACAGTGAGCAGTTGCCCATATGTCAATGTATGGTGGTACAAGTTTCAATATGAATTGTCATTAAATTCTCAAATCCTCTTCGCACCAGGCGCCATGATATTATGCTTTCTTGGTTCTTTCTTTCAGGATCATAATCTTGAATGTTTTCATGCATTTACAACTAGACTTTTGTAACTTGATTTACTTAGGCCTCCCTGTCAAGTTCATCTGTAATTTGCAATACACTCAAAATTTGATAGCTCATATCATTTAGAAAATATGGCCATTTTCAGGACAAATCAGGAATTGATATTGACTGCCTGTAAAAAAAAAAATTGTGTTTAAATCTCCATGCCTGGTGTAGAGGATTTATGACTCTGCATCTCCCTCTTTCGTATCTGATAAATTCATTAAAGATTCCCCTCCTGTGAGCTTTGCTCCTCCACTGGTCTTTTGTTTGCAAACCACGGAGCAGGGAAATCCCTATGTGATTGATGTGAGCTACATTGAATTAAGATGGCAAAATCTAAGTCTTTGAAACTTTTTTTTTTTTATAAATGTTTTTATTGGCATTTTCATATTACAAAAGACAGATCGTGTTAAGGTACAATTAATTTGACTTCATTTCGTGCATAATACATCATTGGATATTATTATCCTCGCATTAAATAGACATGTATCCTGTCTTTATTCAGGTCTTGTGCCAAACAAATCTTATGTAGAACTGGGATGCGAAACTGGGATAACGTTCATGGAATCCAGGGTACATATATCGGACGAGGTGTCAGGGTTGGTGCGCATCTCGCTGGCTGGTATGTCTGAGTGCTGCTAGGGGGGGGGGGAGAATGGTTGATCCAGCCCTTATGTCTTGTCTTCGAGTCCTGTGAGGTTCGTGGTGATAATATCGGGAAATGTTACGTATTTGCTGCAAGAGGAGAGTTGGCGTGTGTGCTTTTGGTCGGGGCTTGTGAGTGTGGGTCCACTGGGATGTGTGGAGAACCGACTGGGTCGTCGTGTGTTGGTGGCTGCTTGAATTGGTGTAGTAATAAGGTCCACTCCAAAGAGATGGGGTGCTTACGTATCCCCTTCACCTCTTCCTCCCTTAATGTGTCTTCCTCTGCCGTCGCCCATTTGTGTACTGCTCCCACCCATGCCGCAATCGGGGGACCTGTGGGGGATCGCCAGTGCATAGCTATACTTCTTTTAGCCAGTAAAATTGCCAGTGAGATGAAGCGGAGTGAGACTTTGTGTTGCTTCTGTTTCCGGAAGATACCCAATGCACAGGCTTCCCAGGTGTTTAGGTGTGTAAGCCCCGTGCGATCTCTGAGTGTCCTGTGAACAGTGTTCCAATACGGCTGTAGTGTGGGGCAACTCCAGAACATGTGGTAGAAGTCTGCTTCCCATGATCGGCATCTGGGGCAGAGGAACTGGGTGTCTGGGTAGAATCTTTGGAGGCGTGCTGGCGTTTGATACGCCCTGTGTAGGATATAGAATTGTATATTTTTAAAACGTGCATTTCTGGACACCTTCTTGGGGTATTCGAGGGCCATCTCCCACTCTTTCTCGTGTATTTGGCGCCCTAGTTCCTCCTCCCAAGTGGCTCGCAGGGCCTCCAGGGGCCTGTTTGTGAGCTCCCGAATGGCTTTATAGAGCCAGGTGGTGCCCCGCTCCCATAAGTATGATCATGTGGATGACTGGGTGTGTTGCTGGCTCTCCCGTCGATAGGTCGTGGTATGAGCGATAGCTTTCTAGGAGTTGGCGGTGTAGTAGAAACTGGCCCGGGGGGAGTTCATAGTCATCCATAAGCTGATGGTATGGTCTAAGCTGACCGGACTCACACAGAGACTCTATTTCGGTTAGGCCGTGGTCTGTCCATGTGTGTAGCATGTTAGTTGTGTAAACTTTCTCTTGTTTGGGCC
Source organism: Calotriton arnoldi (assembly GCA_963921515.1). Classification (NCBI taxonomy): domain Eukaryota; kingdom Metazoa; phylum Chordata; class Amphibia; order Caudata; family Salamandridae; genus Calotriton; species Calotriton arnoldi. The sequence continues at coordinate 1,193,228 of CAWUFW010000399.1, forward strand.
AGCTGACTAGAGGCAGCAGGGGGGAGTACGGAGGCGTCCCTGCCGACATACGGTGTATCCGTTGCATGCATTTGCGCGCCACCGCTACTTGTATGGGGTATGTACGCCTCGGTTTAGTACCTGGTAGTAGCAGGCGGCAGAGTTCTGGGATGGGTACCCGGCCGGTCGCTGTATATGTCTCACCTATGTGTCTGCCTGCCGTCCAGTAGGATAGCCACTGTAATTGTGCTGCTAGGAAGTATGATTTGAAGGACGGCGCGCCTAGTCCTCCCTGTGTGGTGGGTAGTTGTAGTTTCGCTAGTGCTATCCTATGTCTGCTTGTTCCCCATATGAGCGAGCTGAGGAGCGAGTCCAAGTCCCGGAAGAAAGCTCTGGGTGGGTTTATTGGCAGATTCGTGAAATGGTACAGTAGCCGCGGGACTATTATCATTTTGGCTAAGGCCACACGGCCGATCGGGGCTAGCGGGAGGTTCTTCCAGAATCCGACCGCTGATCTGATTCCGGCCAGTGCTCTGCGGTGGTTACCTTCAAATATGTCGGCCGGGGTGTGGTAGAGACGGATCCCGAGGTATCGGGGGGCCTCTGCACTCCAGATCACTTTCTGGTCACCCAGCCATACATCACGAGGGGGGAGGTTCGGGTGTAGTGGGTAAACCGTGGATTTGTCCCAGTTTACCCTGAGCCCGGAGGCTTCCCTGAATTCCGTCAATGTTGCCCAGATGGGTGTTAGGTCTGCAGTAATGTCCCGAATATATAGCAAAAGATCGTCGGCGTACATGGAAACACTATGTGTGGTGTCCGCTATGGGAATGCCCCAGTGTACCCCCTCCCATCGCAGCCGCATAGCCAAGGGTTCCACAGCGAGGGCAAAGAGCAGAGGCGAGAGCGGGCAGCCCTGCCTCGTGCCTCTCTGCACCTTGAATTCTGGCGATATGTATCTCCTTATGCGAATGCGCGAGGTTAGTTTGGTGTACAGGAGTTGTGTGTAGGCTAAGAGGATGGGACCGAATCCTGCTCGCTTTAGAACCGAGAACAGGTACTGCCATGTGAGAGTATCGAAGGCCTTCTCAAGGTCCAGGATAAGACAGGCTGCTCTGGGGAACGCAGCACCCACTTGATCTTGGATATGGAAGAGGCGGCGTATATTTTGGGACGTGTTTCGGCCCGGAAATAAACCACATTTATCTGGGTGAACCAGGGGTCGTAAGATTTGTGTATACCTGTCCGCTAATATTTTCCCTAGTATCTTACAGTCGGCGGACAGAAGCGTGATGGGACGATAGGAGGCCATCTGTTGTGGGTCGCGATTTGGTTTTAGGAAGGTTACAATAACTGATTCCCGAAGGGATCTTGGTAGTTCTCTTTTCTCTAGTGCTGTCGCGAACATCGTCACCAGGCGGGGGACCAACAGGGGGGAGAAGGTTGTGTAGTATTCCAGGGGGAAGCCGTCTAGCCCCGGAGCCTTGTTGCGAGCCAGTGCATGTAGTGCGTGGGTGACATCGGCAAATTGTATCTCTGCATCTAGTGCAGTTCTCTCTGCCTTCGTGATTTTGGGGATCGTCAACGGGTCTAGAAAATGGTCAAGTATTTCCTGCCCTATCGGTACTGGGCTACGGTAAACCTGGGAATAGTATTGGTGGAACGCCAAGAGGATTTCCGCCTGGGACGCACCAGATTTCCGGAGAGGTCTAGCACTTCAGTAATGGGTTTCACTTCTGTGTCTTGTTTGGCCAGCCATGCCAGTAAGGTACCCGTTTTATCCCGCTCCTTATGCATCCGGGTTGTATACGCCCTGAAGTTGTACCGACGGAGGCCGGTGCTGGCGGCTAGGTACTCTGTCTTTGCTTTTGCTACTTGTGCCACTGCCTCCTCAGATGCGTCGTCCCGTTTAGTTAGGGCGGCTAGCTGCGCTTCAGCTTTAGTTAGTGCTTGCTCTAGTGTCCGTTTTACCCCTGCTATTTGTTTAATGCATTCTCCCCGGGCTACTACTTTGAATGTGTCCCATTCTACTAATGGAGATGTCGCCGTGCCTGCGTTGTGTGTGAAGTATTCCTGTATGCTTTGCCCAAGTTCGTGTTTGAAGACTTGGTCCGTCAGGCAGTCCCGTGGCAGTCGCCAAGTGGGAACTGGGGGATGGGGGGTCTCCAGTTTAACCGCAGGATATGGGCGTCGTGGTCAGAAATAACCCGGCCTAGGTAGTCTGTGTATTGAATTTTGGGTATTAGTGGTGCTGAGCATAAAAATCTATCCAGCCGGACCCGCAGGTTATGCGGTATGGAGTGGAATGAGTACAGTCGAGTCTGTGGATGACGCATTCTCCATGCATCTGTGAGTGCCCATTGTGTGACCCAGGCCTTAAACCGTTCTGTTTGCTTGTAGGCTGGAGAGTGTGTGGGTGGGGGGTGGGACCGATCTAGGGTAAGGTTTAGTGTGCAGTTATAATCGCCCCCTAATATCCATGGTATGGAAGCGAATTTGGCCAAAATGCCTGTGAGGCGGTCCCAGAACCCGTCTTGCTCTACATTTGGGGCGTATATACTGCCCAAAAGTACTGATTGCCCATTTAAGAGACCTTCCAGTAGGGCATATCTCCCCTCCTTGTCTACCACTCTTCTGAGCTCCTGGAATGGGGTCCCTGGTCGAACCCAACTCAGCGCCCCGCGTGCGTATGCTGAGTATGACGTGGCACATATAGTTCCGCGCCATTTGGCCTGCAATTTGCCTATTTCCGATGTGGTCAGATGCGTCTCTTGCAAGAACGCAATCCGTGCGTTCTGGCGTTTTGTATATGAATATACGGCATAACGTTTGCTCAGTTTATGGAGGCCCCTAGTGTTCAGCGTTAAGATACTGATGTCTGTATTTTGTATTGTCGTAGCCATTTGGTGTTGGTATTACGTGCTAATGTGGCGAGGATCAGCTGGAGCTTTGCGCCCGACGGTTCCCTAGCAGCGTGATAAACATGTGTGAGATGCGATGTCGCTCATTCGGGTGATGCGGTTACCCTGTTACGTGAAGGTCCATGACGGGGAGGGACTATACTGAATAGGGGAAATGAACTGTAAACTGGGGTTGGGAAACAGTCCCAATACCAAGGACCTATCGCCGGTGACGACACGTCCAAACCTACTCTCATAAAAGAGGAGAGTGTAACAATATGATGTGGGGGTGGCAGTGCGTGTATGCGAGGCCATTCGCCGATCGGGCATTTGTAGGATCATTGGTCGTCGTCTGAATTGCGCTTGATCATGCCTGCGCTGCGTGCGCTCAAAGGGTGAGTCTTGGTTGCGCAGGCCGTTGAGGGGGTGCCTGTCAGGTCACCTTATGCCGAGAGGGTGTTAGTTTGTTCGTCTAAAATGGCATCGGCCGTCTGGGGGTAACCAAGGGGGGTGTAATTGAGTCCGCTCCAGAGAGCGTTCCGTCACTGTCATCATCTCCTTCCGATGAAAAGAGGTGTGGGGCTCGATCTGTGTCCTCTGCGGGTGGAGAGGTCTGTAGTTCCGTCACTGCTCGTAGAACCTCTCGTCGCTCCTTCATGATTTGCTCCAGGTCCGGAGATTCCTGGGTATGGGTCCCAGTCACCCTGTCTTTACCGCTGCGTTGCTGCTTCGAGTTATGTCTTCTGGTGCGTGGCGACTTGAAACTTGGGCCGCGTGTGGTCCCTGCCCTGGGTTGTTGTGCACAGTGCTGATCCGCCCATTCGTGTGCCTCCTCGGCATTTGCAAAGAAAATGGCGGAGCCGTTATAAATAACTTTGAGGTGGGCAGGGAAGAGCAGGGAGTATTGTATGTTGTTCGCCCGCAGTCGTCGTTTTACTTCCAGGAACGATGATCTTTGTTGCTGCACCGCCCATGGGTAATCAGGGAATATCATTATCTGTTTATTTTTTACCTGCAAGGGGCCCGATTGTCTGGCGGCACGAAGCACCGCGTCGCGGTCTCGGAAATGCAGGAATTTCGCCAGCATTGGTCTGGGGGTGGCTCCTGGTGGGGGCTTGCGGGCTGGGACCCTGTGAGCACGTTCTATGGAGAAGAATGCTGTCCGGTCAGCCGTGGGGGTGAAAGATTTCACCCATGTTTCCATGTGTTCTACCGGGTTCGCGCCTTCGATTCCTTCTGGAAGACCCAGCACGCGGATATTACAGCGTCTCGAGCGTCCTTCCAAATCATCCACTCGCTCTTCCATTGTGGTCAGGCTTAGGACGGTTTGAAGTGTCGTCTGGTGTGCCTTGATGGAGGGTTGCAAGTCGGTCAGAATCCTCTCTCCATCCTTCACTTTGTCAGCCAGTTTTCGATGGTCATCCCGGATGATGCTGATGTCCGTTGTCAGGGTGCCGAGTCGCTCCTCCATGGACACCCTGGAGAGTTCGATGGCTGCCAATACTTGGTCTAGTTTGTCCGAGATAGATTGATCGGACTGAGGCGCGGCAGTTTTGGCATATGTCCGGGTATTCGGCATGTTCTCAGGCGCAGTCTCTGGCACAGTTGTGTGCTGCGATGTTCTCGGCTTTCCCATTGTGTTGCCTGGGAGGGTCCCTCACACAGTGGTCTTTGCTGGTGGCTGTGAAGTATGTGGCCGAGTCCCCGCTTAGTGGGTGCCCCGACGCTGGTCGTGGCGGTTTCGCTGGTCACAAGGGGCGCGCCGGGCAAGGAGATAAGGATGTACTGGCTCAGTAAGAGGGAGGGGGAGAGGGGAGGGCTCCGTTCCGATCGCCCCCGCGCCCAGCCTGCTTCATCGTGGTTTCGTAAGCGATCGGGTGTTGCCAGGAGGGGTGTATTTCACTGTGCGTGTTGCCCTGGGAAGAATTTCAGACAGGTATCATAAGTGTTCCAGCAGCCAAGTCAAGCGCCTCACCAGGGATGCAGTGTATAGGTTGATTCATGCGCGGCGTGGATCACTTAGCCGCCATGTTAGGGTCAGGCACTGTCTGTCTGGGGCGCGCTTCAATTGGTACACGCAGCAGTAGGAGGGGGTCGCCTTTACATCGCCTTTCGACCTGGGGGGGGTCCGCCGCTCACCTCTTCTTTGTCGTCGCGGTGTGTTCACGGGGGGCGTAGAGTCTTATCTTCAGACTCGCCGTTCGTTGCGACCCTTGGGCGCCATTTTGGGGTCAGGCTGCATCAGCAGTGTGTATCTCCTCAGTTCCCGGCTGGGTCGGGGGGGGGGGAAACCGTCCCACCACCCCTGAGTCGCCGATGGCAAGGCTGGCACTCCCGGCACCACTCGGTTGCACTCCGAGCTCGGGCCGTCTTCCGGATCAGGTCCGCGGCGGTAAAAATGGAGGGCTGCCTCCGGTCTCCGCTGGGATTGGGACTGTTTCGGTAGTCAATTCAATTCAGGCGCCCTACCAGGGGTGCAGTGTTCAGGCTGATGCAGGCGTGGTGCGGATCCCTAAGCCGCCATGTCAGGGTCAGGCACTGTCCGACCTGAGTACGTTCAAAGTGTCACATACAGCGGCGAGAGGGGGCTCTCCATCAGCGCCTTTCGATCTGGGGGGTCGGCCTCTCACCTCTTCTTCGTCGTCGCGGGACGTTCACAGTGGGCCCAAAGTCTCGTCCTCAGTCTTGTGAGCTGCTGCGACCCTCGGGCGCCATTTTGGGGTCAGGCGGCACCGGCGGAGTTCAGTTCTCCGGGCCGCGGCTGGGCCGGGGATGGAAATCGTCTCTTCGCCCCTGGATCACTTGGGTCACGGCTGGCACTCTCGGCACCACACGAGGGCACGCCGGACCCAGACCGTCTTTCGGGGTAGGTCCGCAGCGGTAGATATGGCGGGCCGCCTCCGGTCGCCGCCGCCGGTGCCCGACCCCTTTTTCTCGCTCCTGGTATGAATGCTGGCTGTTATCGGTGCCGACTCTTCCTCTTACCGCTCCTGCGCTCCTGATCGTCCGCTCCACGATTCACGCTCCTGTTGTATACCCCTCGACACAAGCTCGATCCGCAGGGGCTAGAGTGAGGCAGGGGCGGGCGCCATTTTGCCGCCGGGAGTCGGGGTCTCTAAAAGTGCAGTTTTCGTCTAGTATCTGCTTTATTGCCGGATTAATGGTTCACCGCTTGATGTGTCATGTAGTCCAACACCCGAGTGTCGGTTCAGCAACCAGGTTCGACGCGAGGAAGTGGGCAATATGCCAGCCCGATCGCGGAGCCTCAGCAGGACACGTCTGCCATCGCAGCCTGCTTGGCCACGCCCCCATCTAAGTCTTTGAAACTTACTGCTTATATGACTCAGAGTGGAAATCAATCTACAATAGACCAATGAGGTCTTACTGGCATTCGGAATTAGATCACTCCCTCATTCTGAACTCAGCTAAAGCCAAAGTTCTGTCCTTTCCCCCGTCTTCTAGAATACCCCTTCCTAGCTCTGTTTCCTTCCCATCAGACATGCTCACTTTTGCTATGTTGGGTAGAACATTAGGTGCACTCTTCATCCCTCCCTACGTCTGTAATCTTTCATCACCACTACAAATACCACAGAATCTGTTCTCATATTCCTTTCTGCACAGCCAAAGCACTGATTAACTTATTAGTTATTTACAAACGAGTCTGCTCCAATAGTCTTTTAGTGGGCCTTCACTCCCCTCGACAAACTCTTAAACTTGATCACATGGGTACTATATAGTCTCCCCAGAAACACCCTTGCTTCCTCCTATCAATGTCAAGTTGGTTGGCTTTCTGCTTACAATAGGGCCCTGTACAAACTCTTTATGCTCATCTTCAAAGTCATGTATGGGTCAGACTCTGGCTACCTCTCTGATTCTCAGCTTTGATATAGAAACTCACGCAACTTGGTATCAGCCAATCAACACTTTCTAACAGCACCAAACCTGCCGGTGCACCATCCAGCTCCAGTGTTCCACCTTTTTGGAACTACTCATAGGATTGTCTCCCCCTGAACCAGTGGCATAACATTAGCTCCTGCAGCTCCCACGGAGTGGGGGGGGGATAGGGGGCGGAGCTCCAGGGTGCCCCCTCCGGCACTGTGCACAGGCAGCGAACACCTGGCCTGAGAGCTCCTGACTGGGTCCTGGGCATGGGGGGCACCCTTCTTGTACTTTGCAGGGGGGCCACCTCCAGTTTTGTTACGCCAGTGAACGGATCATCAGGGCAGAAGTGAAGTGTCAAACTGTGGTTGAGTGGGGAGAGGCTCACTAACTTTGCAGTACTCGTGGATCTTGTACTTAGCAGTTTCTTAGAACCTACTCCAGCAGTTTTAAACTGCTTTTGGGAGAAACTAGGATTTGGTGGCTCTAGCCAACATGATTTGGTGGCTTTACCCAGCTCGTGAATGAAGCCCAAGATTGCTTTGGGAGCAGAAATAGAATCTGCTGAAATGTGGTTGCTGGTGTTTTGGTGAAGATAGCTTTTTCATTTCAGGGAAGGGACAGCCACCTTGCAAGAGCACACACAAGGTTTCAGGGGCGTGACACCCCTGTGGGGCTGTAAGTCAGTTCCTTAGGGACTGTTCCCAGTGCACAAATAAGGCATGCACGCAGAAGGCACACTTTGAAGCCGAGGTGGAAGGTGACTCCATCAAGTCCCTTGTCTTGGTAGAGGGCAGTGAAGAGCACAAACGGTGGACTGGTCACCACTGGTGTTAGGGAGAGTCAATATTGCTGTCTTCCAGGCTCTGCCTGACAGGGAGTGCATCATCATCATCATTGGATTCGCCTTTAGATTTTTCACACGGAATATGACTGGGAAAGCTGCCTGTGTGAAATGGAACAATGTTATAGCCAAGGATATTTTTACGTACTATGTGAGGCTGAAGTGGGAAGGAGACTAGAGCTTGGAGGGAATCACTCCATCGGGCGGGGTCAGTAAGGCTCCCTCCGTGGTCTATGTCATGTAGATGAGTTCACCTAGATCAAACTCAAACAACGGTCTACTGTGGAAGAAACACCAGGACCACACTCCACCCACCTTGGGTCCCTGAGTTCAACAAGGAAGAAGGTTGTGATGTCCACGATGCCCTTCTGGGATCTCTAATTCTCAGGTTTTCTTCAGATCAGTTGAGGAGTACACTTTGGCAGTGTGGTGTCCATGGTCCTGGGAAAACTGCAACTGAAAGGCCTTCCTGAAGGCCTGTGGAGAGAGCATTTTGGTTGAGCTGCAGCTGAAGCTCAGAAACAGTAATGCCACTCCAATTGCAGGATGTACTGGCCAAGAAGGTTCCTCTACAGTCAGTCCTCCAAGCCATCCATGGTTGAACTGCAGCTGAAGGTTCTAGATGGGAATAATATCTCGACTAGGGCTCATAAATGTCCCTTGCAAGCCACCTGGTCCCGACTAAGACTAGTTTTGTTTTGACCACAAACATCAGCAACCAGGAGAAATACAGGAGGATGTTCTATACATGACAGCCGGCAAAGCTAGTCTCCATTGTGTGCAATGCATTCCTGTGGTCTGTGTGGTGAATCTGAGAATTTCTACACTGGCATCCCTTAGGTCTTTGTTTTTGCAATCCTACAGCTTCCACAAGCCTAGGGCCTTCACACAAACAAATCAGGGCTCTGTGCAATCCCAAAGCTCGTACACACAATTTCCTGGTGTTGCATGTGCGTATTTCAGAGGCTCATGCAATATACAGTCCAAGAGGCATATGCATGTGCAATCCTGGGAATTTCACAAGCGCAAACCAAGGACTCTGAATGTGCAGTCCTGGGAATATCATGAGTGCAATCCGCAAGTTGTGCGTGACGTCAACTAATGATAGAATCTAAACAATTCCAAAAATACCAAATATCACTGCCTAAGTACACTTTTAAGTTAAAAGACACCCCATCCTCCATTGTATAGTATTAGTATTTATACAGCATTTCCCATACCCCTTGGGAGGTCAAAGGCACTCAATGAATACACTAAAATGTATTATCTCAATGTTATATATGGCTTCCATTAGAAGCTTCTATTCTAAATAACAGGATCGAAATCCAGTTATTCACTGCTGTGATGTAACAACAGTGGGAAACAAAAGTTATTTCCCATCATTGCTACCTCTCTAAGGTAAGTGCTTGCATCTGCTGTGTTCTGCAGCCTTGCACAGGTCCGTGGAGACCTAAGCGGGGTGGCAAAATGACAGTTGGCAACTTTCTCCCACCTTCTACCACCTCTCCATAGACCCATGGGCGCTGGGATAATGTAGTTGGTGCATTGCCTGCTCCAACTGGCTTTTCCCCTGTCAGGAGCAGTTCTTTGCAGACTCAAGCTGACAAGGGCAAACAACCTGTGCTAACAGTTGGTTCTCACAGAGCCGCTGTTAGGCAGTACCAGCTCTTCGCTCGCAGTGTGAGCACTGAGGGGCAGATTTACAAGGTCCTTGCGCCACTTTTGCGTCACTTTTCCCATGTTAAAAATGACGCAAAAGTGGCGCAAGGGCCTTGTAAATCTGCCCCTGAGAGCTTGGCTTTTAGAGGAAGGTGGAGGGAAGGCACAGAGATTGTGCAGCTATCTGACAGGAGGCCAGGTCTTTATTTACCGTTTTGTGTGGGGGTTGGTGGGGTTATGCAGTTGGCAGGGGGGCAGGTATTTGTTTTTCTAGTTTGGGTGGGAGGCAGAGGGTACATGCAGAGTGTAGAGAGCGTGGATAGCAGAAGGATAGATATTTGTTTTTATATCGGTCAGTGGTGGCTGGGGATCTTTGAAAGTGGTGGGGCGTAATACCTATCAGGGGTTCACCCCTGCCAGGAGTTCACTTCTTTTCTTTCAAAATTTGCCTCACTCATACTCCCTTTCTCTCACATTAACTCTCTTACCCCTCACTCACCCTAACTGAATTCTCTTATTTACTGATTCTTACTAATACCCACTCCCACTCATGCACAAACTTACTCATATTCACTGGTTCTCATTCTCACTTACAAAACTTACTTACATGCACTCACTGTTTCACACTCACTTATTCTGGGCCCTGGTGCAACTGCACTTGCTGCTCCATTGATAGCTACACCCTTGACTCACTTCCACTCCCTCTCTCCAATCACTCACTCCTTCTAATGCGCTCTCACTTCTTCACTCACTCCCTAATACTCACTTTCACCTATTCTTACACACTCTCAAACTCAGATTCTCACTCACTTTCAGTCTCATTGATCCTTGCAAACACACTTACACATATACATTTTCACCCAGTGCCATTCACTTTCTTTTTTTTTTTTAATCTGTTTTTATTTTATTTTTAAACATTAGCCAGCACAGGAGCAATTGAATCATATATGCAACAAGTTCGACATTATCACCGATATTTTTAACATTAAAAAAATACAGAGGTTACATTAAGGTAGTTTCTTGACTGCCCCCCTCCCCCCACCCCAAGTGCCATTCACTTTCAGTCACTCACAAACACATACATACATGAACAGAGGAAAATCATTTTTTTATTTACCTTGTTTCCTTGCTGGTAACACAGACGATTCTTGGTAGCAGCATAGCAGGGATCAGGCACTGGACAGTGGAACCAGCAAGCCATGATTTCCAACAAAGAGCCAGACAGAGCAACAAGAGCAGGTTTGAAAAGGGGAAGACCCACCTTAGTCCCTCTCCCAATTTCTTGATAGGACTGGAAGAACAGCCCCATGAGAAGCTGGAACAGAACTGGGGAATCCTGCCCCTGTTGCTCTATGTGGCTCCTCATTGGCCTCACTGACATGTGCCCTTACAGCAACATTTTAGCGTATATACTGTGCTGCCTGAGAAATGCATAGTATGTCTGCTAAATAAAATGGATTATACCTGTGTAAGAGGACCGTAGTTGAACTACGTCCCTCCGATATGCACAATCCAGACATTCACCTACAGAGTGTTGAGTTTTTACAGCACTCTATCTGGATCTTGCCTCAGCCCTCTCAGTCCACTCCTCCTGTCATCAGGAGCCTGGTGACGAGGCCGAGAGGGCTGACCTGCACACTGGCAGTGCTCATGAAAACATGAAAGTTGTGCTTTCATGAACAATGCTACATTAAAGAATGCGTAGTGTTTGGACTTAGAGAGGCAAGGTGCAGCCTTATAGGAGGCATGGGGCTGCGCCCTAAAGCCTCTGACTAAGAGCCGCTACTGGTATTTGGGCAGAGAAGGGGGAGAGTTGAGGAGACAGATATGTGGGTGATTAGCAGAACACCAAGTCAATTTTTTCTAATTTAGGTAGTGGGCAGGGTAAATGTAGACAATGGTTGGGTAGGTAGTTTTTATCTCTAGGGGAGAGACCATATTATGTATAGCTCCCCTTTTACTTCCCTGCTCCTGTGTAGATGTTGAAATCAGGTGTAGAGGTTTGGGGGGAGGTGCTCAGGTTTTCAGTGTCATCACAGACAACTTGAACTTCGCTCTTGTCTATTTGATGTCACTCAGGCATCCCTAGGGGAAAAATACCCTGGTTATTCACCAGGCTATTCACTGTTACCCATTCATAATACATGGAATTCTGTCATCCGTGTAGAAAAACCTGTCTCTAATTTCTTTATAATGGGAGACTTGTGACACACCCAATCACCAATCATAAAGAAATAACTAACCCTGGGCGTAGTTTGCGTAGTGGCGCTACGCTACGCTACGCGAAGTGCACTACGCAAGCTACGCGAACTGCGTAGTGCGGTAGGGAAAATGCTGTTCGCACTGATTGCACAGTGCCGGATGCTTGTCCGCCCTGTGCAATCATTGCAAACGGCATCTTGCACAGTGCAAGCGGTCGTTTTCTGCCGCTCGAGTAGATTTGTACTCGAGCGGCAGTTTTCTCAACGTGGACTGGTAGTTTCTCATCGCGAGCGGTCGCGAGCATACGCGACCACTCGCAATGAGAAACCTGACCTCCCCGCGTTGAGAATCTCGCCGGGAGGTTTATTTTCCACGCTCGCGATCAGCAACTTGATGTTGCTGATCGCGAACGAGGAAAAAGTCTCGCCGGGATGTCACTTTGCTCGCTCGCGGTCGCCAACTTGACGTTGAGGACCGCGAGCAAGCAAAAAAGGCCCGCTACGCTTCGCGTTTTTGCACTGTGCAGTTCGCGTAGTGCGTAGTAGTGCAAACTACGCAAACTACGCGAGCGTAGCGTAGTCCTACACCCAGGGTTAGAAATAACGTCAGATCTCAACTGTAATAACTTATTACAGTTGAGTTCTGATGTCACAATGCCTGCTGCCAGAGCCAGAAGCTGAGTGGAAAGGCAGGTCAGGTCACACAGCATAATTAAAGCAGCAGCTTAAAGAAGGAAAAACAAAATGTTGCTTTTCTTTCTTCTGCTATGTTTCTCGAACTGTACATTGACAAGAAGAAAGGAGATAATTATGGCAACATGTTTCGTTTTTTGCACACCTTGGGTAATTATAGAAAAGTTAGAATCTTTCTGCATGTTTCTACTGCACCTTTTTTAAAGAAATCTACTCCTTCTAATATCTTTTTGCTGTAAATATCTACCAGTTTTTTGGATGTGTTTGATTTTGCACTAGAGATTATATTTTTATTCTTCATGTTTGGAAACATGCTCTCTCTTTCATATGAAAGAGTTATGCACCAATGATTTAAGTGGTTTGTCTAAAGGGTGATGGTGTGAAAATGTGTTATAAGGAATAAAGTACCCCTTGCCGTACAAGATAAGGATATTGTAGGTGACCTCCGGGTTCCATAACCTTTGGCCTTGTTCCTCTATATGGTCATGGAACTCCTCCATGACCTGCAATATGCTTATAATGTACAGCAGGGGGTACTTTATGCCATATATCATTCTGTAAATTATCAACAATGAGTCAACTCACCTATAATTCTTGTGTCCTGGAACACACCACAGCCTCTATAAGCATTCTCCAGCAGCTGAAGCTTAATATATGCAACAGCAGGTTGAAACAAAAGTTTTTGAATGACATATCACTATGCCCCATAGAACCACATATGTTATGGTAATATAGCTTATATAGCGCACGTATCACCCCTGAAGGGGTATCTCGGTGCTAGAGAAAGGCACAGTCAAGACATCGAGCACCAGCCTTGAAACAGAGCTGTCTTAAGAGATTTCCTGAAACTGACAAAATCAGAACAAGTGCAGACATGAAGTGGCAGATTGGTCCAGTAAAACGGCGCCAAGTAGATAAAGGTCCTTTCCCCACATCTTGTTAAGTGAATTCAGGGGACTGACTGTAGGACTTTGTCTTTAGAGCGTAAGTCCCTGGAAGGGCAGTAGCGTTTGGGTTTTCTGGACTAAATAAGTAGGACTGTTGCCCTTTAGAGATTTATCGGTCAGCCAAAAGATCTTGAAAATAGACCTTTTCTTGATAGGTAATCAATGTAGTAATCTCAGAGGTTCAGAAGCAGAGCCGGCAGGAAGATTGCAGACAAGCCAAGCAGCCGTATTTTGCACCACTTGCAGTTTCGCTACTAAAGTATCATTAGCAGCGCCAAACAAAGCATTTCCGTAGTCCAATTTACTAATAATCAAGGTCTGAACTAGAGTTTTCCTGTATGAGGGTGGAAGAAAAGGGAAAGCTTTCCTCCCCAGACGCAATTTGTTAAAACAGCTGCTGCTAATCGCAGCAACATGGTCTTTCATAGAAAGAGACTGGTCAATTTAAAAGCCAAGGTTTTTGACTATTTGCTTAGGTGTAGGGGCCGCGCCAAGATTGGACGGCCACCAGTCTAAAGACCGGGATAGCTGGGCTTTGCCGAATGACATAATCTCCGTTTTGTCGGCATTCAATTGTAAGCAGTTGGTAGCCATCCAAACTGCAATAGCCTTCATGCCATTAGAGAACTGCTCTAGGGCACAAAGGCTCATATGGCATGGTGTGATGAAACGCTGTCGCACTATATTAAGGTATGGTTTCCACTTTTTTTTTGTTGATTTCGGTGCGAAACTTGAGGGTCACCAAGTTTGCTATGGTGAAAATGAGGGAATAGGAAAGTTTCTGAGTGAACCATTCCTGTGAATACCAGTGAAATCCCTGTAAACATTTAATGCAGTTTAGCTTTTTAGGTCGAGCCTGGGCAGCACATGCGCACTTCTGCAAGGCATGCTGAAATCTAGCCTGTGGCTTGAAGCACCTCCCATCTTTTCCATCCGTTCCTGTTCATGCCCTTCATAAATGCATGCTTTTGGTTGGTCAGCATGCTTAATTAGTCCCGCCTTTTTGTGTTTCAAACCCTCCCAGGAGACTGGCCCTGTTACACGTGGGCTTAAGCTTTTTTTATATAGGTTCCATTGTGCGCACTAATTTTTTTCTTGTTTGCCTCAGCTTGTGTATCCGCACAGCGCCAGCTTCACGGACGCTGTGCATTCATGTTTCGGTCGGCATCGTGGGCTTAATAATTGTTTTACTTTGGGGGCCGTGTGCCTTTTAACGATGTGCCCACTCTCATTTTCACCATCGCGTCTTGTTTCCTGCAAGTGGCAGCCTGCTCGCCCTGTGCCGTCTCGCCCTTCACCCCGAACCCACCACCCCTCCAAGATCGCTGCTTGTATTTTAAATGATTTGCCCAAAATCACAGGACACCGCTTTCATTGTCATCATTGCGTCTTGTTTCCTGCTCGTGGCAGCCTGTGTGCCCTGTGCCGTCTCTCCCTACCCCTTCACCACGCCCCCACCACCCCTCCAAGATCGCTGCTTATATTTTAAGTGATTTGCCCAAAATCACTGAACACCGCTTGCTCATCAGCGACTTGGCACCCTGAAAGCTCCGTGGCCGCACAATATGCTGCATTACTAAATCTTTATAAGGTCCCAAAGGCGAGACCTATTGCATTGCAAATGCTTGTTTGTTAAGCGATGGACTTATTCATGAGGTGATGTGCACGCAAATGGAAGCAATAGGCCCCGATTGACTTTGCTGTCAGAAGACAGGATACTCCTGCCAGAGTGATCCGTGCGATGTGGATTGGTTTAAATTCCCTATTCAGAAACCACAGCACGACAAAGTAGCTTCAAGACACTTCTACTGGCTGCATTTTAAAAGGTGGGAGAAAGAGGATCGAATTGCCTCGTGGCAGCTTTCTGACAACCCAGGGGCTTATTTACAAGCCACTTGCGCCACTTTTGCGTTATTTTTAACATGGGAAAAGTGACGCAAAAGTGGCGCAAGGGGCTTGTAAATCTGCCCCCCAGTGTTTTGCCTCTCTTCGTAAAGAGTTACAGATGGAGGGCTTTCCAAGATCGAGGCCACTGCTGAAAAGCTGCTTCCGTTTCCGGTGAGACAGCTCGCCCTTGGTGTATGCAGCAGATTTAATCCAGAGAAGAGCAGGTTTAGTGGGGCAAGGAGAAGCTTGAGATGATGCCTTCCAGACCTTTGCATGTTAGAAGTGCCTTGAATCCGGGCTCATGAGAGGCTTGGAGCACTGGGAATCTGTCTAGGGGTAGGAGTAAAGAGACCAGCTCGAGTGATACGAACCTTGAAAACCACTCCAGATATGCTGTACATGACCTCATCGTATCAAATTAAACAGCTGATTGCAAGATATTTAACTCCCTAGATAAACACACACACAGTCAAGCTCCCGTAAAATCATTTATGCTGTTAGCTTGTCCTCTATCTTTTTCTGGCTTTAACACCAATTAGAGAGACTGGTTTGTTAATGGTTTCAGCCCGAACAGTTAATTTACCCCTCACAAAACAGACTGACAACAGGGGGGGAGTGATGCAGCCCAACAAGCAGAAATTATAGCCAAGGTGAACATAGTGGGGGGTTTCTGTGGGAAGGGGACCAGCTTGTAACGAGGTAATGTTGGACTTTCCTTGATGATGCTAAAAGCAGATGGCACTGTAATGCAGTCGAAGCTTAAACATATTTGGGCAAACATTCCAGCTGAGTACACAGTTGTTGTTTTTGTACCTATCTGGCAAAGATTCGGTGAGGTGACAACTATCATGACTGAGAATGTTTTTAAAAAAGGTTACAACAGCTTGCAAAGGCCAACACTACTTATTGTTAAGGTGGCTGCATTGTGGTTGTATTGTATTGTATTGCAACATTTATATAGCGATTACTATCCCTATGTGGGGCGCTGAAGGTGAAGTGCGTGCCTACATTGGTAGCATGCTACACCTTGTAATCTTATCTTTGTTTTGATCCTATGTGGGGAGTCTTTCCATGTCATGCGGGATGACCACCAAGGTGCAGTTATTGTGCTATGGGACACAGCGCTTAGTAGTGTGATGGATGAAGAAGTGTGAGAGATAGGTGCACTGTTTATGGTTTTCAGTAAGCTGGCAGCTTTGAGCATCTCTCCAGGTCCCTTAATGTATTTCTTATTTTCATACTTCACTGAGCTGGTTACTGCAATGGGTTGTCCAGTCTGAGATATCTTGTTCAAAAGTTTAAAGTTTATTGTTCTGGGCAGGCGTAGGTTGGAGGGAACCATGGATCAGGGAGCTGCTGGAATGGACCTTTCGTATTATCATCCCATAGCTGATTGCCATTGTCAGATGTCAAAAGCAGTTATAGTAGGTAGCTAGTTGGGACCTGCAGTGCTGGGCTAAATGAAAGTCCTCCATTGGCCAGCGGCATGTGGCAGATCTCTTCAGTTATTCCATGCCTGTTCAGTTGGTGACGGGTGGTTTAATGCCGTGCACTGGTACAGTACTGGGTGATGGACATGACTTTCTCTTCACAACAATAAAGTGTGGTGTCAGCAGTGGGTCATGACTGACCACGTCACAATCCTTTCATACTTGTGAGAAAATTACACAGAAGAGGGAAGGGGACATATTACACACACAAAGACCCGCACTGTCACAGTCTTACACACAAATGTTTTAGACAAAGCAATCAAGGGAGTATTTGTGGTTAATAATGAGCAATAGAAACTTAGAGAACGCGCATCGTGGATTAACACAGACACTTGAAAATGTAAAAGATCAGTTACAGAATGATACAGACATGCTGTATCAGAATGTAAAAGAATTCTTATACCATCATAATCATCATTTATGAAATTAGTCAGCAAAGGTGCAAAGAACGATCCTGTAAATTAGTCCAAATGCATGGCACCAGACAAAACATCAACTACTGTTTCAATTGCAATCATACAAAACTGTCAGATGATGTGGTGTTTCACGCGACCTATCCTGGTTACCTTAATGTGTCGTATAGACATGCCCAAAACGAAAAAACCTAAAGTATCTTCTTGTCTCATGCACTCAAATACATAGTTCCAATCCATTCTATAAATGTGTGTGGCCCACATACTGTCAAATCTGCTACACAAGCACACTGCTCCTTTTGTGTAATCAATTCCTTTCCAGCCCACTGGCTCGCTTCCATTGCCAGCCCACAGAACTATCCTTCGTGCAAAAAAATAAAATCAGGGCAGTGTACCAGGGCACCGTGAGTCAAGAAGCACCTTCTTTACTGGTGCCATCGAACGACCACTAATAATAAATCTGAGTGAGAGCATTCATCAGAGGTTTAGCAAAGTTTTCATTGAGCTAACTAATGGAGCCCATGAGAATGTTTTGCCTGTTATACCTAACTCTCAAAATCCATCGGGCTTCAAAAATCTTACATCACTGAGATATTGCACTCTGCTGTCATTGAGGTAGCACCCTCTGCTATATTTTATCCTGATAGAACACAGGGCTTTATTTTCATGTATGTAAAGACGTCCCATTGTGGAATAATGGACAGTCAAACCTTTTGGAGAACAATGGTGGTGTGAGCGCAAGTGACAACGGACTTTAAGTAAATAGTCAATACTTTTATCCCTGGCAGTGTATCTGGTAGAGTTAATCCTTTGCAATCCCTATTGAGTTCACCAACCTCTCGGTTTCACAAACCTTTTCCATTTGTGTAAGATGTGTTAATGCTACTTATTGATGGACTTTGAGACAACCATCCAGCCTACTGCGGCATTGCTTCTGTGGCACAACTTCCATCCAGACCTGGTGCAGTTTACAGATTGTCTACTCAATGCAGACATTGTCCGCTCAGCAAATTAGCCGTACATTAAACACAACTTTAGTATGTTCTACCCCAAAACTGCTCACTCGACTCAGCAATCACACCCTCAAGACTGCAGCTCTGCATTCAACACTACAATTCTAGGAGATAGTTCAAACTCATTTCACAATGTGTCTTCTACGAGCTTTGCATCAATATGTCTGCATTTCATAAAGAATTCCAGGAGTACCTTGGGAGCTGTGCTTGTGAAATGTTCCCTGAACCAGCCTCCTAGCGCTCTGAAGTGGCTGCAAATCCCCTTGTTTTTATCACTATACAAAACTCACTGGAAAGGGAGATGAATAAGTAAGCCCTTAGTTCAGGAAGGGGCTATGACTGGCTCCCACTCTGGAATACGAAGCAAAGCAGGTCTTGTTTGGCTAAAGATTCCATCCACACACTCCCGCCTTGCCTAAATCACAAGGATTAATAAGTGCCGATAGAAGCTGAACATATTCAGCAATACTCACAGGTTTCATATCGCAAAAACTTTTAAATAACATAGCTATTTAATAAGATCCAATAGAGAAGCACGTTGACGAAAATTAATGCTGTTACTGTACAGATAGCACCCACTGGAAAGATAGATTATGAACAAACTGTCAGGAAATTAATCCTGGTTGTTTTACTCCATCTAGGCCTTGCACTAAAAGGCTTTCTTAGCACTGGGTGTTTCAACTTAGCCCTTCACTAAATTCAGTGTATACTCGTATGTGAGGTCGATTGCTTGCTCCGTATGGCCTGAGGTGGCTGGGGGGGAGGGGACATAGGGCGTGACTGTCTCTTCCATTTGTCTTTACCTCCGTGATTCATGAAACGTCGCTCTACAGTGATCCCCCAACCTCCCTTGTCACTCTCAGACAGCAGAAATGGGTATAGATGCAAGACTGGAGGGTTTTATCTCTGGAAAAACGTTTTGCAGTGGTATTTACGAATGCCTCCCTTAACTTCCGGGTCATGAAACTTTGGCATTGCCGCTTAGAAAGGACATGAAGAGAGTAATGACTGATATTCAGGTGGCACACACAAATGCAAGGCTGAATGACAGGTTGGATGGTCAGAGATATAAACACATGATGGCAGCAGGTTTTACGTCATACCTTCTGATGGTTCATTTCCTGAATGGGAAGATAGATGGAGTAGAGAAATCTTGGGACACGGGGACAGTGTGCACAGTGCTAGGCACCTCGCTTACCCTTAAAATAAAAATATACAATTACAGATTAAGTTATTCGGATATGTGGGCTAGTTAATTGTTAGTTATAACGGTAGCATTTAGTAAACGTGTGCTCTTCCGTGTGCCTTTTACAGACATATTACTAATCGTATAATCTGCTTTTATCCCAGATCATGGCCCTCCTGCAAGACCTGCTGAACGAGACGAACGTCTTAAAGGGCGGCATTCAGAAGGTCAACGAGCAGTTCGGTGAGGTAAGTCTTCTCTGGACCCCAGTCTGCGCCCACCTGAGACACACTGATGGTGGGGTAAGCACTGGAGTTCCTGAGGTGTGGGAGCTCTGACTGACCTGGAATGTTCGGTAATAGAGTGAGCGCAGGTGTAGCTCTGACAATTTGAAAGTTATGATAGGGTTATCTGTATATGTGTTAAGTGTTGTGTGAGTTGTAAGAGGTGGTGGCTGAGTGTCCAAGGGACTGGTCTGTGATATCATGAGATTTATACCTAGGTCGTTGGCCTTGTTGCAAATGAACCATGCCCCTTGAGATTCATGCATTGTTATCAAGGTCTCGTTCAGTACGTACCTAAGTGTGTGGCTTGGTTGTTATAATGGCCTCTGTTTCATTAGACTCCCACCTGGGCAGATGGCCTTATAGTTATGATGGGTCTAGATCTCTTTAGGTTCAAACTAGTTGGGTGCACTCGAGGTTGTAGTTGGATTGTGTCTCTGATTCATACCTATGTAGGGGGCTTGTTTTCACTGATTCGGTCTCCTTGGGTTTATACTTTGGTGGGAACAGTTATTGTTGTAATGGTTCTAGGTCTCAATACATTTATACAGCAGTGGGTGGCTTTGTTGCTGTAGCTGGTTCATGCTTCATTACATTCATGCCTGGATAGGTGACGTTCTTTTGTCCAGATTCTTCTTCAATTTTGGTCGCTGTAAGACGAAGGATGTCCACCTGTTCCAGATCCTCATAAAACAAAAACCCAAACAGCATCAAGCACATCTATCAGGCCCAGTGTCTCATGACATCCAGGCCCACTACAACAATAAAGCCAGCTTGGGGCTCAGAATTATATGGGGCCTGGAACATCTAGAACATTCACCTTAGTGTGGCCATATGGTGCACTGTATCACGTGCCCCGTCTTCCTTCTGAGATATGAAAGAGTAAGCAGCGTGTAAGATGTCAGTTCTGGTGTCCTAGGCGGTGCTGCAGATCTGCTTTGTGGTTGGTGTAGTGTTGGACCTGTGTCAGGGTTTAGGGATGGAAACAGTGCATGGCGGGTTGCTTACCAATATATTGGGATTTTCATCAGGCCTACAGGGCAATCAGGATGTGCCTCATGGGCTGGTCTCAAAGGTCGGTGAGTGTGCCGGTTTTTTGACTGGTTGTGGGCCTGTTTTAAGGTCTGCTGGGCCGGTTTTCACAGTTGATTTCCCTTATATTAAAACAAACATAGCCCGTAGCAAGCTCACATTTATGAAGTCTTCCATACCTTGTGAAACACCAATACAGCATACATTCCGCAAGGTCAAAACTGTCCCAATTTGCATATAACGGGGGTGTGGCCAGCAGCATGGCTGAGTAGGCGTACTCGCCGAGGCTCCGTTCGCCCGCCACGAATCCTGTTCCAAATCCTGTCTTTCTGCCAAGAATAGCACCCGCTTTCTCAAGCCGAGTGTGCTTCGTATCCTAGCCCAGCGGAAGAAACTGCCCTTGAAGCTACAGCGCAGTCTTGTGGGGAGGAACCGCGACATACAGGCGGACGGGACCCGGCCGCCAAAAATGGCCGACCAGACCTGGTGACTCGACGACGTTGCCCCAGAGCTCCTCGCGGCACAGACGAGGGGACGCCCCGTGAGGCGCTACGCCTGCTGCCGAGCCGACCCACCGGTGGGACTCCTACCGGAATATCTGTCGGAGGCGGGGAAAACCATTGGACTGGGCCCCGTAGACCCCGCGGTGCCCGAGCGGCGGTCTCCACTGCTCCGGTGGCTGTAGAGGTGACTGGCGCCGTGCGGAGAGGGGAAGCCCCCTTTTCCTTTCCCCCTGGACTTGCGGCGAGGCGGGAGGCGCCGCACTTATCCTGCCGGCTTACGAGCTGAGGAGGGGCTCGTCTCGACGGACTCGCGGGCGCCCTGGCCTGTAGATGCCCCAGGAACTGGTAAGGGGCTGCAAGCAGCCAGGGCTGATCAGGGTGGGGCGCCAGAGCCGTTGACTTCAGGCGGAAGGGCCGTGGGGGCGGCCGGCTTCCTGCACAGTGGGGGCTGGGCCTCCCTCTCCTTTGCGCCCCCCCCCCGGTCCGAGACAAGAGACGGCACCCACGGTGATCCTGGGGAGTGGGACGCTGCGGATGGTCCGGACGCGCTGCTCCTCCCGAGGCCAATTCCCATGACCGGGCCCCCTTTGGGGAGCGGGCCCTGAGTGCACCTGGAGGCGGGGTGCTGGCCGGGCAATTTGAAGAAGACACGAAGCGGGGACAGAGGCTCTGAGACTGGGGGTGAGCTCTGCTTGCACAGGGGGAGGCCCGGGGATAGCCCGTGCTGTTTGCCCCCCCCGGTCCCTGAACATAGTGGCACACCATGGGAGAGCTTGCAATAATGGCCCCCTGGAGAAACGCTATACTACCAGCCTGGATCTGCTGAGAGTCTGTGCATACACCAGTCATCTGTGAGTTCCTGAATATTTCCAAATACAATTAGTCATGTCTTCTCCCTCATAGAGGACCATTCTATGCCCTCACTGCGTTAGATATTGGCAAGACAGGGACGGTGCACCAACTGTGAGGAAGCCCCAGAGTACTGGTTGGCCCGGCGGAGACACTCGAGAACGAAGCACCGGTGGGAGAGAGTGGGGGCGGTCCGGGAGACCTACTGCAGGGAAAGAGACTACTGGTAAACACTGGGGAGAGGCCCTCGTGAATCAAAATATAACGAGTGCCAAGAGACGCCCTCATGTACCGACCTAGCACTTGGATAGGTGGCGCCGCAGTGAGGAAAGAAGACGCAGGCTGGCGGCCCCTCAGCTTCTATTGTACTCGAGAGGGGCGAGACGACCACACATCCCGGACTCTACCCCCCACCCCCCCATGATAGCCCCCCTTGCAGCGAGTCTGTGAGCTTCCTGCTGGTGCTGCCAGCCTCTAGAAGTGTAGACGAGAATATTCAACTGCCATAGCCGACCATGGCCAAAGATAAAGAACCCAAGACCCAAAAACAGGGAAAAATGGATAAGTACACTAAAGTGCTTCCAGCGCCCACTGAATCGGAAGGAGAGAATGCCAGTGCACCGGTTAATACAGCTATCCTCCAGGCGATCCATGCGTCGAGAGAGCAATCGAAGGCAAAATGGCCGAGATACGAACCGAGGTGTCTCTCCTCCGACAGGATGTGCGCAACATCGTGGATCGAGTCACGCAAGCGGAGGCTCGCATATCAGAGGTTGAGGACACGGCGCATAAATTCCAAGGAGACATCAAGGAGCTCCAGGCCAGCATGAGAGAGGTGATGTGGAAGGTTGATGATGCTGAAAACAGAGCTCGGAGAAACAATCTTCGCTTTATTGGGGTACCGGAGGGACAGGAGAACGCGGTCCCCATCGCCTTCCTGATGACGTGGCTGAGAGAAGTCCTACCGGGCGCCAAGTTTTCCACCTGTTTTCTCATCGAGCGGGCACATAGGATGCCGACTATGAGGCATCCGCCCGGGGCCCCTTCGCGTCCCCTGATTGCGCGATTCCTGAACTATCAAGACCGAGATATGGTTCTGAGAGAGGCACGGAAAGAGGGAGAACTTAAGCTGGCAAACGCTAGAATTATGATCTTCCCCGACTATTCCAGGGAGGTTCAGAAGATGCGGAGGTCCTTTGACTCTGTGAAAGTCAAACTCCGAGCTCTACACATCCAATATATGCTTCTCTTTCCGGCCAAACTTAAAGTCATCTTCCAAGATTCGACCCAATTCTTTCAAGCGCTTGAAGACGCCTGGGCCTGGATCGAGAAACGCCCGAGGCCCAGACCCGAGATGAGTGGCAGTGGGACGCGACATGGTGACTCGCAATCACGATGGGAGCCTAGATCACAGAGAGCAAGAACGAGGAGGCGTCTTGTCGGGACAAATCCTAAACGCCTAGGGACCATGCAGCCCAGAACTCCATATCGGCGGAGAGGGAACTCCTCGGCGGGGGGGGGACTCAGGCCGCCACTAGAGACTCGACCCAGGGGGATAGCACTCATGCTGATCATTCGGATCAAAACTCCCCGGAGGAATCTTACGGCGATCACCCCCTGCTCAAGGCCATCCATAATGTTGAAGGATCTGGGGCAATGACCCCGGAAATGGCGCCCGAACACCAACCGCAAAAGAACAAGAGTGGCGAAGAAATGTGAACTGAGGGCGTGAGCTAAGAACATGCCGGCAAACCAGCGGCTGCAAGGAGGCCACCCCCTCCCAGACCTGTTTGCATCAGGGAGAGACTGTGTGACTCACTCTCCTGAACTGGGATAATATCCTTTGTTGCTTTGTTTCTTTTTTGTGGGTAAGGTGGGGAGGAAAGGGAGGGTTTGACAGACTCCTCAGTGGACTCATACGCCTGTTGTCATGTTGACAGTTGAAGGGTTAGACGTAGGGTACGAGAGGATGTGGGGTGGGGGGTTCAGGGAGGGGATAGAGAGGGAGTTTGGGATTTTTCGATTTACAAGATTTTTGTTCTCAGTTACAGCAGGATGTCTTCACTTGCAGAATTGGATACAGCGAGATAGGGGTTGGCAGGGTAGGGAGTACCCCTTATACAAACCACATGAACCACACACGTAATGCATGACATACCATACACAGTGTTGACGTGGAACGTCAACGGACTGGGCAGTAAGATTAAGAGGGGCCTAGTGAACAGGTATATCAAACGGATTAAGCCGGACATGGTCCTCCTGCAGGAGACCCATCTCCGAGGCACTAGATGTGCATTTATTGGGAGAGGGGCCTACGTCACATTGGCCCATGCCGGATTTTCCCCTGGAGCCCGTGGAGTGGCTGTCCTTAACAAAAAAACCCAACCCTTTCGGATAGCTAAGACCTGGGTAGACCCGGGGGGGCACATATGCAGCGGTTCGAGGTACATGGGGACGGAGAGAGATCACCCTGGCCAGTGTCTACGCCCCGCCGCGGCTAGAGTCCCAGACACTCCAGGCAGTGGCCAAGATCCTGCTAGATTCGGACTCTTCAACCCACATTATAGGGGGCGACTTCAATGATGTGATGAACCCACATTTGGACAGGTCCCGGGTGGCGACGGGTACCCAGACGCCCACCCCATTGGCAGAATTTGCCAGATCACTGGGCCTGACGGATCTTTGGCGCCGGCACTACCCGCTTGACCGTAGCTACTCCTTTTTCTCAGGGGCGCATAAGACCTCCTGAATCGACTACCTCTTTGCCCCGGCAGGGGACATTCAAGTGATTGTAGACATAGAATACCTGGCTAGGGGTATCTCGGATCACTCGCCACTAAGATTGAAGGTGGGGGGCAATGCACATAGGCCCAAGTCAGAGTGGAGACTTAATGCCTGGGAGCTACGGGACAAGACAGTAGTAGATACTGTTGACATCGAGACTAAATTATTCTTCCAAGTTAATGAAGGCTCCGTTACCTCGGAGGCCACCCTTTGGGAGGCATACAAGGCAGTCCTAAGGGGGAGGCTACAAGATGTAATTGCACAAAAGCGTAGAGAAGAAACGATACAAATACAAGACTTAGAAGAAAAACTACTCGAACTAGAAAAGAAACTGTCCCCGGATATAGAGGAAAGGATGCTACGGCAAATTGAGGTTACGCGGAGGGAACTCCGCGCTTTAGCAGAGGGAGAAGTACGCATCCAAATTCAGGCCACTCAGCACAGACTGTACGAGTCTGGGGATAGAGCGGGGAAGTTGCTAGCCTGGTTAAGCCGGAAAGAAAGGGAAGCGAACTGGGTAAACCAGATAGAAGAGGCAGGGACACGACATTCAACAGCACAAGCGATTGCGACAGCATTCGCTGACTACTATACTAATTTATATGCTGCCCGGTTGACAACTGATGACATTAGCATAGACAATTATCTTAAGGCCATAGATATGCCCGTCCTGCAAGCCGAAGACTCAGCGGCCCTAGAGGCCGAGATCACTCTAGAAGAAGTCTCTACGGCCATTGCCAAACAGAAGTCGGGAAAGACCCCAGGGCCAAATGGACTGCCCGGGGAATTCTTCAAACTAAACAATACCAGGTTAGCTCCACGTCTCTTAAATATGTTCCTAGTGGCAAAAGAGGAGGGGACACTCCCCCCGGACCTCTGCCAGGCCACAGTCGTTGTAATACCGAAATCAGGCAAACCCCCAGAAAATTGCGGCTCTTATCGCCCAATTTCACTTCTTAATATTGAAACCAAGATCTTGGCCTCCATACTCGCCACGCATCTCTTGACGGTCATTACGTCCCTGATACACAAGGATCAGTCAGGCTTCATGCCCAAACGTGCCACGCGCCTAAACCTCCATAGGCTGGCAAACTGACTGGACGCGGCCAAAGAGAGGGAGACTCCCCATTTGCTACTTTCACTCGACGCCGAAAAGGCATTCGATACGGTGCACTGGCCCTTCATGAGGCAGGTCCTCGTAAAACTGGGCTTCAGGCATAACTTCCGGACATGGGTCGATCTCTTATACACGAACCCCAGAGCTAGAGTAAGAGTAAACGGCGTTAAATCAGCCGAGTTCCCCATCCAGCGGGGGACTAGACAGGGTTGTCCACTGTCCCCTCTGCTCTTTGCGCTTGTTCTAGAACCCCTTGCATGTCTGATCAGAGCACACCCTGACCTAACAGGGTTCCGGGATCCCAAGAAGTAGCTGCGGGATGAACAAATCTCGTTGTACGCAGACAACATCCTTCTATACGTAACTAACCCTGATACGACACTCCCGATCATTTTCCAGATAGTCGAAAACTACGGTAAACAGGCGGGTTACAAAATTAATTGGGGGAAGTCAACCATATACCCAATAGCGGGCCGCATAGACGGATGCTCCATACCAACACACCTTCCCATAGCAACGGAGGGCTTTAAATATCTAGGGCTCTTCATCTCTGAAAATGTAATGAGCTGCCTCACCCATAACATCCAGCACGTTTTAGCCGACTTCCGGGACGACGCGGCTTGGTGGCGGCGTCTCCCTCTGACTTTACTGGGAAGGGCTGCTATGTTCAAAATGATCACACTACCCAAGTTATTATACATATTTCAAAACACGTTCTGCAGAGTACCAGAGGCCTTCTTTAGGGCAATAAATAATGAACTACGTACTTTGCTGTGGGATGGGGGCCCCCCTCGAATGGCGCTGCAAACGCTACAGCGCAGCCAGTATAATGGGGGAATAGCGCTTCCGGATGTCCGGGCATACTACCGAGCGGCACACCTCGAGGTCGTCAATGAATGGGGGCACGCCCCCCAGGACCACCCATTATACGCCCTGGAGAGGCTCCAATTTCAGAAACATTCTTATCTTCACTACTTATACGGGGGCCCGGGGGTGGCAGGCCTGCTGCCAGCAACACAGAGGACGATTGAGGCATGGAGAGAAGCCGAACGAGTGATGAAGTGGGACAAGAGACTGACTAGGTCTACACCCCTTTGGGAAGGCAAACAACTGCCTGAATTAGCAAAGCTACGGGGGTTTCAAAGATGGGACGCTATTGGTATTACCACCCTTGGGGATATAACACGACAGGGCACCCTGCTAACGTTTGCTGAATTGCAAACGGCCTATAGCCTGACAGATACGCAGTACTACAAGTATATTCAACTCCGGCACGCTTGGCAGACGACAAAACCTGACACTGCGGACCTCCCAGAATATGCCCCGCTGGAGGGCCGGTTGCTACAGGAAGAGATACCGGAGAAAGCAGTCTCATGGACGTATAAGACCCTACTAAACAACATGCCCGACAACCTGCTAACACTCCGGGGCAAGTGGGAAGCCTTGGTAGGTACACTAGAGGACATAGACTGGGAGACGGCACTGATGCACCCTAGGGAGGTGGCAATTAAGCTGCGGCTACGACTGGTTCAATTTAAAATCCTACACAGGGTATACTATGATAGGGCCAAGCTACATACAATGGGTAGAGCGGAGACACCGGACTGTCTACGTTGTAGAACGGAACGCGGTTCCTTCATTCACACCTTATGGGACTGCCGCCAAATCCATAGCTACTGGTCACGGATAGTGCAGGAACTCAATAACGTTCTGCATGCGCAAATCCCGATGGATCCTAAATATGTGTTACTGGGCATCCACACGGATGTTGACATCCCCAGATATCAACTTCTGTTGAGTAACCTAGGCCTTGTAGTGGCAAAATGTGATATAGCCAAATACTGGGGGAGACCAGAACCTCCCACTCTGAAAGAGTGGCGGGTTGCTATGGATATGTACATGGGAGCCGAAAAAACAGTATATAAAGCGAGGGGTTGCCCGAAAAAGTTTAGGAAAGTCTGGCAGCCGTGGCTGAGCTACTATAACATAGAAATGGAAGATGAGGAGGCGGATACACTGGAAGACACGTAAGATGACACGCAGACACAGGGGTTGTTACTCTAGGCTCATATCTAGCTCAGGAATTGGCGAGGTGTCTCATACAGAGGATGAGAGACACCGGGGGGCCACGGAAGATAATCGTAATGCCACAAATTCTGTATCCTTACTACCTGTATGCCTTGCCCTTTGTGATCAATGGACACTGGTTGAGATATACCTGCTGATTTGTTTGATGTTTTTTTTTAGAAAATAATAAAAATAAATTGGAAAAAAAAAACTGTCCCTATTTGCAAGCATGGCCACTTTTGCAGCTGTTTAATTCACTGATGGGGTGCCACTTTTATTTTGGTGTCTGGGCTTATTTTCTGTCCATGTCAGACCTTGGTTGTCGTTCCTTTGAATGGGGCTCCCTTACCCGCAATTTGAGTACTAAAGCGCGATGCCGGATTGAGATAAACTAATGCAGCATGCCAACCTGCCAGAAGGTGTCCGTATTGGGGTGTTTTTAGGTCGAGCCTAGCGCAGCTCGCATGCGCTGCTCTATGGGGAGGCCTCTTGGAATCACTCCAGACTTTCTCAAAACTTTTCAGTGTGGTTTTTCAACTTCCACACATTCTATTGGCCTTTGCGTGTGGCTTTCAAAAATGAAAGCACGCAATTGGCCAAAGGTGGGTGCATGTCCCACCTTTTCTCTAAATGTTCACTCCCACGGCATCCAGCTGTCGGGAGCGAGCAGCGGCGCGCAGGGTGCCAGCTGCATTCCTTATCTTATCTAGCAGATGGCAAGTCAACAATCGATTAACATCAGTTGGCTGCCCCCTCCCCTACTCCCCACACCCAACCTCTTCTAAACAGACACAATAATAACTTTTTTGCGCGTTTATACAATGCAGCTGCTTAAACCAGTTCGCTGCAAGGCTGCTGGGCCTTAATAATAATAATACAAAAAAATCTCTTCTGTTAAGTCTGAAGCAGCATAATGTTAAGCAAAGCTAAAGCCAGCCCGCGCACAGCTGCAAACGGGCAGACACCCTGTGCTCCCCCCTCGCAGGGCCTTTGAAGTGAGGGGGCTCCGGCCTAGCCTCGCGCAGTAATTAGCAGGGAAAGGCCAGGCCGCTGGCTCCTTTTGTGCTGTTGAAGGAGAAGGCCACCAATTCACAGGGCTGTGGCTGCCGGGCGCAGAAATCACGTCGGGTTATTTCCGTTAATTTTTTTTGTATGTTTTAAAAGACAGCAGTAAGAAGGTGTGAACATGGCTTAATTCGAGAAGTTAGAGACAGACATGCTGAATGCACCACGTTTACTTTAGGTATTTAACCACACAGTTGGTCGATTTATTTGCGCAGCAGATTTTCCACAGTACTATTTTATTTACTACTTCGAAGCAAAGCTAAGCCATACACATTTAGACATGAAAATGCATACGTACAATGCTTATATCAGCTTTGTAATAATATAGCCTCATCTCCTCATCATAAAAACCAGGAACGGAACTGTCTGTTATATTTACTTACAGTACATGATTTTTTGCCTACGTTACAAAGACACTGGTGATCCCGTGTATCTGGGGATAATGCGATGTTAACAGTGCAGATTATCAGCGACATTAAAGCGGGGGCTGCTTTCTGCACGCACGGTGTGGAGAAGCGCTCTCTCCTGGCGCCTGGCGCCTCTAGCCGCTGTGCCTGTCGGTGTGACCGTCAGCACCCTCTGTCAAGGCCTCTCTCTCCTGTGGCCTCTGCTTGTCCCTGTGTCTTTCTGTGTCCGCCCCTCGGTATCATGGTTTCTATGACTTTGTCTGTTTATCTGTCTCGTGCCATGTTCCTCCTCAGCATCTGTCTGTCTTTCACCGTGTCTCTGTTTCTTTGTCTCTGTCTATATGTCCGCCTTTCACTGCCTCTGTTCACTTATCTGTATAGCCTGTCTCACTGCCCTTGTCTCGCACTGTCTCTGTGTTTCCCTGTCTATGCTTGCGTATCTATCTATGCCTGTCCCTGTCTCACTGTCCGTGTCTCACTCTCTCTGTCTCTATACATAACTTTCTATGTTGCTTCTCTGTGTTTGCTTGTCCGTACGTTTTTCCCTCTCCATGTCTTTCTGTCTGTCTGCCAGCGGTTATGCAAGATTCTGTAAACAGAAAGAGCGAAGTGTATTTCTGAAGCAGTTTATGCACAAAGCATGTGTACAGTGATTCCCAGGCGTTTGTGCACTTTTCAGGGCTTGTGGGAGAGTGTCAGCTGGTGAAGAAAACACAGTGAAAAGGGATTATAAGGGCGGTGGCTAGGACGATAGAGCGGTATAAATATATATATATATATATTAGACGGATGCATGCGAATAGGTTCTCCCTCAGGTACAACGAGCAACAGGTGTATGCATACACTTATAAACAGTAGACGCATCACTACATCAACAGCCTGATATATTAAAATGTATAGGCAGGCATACAGAGCTGTAGGGGGCTAGACCTGTTGATCTAGAAAAACATTGGTACAATCTATTTTATTTACTACTTGGAAGCAAAGGTAAGCCATACACATTTAGACATGAAAATGCATACATACAATGCTTATATCAGCTTTGTAATAATATAGCCTCATCTCCTCATCATAAAAACCAGGAACGGAACTGTCTGTTATATTTACTTACAGTACATGATTTTTTGCCTACGTTACAAAGACACTGGTGATCCCGTGTATCTGGGGATAATGCGATGTTAACAGTACAGATTATCACCGAGATTAAAGCGTGGGCTGCTCTCTGCACACATGGTGAGGAGAAGCGCTCTCTCCTGGCGCCTGCTGCCTCTAGCCGCTGTGCCTGTTGGTGTGACCGTCAGCACCCTCTGTCAAAGCCTCTCTCTCCTGTGGCCTCTGCTTGTCCCTATGTCTTTCTGTGTCCTCCCCTCGGTCTCATGGTTTCTATGATGCAGGTACAACGAGCACCAGGTGTATGCATACATTTATAAACAGTATACGCATCACTACATCAACAGCCTGATATATTGAAATGTATAGGCAGGCATACAGAGCCGCAGGGGGCTAGACCTGTTGACCTATAAAAACATTGGTACAATAATCACCCCGTCGCTGCCTGTGTAGCAGCTGGTGCACTAAGCTCTAAGTATGTATTGCTTCAACAGGGCCCTACTGTGAACTCTGGTGTGCATATATTTTACAACATATTGACATGTGCTCCATGTGTGGTGTATATTCTGTGTTCTACACTTACTCTGTGCTATACACACATACACTCTGCTCAACTTACACCATGTTTCCCGGGTTTTACATGTATTTGTGCTCATTGCAGGGGACTGTGTTTGACCTCATGGTCACAGGTCCAAATCCCGGCAAATTCACTCAGCCTTTCAATCTTTCTGAGGTCGAGAAAATGAGTACTATTGAGTTGGGTAACCAATAGACGTCTGTTATTCAGAGCCAAGATGCCCCTTTGCGGGTGAAAGTGCGCTTTACAAATACACGTTATGTTATGTTACTATGATGAACTGCCCCCACCTAACAATAAAAACTATAACAAAAAAGCATTAGAACAGGCAGGGAAAAATTGACAGCATTGCATAAACAAAAAAACTAGAACACATTTTTGGTGTTAATTCTGGATTTTATTAGGGTACTTCAGTTGTATATAATATTTTCTAGGTTATATATAAGGAGACAAAAATGGTTATAACACTTTTTTTTATTATAACATAACTTTTAAACATGCTGCACAACATTCACAATGCTCTACAACACATATTAAAAACGTTAACAAAGCCAATAGCTCTGTCTAAACACTTATAAGGCCCCAAAGGCGAGACCTATTGGCTATGCCAATGCTTGTTTTTTATGGTGTGTTTTGGGAGAGCTGTGTTTTGTTTCCGGGATGCCACGGGGGCGCTGCAGTACTTAGGTGCATTATCTGAATTGGGCTGGATTAGCAGAGCAGGACCAAGGGGCAGAGCTGTGAGGGGTGCTAATGCTGTCGCAACTACGGATTCCTCCCGCACTGAGGTCTGTGGTCTCGTCCACACTAGGCCATGCTGTGCAGCGGGCGCGCATGTGCGCTGCCAGTCTTGGCCCGCTGGCACCAGGATGTACGCGCATTCCCTTCACTGTCGCATCTCACTGCCTGTCTAGTAACTCGAGCTAAGGCCGTAGTAGCGCGTTCCGCTTCTCGGATGAGGGCCCAGGATAGACGCGACCTCTGGGCTCCCTGTGTTGTTTGTGTTGGATACAAACAGAATAGCAACCAGTAGCCAGCCAGATGAAAACCATCGCACCTCAGCAGGATCCACATTGCAAAGCAAGTCCCCGCGACAGAAACAAACACAGCGACAGCGCTAAACAGATCACAGCCCTTGGAGACTCAACGAGGATTCCCCAGCGCGCGCCCATGAGCAGTGTTTGCGTTACATACCAAAGCATTAGTTTTATTTCAGCACCTATACAGCCTTGCCGAAGGAAAGGGCGCACTAAGAAGAACAGAGAGGGGATGACGGGCAGGTGCAAGTCAAACAGGAAGTCCAGACATCCAGTACTCCTGCTTCAGCGCCGCCCCTAGTACGCCCAGCCTTGTTATTACCACACTCCCACCATCTTTCCTCAAAAGACATGCGGCACGTGTTCTAACAGAAAGTGACTGCTTACATTTGGGGGTACACTGTGCCTTACATAAGGGCCAGTGTCTGAAAGAGTCGTTCACTTGCACTATTTTGCCCTTTAGAACATTTATACTTACAACGTTGTACTTAGCTCCTCATTTCACCCACTGCATGGTCCTATTACTCCCTGTGATCCCCCATCTGTCCGAGCACACTACCTGCATGACTGCCTGCAACCTCGATGCCTATATTCATATCCTTTACTTTCCCTACCCCTAATGTACCCACCTATGTGCCCGTCTCCAAACCACAGCCCAGCTAACCTGCTGAAACTTCGAGTAGCTTCTCTGGTATCACAGGTCTGCTGCCCAAAATATCCAACCCAGGCTTTCGGCGATTATCAGCAGCCAGTAGATAAAGGGAGAAAGGCAGCACAGACAGTCCGAGCTCCTCTTAAAGCCAGCCCACCCCTGCTGTCCCTGCTTCCTGTAAGCATCACCATGTTCTGTATTAGCTTTCCCCGCATCAGGGCTCCTAATCTATGCCATGTCAGCATGAGCAGAGCACCAAGTCCTGTTTTCGCTTTGCATTCTGGTGCTTGTAGTCTTACTTTTCTGCACTGTAAATTCCTGACAATAGTAGCACAATTCAACGGAGAAACAGAACTGAAGGAGCTACCAGCGCTTCATTTATATAACTTGACACCCATGTGTTGCACAAACATCACTCTGCTACTGTACCATGATACCCCGCTGTGGTGCAGCAGCCATCACCATACCTATATATTAAGCCTTCTGGGTATCTTACTTCAACAACATATTGTGGGGCAGGACATGCAAAGCTGCCAACTGGTCACAGATTATGTATGGCACTTTAGCCAGTCCTAACTTTATAGCCATGAACATGCTGAACTATGGGAATTGTCATTTTTAGGTCTGGCTTGACAGCACAGCTGTTGCCAGACGTAATTTGATCAACCTAAATAAGAGCTTTGAAAAGTGCTACAGAGAGGGGCTTGGCTGTGTTCACATGTTAGTAGCCAGGAGTACATGTTTTGATTGGGCAGAAGTTGTGTGCTTCCATAGAGGTAGGCGAGCCGAACTAGAGGCGAACCAGTGATCTAGCTTGGTTCTTAAAGCCTATGCATGAGCCGAGCCCTGGAAATTTTGTCATGTAAATCATACAACATACATTACGTAAAATATTATAAAGTCACTGCAAAAATCTTTTAAAAGTGTATTTCTTTAACATGTGGAAGCTTTGACATTAATACTTCACATTATAGCACGCACTGAGAAGTACTTATTAAACGTTTTTAACCATGAACTTAGAACCAGTCCTGCCCCGCCCTACCCTGCAATTATTAGTGAATTAGGAGGCAAAACAGTTGTCATGTGAACCCTGTATGTGGCCCAGATTATTGTAGATAGAGCAACACTATACATAGTCTAGTATATCAAACAAAGTAGGCTTTTGTTCAGCTGGTATTCTGAACTCACTTATTCGATAATGAAGAAAAAGGAGGATCTGTGAAATAAAATATTTGCCTAAGATCATACAATTTGTTTAAGCGGGGTTCACTTTGTACGAATCTGCCACTAAATGGACATTTATTTGTCTCTTCTTGTTACCTTAAATGTTAATGCTTAGTTTTAACCTCTGCGCATGAGGGTAGAGCGATAGTGGCAGGCAGAAACTTCATGAAAGCACGACTCGTTATTGGGCTTGAGGTTCCAATGGGATCTCGAGCTGAGCCAGTGTAAGCTTCAGGCTCAAGTTTTCAGTGGATCGCCCACGGTTGTATGATGGAATCCCGCATGCATTTACCCCATGCCTTGACAACGCAGTCACTACCAAGACTGCAACGCTACCATGCGTTACTTTACCACACAAGTCATTACAACGACTTGCTTTAGGGGGTGCTGGACTTTGGAATAGTATAAATTACTATTCCAACTCCAGTGTATGCAGCAGTAGGGAAGGTGTTGGACTTAAAGAGCCTACACCAGTCAAACAAAGCGCCCCCTAGAGCAAGTTGTTGGAACGACTTGCAGGTTAAAGTAACACGTAGTAACATCGCAGCCAGGGTAGTGACTGCGTTGTCAAGGCTAGTCATTGTTGAGACTGCGGGGTTAAGGATGTTTCCTATCACCCGCCTCTATGCTTCTACTGACAAAAATGCTTCCCTTCCATGCAGCTGTGATTATTTTGATTATTTATCCTGCTGCCTGAGCTTGAACTTTCTGAGGCACACACATGACATTGTAATGCTGTTAAAGTGTCTTACATAACTAGGTAATTTACAGTGTTTGGTTTTCTACTGCAACAGCAGAGCTGGGAAGAGGTCAGTCATGAGGAATATATTTCAGTCCCATCACCCTCCCCTTCCATCATTAACTTTAGGCTTAAGAGTGCAGTTTTGTGTTTGAGATCAGCACGGGGAGCCCATGCTTACACTAATCTACATGGAGTTTTAGGTCATGTTTGAGAGTGCAATTGTTGCCTGGCCTTATGTGATCAACAAAAAAGAGCTTTCAGAGTATCATTGAGAGTGGGGATAGGCTCCACCCAAATGTTGGTTCCCCTGAGTACAAGATTTGATTGGGCCGAATTTGTGTACTTCCCTGAAAAAGACTCCTTGTATCACACTTTTTGGCTTATGTTAAAGCTTATCCTAGATACAGCAGGACTGAGTTGGTTATGATTGTGGCTATAGGCCGGATGTGTTTATTATGAAACGTTATGATAAAGACACTAGGCTTGACATTTTATTGTGAAAAACATATGTTAAAGTCAATAGGCATTTAAGTATGGATTGTTATAACTCTATATTAAAGCCTAAAGATCGGTATTTTGTTACATGAAATCAGAGAGATCAGTTGTAGGGAAGGATTTTGGTGTTGGTTACTGCCTCTGCAAGCCCTAGGGCAGAGGTCTTCAAACCTTTTTGCCATGAGCCACCCTAAGCAAAATGTTTTGAAGTTGGGTCCCTCTCCGAAACTTTATCGAAAGACTTGGGGGAGCAGGAGGGACAGAACTGATTGCAGGGGGTGGGTCATATGAGGTCAATTCTGTGGTAATTTTCTTTAGCTCATAGTCTACACTAAATGTGTGACTTATAGAAGAACAAATGCATCAAACAAAAACAGAAATTGACAAACAAACTCTACTGCCTATAATTGTGGTGTTGTGAGCCCCTCACAATCCTGGGCCCCAATGCAAATGCATTGCTGGACTAATAATAGTTGCCCCCCTGAGTAGGAGGCTGTCTCCTCTGCCTGTTCGGTCTGGACTGTTCCCATGAGGCACAGGGTCAAGACTGATTTGCATATGGCTATGTCTGAACTGGGGTGGCGTGGTGAAGCAAAATAACGATGGATTAAACCCAGATCTGTGACTGGGGGTAAATGTTTGCCAATGTGCAACATTCCGTCCATCATCTTGTGTGTTTTGCATTTCGCCCTATGTGGGAAGGGTATGCCCAGACGTGGGTCCCGTGCTCACTACGCCACTGGAGTCAAGCTATCCTGGCTGATGAAGGCTGATAGCCTGAAACCGGTCCTAGGATGCTTGATTCCGGTCCAGGGAAGACATGGCTTGGCAGTTCGGTCTGGACTGTTCCCATGAGGCACAGGGTCAAGACTGATTTGCATATGGCTATGTCTGAACTGTGGTGGCGTGGTGAAGCAAAATAACGATGGATTAAACCCAGATCTGTGACTGGGGGTGAATGTTTGCCAATGTGCAACATTCCGTCCATCATCTTGTGTGTTTTGCATTTCGCCCTATGTGGGAAGGGTATGCCCAGACGTGGGTCCCGTGCTCACTACGCCACTGGAGTCAAGCTATCCTGGCTGATGAAGACTGATAGCCTGAAACCGGTCCTAGGATGCTTGATTCCGGTCCAGGGAAGACATGGCTTGGCAGTTCGGTCTGGACTGTTCCCATGAGGCACAGGGTCAAGACTGATTTGCATATGGCTATGTCTGAACTGGGGTGGCGTGGTGAAGCAAAATAACGATGGATTAAACCCAGATCTGTGACTGGGGGTGAATGTTTGCCAATGTGCAACATTCCGTCCATCATCTTGTGTGTTTTGCATTTCGCCCTATGTGGGAAGGGTATGCCCAGACGTGGGTCCCGTGCTCACTACGCCACTGGAGTCAAGCTATCCTGGCTGATGAAGGCTGATAGCCTGAAACCGGTCCTAGGATGCTTGATTCCGGTCCAGGGAAGACATGGCTTGGCAGTTCGGTCTGGACTGTTCCCATGAGGCACAGGGTCAAGACTGATTTGCATATGGCTATGTCTGAACTGGGGTGGCGTGGTGAAGCAAAATAACGATGGATTAAACCCAGATCTGTGACTGGG
The DNA here is from genome assembly GCA_963921515.1 of Calotriton arnoldi. NCBI lineage: Eukaryota > Metazoa > Chordata > Amphibia > Caudata > Salamandridae > Calotriton > Calotriton arnoldi. The sequence goes on from CAWUFW010000399.1 coordinate 1,229,863, forward strand.
GGTGAATGTTTGCCAATGTGCAACATTCCGTCCATCATCTTGTGTGTTTTGCATTTCGCCCTATGTGGGAAGGGTATGCCCAGACGTGGGACCCGTGCTCACTACGCCACTGGAGTCAAGCTATCCTGGCTGATGAAGGCTGATAGCCTGAAACCGGTCCTAGGATGCTTGATTCCGGTCCAGGGAAGACATGGCTTGGCAGTTCGGTCTGGACTGTTCCCATGAGGCACAGGGTCAAGACTGATTTGCATATGGCTATGTCTGAACTGGGGTGGCGTGGTGAAGCAAAATAACGATGGATTAAACCCAGATCTGTGACTGGGGGTGAATGTTTGCCAATGTGCAACATTCCGTCCATCATCTTGTGTGTTTTGCATTTCGCCCTATGTGGGAAGGGTATGCCCAGACGTGGGTCCCGTGCTCACTACGCCACTGGAGTCAAGCTATCCTGGCTGATGAAGGCTGTTAGCCTGAAACCGGTCCTAGGATGCTTGATTCCGGTCCAGGAAGACATGGCTTGGCAGTTCAGTCTGGACTGTTCCCATGAGGCACAGGGTCAAGACTGATTTGCATATGGCTATGTCTGAACTGGGGTGGCGTGGTGAAGCAAAATAACGATGGATTAAACCCAGATCTGTGACTGGGGGTGAATGTTTGCCAATGTGCAACATTCCGTCCATCATCTTGTGTGTCTCCTCTGCCTGTTTCATCCCTTCCCCACAATGCCTGACCATCACTCCATTCTTGAAACAGACTCTTTATCACTTTCAGGAAAAAAGGAGTTCCCATGTGTTGTCTATGTCTTTGCAGCAAGGGTACCCTCAGCCCTAATGTTAGCAAGAACAATTAGCCCCCATGCCTCTTTTGTAAAGTAAGACAGTCGTAATTGTGATGCAGTTGGCCCCTCACACTTCTGGGCCATAGTGCCACTGCACCTGCTACACTAATGAGAAAGCTCCCTTTTAATGGACTTTAAAATATGTTTGCACTAGGTACAGTCTGATTACCTATTGCTAAAATGTATTCTTTGAAAACACGTGTTTTATTGTGAACACTAAATCATTTTGTGGCAGCCTATCATATCCTCACGGCCACTGGAATTATGCGATGTTACTCCTACAGCGTTTTCTGCATAATTATGGATTTTCCACATTTGCCATGTAATCCGTTATCTGCTGTATAATCTGCAGATTTTAATCAAAACAAATTTGCTTCTAGCTCAGTCAAATCATAATTAACAAAAAATGTGGCGACATTTGTCCCAGTACAGTGGAAAGCCCTTCACAAAGGTTGACTGATCAAATGCTTATTGTTGAATGTAGGTGTTTAAGTGGTACTAATAAGGTGAAATATTTGTCCAAACAGTTTTACCATGTATGACAATGACTAAAAGTGAAGTAATACTATCACAAAATGTGTCGCATTACGCCACATAATTTGCCTTTTCTTGCTGCATAATTTAGTCAACCATGCTGCATAATTTAATCCTCCACATAATTCCAGTGGCCCTGCTTATACTGTGTGTGTATAACAATTTTAAAATAATGACATATATTCACAGTACTTTCTGTTTCAGGCTGGAACTTCATAGTACTATAAATACACAAGTCACTATTCCGAGCTGGGCCAACTAGGATTCAATTCTGTGACTCTGGTCACACAAACACACATCTGGATTGATCGCATTAACCAACTGAGGTTTCATAACGTAAAACAGAGCCTCTCCCAAGTTACTTTTAATTTGCATGTATTTGTCATTTAACATGTGTACATTATTTTATATGCTGTTGCAGAAAGGTGAAAAAACAATGTAATGTTCGTAGAATACTTTGTTTTTTTGTCACCCCCTCAAGCACTCAGGATGACAGTTGCCGTACTTTTTTAAGACTTCAAAAGCTGCATGTAAATGAAGATAGCCTGTAAACTCAACAAAGAATCAAAGTCGGGCTTCCAGGCCATCTTCTTTTACTAGTACTTAATGAGGCATTTGTGCCCTTCTGGGAACACAGCCACGGATCACCAGGAGGGGCACCCCTCACAGATTGAAGACCTCTGCCCTAGGGGAAGAAGATTTGCTCTGGAATCATTTTTGCTAGAATCTCTTCTTAGCTGTCTGCCAGGATCTTGTAATAACATCATTAAATAATGTATACCTCCATTTATATAAATATACATCCACGTAGAGCCATAGAGGGTCTTTGAGTCAGCTATGTTGTGCCATTGGTCTGTTTGTGTTTCATTTATACTCTGCTTACATCCATGACAGTGTACTGCATGGGGTATTGGTTCAGTCTATGTCAGTCATTGGCTGTCCTGCCCTCTGAATGATGGCATTTTCTAATCACATGCCACATTCACCTAAAAATGAGTACCCTTCAGCATCAGGGCTGGTTTGCCAGTCGTTTTGTTTTCAGTTTTCTCCTTTTATAGTTCTCCTTTCATTTCTCTATTTTAATGTTTCTTTAGAGCAGGGCTTTAAGTGGGCTGGTTCCTGCAGGTGCTCAGCACTGGCAGTTCTAAAAAGCAGGTGTCGAAACGGGTCTCTATTGGGCTCTCCATTTTTGCCCTCATCCTCAGGGTGAAAAAAAATCTTACCTCTGTAGCAGTACCACCCTTCACTGCCTTTGATATAACTTCAAAGAGACTTGTTCTAGGTCTTTCATAGTCTCAACTTTCAGAACTGAAGCATTTTCAATATTATATACAACAAAGCCACATTTGTTGCTTATTTATCTTGTGCAACTACCAACCATTGACAAGGCCAATAGTACTGGCTTGTTGTAGGTATAAAGTTACTTGCTGTATTATATGTCTGGATGCACTGACAGAAACAGCAAAATACCAGGCGGGCGACACACTATGCTAAGCGCAGGCTTTTAGCTTAGGTGTTTTTAAGCCGTGCCCTTAATTACATAGGCCACGTCCCTTTGAGAGACCCCCTAGTTTTTTCATCCCACTTAAAGCCCTGCTTTAGAGTATAATGTAGGTTTCCAGGCAATGCTAATGGGTAGCTTGCTTTCTACTCGTTTCATCTGTAGTACACTGCATCCCATCTGGCCACTACCTCTAAGCCAAGAGACCATTCTGAAATGCTGCTTTACATAATGCATCATTGTTTTACCATTCCAAGATGGGCAACACGCTGATTCTAAATGTGGCGACCATGCTGGAACGTTAAGATAGATTGACGGATAGACTATTTACAATACCTCTGCAAGACGAACACCTGCTGCTATGTTTCGTTTCGTTATTGCAAGCATATTTCTGCCGTGTTTACACATGAGCATGTTTTCTGTTTTCTATATGTATTCTTTTTAATTTACCTTGCATATGGCTGTTGTGTGTGTGTGTGTGTGTTTTATTGCAGTTGTGTCAGATGGTGGGAGGGAACAAGTATGAGCCAGTAGATAGATAAATAAGAAAGAATGAGTGCAAAGATGAGTGACCAAGTGCATGTTTGATGACTTAGGGTGCCGAAACCAATCAATGACATAAAACAAAATTTCATTCATAAGCCAGACCTATTAGCATTGCCAGTGTTTATTGCTTTTAGCATGGTTAGGGCAGATTCAAGCATCAGAGCCTGTGAACCACCGTTGGCTCGGCAGGCAAGGCTTCTGGTATCAGTCATGACGCATTCAACGTGACATCTGTGGACGTGTCAGGGGTGCAGCTTCCATTGGTGCATCAGGTGCAGTGGGACCAGGGCCCGAGGCCTGAGGGGCCCACTGAACCCTGATTATTAATGTATTTTACAATTCCCACATCAGGGGGGGCGTGGCGGCAATTTCCTTCCTAGCACTAGGGTCCATGACACACTGGCTATGCTACCAGAACATGTGCGTGATTAACCCCCACCCCCCAGATGGAATTGTGTGTCCTGAAACCTCCCGTTTTCCCCCTGGGTCGGCTCAGTCCACCTCTGTAAAAAGAGACTGAGACTGCTGCCGTCTGGAAAGAGCACCTAAAATACCCCCGGCTCGTTGTGCTCAGGACGCAGAGGGAGAGCGACGCCGGGATAGTCGTGTTTTGTGCGCACGGCGACAAGTGGTCCCTTGTGAGAAGAGCAGCGCGAGCGCTCCCTCGCGGGGATAGAGCACGTTCAGCAGAGCCGCGAGGCCTGCTGGGGACCTGCTCGGCAAGCAGCCACTGCTGACGGGAAGCTGGCAGCCGATGGGAGCGGGAGCGAAAATGAACAGGTCACAGCAGGTGGACTCGAACAGAAATTATCGACTAATTCTGTTCATGGATATTCGCTCTCTATGGCCTTTGGTCTAATGGTGTCTTTCCTCCTACAATAAGAGTCTGCTTTCGGAGTAGGGTTGCTACTACCTGGCCAGCATTTTATCGCCCTAGTTGGTATGTTTATGTCAAGGCCAGTGAACAAAAATAACAAGATAAAGCCAGTGTTTTTTGCCCCTTGTCTGTGGAAACATGATTGGTACGTGCTTCAAAAAGCTGCTTTACAAATGCAGCTCGTATTGCTGAAGCAATGTTCACCGAACTTCCCTAGCACACACTTATCTTACATTAACATGCAGTGCGTTTTGGTTATTTGGTTTTTAAGAAACCGGGGTGTGATCTGCTGAACGCTGTGTGTATTTTTACATTATGGTCTTTCTGTGGCAGTTGAGAATGGAGTAGATGGTGGAGTAGTAGCTTTGTGCCCTTCCTGTTAGTTTTCCTGTTCTCTTGAGAGATGCTCTACGTTTTTCTAGATCTGAGAGCTAAACTTGGGAGGGTGCAGGCGTACTACCAAACTGCACATCTTCTATGATGGGTGTCTACTATCGCCCAGTGTTTTAAGTGGCAATATAGAAGTGCAGGTACTCACTCTTTAGAGTACTTGCTTGCTCCTGAGAAGTGCCGGTACTCTCCCATGAAATGTATTGCAGCAGTCCTGAGAAGTGCAGATACTCTCCCGTTCAAATGAAAGAAGTGCAGGTGCTCAGTACCAGACAGTACCTACCCATTTAAAGCACTGCTGTCGCCAGCACCATAGATAACTGATAGTTGGTGGCAGCTTGTTTACGGCGGGGGAGTAGAAGGGCAGTATCTTGATCCTGTTTTCTGCACTGCCGGGCAGAAGGGAGCTGTGTATTTCTTTTTATGCGTCTTCAGGACATCTTCATTTTCTTTCCTTCCAGTCATTCTCCTTCCATGAGGTCATCTCTACACTTGGTCACTATTCTATTTTTGTTGGGCCAATGACAGTTTACTTTTGTGCTAAAGTCGTCAGCCACAACACTAGTATCTGGGTCCTTTCCATTGATCGACCTCCTGCTTTATAAATCTACCTTTCTACCTACATTGTCGGAGCTAAGGGCAGTTTGATTTTGCAAACACCTCTGCAAGAAGAGGTGTTTTCCTATGGGCACCTTTACAACATTGATTCCTACATTTTCGAACCACTTCCTGTGGTCCCACATGATTTTACAGTGCTCCGTGGCCTCCCAGCAAAGCCTAGTTATCTTATTACTTGGACGAAATTGTACAAAAATATATCTCTTGAAACAACGATGTTGAGGCCCTCACTATATTTGTCTAGTTGAAGGAAATTTCCCCTATTTAGGAGGTTATGTGAACCTTGTGAAACCTAAATGGGGGTCAGATCCTGTTTTAAATGGTCATAAGCCCCCATAATATATCCATCATTCAAAGCAAATCCCCCCCCTTGCCTCTCATCCCACGGGGCAGGAGAAAAAATTTGTACCTGAACACTTAGATTTGATGCTCTTCTCAAGTAGTCTGTATTGAGACTCTCGGACTGTCACCCAACACTTTGGAGGTGTTCACATGGGGCCTTCTCAGGGATGGGGAGAGTTTGTAATTGCCTTTATTTGTCCTTGTTGCCTAGCTACCATGCTCCCGAAGTGCATCTGTAGTATTTCGTTACTGTTTATGCCCGACTATAGAGCAGGTACCTGCTGAGGTTCCAGGAAGTAGTTGGTCAGGGGCTACAAATCAGGCCGTACACTGACTCTTATTGTTGTCATTTTGGATGCACACCATGGCACTCTAGCTTAGCTTCCAATTTACAGGCCGTAGTATGGGAAAGACTTGTTTGGCTGTTGCGGGGCTATTTGCCTGCAATGTGATACTTGGTTTCGGCTTGTGATGTGCTTTGCCTAGTTTTTTAGCTTGAGCAATTTCCTCATCTTTTTTTGTTACAATTTGTTATACATTCTTCTTCAGTAGCCTAGGCAATCGGTCTATAGCAGCCTCCTCTGCCTCCTCAAGCGCTATCTCTTCCCGTGCCTCATAGCCCTTTAGACTGCCCAAGATAACAAAAATTTTGAGTGTCAATGGATGTTTGTTCACGATCTTGTCTTGTCTGGCTTCCCCGTCACAGACTGTGGCCCCTATCTGTCCCTTTTCAACTGTATTTTATCTTTGAACTGGTGCACTCTCTCCGTGATCATTATTTGACTGTGGATTTAGCAAGGGAACTCTGTCACAATAGTAGGTATGTCCTGTACCCAAGTGTCTGGAACAGGCTCTTTAGTGTCTTGGTTACCGTTAGTGAGCCAGTTTGCCAACTGAATTGGTAAAAGTCTGATCTCTTTGGTAATGTCCTTGTTTCTTGAATAAGATGAGTAGGTTTAAACGGATCAGGGAAAAAGACACTGTTTTGGGTCAAACTCCATGACATAAGGCACTTGTCATGTAATTCCACTCTCCTCCACAGCTCTACGAACTGCAGTTGGCTTTCTGAGGCTGGGCAAGTGTAGATATAGAGATGGTATCCAGAGTTTTAGAGACAGCCTTCATTGCTTCCAGGACCTGGAAGCCAGATGATGAGTTGTCATTAATTTGTGTCTGTTTGTTGAATCTTCATTGGGCATGCATTTCTCTACCACCAGTTTGAGAAAATTAACTGAGAAATTGACCAGAGGCTTTTTGTCCACCAGGTCATCCTTTTGTCCTACTATGCCTTCAAACCCTGAAGAGTCTCCTGGGTCCCACTAGTGATAGAACTCTCGATTGAGACGTAAATAAGGCTGGCCTTATTGGTACCACAGCTTTCCTCGGAACCACTGACAGAGTCTGAGCTATCATCATGTATGGAAACCAACAGATTTCCCAAGTAAAACATCCCTATTCAGAAGTGTACATTCCGCACCAGGAGAACCAGGCATGGAGTCGAGTATTCAGGTGGCTGCCTTAGAGCCTCTTTGAAGAATGGCTCCATAGTTCTCTGGAATAATCTTCCTGGGAAAACCCAGTTGCTGTCAGTTGATGTCTTGTGTTTGTATTAGGCACCTGGGTAGGGTCAGGTGTGAAGGTGATTGCTGTGGGGGTTTCAGAGGCAGGTGCAGTAGCACGAGTAGTGGTAGGACTGGCGATCATAGGAGCTCTAATAGAGCCTAAGTGCTCTGCTGATCTGAGAGTGGCCATGTATCCATCATACCCCTGCTATTCAGGGTAGCGCTAGTTTTTGAGCGCCTGAGCATGGTGAAAGCATGCCAAGAGAAACTGGGTTTCTCCTTTCCCGCATTTTCACCCCTGTTTGTTTTGAGTTTTGTCGATCTAGTCTGTTTTTAGTTTTTTTAAATTGATTAAGTGCTACTTAGGGGTGCTTTTGGGGTTGCTATGCTCTTCCCTGCGCTTCTCTGCACACTGTACTACAGTGCAATCAATGCACTCCAATGATATGAAATAGTTTAAGAATATATTAATATTAATAATAGGTAAAGCGAATAGATATGGCGGTCCAGACAGTTAAGGCAGTCAAGATATTATCATTAGGAACTAGTGCTCAATTTATATGGCTCACATAGTTTGCATACGTTTCACATATAGTCGGCACAACCCCCCTAGTTATGGTCGGTAGTGTAGGTACTCATTGCATATTATTCGTGCACCCGTCATGCTCACAAGTACGATTCTGTATCCATCAGTAAGAGAAGAAAGTCATCAGGATAAGGCCGCCTCAGCAAGCCAAGCAGGAGACTGCAAGCTACGTTGGGTGCCTCTTTCCTGCCTGTAGTGTCTTGAGATTATGCTCGCTAGGACCCTTGCAGTTCTGGGTGGACTCTAAACAGGAATTACGTAGTCTGTTCACATGTCGCCACCCGACCACCATAGCCCAGCCACTATGGTCCAGCAGTCAACCACAATGATCCACCCCAGGAAAAACCTAGAGCTCCTTGTGACGTAACCAATGGATCACTTCATGAGGCTTTGAAAAAAATCTCTTAAAATCACAAAAAATCACATGCATCTCATATTGCAGCAGGTTATCTCTGCTTCAGTGTGCTCTTATGATCAATGAGGGGACCTTGCAGTCAGCTGATCCAGTGTGACATTGTAGAGGCAGGCTTTCCCTTAGTCCCGACCCCTACCCAAGCATTGTTTAAGGAAGACGTAATCCAGTTTATATCTGTTACATCCTAAAAAGTAGAGCCATCAATGCCTGCAACATTATCTTCATTTCCATATACAGCATCATGATATCTGGGTGTCCCATACGACACACAAAAACAGCATGCTTTAGTACATGTAAGAAAATGCCCGGATTGGTTTTCTTTTCCATTGTAATCAACTAGCAGTATGTTATGTCATTCACCTTTGCATTCATTGTAGTATATTCACGCTGGTGCATCTATGGACTGAAGAGGACTGATGCTGCCCATTGCCTGACCTTTCTCTTTCATGTTCCTTTTTACAGACACAGCAGCAGAAGATGCAGCAGGATGCGGAAACAGTACAACAAGCAATAGTATGTTCAAAAGAGTTGTAAAGTCCCTTTGTTGTCTGAGGGAATGCTGTAGCCTCGTGTACATGAACTGTGCCTGTCCTGAGAGTGCATGTTGTATGTTTCTCTAGCTGCTTATTGTGTATCTTGTACTCCTTCTAGTTGATGTACAGTTCTTTTACTGTTATTGCATGTTGTACTTCCTATAGATGCGAAGTAGGTGTCCTTTCAAAGCAAACAAAGTTGCCTACATATGTGCATCATACATGTTGTGATGCCAAGTTGTGGTTTCCTCTCAACGTGCTTTGTTTGTCCTTCTGATAGCATGTTTTTGTTCCTTCTGGATATGCAGTGTGTGTTTTGTGCTGGCATGTTGTTGCTCCCTTTGGATGTGAAGTGTGTGTCCATGTGTTGGCATGCTGTCACTCTAGGTATGCAGTGAGATTACTGGGATGCAGGGTTGCAGCACATATTGATTTACTAGTTGTGTGTTGTCTTGTTGTCATCCCCTCTAGGCGTGCAGTGTCTATCATGTGGTAGCATGCTTTTTCTCCACGTAGATGTACAGTGTTTGTGATGGTTTATTGTTTTTTGTTGTTTGTGTGCAGTGTGTATTCTTGTGAGGACATCTTCTTGCCCTCTAAATGTACTCTGTAGGACTCATAATAGCATGTTACTGCTTTCTCTGGCTGTACAATGTGTGACCTGTAATCCTGATTCTTTGTTACTTTATTCTTTCCTCTTGCCATCTGTTTGCATAGAGAGACATGGAAGAGAAGCTCAAGCAATTCCCTGGCCCGGAGGAGATGAAGAAAATGTTGGAGTGGGAGGTCCTGCATGACACTTTGGTGAAGAGTCGCACGGTAGGTAAAATATTGGTTTAAACTGAAGGTCAAATGAATTGGTCATGTATAGGAGACAGCAGGCAGAACAGCCGTATTCCAGCGACCGCCATTGGTCAAGAGGTCGATGAGCTTTAACTTACCATCAGTCCCTTGTCAACTGTGTTTCCTCCAGATTCTAAGCAGGCAGCACAGCCGACAGGACAATCGTCTTTTCGCGACCTCCATTGGTCAAAATTTGATGAGCTTTAACCTCTCTTCAGTACCTTGTCAAATGTGTTTCCCCCAGATTCTAAACGCACACAGTAGCTACTTGAGCTTTTATTTTTGAGGGGTTGTTAATGCTGGTTTTTAACATTATTTTGCATTTTTTTCTCAATATAAGTTATTAATTTTTAGGTCGACCTTCGCTCTGTGAGGCATGCTGTAGTAGAGTATTTACTGGAAGCCCCGCCCACTCTCCGCCCATATTTTTAATTGGCTTGTGTTATTGTCCTTCGTAAACGCTGACTTCTGATTCATTATTAGTCTTGTTAGTCCCTCCTTGGTACCGCCTTGTCTGCATATGTTACTGCCCATAACGACTGGACCTTTTACTTGGCTCGTTACACAGTCTGCTTTATCTAGTGGTTGTGCACTATTTTGTTTATTGACACTGATGGGGACAATCGCAGCTGCTTTTTTGTATTTGCAGCGCTGCTGAGCGTGTCACCCGCTATAGGGACACCGTGCTCAGTTTCACATTTTATTTTTAATTAAACTTTCATGTTGTGCGCGGCGTCCACTTCAGGGACACCGCGCTCTGTTTCATTTAAAAATAAATGTAAAAAACTTTCATACTGAGCACGTTGCTCGCTTCAGGGATACCGCGCTCTGTTTGTTTTGTTTTGTTCTAACTTTAAAACTGAGCATGCCGCCTGTTTCAGGGGCACCGCGCTCTGTTTCTTTTTTTTTTTTTTTTTTTACTTTAACACTGAGCGCAGCGCCCGCTTCAGGGACACCGCGCTCTGTTTCTTTTTTTTTTTTAAAAACTTTAGCACTGAGCGCGGCGCCCGCTTCACGGACACCGTGCTCTGTCTCTTTTTTTTTTTTACTTTAATAGTAAGCGTGGCGCCCTCTCAACGGACACCGCGCTCTGCAATAGGTATCACTTTTGCAAAAGTTTAAACTATTGGTATTGTAAATGAGAATGCCTTTTAATATTATAAAAGGCATTGCCATTTACAATGCCAATAGCTCAAAATCAAGCATTTGCGAGACCTATTGCATTGTAAATGCTTGTTAATACTTATTGAATAGATTGAGTTTTCTAACTGTAAGATGTCATGTGTTGCAGTAGTCACTGATCAATACAATAAACTTGGTACAAGAATCCGAACTTCACACCCTCTCCCCTCTGACAAAGTCCAACGGTATTCTGTACTGATGTCTCACTTCGGTCACAATTTTGTCAACTCATGAGCATGTTCTGATACTTTTAATATCAGATCCCCTAGGAGCTGATAGTTCTTTGCACTGTTCCTTTACCGCTTTCTTTGTATTTTGTGGTTTGGTCAGGGATCCCAATTAAGTTTGAGCCTATACAGGTGCAAGGATAAGAGGCAAGTGGTGGTTGAGCCTGCAAATAGTCTATCAACTGCTTCCATATGCGTGCATGGTTAGCATTTCTGTTGCCTAAATTGTCCACAGCCTTCTGGACTAGTCTGCTATGCTGGCAATGAAGTAGATTTCAATTTCGTTCCTATTTCCAAATTAGATGCTAACAACACATTGGATATCAAAGTCCAATCCTCATTTGAGATGTCTTCCAACCCCTTCAGTTTCAGTCCAAATACAATAATTGCTGGATCTCCTGGCATATGAAATTCAATTACTTTCATTCTGTGGCTTACAATTTCTTTCCAATATGTAGTTAGGATGGAAGAGCTCCACCAATATATGAATGTCCTACGTGACATTTCAATGTCCTTTATGAATGTCTCCTATGTTTCCACTTTGGCGCCAGCAATGATCATCTACTCCCGGAAACATTTTGTGTAAACTACTAGGCCTCCCTTACCAATTAAAAATGATTTTGTAAAGAAGTTTTTTCAGTTTTCCGCAGCAAGTGACTTTTGCTATGTTCTGACATACATAATGTTTGCCAGTGCTCCACGGGGATCTCCTTGCCTAATGCTCTGTTCCTGGTTTTCATGTATGTCCATAGTGGGGGGTTGCCAGTACTGGATAGGGGTTTTGTAGTTGTTAGATATCAACATTTTGTGGTGTCTTATGTGGGGAATAATCTTTCAAAGTTTAATTCCCTTATGCCTGCTTCCGCTAGTTTTGAGAAGGACACCTAAGGTTTTAATGTATTGTATGTATTATAATGTTTTGTTACCCTTTATGGTAAAGTCTGCTTTGCATTCCTCTAGTGTTTTGACATTTACCTTTGTGGAATAGGTCTCTGATCATCCTAAAATTCCCATCTTTCCATTGTTTAAAGTTACTTCCTTCTTTAGCTGGCGGAAACTCAGGATTGTCATGTATTGGGGTGAATTGAGTGTGAATGTTGTAATTTCTGGGTTCCTTGAGCTTTCTTCCCAAACCCTAAATAACGTTTTGGTTATCCCTGACACATATTTATTTGCCAGTCTGTAATTTCTAGGGATCTACAAAAGGTAGAATAGGGGGCATTCCACAAAAGCTTTGTCAATGTGTACCCAGTATATTTTACATTCAAAAGCTATTGTTAACTGAGCAGCTGTATACTCGGTGTCCAGAATGTAAAGGTCTAGTCCCTGCTCCATTTTAGTGCAGTGTATTTTCTGAGCTGTTCTGTTTTTTTTTACCTCCCAAGATCAAGGAGCGCCCCAGCTCTATTTATATCACACAGATCCTGCTTTGAAATGTGTATCAGCAGTGCTTAAAAAGCATATCGCAATCTATGGATATATTTATTTTCAGTTGGTACATGGAGGAACTCAGACTGATGAAACACCACTGCAAACAACTGGAGTGCAAATGGAGAATGAGCCAGGGTAATGCAGACAGGAGCACATTCAAATTCACCTTAAGACGCTACCACCAAATGATCTAGCCCACCATATTCACCACTTTGGTGTACCTCGTCAATGCCAGCACCAACTGAAGCAAAGAAATCTTCACCATTGTGAAAGATTTCAGCTCACCATTGGCCACCTCCAATTCGATCACCCCCTCGCAGTACCTCTGCAACAATCTCTCTCAATTCTTCAGCAACAAAATCACCACCATTTACAGCAGCTTCAGCCTGCAATAGGACCCGACAACCTCACCAAATATCTCCTGATCTTATCCAAAAACCAATGAAAACCACAGGGCCCGTCATCACCCCAGAAGAAAACTGCCACTACTATAAAGTACATCCACTCAGGGGCGCTCCATCTTACCCCTGCCCCCACCGTACCTACTTTAAAGGGCTGCAACCTTTCAGTCCCATACTCACACCAATTCTGAATGCCTTCACCTCTTCTGTGACCTTCCTAGATACTTGGAAACATGCAACCGTCCCCCCCTATTGCTGAAGAAACCCTCTGCAGACACTTCAACACTCACCAACTACCGACCGATCTCCCTGCTACAATTACAGGCCAAGGTCGTAGAGAAAATCATTAACAAACACCTCACTGAATACCTCAACGACCTCCAACTCAGTGACACCACTCAGTCTGGGTTCAGCCCCAACCACAGCACCAAAACTGCCCTAGTCACCACCGCATGACTCTGGACAGAGGAGACATGGCGGCCGTCATCTTCCTGGACCTCTCTGCAGCATTCAATACAGTTTCCCACCCCATCCTCATCCAATGCCTACAAGACATCTGAATCCAAGGACATGCACTCCACTGGATCTGCTTCTTCCTGACTGGAAGTAGCCAGTCAGTCAGCCTGGCATCATACTCCTCGGATGCCCGCGACCTCATCTGCAGAGTTCCGCAAGAATCCTCCTTGACCCCTACCCTCTTTAACGCATACATGATTCCTCTAGCCAGCATCATCTGCTCTTATAGCATCAACATCCTCTCCTACGCCGAAGACAGACAACTCATTCTTTGCCTCATGGGCAAGACACCCAGTACCCGGATCAGTTCAATGCCTGTTTGACTGAAATCTCCCACTGGATAAAGACCCACTGACTAAAGCTGAACACCGACAAGACCAGAATTGTGATCTTTGGGAAGAGCACATCACTGTGGGACTCCACTTGGTGGCCAAATAGAGCTAAGACGGACACCCATCCCCCCACCCATGCCAAGAGCCTCTGGATCACCACTGACAACAAACTCAACATGACCGCCCAAGACAATGCTGTCACCGCCTCAATCATCCATACCCTGAAGATGCTGAGGAAGATTTTCAAATGGCTTCCAATCAGCACCCCGAAAACCGCCATGTACACCCTGGTCACAAGCAAGCTGGACTACAGGAGCACCCTCTAGGCCAGGATCAACAAAATATTCACCAGAAGGCTGCAGACCATTCAGAACTTGTCGACCAGAACAACTCAATCTCTCACTCCACACTCAGGTCACATCAAACCTAAAGGAGTTCCACCGGCTCCCCATTCACAAACGAGCACAATTCATATTCCTCACGCACACTTTCAAGGCACTGCACAACACTGGCCGAGCATACCTCAACAATCGCTCTGCTTTAATAAATCTTCCAGACACAGCCGTTCATCCAGGCTCCTACTTGCACAAATCCACACATACGGAAAACCAGATCTGGCGTTCGAGCCTTCTCCTACAGTGCTCCTAAAGTGTGGAACGACCTGCCGCTACACATTAGAGACTCCTCCTCACTTCTTGAATCCCGCAAGAGGCTGAAGACCTGGCTTTTTGAGTAGTCTCCCTAGGCTCAGCGACAGGATACCTTTCTGGGTTATAATGTGCTCTACAAATCTGCATAACAACATGACAATGCTACTGCTCACCTCAGCCAGGATATAAAGAGGAGCTGCCTCCTGATGAGGTCCAATTTGATGTTCGCCAACAGCGATGAGTAATTTGCCTTATATAGTCCCTGAATTAGTCAACGTTATATTAATACCAAGATATTTACCCAGCGAAATGTGGCAATGTCTGCGAGCTTTCCTCAGATATGCCAATGTCCAACATTTTAGATTTATCTAGGTTTACCTTGAACCAGGAACTCTATCCATAATTTCCCAGAAATTCTAGTATCACTGGTATTGATGTTTCTGAGTCAGTAATTGTTAACAGGTTATCATCTGCAAAGAGGTATATTTTATGTGTCATACCCCCAAAGGGCATTTTCATCGCCTCCACTTTCTTATCTAATTTTTTGTCCTATGGTTTTATGGACAGGGTAGATAAAAGGGGAAAGAGAGCATCCTGCTTATGTCCTTCTCTATAATTCGAAGGATTCTGTCCTGTCACCATTTATAAGTATTGATGATGTAGAATTGAGCCCGCGTCCATTGTGGCCACGTGGCACACATCTGAGGTATGACAAATCCACTCGATCAACCTTTTTAGTTTCCAAGGCAAGTATAAGTACAGGAATGTTTAGTTTGTTGGCTTTCTCTACCTGGTGTATTTGGTTTATATTATTGTTTGTCTAACTATTATAACCCCCCCACCCCTGGTCTGGGTCGCTCCTTTTGGGCATTACGTTTTCTATTCCTTTGACTGGTATCTTGATGAAGATTTTTAGATCACGACTGAGTAAAACAATGGGTTTATATGAGCACAAGATTCTCTGGGTTTATTTTCTTTGTGGAAGGGGTTACTCCTCCTATTTCTCTGAAGGGGTTATAGAGGCTAGCCAAATGAGGTATTATGATTGAAGAGCATCTCTTACAGAAATGTGCAGCTATGCCATCTGGGCCTGGTGCCTTATCAAGTGCTAAGTAGTTAATGACCTCATGTGATCTCACCTGTTGTTATGGGGTTTTGTAACTGCTCTATTTCTTGTGGGGTTAGAACTGGTAGATTAAGGTCCTTCAGAAAGCCATCAATGATGTAATGATTTCTTGGTTCTACCCCATCTAGCTTCTCAAAGAATGTAACAAATTCTCTTTTCTTTTCTCCTCTTCTTTTAATACCCGTATCTTTTAATATGGTGAGGATTAAAGTTCTCGCTGTTTTCATAACCTAGGAGGTAAATTATTATTTTACAATTTTTAAAGCATTTATGCCATATGTAGATAATAGAAATTAAGAACATAAATGGGGTGTTGAGATTTACTCATCTATTCAGAATACTTACAATACAGTTAGATAACTAGTTAAAAATGCCAGCATTCTGGGTTCAGTGAGAGTGAAGAAGCAACATAGAGCATAATGGGGCAGTTAGCCTGTCTGTGTGCCAGCCTTGGGTGAGATTAAATGGGAAGCTGCTAGTATACCTAATACCTACTTACTGTCAGGCATTGACATCTACTTATTGCACTTCAGCTCATTATACACCTTTGATTTCAATCCCTTGTAACGGGGTGACCAATTTACAGCAGTTAATATTCTGTCGAGAAGGTGTGAACCAATGTTAGCGCCCTAAGAAGTGGGTAAAAAGTCTGGTATTGTAAAACATGTGCCAGTAATACTGCTCTGTTAGTATCAGTAGAATTTTACATTCTTTTTCACCTATTTTGACGCCATGACTCTTTTCACCAACTTTTATTGCAAAGGCCAAGGGTTCAAGAGATATGTGCAACAAAATTAGAGAAATGGGATAGCCTTGTTTTATAACCCCGATAAATGATAGAAATGTTTTTCATCAGATTACCTCGCTATTTTTCATTTTTATATTCGATACTGTACTTTAATTGTGTTAATTCTTTATGAGAACCTTTGTCTGTGTTTCATGGAGGATGGTGTTTCTTATGAATACTTTAAATGTACATCTTCTTTGCGTTAAGAGAAATAAATGTTTTTTAATTAAAGGTACCTCTCTTTAGATAGTATATATGTATGAGCTGTATTGTAATTGACTCACTCTCTTTCCCAGGCCCATGTTTTATTAAGAACTTGATGTCATTGTGTAGCAGAGCTATTGGCCTGTGCAATCACCATGGCCTGCTTCGGTGTTTTAAGATGATAATAATTTCAGCTTCTTTATAGCAGAATAGGAATGCTCTTTTATGTATCGCCATTGTGACGAGGTGCCAAATGCCCTATGGAATAGCATACTGGATTCACTGGAAAATTCATCCGCATGTGTGGATTTTCCATCGTTTAAAGTGCCCTTTATTGTCTACTCTATCTGTAGCTGAGATTTTCTAATGCTTTATTTTTTTTTCAAAAACATCTGCATTTTTTTTAAAGAGGTGCTTCTGTGATGATGTACAAAATGTCAGAACATGATGTAAACTGATCAAGGATCAGTACTTTCCCGTCAGAATCATTGTTCCTTGGAGGCCATATACATCTGTGGGAGGCGCTAACAAAGTGATTCCTGCTCTTTTGCCCATTCTGAATTTTTTATGTTTTGTGTAATGTGTGTTCTGCCATTTTCAATGTTGCTGATCTACACAAAGTATTTTCTGTGTATGCCATTGCTATTTTCTTTATCACAGTTTCACCCTTCTTCCACTTCTTTTTATGATTTTAGTTCATAATCACTTACTTATTCTTCAAATTGATCAGCGTTTTAAACTTGGTGGTGGAGTGTTTTTATTTTCAAAGATTCTTTTTTCTGTAACACTAACCCTGCCAAACGGTGCTTCTTTTCTCTGCCCCTCAGCTTATACTTATTTTATCAGAGCTTCTATAATGAAATAACTACTTGTTCTTTTTTCTTTACACATTATTTCCATTGTCAAATTCTTCTTTATATCAGATCACATTTCCTTACAGTCATAAAGCTTTCCAAATATCACCTCTTTTGAAGAAATACTCTCTGGATAACTTTGAGCTTCAAATCTTGCACCTGCATACTGCCCTTCTTTACCTGGGCACAATTCTAGAACTATCATGTAAATATTAGGTGTTTGCTTCTTACGCTGTTCTTATTCTCACTCTCTGCAGTTCAAAGAAAGCCACTATCACATTGATGATAATGTCCCTTGTATTCTGGATGACCGAGATACTTGACTCATTGTCCAGCTTAATTTCTCAGCAGCATTTGCCAGAGTCCTCCCCTGTGCGCTGTTCTATATCTTACCCATCACGCTTAGCAGTTTCGATCCTTCTTCACTCGGTAAAATTAGTTAATGTAATATTGAATCCAACCATTCCTCGCTATTTCTCAGCCTAGTGATGTGCCCCAGGTTTAAAGTCTAGCTTCAACCTTGTTTAATGTCTTTATGGAGCCTCTGCTAGATCTGCTGGATTGAAGTGGTATCTCCATGTACATTTATGCGGATGATACCTGTGTATCTTCTAGAGACAAAGTGCACTGTGGTGACTTTCTAGGTAGAGTTGAGAGTTGGATAGCTTCTTTCTCTCTGAACCTGAAACCATTCACAATTGATTTTGTATTGTTTTCTGAAACCAACAAATTTTCATCAACACACCCTAGAGGCATTCATGAAGAGGTATCAAAAATACAGATGTAGGTCTCTGCCTTCACCTGAATGTAGTTTTCCAACTTTTTCAATTCACAAACATTCCAGAGAGTGTGCCCAGAAAGCTACACCAGGCTCTTGGAAAAGTCATGTGATTTCCCCTGCAGGTTCCTATTCCTGCTGGGTGGAGTTCTCCATATCAGACAAGTCCGCATAGGAGAAATAGGATCCCCTGTGCAAATGCACTGTTGATTTGAAATGTTTTCTATGTGTGTGCAGAAAATACTTTTCCTCGTGGAGAAAGCCATTCACCTACCACTCAGCAAATCTGGGTGTGATCCATTCCCTTTCACATAGAAAGTAATTTATGCCAGCCCTATGCTGGAATAAGTTTCAAACACTTTCCAGGAATAAAAGGAAATAGACCGGAATATGTGTATGCCTAATCCAAACCACGCCTAGAGCGCCTTATTGCCCACCCTTGATTCGAATTTATTGATGCAGAGATCTCCACATTTGTGGCAGAGAGCTTCGCACACATAGCTGGGTTTATGCCTGCCAGGAATCCTTTGTTAATTCCTGGCAGGCATAAAAAAGATACATTTGGATGCAAACGTATGTTTACTACGGACTTCACCTTTGTGAATGTGGTTTCTGCGCTGGCTGTGAGCGTTATTTTACCACTACCCTCTCAGTATCTGTAATTAAAAATGCAGTGTATTTCATTTTACTTGCCTCAGAGGTTTTCTTTTCCACAGCATACTTACAAAACTGACACCCTGAACTACATTTGTTGAAAGAGGCTGGAAAATATAATTCCCACACTGGCATGCGCGTGCTCAGTGTGCTGTTCTTGCTTATGTGCATGGTGGCAACGCGCTACTGCTGCTGGTGCTTCTGAGAGCCACATTCAACTCCACCGCAATTGATCATAGGCACTAGGAAGATTGATCGGAGAGCTCTTTTTTCATAGAAATGTAGTGAACTTGACAATGCTTTATTTACAAAACAACGGCTGATGCTTCATTAAAGAAGCCATAGAAAAGCTGTGTTTGCTTCCTGTTCCATATTGGCTATGTAACTCTGATTTGCTGCTCCTTGAAATCTCTTTGGTCTAATGGTCAAAAACACACAAAAAGGCCAACTCTTTTTTTATTATTATTTTTTGCTTTTGTTTATGGAACTGCCTTTTGCTCACCTGCAGTTAGCTATTTCGATTTAATTTCAAGCAGTTATTTATTTTTTTGTTCGATCCTTTGAGCATTTCCCATATTATGGTGTGAAGGAGGATTTGGCTCATTTCATGTATTCTGCATGGGAATAACACTTAGAGATAGAGACATCTAGCCGCAGATTCCTTACCTTTGAATTTTCCAGGCGTCAGACTGGATCTGGAAGATTTTTCTTCGAGCAATACCCTGGTGCGTCAGTAGGTGGCGTTGGTCGGCCCCGCGTGACGTCAGCAGCATCGTTCGCGCCAGAAGTGACGTCCGCGTCACCTATATAGGCGCCAGATCCACACGCTGACGTAAGTTCATTTCTTTCCCCGCCAGTCAAGCGCTTATCCGTGAAGAGAGCTGCCCTGTGTCACTTTTTGACAAGATTTTTTTTACTTTTTGTTGACCCTTTTTTGGTGTGTAGGAATTAATGTCTAGGAAGACTTCAGGGTTCAACCCATGCGGTGCCTGTCACAGTGCCATGTCTGTGACGGACCTGCATTTGCTTTGGCTGTGGTGTCTGGAGTACAACCACGACTGAAAGTCGTGCTCCGACTGCCGGGCCATGTCTCTGAAGGCTTTGAGGGAGTTGGCCCTAAAGCTGCTTGCATTCCAGCAGGCAACACTGCGTCATTTGACTCCTCGGAGGTCACAGTCCCCGTCAAGAGGAAGGTCCCGCACCACTCCAGGAGTCCCAAGTCTTCTTCATCCCACTCGAAATCGTTGGGACATTCAGGTAAGAGGCACAAAAAACTCAAGAAGTCGAAGCGAGCTTCAACTTCTCCCCGTCCGTTGGCCGAAACGATGTAGGAGCTTAGGCGTTCAAGGCCTCATTCTTTGGAACCTGCGCCTGGGTCGGCTCCATGCCTCCCCACTTTTCCGGGAGACGGAGCAACCACCACTCAAATTAAAGAATTTTATGAGGCCATGCGTCTAATTTTTGAGTGGCCTGATCCCGCCAGCGCGCCTTCTGGCCTCGCGGGGATGGAGGGAGGTCCCTCGGGTTCCGTGCCTGCGGCTCCGGCACTGGCGCCAAGGGCATCCCATGGATCCAGACCGGGGCCTGTCGTGTCATTGCGACCTTCCCCGGCGTCAGCCCTGACCTGACGCTGATACTCCAGACGCCGCTGATGCCCCCTGGCGATGGCAGCCCCATTCTGATTCCTGATGACCCGGAGCTGGTACCTCGTGGACCGATGCCAATTCCGGTGCCGACAAGACCTCCAGGTCCTAGGTCGTTTCCTGAGCCTTATTCAGAAGGGCTAGGAGTGGGAGAAGATTGGGAGGGGTCACTGGACCCTTTAGAAGACCAGCCTTACGAGGAAATGTACTGGTATGAGGAATTGGGTGAGGCCAGTGGACTGGATACTTCTCCAGATACTGGCATGCTTTCTCCCACTACCGTGGCTATGGAGGAGGGAGCGTCTTATGCTATGGTGGTGCGAAGGGTGGCTGAGGTCCTTGACCTTCAGCTTCCTTTAGTGGCAGTCAAGACTAACATCTTGACAGAGGTGCTTCAGCCAGGAGTGTCCTCCTCAGAACCCTTGCTCCCCTGTAATGAGGCCCTCACGGATGTCCTACCAGGCACCTGGTCCAAGCCCAGCACAGAGGCTCCTGTGAACAGGACAATCGCCTGCCGCCACCGCCCTGCCCCAGGTGACCCAAACTTCCTCACTACCTACCCCAGAGAGTTTGGTAGCCGACGCCTCTACCTCCCAAGGCGCGTTCCCTGCCGCTCCCCCAGACAGGGAATTCAAGAGGCTCGACATTTGGGACAAGAAATCTTTTTCTCCTTCCAGCCTTGCATTGCGGTCAGTGAACACCGCATGCTTATTGGGTTGTTATTCCCACACTCTGGGAAACGGTTGCGCAAGTGATGCCACAGGTTCCAGAGGAGGCCCGGGTAATCCTCTCCCAAGCCATAACAGATGGGAGAGATGCAGTAAAGTTCACCATACGATGTGGCTTAGACACGACCGACTCACTGGGCAGAGCGATTTCTACGACAGTGGCTGTTAGACGCCACGCCTGGCTGAGAACATCTGGCGTTGCTCATGGACATGCCCTTTGACGGCACCAGTCTCTTTGGACACAAGGCAGACACGGCGCTGGAGCGCTTTAAGAACTCACGGTCTACAGCCAAGTCCTTGGGCCTCTCAGCTACCTCCTGTCCCCAGTTTGCCTTTCACCCCTTTCGTGGCTGTGGAAGGGGCTTTTAACTGTGCCAGCCCTACCCCAGCCACCAAACCGCGCAAGTTCCACAACCCCTGCACGGACGAGGGCGCGGTTCGTTCTGACCCTATGGGTCAGAGTGCTAGAGATCTGGTCAAGCCACCACCCCCGCTGCATCAGCCTCCAAAACTTCCTAGTCTGGCCCTTCAAGAACATGGGTGTCCAGGTGGTGGCAGGGTCCGCCATCACCTTTACCACTGGCACAACATTACTTCGGACAGGTGGATTCACCAGAGTATCCGAAGGGGCTACTCCTTCATTTTTGAGACCATTCCTCTCTTCATGCCTCCATAATTCGAACGGCTAAAGGAGGGTCATATACTTTTGCTCCAGGAGGAATTCATGGCTTTCTTGGTCAAGGGAGCCATAGAGAGGGTTCCGACACCAGAAGTAGGCTGTGGTTGCTATTCCCGCTACTTTCTAGACCCTAAAAAGGACAAGAGCTATTGTCCTATCTTAGACCTACGGGCCCTCAACTACTTCCTAAAAAAGGAAAAGTTCAATAGGCTCACTTTGGCTCAGGTCTGGTCTGCCCTGGACCCAAGAGACTGGATGGTAGTGTTGGACTTGCAGGACTCATATTTTCACATCCCCATCCTGCCTGCTCACAGGCGTTACCTGCTATTCACGGTGGGCCACAAGCACTTTCAGTACATGGTGCTCCCCTTTGGCCTTTCCAGAGCCCCTCGAGTGTTCACCAAGGTGTTGGCAGTGGTCGCAGCTCATCTACGGAGATCAGGGGTGTCAGTCTTCCCCTATCTCGATGACTGGCTGTTGAAGGCGGGCTCCCCCCAGGCTGTCGACTCCCACCTCCAGACTACAGCGGACCTCCTGCATTTGCAGGGGTTCAGTATAAACGTGCCGAAGTCACACCTGACTCCCTCTCAGACGCTCCCTTTCATCAGAGCTGTTCTGGACACAGTGCAGTTTTGGGCCTATCTTCCCGAGCGGCGAGTCCAGGATATTCAGGCTATGATACCTATGTTTCAGCCTGTATCTTGGATTTCAGTGAGAATGACTCTGAGGCTGCTGGGCCTCATGGCCTCCTGAATCCTGCTAGTAACACATGCCAGATGGCATATGCGGGCTCTGCAGTGGGACCTGAAGATCCAGTGACCGCAGCTTCAGGGGAATCTCTTTGACATGGTCTAGATCTCAGAGGGAACTGCGAAGGATCTACAGTGGTGGCTCGCGACCCGTGATTGGGACAGAGGCAGACCCCTCTCCCTTCCCCAACCAGATGCATCACTCCTGGGATGGGGCAATCATCTGGGAGAGGTGGAGATCAGAGGACTTTGGTCTCCGGCGAAATCCATACTCCACATCAACCTGTTGGAGCTTCGAGCGATCCATGTGCCATTGAAAGCCATCAAGGGAAGGCTAGTGCTGGTGTTCACGGACAACACCACTGCCATGTGGTTCTGCACCAAGGAAGGCGGGGTGGGGTTGTGGACCCTTTGTCAAAAGGCCCTGCGTCTCTGGACATGGTTGGACAGAGGAGTATATCCCTGGTGGTTCAACACTTGGCAGGTTCTCTGAACGCTAGTTCGGACAAACTAAGCCGTCGATGCCTAGCGGATCATGAATTACGTCTCCATCTGGAGGTGGCGCAAGATCTCTTTCAGCAGTGGAGAGAGCCTTGGTTAGATCTGTCCACCTCCGCCAAGAACACGCAATGTCAGCCATTTTGCACGCAGGAGTTTCCAAAGCAGCTCTCGCTCGGGGTACGCTTTTCATCTTGAGTGGAGCTCAGGCCTCCTGTACGCCTTTCTGCCCATATCCCTCCTGCCCAGAGTTCTCAAGAAGATCAGGAAGGACTCGGCCCAAGTCATCCTTGTGGCTCTGGACTGGGCACGGAGAGTTTGGTATCCCGAGCTCCTGCAAATGAGCATTGATCATCTGATCAGGCTGCGCCTTTGTGAAGATCTTCTGTCGCAGCAGCAGGGAAGGAGTTCTCCAACCAAACCTTTCAACTCTTCGCCTTCTTGCGTGGAGCTTGAGTGGCAGCAGTTGACAGCTTTTAACTTTCCTCCCAAAGTTTGCAATATTATTCTGGCAGCCAGGCATCCCTCCACTAAGCCGGTATACGCCTGCTGGTTGAAGACATTTTTAATATATTGTACAGAGAAGTCTATCAACCCTCTTTCTGCTTCCCTTGCCAATGTTTTACTTTTTATGTTGACCCTTGCCCAGCAGGGCTCTGCTCTTGGCACCCTGAAAGGGTATTTGTCTGCTTTGTCTGTTCTTCTGAGGCTGCCAGACCAACCCTCCTTATTTAAGTCACCCATTGTACATAGATTCCTAAACATATGTTTCCACCTTCCCCCGTCATTATGCCTCAGTTGGATCTTAATTTGGTTCTCACCTTCCTCATATGTGCTGCTTTTAAACCCTTGCACAATATCCCCCTCCGGCTGCTCACAATTAAAACAGCCTTTTTAGTTGCAATCACATCTGCCAGGAGGGTGAGCGAGTTGCAGGCTCTATTGTCCAAGCCCCCCTTCTTGACTTCTTGACTCACACTAGAGCCTCTTTCCTCCCGAAAGTGGTAACACCTTTCCATGAGGGATGTCGGCCTCCTTGGCCACTTTCTATGCTCCACCACATCCCTCTAAGGAAGAAGAGCGTCTCCACCATCAGGACCCAAAAGAGCGTTGTCGTTCTACCTTGACCGCACTAAAGACTTCAAACCAACTCTTTGTGGGGTATGTTGGTGTGAAGAAAGATCGGGCGGTTAGAAACAGACCATCTCTCGATGGGGCATTCTCTGCATCAAAATCTGCTACACTTTGGCAAAGAAGCAGTCTCCTGAAGGCTTACGAGCTCATTCCACAAGAGCAAAATCTGTGACTACTGTGTTAGCACGTTGAGTCCCAGTCCTGGACATCTGCCAGGCAGGGACGTGGGCATCCCTGTACATGTTTACCAAACAGTACTGCCTGGACATTTAGGTCCGCAAGGACAGGCACTGCGCCCATTCGGTCCGGCAGGACTTTTTAGTTTAGAATTTATCCGCAGCCCACCACCGGGGATGGTATTGCTTGGGTATCTATTCAAAGGTAAGGAATCTGCGGCTAGATGTCTCAATCATATGGATAAGTAACTTACCTTGGGTAACGCCTTAACTGGTAGAGACAGTATCTAGCCACAGATTCCTTACCAACCCACCCATCCTCCCCACACTGCGGACAAGTTTCAAGGGTCAAGGTTGTTCCCTTTCAAGGCCCTAGTTTTTTCAAGCACACCAATATCAGTACTCTTCATGGCTCCGTGTTTCTGGCATGGAAAGTCGTGAAAAATAACTGATGTCAGCACGCCGAGGTTGTGCCTACATAGGTAACGCAGACTTCACTTCCGGCGTGGACGCAACAGTTGACGTCGCGCGGAGCCGACTAATGCCACCTACCGGTACGCAGGGGCATTGCTCAAAGGAAAATCTTCTAGATCCAATCTGACGTCTGGGAAGTTCAAAGGTAAAGAATTTGTGGCTAGATACTGTCTCTACCAGATAAGGCGTTAGCAAAGGTAAGTAACATGTCCTTTAGGTGGCTATGCAAGTCTGTTTTTTTGCACTTGCACAAATGGGCACTGTAGGTCTAGGTTGGGGTAAATGTACTGCGTTGTAAAGGTTGTAGCCTTGCTCTTGCTCATTATGAAACTTGCATACATCATTCTATTTTGTAAATATCCCTATTGTAATACAATGGAGTTATGTACATGCAATAATAGATTTTTGATATGAAAAATGAAATGACTACCCCTTAAAGCTTGCAGAATATTTTGAACTGAAAGGATGTGCAACTGTACCCATCGTCTAATCTCATGTCATCAACTTATTGCTCTCCTTTTGCTTGATCTGCAGGGTTCCCCAACATCACTAGCCTCTGGCCAAGGTATACAACCAGGCTCTGGAGCAGCTTCAGGAACCCAAGCTCATGCTCCAGGAACCCAAGCGCATGCTCCAGGAACCCAAGCACATGCTCCAGGATCCCAAGCACATGCTCCAGGATCCCAAGCACATGCTCCAGGAACCCAAGCTCATGCTCCAGGAACTGCAGGTGCTGCTCCGGGAACCGCAGGTACTGCTCCAGGAACCGCAGGTACTGCTCCAGGAACCACAGGTACTGCTCCTGGAACCCTTGCTCCAGGAACCGCAGGTACTGCTCCAGGAACCCTTGCTTCTGCTTCAGGAACCCTTGCTCCAGGAGCCCCTGGTTCTGCTCCAGGAGTCCCGGGGGCTGCTCCAGGAACTCAGCAGGCAGCAGGGGCAGATCCAGCTCATCACTCCGAACATACGTCTGCCCCAGATCATGCCAGCCCCACAGGGACAGAGCATGGCCACAGCCCTGCAGAAGGATCTCGATCTGACGCAAGCCTCTCCAGGGCCAGCAGTATCTCTGAGCGCTACAACGACACTGTCGAGGCTCTCCGTAACCTTGGTGGTCTGAGCGACCAGACGGCCTTACTGAAGCAGCTGATTGATGCTCTTGACCAAAAGAAGGCTGACCGCTCAGAGGTGAAGCACATGAAGCAAATCACTGACATGGGTAAGTGAATCCAGGCCTCTCCTTCAGACCCACTCCCGCCTTAGCTATTTTTATGAGACTGGTCTATCTGATGAGAGATGAGCAGTGTCATTGCGTTTCATATCTGTACTCAAAACACTAGTTAGATGATGATCACATCTTCTTTTCTATTGATGCAGCGAAAGAGAGACTGTCTAAGCTCCCCGATGACCTGGATAAACGACTTGCAACCTTCGAGAAAAACCTGGAAGAGACACAGGAAGACAGGCAAAAGGTAACAAGAGTCTCTCTATGTGTGCAGCTCTCGAGAATACAAAACCTCCTTCACTGAAATGTCTATGCGACCCACCTTGTTTACATGGTGTGGGTTCAGGGGTTCATCAGCATCTGACTGAGGATTTTATTCAGCAAGTCGCTGCGTGCAGAGAAACACAAATTAAACCAGTGGGGGGAGGGGCATATTTTCATATAAGCTAGGCGTTGTCCGAACACAGTTCAGGGGAGACCACATGTACATCTAACTGGTTTACTAGTCCAATTTTAAGGTGCTTACAAATAAGGAAAAGAAGAGGAATCAAGCAAGTCTTCTCAAATGTGAAGGTAGTAAGTTCCACAGGAAAGGGGCCAGACCGAAAATTAACATCCCCAAGCCTAGTTTCCTTACAGCACGGCTCTTTCAACTCTGAAGCTGTGGCAGAGCACAGAAGACAAGAGCAGGACAAGGGAATCAGGACCTTTTGCAGACATTTAGGGGATTTAGTATGCTAAACCCTCTGTACAATTCTAGGAATTTGAAAGAAACTTTGGTTTGAATAAGTAACCAGTGAAGGCTTTTAAAAATTGGTGTGTCATGGCTACATCTAGGGGTATTGGTTAGTGTCCCTGCAGTATTTTTCTTTACCAATTTGCAGTTTTATTGGAGAGCGATTGCCAGACCCAGGTAGGTGACATTACAGTAGTGAGATCTTAACCAAGAAAAGGCCAATATTGCCGTCTGCTCTGGGGTTTATTCAGTATGAAGATGCAAAATTACAGTAATACAAAGGCCTAGTTATCTTGCTGAACAGTAGAATCAATTTTTACTCCTACATTCTTCACTACTTTAGCAGGAGCAGGATAAGTGGTCATGAGTCCAGAGGTCCAGAGATCCAGAGATCCAGAGATCCGCCCTTCCACCCACAACCAAGATCTCTGTTTTGTCAGAATTGAGCTCGGTGAATGATCCATTGCATTTCAAAATCATATTAGAGGAGTTCAAACTCCTCAGAGACTACATGATCATTCCACTAGAGCAAAGGCACTATCCCCGGTATTCCAAAAAACCATTCCCATTGCAGATATGCGTAGGGAAGCAATGAGGGCCACCTCATGTGCTCTTTGCAAGCATTACATTCTGGATGGGTCTTCTAGGAAACATGGTTTTCATCTATGAAGTTGCGGCAGCTTGTTTGATCCGGCAGGAAGTTCTAGACAGTTTGTTGGCTTGAAAATGCTTGGGTATATGCTCTCTCCCCTTACTCCCTCAAAGCATTCATAAGTGAAATCAGATATCCAGCTAATTGGGAAGGTGGGAGAGCAGGACTGATGAGCATAGAAAAATAATCTTCCTGGTGATTATGGTACTCTTAGTTCTTGCCCTCCTTCTTTTACACCAACCCGGCTATTCTTCACTATCAGACAGCCTGCTGCAACTTTGTATGTTGGAAAGAAACATATTGGATCTGGGTGCTGTGGATGGCGAAACATGAGCAAGGCTCAGGCATGCTGTTGGATGCTGGTGTATGATGCCGCCAGAACTTTTTATGGGAAGAGTATTGTCAGGTGTGGTCCAATCCTTTCTGTGATGCATACATTTCACAAAAGGGAACGAGGCAGTGGAATGACCAGTCCCAGAATCACAAGGAAGTTATGTTTTTCTTTTTCTTTTGTTTTTTACAAGTAAAAGCATTTCCCTTGGGAGGAGATTAACCAAAGTTGCAGTAGTCTTTATTGTACACAGATGTACTCTTTCTCCTGTACTACATGCTCCAGAATGACTGAATATTGATTTACATAAATTCATAAGTTGTTGTGAAAAGCAACAAATGTGTGGGACTGTTAAATGTTTTTGTGAGGCTATCATGTACCTTGCTGGTTCTTCATTCTTGACTCTTTGGCCGCTATTATGATGTCTCCTCTGGGGGACCTCTTATAGCTATTTCTAGTGAAGTCTCTGTGTCCTACCAACGTGCAGCAGCAAAAGCCAGGCATGTGGATTACTAGACATAACAGGCTTTGGAAGTGGAAGTAATAGGCCAGTGTGTTTCCTGCTATCGCAGTAGAGTAACTACTTAATCACAGCAAGCTGTGCTATCTGAGCCCTTTGGATAGTGTGTGATGCATCTCTGTGCCTGAGACATGCCGGTTGACAAAGGGCAGGGAGGGAGGACATGGATACTATATTAAGGAACGCCACCTTTCTTAAAAACCTAGAGGATGGTCTTACTAGTTTAACAAAGAGAGACTTTTCTGAGCCTGTGGTCACATTGTGAGTAAATGATCCAGCCCAGTAGTGAGTGCATCTTGAGTGTCTGAAGTTATTGGTCTTCCTCGGAAGTCCGTGCATCAACGTCTAGCAGCTGTAAAGTCACTCTTCTGGTATCAGTACCCAGGCATAGCTTACTCTAATTATATAATCAACATTATTGTGGGTTCCTTGGGCTTCTTCCAAGTTTTCCCACATCCCTTGTTGCTTAGTACTTTAGTTTTTGACGCACAACTAGAAGCTTCCACATAAATGAGAGAGGTGTCTCCAATGATGCTCATAATTTTCTCAGATACTTGATGCTGTCTTGAGGCCAGGCAGAGTGGTTAGGCATGGCAGCAAGCTGTGATATGTCTTTGTGCTTGGGTGAGGTTTTCTTTCTGTGCCAAAGCCTCTAGAAGCTCCTGGCACATCCCTCACCCCATCACTGCTTCTTTGTACTGCTGTACAAAGTCTGTTGCCTGCACTAAGTATTCCCACAAAATGAGAAGGCTAGGCACCTGAAATAGTGTTTGGCGGATGGGTTACTCTGTCACAAATGTCATCGATATCCCATCTGCATTATTACAAGTGTGGTAAAATCTATGGCACTTGTAGCAAGACAGACAGGATATCCATCATATTTGTGACAGACTAACCCGTCTGCCATACTCTAAATCATGCCCTAGATTCTCTGTAGCGCTTGGAGAGGTACATTATAGCTTCCTAATTATTATGTTGCCTTCAGGTTGACTGTGACCCCAAATACTCTAGACATTAGCTCTTTTTTTGGTAAGCAGTTGGTAAAAGGCCATTTCCGTATGACCTACGTTTTTTAAAGGCCACTGCCTCTAGCAAAAACCCAGGCATACTTTAATTTCTTATTCAGGCCCTTCTGTGATTGTAATCCATGTGATGAATGCATTAAATCTGGATTTCCTTCTTCTAATCAAGAGGAAAGTTCAGAATTGTGAGCGAATAATGGATTCCAACTCTGCAAATGTCTAGTCAGAGGCTGCAAATGTAGGAGAAAAGGAAAGACCTGCTATTAACACTGTAAGAATATGGCTATTTGTACCAATACTTGGGAATACACCATGCTGTGGTTTGTAAGCATCCTAATATCTCAGGGAGACAGCAGTCTAGTGCTGGCAGGCGCTCACAGTTGATGGAGTCTACAGAGCAAGTCAGAGCTTCTCCGACATTTAGCGTTCCCTGCATGAACATCAGTGGGAATACCTCATGCTCTTTTGGGAGTGAATAGAACCCTTGTCGCAGAAATTGATATTTTCAGGATTTGTACAAACATCTCCTTTGGGGTATTGATTGATAGATTTCTGGCTGTGATCTGTAGGCCACATGCAAAAATGATCCTTTTTAAGGGTGTTGTATTATCACAGTCATCCGAGATTATGGCATGGTTTTCACTTTCAATGATCATCCATCCTTTCTCCCTATCTAGTGCCTTACTAACCTCAAATTAACTTCTGTTTCTGATAAAGGCTTCTAATTGCAGATTCCTCATCTTAGAATATTCCCCAGGCATGAGACTGGATCCGGAAAATCTTGAGCAGTACCTTTGTGCACCTGTTGGTGGCGTTGGCAGCTATGCGTTTAACGTTGTCCATGTCGAAAGTGACATGCGTGGTACCTATAAAGACGCCATTCCGGTGCACTGATATCAGTTCCTTTCTTTCCACGCCAACAGTGCGGATTCGAAGAGCTACCTCGGTCATCTTTTGACCAACTTTTTCTATCGAAGCATTCTTTGTTTTCCCCCTCTCGACTTTGTGCTTCTTGGCCCCGCTCTGGGACTCCTCCTGCTGAGCTTGAGGCCGGGTCCGCTCTGCGCCTCTCTGAATTCCCTGCAGCCGGAGCGACCCCTGACCAACTTAGGGAGTTCTATGTTGCCATGCACTCCATCTTTAGGCCACAGACTCCCTCTGGCATGCCTTCGGGCCCTACAGAGCCCACGGGTGGGCCTGCCCCTGACACCAACTGGTCCCTCTGGATCCGGATCTGGACTGACTCCTGCCTCAAAGCCGAGACTCCAGGCACCACTCCCAACATCACCGGTGTCACACAACGACATAGAGCCATTGCCCTATCTGTTTCCTAGATGGCGCCACCACAGAGCCATTCGACATTGACACCGGCTGTACCTCAATCGTCCGGATTTCGGACACACTGTCTATTTCTGACCTTTGGGATGGTGATGACGATGGCTATAGGTTCCCTGACCCAACCGATGACCTGGGCCCAGCCTACCATGAGGACAACTGGGAGATACCAGCGGACTGGACAGGTCTTCAGATTCTGGCCTGGTATCGCCTCCGGGACCTTTTATGGAGGAAGGCATATCCTTCGCCATGGTGGTGAGGAGAATGGTGGAGGTCCTCAACCTGCAGCTTCCCTCCATCACTGTCAAGACCAACGGAGGTGCGTCAACCCTGGCTATCCTCTGTGGAGCCTCTACTTCCCCTTAATGAAGTCCTCACCTCACGGACATCCTCATGCACAGGTGTACCAGGGACCCAGCTTTCCTCACCCAGCAACTCACCCTAAGAGCCTGGTGGTGCAGGCCTCAGCCGGCAAAACTCAACTCTATCGCGTTCCCTACCACTCCAAAACAGGGAATCCAAGATGCTGGACACTTTCGGGAAGAAAAGTTTCTCTTCTAACAGCCTAGCATTGCGGTCAGTGAATACCGCATGTCTCTTGGGCCATACTCACATCTTGTGGGACTCATTTACGCAAGTGCTGCTCATGGTTGCGGAGGAGGCCTGGGTCATACTGAACCAGATCATACTTGATGGCCGTGATGCAGCAAAGTTCACCATGCATTGTGGATTGGACACCACTATATTGCTGGGCAGGGCCATCTCGTCCACAGTGGCACTCTGCCTCCACGCCTGGTTGAGATCAGCGGACTTCTCAGGGGATGTCCAGTCTGCACTGATGGACATGCACCTTGATGGTTTCTGCCTGTTCGGTGAAAAGGTTGATACAGTGTTTGAGTGCTTCAAGGAGAGTCGGCCACTGCTAGGTCATTGGGAACCTCCGTGGCACTGCGCCAACCGCACTCTTCCTTTCACCCATTTTGTGGCTACAATAGGGGCTCCCAGCTGCATCCACAACATCAACTGTACCCCCCAAGGCCATCAGGCTTCCCAGTTCTTTCGTAGCCAATGACGTGGTTCCCACAGAGGACGTGGGACTCAAAGCCAGCATACTGTCCAATCCCCACCCCTCCAGCTGCTGCAGTCTCCAAGCCCCTTTAGCATGGCCTCAACACCGCACGGTCACCCTGTTAGCGTCAGGATGAGGCACCACCTGTCCTAATGTTAAACAATAACATCACACAAGCGGGGGCTTTAAATTGTCCGACAGGGTTACTCTCTGCCATGTCTGGAAACCCTGCCACCTTTGCCACCATTCTCAGGTCTACTGATGGTGGACCATCCCTCCTTGTTACGTGAGGAGGTGCAAGCACTTTTGGTCAAAGGAGCCATCGAGAGTGCACCAGCATCAGAAGTAAGTTGTGGTTGGTATTCCCGCAACTTTCTGGTGTTGAGAAAATACAGAGGTCTCCACCCTATCCTAAATCTTCACCCTTTCAACACCTTCCTGCAAAGGAAGAAATAAAAAATGCTCACCATGGCCCAGGTCTTGTCTGCCATGTATCCCGGAGACTAAATGGTAGTGTTGGATCTCCAGGACATGTATTTCCACATTCCTGTCCTGCAGACCCACAGGCGTCACCTGCAATTTACTGTAGGCCAACAGCATTTCCAGTTCGCTGTGCTCCCTTTTGGGCTCACCATTGTCCCTCAGGTGTTCACAAGAGTGATAGTGGTGGTTGCAGCACAGCTTCGGAGGTCCGGGGCTCCAGTTTTTCCCTCCCTCGATGACTGGCTGCTGAAGGCGGGTTCAGCACAGGCAGTTGTCGCTCATCTCCAGATTACAGCGAACCTCCTCCGTTTGTTGGGGTTCACTATCAATGTGCCAAAGTCACATCTGACTCCTTCTCAAAAGCTCCCCATTATCAGAGCAATTTTGGACACGGTTACCCTTCAGAGTGGAGAGTTCAGGACTTTCAGACTATGATGCCAATGTTTTATCCTCAGACCTGGATCTCAGTGAGACTTAACTCTGAGGCTGCTGGTTCTGATGGCCTCCTGCATCCTTCTAACGAAGTACGCCAGGTGGCCCATGCAGGCTCTGCAGTGGGACCTAAAGTCCCAGTGGGCACAGCACCAGGGTATTCTCTCTGACTTGGTTCGTATTTGGGAGGAGACTGTAAAAGACCTGCAGTGGTGGTTGCGGGATCGCGATTGGGTCAGCTGCAGACTCCTCTCTCTTCCCCACCCAGAGTTGACAGTGGTCACCGATGCATCACTTCTGGGATGGGGCAACCATCAGAGTACTCTAGTCTCTGGTGGAGGTACAGCTCCACATCAACCTTCTAGAGCTGAGGGCTGTCCCCTTGGTGTTGAAAGACTTTCTACCATCAATAAAGTGAAAGGTGGTCCAGTTGTTCACGGGCAACACCACTGCCATGTGGTACTGCCACAAGCAAGGTGGAGTGGGGTTGTGAAGCCTGTGCCAGGAGTCCCTACCTCTCTGGACATGGCTGGAACGCCAGGAAATTTTCCTGGTTGTACAACACCTGGTGGGATCTCTGAATGCCAATGTGGATGAACTCAGCTGTCGATGCCTTGCGGATGATTAATGGCGTCTACCCCTGGAGGTGGCGCAGGGCAGGTTCGTGCACCCGAACCTGTACACTCACCATTTTCAAGCTTGGAGGTTGAGCAGCAACAGCTGATTGTTTTCAGTCTTCCTTCTGAAATCTGCAATGTTGTTCTGGCAGCAAGGCATCAGTCGACAGAAATTATTTACGCTGACTGTTGGGACAAGTTTGTGGCTTGGTGCTCCTCATGACAAGTTGATTCAATTTCTGCCTCCCTGTCAGATATACTGTTGTTTGTGTTGTCTTTAGCCCAGCAGGGCCTTGCCTTTGGCACTGTTAACGGTTCCCTTTCTGCTATTTCATCTTTTTTGCAGTTGCAGGAACAGCCTTTCCTGTTTAAGTCACCGGTTGTGACACGTTTTCTTAGGGGCTTACATCGTCTGTTCCCACCTACCCCTTTTGTTGTATACCAGTGGGACCTTAAATTGGCCTTAACATACCTTATGTGTTCTCCATTCAAAAAACATGCATAGCCGCCCTCAGAGACTTCTGACGCTTAATTCTTTTAGTGGCAATTACTTCAAGCTCTTTTTATTAACACCTTGTACAACAGCTTCTACTCAGACAAACTGGTTCTTTGAACTCGTGCCTCCTTTCTGCCGAAAGTGGGGACTTCTTTCCATGTCGGCTAAATCATCATGCTGCTGACATTTTTCTCTCCACCTCATCCTTCCAAGGAAGAGGAAATACTCTATTATATCATATCAAACTTTATTTCGGCAATTTGACCCATCAAAGTTCCGCATAAAAGTGCACACATTAAAATACAATTACAGCTAAGAAGATAAAACTGTAAAAAATTTAACAGTATACAAATTTTGAGTCAGAAGTAGGAACAAACTGCATTCTTGTGGTCGGTATCCAAGTGTCCAGATTTGATAGCAAACAATCTCGATTTCAAAGAGGGATCATACAGATGGACAAAGTACATAGTGCAAGAGTGTAAAATACATAGTTGTGCGTGCAGTGGCCTAAATGAGCAGCGGATGGAAGACAATCTTAGCAACCAATAGAAATGGGCATTTCTGATGCAGGGTGGTTCATATAGAAATGTACGATGCATAATTTTGCGTATAGAGATCTCAGTAGGCAGCAGATTGGTAACAGTCTCAGCGGCCAGTGAGACAGGGTGTTTCTAGTACAAAATGATTTGTGCAGTAAAATGGATTCAGAATTCAAAAATATAAAATGCAAGATAAACATGAAATACATAATGTAATGTGCTAGATCCACTAGTAGTCGATAATTTAACAATAATCCCAGCACAGCTGGTACATCAACAGCATAGTGTAGGATTCACAGTAGTCGATGATACATGTGCCATTGAGCTTGTGCCCTAGGTTCAACAATCTACCATGGGGCAAGAAGGAAAGCACACGAGGACAGACCATTTCCCAACCCTACAAAAATATCTAGGGGTCCGCCATGGGCGTTTGAAATAAACGCCCCCCGTACAGTGCAATGGCGAGAATGAATCCTACGCTGGATCATAGAGTATTAGCGTCTGCGCTGGTGTTAGAAGGAAGGAATTATTAATTTACGCCTCAATAGCCATGGCATGCCCAAGAATTTTGCCACTATACAAACAAAAAGCGGGTTTGGATCAGTCCTCAGGATCCTGAGAGCCTCAATATGTCTCGCTGTGCCCCTTTGGGCACAGACTGGTCATAACCAACATCGTCTTAATCTTTCATATGTAGGGTAGGCAAACAAGAAGTGAGCAACAGATTCCCTCGAGGTCTTGGACTGGGCAGGTCAAGGATGACTCAGTGGAAGCCGACCATTTTGCTGTAAAGGAGATAAGAGGTAAAGTTCCAAACCTGATCTGTATGTAGAACCTTCTGTCAGTGGGGTCGGCAATGAGATCTAAGTAAGGTTCATAGGAGATGGAAAGCTTGAACGTGGTGAGTTTGAGGGTCAATGAGCCCCTTGTTAGATGGATGTCTGCATTCTGGGTAACCCAGTGCCAGTATAGCTCATTGATTTTTTCCTTGGAGGGTAAGTTAGTAGTAAGGGGGGACAAACTGGTTATTCGAACTCATGCTTTGGTATGTATTCTAAGGTGAGGAATCTGAAGTTAGATGATTTTATTAGAAGAACAAGTTACCTTTGGTAATGCTTTTTCTGGTAGAGACTCGATTTAACTGCAAATTCTTCACCGACCCTCCCATCCTTACCATCCCAGAACTTGGCTCTTCACCTAACAAATTCAGTAAGATACTGCACACTGGTAAAAAATCATTCTGACGTGGCTCCGTGTTTTTGGGGCAGAAATTGTCACAAAAGTAGCTGATGTCAGCGCGCCGGGACTCGGGCAATGTCAAAGCAGAGCTGCCAACGCCACACAGAGGTACTGCTCAAGATTTTCCAGATCCAGTCTGACGTCCTGGGAATGTTCTAAGGGGAGGAATCTGCAGTTGGATAGAGTCTCCACCAGAAAAGCGTTACGGCTTCTTTAGATTGCGGGGTCTTTACCATTCAAACTTCATCTCTCCTCTCTCATCGAGGAGGTATTCTCTTCTTCCTGATTTGATGCCTATGTTCTTAGATTGCTTGGTGGTTTTACAGATTATGGCAGCACATTCTACATGCTTGCTCTACTTCTATCTCTAAATATTCCATATCCTCTATTTCCTCCACAACAGATAGCAGAGGCTCTAAGTTTTTTTTTGTCTTATTTACGTGGTGCATGTAGTAAGGGGATTCATTGCTTCTTTCTACATTTCTCCATTATCTTTTCTTTTCCCTTTAGGGGTCATATTAGTTCTGTTCCATTTTCTATTCACAACACAAAGAAGAAAGCCGCTTGGACAATAACATTTAATGAGGATCTTAGTGTCGCTTATTGTTACAAATAAATAAATATCAAAACAGTGGGTCAGTCACACTAAATATATCTTGCAGAAATCTACAGATACTGAAATCGAGGTAGAACAGTGATCAGTTACGCCTATTTATTACAAAATGACTTGGATATACATTAAAACAAGCAATGGAGACCCCACGTACAATACTTATAACATATACATTAACTATTACAAAAAGAGAAAGCAAGTGAACAATAGACAAGAAAATACAGCAAGAGGTCTTGAAGCTGTTTCTCAGAGTCCATGAGCAAGAGAAGCATGATTCTCTGTTCCATAGAGTCGGCCTCTTCGATGGTAAAGTTCTTCGTTGTGTTGTAGATATTTACCCCTGTCCCTTGTGCTATTTATCGGGTGCACCAGGTGTCGGTATTATTTTCTGCTCACAGCTTGCTTATTTTTAAATCGATGTAGGCCTTTTCTATCTGCAGAAACTGATGGCGTAGGTACAGTTTGAGTTCCAATCCTGCAGGAATAGGAATGTCCTTGGACAATATATTTGAATATTAGTGCTCCAAACAAAATGTGTATTTTCCAATTATGAGTCTTGACTTTGAAGTATTTCGATTATCTCACTCTGTAATGTTTTAGATTTTCATGAAAGGTTGTATAGACCCTGCTTTTTGTGTGCTGGGTGCTGCTTCCAAGTAATGGACCTCCCCATGACTTTTAGCACAGGTGATTAATTTGTTTAAGAAGACTCTCTGTTAAGGGTCTGCAAAATACTCTTTAGCCAACTTTCCCAACGTTACCAGCCATACTATACTGGTAGCGGTAAACCCAAGGGATTTCTTCATGAGAAAGAAAATATAAGTAATATGGCCAGGAATGAATGGTAGCGAAGACCTTACAGAGCATGCTGTCGCATGTATCAGAATACTTCAACCCAAGAACGGCCTTGTTGGAGAATGGAGGCTCTTTCAAGTATTTTCTAGTTATGGCTGAAAGTTGTGCTGGTAGTGGGCATACTCGAAGATGTACTTTTCACTGGTGAGTCTGTTGGTAGTGTAGGAAGTCGGATTCTAACCTCTGAAATCCCCCACTTTTTTCTTTCTTTTGAATCTCTCCTGTGGTATGGGATCCCCAACAGAATCTCAACCACTGTCACCTCTAAGGTAAAATAGATTTGAGCAGTAATTTCCAGTGCCCACCTTTTAAAATAAAATAATCTGCTGTGCAGCTGGGGTAGGGGGTTTGAGCCTGTTGCAAGTGAACATATGTGCATACTTGTGTGCATATGTGTAGGTTGAACGATGAAGACTGTTGTCTGACTTAGTCTAGCATCTGCACACAGGTAGCAGTGTGGGAGGTGGAGCCCAGGCTAAAATTAATATGGTTTGATTTGATTTGATTGCAGATCAAGAGGGACTTCACAATCCCATTTTGTTATAGTGTAACATTTATAAGGTTTTTCATTGTGTAATTCGAGATTGGGATGTGATACAAAGATCAGGGTAAATTCTTTTTGCCCAAATTAGTGGTACCGGAGTCCAAAAAAGAAGTCTGTTTTGATATATGTGGATTCCGTAGCATATTTCATATTCTGGCATATTTTTCTGAGTCAGCCTTAATCCGGTTTATGCTTTGAGCTGCCTGGTTAGGGGACTTCTTCTGCTCAGGCTGGCAGACCAAAGATCCCTAAACACCATAGACGCATCCAAGGGAGATTAGGCTTTTGTTGAAAGAGAAGGGGGATGTGGTAGGTTTTTTCAAAATGGTTAGTCGCAGCTCTCTGTGTTATGTGTCAGTCGCGGCCTGTTCAGGTAAGAGCGTTGGGGCGGTGGGGCCGGGTGAGGGGGGATTTTGACAGACGCCGATGAGGGAAAATTAAATAATTAATTTCCCCTTGTCGGCGTCTGTCGAAATCCCCCCCCCCCGGCCCCACCACCCTACCACTCTTACCTGCACGGGCCGCGGCTGTTATGTGTGTTTGTAGAGAACGCTATCATTCTGGAGGTTATCCTGGTGCTGTGCAAGTGAGGAGTCTAGCATCGAGGGCAGAGTCATTTGAAGAGACAGGTCTTCGGCTTCTAGTGTAGAGAGAGGTTGTTCAACACTTTAGGAGTAATGTATGAGATGGCTCGGCCTCCTGTTCTGTTTCTCTGTGTGCGTGATATGTGTGTGACTGCGAGACCGGCTGAGGAGAGATGCCTGGAAGGTTGATGGAAAGAGATGTGGTTTTTAAGGTAGGCTGGGAGTGTGTTCTGTAGTGCTTTGAATGTGTGGGTGAGGAGTTTGAGCTGTGCGAACTTGTGCATTGGGAGCCAGTGGACCTCCCTCGGGTATGATGTGATATGTGTTCTGCATGGAGGTTGAGGATGAGTCTAGCTGCTGCGTTTTTGAGGGTTTGTAATCTTCTGGTGAGATGTTTGGTGATGCCAGTGTAGCGAGAGTTCCCGTAGTCCAACCTGCTGGTGATGAGTATGTGGGTGATGGTCTTTCTAGTGTGATTGGCTTGGAGGATGTTCCCCCATGGCACAGAGAGGACAAGAGACCTACGGCTCCACTAGCTTAACTATTGGAGAGAGCAGTTTTTCATCAGATGTCTGTTTTTGTCGAGTTTAGCAATGTGTTGCATTCCCTTTAAGTTGTTTTTTGCTCAGAGGCAGCATCATGGTAGTGGTGATTTCAGAATGACATGATCTGCAGTGGCACACACATGCCAGCATTCCTGCGGCACTGAATTAATTGGACCTGTCAGCGACTTTCGATACTGTTAACTATTAGATGTCATTAGACTGACTAGGAGATAACGGTATCAAAGGCCAGGTCTGATCCTGTTTACACAGCTTTTTGTCTTACAGGTCATTTCAAATCAATGCTGGCGCTTGCTGCATTTCGTTCACTATCTTGGGGGGTCTCCCATGAGTCAATTCTGTCCCCTCTGCTCTTCATCATACACATGGCCTCCCTTTCCCAGTTGATCCAGTCATGTGGGTTTTAATCTCCAGGGCTTATGCCGTAGCTGTCCAGTTCCTGTCCTGAATTTCCAAGAATGGATTACCTATAGCCACCCGAAGTTAAACTGGAGCAAAATGAAGGTTCTCTTCCCTATGCGACCATTATCGACTCTTGCTTTTTTCAACTCAGAACACTGAAAAGGATCCTCTGCCGCTTCTCGTTTTCCCATAAAGTGATGATTTTGAATGCATTCATTTCCTCATGCCTAGGTTATTGCAATGCTGTATATCATGATCTCCCCTTATACTAGATTCATATACTTCAAATGTTCCAGAATTTTGCCACCAGTCTGGCACTGGTAGCATATTTCACATTCACTGACCTCCCTTCACCGGCTTCCAGTGAAAGAGTGTGTCATGTTTAAATCACTCTGCATAATACTGTTTACACCTCTAAGTGCTCTTTTCTTGGCAATAGGGCCTCCTCCTACCAGGTATCTGCTGCGTCCCGGCCACACTGGAAGAGAAAGATGCGGACTGGGGGAGAACACAGCACCAGAGGAAGCTGGCTTCACTCCTCAGCTCCTGCAGCCTGTGTCATATACAGCCTAGGAGCTGCCAGTGCTTAATTTGAGCCGGTGGTTTCCGGTGCTCTACACTGGCACTTAATCGTCAACACTGGCGCTTATAGCACAAACTCGACCCACAGTTATTGGAGCACTTTTCATGAGCACCAGTTAAGGACGCATTCCTTTTTGTAGGCACAGGGAGGTTAAGTGATTTGCCCAGAATCACAGGATATTGAGCCTACGCCGAGACATGAACCTGGTTCCCCAGCTCCAAAGTTGTTCGTTCTGACCCTTACGCCACATCCTCTCCCCACTTGTAGGATTTCATGGTTAGTAGTTAGTTCTGTTATAGGCATCCTCTCCCCACTTGTAGGGTTTCATGGTTAGTAGTTAGTTCTGTTATAGGCGGCGCTAAAAGGAGCAACGAGCCAGCACAAGCTGCCTCCTGACGAGAGCCCCGGCACTTATTTTTTCACAAATTAACCACTGGGAGCTGCTGTACAGCCCCAGACACCTTTTGCCAGGTGCACCGCTCGCAAACGTACATCACCAGCAGTGTGGCTGCACCAAAGCAAAGGCCACTGGGGAAAAAGAAAAGTATTTCCCAGCCATGGCGGCATCAAACGATCACTGCAGTAGCACTCCAAAAGACCTTGCAAAATGTGCATATTTTAACATGGGTGCCCAGTAGCCAGCAGGGCATTCAGAAAGTGCTGCCATTGGGTCTGGGGCTGTCTGGAGCCATGACAAGCCCTCTGAAGCCCCCTT
This sequence comes from Calotriton arnoldi, assembly GCA_963921515.1. Taxonomy (NCBI): domain Eukaryota; kingdom Metazoa; phylum Chordata; class Amphibia; order Caudata; family Salamandridae; genus Calotriton; species Calotriton arnoldi. The sequence goes on from CAWUFW010000399.1 coordinate 1,270,226, forward strand.
GAACACAGAGAAAATTGCATATCGTAAATATCCTTAGAGAGGGAATGCATGGCCTGAGAAAGGTGAGCTCTTCGTTAATCCACTCCGTGTGCTGAGCTATTGTAAAGGTCGTGGAGTATAGTGGGTTTTGTCTGTTGAGGATCTTGAGTAGTTCCTGAACAATTGGTGTATAAACAAGACCTGTGCAGCAGGCCTTATTTTTCATGAATTGAAATCAATGTCAAAGCCTGTGGGTTTGTTTTGTTTACGATGAATACCAAATGTCTTATCAGTAGTGCTAAAGCCAGTAGGTTTACGGTATTGAAGGTAATCTTGCTTGCCAAAGGCTGCAGGCCTGATATTGTGATTGTGAACACCGTGACGAAGCCCGAAGCCTGAAGGCATTGTAGTGACCGTACTCTACAAACCAGGCCGCTACTACATGCTCAGCATTGTCTCCAACATCTGAAGCAATTGTTCTTCTTACCACTTGCCCAATGAAAAGTGCATTGATACACCTCTTCCAGGTTTGTCATAATTACGGGCGCTATCACAGTGTTCCTGCTCCATCCTTCTATCGTGTCAGCCTTTGGTATATGGCCATTTGACTTCCTGCAAGTTTGTTCACTCCCCAGAGCTTCTACAATCTCCACCTGTAGATTCGGGTACTTGGTGAACAGTGTGTCTTGAAGTCCGGTACACACTGAGCATGGTAACGTGTCCAGTCATGTTGAACGAAGCACACGCGTTACCAGGACAGCTACTTATTTGTAGCCTACCACTTATTTCCACTTTTATGTCCAAAACAATGCTTGTTGTCCCTTTTCCATGAGGGCACCCAATTGCCATCCCAATCAGATTATGATGGAGTAATAGTCACCCCTTCTACGCCAATGGCTAGAATGTAAATGTTGCTGCTTGGGCAGTAGTTGAGTGGGCTTGGTAATGTAGCTTTTTTAAGCAGGAATGTGAATATCACAGCATCACAACAGCTTTAGAACATCTTGGTAATCTTTATTATCCTGAACACTAACAAGCTTGGTGCTTTTGTAGGTTAATCAAGTTCAGATTTGTCTGTGCCTTGGTCTTTCTTGTTCGGGTCCATGAGCCTGTAACTGAGAGACCCTAGTCATTGGCGCGATGTACAAGGGCCACCTCTGGCATCGCTTCCGAAGTGCCTCTTGTTAAAGGTGACTACAGCTACCATCTGGTTACCGTGTATTGATTCACACTACAGAGTTATGTTGTTGGTAATAATTAGAGCTCAGAGAAGGTTGGATTCTTACGACTTTTGAAACACGTTTAGCCTCCTCATCTGAGCCTCCATCCAAGGCTTCTAGGCTGCATTAGGAGAGTAGTAATGGAGTAGAAATCTGTATGCTACCTATGATTTCCTTACCACCAGTCAATATAACTCCAAGGGTGCTGTGTACATGTTTTCTGCTCACTCCTTACTTTCTGATGGCTCTTGTGGCAGCCTTGACTTCTGCTGGAACAGATTGCCTGGAACCCATCAAAGGATACTGAACATCGAGAGTAAATAGATATAGCATCTAATGAGGGTAGGTAAAGTGTTAATTACTAGTCTCATACTTTGATGGTGGCAACCCCAGGAGAGAGGGAAATAAATCTGTGTACAAATAAATATAAAGGACACCATTTAGGATCTAAAGATACAAGTACATAACTTAATAATTTCATACAGAAATTATGCATGCACCTGTATACCCTATCAGGGGATTAGCCACACTTTATAAATCCTGATTGATTGATTGAATGATTGATTGATGCAAAACAACAACTGTATAGACAAACACTACCCTGGGAACCTGACCATTTACGATATTCACTCGCTGAAGGGGTTTTATAAAGAATATTGTTATAGATGTTTGGTGGATCTCTGCTATTCTGGAAGGGTAGCTAACATGTTCATGCCCAGGTTAAAAATTGAAAAACATTGACATGAGCAGCCATGTTTATTTCCATAACAACCACTTCACTTTTGTTCTTTCTACTTTTATCATTCTAAAAGTAGCAATTAAGAGCAATCTGGAGGAGATCCCAGGTGCATGGAGGTAACACAGGGTCACGTTAGCTAGAGTTTTGACTCCGGTCGAAGCTTGTACCATGAAGTGCCCTTAGGTGGCATCAGCTTTGTCATTCACATGGTTCAGCTCTGTTGAGCAACAGAAGGGACCCCATTTATGTTCTGGTCCAGCTCCCTCTCTAGAGCCTGATTCCTATTGTACTCAAACAAATGACCATATACCCTCTACCTTACTACAGCAAACGTGTTTCCACTTGTTCACTTCACTTGTGTCTCTTCCTCCTCTGTCCTTTGGAGCTGGATAAAGTCAGCAGGCTGTGCAGCTAAAAACTCATCTACGCGTCTTGGAGACATATCTACTGCTGCCACCTACAAGAACGTCATGATAAAAGCTTGTAAATCAGTCCAGATGCTTCACTGGGCGTATTCATAGTGTCAGTGTTTTTGGTCCCCTCATAATGTTTCACTTTTCACGGTTATAGTTGCAGAGGCTGGAAAAAGTCCTCGATCCAATGGCAGGAGGAACAGGTCCAAAATTGGAAGGGGATTCTCAGATGGGCCTGCAGTTAGCTTTCCTCAGGTAAATGAGTCAGTGCTCCACAATCATCGAAGTGTCATGAAGTGTGTTGTGTGTGTGCTGGTGGGGACTGAGCGCTTGTATGCTTGTGGGTCTGTTGCTGTTGAACATATGTTTGACTGCCTTGCTAGGTGAGTGAGGACCGGGCTGTAGATGGTTGTTTGTCCATTGCTACATGCGTGTTTGTATGTCCGTTCCAAACACAGATCCTATTCCCAAGTCAGGGGTAACGGTGGAAATGAGTAGACAAGTTCCAATCAAATATTCTACACAGTCCCATTTGCAGTCACACGCACAGCATACTAAGGAAGGACTAGGCCTTTATCACCACTGCTCAAGGTCACTGATGTACCAGAGACCAAACAAGCTGCTACCTTTTGGTGTGTGAGATCTCTGTTAATGCAGTGAAATGAAGTGCCCCATATATCACTGGCTCCTGGCTGCTTTTATTGACTCTGAGTCCTCACGAATCCTGGAGTGGTGGGAAGAGCAGTATCTATTGATGATGAAAATGTGTAGTACTGCAGGCCTGAAGCCACCTGATGTAACCTCATGGAGTGGTAGTGAAGGGAGAGCCCTCCTGCTCCAGGATATCTGGATGGTGGGGGCCGGCTAAGGAGCCGGCCCCCACCATCCAGATATCCTGGTGAAGAACAATGGAAGTTGGTCTACACTGATGTGTGATGATGCTCATTTTTCTCGTTGCTTTGCTGTTCAGTTCCACTGTACAGGACATAGAGAAGGAGCTGAAGGAACTGAGGAAGAAACAGGATCAGGGCAAAGCCAAGATGGAACAGTCAGTGACCCAGACATCCGGGCACCTCCAAGATCAGGTCAGACCTTAGAGAGACAAAGGGAGAGGGGCAAGAGAGAGAGCGTGTCTTAAAGCAACATTAAAACAAGACAAGGAATAAGTAGAGCTGGAGGGGAGAAAACAGTAGCATTGGTAAAAGACAGATGTGTATGGATGATGGTGGGAAGGAGTAGAACGAGTAGAAGAGACAGACACGAGCAAGACACGAGTTTGAAGAGAACAGAGTTAATGAGAATGAAAGAGGTGGCAGAACTATGCTCAAATATGTTGATTGTAGAGAGGATGAAGGCGAGAAGATGTTTCAGTGGAGAAAGTGGGAAAGGAGATGGATGGATGGAGAGAGCAGAGGATTATAGGAAGGTATGAAGAAGAGGTAGGCAGAGAATGGAGGAGGACAGAGATTGCAGCAGGGTTGTGTCAGCCATGGGTTTAAGAAACATTTAATTCAGTCATTCATTTGTGTAAACTATTAATTGACTCTTCATAAAAACACAATTATAAACGATACAAGCTCAAAACACCAGAATGTAGACAGAGACAGATCTATTATAATGGGGGAAACCCGAGGTGTATTTAGAAGCCATAGGTGAAATAACCTCAGGGTAAACAGAACAACTCGAAATTGAGTTTTTACGTCAGCTTGGCAGAACTGCGTCATTCTCCAGGCACCTTTGCGATCATTCCCATGAGATATGGCCAAGCCCGCTGCATATTTAGGGTCTGCACCTGGCGCACGCATGTAAAGGAGTTTGAGGGGCTGTTAGGTTAGGATATTTGCAACTGAAAAATGTGTTAGTCCCCACCGACAAAAGCTCCTGAAGAAAGTAGTGAAAAATTATTATTAACCAGCAACTTGAGTCGTTGTGCCCGTATATGGTAGGGCTGAGCATGTTGGACCTCTTTCCTACTCCCAGTTCCTTTATCCACCACACTTCCTTAGTGCATTTATGACTGTCCGAGCGCTCTTCCTGGCACTCTCTTCCAGAAGAAAAGTATTTTGAAATAGACGGTGATGAAAAAGGGGATTAAGACCCTAGAGTGCTCCTTGAGTTGTTTTCTCAGATGCAATTAAGGACTTCATAGGCCACAAAATCATGCTGTTAATAATAAGTGCTGAACTGTGCTATTTCTGTGGATGCCTCATTCTCAGCTACATTTTTATCTCCAAATTTAGCTGTGTGTGTGTATATAGACTATTGTATTTGATTTACCACGAAAACAGCTGAATGGATTTACATGACATTTGGCAGGATTATACATTATGGTGCAGAGATGATTCTTTTTGGGTACTGCAGTTAAGTAGAGCAAGTATTTTTTAAGTTAGAAGGCATTTAATCTTAGTGATATCTGTTGCAGCGGTACTTTTGTGGAATTTCACAAACATTTGTGAAACTACAGCGGTACATGTCTGTAAACTTATTAAACATATATAAAAAAAATATAAATACATTCCCCTACCTATTGCCCGTTTAATTAAGTGGTAATAGGTAGGGACCTACTACTTACTTATATCTAAGGCCCTAACACTGAACACAGCCAAAGTGTAGTAAAAACAATATGGCTGCCTTTTTATTCTCTAAAAACAGCCATTACCGAATTATATACTGGCTTGTCATCGCCATGTAGAACAGTACACTGCAAAGTTATCACGGTATACCATGGCCCAAAATATATCTAGAGCCTTGCTTTATTATTGGGTTGCGGTACCCTTGTGACACTCATGGTGGCCCATGGGCAATGCAATACTTAAGTCAGATTTACAAAGGAATGCAAGACCACCATGCGTGGCCCTGTGTTGATTGGTAAATCTGGAGAAATGCAATGCAGCGCAAATCGCTGTTTTACCTTACTCTACACACCATAATTTACATTGTTGCTAAATTTCACATACATCTATATCTGCCACGCCACTCTAGCCACACCACTATACGCTATTCCTTTCTATGCCACTCCATTCTACACCACTCTTCGCTATTACACTGCACACAACGCTACTGTACTCCATCCCAGTCTGCATCACTCCACTGTACACCACTCCATTGGACGCTACTTCACTATACACTACGCCAGTCTACTGTACGCCTCTTCACTCTACTCTATTTCATTGTATGCCACTCCACTCTACAACACTCCACTGTACACTATTCCACTGTATGTCACTCCACAGTACGCTACTCCACTCTACGCCTCTCCAGTATATGCCACTCAACTCTACAACACTCCACTGTACCCTATTCCACTGTATGCCACGCCACTGTGCGCTATTCCACTGTATGCCACTCCACTGTACGCTACCCCACTCTATTACACTCCAGTTTATGGCACTCCACTCTACGCCACTTCATTCTACGCTATTCGATTGGACCCCACTCCAATGTACATCACTCCACTGTAAGTTTTTACACTCTACCACACACCACTGTATGCCACTCCACTCTAACCAACTCCATTATACGCCACTTCACTGTACACTACTCCACTATACTATACACTGTTACACTCTATGCCACTTCACTGTACAAAACTCCGCTCTATGCTACTCCACTCTACGCTATTACAATGTATACAGCTCCACTCTAAACCAGTCCACTCCACGCTATTGCACTGTACACAACTCCACTTTACGCCTCTTCAGTGTATGCCACTTTGCTATACGCTACTCCAGTAAATGCTATTCCACTCTGGTCCATTCCGCTGTATACCATTCCACTCTATGCTATTCCACTGTATGCTACTCCACTCTACATCAATTTAGTGTATGCCAGTCCACTCTACCTCACTCCATTCTATGCTATTTCATTGGACGCCTCTCCACTGTACGCCACTCCACTGTATGCTATTACACTCTACCCCATTGCAGTGTATGCCATTCCAGTCTACACCACTTCACTGTACACCCCTGCGCTGAACGCTACTCCACCATACGCTATTACACTTTACACCACTCCACTGTACGCTTCTACACTATACTCTATTACACTCCACTCAAAACTTTGCCACTCTGTTTTTATAGTTGGTATTCCCAAAGATAGGAATTCCTCGTATATTTGCTCCCTAATAACTTTCCACTCTTTTGAGGAATCACTACAAAACGTTCCAGACCTATAGCATTTTTGACATTTTGAGAAGATGTAAAACTTACAAACTTAAATCTAATGCTGCCAAATTTCAGCAAAATACGACTGGCCGTTTTCGCACTACACGAAATAAAGATGTCTGTGTAAAATGCATTGGATTTCAAGCCAGTTTGGTACCCCCCCTTTTTTTTCCATGCCCTTGACCAAACACTGCAAAACTTTCAGTCCTCCGACAATTAAATGGGTGCAACAGGTCTGCAGAGTTTCACGGTCATTCGTTAAACAGGTGTAAAGTTATTAAGGGACAAAGGGCCACATGTATCAAGCATTTTTGCCCTCGCAAATGGGCCGATTCGCAGAATCGGCCCGTTTGCGAGGGAAAAAAGGCCTTTTCTGATGCATCAAAGGCTTTCCATTCGCAACTTAGGTAATCGCAATTTTTTGCGATTACCTAAATTGCAAATGCATTTAGGGAACGCAATTTGCGATTCCCTAAATGTGATGCATCAAGCCTTTCCTATATGCAAACTGTGCATTTAGGAAACGCTAATTACCATCAACTTCAAGTTGATGGTAATTTGCACATTCTTTGAAAAATGCACAAAAGTGCATTTTTCAAAGTGACATGTGGCGCACACACATGCCCTTAGGGCATGTGTGTCCGCCACATGAGCACACTTACCTTTTTGGGGGGGGTGCATCAGGGGGGCCTTAGGCCCCCTGGCACCCTTGGAATTGCGTTTGCAATTTGTGATTACCAATTTGGTAATCGCAATTTGCGAATGCATTCCCATTCATTCCTATGGGCCTATAGGCCCATAGGATTGAATGGAGTGACATTACCTAATAGCGATTCGCAATTTGCGAATCGCTATTAGGTGTAATGTTTAGGAATCGCAATTTATTTTGTGATTCCTACATGCATAAGGAATTGCGATTCCTCAATAGCGATTCCTTAAAAATCGCTATTTAGGAATCGCAATTCCTTATGTTGATGCATGTGGCAGATAATCCCCTACCTCTAGTGACCCTATCTATAACTACAGAGTGGCGCTCTATTATATATATATATAATCCGAATATTACTTTTAGAAAATCACATTCCATGGGATCAAAACTAGTCAAGAACAGTCCAGAGTTAGGCACTACGGGTATATGGCTAAAACCCAGGCAAGGTTTTTTCAGATGCTCGTCTTGCCGTGCATGCAAATTTGGAGTCAACATGACATGTTACACTACTCCATTTTGCCAAGATGAGATTGCCATAGGGGGTAATTACAAATGCAGGACAGAGTACGCAGTGTATGTTCTGACATGCACCTGCGGTCTTAGATATGTGGGAAGTACTAAGCTGCAGGTGCATGTCAAAATCCTGCAACACCTAAGGGCAATTATAAACAGTGACTCATCTTATCCGGTAGCCCGACATTTTAAGGATGTACATAATAAAGATGTCAAATGCCTTACATATTATGTTATTGATGCCATTCCAGCCCTCCGTAGAGGGGGAAATAGGGAACGACTGTTAAGGCAGTTAGAAACACGTTTCATCCTTGAACTTGATAGTAAAACACCCAATGGACTAAACAATACTGAAGATATGCACAACTTTTTATAGATTAGCTTTTTATAGATTAATAATGATTTTTTAAGAATTTTTTTATAAAAGAATTTTTTATAAATTTATATTAATTTCATTATGTCAACTGTCTGTAAAACAAAGTGTGATTTATAAGCTATTGAGAGACCCACTTATCCAGTTTTTGTATGTCTAAAACTAAATATCATGCAAAGAAAAGACTTTTGAAAACATGAATAGGGCTGTAAATAAGATATGAATTGATATAACTCATCGACTGATGACATACTGTAAATAGAATTGTTTTTATATTTAGCTTATTTAACACCCTAGTAATCATTGTGAATGAAAAGGTTTTTAGCACAAGTATTAGCACTATATGTTTAAATGTATTTATATAGCACCAGGCACTTTATCGTGAAGGAAACATAGCTTTACATAAACCTTTAGGAAGCACTCTATATTAGAAATTTCTGTTAGACAACAACGAAGATAAATAATCATAAATACCATTTGATAAAGTGAGGGTTCCGCATCTTTGGAATATTATTTGGTATAACAGCATTGAAGCAGTTAGGAAAGGTCTTAAATAAATATAGACCGTAAATGAGCATTTATGCAGTAATATTACCAAATATGTTTATAGTGGTATATACTAATATGTATTTATTTATTTGTGTGATAATGTGTATATTTTAATTATTTATGCATATTTATAAATATTTAATTAACTATTTATTTATTTATTTATTGCACACAAATTTAATCAAAATAATGTTTGTATTGAATTTAAGACAACATTCAATTTACCTACATAATGTATTTCCAATAATGGTGAACCTTGAAATTACAAAGTGAAACAGCATATGTTGTTATAAGCAAACATGTAATGTAAGTGTTTCCTTTATGTTTATTATCACGTGATGGAGGAGGGGAGAAAGGGTGTGCACTCTAAGCATATAAAAAATGACGGCGTACTGCACTCCTTGTGTGATCAAGGGCACTGTGTGCTCGAAACGCGTCAACGGAGGACAGAGGAGTGAGATAATAAAACAACTTGCCGAAATTATCCTGGTGTTCGTTTCTCTCAGTTCGCCGTAAAGGAGGTTCTGAGGGTGTTGTTTTTTCGCATATATATATATATATGTATATATATATATATATATATATATGTATATATATATATATCTATATATATATATATATTCACTGAAAAACCATAGGTTTCAGGCACGTTATAGTTAGAAATTAGCATTTAAAAAACCTTAGAAATTCACTGAAAAAACCATAGGTTTTAGGGAAAGTTATAGTTAGTTGGACATTTCACTCGTACAAAACCAGAGAAATTCCCCAGTTATAGTTAGTTCAGCTAACTATAACTCGCGCCCCCGCAATGCACTGCTGATGACGTCATATATTACATCACTAATGACATGGTCAGTGACATCACTGATGACATCTCAAATGACATCACTGATGACATCTCAAATGACATCACTGATGACATCATCCAGTGACTGTGTGTTTCTGTAAAGTTTAAATATGTTTAATATATATAGGGAAAGGCGTATTGAAGAATGAGTGGGTGTATAAGTGTCTGAATGGATGATTTAGTAGGTGCGTGACTGACTCTATAAGTGAGTGATTAAACGTATCTTACTGAATGCATGGGTTAGTGACTAAACTGTGTGAATGTCTGTATCCGTCTGTCTGTTGCTGTGTAAGCGGCTGCATAGGTTTGTGAATAGCTACATGAGTGTCTATATGGGTTATTGATTGGTTGTCTGAGTATCTGTATGGGTGCCTGAGTGTTTGTGTGGGTGGGGTGTGTGTGACTCTGTGCATAGATGTGTGAGTGGGTGATTCACTGGGTGCATGGTTTCAAGAGTGCATCTGTGATGGACTGTATGGGTGGGTGAGTGTGTGTATGGGTGTGTTAGTGAGTGAATGTATATCTCAGTGATACATGTGTGAATAACTACATATGTGAAAGGCAGTATATATGTGTGTTGGAGTATATAAATGGCTATAAGTGAGAGTGTGTGATTGTGAGAGTGGCTGTATGGATGAGTGTGTGCTTGTATCAGTGATTGTATAAGAGCGTAAGAATGTGCTAGTATCTGTATGAGTAAGTGAGCTGGTGTGTGTATAACTGTATAGGTGAGTAAATGGCAGTGTGATTAATTATTTGCATGACTGACTAGGTGTGTGAGTAACTCTATGGATGAGTGGCGGTGTGTGAGTGTCTATATAGGTGTATGAGTGCATATGATAGTCCTGTACTGAGTGACCGTAAGTATGAGTGACTGTACGGGTGAGTGAGTGGATGTGTGTGTAGACCTAAGAATCAGTGAGTGGGTATGTAGTTATTGGTGTTGGAGTGTCTATGGTTTTGAGAATGGCAGTCTGTAATTTAGAGTGGGTGTATCAAAGGTTATATTAGGGAGTGAGAAGATGGATCAAATTATCACATGGATGATGTCATCAGTGATGTCATCAGTTATGTCATTTGAGATGTCATCAGTGATGTCATCAGTGATGTCACTGACCATGTCATGAGTGATGTAATATGTAACGTCATCAGCAGTGCATTGCGGGGGCGCGAGTTATAGTTAGCTGAACTAACTGTAACGGGGGAATTTCTCTGGTTTTGTACGAGTGAAATGTCCAACTAGCTATAACTTTCCCTAAAACCTATGGTTTTTTCAGTGAATATATATATATTCACTGAAAAAAACCATAGGTTTCATGGACGTTATACGTAGAAATTAGCATTTAAAAAACCTTAGAAATTCACTGAAAAAATAGATTTCAGGGACGTTATAGTTAGAAATTAGCATTTAAAAAACCTTAGAAATTCATAGAAAAAACCACAGGTTTCAGGGACGTTATAGTTAGTTGGGCATTTCACTCGTATAAAACCAGAGAAATTCGGCCGTTATAGTTAGTAGAGCGAACTATAACTCGCACCCCCGCAATGCACTGCTGATGACGTCACATATTATATCACTCATGACATGGTCAGTAAAATCACTGATGACATCACTGATGACATCTCAAATGACATCACTCATGACATCAGTGATGACATCATCCAGTGACTGAGTGTTTCTAAAAAGTTCAAGAATGTTATATCTATATATGCCAAGGTGTATTGAAGAATGAGTGGGTGTAGTAGTGTCTGAATGGATGATTTAGTGGGTCCGTGAATGACTGTATAAGTGAGTGATTAAACGTGTCTTAGTGAATGCATGGGTGAATGATTAATCTGTGTGAATGTCTTTATCAGTCTGCCAGTTGGTATGTAAGTGCATGGGTTGGTGAGTAGCTACAACAGTGTTTATATGGGTTAATGATTGGTTGTCTGAGTACCTGTATGGGTGCCTGAGTGTCTGTGTGGGTGGGGGGGGTGTGACTCCCTGCATGGATGTGTGAGTGGGTGATTCACTGAGTTTATGAGTGCGTGTGTTAGGGACTGTATGGGTGAATGAGTGTACGTATAGCTATGTTGGTGAGTGAATGGATGTCTTAGTGATATATGTGTAAGTAACTACATATGTGAAAGGCAGTATTTGTGAGTGTTGGAGTATATAAGTGAGTATATGTGACAGTGAGTGATTGTGACAGTGGCTGCATGGATAAGTGGGTGCTTATGTCAGTAATTGTTGAAGAGATTACTTTGATGGTACTATCTGTATGAGTAAGTGACGTGGTGTGTGTGTATAACTGTATAGGTGAGTAAATGGCAGTGTCTGACTAGGTTTTTGAGTAACTCTTTGGGTGAGAGGCAGTGTGTGAGTGTCTATATGGGTGTATGACTGGATATATCAGTGGCTGTATTGATGAATGACTGCGTGTATGAGTGACTGCATGGGTTAGTGAGTGGATGTGTGTGTAGACGTATGAATCACTGAGCGGGTATGTACTAACTGCTATTGGTCTGTCTATGGTTTCGATATTGGTAGTCTGTATTTTAGAGTGGGTGTATCAAAGGTTTTATTAGGGTGTGAGGAGGTGCCTCAGATGATCGCGTGGATGATGTCATCAGTGATGTCATTTGAGATGTCATCAGTGATGTAATCAGTGATTTCACTGACTATGTCATGAGTGATGTAATATGTGACGTCATCAGCAGTGCATTGCGGGGGCACGAGTTTCTCTGGTTTTATATGAGTGATATGTCCAACTAACTATAACGTCCCTGAAACCTGTGGTTTTTTTCAGCGAATTTCTAAGGTTTTTTAAATGCTAATTTCTAACTATAACGTCCCGAAAACTATGGTTTTTTCAGTGAATTTCTAAGGTTTTTTAAATGCTAATTTCTAACTATAACGTCCCTGAAACCTATGGTTTTTTTCAGTGAATTTCTAAGGTTTTTTAAATGCCCTGCCATAGCAACGGCAATGTCCCGGGGGTAGGCACCCTGGGACATTGCAGGAGCCGGCCCTGGGGGGTGGCAGTCCCCAGGGCCATAGAGGGCTCCAGGAAGGGGGCGGCGTGGCCCCCCTCCCTTTGTATGTAAAGCCCCGGAGCGGTGGTGGTCCCTGGAGCCCTGTGGTCTGCAATGGACCCCCATATTTACATATTCAATGCCCCAGGGAGATGGTGGCCCCCGGGCAGTGTGGGGGGGCTCAAGCCCCCCCACACTTTCTTATTCAAAGTAGCCCTGGGGAGGTGGCGGTCCCCAGGGCTTGGGGGCCAGCAAGGCCCCCCCACACATAATTAAGTAAAGCCCCAGGGAGGTGGTGGTCCCCGGGGCTGCAGGGGCCCGCGCAGCCCCCGCATAAATTATGCTCATTGCCCCTGGGACCTGGCCCACCAGGGGACTCATTAAAACGAACCGGGAGACCACGGTTCGTTTTTTTTCCGGCGGGATTCGCGAATCCCACCAATTTTTTTTTTTTATGCTTTTTTGGGCTTTGGGGGTCCCTGTGGGACCCCCTAACCAGGCCTAGGGGGTCAGGGTATTTCTAACCTGCCCCCTTTTCTTTTTTTTAATCTTTTTGCTTGTGACTCGGTACTGAGTCACAAGATGGCTGCCAACACTTTTTGGTTTGGAGTGTTGGCAGCCAATCAGAGTGAAGCTCGTCATCGGGAGGATCCGCGGTCACCAGAGGGTGTGGAGAGAGCTGGAGAAGAAGCAACTTCTCCTGAAACTTCTGGATCTGGATAGGGCGGAATACGCTCTTCTCCGCCTACGTCATAAATTCTATCTTAGTAGTGATAAATGCGGCAAACTTCTGGCACAACGCCTGCGGGCTAAAAAACAGGCATCAATGATCCAGGTGATCAAAGAGTCAAATGGGGAGGAACTCAAATAGTAGAAGCTTTTTGATCCTTTTACCACACTCTCTAGACAGGGCAGGACCCGCCGGTGCGGGATCCTCTCCTCTACTTGGAGAATTGTGCGGTGTCTCCTCTGCCGAATGCCACAGCAGACCAACTCGATTGTCCTATTTGCATAGAAGAGGTGATCTCGGCTATATCTTGTTTAAAACTCGGGAAGTCACCAGGCCCGGATGGCTTCTCAGCCCCGTTCTACAAATCCTTCTGTCATGAGCTAGCGCCCTTTCTAACTAACTTATTTAATTCCTTCTTGGAGACGGGGGCGGTGACTGACTCTATGTCTGAAGCAGCTATTTCTGTTATTCTAAAGCCTTCCAAGGATCCTACGGACTGTGGGTCCTACAGGCCCATTTCCCTATTGAACATTGATGCAAAAATCTATACGAGTATACTGGCGGCGTGCCTCAATCCCCTCATGGCTGACTTAATTGATCCTGATCAAGCGGGTTTTATCCCTACCAGACAGGGAGGGGACAACACAAAGCGCCTCTTTCACCTCATGGACACTGTGCATAGGTCGGGCAGGCAAGCCCTATTTTTATCTATTGACGCCGAAAAGGCATTCGATAGGGTGATTTGGGCGTACCTGTTCGACGCGTTGCGAAGCTTTGGGTTCGGGGAGAACTATGTCAAATGGATCAGGTGCATATACAGTGCGCCCAGGGCGTTTGTGAGGGTGAACGGAGCTCGGTCTGCTACGTTCCCGATTTCCCGGGGGACACGACAAGGCTGCCCTTTGTCCCCCCTCTTATTTGCCTTATATATGGAACCGCTGGCACAACGCCTACGGGACAACCCACACATTTAAGGCCTGAAATTTGGGGTGGATATTCACAAAGTCAGCCTTTACACTGATGACGTGATTCTGTCGCTCTCCAACCCTCTTAACTCCCTACCTGCTTTACTCCTAGAGCTCAACGACTTTGGTAATGCGTCGGGATTCAAAGTCAACTTGACTAAATCGCATATATTAAACCTGTTGATCCCTCCAGGGGATGTGGACGACCTCCAACATCGCTACCCTTTCCAATGGACCCAGAAAGACATATCGTACCTGGGCATCCGCCTAGTGCCTACCATTGCCCGCACCGTAACCCTCAATTATGCGTCCTTGCTTGACCAGATGTCTAAAGCTTTGGACTCCTGGGCACACCCGCGATTGGCGTGGTTTGGAAGAATAGCGGCGGTCAAGATGACAGTGCTGCCCCGAATTCTCTATTTATTTCAAACCATCCCAATGGCTCCGCCGCCGAAGGCTCTCGGTCAACTACAGTCCCTCATCAACAAATTTGTTTGGGGTGGGAGAAGCCATGCCTCTTGCTATCCCAAATGGCGCTCCCGAAAAAAGAGGGGGGAGTTGGGCTTCCTTTGGTTAAGCGATATTATCAAGCGTCCTGTCTTTGATATATTGTCGAATGGAACAGACCACTATCGGGCAAGCATTGGAACTTCATGGACCAAGCAGTGGCTGGAGTGAACATTTGGCGGGAGGTCTGGTTACCCCGTAAGCACAGGGCCTGGGGGCTTTACTCCTCACCGGTTACTTCACCAACGCTGAAGGCTTGGGATGCTGTGGCTGGCAAATGTGGCTGGACCACTTTTCCCTCACCAATGACCCCGATAGTCAATAACCCGGACTTCCCACCGGGCCGGGATTTAGCAGTGTTCCAAAGATGGAGAGAGGAAGGATGCAAGAGACTTGGATCTCTTTTCGACAAGAAAGGGCTGGCCCCATTTGACCAACTTAAACGGGACTATGGCCTCTTAGCATCTGACGAATTTGCATATCAGCAATTACATCACTGGGTGACAGCGCCCTCCTGTTATAGTGGGGCTTCTCGGCAACTCACAACTTTTGAAAAATGGCTAATCTGTAAAAAGGACGACCGACGCCTCATCTCTGAGCTTTATTCGATGCTCAATACGAGACACGCAGGGCAACACACGAAGGCCCAAAGCCGTTGGGAAGCGAAGTTAGAGAGGCCCCTATCTGTGAAAGAATGGGACAATATAATTTATCGCGCACATCACACGGCACATAATACGGCTAGGGCAGAATCCACTTTCAAGGTGTTTACATATTGGTATTACACACGGGCGCGCTTACATAGTTGGGATAAAAGCAAATCTGAACTCTGCTGGAGGGGCTGCGGATTGACGTGATCCTTAGTACATCTGCTATGCACTGTCCCAAATTACAGCGCTATTGGACAGAGGTCCTAGACAACATAGATGAGGCTTTTGACACCTCTATCCCTAGATTCCCGGCATATACCATCCTGGGACTCTCGAATCCCCTAACCTTCCCTCTGCGCTCCTTGAAAGGCAGAAAAATCTCCTTAGCCCTGTTAGCGGCGCGACAAGCTATTCTAGCCCATTGGGGATCAGCCACGGTCCCAGATTTTACGGCTTGGCTCCATCGGCTCTGGCTGATCCTCGCATATGGAACGCATGTCCCTAGTGGTGGATCAGAAAGGGGACTCTTATGTTGAGCTATGGGCTCCTTTTCTGCAGCTCCCATCTAAGGAATTGCGCGAGGTCACATGCCCTAAATATCTCCAAATCCTTAAACTGCTGCCGCAGGGTACTCCCTAAATACTATTGTATTCGTCAAACGGGGACCTACTCACAGGGGATGCGAGTCTCCAGGATGGGAGGATTCACAGGGAGGACGGACTGGTGCGGACTTTGGGTGGGGGGTGGGTGAGGGTGGGTTTATGTTGGGGGGGCTGTTCTAGTTTGTTTTGTTTGTCGCAAGAGTCTCCAGGCTGACTACGAACTGATACGCTTCTTCAGACGCTGCCGGCCCCAGGGTTGGTGGCACTCAGCTGTGTAACCTTGCAAACTATACGCTCTGCCGGCCTCTGGATGTAGGCAGGAAGCTGTGTTCTCTCTCTTCTGATTTCTTCTATCACTAATAAAAAGATTGGTTCCATAAAATAAAGCGTGATTTCTGGACCAAAAGCTACCATTTTGCCAAATTTGGTGTAATACCGTTCAGCAGTTCGGGCTGTAGCCGTGTCTAAATTTCCTTTGGAAATTAACATGGAGAAAACGTGTTTTGAGACCCCCCTTTTATCTCGGCCCCCGCTTGCCGAATCACCCCGAAACTTTAGAGACAGGAGCTGACCGGAGTGAACCATTAGTTTTGAAAATTTCACGAAGATTCATCAACCGATGTCAAAGATATTGGCAAAAGAAAAAATGCTTTTTGAAAAGGTCCTAACTATAACTACCTACTGACGACCGTCATTAGGTAATATATATATATATATATATATTCACTGAAAAAACCATAGGTTTCAGGCACGTTTTAGTTAGAAATTAGCATTTAAAAAACCTTAGAAATTCACTGAAAAAAACCATAGGTTTCAGGGGCGTTATAGTTAGTTGGACATTTCACTCGTACAAAACCAGAGAAATTCCCCCGTTATAGTTAGTTCACCTAACTAGAACTCGCGCCCCCGCAATGCACTGCTGATGACGTCACATATTACATCACTCATGACATGGTCAGTGACATCACTGATGACATCACTGATGACATCTCAAATGACATCACTGATGACATCACTGATGACATCATCCATGTGATAATTTGATGCATCTTCTCACACCCTAATATAACCTTTGATACACCCACTCTAAATTACAGACTGCCATTCTCAAAACCATAGACACTCCAACACCAATAACTACATACCCACTCACTGATTCTTAGGTTTACACACACATCCACTCACTCATCCGTACAGTCACTCATACTTATGGTCACTCAGTACAGGACTATCATATGCACTCATACACCTATATAGACACTCACACACCGCCACTCATCCATAGAGGTACTCACACACCTAGTCAGTCATGCAAATAATTATTCACACTGCCATTTACTCACCTATACAGTTATACACACACCAGCTCACTTACTCATACAAATACTAGCACATTCTTACGCTCTTATACAATCACTGATACAAGCACACACTCATCCATACAGCCACTCTCACAATCACACACTCTCACTTATAGCCATTTATATACTCTGACACACATATATACTGCCTTTCACATATGTAGTTACTCACACATGTACCACTGAGATATACATTCACTCACTAACACACCCATACACACACTCACCCACCCATACAGTCCATCACAGATGCACTCTTGAAACCATGCACCCAGTGAATCACCCACTCACACATCTATGCACAGAGTCACACACCCCACCCACACAAACACTCAGGCACCCATACAGATACTCAGACAACCAATCAATAACCAATATAGACACTCATGTAGATATTCACAAACCCATGCAGCCGCTTACACACCAACAGACAGACGGATACAGACATTCACACAGTTTAGTCAGTCTCTCATACAGTCACTGCGACACGTTTAATCACTCACTTATACAGTCAGTCCCTGAATCATCCATACAGACCTCATGCAACCATTCATTCTTCAATACACCTTGGTATATATATATATATATATATATATATATATATATATATATATATATATATATATATCCAACTCCAAGCTCCCTCAGCTATCGGCTGTCACTGTCACAGTCACTGGATGATGTCATCAGTGATGTCACTAACCATGTCATGAGTGATGTAATATGTGATGTCATCAGCAGTACATTGCGGGGGTGCGAGTTATAGTTAGCTCAGCTAACTATAACGGCTAAATTTCTCTGGTTTTGTATGAGTGAAATGTCAGCCTAACTATAACATCTCTGTAACCTTTGGCTTTTCCCGTGAATATAAATATATTATCTACTGGCGGTCGCCAGTAGATAGTTATAGTTAGGACCTAGTTTCCATAGGAAACTCGTTTTTTGTTTTCTCAATATCTTTGGCGCCGGAAGACGAATCTTCGTGAAATTTTCAAAACTCGTAGCCCGCTCCGGTCAGCTCCTGTCTTGAAAGTTTCGGGGTGATTCGGCAAGTGGGGGCCGAGAAAAAAGGGGGTCCCAAAACATATTTTCTCCATGTTAATTCCCATAGGAAACTTTAGACACGGCTACAGCTCGAATTGCTGAACGGAATTGCACCAAATTTGGCAAAAAGGTAGCCCTTGTTTCAGAAAGAGACCTTTTTTAAATGGAGTAAATCCGTTCAGTAGTTCCTGAGCAATTCAAAAATAGAGGTCGGAAAATCAATTTCCCATAGGAAACTTTAGACACGGTTACAGCTGAAACTGCTGAACGGAATTACACCAAATTTGACAAAAAGGTAGCCCTTGGTTCAGAAAGAGACCTTTTTTTAAATGGAGTAAATCCGTTCAGTAGTTGCTGAGAAAATCAAAAAATAAAAGTTTCGATACATAGAGGCGCGGTGGATCAGCGCACCCTCCCGACCACGCGCTTTATTCTAATTGGCTGTCAACACTCCAAACCAGGAAGTGTTGGCAGCCATCTTGTGTCTCGGTAGAACCGAGGCACAAGAAAAGAGAAAAACAAACGCAAAAAACAAGAAAAGGGGGCAGGGTAGAAACACCCTGACCCCCTAGGCCTGCTCAGGGCCCAAAAAAGCATTTTTTTTTTTTTTTTTTTTAAATCGGCCGAATTCGCGCTGGGTACGCGAATCCGGCCGAGAAAATGTTAAAAAACGAAGCGCGGGCTCCCGCGCTTCGTTGTATTGAAGCCCCCGGGTGGGCCAGGTCCCGGGGGCAGTGAAAAGAATGTGTGGGGGGGCCCCAATCCCCCCAACACTGCCCCGGGGACCGCCACCTCCCCGGGGCTTGATTAAATAGTTGCGGGGGCACGCAGCCCCCCAGCCCTGGGGACCGCCACCCCCGGGGCTAATTTTAAAATGTGTGGGGGCCTCAGAGGCCCCTAAGCCCCGGGGACCGCCACCCCCGGGGCTTTTATTCATCATTTGCGGGGGCACATGGCCCCCCGCTGCCCCGGGACCGCCACCCCCCGGGGCTTTTAAAATAAATAATTAAAATGGGGTGGGGGCTCAAGCCTCCCCACACGCCCGGGGACCGCCACCTCCCCGGGGCACTAAAATGCAAATTTGGGGGTCCGTTACGGACCCCCGAGCCCCGGGGACCACCACCTCCCCGGGGCTGTGCTTTGGATGGGAGGGGGGCCGCGCGGCCCCCCTCCTGGAGCCAGTGATGGCCCTGGGGACCGCCACCCCCCAGGGCCGGCTCCTGCAGTGTCCCGGGGTGCCCACCCCCGGGACACTGCTGTTTGCTATGGCAGGGCGGGAGCCTCACGGCTCCCGCCCTGTCATAGCAAACTGTGGTTTGGATTTTGGAAGAGAGAGCAGGAAACCTGCTCTCTCTTCCAAAATCCAAAGCAGATTGCTTTTCCACACGGGGAGCTGCATGTCAGCAGCTCCCCATGTGGAAAAGCAATGCCGGCTCCCGCAGGAGGCGGGGAGCCGGCTGGGACCGTGGGGGCATTGGGGCTCTCCCCACGGTCCCCAACGAGAGGCCGGCCCCGGGGGATGTGGTCCCCGGGGCAAGGAGTGGCCCGGGAGGGGGCCACGCAGCCTCACTACCCAATAATAATTTTCAAAAAAATAAAAAATAAATCACGCAAAGGCCGGCCTCGGGGGATAGGGTCCTCGGGCCATAAATGGCCTGAGGAGGGGGGCCACGCAGCCCCTCTCCAAAATAATAAAAAAAATATTTGGCCATGCCCCGGGGGATGGGGTCCCCGGGGCCGGAATTGGCCACGGGAGGGGGGCCCACGCAGCCCCCTTCCCGTTAATATATTATTATTTTTTTTTAAATGGGGGTCAGGCCCTGGGGGATGGGGTCCCCAGGGCCTAAAAATAAGGGGGGCCACACAGCCCCCCTTCCCAAAAAAATAATTTTAAGAAACACGCGATCGTGCCGGAGGCCCCACCCCCTCCCAGCAACACGCTGCAAACGCGCCCTGTGGAGCGGTTTAAGTTGGGGAATTAATTCCCCTTCAATACTGGGGGTCCCTGGGGGCCAACTAGCCCACCAGGTACCTACAGTAAGCGTTGCAGAAAGGTGGTCCAGACTACGCCCCTTTGTACACCTCTCTGCAACGCAGCTCTGTGGCGCTTACTGGAAGTACCTGGTGGGCTAGTTGGACTCCAGGGACCCTCAGGATTCAAGGGGACTTAATCCCCCAACTTAAAACGCTCCATGGGGCGCGTTTGCACAGTGGTGAAGGGAGGGGGCGGGGCCTGAGGTGACATATGTGCAAACACGCCCTGTGGCGCGTTTTAAGTTGGGGAATTAATTCCCCTTCAATACTGGGGGTCCCTGGGGGCCAACTAGCCCACCAGGTACCTCCAGTAAGCGCCACAGGGCTGCGTTGCAGAGAGGTGGTCCAGGCCACGCCCCTTTGTACACCTCTGCAACGCAGCTCTGTGGCGCTTACTGGAGGTACCTGGTGGGCTAGTTGGACTCCAGGGACCCTCAGGATTCAAGGGGACTTAATCCCCCAACTTAAAACGCTCCACGGGGCACGTTTGCACAGTGGTGAAGGGAGGGGGCAGGGCCTGAGGTGACATATGTGCAAACACGCCCTGTGGCGCGTTTTAAGTTGGGGAATTAATTCCCCTTCAATCCTGAGGGTCCCTGGGGGCGAACTAGCCCACCAGGTACCTCCAGTAATCGCCACAGGCCTGCATTGCAGAGAGGTGGTCCAGGCCACGCCCCTTTTTACACCTCTCTGCAACGCAGCTCTGTGGCGCTTACTGGAGGTACCTCGTGGGCTAGTTGGACCCCAGGGAATGTCTGTATCAGTCTGTCAGTTGGTGTGTAAGTGGCTGCATGGGTTGGTGAGTAGCTACATGAGTGTCTATATGGGTTATTGATTGGTTGTCAGAGTACCTGTATGGGTGCCTGAGTGGCTGTGTGGGTGGGTGGTGGGGTGTGTGACTCCCTGCATGGATGTGTGAGTGTGTGATTCACTAGGTGTATGGGTTCATGAGTGCATCTGCGAGGGGCTGTATGGGTGAGTGAGTGTGCGTGTGGCTCTGTCGTTGAGTGATGGATGTCTCAATGGTATATGGGTGAGTAACTGCATATGTGTAAGGCAGTATATGTGAGTGTTGGAGTATATAAGTGACTATATGTGAGAGTGAGTGATTGTGAGAGTGGCTGAATGGATAATTGTGTGCTTGTGTTAGTATCTGTATGAATAAGTGAGGTGGTGTGTGTATAACTGTATAGGTGAGTAAATGGCAGTGTGATTGACTCTGGGTGAGTGACTAGGTGTGTGAGTAACTCTATGGGTGAGTGGCGGTGAGTGAGTCTCTGTATGGGTGTATGAGTGCATATATCAGTAACTGTATTGGTGTGTGACTGCGTGTATAAGTGGCTGTATGGGTGAGTGAGTGGATGTGTATGTAGACCTATGAATCAGTGAGTGGGTATGTACTAACTGGTATTGGTGTGTCTATGGTTTCGAGAATGGTAGTCTGTATTTTAGAGTGGGTGTATGAAAGTTTATATTAGGGTGTGAGTAGATACATCAGAGATTATGTGGATGATGTCATCAGTGATGTCATCAGTGATGTAATATGTGACATCATCAGCAGTGCATTGCGGGGGCGTGAGTTATAGTTAGCTCAGCTAACTGTAACAGCTGAATTTCTCTGGTTTTGTACGAGTGAAATGTCAGCCTAACTATAACGTCTCTGTAACCTTTGTATTTTTTCCGTGAATTTCTAAGGTTTTTTAAATGCTAATTTCCAACTATAACGTCCCTGAAACCTGTGTTTTTTTCAGTGAATTTCTAAAGTCTTTTATGTGCTAATTTCTAACTTTAACGTCCCTGAAACCTGTGGTTTTTTCAGTGAATTTCTAAGGTTTTTTAAATGCTAATTTCTAACTTTAATGTCCCTGAAACCTGTGTTTTTTTCAGTGAATTTCTAAGGTTTTTTACGTGCTAATTTCTAACTTTAACGTCCCTCAAACCTGTGTTTTTTTCAGTGAATTTCTATGGTTTTTTAACTAGCAGTCACGTTTGCAGAGTGGTGGAAAAAGGGGGCTGGGCCTCCAACCAGCGCTCGGGAATTCCGCTTGGGGGCTTCTTGGCCCCCAAGGTCCCGCAGGAGTAACGTGGACTTCATCCCCCAACCTGTAGTGCGCCAGGAGGCACGTTTGCAGAGTGGTGGAGAAAGGGGGCGTGGCCTCCGAAGACCTCTTAGCAATCCCACTGTGTGGGACTTACTGGAGGTAACAGGAGGCCAACGACCCCTCCTATTACCTCCAGTAAGTCCCACACAGCAGGATTGCTGAGTTCTGATACCAGGCCACACCCCTTTGTCCTCCACTATATATATATATATGTATATATATATATATATACACATACACATACACATACACGCACACATCCACACATACTCAAGGCATGTAGATATGGAATTTAAAATTGTAGTTCTATACCTCTGTGTATATACTTACCTTTACAATAAAATGGTAGTCGATATTCTGGCTGTGTTATATTTGTAGCAAAATGTTTGTATGCTTAAAATGCTGGCATACAACAAAGACGTGCTACCAGCTCTGCCTGCCAAAGAACATGTGGGTGCTGTAGCTTCACTGGTTATCAAGCTGAGAAACCCCTCTTTTGACTCTGTAGTCAAGCAGTCTGAACTTAAAAGTATTGGGTGGATTCCCCCTTGAAAACCTACTCTGGATTTGGCCTCTTAAGATCCTAGAGAAGGTAATGGTGTGACAGCTTCGGGACTGGTGGGCTGCTGGACAGCTGGCGTTTCGGATTTCTACATGTGATTTCTACAAATGAGACAGAGACAACTCTGGTCTCTTAAGTGCTGGTAAATCTATGGAGATTGGTGATCTTCCACTACTCAGTAGGTTATACTTGTTAATCTCTAATGCTGTGAATCATGCCTTCCTAGTCTCCTGTGCAGCCCTTAGTGGTTGCAATGTGGACATTTATGTCTACCCTAGCTACCGTCTCATTTGGTGTCCCATAAGGCCCTCTGCTGCCTCCACCCTCAATATCTGCCTAATGCTACTCATGTGCCTGCTAATAGAAATACAATCAATTGCCATTGTTACGCAAATAATAGACAGGTTTAGCTGTATGTTTGTAATTGTTAGGAGGATTCCTGAAGTGTCTCACAACTTATCATGTTTGGTGAACTAAGAGGTAATTGGCAGCCATAGCAGGTAGATGTGAGGCTCCAAAGCTTCTTCATAAGCCCAGGATCTTCCAGGGCAGTTCACCCTGATTTGAAGGTGGAATCAGATATAACAGCCAATTTGCCTGCAAGTACCACTTGGCATGGAGCTACCCCGATTAGTGTGCAGCAGCAGTGTATGCAGCCCCAGCAGGAAGCTGGACAATGAATGAACCAAGGAAGCTTCATTGGCGAGTGGACGAGTGATCATTGATGTAGTGTTCCAAGTTGGCAGACTTTGTGACAGGTCAATGATGCTTCCCCGGATTGCCATTTCACCAAGCGTATGGGGCACAACAGCTTAGAGGCATATAATGGTGGGCTCCTGTAAATGACAATAGGACCCACGGCACACTAAGAGGTAGGTGGTGAATTAGAGAAAATGAGTGGTCTCAGATCAAAAGGGGTGCAGCATGCCTGTTTGATATGGTCAAGAATTGACTTTCGCTGAGGGTGCCCCCCCCCACCTAAATCTTGTATGAATTAGGGGGGGGAGCATGAACATGAACATGAAAAATGTAATGGAAATCTTTTATCTGGCTTCTTTTACATTCCTTGGGGTAATGTGTTGTGGGAGCAGGTGCCCCTGGGCTCACAGTCAAGAGCGAACTTGTCAGTGCTGATGAAGGAATGTGATGCTTGTACGAGCTGGGAGTGTTTCTTTCCTCTTCAGGTTAACCAGAACCTAAGATGAGCACCTGTACCAAACTGATACCATGTGCCCACTAACAAGGCTGACCTCCTGGGACCTGCTGAGCCTGAAATATAAAGCTAAGCAATAGGTAGATCCCAGCTGCTGAAATCCCATTCTGCTAGCACAGGATAATTACACAAATGGGAGGCTCGAGGCAAGGGCGGAAAAAAGTTCTTGGAATCCTGAAATATACAGTATGTTACTTAAAGTAGAACAGAATAGATTGTGGCGGAGCTGAGACCTGTCTAAGGGATTTGGACTGACTTGGTTCATTCTGATCTGACCCCATTCTGTTGTGCGAATGTTCTTTCACCCGCTGACATCGTGGATCTCAGATCTTCTCTCTGATCCTGACTCTCATCTATAGATGTCACCTCCTTGGTGTTTGAGAATGAATGACGGCAAGCCACCGTGACAAGGGCAAGCCACTGCAGTTGGTTTTGGTCTTTGCCTCCTGTTTGCTGGATCACTAAACGAGGCGAGGCAATGGAGATGAGTGGACAGGACAGCGACCATTTTTGGGCTGACGTCCTGTTTCCACCCTCAAATGATCCTCTGCATATTAGACAGACTGAATTGGCTATCTGTAGACTGCAAAATAACATTTAAACTCTTGTGCTATATTTTGTCTGTAAATTCCTAAATCGCCTGGACACAATTGATTCTCTCAGTGGCAGCATACCCACTAATAAGGGTAATACTGAACATACCACCAGGCAGAAATCCGTAAAGCCCTTTATGTTATATTCTCTGCACTGGAGGCCAAGATTGACACACCACCCATTGATCTGAGCTTGTTGTGGTGCGATGTTTGCAAAATATCTGAATGAATCATCAATGTGGAAGCCACAATTCGTGAGCAGGTGAAGACGATAGGAATAATTAAGGTGTAGTACGCGCTGTATCAAACTAAGGCTCCGATTTTTTTCTTGGCAGTATAGATACTCCGTTGCGACACCCAGGTGGTTCATCAACTATAGTAGCACTTTGTTGGGGTGAGGAAGAAACTGACATAGGTAGATTTGAAATACATGGTGATGTTCCAGGCAAAGCTAATGGCCATCTCGGTGTGTGGGGGGTTGGGGGAAGGAGGTGCTAAGTTCTTCATAGATCCTTGGTCGCTTGGAATAGGGTGGACGCTTGAGTGCTGCCAATGGATAACAGAGAGGAGTAACTTGGATAGCAGAAACTGTCTATTAAACTTTGGACTCAATGACAGGAACCGCTGTGATGCTGGTTCCTTTCAATGACTAGAGATGTCCGCTGGGCTGACAGACATCTCTGAATTTGGATTATGGGACTCCGAACCATATATCAGGACCTGTAAAATAACTTTTTTTGCTATAAGGCAATTCTATATGTGCTTGCATATTCTTTTATAAATCTATCACTAATTACTTGGTTTGCTACCTGGTGCTCTTCGCTGGGATGTTGTTCTAGTTCTGTCTCCGGACCTCCAGGCTAGTCCCCTCATTAGACAGGTATTCTGGCATTTGAGTCTGTCTTTTGGATTGGTTCCTGATTTGTCCTCCTTCTACTCGGTTTCGTGTGTCTACTCTATGGTGGCAGTGAAAGGGGTTAATCTATGGCGTGTCACCTCCTTTCATATGCACAGACGTCTTCCACCTCTCTGAATCCTAGTTACATGACTGCCAGAGACTCTCCAACTTTACCCTGGCATCTATGCAATAGGTTTAGCTTTGTTTCTAATTTCTAATTACTATGAAACCACTGGCACTCTTTTCTGAATAGTCCACTGGTGAGAGTTCTACTCTAACCCTAGGATCCAGGGACAGAGGCCTCATCACCAAGATCTGATCTGTGAATATGGTTTACTTCTAGAGTTCCTATAGAACTAGCTATTGAGTTTGAGGGTAAGGAAGCTAGAGAAGTGAGGGAAGGATAGAGGGTTCTAATGTAAAGAAAGAAGGTACTGCATGAAAGAAAGAGTAGGTAGTCAGGAAGAGAGTGCAAGAGAGAGTGAAAGAGGGACGAAAGTACAGAAGGACATGGTTTATCAGTACTGATGTTGATGAGAGCATATCAGTTATTGTGACAAAGGCTCAAAATGACAAATAACTATGTTCTCCTTTCTCTATCCAGTTAGACAAACTTAGATCCATCCTGCAGAACATGGTATCTTCATCATCCACTCTTTTATCCATGAGTATGCAGCAGGTAGATGGGAGACCTCTGTCGGCAATGGATGCGGCTGAAATGGCGAGTGTTGCCAGCAGATCTGAGTCCTTGCCTTCAGGCCACTCCTCAACCCCAGACATGCCAGGGGCAGTTAGAACACCTTCCTCAAGGGTTTCCCCTGGCCATGCCCAGGGCACATGTCCAGCATGCAGCATAGATGTCAGTGAGCAAGTCAGCCAGTTGGTCAGCAAGTACGAGAAGCTACAGGATCTGGTGAACAGCTTCATGGCCAGGCACTCCGACTCGAAGTCAGTGAGGAAGTCATCACTCAAGTGCCAGGTAATTAATGCTGAGCGCAGTATATGCTGCCCATAGTTTGTGTCAAATCAAGACAGAAAGTTGTGAGGCTACAGTATGAACAATTGGCAGTTGTGACATGGTCGCTGAAGAAGTCAGTTTTAGGAAGATATACTTTGGACACTTTCCTCCGCAGCAGCTGAGGGAAGTTATAAAAGGATGATAGGTCTGGGCTTAGGCATGAAGGAGATCCTATCTGGGATCCGTTTATTTGTTTGTGATGTCTTAACTGTCACATGCCACAGGCAGGCTGTTCTAAGCTGGTTTAAATTTTTGCTGAGAACAAGCTGTCTATCACTGGCTGTCAATCGGCCTTTCGGGAAGTTTCTTATGGAGTCCCATGGGGTTCTTCACTGAACCCAACTCAGTTTAATATCGAACTTTTGCCCATATCCATCACATATTTTCATATGCAGATGACGCAGAGGTAATCTTCTGTCTCAAAAAATGTATAACAACTCTCAACATCATTCCTTAACTTCACTAACTCTTGTTACTACATTTTTGACGACCAGCTCAAAACCGTATGCAACTCGTTCAGAACTAGGTCACGTGGCTGACTCCAGGTTCTCCACAGTAGGAAAGCATTTCCAGTAATTTGATTTCACCTCGCTGGTTTCCAGTCCCCAATTGCTTTATTTTGAAGTACAAATTAGTTTGTCACAAAGCTATTACGTTATCTGGTCTGTTATGTTTTTTTTTCATCTCAATTCCCAGCTGTACATTTCTGGGCTCTTTTTAAGACTCTTGTTCCTTTTATCGTGTTATTTCCTGCATTAATCGGGCAAGACAAGGTGTGGGGGCTCTTTTGCAGGATTCCATCTTAAAATATTAAAATCATTGACTTTGTCTCTGAGAAGTCTGCAAACCAGCTTACTTTTAGGAAAGCTTTGGAAACATGGTATCGTATTCACTACTGAACCTTAGTAGCTGTCTTCCTACTTTTTCACTACTTACCCCAGCACCAGGACACTTGGATAAGGTCACTGTGCGCTATACAGGTGGTATTTCATTCATTTTAGACTGTGACTAGTCTGGACGAGATGAAGAGCGCGCCACCTACCTGTGTGCTCTGCAATGCCTTCGGAGGCATGCAGGTATAACACGAAAACCATTAAGAGAACATCTGCGAGCTCACACCATACATGTTCTGAGTGGCTCCATGATTGTTTGAACTCTTCCAGGGCTCTCTTGAGAGGTGAATGCAGTTGTGCTGTCTGGCATTGGCATTGGCATTGAACAGGTGGAATTTGCCTGGCAGCATTATGGAGCACCAGTTAGCGGCATGGTGCTTTCCCACCATCTTGGCCTTCATAGCATGTCACAGGAGGCTTTGATGCCATTGTCTGGGAAACGTTGGATTGGGAGACACATCATAAGTAATCACATCCTTCTGGACCAAGGGTATGAAAAGCACAGTCAGTCCCCACCAGTGGACACCATCATCCATGTTGGCATATTTAAAGAGGAAAGGATCAATTATAGAAATAGATAAATAACAAATAAGTAATTGGACATAATGAGAAAATACTCATTCTGCTGCCTTCTGTTGCATATAAGAGAGGGCAGGGTTAAGTGGGGTGAACCAAATGAACAATGACTCAACTGAAACATTCGACAAATGCGATCAGAGGGGGTCCCATAAACCAAGATAAACGAATTGCAACGAGGAGAGTGTTATATACCCTGCATGATGTCCTACTAGACTGTAGTGCATGCATCTGTAAAGCTCCTTAGGGTGTAGTAAGAGACATTGCTGTAACTGGAAGAATGGCACAGATCAGCTTGTGACATACTCCAAAAGTATAAACCTGAGTCAGCCATATACACACATTTGTCAAAAGGGGTCATCGGAGAGAGTTGTTTGAAGCTGGAGAAGGATCAGGCTGTTATACCACTCCTCTTACCCTCATGGGCGTCCTTCCAGAAAACAGCCACTGGATACATTCTTCAGAAGCCATGTGGACACTAAAGCATTGATGGTGATCACGAAGGCAATCAACTCCACTAGGCTGCACAGAGATGCTTAACTGAACTTGGAAAGTAGTATTGTCACCAACGACTTACTAGAGGGTAAGTACATTAAGTCCACGCACCATCCTGAAACTAACACAGTAATACTTAAAGCCAGAAGGCACATGAAAACTACAGGACAGCTCCCATCTTGACCCACTAGTCTCGTCCCACAAACCTAAAAGCAATATGCCCATCAACAAATACAGCTCACATTCTCTGCTATTCCCTAACCACAGCAGGTCCACCATGACTCCCCAAATGCTGTATTGCTTTGTAAAGCTTTTAAAGTATGTACTATGTTCTCAATTACACCTTAACCAATGCACAAAACCAGGCTAGCTAAACCTAACCTATATCTTCATTACCAATAATACTGATAGGGCAGAGTCAGGGTATCTATGACCGGATTTAAACTAAATAAAGAAACTGGACTCACCAGTCACAATCCCCCAAGCTTGACCTCTGCAACACTCTAAGGGAGAGTCACTCGAATTTTCTGTGAACTTAACAAATGAGGTTGCGGTTTGATGATCATACAAAATATAAAAACTAAAAAAGTCTGAACTACCTTTAATATTTATTATTCAAAATCATTCCATACGAAATACACTCCTCCCCCACATTTCTGAAGGTAGGGCTTGGAAGCATATTTACCAAAGTCTAAGACTCCTTCGTTCTTGATTTCTCGAAGGAGAACGCCAAGGTCATTGTTGACTTCTCTCAGGACAAAAGGCACAGTGACATTGGTAGTGTATCTGGGCAACCGATACCTGTAACAGAGAGCCTACCTCACCTCACAGAGTCATACCCTCAAAGTAATCTCTGAGAGGCAAAATGAAATAATCTCATACACCATGGACAACTTTCCTCAGACAGACCACTGCTGTCTAAGGACACACCAAAACAGGTCGGCCTAGCAAAGCCCAAGAACTTTGAACCCCACCTAGCTGCATGCAACTCAGAAGTAGATAATAATATGGATTCCAACTCATGCCCCATCCTTCACATCCGCAGATCAGGAACACTCATTTCAGACAATCTCCAAATTAACAGAAAAGCATGTTCTACTGCCAACTCAAAATCTAAAAACAAGATGTAAAGCAAGCAAACACGACTTCGAAGAAAGCCAGCTCCCAGGGCAGTCTTGCAAAACAGAACAATATAATCATTGCATATGAGACCTAGATCTGTCAAGCAAAGAAATGGTTGCTGGGTGCTCAGATGACTGAAGCTAGAAACAGTGCAAGAAAATTCCGAAAGGTACTTATGTCACAGATTCAATCTGGTTTGGTGGTTTGGTGCACAAAGAGTTAAAAAAAATATAGAGGGAACATTGCCCAGGAGCACCTTTTCTTTATAATAGCAAATCATACATGTGCCTTTGAGAAACCTGGGCTCCGAGTACAAAAACATGAGAGCACACCAGGTAAATACATTTGCTCCAAAGAAGAAGCAGTGCCCATTGGATACACTGTGCCACACTGGAAAGAACAGGACTCTCTCAATATACCTCAGTATACTGACCCACACTGGTATGCCACATTCAGACTGTCATGGTGTGTTTGTATCCTAGCTGGCTCCCTGAATTGCTGTCTCACTATTGAGACACCCACGGACAGACAATGCTCCATTTTTTAGACATACAAAGCGGACTGATATTTGCTGAGCTTTCACAATGGACATATATTTTTGTCTGCAGTAGGCGCAGCGTCCCACTATTGAAACATCCGCAGAACTCTCACAGTATTGTAGGTGTGTTTTCCAGCAACACTGTCACATAAACAGGCACAGGGGAAATATCACTAAAATCCCTCTGTGTGCCAATCAAGCCTTAACCTCCAAGAGATGTTGGGGGCTCACTCTCCCAAGAAAATGGAAAAACAATTGTGACGACATGGTGTATTTTCAGCACAATTTCCCTAATGAATAGCAAAAAGCCTTTGTAACACAGGCAGCTGAGACAGTATGGGTATGCAATTTCCCATGGCATATTATTTTTCTAAATGTATTAGACATCTTCCTACATTTCATTTCCATTACATTTTTCATACTGCTATATACAAGTCGATTCTCAGTCATATGTTATGGGGGGAATCTACTTGGACAGGTAATCGTGAAATAATTATCTTCAAAGATCTCATAATAATATCCCACAATAGTCAGCAGAGCTAAACAGATCTTACAGACTCATTCAGCAATGCTGCCGCTCAGATTGCAAGGACCTTAAAGGCTCATACAGCTTACACATGCCTTACATGGTCAGTCCTCAGACACCAGTAGTGACAGTGCCATAGAAATCACTCCAGGATATTGTAGACATCCCACCATTTCACGAGGTCGATTGACTGCCTTTACGACAATAGGCAGGTATAAACTACAAGGAAAACAGCAATACTCAAGGGAGAGGGGGGGATAAGGGGGCTTATAATTGCATTAGTAGAGGGGGCCGTGTACATATAGCTGGGGAGTTCGTCAGGCTGCGCCTTCCGCTAGAAAATTATATGTTATTCTGGAACATTGAAGGTCGCACATGTAAAAGCCTCAATCCTGCGTGGTGAGTATATTGCGAAACATTATATCTGCCTCTTCCAGGAAATATGGTGCATGGTTCCAGTCTACCAACAAGGTTTTACGAATGTAAACATACCAACTCTCCCCTCCCAACTCTCCCCTCAGAGAAAGGGAACCTAGGGGGCTAATGGTCTGGGTACATGTGTTGTTGAATTGTCACGTAAAGTCGATCCACACGCTGTCCAGGGATTTACAACAGGTAGAATTATTTTTTTTCCATCTGGTCCACAGTTATTAGCATTTAATATCTATAATGGTGGTCTTATTTTAAATAGGGTAAATCTTATACTTTAGATCTATTTGATCATTTATTGATGCACCGGGAAATCCTATTTTCACCCCTAGCCCTGTTTTAATTATGGCAGGATATTTTGATACCAATTTTGACCCAATGAGGGGATTTATGAGTTAATTTAGGACGATGATGCAGTCTGCATGTTTATCTTTTAGTTAGCTCCTTTCAGGACCTGCATGTCAGCTAGTCTTGCTTGTCAGCTAGTCTTGCTGACTACGGGGTATGGGCTGAATGCGATCAACGGGAGGGCACAGCTTGATCAGCCACCCAATACCCTGTTTAACTCAATAAGGTGCAGTAGCTGTATTAATTATGTTTTTATGAAACAATCTGAGTGCCACCTCCTGAGCAGTACATTAGTAGATATTAGGTTTGAAAGGGACCATGATCCCCTCGTCCTGAGACTCAGTGACCCTCCACCTAATAATAATGACTATAGGACAGATACATCCTTTACTATCAAATCCAGTTAAGAAACAGTGGGAGAAGGTTAAAGTGAGACAGTGGGGTTGATAATAACAAACTTCCCAAAGTGCATAATAGTCTCCTATCAATGTTAGAATCTTGTTTTCATGATATTCAGGAACCTTGGAGTTATATTTTCTTATACCATAAGGTGGTTGAAGAATTACGTTTATTTCTAACAAAACCTATGCGTTCAAATTCTAGACACCGGGATATCTACAGCTAGTATGATGCAGAATGGAGACATGAAAAAGACCTTCTAGATACCACCAAGAATAACCTCAGGAAAGAGACCTCATTAGTGCACAGAACATATAAGTACTTATCGACAAGCAAAAGGGGGGGTTGGGTTCAGAACCAATGGTAAGAGCTACTGGGTGCAGTTAATGCGAATAATGTGTACACTCTCTGGCACTTAAGTGTTCATTGGGCCAAAGAAACATTGTCCCTACTTGAGCTACATATTGGGGAAAGCAAATGGTTTGCACATTTTCAGCCTTTATTCATGCAATATCATAATGCATGAGAGGAAGGTCATGAGGCTAATATAAGGAAATTAAAGACATTCTGAACCAAACCTTTATCCTTCACACTAGAAGAAGCCATTATGGCAGTGAGCACACTCATACGTGGCCGGCCACCAAGTTTAGATAGGATCTCTGCAGAACTCTTCAAGTCATTTGTGAACACCTATGGAAAACTTTGGACATTTTTGGGATGCACCAGACTTACCTAAATTCATAATTTGGTTGCATAAGGATAATTTTGCTAGAGTATAGTGGGTTCA
The DNA here is from genome assembly GCA_963921515.1 of Calotriton arnoldi. NCBI lineage: Eukaryota > Metazoa > Chordata > Amphibia > Caudata > Salamandridae > Calotriton > Calotriton arnoldi. The sequence continues at coordinate 1,303,141 of CAWUFW010000399.1, forward strand.
AAGAGGGAAGTGACCATGGCTTTCCCAGTGAAATAGGGCGTCCATGAGGGATGTGTGTTGGCCCCTACCTCTTTTAGCGAGGTGGGTTAACCAAGTAATTGTACAAATGACGACAATTTCTGGAGAGAGGTAAGATTACAACCCATTTATTTGCTGATGACATCTTGTTACTTGCATGCACTCCAGTGGGAATGCAGACCCTGGTAAATTGTAAGCACAGTTACTGTGTTGTGAATGGATTAATTATTAATCAAACTAAAACCAAATTTATGGAAATTAACACACTTAAGAATTTTTGCCGTAACCTATCCCTAAACATTATCCACTTAGAAAGCATATCTGATGTTGATTATCTTGGTGTTGGGTTTAGCTACAATGGGAAGTGAGATAACCAGATCCATGGGAAACACTATTCTTTCCCATAGAGCAGAGGCTGTAGTACTGTTAGCAAAAAGGTTGGCTGGTAGTGTCGTATCTCCAGCCCTGACTATGTACAAGGTAGAAGCCCTCACAGCATCTGCTTATGATAATGAAATCTGGGGGTGCACTAATATTCCAATCATATACTCCACTGGTAGCCCTCAGAGACCTAATAGTTACTTTTTTCGTTCAGATATTGGTTTTACAAGCTGCTGATAGTGCATGTGTTTTTCATCTGTATACAAGGAGATTACACTTGAAATATGTGATCTAATCACATATTTTTCAAACCTGTGTACTCTTTTACACAGCAACCCGTGTTGCACCACGATGCTGACTGGTGCAGATATTCAACAAATTCTTTGTGTAATCAACTTAAAGAAACTTCTTTGTATTTTTTTATGCAGCACTTCAAGCAGTAATAATGTAGAAAAACAGAGTCGAATTTAATAAATAATCTGACACAAAAACGACAAAAATCCAATTAGTAGAACCAGAAATATGCAATTTTAAAGATTCAAGTGAAAATAGCACCAAAAAGCACAATGCGGCAACTGTGGCTATCTAGTCGTGCAAGACCTGGTGAATGTCACAAGTTCAGGCCGACTGTGATGGAGTGCAGGCTGGCTACAGGGACCAGGTTAGTCCAGCTGAAAGAGTTACCTTCAAGTCCAGCGTAACAAGTTCCGTTTACTGTGGAAGGGGCCACGATGAGCAGGGATAGATCGTGGATGGCTGTCGAAGTAGCGCGAAGAGCAGGCTGGGCATCAGTGGAGGGTTGCTGCTGTAGCGCAAAGTTCCTGTCGGCGTAGTGGACAGTTCTTGCGGGCACTTTGCGTTGGCAGTCCCTGCAAGTGGTCGATGCTGTAGCGCGAAGAGTTGGTTCACCGGAACTTTGCGTTGGTGGTTGGCGTGGGTGGCAAGACTTTGGTGCCAACAGGCCCGTTCATGTTTGCGAAGAGCCCAAAAACTTCAGGGGAGCACAACTGAGGCCCCATGAAGGGTCCATGACCTGAGGGGCACCACTTGGAGGTCGGAAACTCACTCCAGCAGAGGTCAGCAGGGCTCATGCAAGTCCAGTTGCGGGTCCAAGCAGCTGGGCAGTTGCAGGGAGCCTCTGGAGCTTGTTATGTCCCTCTAGCTCAGAACAGGAGGTCAGCTGGCTGACCCTTAGAGTCACTTCAGCCTGGGATGAAGGATGCCAGTCCAGTCTTCCTTCTCAGCAAGCAGGGCATTAGGCAAGATAGCAGCAAAGTAGAAGGGCAGCAGAGTGACAGTCCTTCTCGCAGCAAAGCAAGACAGCAGTACTTCTTCAGTAGTATCCACAGGTCCAGGAGTGTACTGAAGAGATAATGCCTGAGGTCCAATATTTATACCTGGTGCCTCCTTTGAAGTGAGAGAAGCTTCTTGAGGTTTCCCGTTGAAGTGCACAGGTTTTCTGCCTCCCCTACCCTGGCTCCAGACTATCTACAGAGGGTATGCAATTCTTTGTGTGAAGGCAGGACACAGCCTATCCAGGTAGAAGTGGGGTTGTGCCTAACCCCGCCCTCCCATCCTACCAGTGATCGCCCATCCAGGCACACCTAAGCTCTCTATTCTGTGTGGCTGTCTAGGAGGAACATGCAAAGACCAACTTCCAACTACATCCAGTCAAGTGACCCAGAGACAGGATACAAGCTTTAAATGGCTATGGCAGGAAAATGCCAAATTTCTAAAAGGGACATTTTCAAAATTGCAATTCAAAATCCGACTTTACTACAAAAGAGGATTTTTCATTACAATTCCAAAGACACCAAACATGAACTGGTCACCTATTCCCATTTTGAAGTTATCCTTATTAAATGTAATAAGGTAACCCCAATGCTATCCTATGGGAGAAGGAGGCCTTGCTGTAGTGAAAAACAAATTTAAGAGTTTTTCACTATCAGGTCATGTAAAATTTAAAATTACATGACCTGCTTTTTTTTTTTAAAAACAAATTTTATTTGGTTATTCCTGGTGAGATTTGGGCAAGGCCCTACAAATACCTGCAAGAAAACAAATTGGACAGGAATACCATTATTTCAAAACATTGGCAATACCTGCCAGTCGTCGTCGGTCAGATCGGGAATGTCCTCCTGCCATGCGCGTTTGGTCTTGTCGAGGGTGGTCTGGGTGTGAGTGGTCAGTGTTTGATAGGTTTGTCTGATTTTGTGTAGGCCTAAATCCCCCATTAAGAGGCACCCTTCAAGAGGAAGGAATTCCGGTAAGGACTCCAGGGTCTGGATCAGGGGGGTCAGAGCATGGCGGAGTTGGAGGTATTTATAGAACTGGGTCATGTGTAGTTGAAAATCTACTTGGAGTTGCTGGAATGATTTCAGTGTAGTACCCCGCATCACATCTCCCAGGGTCGAGATCCCCACCACGTCCCACCCACGGAAACCCTGCAAGGCTGCCACCGAACGGAGGTATGTGCCGTTCCACAGGGGAGTTGTTTGAGTTAGTGTCCCGCGCCACCCCATCCGTCTGACCGTGTCCCGCCAGAGCTGTATGACTACTTTACTTGCAGAGGGCAACGGCTCCAGGGAGTCGGAACTATAGAGGAGCTGGAGAAGGGGAGTCTGTCCCATTGCAGCGTGCTCGAGTGCGAAAGCCGGGTCAGTTGGGGAGTTGTACCGCCATTCATTTATTATCAAGACATGCGAGGCTACATAGTAAGCATAGACGTCTGCCGCTGCGATTCCCCCACAATATGTAGACTGTGTGCATGTGTGTAGCGCTATTCTGATCGCACCACCGTTCCAGAGAAATTTATTAAGTGTAGCATTCACTTGTGCAAACCAGGAGCGCGGGATCTTGTAAGGGAAGTTTTGCAGTCTATAGAGAATTCTGGGTAAAGAGACCATTTTGAAGATGGCAGATCGACCATATAGCGATAGTGGCAGGGAGGACCATTTTTTTTATAACACATTTTATTAGGTTTTTGGTTTTTCTTCAGCAATCAACATCCATTACCAAATAAACAAATATATAAGGTACATCAGATTTCGCAGTACATTCTGGATTAGAAAGGCCGCTATGGCTGCAATGGTAGCCCCGTGTGTATACAGCAGCATTACATTCCCTTTTTGAGTCCGTGCTTAATATACTGTATTGTTCGGATGTAGCTCTAAGTGGTCCAATTCTTGCTGCACTGCAGAACTGCTGCAGTGTAGTGAAAAGATACATGTAATGAGTTAATTAAACTAGCCCGTCCCTCCCTCCCTTCCCCAACTTTGTCTGGCCCATCCCCACATCAACTTTGTGTCAGAGTGCTCCGCTAGTTGCACCCGCTCTTTCCGCACACATTCCAATATACATACTGTACAGTGTTAAATCAGCAGGACATATGAACCATTAACATTGTAGGCTGGAAAGGGCCTGGGTAGTATAAACTTCTACTAATCCCGCGCTGCAGGGACTGGTGGTGGCGCGAGGGCCTTGAAAGCTTCTAGTATTGTATCCCAGTCCAGAGAGATTACCTTTTTGCGCAGTCCGCGGGCTTCCTCCCGTCGGATTGCAGCACTCTCCGCACTGCCCCACCTCACCACCTCCCCATGCCAGCTATAGAGTGTTGGGGGTGTAACTGACTTCCACCGCATCGTAATGGAGTGTTTGGCCATGAGTAATGCTAGGTCTACAAATCGAAGCTGTACCTTCTGCGCCTTGGGACGTCGGGACAACCCCAACAGGCAGACAGCAGGTGTGCTCGGAACAGGAATCCCAGTCGCAGTAATGACCATTGTAACCACTTCCGACCAGAAAGATGCGAGCACAGGGCACCGCCAGAGCATGTGGAGTAGGTCAGCATCTTCTAACTTACATCTGGGGCAATGATGTTGTGTGGCTGGGAATATGCGCTGCAGCCGGTGCGGGGTGAGATATGCCCTGTGTAGGACCATATATTGAATAAACTTAAATTTGGCGTTACGTGGGATTTTTTGGGGGTATTCTAAGATCATACACCATTCCTTATCTGTCAGTTCTGTGCCAAGATCCGTGGACCATCGATTGCGCAGATCCGTCAATGGGATTCTTGTGTGTGCTGTAATGCCTTTGTATAGCCATTTAGTGAGGTGGCGGCCTTCTCCCATCAAGTAGGTCATGTGGACCAGTTCGTGCCGCGCGGGTGCCTCCCTGTGTGGGGCCCAGTGTTTCTTCACATATTGTAGGACTGCAGCGTGTGTGAGATATAGTGCGTCTGAGACCCCATGGTGTCTGATGAAATTACCATGGTCCATGAGGGTGCCCTCATCGTACAAAGCGCCCACTGTGGTGACACCGCCCTCAGTCCAGGCAAGGAGTCGTCGTTTAGTGAGTAAGCCAGTGGGGGTAGGGATGCCTAAGAGTGGCGTGTTATCAGAGTATGGAGGGCAGCTACGCGTATAATGAGTGGATTTTTTCCAGTATGCAAGCGCAGTGCGTAGGAGTGTCGGGGCACCGGTCGGTATCCTAGCTGTCGGCAGAAGTAGTGTGTGTAACCCCCCTCGGACTACATCAGCGGGAGTATAATCTATTTCATGCAGATTACGCCCTTCCAGCCAATACGAGAGCCACTGCAGCTGACTCGCGTAGCAGTAGGCGCAGAAGTCTGGGGCACCCAGTCCACCCTTGTCTGTGTCCAGTTGCAGTTTAGCCAGTCCCACCCTGCTGCAGCCATTGCCCCAAATCAGGTCGGATAGCATCGTGTTCAGTGAGTTGAAAAGCGGAGTCGGGATCACTACCGGCAAATTAGTAAAGAAATATAACAGACGAGGTAGGACCACCATTTTTGAGATCGCTACTCGGCCCATCACAGAGAGCGGTAGTGAAGACCAGAAGGTGACCTGCGACCGGAGTGCTCTGATAGCCTTAACTAAGTTACCCTCTATAAGATCTAGCGCGGTTCTGTACACTTGTATGCCCAGATACTTGAACGTGTGTGTAGCGACCATTAGGGAGTGTGGACCAAACTGAATCGCCTCTGGGCGTTCCCCAGGGTGAAAAAAGAAAGCATATGACTTATTCTCGTTTATGCTAAGGCCTGAGAGTTGTGCAAAGGTAGTGAAAATGTCTGACATTGGTGTGAGATCCGTGGTCAGGTCGTTAACGTACAATATTATATCATCTGCATATGCAGCTATTACGTGTGTAGCCTGTCCCAAGCGTATACCTGTCTGCGCGGCCGATAGCCGTAACTTAAGAGCCAGAGGTTCCAGGGCTAGCACGAACAGCAGTGGAGACAAGGGGCAGCCCTGGCGGGTGGCTTTGCCAATCGGATATTCTCGTGAGATGTGGCTCCCAGTGCGAGCCCTCGCGGTGGGGGCTGAATACAGCAATTTAACCCACTTCAGATAGTCTGGAGGTATTCCAAATCTCCCGAGTATCTGAAACATATAGTCCCATCTAAGCGTGTCGAATGCCTGCCTCAAATCTAGAGTGATACATCCTGCATTACTGCTTTCTGGAGGGGTTGTTGTCATGACGTGGTATAATCTCCTAATATTGAGTGAAGTGCTACGCGCCGGTACAAACCCGCATTGGTCTGGGTGGATTAACTTATGCAGATAGGGGAGTAAGCGACTTGAGAGGACCTTACTCAATATTTTATATTCAGTCGTGAGCAGGGACAAGGGTCTGTAACCTGATAGGTCCGTAGCCGAACGGCCCGGTTTGGGAAGGGATACCACAAATGCCTGCCTGGTGGTGGGAGGCAGTGTTCCTGTGTCTATCGTGGAGTTATATAGGCGCTCTAGCTGCGGTACCAGGGAGTCTGAGAATGTAGCAAAGAATTCGGCCGGAAGGCCATCAAGGCCGGGGGCCTTGTTTCGAGGGAGGTCTCGGATGGCCTCCTTGATTTCCGCCCTGGTGATGGGGCCGGAGAGGTCGTCTTGTGCCGCTTTGTTTAGTTGAGGGAATGGTACATCAGTTAGGAGAGCATCAAGGGTATCTTCCGCCAGTGGGGGGGGTGATTGGTATAGTGTCTGATAATACTCACAGAAGGCCTCGTTTATTCCATGCTGCGTGCCTACTATGTCCTTGTCCATCGAAATTATCTCGTGTTTTGGGGTATGCGGGGGGTCGTCCCGGAGTATGCGTGCCAGGAGCGGGCCGGCCCTATCAGCTTCAGCGTGTTTCGCATGCGTGTAGGCAGTGTAGTCAATGTGTCTTAGCGTTTCTAGTAGTTCCGCATGCTTTATTCGGGTTTCCTGTAAGAGTTCTCCCTTATTGGGGTCACTCGCTGCTTCCTGCTCAAGGTTATTCAGGGAGTTTTCGACGTCCCTGAGGTTGTTGTGTGTTTCCTGACGCGCCCCTGCTGTAGTGCTGATGGCTATCCCCCTGACCACCGTCTTAAATGCGTCCCACTCCACCTGCGGTGTGGAGGCAGTGCCTGTGTTTTCTGCAAAGTAATGGTTGATACCTGTGGACAAGTCCTCTCGGAAGATGGAGTCCTCAAGCATTTGGGGCCACAGCTTCCAAGTGGGGGCTGGAGTGGGGATTCTGCCCCAAGCTAGGGTAATCTCCAATGGGTTGTGGTCGGAGAGCGTCTTACCCAGGTATGTAGCGTGCGTGATCTGAGTGGTGATGAGATTTGAGCAGAAAATCTTATCTATTCGAGTGTGAAGTTGATGTGGATGAGAGAAAAACGAATATTCTCTGCTGGTTGGATTCTTCAAACGCCAGACGTCCCTTAACCCCCATCCCTCCGCCCATCTACATAGTGCATCGGCCTGTCTTATAGAGCCGGCTTCACTGAGAGGGGGGTGTGATCTGTCAATGGTAAGATCCATCACAGCATTGTAATCTCCGCCCAGTATCCATGGGCAAGCAGCCCAGGACGCCAGGACAGGGTTAAGGCTCAGGAGGAATTTATCCTGCTCGAAGTTAGGAGCGTATATGCTGCCCAAGATTATTTGTGTGTCGTCTAATGTGCCTCTCACCAGAATGTATCTACCCAGAGGATCTGCTCGCTGTTCCAGTGCCTTGAAAGGGACCCCGCTTCTAACCCATATTGATGCACCTCTGGCAAAGGCGGAATATGATGTGGAGAATACCTGACCCCTCCATTTCTTACGTAGTTTAGCCACCTCAGCTGTAGTCAGGTGGGACTCCTGAAGGCAAACTATGTGTGCACGTCGCCTGTTTAATTGCGCATAAATTCTGTGTCTCTTGTGGATAGACCCCAGTCCCCGTACGTTCCAGGTGATCACTTTGTAACTATCCTGCATGTATACGCGAGTTGAACTAATGGTGGATGCATGCTCAGCGTGGGGGGGAGCAGCGGTACGTGGAGCAACATAGGGGGTGGGCCAAACCACAAAAACTCCTAAACTACAACCTGCAATACTCGGGCCAACAGCGAGAACTACGCTGGTCCAAACCATGTGCACAACGGTGCTAACAAGTAACAGTGTAGGTGTTGCTTTCGCTTTAGGGGGGTGCATTCCTGTAGGCTGCCTAGTGAGGTGAGAGCGTTGCGAGCTCAACGCAGCCCGGACCGCACTTAGCAGCAATCATCACGAGATCGGAACTTCAGGGATAACTATGCACTGCAAATATAGAAACTAACATATTTATGACATTGTGACTAACATACGTTATGCCCCGTTACTGACAAAGAACTATCCCAGAAAGCCATCAGCGGTTTGAGGCGTAATAGTGCAGAATAGTGTAGTGTTATACTAGTCTCTGAATCAGAGTGGACCAAGATGTCCTCCGATGAGTCTGAGGGTATTGGATGGGTTTCTTCTCGGAACCTGCTGGCCGCCATCAGCGCCTCTGCCCGGTCCCACAGGGCCTGTTCCGGCGTGGGATTCCCAGTCTGAGCTGTGTGGCCTAGCTTGAGGCGTCTCGACTTTCGGGCCCGTTTTGGCCTCGGAGATGCAGCGACAGTCTGCGAAGAGGGTCCAGACCCCCCGGGGGAAACATAATTTCAAGCCATTCTTCCACCTCGTCTGATGCATCAAAAAACTGTGTCTTTTGGTCGTGGATTACTCTTAACTTGGCCGGGAACAGCAACGCATATTTAATGTTCAGTGCCCTGAGTTTTTTCTTTGCGTCTTGATAGAGGGAGCGCTTGCGTTGTACCAGGGCGGTGTAATCCGGGTATAGGGACACCCGCTGGTTCTCGTATTGTATTTGGGACAGTCCCCTCGCCTTCTGCAGCAGAGTGTCTCTATCTCTGAAAGTCAAGATTTTGACAATCAAGGGACGGGGTTGGGCCCCTGCCATCGGCCTGCCAGACGGAATTCTATGCGCCCTCTCTACGCAGAAAAAGTCAGATAGGCCCTCTGGAGCCACGTGGTCTCTGAACCATCGTTCAATGAATCTGGTAGCATCCGATCCCTCACAGCGTTCCGGTAGGCCTATGACGCGGATGTTATTGCGTCGGGCCCTCCCTTCTGCGTCATCCACCCTCTCCTGCAGCCCAGTGACTTGTTTTTGGAGTTGCTCAAGCTGCGTTCCGTGTTCCTTGTGTTGTGGCAGCAGCTCCATCAGTGCAAGTTTATTGTCCTTAACAACAGTGGCTAGTTTGTCATGGTCGGCCTTAAGGAGGGTGAACCCCGTTGTTAGGGAGCCGATTTGCTGTTCAGTGGCCTTCCTCGAGTTCGGTACTACCCTCAGAATAAGGTCCAGTTTGTCTGGGGGGCCTCCAAGTTAGTAGGCGGGTTACTGTTTGTCATTTGTGAAGTGGACTCTCTGTCCTCAGTCACCTGGGTGTCTGTAGTGCCGGCATCCAGCACCTTGCCCCTGGGGCGCCCCATTACAGTAATATCGGAGGGTTCCAGCAGTGGGCTCAAGAGTGATCTTCAAACCCCAGCCGCGGGGGTGGTAGTGTTGTGTGTAGTTATCGGTGAGGTCCCTCTCGCACCGTCAGAGTGGTGTTTTGGGCTGGCGAGGGTCCAGCCGCTGAGCGGCTATGGGTGATATGGGAGTGTCCTCCGCGCCCCCCGCAGCAGGTCCTCCCCAGGCCCGTGCCGAGCAGCAAGGTCCGCGCTCAACCAGCATCTCGTCTCAGGTGCCCCAGAGGGGGAGAGTTAGGCGGGGGTTGTATAATCTCTTCACGTGTCCCCCAGGAGGGGTAGCGCGCCTCCACAGTGGCGCCCCAAGGCCGAGACTCCGAGGCGTCACACCCCACACATACCGCCCAGTCCTGCAATGCGGTCCGCCGCGGTGAGGTCAGGCTTCCCAGGGCAGGGAGGGCAGTCGTGGGTGCCCTGCCAGAAGGACTACGTTGTGCCCAGTAACTACCAAGTGGAGGCACAGCAATGGGCCCACGCAGGATCGCCAGCCTTCTCAGCGGCAGCGCAGCTATCCCGGGTCAGCGCCTGGCAAGCGGCAGCGGTCCTCAATCGCGCTGCTCAGGCCCGCGCTCCACCATCAGCGCCGTCGTACGGCCCCTCCGGTTCATGCAGTCTCGGGGGCATCAGCACTACTGGGTAACAAACTAATAGGCCTCACCACCTTCGTGTTTAGCTGCAACACGGCCCACGGTGTCTCGCCGCCAGCTCAGCCCCGGGAGCACCAGCGACAAGCAGATCGTCCAGCGCAATCACGTAGCAGGCACAGGGGGCATCGTACAGGGCAAGTGGCAGTGGTTGCAGCCGCCGCTCATCTCGAGCACCACCGCTGATCGTGGCCACCTCAGTCCGACTCAGGTCCGGGTCCGTAGAAAAGCGAGCCGCAGGCTGTGTCTCCATGAGCGCCCCAGTGGCGCTGCAATGAGGGGGGGGGGGGCCGCAGGATCGGTCCCCAGTCGCACCTTGCAGAGCACAGGCGCGGTCCGCACCATCAGTAGGGTCGGCTCCCCCGCGGCCGCCAACAGCCGTCGTCTCGGGTGGGAGCAACCACTGGAAGCGCTGGTCACAACCGGCTCCGCATATGGCGCTGCATCCCCTCAGACTCGGCAGAGCCATGGGCGCTTGTCAGTTCCTGGCGCAGGCCAGCTCCCCCGGTGCCGGCGGCAGCTCCCCACAGGGTGGGGGGCAGAGCTCACCCGGTGTGCACGGTGGGCACCCGCGGCGCTCCGTCAGCTCCAAGGCAGTAAGGAGGCAGCCGGGCTGGTCGACAGGGCAGCGCTCCGCGAAGGACTCCGGCAGCAGCCAATCACGGGTCTGCCCGCCACATCGTCCACGCCTCCTCGGTGCCCTCGTATGGCCGCAGGGGGTGAGTGGGGATAGGCCACGCTATGGTGATCAGCCCCCGGCCTCGGCGCTCTCGGTGATACCAGCGTCTTTCTCGCCCCTCCTCCAGGATAGGCAGCGGCTCATGCGGCCTATACACAGCTCCCGGGTCACAGCGCCGATCAGGCGGAACAGCCGGGTCCCGGCACAGAATTCAACACTAAATGCCCCTCGATCCTACAGCAGGGTTCTCAGCAGGGGATTTGTTGGCCGATGTTGGACGAGTTGTCAGGATTATGGCAGGATTTCGCGGGCCCGGGCGCGGAGCTCGCTCACCGTGCGTCCGCCATGCTCGGCCGTTGGCCACGCCCCCCAGTGGAAGGGAGGACCATATTGTTGTTTCATTAGTTAGACTCGCGAGCAAGGAGCTGATATTATTGGCCCAAGAGATCATAGGGCTTGATGATATGAAGATGCCCAAATATTTGAAACCATCTGTCGCGTGTGACAGCAGTGTCGCCCAAGTGCCCCGTCCCTGATTGCCGCATACTGGGAAGAGCACAGATTTAGCAGGGTTGGTATGTAGACCGGTAGTTTCTCCAAACACTCTTAAGGATTTGTAGGATGCGAGGTCCAGAGAACCACGGGTCTGTCATAAAGAAGAGGACATCGTCCGCATATAGTGCGATGCGGTCTAAGTGTGATTGGGACCATTCAAACCCACGGAGCACCGGGTCACTACGAGCCCAGGCCACCAAGGGTTCTACTGCTAAAGCAAACAGCAGTGGGGATAGGGGACAGCCCTGCCTTGTACCTCTGCGGATGGGGAATGGATCAGAATGATGTCCTGCTATACGAACAGAAGCCGTTAAGCCAGTGTAGAGTAATCGGACATATGCTATACAGCGAGGGCCGAAGTTTACCGCCTCGAGTAATTGGAACAGATAAACCCAACTGAGTGAGTCGAAAGCTTTATCTATGTCCGCTAATAATAGGGCTGCTGGACACCCCAATGTGGGGGCCATCGCTATGGCGTTATGTACTCTCCGTATATTATGGCGGGTGGCCCTATGGGGCATAAAGCCCGATTGGTCCGGGTGAATTAGGTCTGTCTCACAAGTCCGGAGACGATCAGCTAGGACCTTCCCTAATAATTTAGGCTCGAAATTAATGAGAGAGATGGGGCGATACGATGATGGGTCCCCGGGGGGCGCCCAGGTTTGAGGAATAAAACTATCTCCGCATGTCTCCAATCCCGGAGTAGGATACCCTGTTCGTGTGCATCTTGTATGGCAGCCTGGCAGCCAGTAGGTGGGGGCCTAGTATATTCATATTTGGCCTTAAGAACTCCATAGGGAACCCATTGGGTCCAGGGGCCCGCCCTGGACGGAGATCGTGTAAGGCCCCGGTCAGCTCATCAAGCGTGATAGGTGCATTTAGGTGGTCTCGCACGTGGTCGGCGAGTCTGCGTGGAGGTATGTCTGTAAGAAATTCTGCTATTTGGGCCTCTGAAAGCTGCTCGCGACGGTCATATAGTGAGGAGAAGTGCCGGGCGAACTCCCGAGCCACCCGGTCTGGCGAAGAGCATAGGTCCCCTTCAGCATCACGTATGGTTGGGACCATTGCGGGGGATTTGTCGGCTTGGCATAACCTGTGGAGCATTTTACTCGACTTATCGTCCCACTGGTATATCTAGGCTTTCCTGTTTTCAGTTTCTATTTTTGGTAAATTCTGGTGGGGTTTTTTCAGTTTTTTCAATACCTTAAAAAGCAGTGGTTATGAGTGGTTACACATTTTCGTGCCATTAAAAATAATAGAAACAGTGTTTTTCCGGTGTTTATGGAATTTTGATTTAATTTTAATTATTGCTTGCTTTCTGCACTGATAGTGCATGTGTATAGGTAGCGTATGCACAGGGTATATGAGGTCCAAATACATTTTTACTGAACCAGAATGGACTACAAAGTTTATAGCATTCTTCATTAACTCTGAAGATTGTAAAGAAGCTTTCAGCATACCATCTAGCAAGTGACAAGGATCTCTTACAGGGAAGCACTTCAGCTCAGGTATCGATTTTGACAGACCATCATACAACTTTTTCATATACGTAGCTGAATTACTGTGATCCAGCGGTAATTTCTCAATGCAAAACCTCATTTACCTCTATTTTTCCGCTGTAAAGGTACTGGACCCTTGCCACTGTATATTACCTTCAGGAGACTTTACATAAACATGAAAAATCAAAAATTCAATTAATTTTTAAGCCAATGAAGAGAGTTGGTGAGTATTTTAAAAGGGTTTTATTTTCTTAGTTAAAAGTGAAGTTTTTCTGACCCTTTATTCATTAGTCAAATATCAATCAGGTTACAGAATTGAAAATTAGGAAAAATAGCATTAATACAGAACATGTTACAGTCTGCATATAAAGCATCACATGTAGAAAAGAAAATGTGGCGCAAAATGTCAGTCAAAACTCTTAAAGAGTTTCTAAGAAAAGAGTGAGTCTTGCAAGGCTAATCAATAATTAATAATGGCAAAAATCTCCCATAAAGAGAAATAAATGCATAGGACAAATACATCTTTTCAAACGCAGTTAGTCAAAGCATGAAATTCAAAGTTTAGCACCTAAAATCTAAACCTGTTCTGATCCTCTCAGCTCTCACTCTGCCTCGCTGTGCTGTTCATCTGTCTCTCTGTCTCAGGAGCTGCAAAAAATAGCCCCCACAGACGCAGCCCCTCCTTCTCTCTCTATGGCTTCGCAGAATATGTCTAGTGTCCTGCCTGGCGTTCAGGAAAAAATGGGCAAAAAAGCCACCCCTCCCACTTGTAAGCCATATTTCAAGCAAAAGTCCAAGTGCTTGGTCCTCATAGCTGGTCCAATCAGAACTCCAAGACACATCGTCACCCCATGGGCTGACTGGATACGTCATTAATCAGGCGTGTTCCTCATTACATGACTTCACATCCTTTTACATTTTAAAACAATTACATTTTCTGTAACAAAAAGTATTAATTATGAGGAAACAGAAAATAAATTTTACAAGAAAAATGTGTGCTCTGCAGTTTTTCTCTTCACTCCACTGTTTAAACAGGCTACAAAAATATGCAACATAGTGAAGGTCGAAGAGATGGAAACAGGAGAGCGTGATTTATCAACAAAGCCCTTTCATTGAAAGTTGGGAGAAAACAGATCACACATTCCATTTTCCTTATCTCAAGGCTAAAGAGGCCACAGTGAGCCTTCGGAAGGAAACTAATCACGAGCTTTTTGTACACTGCAAAAATGTGTGTTAATTCAGCACAAATATGCTAGTTCAAGACACATTTTCTAAATTAATCTAAATTAAATATATATTCTATAATGAGATTAAATCTAAACTACACATTAAAACAACCATGATTAGTTAAATGAGCATTGTTTTACATGATTTCATTTGCAGGCCTCTTTCATTTGCATACACCAAAATCTGCCACTAAAAAAACATTTGATTCATTTCATGTTTTCATTTTGCTTGTGCCAAAATCTGCGTGCCATTTTAGAAATGCTGTCTGCAGCTTTTTGTCATATAATAATGCATACATTTTATAGGTGAAATCTGAGCTCCATCAACTGCAAATACAAACAATATCACTCCAATCTTTATTGAACTTGGAAGGAACTTTTTTCAGCAGCATTCCAAGTGACACTGCGTTCCATGTTTACCAAACGCGTCATGTTTTCACCACTATCTCAGATGCTTGCAAATACAAACAATATCACTCCAATCTTTATTGAACTTGGAAGGAACTTTTTTCAGCAGCATTCCAAGTGACACTGCGTTCCATGTTTACCAAACGCGTCATGTTTTCACCACTATCTCAGATGCTTGGTGACAACATTCTTTTCACATATACCTGTCACAACATCTTGCATTGAATGTTTAAAGACTGGGGTGTTTGGCAATTCACTTACAATCAATACTCACTCACTAGAAAAGGGGGCTGATGTATCAAAGGATTTCACCCATTCTCTGTGGGTAAATGTGATGGTACATATTAGGAAAGATTCTTATGAAACCAGCCATTTTACCTATTAGTGAAATTAAATGTAGCCAACATTTCAAATTTGATTTTGATATTTCCCGATTCTCTACAGTTTATAAAATAACTAAATAAGACCTAAAACATGCTTCTAAACACTGCATCTTTAGACCAAAGACCACAAAACTGAAAAAAGCAGAAGGAAGAAGAGACAATGTTATAGTGACATCCCTGAACAACAAAACTCAAGCAGAATAATGTTAGCCCAGTCTTTCTTGATGCTACCTTGTATAACAAAGTTACATTGTATTGGCCCCTTCAGGAAGAAATAAAAATGACTCTTTCACTCATCTTTTCCTTTCTATGAATGACACTTAGTTTCTGGTTGCAAAGGTGTTTTTCAGTGTTTATATGTTTACACCGGTTTACACCGGTGATGGCTATTTTCCTTTCGGTGGGGTTTTATCAGTTATTATAGGTTTAAACCTAAAATCAGATAGCCTAGGTATATCCTATGTTGTGATGCCACCCAGATCTCCTTGGCTTCCCCCATTAGATATTGTTGTATTTCTAGTTGCGTGTATAGCAAATTGCGCCGAAGAGATGGGATGGGGGCTAAGTTGAGTTGTGTCGCCAGGGACGCCTGACGCGCCTCAAGGTCTGCTAAGTGTTCCTGCTGCGCGCATTTCTCTTTGGTACTATAGCTGATTTTAACGTCACGAAGAGTGGGTTTCAGGGCCTCCCAGAGGATGCATTGAGAAGGAGCGGAAGCAACGTTTGTGTCTAGATACTCTTCAATTGCCGTATGTAGCATGTCTTGATAGTCTGGGTTTCGGAGGTGCCATGGTGACATCCGCCACCTAAAGGGGGGTTTACGAGAGTTGGTGTGTAATTTTAGAGATATCGGGGAGTGATCAGAGAGCCCTCTGGGAAGATGTGCGACCTGTGAAACCCTATGTAGAAATGGATGAGGCGTAAAGAAATGATCAAGGCGGGACTGGGAACCGTGCACCGCCGACAAGAATGTGAAGCCGAGCTCTGTGGGGTGGTATGCCCGCCATACATCAGCCCAGCCGAGGGTGGATGCCAGAATATTCAGTTTAGAGGGACCCACTGGTGAGGGACGGTCCGTGCTACGCTGCCTGTCAGCGGGACCCATGGTGTCATTCCAGTCACCGCCCAGGAGGGTGAAGCCCCCCGGCAAATCCCCCCAAAGTCTGGAGACCCTGTCAACAAAGGTTGCCCCTAATGGAGGGGGGGGGCATAAATACTGCCTAAGGTGATGTGTTCCCCGTGGAGTGTGCCCGTGACCAGGACAGATCTGCCCCCAGCATCTACCCAGGTGCGTGTGTATAGGAAGGGGACTCTGCAGTGAATGAGGATAGCTGTGCCTCGTGACCCTCTGGTGAATCCTGCGTGGTATACCTGGTGGAACCCGAATCTGGCTAGGCAGGGGGCCTTTGTACCTAGGAGGTGAGTCTCCTGCAAGAGTAGAATGTCGGCCCCAAAGCGTTTGGCTTGACGCAGGACCGCGCCTCTTTTAATCTTATTAAGAAGTCCCCTGACATTCCATGAAATCACCGTGAGGTCCCCGAAAGGGGGACTATGGGATTGTGTCGTCATCCCGTATCTCTGAAGGCATTGTAAGGATACTGTCTGAATCTAGATAAACAGTCTGCATATCCAACAACATTATAACTTGATTCCCCAAAATACCCCCCTCCCCCACCCGACACTTCCGAAAACTAGGAGCATCTGTCGCGGTGTAGGGTGCACCGGGCCCCCAACAGGGGGATACCAGGCCCCCACGCCAACAATACCCAACCCACCCACAAAACATTAACAATGGGGGACAGGAAAGTCTGGGGCGCAGCCACTCAATGGCTGAGCGGCCACGCCCGTTCAGAGGACATAGATCATATGTATAGTCTCAATGAGAAGAGGCTTATGACTAGCAGGTTTTGCTGCCATGGCACAACTTAACCACTCAGGTAACATGTTCTGGGCGTGAGGATCGCCTGTCGGAGCCGGATCTATGGCGCCTTTTAGATTTGGTCCTGCGAGATCTGTTGTGCTGTGAGCTCTGGGAAGAGTCCGATTCTTGTGGCAGAGGCGTGTGTGGTCGGAGATGTGAGTGTTCATCAGTCCATGCAAAGACCGCCTCCGGTGAGTCGAAGAAGAATGACTTGGAGTTAAAGATGACTCGCATCCTGGCAGGGTACAGGAGCATGTTAAGGTCTCGTAACCTACGCTTTGTGGCCACAAAAGACTGGCGTTGCTGGTGCACCAGGCGCGTGTAGTCCGGAAAAATCATTATAGGCTTCGAGTCGTATTGGAACTTTTCTTTATGGGACCTGGCGAACTGCAGGATAGCGTCCCGGTCAGCATAATTCAGAAGTTTTGCAATCACTGGTCTGGGGTTCGCTCCTGGGGGTGGTTTTCTTGTCAGTGCCCGGTGGGCCCGCTCGACGACAAAGCAGGTGGACAGTAGTTCCGCTGGCATAAGATCCGTGAGCCACTGGGCGACGAAGCGGGTCATAGAGGATCCTTCACACCCCTCTGGCAAGCCAACGAAACGCAGGTTATTGTGCCTCGCGCGACCTTCAGCATCTTCCACCCTGGAGGCTAGTTCGGGGGAGACTACTGTCAGTTTATTGACCTTTTTCTGCAGGGTAGATACCGAATCCTCCACTGTCGAGACCCGAGCTTCTGCTTCGGTGATGCGGTCTACAGCTTGCCGAAGGTCCTGGCGCAAGAACGAGACCTCTGACCCCACCGCACTGATTTTAGCATCTAGTTTGTCTCTGGCATCATTGATTGCTGCTAGGAGGGCAGCATTGTCGGTTACTGCGCCCCCTCCGTCGCCACCGGTGGCTACTCGGGCGGGGTTGGCGAACTGGTCCAGGGTACCCTGTTTGGGGCCAGAACCGCCAGGTTTATCTCTGCCCATAGTGACTGCTCAGGGAAGCCAACGCCGGGGCCTTTCGAGAGGTGAGATGCCTGGCTTGCGCCTGCACTGTCGCTGGGACGTATGGTTCCGGGCCGAAGGAGCTGCAGGGGTGGTGCTGGGCTCACTGCAGTGGAGCACCGTCAGCGGGTCCTCACGGAATCAGGTGATCCCTGGGCCGCAAGCCGCACCGAGCCTCGCCCGGCCGCTTCTGCAGTCCACAATCACCCTCCAAGGAGGCCCCGTAAGGGGACCAGACTCGCCAGACCGCCCGCCAACAGCACTCCCCACTGGCCCTCTTGCCTCTGGTTTTCAGCAGTGCGGTGGAGACCCGCAGGGTTCGCGTGTGTCCCGCCGCCGTCAAGTGTTCCACAGGTTTAATGTTGAAGGGGGGGGGGGCACCTCTATCCGTCGAGGGGTATCGTGCTAGGAGGTCCACCCCGCTCTACCCCCTGCGCAGGCACGACGTCAATGGAGGAGGGTGGCGTACAAGCGATCTTGTCCGCATGGAGTAGGAGGGGAAACGCGAGGGTTATGACAGGGGTCAGGGACTCCCGTGGCCGGCTATGCGCCCCTTGTGACCGCTATTCGTGGGGCTCCTCCAGCCGGGGATGCAAATGGAGTCGTCTGTGTATGAAGCTCCCGCTCACCGGGCCCTTGGATCGCACATGCTGGTAGGTACTATGCAGAATTGGTAGGCCTCATAGGACTGGTGATATCTTATGTGGTGAAATGGCCACACAATGGTTGCAGTGAGGGCTTGGGCCATTTAATACTCAGTGGCACCCCCACCTCGGCCGTGACTCGCGGAGCCCACAGGCCAGAAGGCTGCAGCCGAGTTCTTAGCTGCCGAGCCGCTCCTGTGCCTGCATGGCGTGGCCGTGCATCAAGTCCGTAGGTAGAGGCCCCGTGCCCCGGGGGGAGGGGGGCCCCGCCTTAAGTTGGGGTTTGAAAATGGACCGTGCACGGCCCGAGGCGCCCGCTCGCCTCCAGGACCACGACCAAGCCCCCAGCCTCCGGTGTGCTTCAGAGCGCCTGTCCCGCCTCCGGGTGGAAGGCGCGCGCTAGGCCCCGGTCCGCAGCTCCCCTCAGTGCTCGATCAGTAGAGAGCGCGCGTCAGGACTCTGCAGCCGCCGAGCTCCGGATATGTTGTGCCCGGCGTGGTCAGGGGTAGGAACCGCACATCGGCAAACCCTCCAGACAGGATAAACGTCGGATAATCGTCGGATTATGGCGTGGACGTTCGGAGCCCGATCAGGCTGCGTCCGCCATGTTGGCTACCCAAGCCACGCCCCCATGACCTGCTTTTTAAATACATTTAAACCTGTCATGTGGGCTGTTTAGGGCCTACCCCAGGGGTGATGTATCTGTATTAAAAAGGAAGGTTTGGGCCTGGCAACAGATTTATTTTGCGAGGTCGACATGGCAGTTTAAAAACTGCACACACAGGCTGCAATGGCAGGCCAGAAACATGTTTAAAGGGCTACTTAAGTGGGTGGCACAATGACTGCTGCAGGCCCACTAGTAGCATTTAATTTACATGGCCTGGGTACATGTAGTACCACTTTATTAGAGGTTTACTAGTAAATTATGCCAATTGAGTGTAAGCCAATTCTACCATGTTTAGAGGAGAGAGCACAAGCACTTTAGCACTGGTTAGCAGTGGTAACGTGCAATGAGTCCTAAGGCCCACAAAAACTAATTCAGGAAAAAGGTGGAGAGTAAAGGCTAAACGTTTGGGGGTGACCAGGTCTAACAGATGGCCATAATCGTGTCACAAACACTCAAAAAATGCCAAGAATGGCCAGCATTATAGAATTTATAATGCAAAGGTAGTCCACCATAAAACAAGGATAGCATGCTCCTCCTGTGGCACTCTCACTATGTCTCTTGTAGCCCTCCCACTCTGGTTTCAGCAACTCTTCCACACCTAGCCCACTTATATACACCTCTGGTCCAGCTGTGTCCCAAACTTGCTTAGCACTGTGCTTATACTTGCAGTGTGAGTGACTGCAGGAAGCCTCAGTACAGCTTAACACTACATCACTAACATATAGTATTGGCTGTTAATCAGGCACTGTAGTGTCAGTCCCACTGGCTAGCTGGGTTTTGGGGTGTTGGTGTACATCCGCCCCCTCCCCAAAAAGCAGAAGCTCTGAATGTGTGATGATCTGCTCATGTTCTGTGTGGGTATCGTCCCAGGTGAACTTAGTAATCCACCTCTAACCTTTCTCTCCTCAACTATATGCTCTTTAGATCAAAGCAAAAGCAAAAGACATCACAGCAACAAATTAGCTTTAAAGAGAATCCCTCACAATTAACCTCCTACTACGTCTACTGATGTCTTGTGCATCGAAAGTAATTTTTTTGCAATCCTTACTCTCACCCATACTAACTCTAAACAGAACCCTGTTTCTAACTCTGTACCTAACTGTCTCTCTTTTACTTATCTTAATTGTAAGCCGCAGTGTGACAGTACACATTGGTGTAACCCTTATGCTGGCCGAAAATGATCCCTAACCTTAACTAAAACCCATCATTGTCACTCTTCACCTTACAATAAATATATCCCATAAATATGCCTAAACATAAATAAAACTACAGTGAAGATTACTCATAGACATCAGTGGTAAAAATGCACTTGTACTGACATACCTGAATTTCTGTTTTTGAATGACTTCTTGTGTGAAATTTATTATAAAGGTATTCTCTGTGTTAGATTTGTTACCATACACCTCCTTGACTCTTGTGACAACCATACCCAAGTATTGTTTTATTTTGCTACAACAGGGTTCATATCAGCACTTAGGGGCATATGTATGAAGCCTTTTTCCCGTTTGCAAACGGGCCGATTCTCAGAATCGGCCCGTTTGCGAACAGGGAAAAGCCCTTTGGGATGTATGATCCCAAAAGGCCCTCGCACAATAGGGATTTGCAAAATTTGCAATTCCCTATTCTGCGAATGCATGTAAGGAATCGTAAATTGCGATTCCTTAAACGCAATTCTGGAAGCACCCAAGTTGTGCGATTTTGCCTTTAGAAATCGCAAATTACCACCAACTACAAGTTGGTGGTAATTTGCGATTTCTTTGAAAAATTCACTTTTTTGCATTTTTCAAAGTGCCATGTGGCGCACATACATGCCCTTAGGGCATGTATGTGCGCCACATGTGCACACATGCTTATTTCAGGGTGCAACAGGGTGTCCTTTGACACCCTTGAAGTTGCATTCCGCAATTTGCGAGTACCTAATGGGTACTCGCAAATTGCGAATGTCTTCCCATTCATTCCTATGGGCCTCTGGGCTCTTCCCATTCATTCCTATGGGCCTCTAGGCCCGTAGGAATGAATGGGAAGGTATTCCTTAATTGCGAATCGCAATTTGCGATTTGCAATTAAGGAATACGTAGGAATCGCAATTAATATTGCGAATCCTACATACATTGCCTTTTGCGAGTCCTTAATACCGAATCGCTAAAATTCGCTATTAAGGACTCACAAAACGCTTTCTTGATACATATGCCCCTTACTATCCACACGTGTTTTTTAGCACTGCTGCCACTCCCATTGGATACAATGATATTCCTTAAGGATTCCATTGGTGGAAAACACACCAATAGGATTCTGAAGCCTTTCCTGGTTTACCGAGATTGCAGGTCAAAGGGGTTGGTCGAGGTAGACCTCTGGTTTACAGAGTTAGAATGGGTAAGTCTAGGTGGTTCATTGAGTTACAGAAAGATCATCATGTGTCTGAAGGGATCCTTATGTGTGTAAGTTCCTTTGTTTACAATGAGACCATCATTTTTCTGAATGTTTCCCTGGAAAAGAATCACTAGTGGGGATGTTGCTGTTTATGTACAAATGAGACAAAGGTGTATCTAAGTATATCACTGAATAGGAATAAAATCCAGTGTGTTTCAGAGAGTCACACTTGGCGGATTGGAGGTGTTTACTGGGTTACAACTGGGTATTCTTCAGATTAGGCTTGGCCTGAAAGGTTCCATAATGAGAATCACTTCTGGTGGTACTGATGATGCTTTTCCTTTGCTTCAGGAGGGAGAGTTGATCAATCGTATCCAGAGCACCATCCATCAGCTGCAAGAAGAGTGTGAGAAGCTCAACGCAACAACAGGAAGTCTTATTGAGGATCATCAGCAGAAACAGAGGCACATTGATGTATGTGTTGGGGGAAGCAGGAACACAGGGAGGAGGAAGTATTGGCATTAGAGGAGGGTGATGACAAGCAGCAGAAACCAGGATATTAGTGTGAGTGTTTGCGTGTGTAAATGGTCATATGTATGGGCTTGTGATCTGGCAGAAATCGAGGACCACCAGCTGAAACAGAGGCAAATGAATGCTACTAGAGACAGGCGACCAGTTCTGTAGTTCTTTTCATGTCCAGATTATCTTGTTTTGGGGTCAACCAAGGCATTTATTTGTACCTTCATAAATCTATGTTGGCATGTGGAGCAGTCTGCCACTATGGCCCAACTTTTTTGTGAAATTTTGCAAATATCAAGAAATTAATGGTCTCTTTGTGCTTCCTTCTATTTCTATTCATCAGATTCTTTACCAGTCATTGGAGAAGTTGGAAGACAAGAAAGCAGATAAAGATATTCTTGAGATGGATTTAGATGTGGTAAGTGGTATAATGGTGTTGACATGATAGTGGTGCTTTTGCACATGAACTGGGCCCAAATACATGTGCAGGACACGTGCTCATATGTTTACGTAAACAATTGTCAAAAACAGACAGCCTCATAGGCATACACGTACCTGTCCCTCTCACACATCTGTACACTCACATACAGACGCATGTACCAAACACATTCACTTATACAGACATCTAAAAAACAGTTAAAGCCTTTTTCATTCACCTAGAAGAGAGTGACCCTATATTCCATATGCGAACCATCTATTTCTTTCTGTGTGTCTGCATCAATGGTAAGTTAACAAATGGACATAGAGGCCTGTTGCTAGATTAGTTAGTTTGTTTAATATCAATGGCTATGAAATTGATATTCAGGTTGAACAGTATATTGATACTAAATGGTGACACACTTCCTAAGTGACATCAAAAGTGCAGCCGGTGCAATTGTGTAGTATTGCGGATTTATATAGTGCATAGCTACCAGAAGACTTCCCAGTGATGCGTAGGTCATCGCATGCATCCTTGATCCTCTACTGATGTACATGGCTAGACTAATGGGGTACGATTGACACCCCAAATTCCTTGACGATGTCTGCAAGTGGCCGCACATAAATATTTAAGAGTGTGGGGCTAAGTGCAGATCCCTGTAGGACCCCACACTTCAAAGGGATGACATCTGAATAACAGGGGGGTTCACAGATCTGGAAGTACCTATCATTTAGAAAAGAAGTGAGCCACTTTAAAGCACTGTTTCTTATTCCTATTTCCCTGATCGTGAGTACAAGGGTATCGTGATCAACCATGTCAAACGCTGCACTCAGGTCAGAGAGGATGATGGCCGCAGACCCTCCTTTGTCCAGCATCCTTTTTACATCCTCCGTGATTGCAAGTAGAGCGGATTCCTTACCATGTTTTGGACGGAATCCAGTCTGGGTGGAGTTAAGGAGAGAGTTATTTTTTAGAAATAGAGAGGTGTTGATTTATGTGTTTCTCTAATACTTTCCTCATGACTGGGAGCAGGGATATGGGTCTGTAGTTCCCAGGACTGGCAGGGTCAAGATTAGATTTTTGTAACAGCGGTTTGACCACTGCATGTTTCTAGGCTTGGGGGACTGTTCCAGTGAAACGTGATAAATTAAGGCGATCCAGGAGAATGGGGACTATTTCTCGTGCTCAAGGAAGGAGGATATGGGGTGGGGCTGGGTCTAAAGGCAAGCCCTATTTAACTTTTCCGAATAAGTCTGAAACTGCTTCTGTGGTGATCATGGGGAAATTTGAGAGACTTCATACCTTCTCCAGCATGGTATGTGCCTCTGGGAGAGTTGGTAAAACTTCCTTTGTCTTTTGTAACTCGCTATAGATAGCAGATACTTTGTCTTGGAAGTATGCTGTAAGTTCATTGCAGCGAGCTTCTGAAGGAATGCGCATCAGATTTTCTGCTTTAGGGGTGGCAAGGGACTTAACAGTATGAAAGAGCTCTCTGGGGGCATTAGCTGCCTTAACCATTAAAGCTTCGTAATATGATGCCTGAGCCTTTTTGATTTCTTGATAGTGTTGTCTAGTTGTCAACCTATAGGCAAGTTTCAGGTTTTCTTCATAATCTTGTTCCCATTTTCTTATCTTTTTGCACCCTTTTAAGGGTGATTAGGCGAGTGTTGAACCATGGTGTAGATTTTTCTTTATGTCCCTTCTTTATGGTGGTAATGGGGATGGTCTCATCTAGTGAATTGTTTACTCCACTCTTCTACTATGGTGCTTCCTGTCGAATGGTCAGTCTTGAAGTGAGTGAAAAAAATAACAGTTCCTCACCTCAATACAGAAACAAATTTATGGAACTGCTCAGTGGTACACTAAACACAGACTCAACATATTCAACTCTAAGCCAACCCTATGCTCTAAAACTAAGATCTTAACCCCAAAACCAAAATGCAACATTGCTGCTGCTTTCTTCCCAAACAGTGGAAACTACTGCAGGCCCACCGGCCTGCCAAGAACATGTACCATGATGTGGTTTCTAAAGTTGACTCCAAGATCCCATTTTCTCCATACTTTCGCATTATGAATCATGTAGATTTACATTCTTTGGCTACTGCTGCTCTACAGGTAGGTTGGAAAGTGTACTTGCTATTACTTGAAAAAATTACATTGCTGGTGTCAACATTCAGCATGTATGGAGATACCCCAGGTTATCAACCAGTGTTCCACAAAGCGCCATGCCTAAGCACCATTTTTTAAGCCACTGGCTGGACACCAGATGTTAACATTTCAAATCAGGACAGCTGTGTTTGGAAACCACAACAGAAAAGGTAAGATTATAATATGTATTATTTTTGTTCATTATGGCAGTAATAAACTGGTTTATCTGTGGATTATGGAAAACACTCCATTTAAGTTTTGTCTAAGTGTTACAGACAGTTCCCATGAATATATGAACATAGAGAGTCCACCGAGTGTCTGGCCTAGGACCATTGCCAGTTCGGGTGCTCATTCAAGCCAAAAACATTTGAAGGGAGTAATATTGGGCGCTATACACTTTGTCTTCTGATAGTGGTTCATCGAGGTCTCAAATAAGCTAGAGAGGAGGAAGTAGCATTCTCTGATAAACATGCACTTTTTCAGCCCAGCTCTGAAAAAGTGCAAGAGCTCTTTGTTTCGGACTCTGAATTTAGCAAATGCTGTGTCCAAGGTGAAGATCGGGAACCTCAAAGGTTCAAGTTAAGGCAAAACAGTTAAGTAGACACAGCAAGAAGGAAGTCAAGCATAAGTCTAAGGTCCTTATTATGGATCGGGTTTTGGGGTTTTGCTCCCAAACTGGATTCACAAGTAGTGCTCACATTTTACCCCAATCCAGCATTTTTCCCTCTGCGAATTTTGCCAGGTAATACCAATAAGCAAAAACCGAAATATTCTGAATTATGCAGCTCAGAACATGGGAAAATGTGTGCCATTATCCTGTTGTACCTCTTTGTAACCTCAATACTTGTTACGGAGAGGGAATACTACCCCAAGGAAAACCAGAGAAAATGTACCCTGTGGTATTGGCATTTACCTGAACAATATTATCTCCTGATATCTACATACACCACCCTCCAAGAGTATGCCTTGACTATAAGACCTCACTATAACCTGAAAATCAAACCCCAACTAGAAGGTACTCAGCAATTCTTTGGGCCCGATTCACAGAACTAACTTAAGACAAAATCCTAAACTTACTACCATTTTGGTATTCACAGAATGCACTTACTCATTTTGGTATTCACAGAAGGCACTTACTTACTCATTTTGAGTAACTTACTCATTTTGTGTAACTTATCCAGTATTGGGGTATCTTTCATAGATTCACATGCCTGAATCATTCCCCGTCACCGAGGCTGGAGTCCACGGTAAATACAAAAGTAGTGCCAAAAGTAAATAATAGTAGTAGGCTAAAAGAAAAAAGCCTAAGGCCTAAATCTTAGTAGCCTATCTACATCATTATAGTAAAAAGAACCAAAAGTTGGTTCCCACCAATCAGCTACCAGCACCCTCTAGAACCTTCCCAGCAGAGGCAGCTCTCCTCAGATTTTCACCGCACGTCGTGTGGAAGGGAGTCCCTGAGTGCCACTCAGTTTTTTCTACTTTTCTTCAGTATGTCTGACAGGAAAGCTCTTTTCAAACCCTGCACGATCCTGTGATAAAAAGAGGGTCCATGTGGATGACCAACATAAGGACTGCATTTATTGCCTTTATCCCAAACATGAGGCAAAAAACTGCAAGATCTGCCGTACCTTCCCTACCAAGACCCTTAGGGATAGGGAGGCAAGAGTGCTCTTGTGGCTCAAATCTTCTTCGGCTGAAGAGGATGACAGAGCTTCTACTTCCAGCAAAAGAGCCAGATCCCATGACAGCTCTTCAAGTGAGGGAAGAAAACACCTTAAATCTTCCCATGATGTTTCTGACCCTTCACAGAGGTCACCAAAACTTTCCTCTGGGTCAACGCTGTCTTTGTCATCCACAGCAGGCAAGGAATCAAAAAAGGCATCTACTTCAAAAACTGTAAGTAAAAGCCATATTAAATCTGTCACGGTGACTACTTCATCTACTATCTCTGTGACTTCTTCTACCTCATCATCTACGGCTACTATTTCAACTACGGCCATTCAATCGCCCATTCTGTCCACAAAAATCTCTATCTCTACCAAGAAACCAGTTCTTGAGGAGTCGTCGACGAGAAAGTCGAAATCACCGTCGACGACCATATCGACGTCGAGCTCATCGACAGTACCGTCGACGAAGATTTCATCATCGACAAAATCCACGCCGTCGACGTTTGCCTCGTCGACGAAGACGGCCGTTCTGTCGACGACGGCGGCAACATTGAAGATCCCGTCGACGATCCCGTCGACAAAGAGCCCGTCGACGAAGAGCCCGTCGACGACGATCCCGCCGCCGCCGACCCCGTTGACGATCCCGTCGACGAGCCCGTCGACGAAGAGCCCATCGACAACGGATTTACCTGTTCAATCTGCAATTTCTGCTGGGTTAGCTCTACCTGCGCAGTCAACGCCCAGGTCATCAGGTCTTTACCAACTTAAAACTTTTCAAAGACAGCAAGATTACAGTAACATCTCACCACGTATGCCTTCTCATCTCCTAGACACTTACGTTGAAGATGATGACTATGAGGACGAAGAGGATGAAGGGCCCTTTGGTATAGCTCACCATCCTTCTGAGTTAAACATCAAGTGTCAGGATGACGACGAAGATGACGACTATCAGAATCAATATTATCAAGAAGACATTATTGTTCCACATCATAGATTCCATCACAAAGTACACCAGAGGGAAATGAGTCACCTCCCTCCAACGCTCATTCAGGATCTGCAGGCCATGCTGGCGGATTACCGACAGAGGTTTCCACCACAACAGGCAGTTCCAGAGAACCCACCCATACCAGCGGTGGTTCCTGTTCCATTGATTCAACCTGAAGCTCCTGTTACACCAACCCCTCCTTCAGGTCAAGCGGAAGGGGTGCAAGATGACGCTACCTCCTCCGAAGAGGAGGTTGAAGAGGGTGAATTACCTGACAATTCTAATATTCCAGATCCCTGGGATGACTACGTAATTCCGATGCCTTCTCCGCCTCTTCCTCTGCCTTCTGATTCTCCCCCTGAGGACATCGGGGGCTTTCATAATTTAATGCAACGGGCTGTAACTAGATTTCAGCTACCAGTAACAGTCGAACAGACAGAGTGTTTCCTTCATGATTTCAAGGAAGAGTCCAGGAATATCACGAGAGCCGTGCCGATAATAGACTATATTTGGAATGAAGAGGTTAAGATCATGAAGACGCCTGCATCTATTCCAGCGGTGCTTCCGCGCATAGAGAAGAAATACCGTGCCCCTGCCAACAGCCCATCCTGCCTCATTGGTCACCCACGGCCAGATTCAGTGATTTCACAGGCCGCCCAACAGCGTTCTAAGAATCCTGCAACGCCTATCACCACACCACCTGATAAGGAAGGACGTCGTATGGACCTTATAGGCAAAACAAATTCTACCATGGCAGCGGCCTCTATCAGAGCTGCCAATTTTCTAGCCATTATCGGCCGTTATGACCGTCAAATGTGGTCAGACATGGCGGTTTTCATTGACCTCATTCCAGAAGACCGTAGGCAGGAGGCAAGAAAGATTCTGCTGGAAGGAGAACGTGCCGCATCGGAAACTATACTTGCGCTTTGGACATCGTAAACACCAACTTCCGTCAGCTTGCAGGAGCTGCAGTGCTTAGACGCCAGGGATGGCTTAAAGCGACCACTTTCAGACCTGAGGTACAGACAAAGATTCTGGACATGGCCTATGACGGAGAGTCTTTGTTCGGTAAGCACATTGATGAGGCTCTTTTAGCTATAAAGACTGACACGGATACCGCACGATCATTGGGCACCCTTCAGTACAGACGCGGAAATTTCAGAGGAGCAAGAGGTCGTGGTTTTTCATCAAGAGGAGGATACCAAAACCAGCAGAACAGGCAGTATCAATACCAGTATAAACAGCCCTACAGCCAGACCTCATACCACCAATCCTCTTCGACTAGTTTCTCCCGTCAGGGTGGTCGAAAGCGATCGAACAATCAAGGTCACGATACCAACAGGAAGCAATGATCTACGCAGGGCGCCAGCCATAGTACCCCCCCTGCCCGTGGGCGCGAACATTTCAGCTTTTGTTCACAAGTGGCAAGAAATTACTTCGGACCGATGGGTTCTCGACCTAGTAACCAACGGCCACACCCTGGAATTCATCAAACAGCCACCTACTACTCTGCCCAGGGGTCCCCCTCCCCCTCGTCTTCGCTTATTGTTCAAAGAAGCCTTAAAGATGCTCCTCAAGAATGCAATAGAGAAGGTTTCATCGTCTCAAAGAGGAACCGGTTTCTATTCTCGTTTCTTCCTCATCAAGAAGAAGTCAGGGGAATGGCGACCGATTCTGGACCTCCGCAAACTCAACAAATTCCTCAAAAAGCAAAGCTTTCAGATGGTCACACTTTCCGAGGTCTTAAGCTGTCTGAACGAAGGAGATTTTATGGCTTCTCTGGATTTGGAAGATGCGTACTTCCACGTCCCTATCCATCCCAAACATCTCAAATTTCTTCGCTTCACAGTGGCTGGCGTCCACTATCAGTTCAAGGTGCTCCCGTTCGGGCTGAAATCGGCACCAAGAATCTTCACAAAGTGATTGCCACCAGTGGCAGCGACGTTGAGATCTCGAGGAATACAGGTTTTCCCTTATCTCGACAATTGGCTGCTCAAAGGTCCTTCGGAGCAAGCAGCTAAAGAGGCCACAGCAACATGTCTCCATCTCTTCTCTTCTCTGGGACTCACTCTCAACCAGAGCAAATCACAGTTGCGTCCTCTACAAGTCATTCCTTTTCTCGGGGCAATGCTGGACACGGTGCAGTGCAAAGCATTCTTGTCACAAGACCGCCAATTACGTCTACAAAAATTGGCAATTTCAATTTCAAAAAGAAGGTCAGTTTCTGTCCGGATGTTTGCTTCCCTTCTAAGGATGTGTTCCTCTGCGATAAACCTCATTCCCTTGGCGCGGCTCAAAATGAGACCTCTTCAGGAGGAATTACATCTTCAATGGCAACAAGCCGTGGGTTCGTTCGACAATTCCATCAGGGTCACGTCACGCATGATAGACTCTCTGCATTGGTGGTCTCAGACAGCGAATCTGGCCCCAGGTCTCACATTCCTACCAACCACTCCAGACTTTGTTTTAACAACCGATGCTTCCATGGAGGGATGGGGAGGTCATCTGCAAGACTTACAGATTCAAGGAAAATGGTCTCAAGTGCACCGACAACAGCATATCAACAGGCTGGAGCTCCGCGCCATCTTTCTTTCTCTGCAAGCGTCCCTCCCGAGGTTCGCGGGTTCCTCAGTGCTGGTCCGTACCGACAATACGACCAGCATGTATTACATCAACAAACAGGGAGGAACAAAGTCACCAACGCTTTCGCAGGAGGCTCAGGAGTTATGGGAGTGAGTCACATTCCACGGAATAACCCTGAAGGCCGAACACGTCAGGGGTCTCCACAATACTCTGGCCGACACGCTGAGCAGATCTCTATCGGACTGTCACGAGTGGGAACTGGAACAGAAGCAGGTGGACAGAGTCTTCCAAGCTTGGTGCAAACCAGCACTGGATTTATTCGCAATGAGGAGAACAAGAAATGCCAATATTATGCCAGCAAGTTCCCTCAACAGGGCTCAAGGGGGAATGCCCTGTCCATGCGATGGTCAGGGATTTGTGCATATGCTTTTCCCCCAATACCATTGATCTCGAAAGTACTCCACAAGATGAAGATGGAGGGTTGCCGCCTCATTCTGATTGCACCCCGTTGGCCAAGACAGTATTGGTTCCAGGAACTTCTTCTACTATCTCAGGACAAACCTATTCGCCTTACTCCAACACTCTCGATGTTGTCAAGGGACAGGGGCCAAGTGGTTCATCCGGACCCGCAGTCGCTACACTTGCACGCATGGCTCCTGATTTCTTAGAATTCAAGGACCTTAACATCTCTCAGGACTGTCGTGAGATCTTGGCCAAATCTCGTGCCCAGAGTACAATCAAGACTTATCGTCTAAAATGGAAGCGATTTTGTTACTGGTGCGAGGCGAATAATATCCATCCAGTTCAAGCTCCTGCGGAACAAATTCTTCCCTACTTGCTATCCCTGGCCAAATCTGGGCTTACCTTTTCATTGGTTAAGGTACATCTTGCTGCTCTCTCCAGATTCAGAAAGTGCACCAAACTGCCTTCTCTCTGTTCATCTTCACTTGTCAAACAATTTATGAAAGGACTTTTCCGAGCTTTTCCTCCAGTGCCCCTCCAGACTGGGAACTCAATACCGTGCTAGCGCAATTAATGAGACGACCATTTGAACCTATCCACAAAGCTGAGCTCAAATTCCTCATGTGGAAGGTTGCCATTCTCCTGGCTCTTACTTCTGCACGAAGGGTTAGTGAAATTCAAGCTTTCACTATCACAGAACCCTTTTTACGCTTCACTAAGGACTACGTAACTCTACGAACAAATCCTAGTTTCATCCCTAAAGTACCGTCTCAATTTCACTTGAATGAACCGGTAAAGTTAAGGACTTTCTTTCCGGACCCATCCACTCCAGCTGAGAGAGCTTTGCACTCTCTTGATGTTAAGCGTTGTTTAAAATTCTACTTACAGAAAACTAAAAACATCAGGCGATCCAACCAATTGTTCGTGGCCTATGGTCAAGTGACACTTGGGACTGCAGTAACGAAGGCAACAATAGCCAGATGGCTAGCTTCTACGATTCATTTCTGCCATGACAAAGCCAACAAACCTTTGCAGAGAAAGGTCAAAGCTCATTCTACCAGGACTGTGGCAGCTTCTACAGCATTGTTTGCTGGAGTGACTCTGGAGAACATCTGTCGTGCTGCGACATGGAAAAATGTCCACACGTTCACGAAGCATTACTGTCTACAATCTGCACAACAAGATGATGCAGCGGTTGGACAAGCGGTTCTACGCCCTCTCTTTCATTAAGGTCAGACTCAGGTATTTTCTCTTTTATATGCTACCATGTTTCATGTAACATGCTTCTTGATTTGTTTAATAGCTGGATATATAGATATATTTCTATGTTAATATTCTTGTTTTATTTTGGTAACGTTTCTTAATATGCATTTTAATTCCTTAAAGGCTTGCGTATGTTACAAATTTCTCAACCATTATGGATGCATTTTGGGAGTTTCTAAACACCTGTCTCCCACCATCCGCAAACGACAATACTTTGGCTTACTGCTTGCTACTCTGATTCAGGCATGTGAATCTATGAAAGATACCCCAATACTGGATAAGAAAACAAGTTACTTACCTGTAACTACAGTTATCCAGTATTGGTATCTTTCATAGATTCACATGCACCCACCCTCCTCCCCGGCGAGTCAGTTCTCTATTATCTGGGATACTTACTTCCCACTTGTGCTAGGAAAATCTGAGGAGAGCTGCCTCTGCTGGGATGGTTCTAGAGGGTGCTGGTAGCTGATTGGTTGGAACCAACTTTTGGTTCTTTTTACTATAATGATGTAGATAGGCTACTAAGATTTAGGCCTTAGGCTTTTTTCTTTTAGCCTACTACTATTATTTACTTTTGGCACTACTTTTGTATTTACCGTGGACTCCCGCCTCGGCGACGGGGAATGATTCAGACATGTGAATCTATGAAAGATACCAATACTGGATAACTGTAGTTACAGGTAAGTAACTTGTTTTCATACTCATTTTGTGTAACTTACTCATTTTGGTATTCACAGAAGGCACTTACTCATAAATGAGTAAGTGCCTTCTGTGAATACTAAAATGAGTAACTTACTATTTTGTGTAACTTACTCATTTTGGTATTCACAGAAGGCACTTACTCATAAATGAGTAAGTGCCTTCTGTGAATACCACAATGAGTAACTTACTCATTTTGTGTAACTTACTCATTTTGGTATTCACAGAAGGCACTTACTCATAAATGAGTAAGTGCCTTCTGTGAATACTAAAATGAGTAAGTTACACAAAATGTGTAAGTTACTCAAAATGAGTAAGTTACTCAAAATGAGTAAGTAAGTGCCTTCTGTGAATACCAAAATGAGTAAGTGCATTCTGTGAATACCAAAATGGTAGTAAGTTTAGGATTTTGTCTTAAGTTAGTTCTGTGAATCGGGCCCTTTGTGATTACAAAGATAACAGTAATTATTATCTCAAAGATTCTCTAATTTCCCTTGACTCCTAAAAGCTCAGAAGGACTGGGCTGACAACCCCCATTCTGGTTTTTATTTTATTCCCTGCTCAGCAATGTGACTTAGTCAGTTATATCTTAATTAACCA
Source organism: Calotriton arnoldi (assembly GCA_963921515.1). Taxonomy (NCBI): domain Eukaryota; kingdom Metazoa; phylum Chordata; class Amphibia; order Caudata; family Salamandridae; genus Calotriton; species Calotriton arnoldi. The sequence goes on from CAWUFW010000399.1 coordinate 1,335,698, forward strand.
ATAATGAGGGGGACTACCATAACTCATAGGCACCAGTAGCGGCCGGTGGTGGGAGTGCTGCCGGGCGGTGACGCGGGGCGGGGGAAGGGCAGGGTGGGGGGTAGAAAACTACGGATTTCGGCCGCACTGAGGTAAGTAACCCAAAAAATAAATAAAACACATTTTTTGGGTTACTTACCTCAGAGCGGCCGAAATCCGTAGTTTACTACCCCCCACCCTGCCCCTCCCCCGCCCCGCGTCACCGCCCGGCAGCACTCCCACCGTGGGCTGCTACTGATAGGCACACTGTTCGGATTAAACCTCTTATATTACTGGATAAGCTATGAGAGATGGATGTTTTGTTGGTAGAATTGTACTCACTTTAAAAACAATAACTCCCCTTACTAAACTAACTTTATTAAATCTCTACTAACTCTCCAGGAGCAGGGAAGTGACTACTCTGACAACAGTGAAAGCAGTACAGTGCAAACCTTTCCACCCTTAACTCTTACCGTCTCTCACTCGAACACACTTACCACCCCCCTCCACCATCTCATTGTACGAAAAAACTGAATCCAAAACTTGCCTCAGCCTTCTCCCTTAACTCCCTCCCCACACACATGATCAGTTTCATCTAAACTGCATTCTGAATAATGAACAATGACTTTACAAGAATAGACAAAGTGTTTATGGTGCTCAAGACTAGACCTTTTTTCCAGTATGGAAACTTGGCTAGTAGATGACATTGCACCAGTAATCCATAAGGAAACCCTACTAGGATGCTGAAGTCGTACACAGAATTGCCAGGACAAACCAAGAAGAGTACTATCTGTGATATTAAAGGAATAAAGTGTGGCTACCAAAATTGAAGACATGAAACTATCTGGTTGCAAATCAGTACTAATGAGAAGCAACCATATTCCAACTTTCTTCTGCACATTTCTAGTGTTTAGGCTGCCCAAAACTATTGGAGTATACCCAGATCCCCACCAAAATGCCAATATTAGACATATGTGTCAAATACTTCAACCTGTGTATCTTCAGGGACCTCAACATCTGGTTTGACAACCCAAAATGGCTCAACTAAATAGCTTCATGATTAGTTTGGAGGCTCACAATCTCCCTTAGCTCATCTCCAGATCTACCAACTCAGCTGTACATACACTAGATTTTGTGCTCCACAATCCAGAACCATTCAACATCAAAAGGAATTGACCCCCCATCCATTGGAGTGATCCTCAACTCTTTTCTTTCTTTTATAATGCCCCATCAAGACCTCTGATCACACTAATTTGCACTTGCACTTGACATCCTACAGACAATGGAACAAACTCAACATTGAAGAACTTGAAGCTCCCATTATGGCATTAAACCTCAAATAGGTAATCGCAGAAGAAATACCACATGACTAGTTGAACTTTCAACAGAATATCCTTGTTGAAAAATTCTAAACATCAAAAAAGGAAATGGATGACACCATGAGTGAATGACTAAATAAAAAAGCCAAAAAGCCAAATGAGTATCTTTCCATTCCAATGGTACAAATAAATGAGCATACTAGACAAAATACACTTAAAAGGCACAACAGGATTTATAAAGAGTTTATTACTCAAACAGGATTCCAAATGCCAAGTGCCCTACAAAGGAACTTGGCAAATACTACCAGAATTTTGCAACCTGGAATTCACCATTGTGTTAAGGCCTCAGTCACAAAATTTCTGTGACCGAATGTCAGAACACTGCATCACCAATCAAAACAGTATAAACCACATGTATTAAACAAAGCGACTAGCTACCAATCTGAACAGCTGTATAAAGAAGTTACTCCAAAGAGAAAACTACTTACTTTTACCGCCTTCAAGTAAATGACCCTCGAATAGATACTTCTAACTGCAGATTCCTCACCTTTTGAAAATTTCCTAACCTTCGGACTGGATCCAGAAATGTTTTAAGCAGAAATCCTGAGTGCCGGTAGATGGCGTCATGTGGCACAGCGCCAATGTCATTACGCTTTGGAAGTGATTCGTCTAACCACATATTTGCACCACTCGTGCGAACTGACATCAGTTCCTTTCTTTCCACACTACTTGATGTGGACTCGGAGCAACCCCTTATCTCTTCATAAGACTCTTATCATCAGAATGATGTTAAAAATCCACTGTGCAAGAGAAAATGTTACTTCCCAAGACTACATGGTTTAAACCTTTTAGGGACTGTCACAAGCAAATGTCTGTAACAGATCCCTTCAGGTTTGCCCGTGGTCCAGGAGGTCGTAACATGACTCCAAAGCATGCAGTGACTGCTCCTTGATGAACTCCAAGGCCACTCCGGACCAGGAGGCGAAGTTCTACATCATCAAACACGGAAAAGCTCCACGCCATGACTGTTCAAAGTTGAAGGGAACGTCCTGTTCCTGCTCCTGAAGTCATTCCCATGGCGGATCTTCATTGCTGTTGAAGTCTTTGTGTAAGTCATAGAAAAAACATCAAAGCAGCCCCCAGAAGGTTTGCGGACTCATTCCACCAACACCAAGGTTGTTACCACTGAGTTGGTATGCAGAGCATCTGTTTTGGATATTTGCCAAGCTGCTACGTGGGTGCCACTCCATAATTTCACGAAGCACTACTGTATGGACAGTCAGGACACCTGAGGAATATTCAAAAGGTGAGCAATCTGCGGTTAGATAGAGTATCTATCAGAGAGAGCATTATTTTATGTAAGTAACTTGTTCTTCTGAAATTCCAGGACCTGGTGACCTGGGACAGCTGGCTCACCATCAGACCCAATATCAAAATATTACTATCAACTTCTCCTGCAATTCCAGCATTGAATATAATTAACAACTTGTTAACCACGGGCATGTTTTCAGCAGCACTCAAAGCATCATACATATGCAACCACTCATTAATTAATATTACTTGGATCAAGCAGACCGTACAACTACAGGTCGTTCTCAAACAGGTCATTGCTCAAAAAAACTAAGAAAAGGCAGCTTTCTACCACATCTCAGACTTCCTGGAGGAGAACAGGCAACTGCGCAACTGACAAATAAGCTTCAGTCAAGGGAAGGGTACTTAATCTGCCCAGATTTCCATCAGGGATGACTTGAAAGCAACAGAGGCTAGAAATAGGGTAGCAGAACTACCACTGCCTGTCTGCAGCCTTTGATATTATGCATCATGAAACTCTACTATATTCACTAAAAGAAACTGACATTAAAGGAAAAATCCTTAACTGGATCTTCTCTTGCATAATTAATATATCAAGTTATTTCTCCATACCTCTATTCAACTCTACATCATACAGTTCCAAGGCAGAAGTACCTCAGGGCTTGCTCATCTCATCACTTCTCTTCAACATGTATATTGACACACTCCTGGAGCTCATCATATCTTTCACCTCATGTGTTATAAATATGGGAGCCCACAACCGCAAAACCGCCACAAGAGCCAGCCAGGGCCTCACGGGGACTCCATCCCCCAACATTCCTCGCGACAGGAGCCGCTGACGCTGTCCCGTGCGCCGGGATGCACTCCTTAAAACTGTTCAGGGCTCCCGTCAGCGCCGGGAAGAGGCAGGGCAGGGCCACCCCCCTTGGCTTCCCAACGAGCGATATAGACTGCAATAATTTATCTAAGCACACCAGGTACTGTGGTTTTAACTGTGACTTTAAGGATCATCTGGTACACTTGTATGCCTTTCTTGTATTTATCTACTCATACCTTTCTTCTCCCTTGAATTATTGCTATAGCTCTATACTACCGGCTCAGAGACATGGGTAAGCGTAAGGCTACGGACGGGGCTCCTAGGGCACCGAAGGGGAAAAAAACGCCAACCAGGAAGGTTGATGGTGATGTAATCACTAGAATTGACTCGCTTTTGTCAGAGTGCACCGATATTAATTCGTCCAACTCTGGGTTACCTAACCCAAGTACAACGGTCCATTCTAGTCCACCATCAAAGCGAATCCACAAAATGTTTGAAAAGCCACCTATGAAATCTCATGTGCTAGCGCCAGAGGGGAACGACAGCCCATCTAATTATGTCTACTGTGACAGCCCACCTTTAGCCCATGAGACTTTAATGGTAGAATGCAGAAATAGGTATTCTGTACTTGATAACATTGAGTCTGAACCGGAGAGCCGCGCTCCGATAGGGAGAGACTGCATGAACACTGAGACTTTGATTATGTTGCAGAGTATGATGGAAGTCATTAAAGAGCAAGTTAAAATCCTCCTTGATGTTGTTGGAAATCATGTTGGGGGGTATACTAATAACCACATGTGCTGCTGTAGGGGAGTGGGGGCGGGTGTGGAAAGATCAGAGAAGTGCTGTGCTAAGGCTAACCCTCCATCTAGCCCCTTAGAGCAGTATTGTCCACCACTAGACATAGGTGTTCAGTCCCACCCAGCCCCACCCATGAGACCAACTCATAAGGGAAAAATTGCGGAATGGATGCCTTCGCGGAGGTTGTATGGGAGAGACTGTCTGGAGAGCTTGGGGATGTAAGCAAAGCAAGGAGCAGTGGAGGGGGGGACAGGGCTCCTGTGTTACCCCCTTGGCTAGTCTATGGCCGTGGAATAATGGAGGGCCGAGGGGGGGTGATAGGGCAGCTGTATATCTCACCCATGTTCCAAAGCTGCCCATTGGGTCAGGGGAAAACAAGGAGTCCCTGATAAACAAAGTCACCCATTGGTTCCGTGAAACCAGACACTGTTACTCGAGAATTAGGAGCGACATTTTAGATGTGGAAAGGCTCCCAACATTAGCTGGTACACAAGATCTAATCCGGGTCTCTTTTGTGAGGTATGACCTAGTGGAGGGACTTATGGCGGTCGAAGCACGCACAATATTAAATGCGCATACTGTCAAGCAGCTTAAATTTTGTGCTCCTTCAGACCTTTTGAGACCTTAGCGTGCTAAGATCAATCGGGGATCAGGTGAAGAAATTAGTGCAGCTAGCAGGAACCACCAGTGACTGGAGCATATGATCCCTTGTACTCTGGATGTAGGTGAAAATATGGGGGTTGAGAATTTGCTACCACTCCCCCTACAAGAAGGGGAACCTCCCAGGGATAGGAAGTTTGATTCTGGGCAGCCTAGCAATTGTTTGCATAGGCAAGAAGGGTTAATGATAACAGCAATTAACAATATGCCCAATGTTAGAAATCCAAAAGTTATCCCTACCTTACACGAGGCAGAATTAACCTTGGAACCCTTGGTGAGGATTGCTTCGAGGAATGTAGCAGGATTAGCTAAACTTTTGCCTGATGTTGAGTGGGGAGAATTTATTGACACTTACGACATATGTCTATTCCAGGAAACCTGGTGCTTACACCATTTTATAGGAATGGGTACACATCCTTTTGTGTTGAAGCGACTAAGAGTACCCAGGGAAGGCCCTCAAGGGGACTGGGTATCTGGATTAAGACCTCGCTTCGATGTACCATTAGCACCTTGCCCTGTGGTTCTAAGGATATTTTAGCACTCAGACTCTCGTTTCCCTCTGGTCTGTCCATAACATTAATAAATGTTTATAACAGAGTAGAGGGTAGAAACAATGAAACCACTACTATCTACCAACTCGAGCAACTGCTTCTGATTCCCGGGGCAAGAGACCTCATATTGGTGGCAGGAGATCTCAATGCAACCTTCGAGCCAATAGTCGCTGCCCCACATGATTTAACCTCTGAGTTGGATAATAAATGGGGAATACCCCATTTAGAACTGCCCAAAGTAAGATGGACACCAAAAGCAGGTCAGCTGTTGGCACTAACACTTGAATATGATCTTAGAGCCACTAATGGCAGGTGTACCTCAGACCGCCAGGGCAAAGCCACTTTCAACAGACCGGGACACTGTAGTAGAATAGATTACTTCCTAGCCCAGTTGAGCTATGGCCTGCCATTATGGACACGGAAGTGATCGAACGACTAGATAGTGATCACAATACCCTCAGCTTGTCATTGAGCATTAAGAAAACCCCACACTATGGGAGTAGGGGTCATTGTGATATTGGAGCACTCCAGCCCACTAATAACCTTAGATCTATTAGTTGGGAGCGGGTAGTTAAAAACCCTGCGGCGCTAAATATCATCAAGGGAATTGTTAATGCTGACTTTGAACATCTGTCCAAACTCCCTAGTAATATCAGAAATGAAATGATGATACATACACATGAGAAGCTAGAGGAGATAATAAGGGATGTATTGGGTAAACCAAGAAAAAAAAAGAAACCTTGTCCCAAAACTGAGTCCTGGTATAACAATGCCTGTAGAGTGGCGAAAGGTGAGCTTTTTGCTGCTATTAAATCTAAATCGCAGGTGGAGATTATTAAATCTAGAGCACACCAAAGGGCAGTAATCACTAACGCAAAAAGGGTGTGGGAAGATTTGCTATGGTTGGATCTGCATGATGCCTTTGCTAATAGGGACACCAAAGATTTTTGGAAAACTGCAGCTGTGGTCTCTAGAGGAAATAAACCTGTGCTTGACTTTTGTATCCAACCAGAAGAGTGGGTTTCACATTTTAGCCATCTGTACACAGATAAGCGTAGGATGGATAATGACAGAGATATCTTAGATGTGAGTGGGGCTCCATTTGAATCTAATGATTTGCAATTTTCACTCAGCAAGACTGAAAAAGCAATTAGCTCTTGTGTTTCTGGACGTGCCCCTGGACCCGACAGAATACCCAATGACTTATGTAAAAAAACTAGAAATCTGGGGTCCATATATTAATTTACTCTCTAATAGTATCCTCTCGGTATGGAAATTCCCCAATCAAGGAAGTTGGCAGAAATAGTCACCATTTTTAAGAAGGGGGACCGTGCACTTCCTTTTTTTTATTTTTATTTTTAAATTTTTATTAGCATTTTCACAAATATAAACAAATCAGATTAAACAAAACAAATTACGTAGCTTTATCCAGAACCCTCCCGTCCTCCCTTACCCACCCCCTCCCCTGGCTGACCAGTACTAGTAAAACCAATTTTATTATCAAATATCTCAAAAGAAAATTACAAAAAGAAGCAAAACAGGATATTCAAAATTCATTATTCACAATTCAGATGGGTCCAATTCATTAGGGGAGTCCAAATAGCTAGTCCTCTAGCTTTTGCTTGACGGCCTTTTCTAGAGTATACAGCTCTTTCGAATCTATATATTGCTAGAAATCTTTCCAGCCAATGGTGGCCCGATGGAGGGATAGGATCGAGCCAGTGAGTGGCTAAACATAATCTAAAAACTGTCAAAGCAATAAATAAAAAGGACTGGTTCTGCCTTGAGAAAAGAGGACATCCCACCCCTAGTACAATCAATTGAGGTGACAGATCAATTTCTCTACCCAACATAGTTGCCAAAATACTGCTAACACTTTGTTTCAAGGTATCTAAAACTGGACATGTAGCAAACATATGTACAATATCTGCTGCAGGAAACTGACACCGGGGACATGATGAACCTGGTCCTCTACCCCATTTAGCAATCTTGGCAGGTGTAATATACAAACTGAACCATGTTTTGAAGCATTGTAATTGTAAATTAGCAGCAATAAAAGATGTCTGAGCCAAGCATAATGAGCCTTCTATCTTTCCGGGTTCAATCCCCAGCAAATTTTGCCAACGATCTATATGCTTGGCCAAATCATCAGGTATTAAATCATTCAACATTTTATACAGTCCCCCTAAAGTGCTTGACCCTTTAAATAGTTCATCCATCAATCTCACCCTAGAAAAGCCACACGCACCTCCCATCTTTTTGCTTATAAAATCTCTTATTTGGAGATATTTAAAGAACTGTCGATTGTCCAATTCAAACGTATCCCTTATAACATCAAACAATAAAAACTCAGACTCATTTATAAGATCTCCAATTATCCTAACTCCTTTGTCATGCCAATACCTCATATGACCATCATTAAAGATATTAGGAAAACAGTTATTCCTATATATTGGTGTATAAGCATTAAAACGCCCAAGACCGAGTTTTTTTCTAACCAAGGTCCAGACCTTAAAAGCACAAATTAAGGTTTTAAATTTAACCCTTTTATAATAATTGAATTCTATATGCCGTAAGAGGCACCCCTTAGCCTCAGTTCCTAAAATCAACTCAAAAGTAGAAACCGAGGAGCCTAACCTCATTATATCGTCCTTTTCATTTAACAATATCCCCATTTTCTGCAGCATTGCCGCCCAATGATATAGTTGAAGATTAGGTACTGCCCAACCCCCTCTATCTCTAGGCAAGGTTAGCAGTTTAAGTGCTCTTCGAGGGCGACAATTAGCCCAAATAAATTTAGAAAAGAGTTGATTCATTGTGATAAACCAGGCATTGCATATGATCAAGGGAATAGCCCTAAAGAAATATAAAATCTTTGGTAAAAAATCATTTTAATGGCATTGCACCTCCCTACCAACGTAAGTTTAAGGTTTTCTAAACGGCTAAATTCAGTTTTGAATTTAAAAATTAGGGGATTTAAGTTGTTTTCACTGATTTTGGAAACATCTGCCATGATTTCTACGCCCAGGTATACTGCTTTCTGAACCACTCGTGTATCGTTTATCTGAAGGCCATTTCCAACCAGGATTTGAGTTTTATTTTGATTTAAGCGATAGCCCGATAGTTTCCCAAAAATGTCTGCTTCATTCTCAATCTCGCTTAAGGAATTAATGGGATTTGAGGTAGTTATTGCAAGATCGTCAGCGTAAGCCAATATTTTCGTAGTCCCCCATTGCTCTGCACTCCAAAAATCAGATTATTGGCTTCAATCCTCCTAACAAGCGGATCTATATAAAGTGCGAACAATAGAGGGGAGCAGGGACACCCCTGCCGGGTCCCTCTACTAATAAATATCGGATCTGACATCTCCCCCATGATTGAAATTCGTGCTGTCGGATTTCTATACATTGATTTAATAGCCGCGATGAAGTTTTCTCCTAAACCTCTATTCTTTAAGGTTGCCCATAAAAAAGACCAGGAGACCCTATCGAAGGCTTTCTCCGCATCAAGCAGGATAAGCCCGATAGGGTCCCCGGTGATACCCGCCACATCAAAAAGAGCAATAACCCTCTGAATGTGGTCTATTGTACTACGTCCCGGTACAAAACCATGTTGGGTTGGGGAAACTAATTTCTTAATAAAAACCGCAAGGCGAGTAGCGAGTATTTTAGCAAATATTTTAACATCGCTATTTATTAAAGTAATAGGACGATAAGATCCCATTTCATTAGCAGGCTTTCCTTTTTTGGGAAAGATAACTATATTAGCTGTTCCCCAAGACCGCAGGGCACCATGCCCATTTTGGGCTTTCAAAAACACGTCCTTCATTATTTCTTGTAGAGAAGAGGCAAAAATTGTATAAAACTCACCAGGTATAACGTCTGGTCCTACTGCCTTTCCATTTACCAATGAGCAAATAGCACCGTGAATCTCTTCTATTGTTATTGGAGATTCTAAGGCCTCTCGCTCTTCTGGATTTAATTTCTCCGCTGGAACTCCCGACAAATAATTCTGCATTATTTCCTCATCATTGCAAATATCCTCGCTATAAAGTTTCTGATAAAAACGGTGAAAGGCAGCTCGAATTTCCCAAGGTTCTGTGACCGACCCTACCCCCGGATCCTCTATGACTAGTATACCTCCTTGGGATGTCCGTTGTCTTGCCCGAATCGCCAGCACATGACCCACTCTTTCACCACACTCATATAGTTTGGATCGCCACGCACAATATTTCCCTGCTGCTTTATTTGATGATAATTCTATGATTGAGGATTTAGCAATAGCAACCTTGGTTTGTGCCTGTTCTACTTCTCCATTGTTAGTGATAGCCTGTATCAATTGAGTTTCAGCTTCACTTAAATTCCGATATTTTTCCTGGAGATAGTTTTTCTCATTTGCTTGTGCAGCCCAGCCATATCTCATTGTTTCCCCTCTGATCCCAGCTTTGAATGCATCCCAGATTGTCTCCACCTGCGAGCTTTCTCTATTTTCTTCTAAAAATCTAGGAATCCATTCCCTCATATGTTGCACATAATCCTCCTCATACAATAGGGCTCTATTGAAAGTCCAACGAGAAATAGGGGTTTTACTGTCTGTAATAAGACCTCCAACACTAGTGGGTTGTGATCGGACATCACTCGAGGGAATTTAAATATATTGGATTTTGTCAGTATCTTCTGAGACACAAAGAAATAATCAAGCCTAGCATGGGTCTGATGTGGAGCTGAAAAAAAGGTATATCCCGCATCCTGAGGTTTTAATATAGACCATGCATCAGAGAGACCGTGGGTTTTACATAAATTAGAAAGCGCTTTAAAGACTTTGGGTTTCCGTCCAACATAGGGTCTACCACCTATTTTCCCCATTCGATTATCTAGATTTAAGTTAGCATCCCCACAAATAATCAGGGGTAAAGGCCAGCCCACTAATTCAACATTCAACCACTCAAATAAGATTGGATCGTCAAGTATCGAACCATATAGAGAACATAAAGTAAGGGGGCGTGGCTTGGCCAGCAATGGAGTCGGACGTGCGGCGGTAAAGCTCCGTCCGTGGCTCCCACTCCTGGCTACAATTCTCCGGCTGTAAACGAGTAACAGAGGCAGCGAGTTGCTGGTAACGCCCAGGGGGCGAGCTTGGAGCTCCGACTTGGGGGCGAAACAGCACTATTCTTGAGTCGCGGTGACGGCTGCTCCCCTAGGCGCCTTGGCCGTCGGTGGCTCCGGGACGCCGGGAGCATTGCGGAGCGCGAGGCCGGGGTCTGGCCCCGCCCATCCGGCCTCGTCGACCAGCGGGAAACTATCTCTCTGCCTGCTTGGCAAATAACCCGGAGGAGGACTGCACTGGCCCTGGCTGATCGGACTCGGAGGTTGGGGGACCGGCGTGGATGTACACGCTGACGTATCTACATAGGAAACGAGGCGGGCGGCTGAGCAGCTACGCCGTTACCCGCGGGGTGGCGGGCACCATTGGAGTGCGGCGCTGCCCTTCCGGCCCGCGTGGGCGCCCAGACGGTCTGCGGAGGCGGCCCTAGGCGGGAGATCCCAGAACCCACAACGGAGACTCATCCGGACGGGAGCTGCTGTGGAGGTACTGCGCGCGCAGTGTAGCGCAGGTCGGGGCCTACTTTAGGAGTGACTCTACTTCATGCGGGCTGAGAACTGGTCTGTGGCCCGCTACCTGTGTTGCCCTGCTTAAATAACGTGGCCCACTGTGGGGCAAATATACGGAGCGCTGGGCCGTGACCGTCGGGGCTCGCTCTGCCCGGGAAGACCTGTGCATCCACACTCCCGGCATCCCTCTGTGAACTGTGCGCTATGCCCTGGTGTCTGCTGGCCGGTGAGATGTGACCCAGAGGAAGGCGAAGCTCTGGGGAGCGTCACACTGGGTGTGCCCGGCCTCTTGGATCTGTGCAGTTGCGCTGGGGGCCTGGACCGACTGCCCCGGCGTCTGCTGAGCTGTGATTCGGGGAGGACACAGACGGGTGTGCTGCGCCCGCCCGGCCTAGTGTGTGCTGAGCCTGATAGCGCTCTTGGGGCTGTCTACGGAGCAGTGGCGGCGGGCCCGGTCCTTGATACCTGACGCCCCATGTCGCGGGGAGGCCGCGCAAAGGCTGGTGCCGGAGGAGCGGCGGCCCCCATCCTCAGACGCGAGCGCAGGTGGACAAGATGGCGTCCTCAGACGTAATGGATCCCATGTCGCACAAGTTGGATGCAGTACTGGCGGCAGTGGAGAAATTGGGAGAGACAATGAACCAAATACGCACCTCCCTGGAAGGCAAGATAGACAAAGTGGCGTTGGATCTCACACTGCTGCACGCTGACCACCGCAAGCTTGCGGACCGCACCACGGCGACAGAGGGGACAGTTGCAGAGATCCCGCCGCGGATGTCCTTGGCTGAGACGCATATCCAAGACCTGCTGAATAGAGTGGAACATCTAGAAGACAGGGCGGAAGATGCGGAAGGTAGGGCCCGGCGCAACAACCTACGTGTAGTGGGCCTTCCGGAGGGAATTGAGGGAAGAAGTGCGGTACATTACGCAGAGGACTGGCTCCGTACGCTGCTCCCAGGGGAGGCCTTATCCCCGCACTTTGTTGTCGAGAGGGCACACAGGGTGCCAACTAGGCCCCCGCCCCGGGGTCAAACCCGAGGCCTCTGCTAATCCGGCTGTTAAACTACAGGGATAGAGACGCTGTGCTCCAGGAAACCCGGAAATTACAAGATATACAGGTGGAGAACCATAAAGTGATGATTTTCCCGGACTATACTCTTCAAGTACAGAGACAGCGGCACTCTTACCTTGCGGTGAAGCGGAGACTGCGACAGAGTGACCTAAAATACTCACTGTTATTCCCTGCGAAGCTAAGAGTTATCGCAAATGGCAAAACACATTTCTTCACTACCCCAGAGAGTGTGGAAGAATGGATGGACGCTCGTGGCCCACCACAGCCAGGGCGGAGGGAGACGAGGACTGACGTCCCTCAGAGACGACGCCGCAGACGACAGCGGAAGCTATTACCCCGACCTCGCAGGCCAGTGGTCCCTCACCTGAACTGGTATTAAGCGGACAATTGGAAGCGGTGCAGGCCGTGGCGAATATTAGTGGCTCGCCGGCCGGCGATGCCACCTCAGACTCTGATGCACAGGGGCCACCCAGCGAGGACGATTTGTCGGACAACATCCCTGTATCCCAAGACTCATGTGCGCCACCGCACGTTACTCCGCAGACCTCGGACGATATCACTTAGATATTGTTTGTTCGCGGTTTGGGTTTCTTCCCTCTTTACTGGGCACCTGGCATCAGATCCTCTTGGACACGCAAGTATAAGAACTCGAATCTCTTGCGGACACACTGTATTGTTAGTATGCAGTAGCTGTAGGGAAAAATTGATCTGTGGATGGTTTGGGCCCCCAATTAGATCCTTATACTGGTCTCCCCCTACATGGGAATATTATGTATGTTTAATGAATAACTGCCCTGTCCTTATCTGTGACTAGCCGGAACTGGACCTCACGGTCAGGGACGATTCATTTCACCATTTGTATTTAGCCGCTGTACACCCTCCTATTGCTGTGCGCTATAGTCTCCCCCAGACGTTAGTGGTGTGTTGTTGTATTGACAGTTTGGGCAACTACCAGTTGTAGAATTGCTCTCATGGTATTCTTAAGTTCTAGTTGTTTTTTTGTTCCTTATGCCATCACTATTGCACGACGACGAGATAGCTGGAATGTTAATTCCCCTAAGACAATATGTATGCGTGTGTGTCTACTTCATCCACTAACAGTCCCCCCCCGTCCCTGGGATGGAGGGCGATACTGGCACCTTTGACACATAACAGATGGCACCTGTTAAGATAGCGACATGGAATGTGAGGGGGATCCATAGCCCGGAGCGCCGCTACCTCATATATTCCTATTTAAGGAGACATCACATACAAATTGCACTCCTTCAGGAGACACACCTGCCCCATGCTGAGATTGCTCGTCTTCACAGACGGTGGAGGGGGCAACTATACGCAACTGGTTACTCTGCTTATGCACGTGGGGTGTTAATCTGGGTGAGGCCCGGTACTCCGTTTCGGGTGACGGACACAATGGTAGATGGGGAGGGCAGATATGTCATGGTTCGAGGAACGCTGGATGGTAAGCCAGTGGTGCTGGCCTCAATCTACGCACCTAATACTGAGCAAGCTGCGTTCTTAGATCAGGTATCGCAAAAGCTTTCCGCATGGCACGATGTACCCAAGATCTTGGGAGGGGACTATAATTGTGTGTTGGATGTCTCCCTGGATCGTTCCTTTCCCCCTTTGCCGGGAACGGCAACCAATACGGCTGCAAAGGCCTTGACGCACTGGGCAGAGCACTGGCACTTTACCGATGTGTGGCGGTTCAGATACCCACTAGACAGGATATACTCCTACTATTCTGGAGCGCACAAATTACATGTCCGCTTAGACCGCTTCATGATATCGAATGACCTCCTCCCATGTATAACCGACACCTCATACCTAGGACGCACACACTCCGATCATAACCCACATCTGCTTGAGTTGTGCTGGGAGGCTGAGACGCCACCAATCCCTATGTGGCGCCTCCAACCAGACGTCTTATTAGATGCACCCTTCCGTGACGCACTGGCCACCACAGTGGCACAATATTTTGATGAAAACATGGGCACGGCCGCTTCACCGCTGGTGGAGTGGGACGCCTTTAAGGTGGTCGTCAGAGGACACTGCCTGGGAACACAATCAGGTATGCGTAAGCAACTAGAGAGGGAAATTACTGCGTTGGAGGGGCGATTGGCCACTAGTGAACAAACCGCCACAGATGGAGCCCAGGAGCAGTTGGATGCCCACAAGACAAAACATGCGCTGCTACTGGAGCGGTTGAAATGTCTGAATTACGCTGCCCACTCGGCACGAACGCACCAACTGGGCGATAAGGCTGGCAAATTGCTTGCATGGCTTATCCGCCAGAACGACTCCTCTGCGCCGATCATATCGATACGAACAGCAGACGGAAGTGCTGCATATACGCAACGTGGTATACACGAAGCTTTCATCTTACATTATCGGGGTTTATACCAACCATGTGTGCAGGTCACCCCTCTGGAGCTACAGACTTACCTGGAAGTTCTAGACCTACCAAAGCCGCTAGCCACTCAGTGCGAGGTTCTCAATGCCTCTCTGCACTCTGAGGAACTCCGCGATAGTATTTTTTCGCTGTCAAATGGGAAGTCGCCCGGGCCCGACGGTCTCCCGACCGAATTTTACAAGGCATATGCTCACATTCTGATACCGCAGTTGTTGGTGGTGTATGAAGCTGCGCTGGATGATTCCGCCCTCCCAACCACACAAAATGAAGCCCTATTGGTCTCCCTCCTTAAGCCGGATAGAAGCCCCGAACTCCTGGGCTCCTACCGCCCACTAGCACTCCTCAATACTGACTACAAAATGTTTGCATCGCTGCTGGCCAGACGTCTTTCTCCCGCTGTGAAAACATTGGTACACCCTGACCAAAACGGTTTTGTCCCGGACCGGTGCACCTCTCTGAATATCCGTCGATTTTTTAAACTACAGCATTATGCAACGCATAGATGGCCTAGATCGGGATGCTTGGTTCTCGATCTGGAGAAAGCCTTTGACTCTCTAGAGTGGCCTTATCTAAGGGCAATCCTGGGCACATTTGAATTGGGAGACGTCTTTTTAAACATGGTTCGCCTATTGTATCAGCGACCCACAGTTAGAGTCTGCACCGGTAGGCTGATCTCGGATCCAATACGGGTGAGACGAGGGACGCGTCAAGGATGTCCCCTGTCCCCGTTGCTGTTTTCTCTGGCGATGGAGCCGCTGGCGATGATGCTCCGGAGGGACGGGAAAGATTGGGGTATACAGTTAGGGGATGGACTGCACGCAGTTTCCTTATATGCTGATGACCTGCTATTATACCTTCGGGATGTTACTGCGATCCCATCGTCCATTGCAGATATACTCAGAAACTTTGAGGGAATATCCGGGCTTCGGGTTAACTGGGCCAAGTCGGGGGTATACCCCTTCGGCGCTACCGTAGCGGAGGAAGCCGTGGTCATAAATGATTCAGCTCTCACGTGGTATCCCACTACATTTCGATATCTCGGACTCTATATATATCGGTCGCCCGACGACCTACTGGAGGGTAACTTGACGAGAGCAATCTCGGCGCTCCGCGCCCAAATGCGGTTCTGGAAGACACTTCCCCTAAATGTTATGAGCCGTATCGCTCTGGTGAAAATGATTGCGCTACCCAAGCTGCTGTATTATTTTACTAATCTCCCACTCTATGTCCCATCCAGGCTCTTTCGGGAACTAGAACGGCTGTTCCGAGATTTTATTTGGAACACTGGGAGACCGCGAGTGGCCCTATGGAAGCTCTATGCTCCCACCGATCGAGGCGGGCTTGCTGTTCCAAACATGGAACTGTACTACTTGGCCGCGCAGCTCCAATGGGTGGCGAAGTGGCTTGATGGTCAACACCTGGAAGATACGGCAACCATGACACAACCCCGGACCCGCTCTCGGATCTGCTATTTGTTTCACCCTTTCGCGAAATCCCCACGGTCAAAACAAATACATCTGGGTTTAGCATTGCGCTGTTATAAGAGGAGTTTATATCTTACGCGCGAGACTCTCCCATATGCCCCGGCCTTGCCACTGCTAGGCACGCCACGAGGCAAACTGGAAACATCAGAAATAGCCCTGGCGCCCTGGCACGCGGCGGGAGTGGACTCACTGGGAGATCTCTACGACGACGGCGTGCTCGTGCCCTTTGCGACGCTGGCTGCAAACATTGAGATACCAGTGGGCCAATTCCTTCTACATGCCTCCCTACTGAAAGCCCTATCAGATGCCTGGGGAGACCTGACGGCGGAACCGCCGACACACCTACTCCTTCAATACCTGCATGTTGTGGGGCGGGCTCCCACATAGTGCACTGGTTGGTGGAGGCGCTCCTTGCCCATACACTCAAGCCAATGTCACGACTCCGAAATAGTTGGGAGGCTGATAGAGGTCGGCCATGGACGGACAGAGAATGGGATGCTGTACTGGCGAGTTCAAGACGCATACCAAGGAACTCTAGGTTTCAACTTATACAGACATACATCGTACAGAGGGCATATCTCTCACCAGATAAAATAAATAGGTATTTCCACATCACCACCTCTACATGCCCCCGCTGCCAACAATTAGATGCAGATTTGTTACATATGCTCTGGACATGCACACACCTACAGCAGTACTGGCAGGCAGTGGCCACGACACTGGCTGTGTGTACAGGCGCGCCTCTCCCGACGACATGAGAGACCTGCATACTGGGACTCTTTGCCAGACCCCCAAAAAATAGGACCATCTCGAGATTCAGAGACCTAGGATTAATCACAGCGAAAAGATTAATAACGAAACGATGGAAACAAGCAGACCCGCCAGAGATAGTAGGTTGGAGGCGTTCGCTTATAATATGGGCACAGGCAGAGAGTACGGCACTACACAGAGAGGAGACGGCGGGGCTCCGCAAATATCCAATAGCACAAAGTTGGGATGTCATACTAGTGGCTCTCCAAGGTGGTGAAGCGACGAGTGCAGCGGCTGAGCAACACATTTAATCACAACAGTCAGGATGGTATTTAGCGATCGAAATCTGTGCCCAGTCATAAAGACAATCGCATACCCCAGAACTCCCCAGTACCGCATTTGGGATCATTAAAACCCCGTGGGCCGCCGGGAGGGGGAGTACCTTCATTGATGGATTCCTCGTCACCTATAGACACGTACTGTATGCTGGCCCCAGATAAGGTGAGACACACGGCATAGATGGGCAGATAACAAGTAGAGATGCTCAGATATGCAGTAGTGGCTCGGCTTGCGTAGTTTAGATGGCAGTTAACAAAGTTATATGTTTATATGTTGAATATATGTTTATTGGAAAATCAGATTTTATTGATGGATGCGCGTTAAATACCTATCGTGCACTGTCATTCTATGCTATTGTGTTCCTAATATTGTTTAACTTTGATTGACAAGCTCCTCCACTGAGCTGATGTGGCCTGTATCTTAAGTATTGTGCTATCGACTCAAACAGAGTTTTGTCTCAATTAAGTTGTATATAGCCTTGTACCACACACAGCAACGATGATGTGGCAATATGTACATGCAATAACACACCAGGATTTATCTATGAAAGTCCGACATAATGTGTACATTTGTAGATGGGATTGATGTGATACCACCAACTCAATGCTACTGCCCACTACATTGATGTAAGTTATATGGACACCATACCCTTATGATGTACGATTGATACTGTTATTCATAATAATGATGTCAGTTATGGTAAAAGCCTGAAAAAATACCAATAAAGATATTTAAACAAAAAAAAAATAGAGAACATAAAGTAAAAGAGTAATCCTCGGAGTGACATTGAGTAATAACCCATCTACCATTTTGATCTGATTTGGAACGCGGGAACCTGAGTCCTATTCCCTTCCTTGCCATAACCGCCACCCCTCTCGTACGTGTCCCCTGCGTTGTAGCATAAACAGGCGATATCCTTCTAGTTCAGTAATCCCAAGTCTGCTGGCATCTATATGGGTCTCTTGGAGACAGATTATATCTGCCTTCAAATATTTTATATCAACATTAATCCTTCGTTTTTTCAAGGGATTATTAAGACCACAAATGTTGACTGAGGCTATCCTCAATTTATTTGACATCATTTTAAGTATAAAACATTCCCATTCTACTCCCCTTCCTGTTTTCCATTAATACAAACATATCCAACATATTTAATACAACCGACTGGATCAGCTCCCCCACCCGCCCCCATTTCCGCCCTTTACCCCCTATCCTCAGGCAAAAAAGGTCCGCAAACCCTCGTGATGCCTCCTGCATGACGCTGCTCTCCCCACCACCCATCCAGCTCCACAAACAAGAAATCCAACTGAAAAAAAACCACAAAGAAAAGAAGACACCCCCCCAAAAAGTAAGAACGATTAAGCAATTTAAATAATTAGGCAACTAGCTCCATCTAATTTTCCAAAAAATAGTCTTTGTTCGGGTCCAGTCACACCACTATCCCTCAGGTCCCTTTGAACTCCTAGTTTTTGAAATATCCCGAAGGTAGTCTTGAGCTTGTATTTCAGATGTACATATTCTGGTGGTACCCTTATAAATAATTTTAAGTCTCGCTGGACTAAGTAAATAAGCCTCTGCTCCTATCTTTTGAAAAGGCGAAATTAATTGGCGAAGCCTCCACCTTCTTTCTACCGTAATATGGCAGAAGTCAGGTCTCACAAAGAAGGAGAGGCCCTCTGCCGATCGCTGTGCCTCAGGTCTAGCTTTGTCAAACACTGCTTGACGCAAAAGAAAATTGCCAAAAAAAATTAAAATAGCTCTAGGTTTATCATTGGTTTTATTAAGATCATATTTCTTTTTAAGCATGAGAGGGAAACGATGCACCCGTTGAATCTCCTTTTCCCAATCCCAATGCGCTAGCTCAGGAAAGCCCCTTTCAATAGACGCAACACAAAGCCCCTAATATCGTCCCCCTCCACATTTTCAGGAATACCAAGGAGTCTTAAATTGTTGCGTCTCTGACGATTTTCAAAATCCTCAAGCTTCCACATAACGTCCATCATACGAGATTGGTCTGTGGAAGCTTGTCGGACTGAGTTCTCTACACCAGTCTCTAATGCTACTACTCGTTCCTCCAAAGCGGTCGTTCTCTCCGTGATCTCAGCACAGGACTTGTTCACTTTTCGTATTGCTCCTTGAAGCTTCTTTGTTGCAAGGTGGGCACGCTTATGTTCCTGTCTTGCTTCACCTTGCATCTGTTTAAGGGTTGTATATATTAGGCTCATCGAGGGGGACTCTGCTGCATTTACCAGCTTGTCAGTTGACTTTACAGATCCGTTTCCAATGTCACCATCATCATGCCCACCATCCTCACTCAGAAGTTGAGTGGTTGAATAGTCCCATTTTAGCTGATTATGATCAGATCCTGATTGACCAATCTCTTGTGCTACTCCACCACTTCTTTTCTTTTTCTTACGTTTTGCTAGGGAAGGGAGTCGCTTTTGAGTACTGGGATTAGAGATAGAGCTATCGGAGTCCATGTCAGAATTGTCAAAGTCTGTTAGATCACTGGGATTAGACAGTTCTGAGTCTTCATTAAGAGAAAAAAACTTTTCTCCATATTCCGATGTTCTAGGACACTCCCCCAATGTATCAATAAGTTTAGAATTTTTATCTAGATTATCCTTTGTATATGTGTTTTCTTTCACGCTGCAATCCTTATCAATGAGATTATCTGTTTCCTTGTTAATTAGGGGTTCATGACCCTTTGTATCCCCTTGTGCTGAGCTGCAAGCCCTAGTATCCACCACACCAGCATCATCTGAAATAACATTCAAGTTATTACTCACAGTGTCCTCCACTGGATCAGGGGTCGCCTTTTCTACCGCCGCTGTCAGCCCTTTAGACAAAACTGAAGATAGCTCCTTCTCTGCGTTCTTCGGCTTCTCCGCTGGTTTGCCAAGCCCAGAGAACATCCCTGGTATTACGCGTTGCCTTGCAGAGCCAGAGCCAGGCGTTTCTGCTAGACGCTGCTCACGCGCTATGGGCTTTGCTGTCTCCGCCTTACTGCTTCCTGCCGCGGGAGTAGCGTCCCCGGCTTTCCTCCCGCTCGATGCCTTCCGTGAAGCCTGCGGACCCCGGTGTCCTCCTACTGCCTCCGCTGCACCACCGCCCATGGCGCCCTTCTCATTACGCTCCCGCGGAGGTTTTGGCTGTTTTGGCGGCATGCTCTGGACACGGAGCCAAGATCGGCGTCTTCCTCCACAGCACTCAGCAAATTCCTTCAGGACCGCCTTCAGCGCCAAACATACAAATTACCAAGTAAGTTGCGGAGAGATTTGGGTATAACTTTTCCCTAGACCTCGCCGTTTATTAATAGCTATGAATAGATTCATTTATCCGTCTAGAAATGGGGGGGGTTTCATCCATTTGTGGAACACTGGACGAGCGGTTTTCAGCAAGCTCACACAGCCGCCATCTTGCCCCCTCAAACGAGGACCGTGCACTTCCAGTGAACTATAGGCCTATTAGCATTATAGAGTCCCTACAAAAAAATGTCTGCAAACAGGTCCCCGTCCATCTCCAAGACTGGATCAGCGAGGGGAATATTATTTCAGAGTGGCAGGCCGGTTTTAGGGCACAAGTGAGTACCCTAGACCAAATCTTCCGCTTTATGTGTATTTTCTGGAGGGAAGTGACTATCCACAACGGCAAATTATATGTTGCCTTTGTTCATCTGCATGCTGCTTTTGATATGGTACCGAGAGTGAAATTATGGGAAGTCCTAGAAAACATGGGTGTGCCGGCTCCCCTCCTGAACATTTTAATAAGACTTCATGTGAACACCCTGGCACAAGTGAGGTGGGGGGATAATGGGGCTCTAACAGAGATGATTCACATTGATAAAGGAGTTAGACAGGGGTGTGTATTAGCGCCTACCCTGTTCATTAATTATGTAATTAGCTTCTTGAGCAGGGATGGTTGTGATGCTCCGAAAATAGGAGGGCAATGGGCCCCCGCTCTCCTTTTTGCGGATGATACTCTGCTCATATCGAAGTCGCCGCAAGGGCTCCAACAGCTGCTAAATGATTTTCAGGCATTTTGCCTGGAACGGGGGTTGGAACTAAATAGCTCCAAAACAAAATGTATGCTTTTTTCACCAAGCTTAAAAACTAAATGCAAGAAGCTTCTGTATGTGGGTGGCGCCCCCCTAGAACCAGTGACAGAGTTTGATTATCTTGGTATCAAACTTACACAGACTATGAGTTGGGTCCCATAACTGGAAAGAGTGCAGCTATCCTTGATTCAACAAATGGTGAATATAGCTAAAATTCATAGGAAAACCATATCCAGAAAGTTGGCACCAGCGTTATGGATTTATAATGTCAAAGCTCTAGGTGCAGCCTTATATGGTGCGGAGTTGTGGGGCTGTTCAAATTGTAGCGATCTCTCAGTAACTGAACAAAAACTCTTTAGATCCCTATTGATTCTTCTGGTGTCCACCCCGTTGATTCCACTCTACTTAGATCTAGGCCCGAAAAGAATTGCCCATAAAATTGCTCTTAGAATACTTATGTTTTGGCACCGGCTATGCTCTACTGTAGCACTTGCTTCCTATAAGGTGGGTCTCTGTGCATTAATGACACCAACTTGTGTGGACAAGATTCCTTGGATGCGCACATTTAAGAATTTGCTCCAAAAACTAGGTTTAGATGCATACTGGAGTCAACCAAAAACCCTTAGTCAGATTAATAAACTCAGTCTCAAAGCTGTATACTGGGGCACTGTGGAGACTGATTTGATAATGAATTGTAAGGGATCACTCTCGATTGCTTTTATGAATTTTAAACAGACACTGTCATTAGAGGCCACGATAGATGAAATCGAACCCCCGTTAGCAAGGAAACTATACCTACAGTTTAGGTATGGTTGCCTACCTGTAAATAATTTTAAAAGAAATTGGTGCAAAGTAGGAGAGAGGGTTGAAGGAAATTGTCCCAGTTGCCCTGGGATACCTGAGTCACTTGAGCACGTTTTATTTTTTTGCCCCTTGTACTACCAATCTCGAACTAAATAGATAGCCCCACTATGCAGAAATCTGTGAGTAAGAAAGTACAAGGAGGCTTATAGAATACTGCAGTCAAACACAACGCGCATGATTGTATTCTGTACAGCCAAGTTTTTAATGACTATGTGGTTTAGGCGTACCAAGTACTCCCCTGGTAGTTCCTAGGCTGTAACATACTGTATGGCTCCTGCTAAAGTCGTATCGTGGGCCTTGTGCTATTTTAAGTGAACGCTATTTTTTTCATCCTTCAAGTCTTTTAATATGTTTTATTGCTGTTATTAGAGTATCTTATGATGAAGTTTTCAAGTACAAATAATGATGTAATTTTTATTGCTCCACCATGCTGCTATTGTAAGGAACTTTCTCTTGGTACAAATACTGATGCATTCTGATCGCTCTTTATGCTGCTACTGTAAATAGACTGCGAAAGTTTATTTATAATGTTATGTCTTATTTGTATTTTGTGTTTGTAAGTGTCTTGTTTTATGGTGTACTTTTATGATCTATAGTGATCGAAATAAAGTTCTTTGATTAATTGATTGAACTATGCAGATGATAGCCAAATAATCCTTACATTTGGAAAACCGTATGACCTTGAAGTTTCAAACATTGGTGATTGTTTCAGGGTCATTGACCACTGAATGATACACAACCACCTTAAACTCAATGCATCAAAAACTGAGACTTTAACATACAGGGATTGGAAAATCCGGGATCTATGGCAGCTTGACCTAATGAACTAGGAACACACCAAAATCTTCATAAGAAGCAAAAAGCCTAGAAATTATCATGGACTCACCCCTCGCTATGCACCTCAAGATAAACAAGTAGCAAAATCTAGTTTCCATACAAAGCAGATCCGAGGTTACGTCTTTATGTTTCCGGTGTCTCACTCTAGAGCCAGGTCAAGTCAAGTCAAATTAAGCTTTATTCGATTTATAAATAAATCATAAAAGCACAGCTTAATAATATACACATTCCAATATGTTACATAGCAAACATTAGAACAGCCAAATTCCAAATAGAAATGGTGATCAGGCATATAAAAAAAGCATGACTTTATAAGGAATAATACATCAATCTTTAAAATATTTCATTACATAAAATTTATAAAAACCCCTCTCTTGGCTACATCAGCATAGACCATTATCACATAGAGTTCCTAAACCTGATCACATTTTTTAAGAATAGAGCAATGGATTCCATGATCATTTCGTTGTCCAGAATTTGTAATTTCATGTATCCTGCACGACATTGTCTTACACCTAAAATTTTTAAAATAGGAATTATAAACCTTTTTCTTGGGACTGAGTAAAATTTACAAAATAGGACCGTATGCAGAGTTGATTGGCGTGATGTGTCATCACATGGGCACAGGACCAGATCTCTTGACCAATCATTAGTAGTTGGATGTCTGACAAGCCTGTGCAAAATGCCCAAGCAAAAGCGGGTCAAGAGCATTCGATCAAAACATCCCTGAACATGAACTAAATATGGCTGAATGCCTGGGCATGTTAACATCAGCTGATTATCCATTACAGTTGTTTTTCCGCTTTCTTTAGATCATCTCTTATCTTGTAAATAGACCAGACAATCTGCTTTCAGTACCTTTTTAGAGATAAAGGCCATGCTCTCTGGTCTCTCATAATATTCAGGGTGAGCAATTTCATTTGTGAAAAGTTTAATATAACGGAGCCACGGGATGAGAGAGACCTTATCCAATTTTAAGCAATCCTTAATAATTTCACGGTTAAAGCTGGTCTCATAGGAAACCCAGACCTTGTGCCAGAGCAAGATAGGGTTAATTTTAATCACATCCGAGATAAAAGGCAGACCAAGCTCGGAATGACAAACAAAGTTAGCAGTTGAGCTTGGAACAGCTAGCAAGTATCGTAGGAAAGCATTCTCACTCAATTGTAATGGCTGAACATCCGTAATCCCCCATATACCCGCCGCATACAGAGCTATCGATAAACACTTGGACTTATATATTTTTAGTAATTCTGGTACTGGTCTGCAGCCTAATTTTCTAGAGAAGTTGATCACAGCACCTATCGCTCTTGAAAACACCAATTTCCTTGCCTGTACGGCAGTGGACCATATCCCAGTGCGATCAAAATTGATCCCCAAATATGAGAACTTATTAGTACATTCAATTTTGTCTTTTTTAATAAAAATGTCGCGACATTTGGTGGTCTTCTTTCCGCATTTCATTATAAAAGTCTTACTAGTGTTCACACTTAGACCTCTGTCATACATAAAAGTAACGAAATTAGTTACTGTTCTTTGTAGTCCTAATTGTGTTCGTGCCATTAAAACCGCATCATCTGCGTAAAGTAAAACTGGAACAGGTATGTTGTTAATGATTGGATAATCCTGGCGATGATCTATCAGATACTGGCCAAGACCATTAATATATAAGCTAAAAAGAAAAGGAGCAAGCACGCATCCTTGTCTTACTCCTTTTCTTATCGGGAATTTAGCTGAACATTCGCCTCGTTTACCGAACCGCACCCTTGCCCCTGCATCTCTATATAGTTCTCTCATAAAGAGTATTAATGTATAATCGACTCCCATCCCTTCCAATGTGCTCCATAACTTTTCATGTTTCACACAGTCAAACGCAGAGCTAAGGTCTACGAATGACAAGAAAAGCTTCCCCTCCTTTGCTTGCGTATATTTACTTATTATCAGGCTTAAGTTTAGGCCCTGCTCAATGGTCCCAAGACCTTGTCGAAACCCGTATTGCAGGTCTGAGAGGATGTTAGTCTCGTCAGCCCATGTATGTAATTTATTTAATATAACCGCCCAACCACTTTGAGAAGAGAATCCAGTAGGGATATCGGGCGATAGCATGTAGGTTCGTTTCTATCCCCCTTTTTAAAAATCGGAATCACGATTGCATCGAACCATGAGGCAATAAAACCTTGGCGGCAACATCTAGCCAGGACATTAGTTAGTAATGGAGCCCATAACTGGATATTACTTTTGAACACATCCACAGGCACTCTATCCGGCCCTGGAGCTTTACCACCTGCGCTCTCATTAATGACCTGGGTTATTTCCTCAACAGAGAAGCATATCGCTAAGGGAAATACAGTATGCTGTGCTATCCTAGATGAATCTAGCGCTTTCAGGTCTTGTTCAGTTTGGGATGGATTATCTTCATCATACAGCGTGGTGAAATGTTGGATCCATTTATCCTCGCTTATTGCAATTTCTACGGATGGAATGTCGCTTGATGCAAGAAATGGAGCCTTAACTGTTTTCCAAAAGCTATTATTATCTCTCTGGAGGCACGCATCGTGCAACGCTTGCCATGCTTCAGCCCTTAATTGATTCTTTCGAGTTTTTAACGCACTCCTATAGAGAGTTCGGGCCTGTCTTACATCCTCACGATTTTTATCTTTCTTACATAGCACTTTTTTTAGGTGAGTATGCGCCCTACTGCATACTTGATCAAACCAGCCCTGCACCTTGGGTTTTCTCTGTTTTTGTTTTACTGTTAGTAAATTCTGAATCTCCCCCATAATTTTATTAAAAGCGTTTAGGACAGCCTCATTCCCCTCAGTGGTGCTAAGACATACTTCAAAGTCCTCTTTGCAGGTCTTTACTAGTTGTTCAGTAAAATTATTTGGATCTACTTTAGACCAACTAAGGGAATACCCATTATGGCTAGTGAGTTCAATTTTAAAATCGTATTGTGATCTTGAAACCTTCTTACCCATAACAGGGCTCACCAAATCAAATTCAATGCTTAATGGATAGTGATCACTCATAGCAATGGAATGGATTTCAAATCTATGAACATTACTGGAATGTCTATTTGAGACTAAGATAAAATCAATGGTGGAATTGCAACCTCTGCCATTAAATGTGGGTCTATGTGGTACAGATGGTATACACAAATCATTAGCAAAGCCCAGATCAAATTCATAGGCAATTGTATTCAACAGGTCCCCCATCTGTGTATGAGAAAAGTGAGCCTGTTCATCATCTTTCCCTTGGTCTAGTCCACAGATACCCTTTCCGCTTTGCTGGCACAGGAGATGATTAAAATCCCCTCCCCATATTATGCACATATCAATAGACAGATCATCCTGCAATTTGTTCAAATCCCTTTGCAAATTCATTATTGTACCAATTGTCTGCCCTTTGGGAATATTATTATAGAAATTTAGTATTACAACACAATACCTTTTCTCCACATACAGTACTAATATCTGATAATAAGCTGTTTCAATTTTTAGATTTAGCTTATTCACACCCACTGTATTTGAAACATAAATACATAGGCCGCCCTTATTGCGTCCGTGGCTCGTACTAACCGCTGATGTGTGAAAGGTTCGATATCCTTCCATGTGTTTTTCCTCCACCATCCATGTTTCTTGTAGGCACAGTATAGAATATCCTTCAACAAAAGTCAGCCACAAAGGGTCAGATATTTTCAGGGACAGCCGTGCAACATTCCAGAATAGTATTTGGGATGCAGTTAATTCATGTATTCCGGCTTTTGTTATAGCCCCCTCAGGTTCCATACTTATATTGGTACTTAGGATATCCAGTCCCATTGTATCTGTTGTTATTATTGTGGGACTCCTCTCTGGGCAAAGCCGTCGGTACTATTGTTTGTTTCAGGTCCCCTAGAATTAATTACTGGGATAAACAGGGGACACCCTGCCCCTCTACCCTCCTGAGTGCCTGTTTTGCCTACTACACTCAGTCAATCTATATCCTCGAGTGTAGGTAGGATATCGAACCGGTTATGAACCGGGACGTTGTAGTGGTTCATAACATTTGAATGTGGGCCCCCAAACTGGGTTTTGTGCTGTTTGTCGTTTAGTGGCTGATAGAAGAATCCTAACGGTAGGACATTAATTCCCCTATATGCAATATGTGGATTCCCTATCCTGGAAAGAATAGCATGCACTTAACTGGGCTCACTAAAAGTCAATACGACACAATCAGCCTGCAAAATTTTATGATCTCTTCCCACCCAAGTGACCCGTCTGGCCATTTTAAATTTGGCAAACGGTACATCCGTTAGGCCAGTTTTACCACCTAGCCAGCAAAGAGATTTATTGCGCAGGGCCTCCCATGTTTCAGATGCTGTTATAGGCAAACCTGGGACATTAGCTAGGATTACTGTATACAGAGTTGCGACAGGAGGTAGTTCGAGGTAGGTATTAGTTACAGTTGCTGATGGATCTACGGACCTAGCCATGGCCCCCTCAGCCCTGTGCCATTTCAATCCCTTATCTCCTAGGTGTCCGTTATCCTCGTGTGTTGCCTGTAACATAGTAGTGGATGGTATGGCTGTAGATGTATCAGGAAGTGCTCTATCAGTCACAGAGATTCGAGCAGAGGATTCTTGGGGAACATTATGGTTAGGGGGATTACCCTCATGCAGTTTTGATACTGTTGTGGGATAAGGCCTAGTGTTAGATTGTACGTTTGTGATACCATGGGTAGCCCTATTGCCATCTCTCAAACAACCTTCAATAGCCCCCATTCTTTCTGTTAGTTTAGTCATAACCTCAATAACATAATTATGCAGATCATCTATTTTACTCATTATTTTAGCAATTTCAGTGGTCTGGCCCACGATTAGCGTGTTCATAGAGTCTGCCCCAGAGGCTACAGACCTCCTACCTTCGCCCTTCTTGCCCTGTTTGCCTGCATTCTTCCTTTTCTTAGTCAGAGCCGGCTTGTCCAAGTTTTTTGTACACATTGAGATTCCATTGCCCTCCTGGGCCTCAGGGTTTCTAGGGCGTTTAGATGGTGGTTGTGAATCACAGTCTTGGTCGCTAACATATATATGGCCAGAGGTCTCTTGGATGGATCCATTCTGGGGAGTCTGGGCTACTGGTCTATCTCTTGCACCATTGGGGGGAGCAATAGATGGGTTAACTGTGCAATCAGTTCTAGCCAGCGTACCCACCCTCCCTTGCGTCAGAGTCTCCTCCACCGAGTGTATTTCTCCTCAATAGCCCCCATAGCCCCTGTGAGATAGTTCATCAGTGATTTCTGCCCTCCCGCACCTAGTACGGCCGTGGGGGTAATGCCTGCCTTTCTTTTACCCATTTCTGACCACTATCCTCCAGAGGCGGGGTCGCGATGCTTATTAATAGTCACGACGTTGAGTGAATAGAATGTATACCTCACTTATTAGGGGGGTAGCCCTGCCCGGCCTTGGTCGGTCTAGGACGCCCGCAGCCGCCTTTGAAGCGCCTCCTGGCGCTTGAAGATGATGTGGGCAGCCGAGCGCCGCAGCAACCAGGCAGGCTAGTTGTTGTAGTCCTTTGAAGACCACTGAGAGCGCTGGCAGCAGGACCGGAGACTGCAGGTGAAGCGCGAGGCTTGTGCGTTTAGAAAAGCGGGACTCGCGCTGCGGGAACCCGCGGCCGCCTTTGAAGCGCCTCCTTGCGCTTGAAGATGTCGTGGGCAGCCGAGCGCTGCAGCAACCAGGCAGGCTAGGTGTTGTAGTCCTTGGAAGACCCCTGAGAGCGCTGACAGCAGGACCGGAGCCAGGTATCAAACTATCTTGTCATGTCATGGCTGGATTGTGTCAAAGGCTTATTCCACGGAGTATGAGTCTCAGTCATGAGATGCCTCAAAAGAATTCAGAAAGTAGATGTGAGGCAACTTTGCATGTAAACATACAAGACCACATCTCTCTTGTTTTGAAGGCCCTTAGCTCTGTGTTGTTAGAAGATCTTTGTCAAAATATTCTGCTTTACACACAAAACACATAGGAAAGGAACCTGAAAAGGAAACTGCATTCCAGATGAGCACCTCAACTAATCATACTTCCCTTTCCGAAGAAAACTGTTGGTGACATCTTCTTCTCCATAAAAGGCACTAAAATATGCAACTCACTGCCAGCAAGTATACGAGCCATCGATAATCACTTGGGATTCAGGAGAATGGGGAAGAGCTTGCTTCTTCCTTCCTAAACCCATTGGAGATGACAGACTAGTATCAGTCTGCTACCCATCAGCAGGATACAAACCATAAAGATTCTTAACTTCCAGGAAGAATAGGAGCAAGTAATAATCACCTGAAATTCAGGAGGATGGTAAATACCTGTTTTTTTCTACTAGAGATGACGGCTCATTATCACTCTTTTACCTCACCAGTAAGATCGGATCCATGTATAATCTTATTGGTCAAACGAAAAGCATCCAACACACACGTAAGCTCAAAAGTCCTTCCTTTTTTAAATTTGTTTATTAACAGCTTGTAAAGAGACAAATGCATACATGTCCCAACATTGGGACCCTGGAAAATACTGGTATACATAGTAGTACAAGCAATTTTCATATTTTAGCACAGCACCCAACAAAGAACAAAACTAAAAAGAAAATAAAAACATCCCACAACCTCCCCCACCCCCTCTTCTCGGCACTGTAATTATTATTCTTGAACCCAAAGTAGCATATACAGCACGGTGGTGACATTTCTCAACCATATTCCCAATCCCGCCTCCACATACAACTAGCACAGTATTACATCGGATCTATTGCAAGTCAGGATTCCCTAATATGTACACCGTGAGAGGTGCCCAAAAATCCTTGGGGCGCGAGGTCTCAGGTAGTTCCTCAGCGTATACCCCTAGTTGCTCTTTGCAGTATAGCAAGTCTCGGACCCACTTTTTCAGTGTTGGGGTAGTTTTAGCTCCCCAGCATTGCACCACTGCCCGCTTGACGAGCAAAGTCGAGACCGCCACCAGTCTCCTATTACATGGTTTTAGATTCTTCACCCATCCCAACAGGCACACATCCGGAGCACATACCACAGGTTCCAACACTACCTCAGTGAGCATCCTCGTGACCCAAGTCCAGAAAGTGTGTATTCCGTTACAACTCAATGCAAGATGCAGGAAGTCCGCATCATCTAGCCCACATCGCACACAGCATGCACTCTCTCGCAGACCAAACCGCTTCAATTATGTGTAATATAACTGGTGCAGGTACTTGAAGTGTATGATGCAAAGATTACAATTTGCAGTCAAACGGCCAGTTAGTGTACAGCAGATTCGCCAGATATCCAGCGACAGCTAGGCATCAAGTATGGCATTCCATTTGAGGTATGAGGGAGAGTCGAGAGGTTCCCGCTCTCTAAGGGACGCATTATACAATTTGGTTATGAGACCCCTACGTTCCGCTCCTGTTAGCACCGCCTGCAGTGCCAACAGCGTTCTCGGTTCTGCTGGATAGTCAGGATAAATATCACTAATCGCCTGCCGCACACGTACATACGTGAATCCCAGCATCATCCCCTGGTCACATTCACCCTGTACATCCGAGAGCGATCTAAACTGACCATGTGTATACAGGTCACCCATCTGTGTAATACCTACAGCCCCCAGTGTTTTCAAAGCGGCCTGTTCCTGTGTCACGGATATATCCGGGTGCGCTGCCAGCGGCAGTGCTGGGGCGTAAAGATAATTCAACTGCGCCCTAGTTGCAAGCGTCTTCCACGCCCACGCCGTGCATTGGACAGGGTTTATTTCCGACCTCGGCCCTCCACCCCCGCCAGTCAAGGCAGCCGCCACAAGTGGCATAGGGAGCACCGAATCTGCCTCAATTGCTACATGGGGCTGGAACCGCTGTGGGAAGTACCAGAAATGAGCAAACTGCGCCTGAGCACATAGATAATAAAGCCGCAAATCGGACGCCTCAAAGCCACCCCGCTCGAATGGTTGCACCAGTACCTCCCAACTACATCTGGGCTTCTTGCCCCCCCAGACAAAAGTCAACAGTGCTGACTGAAGTGTATTAAACAATGCTAGATTAAGACGAATTGGAATGTTGACAAACAAATAGAGCAATTTGGGCAATATCGACATCTTAGTGATTGCAATGCGGTCCGCTAGAGAGAGCGGCAACTTGGTCCATCGCGCTGCCTGATCAGTAATCCTGGTGACGACACGGCCATAATTCATAGATATCACGACATCGGGATCACGATGCAACCAATTCCCTAAGTACTTCACGGGATCAGTCGACCACGCCAGTGGGAAATCCAGGTCCACCTCATGCGTACCTGCCGTCAGCGGAAACACCGTTGATTTCGCCCAATTTATACCTAAACCTGAGTATCTCTCGAATTTCACGTATTCACGCAATAGTTCTGGGAGATACGTTGCAGGCTCGCGGACATATAGTAGCATATCATCTGCGTATAACGAGACCACCAGGGGCCTCTGTCGAAAACGCAGCGCTGCCTGTGCATGTCGCTGACGGAGTTTACAAGCCAAGGGCTCTAATGCAAGCACAAACAGCATCGGCGACTCGGGGCATCCCTGTCGCGTGCCTCTTTTTATGGGGAAAGTGTCAGAAACCCAACCATTCACACGGACCCGCGCTACCGGCGCATTGTACAATAGTTTAATCCACTTAAGGAAAAACGGTGGCAGGCCCATTCTAAGTAGGACTGTAAGGAGTCGAATGCCTTAGCAGCATTGAGCAGCACAGCAACCGCTTGAAAGTCTGACTCAAAATAGTGCAAGGTGGCAAAAGCAGTGCGCAAATTATGTGTCGTCGATTGGGCGGAAACGAAGCCCGACTGGTCCGGGAGAACTAAGTTGGGAATGAGGGGCTGAAGTCTACTGGCTATCATTTTTGCCAGAATTTTGGCGTCTATATTAATTAGAGAAAGAGGCCGATAAGAGTCGCCCCTGTTGGCAGCCTTATCTGGTTTCAAAAACATAACAATGAGTGCCTCTTTCAGAGTGGGGGGGAGCGTTCCAGAATCATACGCCTCCGCAAAGACATCAAGGAGCCTAGGAGCAAGCTCGTCAGCATATGCCTTATGGAACTCACTCAGGAGGCCGTCCAGGCCCGCTGCCTTGCATGGTGGGAGTGACATTATGGCTAGTTTGACATCCTCAACATCAAAGGGTTGCATGAGGAACTCGCGCTGGCCGAGTGACAGCCACCCCAGTGCAATGTCATTGAGGTACTCGTTGATATCTGCAGCCGATGCCTGCGCACGGTCGCCATATAGTTCGGAATAAAAATCCAATACTACCCCGCTAATTTCAGGCGTATTAAAGTGTGCCTCCTCGTCCAGCATCTCAGTGATATACTCCTGGCTCCTGGGCGCCGCCAGTTTCTGAGCCAGCGAACGACTGGGCCTACCACCCTCACCATAATAGCGAGCGGTGCTCCGTCGAGACCTGTGCAGCAGTTCTTGGTCAACAGTTTCATTGTGCTCTGACACCAAGTCCTCTTTCATGGCAAGCTTTGCTGGGGCCGGGTCAAGTGCATAGTCACGCTCCAGCGCTGAAATTTCCGCAGCAAGCCAATTGAGTCTGCGGCGAAGGTCCTTCAGAACTCCAGCCTGCGCGCCTATACATACCCCCCGGATTGTGACTTTAAACGCTTCCCAAAGAACACCAGCGATGTCCACCGTGCCCTCATTTTCTTTGAAATAATTATGAATCGCCTCGCCCACTGTGCTCTTCAATACCTGGTCAGTCAGCGAGGACTATTGCATACGCCACATAAAAGGGGGACGCTCACATTCAGGCACTCGCATTTCAAGCATTACGGGAGAATGATCGGACCGAGTTTTCGCCAAGTGACAAACATTGACGACCCATGTGCATGCTAACTTTGAAACGAGCCTGTAGTCCAATCGAGACCATGTGCCGTGCACAGTAGAGACAAAGGTACTTTCGCCGCACCCCTGGATGACGCAAGCGCCAAATATCGTGAATGTCACCCGCATCCAACAGCCCCAATAACACCTCAGTCGATTGTCTGTGTCGCGCAGCCCCGCTGCACAATCTGTCTGTGTTAACATCCAAACAGGTATTAAAATCGCCCCCCCATATGATTTCTGCAGGTGGAAACCCAGAAATACGGCGCCAGACCTCAGCAAAGAAAGAATGGTCATCAAGGTTCGGGCCATACACATTAACCAAAAGAACCCCTACTCCGCCAAGTTTGCCATGTAGAATTGCCAAGCGGCCCTGCTCGTCTGTCTCTGTGCTAACCACAGTAAATGGGACTCCTCGTTTGACAAGGATCATCACCCCTCTAGAGTAGGAGGAATAGGAGGACACCACCTTCACCACAGCCCATCGTGCGCCAACATTTTTCTCATACTGTGTGAGGTGTGTTTCTTGCAGAAAAGCCACCTGGACATTTAAACGGTCCAGATGCGCCAGAACAGAACGGATTTTCTTGGGACTATTTAAGCCACGCACGTTCCAGGTGAGGAACTTTATTTTACCACCAATGCATATCTAAGGGTAGGCTGAAGAATAGTGTAAGATCCAGTGCCGGTGTCATGCAGTAAGGGTTCAGCGACAGTACCGTTAAAAAGAGGTGCCACGCATCCCGCCCCCTCCCCCCCACCCACTTCAGCATGCCCAACTTGCTAAAGCCATCCCTTCCCTGAGTAAACAAACCCCAACATAAGCAACGTCTGAATCGCAACATTTGGGGTACTCCCATGTGGGGAGCGCAGAGTGCTACTGGCATCCTACGGTGCAGGAGGTGGCTGATCAGGTCTAGTATCTGTGCTAAAGTATTCTAAGCATAAAAATAACCATTTAGATAGCGCTACTGCCCGAGTCACTCTGGTATTTGCATGCTTGTGCTTGTGCTGCTATAATTGTATTGTTGAATTTGCTCATGCCTCAATATCCCACTGTTTTTACGTTCTTTTAACCTCACCGGCCACCTGATCCCGGTCCGGTTTTATTTCCTGTTCGTCACTGAGTGCTGTGACCAATCACTGTGAGGGAGGTGGGGCTAAGGCGGACCTCGGCTATTTTATGCCGGCCGCAGCGCGGAGCGGGCGCATTTAGATAGCGCTACTGCCCGAGTCACTCTGGTATTTGCATGCTTGTGCTTGTGCTGCTATAATTGTATTGTTGAATTTGCTCATGCCTCAATATCCCACTGTTTTTACGTTCTTTTAACCTCACCGGCCACCTGATCCCGGTCCGGTTTTATTTCCTGTTCGTCACTGAGTGCTGTGACCAATCACTGTGAGGGAGGTGGGGCTAAGGCGGACCTCGGCTATTTTATGCCGGCCGCAGCGCGGAGCGGGCGCATTTAGATAGCGCTACTGCCCGAGTCACTCTGGTATTTGCATGCTTGTGCTTGTGCTGCTATAATTGTATTGTTGAATTTGCTCATGCCTCAATATCCCACTGTTTTTACGTTCTTTTAACCTCACCGGCCACCTGATCCCGGTCCGGTTTTATTTCCTGTTCGTCACTGAGTGCTGTGACCAATCACTGTGAGGGAGGTGGGGCTAAGGCGGACCTCGGCTATTTTATGCCGGCCGCAGCGTGGAGCGGGCGCATTTAGATAGCGCTACTGCCCGAGTCACTCTGGTATTTGCATGCTTGTGCTTGTGCTGCTATAATTGTATTGTTGAATTTGCTCATGCCTCAATATCCCACTGTTTTTACGTTCTTTTAACCTCACCGGCCACCTGATCCCGGTCCGGTTTTATTTCCTGTTCGTCACTGAGTGCTGTGACCAATCACTGTGAGGGAGGTGGGGCTAAGGCGGACCTCGGCTATTTTATGCCGGCCGCAGCGCGGGAGCGCAGCGGACGCGCGCAGCGGGCGCGCCGGCGGCGCACCAAAGGCACGCCAAAGGCAAGCCCGTCTGCGCCCGTCCGCGCCTGGACGTCGCCAGTCACCAGTCACTCTGCCATTGTAGACGAAAACACATATATATATTCCCGAGATGAACTTATGACTATGAGACCTATAAAGAACACGGGTTGTCTTCCCCCCTCTAACCCTTCCATGGGTCCATTTTGCTGCAGGAATTGCGGTTTTAACTCTGAGGCAATTGCCTCTCTTTCCCCTACTCACCCTTCGGTAGCGGGGCAAGATATAAAACTGCTTAGTCTTAATTGCCGGTCACTGGCTAAACATTATTTAGACGTGTATGATTTACTACAAAGCGATTCACCCGACGTTTTCTTTCTGACAGAAACATGGTTGTCAGTAGACACGGTGGCTGAACCAGGTCTTGCACTCCCCCAGGCTACAGTATTGTAACCCTTAACCGAGAGACAAGAGGTGGTGGTATTGCAGTTGTGTTTAAATCATGCTATACCTGCACACTGAGTAAGGAAACTGTAGCAGGCTGTGAGTGCGGCCGATTCAGAATTACTTTTAATCCTAATTTTACTATGTCGGGCATACTGGTCTATCGTCCCCCAGGCCCCTCTAAGGAAGGCAGGGCTGCCTTAACTGACCTAGTAGGTAACCTGGTTGTGAGATATGCCAATTTTTCTGTTATTGGGGATCTAAATATACATTTTGACAATTCCCATGACTCAGAAGCAGCTAATTTTTTTGCGGACCTAGCAGCCTGCCAGCTGCTCCAATTGGTATGTGGCCCTACTCACTCTGCTGGTCACCTGCTTGATCCAGTCTTTTCGAATCTCCCTGGTCTCTCTGTTTCGACTCCCACTCCGCTCTGTTGGACTGATCACTACCTGATCTCTATGACGCTCTCTGGGGTAGGGCCTGCACGAAAGTCATATCAAAAAAGTATGTTCCGCCGCCCTTGGCACAAACTTGACTTCGGCCAATTTAGTACTATCCTTGCTGCGAGTGTGCCCAGTTGACCAGAGGACATAGACATGGCCAGCAAAGCTCTCGATGATTGGATTAGACAGCCTCTGGATGATATGATCCCGGTTACACAATCTAAGGGTCGTAGCACCAAAGCCAATCCATGGTATAATAACAATCTAGCCATTATCCGTAAATCATGTAAACGACTGGAACGGGAGTGGAGGAGAGACTTTGACCCTACTCGGAAAGGTCATTATCACTCAGCCATCAAGAATTATCATAGGGCTGTTCAGAGGGCACGTGCTACCTATTTCTCTGAGGAGATCAGAAACAGCCAGAATCCCTCCAAGAAGATCTTTGCCATTATTAAAAATCTTAAAAATGCGGGGGCACCTGCGGTATCTGCGGTCAAATCTAATGAACAATGTGAGGACCTTGCCACCTTCTTTATAACAAAGGTGGACAATATCTATAAAACCTTTCCCCAGATAGTCAGCTCTGACTTTGAGGACCCTGCTCCCCCTGCCCATATATTGGCCACTTTTCCACCTATCTCTGGAGAAGCTCTTAGTATACTTTGCAGGAAGATTAAATCGGGCTCTCCCACCGACCCTATGAAGCCGGAACATCTAATAAGACTCTTACCTGTGCTTCTTACACCTCTGGGCCAGGTTATTAATCAATCCCTGGCCATGGCCACAGTCCCAAGGACATGGAAGCAAGCTGCGGTTAAGCCGCTATTGAAGAAGCCCACTTCGGATCCGACTAGTCCTGAGAACTATCGCCCCATCTCTCTGCTTCCCTGGATTTCCAAAATATCTGAAGCCTACGTTAACACCATTGTCTCAGGCTATTTGGAGGAGAATTGTATACTGGACTCCTCCCAGTGTGGCTTCCGCCCCGGTCTTAGTACAGAGACCGCACTGTTAGCTGTGACTGAACACCTGAGAGCGGCTCTGGATGAGGGACGTACCTCGGCACTGATCCTATTGGATCTCAGTGCCGCATTCGATACGGTCTCCCACCAGATACTGATCCAGAGGTTGAAGGATGCTGGTATTGTAGGCCCAGCCTTGGCTTGGCTCACCTCCTTCCTCTCGGACAGGTCCTTTCAGGTGTCAGTTCCCCTTTTTCTTCTAAGGTGCACTTTGTCAAACAGGGCGTCCCACAGGGCTCTGCTTTAAGCCCTACGCTTTTTAACCTGTATGTCCAGCCCTTGGCTGTGATAGCTAAGAGGAGTGGACTGACTATAGTGTCCTACGCTGACGACACTCAACTAGTTGTCGCCCTTTCCAATGATTGTTTAAACGATGCTGCTAGGTTTCGAAGTGGGTTGGCGGATGTCGCAGGGTGGATGACCACCAACTGTCTTCAGCTCAACGCCAGCAAGACCGAGGTCCTGCTGGTAGGAAAAGATCCTGAGCTTTGGAACGGGCATTGGTGGCCCACCACCCTGGGTCCGGCCCCCACTCCCAAACAGGTGGTGAAAAATCTTGGCGTCTGGGTGGACTCGGCGCTTAGTTTCCGAGATCAAACTAAGAGGGTAGCTGCGACCTGTTTTGGTATTCTGCGCAGCCTCAGGCCCATTTTGGGCTTTTTTGACTCCTCTATCCGCCAGACGATAGTACAGGCTTCTGTGCTGTCAAGATTGGACTATGCCAGTGTGCTATATCTGGGCACCAATAAGGCCGAGATCGCTAGATTGCAGAGGGTTCAAAATGTCGCAGCTAGAACCCTTCTTGCCATGCCCAGATGCTGTTCCACCTCCAGCACTATCCGGCGGCTACACTGGCTGCCAGTAGAGAGGCGGGTGGAGTTCAAGTCTCTCTGCTTCGCGTTTAAGATTCTGAAATACCCGACCCCTGGGGTATTATCTGATCTACTCTCTGCCTATATTCCCATGCGTCAGTTACGTTCTGCAGACCAACAGCTTGCTTGCATCCCACGTGTGAGGAGAGCCCGCGCAGGTGGGCGATCTTTCCGCGTGATGGCGGCCAAGCTGTGGAATGGCCTTCCAAGCCAGATACGGAGCATGGACAACTATTTTGCTTTTCGAAAGGCACTAAAAACCCACTTATTTCCTTACTAGGTTACCTGCTCCCCTGACTGTTATTTTCATGTTTTTTCTGGTTTCTTTTCTGCTCTGCTAGATGGGATTCTCGCAGTCAGTTGCTACTATTGCTCTTAGCGCCGGGACGCCCCTTTGCTGGGGCAGCTGAGCGCTTTACAAAACTGCTTAACATAACATAACATAGTGCAGCAGTAAAACTAACATCCAAGCGTCATCCCGTCATATCAGGTCGATTGCATCAACTTCGCAATCTACAACGTGCGTTGAAGCCATTGTCCCCTGTAACAATAGCAGGTAACCACTCATTTTGTTAGCACCCAACCACCCTACTATTCATCATCCCCAGAGTCAACTGGTGTCTCTCTTCGCCTTCGTTTCAGTTTCTTGGCGTGCTCCATCGCCGCCTTAGGGGAAGTGAATATCTTACAGTCTCCCTCTTGACCAATTCTCAGGCGGGCCGGGTACAACATGGCATAGGGAACGCCCTCGGTTTGCAGAAGTTTTTTCACCGTGCCAAACTCCCTCCGCGCCGCCTGGACTGCAACCGTAAAGTCAGAGAAAAAGGACAGCGCGTTCCCCTGGTAGTCAATGGTGCCCTTTTCTCTTGCCAGGCGCAGAATAGTATCACGGTCCCTATAATTTAAAAGCCTAGCAATAATAGGGCGGGGTGGGGCACCCGGGACCGGTCTCGCTGCAAGGGATCGATGGGCCCGCTCAACAATAAACATAGTGGACAGGTTCTCTGGGCCAAAAATGTCTTTAAGCAGGGTCTCAATGAAGGTCTCCATCCTACCGGTGTTGGTGGATTCCGGAAGGCCCGTGATTCTAATATTATTACGGCGAGACCTGGCCTCTAAGTCCTCATTCTTGGCTTGTATCAGCGCCAGGACTTTTTCCATATTAAGTGTTTTGCCAGGACCTCGCCTAGACCAACCTCCGTGGCTGAGACCCGCTGCTCGACCTCCCCCATCCTCGTGTTCTGCTTTTCCAGTTGAGTGGACATGTGGTCTAATCTGTGGTTCAGGGCAGCCATTGTTCCTTCAATAGATTGGAGACTACGCTGCATGGCCAACAGTGTCGTCTCCAGTGTGGATTTGCCATCCCCCGGGGCGTCCGCCTCGGAATCAGAGGCTGCCTTTTGCTGTACTTTGTTCGATTTGCATGCCTCAAACGTAAGGCAAGGTTGCGATTTATCAGCTTTCCCCATTGTGAATAACGTGCCGGGCAAGTTCGCAACAGCCGTCTGACTATATAGTAAGAGTGATGTTAAACGGTCCCAGAGTGTGGCAGTGTACAACTAGGCCCAATAGCAAAGCAATGTCCCTAATAGGGGGCCTGCAGTGCCAGTACCAGCACCAATACGATATGAAAGGTCCGCTGTCAGAGTCCACTCTGGCGCCGAGTGCTAAGGCACAATAGGGTTACTGTTAAGGTCCACCAATTCAGCAGGCCCCAAGGCCCCGGGCGCCCGCCAGGCCTCCGCACCCCACCTATATGATTTACGGTGCGAGGCAAGCAGGGGACAGAGGCATCAATATCAGAACCGTACTCAGGTGGCCACAGCTTCCCTTCATACAGACCAGCAGAGAAGGTCAGCGTGGTTGAAGCAGCCGGGACGTCTGCCCAGCACGGGGCCCGATCCAGGCGTGCAACAATCCCCCGCAGGCCCCAGTAACTCAAACGCCAACCCGCCAGTCACGGCTCGCAGGCCCCAGCCCCGCTCTGAGTCCCACACCCACCGCCGCAGCTGCAGACCCAGGCAAGGCCGCGCCACCACTCACCGCAACCCACAACGGCACCTCAATCCTCCGCAGCGATGTGCACAGCCCCGTGCCAGGCTCCAACACAATCTCCGGGTCTCCTCGTTTCTTCAGGGCCCATGCAGTTACCTGCGGAGTGTAGTGCGCCCTCAGGGTGAGTCCCGCAGCAGCGTAGCTCCCAGCGCACAAACAAGGGAGTGGTAGTCAGCAATGCTCAGTTTAGTCCCCCAACCGCCGGTCAATAGTTACGATCTGCCACCAGCTCGCGGCCGCGCGACCCGGTTCAGCGCAGTTACATGGCGGCCACCATCTTGCGCCCCCGCCTTCCGAGCCGTGCAACACCGAGTCCGGCTTTGCCACAGTGGCAATTGCAGTCCGCTAAAGCCCCATGCGGTTCAGGGACCAGCGATGGCGTCTCGAAAGTTCTGCGGCGGTGTGCACAGCTCCGCGCCAGGTTCCGCCACTATCTCCTGACCTCCTCGGTTCTTCACAGCGCCGCCAGAGTCCCCGCGGCTGCCTGCGGAGTGCCAGGCGTCCCCAGGGTGAGTCCCGCTGCAGCGTATCTCTCAATGCGCCAGCGAAGTAAGGGCAACCAGCAGCACACAATACAACCTCCAGTCACTGGTCAATGGCACAGTCGGCCTCTGGTTCGCAGCGGATCAACCCAGCTCATTGCATTAATATGGCGGCCGCCATCTTGCACCTCCGCCGCCAGATCCGTGCAACACTGAGTTCGGCTACTTTGCAGCGGCGATTTCAGTCCGCGATGGCGCCGATCTGTGCCGGGATGATTCGCCTTTCACACCTGCAGGTTTTGCTGAATTGATGCCGTGATTGACAGCAGATATTTGGCGGATCGCGGATCAGCCGGGCAGAGCTGCACTAAGGCGCAGCCATCTTGCCTAGCGCCCCCCTCAAAAGTCCTTCCTTCATGACCCGATAGACATATAGAGGCTATAATAGCAACATTTCTCAGTGGCAATGTCAACCATAGCAGAAACAATTGGAATAGATCCATTCCCACAAGTACAGGCACAAGTAAAGGCCACCAAAAGGTGTACCGCTTCATGAGCTGAAGCATACTAATGTTTAGTTTCAATAAAAATGTTACCTCCAACTGAGGAGTTGTGAACTCTTATTGTCAAATTTACACCCTGCATGACTCTTGCATGTTAGATGGAAATGTCTCCCTAAGACATTAGAGTATGGGTGAGCTGCAAAAGAAATAAAAACAACAAGGTGTTATCCTAAAATCACACATTAATTGCAAGACAAATTACATTGTTATGTTGTACCTGTAATATAAATCTGTCCCCACAAAAAATGGCTTGAAAACTGTACAAGAATGGCATGACCACTAGATTACAAAAAGCATGAAAACTTCAATATCTGTTTGCATGACACTCCCACTAACTCACATACACAGAATCAGCATCAACGTTTGCAAGTTGCATGATAATAGTACAGAATTTGCATGATAAGAATATGATAAAATTCATGACACTAATGGGAACAGAAGGACGAAGTGTGTAAATATTATCCTTGACTACATAACTAACGAGTAGCATGCTATGTGTACTCAGATCACTTCAGTGCCTTATTAAGGGTGCAGAGCACTATATAAATGCTCACAATATACCATACTATACTTACTAATTTGTGATACCGACCACCAGAATAGGGCAGAACCTTTGCTGACCAGATTTCACAGTTCTAGAATCAGTTATTCATAAAAGGCTGGCAGGAACAGTGCTGGAAGATATAACTGTACATTTTGAAGACTTTCAGCACATCCTTCCAGCACAGTTTGTCCCTATGCATGACTATGCAGCCTTTTACCTCTTTTGGGGTCCAGGACCTCATCGCAAATCCAGCAATGTAGGACAATAACTACAAATGTGCTGGTGCCCTCATTGGTGAGTAAGGGGACTAGACTGACAGTCTGTTTCCCTCACCATCCAAATCCTTTCTTGCAGCCTCAAAATCAGAAAATATTTGTTCAGATGTTCATAAGCTCGATGCTGTAGGAACTAAAGAAACTGTTCCACAGCTGGAGTGTGGCTCTGCTCTTGGGGCCCGATGTACGACCGTTTTTTGCTGTCGCAAACGGGAAATCGGCCGTTTGCGACCGAAAAAATGGTCTGCCCCATGTACAAACCCTATTTTGCGAGTCGGTAACCTATTGCCGACTCGCAAAATAGGGTTTGCGACTCGCTATTAGGAAGGGGCGTGCCAAGGGTGTCCCTTCCTAATAGCGACTCGCACTTCAATGTACAATAGGAACCGCAATTGTTGTCGCAAAACACTCGCAGTTTACCACCTACTTCAAGTAGGTGGTAAGCCACTCGCAAACGGGAAGGGGGCCCCAGGGGACCCCTTCCCCTTTGTGAATGGATGCAAAAAAGTTTTTAAGAGCAGGCAGTGGTCACACGGACCACTGTCTACTCTTAAAAAATGAAACTGAAATGTTTAATTTTTCTTTTTTAAATGCATCCCGTTTTCCTTTAAGGGAAAAGGGCATTCATTCAAAAAAAATCTGCTTTATTTAAAAAGCAGTCACAGACATGGTGCTCTGCTGACCCCAGCAGGCCACCATCCCTTGGAGTGCTGGCCATTCCCAATGGGGTCGCAAATTGCACCTGCCTCATGAGTATTAATGAGGCATTCAATTTGTGACCCCCATTAGGAATCGCAAACAGTGTCTGAGACACTGTAATAAATTACATTTTGCGAGTCGCAAAACAATGCAATTTGCAACTCACAAATTATAAGGGTCGTACATCTGGCCCCAGATTCTTTGCCCTGTAAAGGAGATGCTTGAATCTATTTCATTTCACCAAGTCCCTCCCAGTGACTCCTAGTGCTCCTGCAACAGAGGCATTAGTTACTGACAACTGATCAGCAAGATACTCCCTTTTACATTTTATTTTGATGTCTCCCTTCGACGTTCCTCAGGTTTTTGGTAGCTGTGTTGCACCATGATCATGCTTTTCATTTCAGTTTTGAAGTCAAAAGCAAGAGTATTTTCATCGGTAATGGGAGAAATCCTAGTTTTTCCTAGAAAGGGAGGCATTGGCATCTCCTCTTATTTCAACAACTGAGAGCTAGCTTTTGCTGTAAGAATCTTTGTTTTTTAAATTTCTTTATTGGTTTGCAATTAACAGTAAAATTCAACATGGCCCCCTCATCCCGTCCATGCCCTCCCTGAAGACACCACACCATCGATCCAGTATCATTCCATCAGAAGTCACATTTGTTTTATGGTGCATCTCACATGCCACAAAGCCAAGCCTAATAGCAATACCCTCTCAGTTACATTCTCAGTGCATCTCCCCTCATTTCATTCCAGCTCATCTAATTGATCTTTGTCATTTATCTCTTCAGTATTGTTATGCAATAATTCTGTGTTTACCATTTCCCATTCCATTGCACCCCCGCCTCCCTCCATGGTTTACACCTTTCCACTTCATCTTTTGTTTCACTCCACATTCAGCTGACATCCATCGGAGCAGTTCTTTTTCCCACTGTGATCTCGATGGCAACTTGTTTCTAATCCAACCCACTGCAATGCATTTGTTTGCCACTACCAGACCCAATTCACCCACCTTGGACATTACTTCAACATGTTTAGTCCTAGGTCCTAATCCCAGTAAACACATTTACACTGTCGTTTGCAATACCTTCCCTGATAATTGACTGTGGTTCTCATCCACTTCCGTCGAAAAATTCAGTATTTCTGGACATTCCCACCATATATGTAAGAAGGTGCCCACTTCCCTTGTACACTTAGGACAAATCTCTTTGACATTTGGATTAATTTTATGTAAAAGTTGTGGTATTACATATATAACTTGTGAATGCACTTGTAATTTATGAATTTCAGCCTAGTGTTACGGGTGACTTTGTTTACAATTGCCGAAAATTGCACAGCAGATTCGATCCCCCATTTCTTCTCCCAGGTCTCTACCCCAATGCAACTTGATTGTGTCCAGTTTCTTGTCGCTCTGTGGCAGGAGCAGAACATACAACCTTGAAATTAATTTACCTTTATCCTGAATTCCTGTCAGTACCTGATTTTCAACATATACATCAGGTTCTCGAGGAAAAGCCAGCCATACTTCACATATGGTTGCTGCAAGTCAGGCTTTAAACAGGAAATATTTATTTTCAATCTTCCATTTGCTGCAAAAGACTGCACAGCCCAGCAATCTGCCATCTTCATACGAATAACCCCGGCATTGGGGAGTACACCCCCTGTCATCCTTCTGCATGTATCTCAGTATGTAAGAACACAGCGCCATTCAACTGTTCATCTAAAACATGGGGCACCCAATATTCCAAGGAACTCGGGTAATACAGTCATCAAAGAACAATGTTCCCTGGGACTCATTTAAGGGTTCATTAAGAATATTACAATAGTACAGTTGGCAGATTCAGAATGTATAATAAATGAAATCACAACAAATTTATCTGTGATCTAAGTCTTGTGTTATATTTATCATAGACAAAATTCAAGAAGATAGCTCACACAAAGTAGGTGCTCCAGTTGAGGGCACAGTGCAAGTGCAAAAGGTGAGCCAAAAACGTATAACATATACAGTGTAGGCAATATTTACAATATGTCCAAAATAAGTAACACCCAAATTGAACAAAGAATCACTTTCAAAATCCAACAAAAGACAATTTGGTCTGTGCATGTAGCGACTGGGGGTCAATTGTTCTCCCTACTCACCGCTTTTCGCTGTTTGCTATATCACATAGGTTACATGCCCAGTATACTATTTGGGAGTTTCTCGTATTTTCCTGTTTTCCTACATGGAGGTTGCTTGACTGAATGGAATGTTCATTTATTCTTCCCCAGATTACCATAACAGCAATTTATGGATGTTTCTTGATACAAACCAAAGGTTTTTGGAATGGGGAGAGTCTCTCATTTTAGGTTAACTTGCTCTCTACCCGAATTCACAGTACCTT
Source organism: Calotriton arnoldi (assembly GCA_963921515.1). Classification (NCBI taxonomy): domain Eukaryota; kingdom Metazoa; phylum Chordata; class Amphibia; order Caudata; family Salamandridae; genus Calotriton; species Calotriton arnoldi. The sequence continues at coordinate 1,380,219 of CAWUFW010000399.1, forward strand.
GAGGTTTGAATATACTCATGTTGTCTCTTGTAGGTTGCTCCCAAGGTCCTTTTTGTACTAATGAAGGCCCCATGTGGCTCTTTGTAAGGGGTCGAAATGTGTGGTTTTCACCCGTATTATTCATTGTTGGACCATCCAAATATGAATGTTGATAGTGTTGAATTTTAAAAGTGATTCTTTGACCTATTTGGGTGTTACTTATATTGTACATAATGTAAATATTGCCTACACTTTGTGTTATACATTTTTGACTCACCTTTTGCACTTTCAGTGCACCCTCACTTGGAGCACCTACTTTGTGTGAACTATCTTTTTGAATTTTGGCTATGATACATTTATATATCAAGACTTAGATCACAGATTATTTCTTGGTGATTTCATTTATTATAAATACTGATTAGACCAACTGTACTATTGTAATATTCTTAATTAACACTTCATGAGTCTTAGGGGAAAATTGTTCTTTTTTTTTTTACGGAGCAACTGTGGCATATATATGTAATGCGATTGAGGGTCAATTTCTCTCCCTACTCACAGCTTTGGGCTGTTTGCTTTACGACATAGGTTGCATGCCCAGTATACTATTTGGTAGTTTATTTGTTTTTTGTTTTTTTCTGTTTTCCCACGAAGAGGTTGCTTTACTGATTGGCTTGTCGATTTATTCTTCCTCAGATTATCATAACAGCAATTTTGGGATGTTTCTACATACAGACCAGAAGTTGTTTGGTCAGGTCAGAGTCTCTCATTTTAGGTTAACTTGCACTCTGCCTGAATTCAAGGTACCTTGAGGTTTGACAATGCTCATGTTGTCTTGCGTAGTTTGCTACGAAGGTCCTTTTTGTCGTAATCAAGACCCCATGTGATTCTTTGTAAGGGGTGGAAACGTAGACTTGTGTGGGTTTCACCCATATCTTTCATTGTTGGACCATCCAAATCTGAATGCTGGTAGTATCAAATGTTCAAAGTGATTTTTTGTCCAATTTGGGTGTTACCTATTTTGTACATATTGTAAATATTGCCTACACTTTATGTGCTATACTTTTTGGCTCACATTTTGGACTTGCACTGTGCCATCACTTGGAGCACCTACTTTTTGTGAACTAATTTGTTGAATTTTGGCTCTGATAAATATAAGGAAAGACTTAGATCACACATGAATTCGTGGTGATTTCATTTATTATAAATTTTGATTAGGCCAACTGTACTATTGCAATATTCTTAGTTAATACTTAAATGAGCCTTAGGGGAACATTGTCCTTTGATGACTGTGGCATATATATGCAATCACGCTCATCTACTTTAGTGCAGCACTCTACACTTACTTTGATAATCGTTCTGATATTTACCGGCAATTCCATAGACCCCCTTCCTAATCAACAGGAGAAGTGCCAACAGTCGAGTGGGTTGCACAGTTTCCTGTAAGATCTTACACACCAGATATCTCACAATGTCATCTAACCAGGGTACCACTTTCTTCTAAGAATCTTAGCAATGATTTACATTTTTTTGTTTTTTGGTTTTTCTCTAGTAATTACATACTCTCAAACAATGGTGGAGCTCTTTGCCGAGCGTGCAAAGCTTGCACTTTACAGAGTGCCAGAATAAGTAGAGTTGCAACTTTTCATTTTTTTGTGGTGACTACAGTTCACATTTATAATGGCCATTCTAGTTTGTATTTAGATTATTAAGTGGAGTATAGGTACAGTATAGGAGAAGGTTACAGTTTATGTGTTGGTGGCCATAGTAGGTAAGACTTTAGGAGTATTCAATTCAGAGAGGATTATTAAGGAGGAGTAGTTACTCAGGTTGAGGAGAAGAAAGTCACGGGTAACGGAGAAGGGAGAGTAGAAGATTACAGAGTGTAGAAAAAAATCCTCTCCTAGAAGGAATGGGTAGTGTGCATGCTTCTGTAACGAGTAAGAGAGCAATACTATGGTATGCAATTTTCAAGGGGCCATGATGGTGGAGTATAGTTTGAGGATGCACTAATTATCACTACTAGGTCCTGCCGACTCTAGACATTCTTTTTCAACTGGTTTTTATTTGTCCACACCAAGAAAGCAATGTTTAAACGAACCCAAAATCTTACATTTATAGAGGCGACTCTGAAAACTAGGCTGGGGAAATCCCCCTCCCCACCTCCACCCATTAGAGGACAGTTTCCCAATACCACTGAAACATCCATTTTTCACATATCAGATAGGTCTGAGTAATCCAGAAGTCCAACCTCAGCCTATTAATTACAAAAAGGATAGTGTTTAAGGTGATCTGTTGAACCACATTAGGTAAGTGTCCAAAGACCATCATATATATCATCACTGGGTTGCTTCTAGGCATGCCCTCGTTGCATATGGGTGTGTAAAGAAGTGTCCCCTGTCTTCTACCTGCACCTTGAGTATGGTGGGAAACATAGAGAAGCATACAAGCTATCTGAAATGATTTATTTTAATGACCTGAACCATCCTGTCTTTTCAGTTGAGTCACACAGCTAAGTTAAAGGGAATATGTGCACCCTACTTCAAATCAATGTCAAGGATTTACGGCCCAAATGAAGCTCTGATGATACCCCCAAACTGCTGCAGTTTAGACATTTCAAGCAAGAGAGTGGCACCACCATACTTTCTTCCAGTAGGAGCCTTCTTGAGCGCTTTGACCTCTCTTACTGGACCCTGTGCATTTTCCCCCATTACCTCAATTTTAAACCAAATGTACCCTGGATGATTGATTTAATGTCATCGGCATTAGCAGGGAGTGCCTCCCACATCAGCCTTAGGAGGGTTGCAGCATACTCATTCTGTGCCAAGTTGTCTTCCTGTTGTGATGCTATGGACACAACAAAAGTCTTTGAGTTCTCCATCATACCCTCTACTGATGTCATCTTCGACTCTATACTTTGTATTGACATCTGGAGGTCTGCCTTCATCTCCACGGCGCAAGCTGGGATCACCTGATTAGTGAAAAATGTGTGGGTCTGATTCACAAAGGTAAATTTGCACTTTTGTGTAAGTTTACGATTGTTTACTATTTACAAACGTTTTTTACTAGTAGTATCTTTACGACGGCAGCAACCGAAGGTAAACCTCCGTCCACTCCTGACTCTAATACTGGCCACCTAAAATCTTGAAAGTGCTCTAGCAATGAGCAGGGGCTCCATACACTCACTGTCAATCAGTCTGCAGGGGTTTCCAGACTTCAGGGACCACGGCTTGAATGCAGTGATGGAGTTGTTACGGAGTCTCTGAACATGTCGACTGCTCCGATTGCCACCAACCTCCACCCCACCCTTCTCTGCCATGTAAACATGGCCATGGTATCCAAACACCCCACATAGGAGTAGGAAGCACTATATAAAAGTTGCAATACAATATATTACAACAAATGAATCATTTTCAGGACACAGGAACTTTGATTCCATAGGATCTTGGATGTCTTGGTGTCACGTACCCCTGACCAAACTGTGTGCGAGAGAGATGCAGTGCCCTATTTCTGGAACAAAGTGGTTCACAATCTACAGTCTTCCCAAGTAAGATCACCATGCTCACACCAAATCTATCCAAGCCTTCCTTCTTCAAATTGAGGAATGGAGGGTTCTCTTGTCCATGGACAGGAGATGTTTTACATAAGTCGGATCGTACTCACTCAAATTAAAATTATATTATCATGTTCAACCTTTTGTGAGAAAAATACAAAGTATAGTGGGCGTTGGGTATAGAAAATATATGAATGAGATGAGAGGGAAAGGAAGAGTTGGGCGATGGCGTGAGACTTTTGGTGCATCAGAGTCAGCACTCACTTGTAGATGATATGCCACCTTAATAGCTCAGGTTTGGTCTTGGGCACTACGAAAAGATTTAGTGATCTAAATACTTGCTTCTGGCATATGCAGTAGTCTACAGGCCATGGGTGTTATACCCAGCAAGGTCGACTCAATCTTCCATCCTCTAGAGGCTGGTACATTGGGTTATAATAATGCCTGTTATTTGCAGTGCTTAGAAATGGCAAAAGTGCAGTATTATTATACCACTATCTACATCCCATTTGGCGGACAATTCCAGCTAGGATGGAGACAGTAGAGCAAACTGTGGTCTGCTCCACCCAATGGTCCTTTCTTCAGAAGTAAGCCATCTAGGACATTTCTAAACTAGATTTGTGTACTTCTCCTGAGAACCAAAGTACAGGTGCTTCATTGGTCTGGTAGGGTGAAAAAAGACAGTTGTCAATGGAGGATATTTTTTTGACACAAAGAAAAAGCAAAGGGGCATATTAGCAAGACCTGCGATAAAATTATCGCCATTTTAGCGGCAGGAAACTGCCGCTAAAACGGCGATAATGGGCTTGCTAATATGCGTTATAGAATTCCAATAGAAGCCCAGGTTAGATGTGCAGGATATCTAACCTGGGCTTCTATTGAATTCTATAACGCATATTAGCAAGCCCATTATCGCCGTTTTAGCTGCAGTTTCCTGCCGCTAAAACGGCGATAATTTTATCGCCGGTCTTGCTAATATGCCCCAAAGTTCTTTATATATTTCTGCCTCTCACCCATCTTTCTCCAACATTGGATCTTTCATAGATGCACAAGCTTAAATACTTCTTTGTCGTCAGACTGGGAACCATCAGTACTCTAATGTTAAGCAGCATCTAAAAGGGGTGTGACCAAAAAAGCTTAACTAGTAATCCTTTCCAAGAGGCATGGCCTACGCAATTAAGGGTGTGGTTTAAAAGATGCAGGCTAAAATCCTGTACTTCACACAGCATGCCACCTCACCAGTATTTGGGTGCTTCTTTGCAGGTTTTCTGTTACTGTGAGTTTTTTGTTATTGTATCTAGCCATATGAGAGAACAATTAACACATACACCTGAAACAAGTCAGACGTATTGGCTTTGCCAGTGCTTGTTAGCTGTATCAGATAAATGAATAACTACAATGATTTTGTTGTGAATAATTAGACTTCACAACGTTTCATTTCTGAAAATATGAGACAGTGAATTAAACATTACTGTGGTCTGTGGAGGGGTAGTGGCCTTCGAAGAGTCTCTGACACTCCTGTCACACCTTCACACCACTTTCTTCTACTGTCTCTCCCTCTCTTAGACACTCATGTCCTTTCTCTTCCCACATCTTTCTGAAATTCTTCATCTGCATATCTCTCACTTTCCAACAGTTACACTTAGCGCACATGCGACAATCTCTCTGTGCATTCTGCAGAGAGCCCAAAGATTGAATGTGCATGTAGTCTGCACACCTCTATGACCCACTGACAGGCACTGTAAGAAACTCGCTCTGCCATCTACCTCAGCTTAAGAGCTCTCAATCATGCACCGTCATAATCACCCACCCACAATCTGAAGTCACTTAGACACCCACAGGCAACTCAGTGCAAAGTACACGCTGGACAAGAGTTAAATGTTGCATGAAAAAACTACAGAACACACATCCTGAAAAAAAACAAATACTCTTAGGGAATGTAAGATTAAGTAAAATATATGAAATGTAAACAAGGATTGCTTCACTGATATGGAATTCCTTAAGGGTTGTTACAGTCATTTTTGAAAAATGGATCAGTGTTTTTATCAGTAAGGACAGGAATAGAGAGCCTAATTGGGGGGCACGTTTCAAAGTTGTTTTTGAATTACTGCTGGTTCTGAGACCGGTCACCCCAGTTAAAGCCCTACAAGCATGGCTTCCAAATAGGCAACATTATGACCCAGATTTACAAACATTTTGTTCTGGGTTTGCATCACAAATGTGACGCAAACCTGTGCAAAATGTTTTTTATTATTTACTTTCTAGTGCAAAACTTGTTTTGTGCTGGAATGTTGCCTCAAAGTAACGCAAAGCAGCACAAAGCAACATTGGATTGTAACCCAAAGAAACGTAAAACTGCACAATGTGCTGCCTTGCATTCGTTTGCATTGAGGGGCATTCTGTGGGTGGTACGTGGGCGTTCCCATGCAACCACCCATGGTTTTTGATGCAAAACCATTTCAAGTAACAATAGTAGACAGGGTTTGTCACTAAAAACTAACTCAACTTTGAAGCAGGCATAAAAAAAGTTTTAATGTTAGTCTAAGCATAGTATTTTGTATTGGAAGGGTAGACTTCCAGTAGAAAACCTATGCTAAACGTGATGCAGACACCTTTGCACTATGATGCACAAGTGTGTTCATGGCGCTCAGCAGCCTGATTGTGTGGCAGCGCTAGGGAGAGGGCAGGATATTGCCGTATCTTAGTAGAGATGGGCTGTCCTGTTCTTTCTTTCTTACTCAATGCTGCACAGCAACTTGGGCTGCTGCTCTGCGTTGTGTAGTACCTTTGTAAATCTGGGCCTACATCCCCCTGCAAAGACCGGCTCCATGGCGACAAACTGAAGAGAAGCAACTCTGTTTATCCATAGACCCCTTAGCAACCTGGAGCCGGAGACAGGCGGAGGTACTTAATGTCCCTCATCAAGAGAATCAAAATGCTTTTGTTGTGCAGTGTTGAAGAACTATAAGAGACAAAGAACATGCTGCAAGCATTCAAGCACACAGATAGTGGGAACCACACTTTGCATATTTGCACCACCTGCCTACAGTGGTTTAGCAAGAGAGCCTGGTACCCTAATCTAATGAAGAAAAAAGGGCCCTTTAAACTCTAGTTGGGTAGTAAAAGACAGTTATAGTTGGAGTTCAGGGGGCCACTCACAGCCTTGCGCCCCGGTGCCACTGCACACGCTGCACCAATGGTAGCTACGACCCAGGGTGCCTGCTGTGTGTGCAGCAGACAGTGGCTCGGGTTTATTTGGATTTCAAAAATATTTGCAATGTTTTCGTGTCAAACTGTGGTTTGTACGAAAATTAAACTCTGGATGCCCATTTCACGCTTCCTCCCCTGCCAATAGTGCTTAATTTGAACCGGTGGTTTCCGGTGCTTGGCACTGGCACTTAATTGACAACACAGGGACTTTTGACAGCTACCACATGGTGGCACTGTTTGTGTAATATAGAGAGGACCACAACAACAGTTGTTTCTTAAGCAAATAGTCATTAAAACAACTAATACCAGCCTCCCAAGCTACTCTTACAGCTTTGGGGGGCTTTGAACTCTCTGAATTGTCACACTTGTAGCAGTGTGATGGTTATTTGTTTTGTAAGTACTGTCATTGGCAGCCCGGGCAATGGGTGGTGCAAGCTGGGGTGGCCACCTAAGGAGGGACTTGGCACATGTTTTTTTACAAATTAAGCACTGTCTGCCACCCTTCTTTCTCTCTTTCCTCAGAAAGCAGACAAGCGCGCGCTGGAGGGTAAGGTGAGTCGCACGCAGTTCGACGCCACCAATGAGCAGCTACACCGGATGATGCAGGAGCTGCTGGACAAGGTCACGGTGCAAGAACAAGACTGGCAGAACGTGGTAGACAAGATCTCCTCGGAGATGGAGTCCAAGGTGAGTGCCATGCACCGTGCTGCTCTGCCCCCTCTCCCCAGCTGGCACCAGATACCTCCGACATCGTGTCCGAGCACTTTGAACTAAAAGTGCATGACTGCAAAAATCCTCTTACAGCATCTCCCATCCCGCCACAGGCCATGCTATGCGTCTACTCCAGTGAATGTCTGATCTCATTGCCTGCTGTACTTTTCTTGTTCTTCTCTCAGACGCCCGTTGGTATGTGCAGTGTTTCAGGGCGCTTCTGTCTGCTGTACATGTGCTTCCATGCATTGCCCGGTAGGGAACTGAGGTTGACTTTCCCGACTCCTGGGTCTGGTCAATGGATGCGGGGTAATGGAACAATTGCAGTCCATGTATAAAAGGAGCAGATAAACCCTGCTGTAGCAATGGCGCCTGGCATCAGAGTATTTAGTCCCCACTGCTGGCGGTGTCATCTTGAGGGTATTGAGAACCCGGGCAAGAAATATTCTGGAGACCTCTGTTTGTGTTTGCTTTGTTCGCCCTAAGTTGGCAGGGTATGCCCAGACGTGGGTCCCTTGCTCACTTTGCCAATTGGACTCAAGCTAGCCTGGCTGATGAGGGGTGTTACCCCGAAACCGATCCCAGGATGCTTGTAAGAGTAAGCCCACTCCTATTCACATACTGCACTTCTATATTTACTACAGCCAAAAGGGCCCAAAACAGTAGTAAATGTATTCCATCATGTACTAACCAGGCATAAAAGAAAGTGGCAGTGAAGTGCTACTTGAGCATAATAAAGCAAACACAAGGAGATGATGGACGGAGTGCTGAAACTTTTCAGACACTCACCCCCAGTCACAGATCCGGGTTGAATCCATCATCGTTCTTTAGCTCACTTCGCCACCTCGGTTCAGACCCAGCTATATGCAAATCAGTCTTGACCCTGTGCCTCATGGGAACAGTCCAGCCCGAACTGCCAAGCCAGGTTTGAAAAGTTTCAGCGCTCCGTCCATCATCTCCTTGTGTTTGCTTTGTTCGCCCTAAGCTAACAGGGTATGCACAGAGGTGGGTCCCTTGCTCACTTTGCCACTGGATTCAAGCTAGCCTGGCTGATGAAGGGTGTTACCCCGAAACCGGTCCCAGGATGCTTGTTTCCGGTCCAGTGAAGACATGGCTTGGCAGTTCGGAATGGACTGTTCCCATGAGGCACAGGGTCAAGACTGATTTGCATATAGCTGTGTCTGAACTGGGGTGGCAAAGTGAGCTAAAGAACGTTATGGATTCAACCCAGATCTGTGACTGGGGGTGAGTGTTTGAAAAGTTTCAGCACTCCGTTCATCATCTCCTTGTGTTTGCTTTGTTCGCCCTAAGTTGGCAGGGAATGCCCAGACGTGGGTCCCTTGCTCACTTTGCCACTGGACTCAAGCTAGCCTGGCTGATGAGGGGTGTTACCCCGAAACCAGTCCCAGGATGCTTGTTTCTGGTCCAGTGAAGACATGGCTTGGCAGTTCGGACTGGACTGTTCCCATGAGGCACAGGGTCAAGACTGATTTGCATATAGCTGTGTCTGAACTGGGGTGGCAAAGTGAGCTAAAGAACGATGATGGATTCAACCCAGATTTGTGACTGGGGGTGAGTGTTTGAAAAGTTTCAGCACTACGTCCATCATCTCCTTGTGTTTGCTTTGTTCGCCCTAAGTTGGCAGGGTATGCCCAGACGTGGATCCCTTGCTCACTTTGCCACTGGACTCAAGCTAGCCTGGCTGATGAGGGGTGTTACCCCGAAACCGGTCCCAGGATGCTTGTTTCCGGTCCAGTGAAGACATGGCTTGGCAGTTCGGACTGGACTGTTCCCATGAGGCACAGGGTCAAGACTGATTTGCATATAGCTGTGTCTGAACTGGGGTGGCAAAGTGAGCTAAAGAACGATGATGGATTCAACCCAGATTTGTGACTGGGGGTGAGTGTTTGAAAAGTTTCAGCACTACGTCCATCATCTCCTTGTGTTTGCTTTGTTCGCCCTAAGTTGGCAGGGTATGCCCAGACGTGGATCCCTTGCTCACTTTGCCACTGGACTCAAGCTAGCCCGGCCGATGAGGGGTGTTACCCCGAAACCAGTCCCAGGATGCTTGTTTCCGGTCCAGTGAAGGCATGGCTTGGCAGTTCGGACTGGACTGTTCCCATGAGGCACAGGGTGAAGACTGATTTGCATATAGCTGTGTCTGAACTGGGGTGGCAAAGTGAGCTAAAGAACAATGATGGATTCAACCCAGATCTGTGACTGGGGGTGAGTGTTTGAAAAGTTTCAGCACTCCGTCCATCATCTCCTTGTGTTTGCTTTGACCTCTATTTGGGACAACTTTAAAATTTAACATCTATTTTTTGCTAATTCGATCCCCATGCTAGATAACAATATTGAATTATGCCTAAAAGATTAAGATACAAAAACCACAGAAGTGAGCTAGAGAGAAAGTTCACTTTTTTTTACCTCCCAGCCAGGGACCCGCTCTCTCCCTCAACAGCTCCGCTGTTGAGCCGACGCCGCTGACCCCGCATCTCCTCTGCCTGTGGGTGTTCGAGGCCACTGCCTGCCTCACTGCTCGTGCCCGTTTTTTGTGCCAGACCTGTCTGTGTCCTGGAATTGTGCCATCATTCTTGTTATTGTCCTGGTATTTGTGCCTTAATTTTTGTTATTGTAATTGTCCTGGTATTATGCCTTCATTTTTGTTATTGTAATTGTCCTTGTATTGTGCCTTCAAGTGTTTGTGCCTCTCTCCCTGCTTGCTGGTTGCTCTCATCCCGTTTGCGTGCCCGGGTTTCCCGCCCGCCGCTGCTGCCCCCGTGGCCCCTCTCCCCTGCCAATTTTCCCGCTCCCGCCTCCTAGCTCCGCTTCCCTCCCTCCCCTATTTAATGGCGGCCGCTGCGAGGAAGCGCGAGCGGGACACCTGACCTCCCAGCAAGGGACCCGCTCTCTCCCTCAGCAGCTCCGCTGTTGAGCCGCCGCTGCTGACCCCGTGGCGCCTCCCCCCTGCCAGTTTTCCCGCTCCCGCCTCCAAGCTGCGTTTCCCTCCCTCCCCTCTCCCCTATTTAATGGCGGACGCGCAGCCAAAGGCAAGCCCATCTGCGCCCGTCCGTGACCTGACCGCGACCAGCGTCAGGGACCCTGGATCTCCGACCTCCCACCGCTACGACAGAGCTGCCCTGCTCGCACTCGACACCGGAAGGAACAACAACTGCCAGCTGTCCACGCCGAACACCACCCACGGCCAGTTCTCCTGCCGTCACTGCAGCCAAACCCTCAACACCCTCCGCACCCCCACGCCCACTGCCCCCAAGTCTGACGCCGACAACACCAAAGCCCTGAAGTGCATCCTCCTCAACGTCCGTTCCCTGTAAAGACACGCCGTAGAGTTCTGGGACCTCCTCGACACCCTCTCGCCAGACGTCGCCTTCTTCACAGAAACCTGGACAAACGCCTCCTCCGCCCCAACATTGCCACCGCTTTCCTGACGGATACAAGATCCAGAGGATCGACCGCCCCAACCGCCCAGGAGGAGGACTCGCCATCGCACACAAGAGCTCCCTCTGACTCTCCACCTCCACCACGAGCGACTCCTTCTCGACCACCGAACACCTTCACTTCCAGATCCAGACCAGCCCTAGAAACACACTTCGTGGCACCCTCGCCTACAGACCCCCCGCACCCGCACCCTGTTCGCCACCACCATCGCTGACCTCATCGCCCCTCACGCCATCGCCTCCAAGAACTACATACTCATCGGAGACCTGAACTTTCACCTCGACGACCCCAGCGACCCCAACTCCGCCAGCCTCCTGGACAACCTCGCCAATGGTGGACTGAAACAGCTCATCACCACCCCTACCCACAAAGCAGTACACACCCTTGACCCCATCTTCGCAAGCGGGAACAACATCAGCTTCAGCCACACCATGCAACCCCCATGGACGGACCACTACTGCGTACACTTCCTCGTCAACAAACCCACGCCGCCCAAACCTACACCTCGCCCTCCACGAAGAAACTGGAGCAAAGTCACAGAGGAGCAGCTTATCGCCACCCTCAACAACGACACCCCTACCACCTCAACCGACGCCAACCTCGCAGCCAAAGAACTCGACAGATGGATCTCCAACTGCGCAGACAAGCTCGCATCCCTACGTCACCCCGACAGACCACCCCAGGAAGGCCCCAGGAAGGCCACCTGGTTCACTGCCGACCTCCAAGAATCTAGACTCACCTGCAGACGTCTCAAGAAGAACTGGAGAAACAGCAAAACGTCAGAAGACCGCACCGCCTACAAGAACGCCATGACAGAATACCACCAACGCATTAGATCCACCAAAAGGACCTTCATTCAAATTAAGATCCTCGCCAACTCCAGCAACTCCAAAGAACTCTTCAACGTCATCCAGGAATTCACCAAACCCCCCAGCGAAACCACGGACATCACCCCATCCCAGGATCTCTGCAACAAGCTCGGCTCCTACTTCCACCTGAAAATCAAGGGCCTCTACGACAACTTCAACGACCAGACACCCGACTCCGAAATCACCTCCCTCTCCAGGAACGCCAGCCTGCCCACCATCTCCTCCTGGACCCCAGTCACCACCGAAGACACCACTTCGACCATGAAAGGCATCCACTCAGGGGCCCCCAGGGACCCCTGCCCGCCCCACATCTTCCACAGAGCCACCACCGCCATCACTGCAGAACTACGATGCACCATCAACGCCACCTTCAAGACCGGCATCTGTCCCGACGACTGGAAACGCGTAGAACTCAGACCCCTGCTCAAGAAGCCCACAGCAGATCCCACAGATCTCAAGACCTACCGTCCCATCTCCCTCCTCCCCTTCACAGCTAAAGTCACTGAGAAGACCGTCAATGCACAACTAACAAAATTCATCGAAGAAAACTCCATCCTCGACCCCTCCCAATCCAGATTCCGCAGCAACCACAGCACCGAGACTGACCTACTCGCCGCCACAGACGACATCCGCACCCTCCTCGACCAAGGACACACCACAGCCCTGATCCTACTTGACCTCTCGGCAGCATTCGACACCATCTCCCACGGCACACTCCGCCAGACTCCACGAAGCCGGCATACAAGGAACCGCCCTCGACTGGATCCGCTCGTTCCTCACCGGCAGAACCCAAAGAATCAGACTACCACCCTTCCTCTCCGAACCCACGGAAATCAACTGCGGAGTACCCCAAGGTTCGTCGCTCAGCCCCACGCTCTTCAACATCTACATGGCCCCCCTCGCCGCCATCGTCACACAGCACGGACTCAGCATACTATCCTACGACGACATCACCCAGCTCATCCTCTCCCTCACCAAGGACCCCATCACCACCAGAATCAACTTCCAGGAAGGAATGAAGGACGTCGCTTCCTGGATGAGTAGCAGCTGCCTGAAGCTCAATTCGGAGAAGACGGAGGTCCTCGTCCTCGGACCCTCCCCATCTGCATGGGACATCACCTGGTGGCCCACCGCCCTCGGCAGCCCTCCCACCCCCACGGACCACACCCAGAACCTCTATATATACAAGGGGTATACCCAAATCACCCTCCTATACCTGGGTATGAACAATGCCATGTACAAAAAAGGGGATAAGTACGGAGGAAACAATATATCTCTTTTATTTAGGTATGGGGAACAATCAATTACCCCATCTACAGTCCTCAGTCCTACACAGGTGTATTGCCTAACTATTTAAGGATACACATACACAATGGGACCGAGCGGGTATGTAGTGCGCTTTATAAGTGACATGATTGATTGATTGATTGATCTTTGAACAACACATTAAATGACAAAAAATTATACAAAAATACACAAATACATGAAAAACAATGTGTAAAGACAACCTATGAACTAAATTAAATGTTACCAATCCCTAACTCAATATTGCTACTAGTGTTCACGCATATAATCTGAGTGATACACACAGAGGTAGTCACAGTGTGCCAGTAACAAAGGCACCCTTTTAGCCTTTTAGCTCATATATGGCACACAAATCTAATCAATCACTTGTTTTTATAAGGACTCCTCCGAAGCTTGTCTTGTCGACGCGGACGCGTTTCAGCCTTTAGATTCCTTTTGGCCTCCTCAGGACAAGGGCAATGGAACAATGATGGGACAAAACTCCTTGAGTGTGACACGAATCTCGTGCAACCAGGACAAACCAAATACACCTCTCTCACCGGTGAGGCTAAACGTGAATAAATCAGTCCAATACATTTCGCTGACGATCGGAGCGGAGGATTGAGAGAGTCATTGTTGACCTCAGTTGCTGATAGTTGGAGCAGAGGATCGGGAAAGTGATTGGTGGCACTTGGCTGAATTGATTGGTAGGCAGTGCGAATCCCTGAAGTAGTGATTTATTCACGTTTAGCCTCACCGGTGAGAGAGGTGTATTTGGTTTGTCCTGGTTGCACGAGATTCGTGTCACACTCAAGGAGTTTTGTCCCATCATTGTTCCATTGCCCTTGTCCTGAGGAGGCCAAAAGGAATCTAAAGGCTGAAACGCGTCCGCGTCGACAAGACAAGATTCGGAGGAGTCCTTATAAAAACAAGCGATTGATTAGATTTGTGTGCCATATATGAGCTAAAAAGGCTAAAAGGGTGCCTTTGTTACTGGCACACTGTGACTACCTCTGTGTGTATCACTCAGATTATATGCGTGAACACTAGTAGCAATATTGAGTTAGGGATTGGTAACATTTAATTTAGTTCATAGGTTGTCTTTACACATTGTTTTTCATGTATTTGTGTATTTTTGTATAATTTTTTGTCATTTAATGTGTTGTTCAAAGATCGGTCCCATTGTGTATGTGTATCCTTAAATAGTTAGGCAATACACCTGTGTAGGACTGAGGACTGTAGATGGGGTAATTGATTGTTCCCCATACCTAAATAAAAGAGATATATTGTTTCCTCCGTACTTATCCCCTTTTTTGTACATCACACCCAGAACCTCGGCATCGTACTCGACTCCTCCCTCTGCATGACCCGACAGGTCAGCGCGTCGCCTCCAGCTGTTTCAACACCCTCCGCATCCTCCGAAAGGCCTTCAAATGGATCCCCCCCGAATCAAGAAAGACCGTCACCCACGCACTCATAACCAGCAGACTCGACTACGGAAACGCCCTCTACGCCGGGATCAACAAGTCTCTGCTCTGCAAGCTCCAGGCCATACAGAACACCGTAGCCAGACTCGTACTCGACATCCCCCGACACAAACACATCACCCAACACCTACGAGACCTCCACTGGCTCCCCGTTGAGAAGAGAGTTACTTTGAAGATACTCACCCTCGCCTACAAATGCCTCCACAACACCGGACCCCAATACCTCAACGAAAGACTCTCCTTCCACCTACCCAAGAGAAACCTACGATCCTCCGACCTCGCCCTCGCCGAAACCCCACGCATCCGCAGAGCAAGAACAGGTGGAAGAGCCTTTTCCTACATTGCGGCCAAGACCTGGAACGAGCTCCCAATCGACATCAGATGCGCCCCCTCCCTGAACATCTTCAGGAAGACACTTGAGTCCTGGCTTTTCGACTGAACGGAGCTGTTTACCCCCTGCCCCCCTCCCCAGCGCCTTGAGACCCTCACGGGTGAGTAGTGCGCTTACAATTCCCCTGATTGATTGATTGACTTTTTCAGGGGCCCCTTGTAGGCCCCAATGCAGCACTGACACCTAGCGGCAGCTAGACTATAATATTTTGTGTAGGAGTAGAGGGGCACACCCAGCCTGCCCAGTGGCCATCAAAGACGTTGGCAGTGGCTGAGTCCTAAGAGCTTGAACGCAGATACTAACATCTCCATGACAGGTTGGTCTAATCAGACCATCGCAAGAGCACCCTGCAGTGTTCCTCTTATCCACAGGGGGCACTGTGCAGCCTTACTCTACAGCGGGATGCGGAAAGAAGACAGAAAATGTAGTATTGATGAAGGACCTGGTTTTATGGCTCCATTCTCTACGCAGTAGTGTTTTGTGTGCGGTCAGTTGTAAATAAAGCAGAGGGGTGAGGCTGAATCGAAACTAGGCACAAACTGGCATAATGGCAAAAGTGAAGCAATTTAAATTAATTGTTTACCTCTTTCTTGTTCTTGGGTTAAAGGTTAGTTTTTGTCCTGTGGGTCTGATTGGTTTCTTCCCTAATTCCTGTAATCACCCCTGTTGACGGTAGCTGAGGATGACCTGATGGTCAGAATCTCCTTCCAATCATAGCTCCTAGAATCGAAGGAAGCATCATGATTGCACTGTACCGTAAAACCTGAGGAAATAAATTCGCCCTTTTTCTGCTGCTGATCCTTCCAACAATGTCTCATTGCATTGATCCAGTTTGTGCTTCAATGGCAGCTTCCCCCGCCTGCCTCTCACCACCCTTATTCTCTATGCTTTCAGCTGGATCGCCTGGAACTGGATCCCTTCAAGCGCCAACTGGAGGAGCGCTGGAAAGCCATCCGCAAGCAGCTGAAGGATCGCTCCCCCAACTATGAGGCCGATGAGGCAGCTGGCATCAGAAAGTAAGCAGAGCCAGTGGAGGGACTGGGCTGTACAAATGAGGCTATAGTCACTAAGCATCCAGCTAAGTCCTCTTTTTTGTTTGCATTCTTTAAAAGGGACACATTTTAAGTAGTTGCACAGTTCATTGGAACATTTCATAAATACATCTTCTCAAATATTATAATTTCACTATCACCAAATATGGGAACTGATCATCAGCTCATATGAAACATTGAGCAGGGCCGTCTTTAACACTGGTGGCACCCTGTGTGACAATGTTTGTTGACGCTCCCCAATGGCCACCTCTACCACGGATTCCCTCACTAGCACCCTTTAACAGTGCCCCTCAAGTCTCCATAACCACTGTCTCTCAGAATCATTTAGTTTTATAGCACCACTCATACCAGTGTAGGGTGTCAGAGCACTTTACATCACACACACATTGCACAGAGACAATCATATGTGTGTAAATCAGTGTATAAGAAACGTTACATCAGACAGGACTACAAGGTGTAGTGTAGGAGTGACATGTCATCGATACTGGTAGGCAATATAGTTTAAGAGTCCTTATTCTGGAAAAGCACAAATTCAGAATTTAAAACGTAACACCATTGTTAGGGGTTCCCTTTAATAATAAGAATTGTTTTCTATCCAAATGAACCCTTTTGGGAAGATTAGGATTATGAAAGACTGTTCAAAAAAACATAGAGCTCTAACATATACCTTGCAGTTTGCATGCAGCTCTTTGATGACAGTTTTTTTATTTTTTATATTTCTTTATTGTTATTTCAAGAGTATCGTCTATGTTTGCATATAACCATATATCCCGCAGACAACAGTTTACACAATGAACATTCCAATAACAAACTCAAGGATAATTTTGGTATATACTCTCCCTTGAAGATTCTTTTCATATCTGACGTTTTTAAACTTTTAATTAGACAATCCCAAAAACACCCCTCCCTCCCCCCTACCGGGTCCAACCATCTCGAAGTCCAGCTATCCTGAAATCAGTCCTGGGTTTCCTCTTGTCTTCCCTCCTGACTGCTGGTTACAGCCCTATTGTGATGTTCATCGTCTTGTGATGTACGTGTGGAATTGGGGGCATGTTCCTCTATCTCTTGTACCATCATCCCCCATGCCAGCAGCACTTCGGGGAGCTTATCATCTTTTCTAGTGTTTCGCATATGCCCCTCCTCGGCCAGTGCCCATTCCTTTAAATCTGTTTTCCAGTTTGCTAGCAGCGGCCCCCGTTGAGTTAACCAGTGGATCGCTATGCGTCTCTTAGCTGTTATAAGCCCCAGAACCAGGAACCGCCTGCTCGTCTTGCGCTTAGGGTCGTGGGGAATTAAACCGAGGAGACAAGCACACATATCCAAGGCAATCCTCCACCCCATTATTCTATTCAATTCCTCTAGGACCGCCGGCCAGCATGTCTGTATTATTGGACAAGTCCACACCATATGTGGAAAATCTGCCTATGCATATTGACATCTAGGGCACTCTGGATCTCTAGATCCATCAATGGCATGCAGCCGCCTGGGTGAAAGGTAGGTCATATGAACTATATTATATTGTATCTGTTTGAATCTATTACATACCGACACCTTGCGTACGCTTTCGTGAATTTTTCCCCAATCTCTTGGCGTAATCTCATGTGGACATACCAGCTGCCATTTCTCCTCTACTTTTAGGGGTCCACACTTTTTATCATCCCTTAATGCCCTATACAGGTGGGTGACAAGCTTTCGCCCGCCGGCCATGGCAATCATAGTGACCAAGGTATGGGTGTGCCCCGGGGCTTCTGGAAACGTTGGCCATAATTGCTGAGCCGTTGCCGCTATTTTGGCGTATTGCAAAAATTGCCCCGTTCCCAACTTGAAGGTATCCACAGCTTCCTGATACGTAATGAACCTATTTTCCGGGTAGTGGTCAGACAACATTAGGCAGCCCCCTACCTTCCATTTTTCAGTTGACATAACCCGCTCTATTTGGGCGAAGTGTGGCATAATCCAGAAATCTGCCTCTGGTGCATATGGCCGTTCCCGAACAAGCCTCCTGACCACTCGGCTCCATATTGTAGCTAGTAATCCAGCCAAAGGAGGGCATTGTTCCCGTTGCCTCCCCGCAGTCCAAAGGAGTGCTCCTAACTGTCGTTCTCCATATGTGTCTGCAAGTAGTGACCGTTCCCAAGAGGGGTCCGTGTCCAACCAGGCTATAGCATGTTGCAATTGTGACGCCAAATAATATAGCTCTAAATCTGGGATTTCCAAACCTCCCTTGCCCCACTTGCGTTTCATGACCTCTAGGCTGACCCGACAGTGTTTCCCATTCCATAATAATTGTATAAGTAGTACGTCTAATTCTTTAAATATCTTATGTGGAATTTCGAAAAGGAGCCCTGCGTGGGGAAGAGACATCTAGGTAGGACCACCATTTTTAGGTCTCGCTGAGCCAGCGCGCATGCGCTGCTCTGCGAGACATTTAGTAAGGGGCTTTTGAAAGTGCTATCAAAGAGGCTTTTTCCGGCCACCAGCGTGCGGTTACGCGCGTGTGCACGCGCGCAGCCGCTATCTGGCATTTGTCTCGCTCTCCCATGCCTCAACGCACGCCCCTCCCCCACCACAGAGCGAGTCCAGCTCCTCCAGCTGGAACCATGTTAAAAGTAAAGCGCCGGTGCCGCGATTATAGCAAAAGTAAAGAAATAGATGTTTTTTTCTATTTCTTTACTTTTGCTCAATCGCGGCACCCGCGCTTTACTTTTAAGATGGTTTACGTAAAGCGCCGGTGCCGCGATTGCTGCAAAAGTAAAGAAATAGAAAAAAACATCTATTTCTTTACTTTTGCTATAATCGCGGCACCGGCGCTTTACCTTTAACCATGTTAAAAGTAAAACGCCGGTGCCGCGATTGCTGCAAAAGTAAAGAAATAGATGTTTTTTTCTATTTCTTTACTTTTGCAGCAATCAAATACATTGGCAAAGTCAATAGCTCTGCCTAAACACTTATAAGGGCCCAAAAGCGAGACCTATTGGCTATGCCAATGCTTGTTATTAAGGCGATCTTCCCCATCAATGACAGTTTGAGTGTGTTCCAGAAGGTTATGCTGCCCTGAAGGCCCGTGAGTATCCTCCCGATATTGTGCTTGTAAAAGGTATCTTTATCTCTAGCTATCCATATCCCGAGGTAGCGTAGTGAGTCCGGTACCCACGGGAGCCCCAGCTCAGGGAGCTGGACTCCGCTCCGCTCGGCCTCTGACCCAATCGCATACAATTGTGATTTTAGTTTATTAATGCGGAGTCCGGAGGCCCTGGCTAACTGATCCAAAGCTGCGAGCAGTATCGGAATTGATTGGGTCGGTTGGCGTAAGTACACCAATGCGTCATCGGCATAAAATGATACAATATATTCTGCACGACCCACCATAAATGCCCTGCCCCTGGAGCACCATACGAAGATAACACGCCAATGGCTCCATTGCCAGGGCAAACAACAAGGGGGAGAGCGGACACCCCTGCCGCGTCCCCCTTTCTATTGCCAATGCATCCGAGACGTATCGACCCGTGCGAACCCTCGCCACTGGCTGAGCATAGAGCAGTTTCACCCAGTTCACGAACCCTGCTCCTAACCCCATTTTTAGAAGCACCTGCCATAAGTATTCCCACTGGATCGAGTCGAACGCTTGTTCGATATCCAGGAATGTTAAGGTACTCTATTGGGCATTTCCCCCCAGCGTTTGCATGACGTGTGCGAGACGGCGGATATTTCTTAATGCATTCCTGCCTGGTATAAAGCCTGACTGGTCTTCGTGCACCAGCTGTGGGAGATATGGAAGCAGTCTACTTGCCAGCACTTGGCTAATAATTTTAAGATCTACGTTCAGCATAGAAATAGGTCTATATGAACTGGGGATCAGGGGGTCCTTCCCTGGTTTGGGGATCATCACAGTCAATGCTTCGCGCATTGAGCCTGGCAATATGCCGTTCTCGCCGGCTTCTGTAATAATTTCCAAGATCTTAGGGATCAAGACCCCCCCATATTCTTTATAGAATTCCGCCGCTAGGCCATCCATACGAGGGGATTTAGCTGTTTTCAAATGGGTGATCGCCGCCCTTATCTCCTCTCCTCTGAAAGGGGCCCACAGGGACTCCTGACTCTCTGGGTCGAGGCAAGGTAATTCTACATCGGCAAGGTGAGTTTCTATAGCTTGGGTGGGGGTAGGGCTTCGGGATTCCGAATATATCTTTTGCAAATGAATTGTGAATGCCCTATTGATCTCATGTTGTGTGTAGACCATTTGGCCTTGATCTGTTCTGATTGCCATAATCGGTTGAGGCTGTGTCGCCATCTTAATCAGACGAGCCAGTAGGCATCCCGCTTTGTCACCCTCTGTGTACCATCGGCGTCTACTTGTGTTTCTATTATATTTGCCCAATGTATCCCAGATGTCCCCTATTTTATGTCGTTGTGCCGTCCATTTAGCAGGACCCTCCGTGTCTGTGGGAAGCGCGTGTTCCTCTTTGATGACAGTTAATAGCTCAATGTTCTATATTAGGATTTTGACTTATAAACTACAAGTAACAAAAAGAACTCTTTGACAGAAGCAGTAACCCACTGACCTATTTACATTATATGCACTTTGTGATCTGCATGATACACGTTCTTAGCAGCAGGCATTTTAACCCTCTGCACTACCTTAGGATAAGTCAAAACTTCCACTAGACAAACCTCCGGTCTCTTTCCTTAATCACCGGAGTTATCTTGACATTTTAATTGATGCCTGAAAATTGCTGGAGGCCAGGAACGCACCAGCAGGTGCTTTTAAAATGTTAATATACTTGCAAAAATGACGCCCCCACCCCAAGTCAGCGCACGGTGTGGTGGCACCGATCGCACCGCCCTAGAGCCGGCCCGGACAGTGAGACTAAAGTCCCTTATAACCACAGCTGAATGACAGAGATATATACAATAGATGTTCTATAGTCAGTCACAGTAGGGTGCAAAGCAGCTACTATGTCACTTTATATGTCGGCAATCATAACAGTATCGGTATACATTCATTTACATAGTATACTATTCATCCACGCATACTGAAATGCTCAGTCGTAGTATATTTCAGGTAAACCAAGTTCTAGATTTGCAGTCCATTTATCTTTCAGCTCAATAATGTAAAATGTCCTTGCTCAAGAGAAGGACATTTAGATTTATGTAAATGGCACAAAGGTAACATTTAGGGGCTGATTACGACTTTGGCGCAGTTGTGCAGGCTCTCCGCCGGCACGGTTGCGCCAAAGCCGTGCAAGGAGCACCGACCTGATTACGAGTTCACCTCGTTCAGGCGGATGGTCCTTTTGCCTTTCCCACGGTGATGCCCTGAAAAAGGGCACTGCAATGGGAACGGCAAAAATGTTCCAGCACTTCATGGATTGTGAAGTCTATACCATGCTGGAACTGGGGATGCAAGCAAACAAGGGAGCACATGTTGTGCCCCTTGAATGCATCCCCTTGCCAGGGGGATATGGGGGCCCTGTAGGGCCCCCTTTGTTCCCCCACCACCAGCCTTTTTGTGGCGGGCTCACCACCATAAAAATGCTGGCGGCGGAGGAACTCGTAATATGCTTGTCAGGACTGCGCTAGTCCCATTTAGCATATTGCATTACCCCTCTGCCGCGCCACCGCCAAAGCACGGCGGTTCCCTGGCGTAGCCAGCAGCCCATGGACCGCCAGACTTGTAATCAGGCCCTTAGTCTTTACTTTCTTTACTGCTTTAGAACAGCATTCAACCAATGTACCATGCCAGAAATAAAACATCTCTCAACAACCCTTGGGGATGAACTACAAACACAAGGTCATCAAACCACCTGTAGAATAATCCCCCATAGACTCTTGGAAGAGTCTTGCATTTCCAACCTTGCCTCTTTCTTCGCGATGATTCTCCAAAGACCACAGCAAGCTCCAAAACCATCAGACTTCTCACAACTCCTCTAGCCTTGTTTCTGATCTGCTTCTACAAAGAAACAAACATTCTTTTTCAACATATTCCTCCCAATATCACAAGGTGGGTTCATATAACGATTTCATTGGCACCACCTGATGGGATAATCCTTGCCTCTAATTCCTTAATAGAACTGTAACTTCCCTGCAAGTGCATCCACTGGAGAACATAAACTAGGCACGATACATACCTATCAGAGGCCGGCATTACCCTAGGTGCACTCACCCACTGGACCTTATCTTAAAAGTACATAGGCAGATCAGCCAATCCTGTTCCCAGAAATCCAAATCATAACAATCTATTAGCCCGTCTTCTGACTCCAACATCTAGGCCTGCAAGTCTAATTAGCACTCGGATTAGAACTCTGGAGCTGATTAGCCAATCAGAATGTTTATTTTTCTGGCTATATTTAACATTGCAGTCCCACAAAGGGAGCCTTCTGTGTCTGGCCAGCTCCCAGCGTCCTCAGTGTGGGAATATGTTGTTGCAGCAGTAAAGCAGCCTCTCATTTGAATTTTTGGGGTGACAAAAGCATCTTCATACTTACGTGGCCCTCCCTGTTCTTCTTCTAATCGAGCTGACTATGCTTTACTTTTCTTTGGCTGTTTGGGCTTTCCTTCATCAAAGGCAGGGTGAGGAGCCCATGCAGCTCTCTGTAAGCCAGCAGCTTGATTAGAAGAGGCCCATGGAACACAACAGAAGGATGGAGCCAGCTCAGGTGAGAGGGTGCTCATGCTCCCCAGTGCTCCCTGTGTTGGGTTTGTGTGTGTGTGGGGGGGTGCTAATGGACTTATTGCCCTCACCTCAAGAGCAATACCAGCTGTTAATTATCCCCTCTTTATGCACCCTCGTCTCAGGCTCAGACCCATAACTACGGGGAGGGTAATTAACAGCCGTTAATGCCCACTCCAATAACATGCGGTTCACTTTATCCAAACTCTTGATTCCACAAGTCCACTTAAAAACAGAACCAGAGCCAGTTTTGTCTCTGTCTTCAAGATCTTGGAGAAAGTAATGGTGTCCCAGCAGCAGGGAGACCCGGGTCAGTGTCAGCTCTTGGACCACATGCAGTCCAAAGGCAACTGTGCGCTGACCCCCTTCGCTTCACTGGAATACGCTCCACATTTGATACTTGGGAACCCTAGGTCTCTGTGATAGACATGACATTGAAACCAAACATATGCCTGACAGGCTGATGACATTGTTTTGATGAAACAACTGTGACACAATTTAGGTTTAAATATGGCATTTTCACACTCGACAAAGCCACTTCACAAATGCCGTGTTGACTGTTGTCTTTATTAATCTGATTGACATCCCACCCCACTAGTTGAACTGGTGTTTATTAAGCTCCCTTTTCTCGTTTCGCTCCTTCTTATCATGAGCTACTTTAAATGTATTTTCTTTTCTTTTCTGAGGCAATACTTTCCACCCTCATAAGCTACAGATTTCCCAACTTGTCCCTCTTCATCTTTTAGGTTCTTTACACTTCTTTCTCCACTCTACTCCTCATTGTCTCACCTCTCTTCCTCCTGGAGCTCTTACACTGCAGCTGATACACCACAGCCTATTTGTTTCTTTTCATTTTAAATACTTACTATATGTTGTTTTAACCCCACTCTTTAAATCCCCCTGCCTCTTAGCAATGTTCGCCATTGAGACTGACTCTCCAGTGGATACCTATTACCCCCCACTATCTCTGCCTGGATACCTTGGTCAAAGAAGAGATGGAAAAAATAGCACAACCCTAATTTATTTTAATAGTCTCCCATTGTGCTTTATTGATCCATATCACCAGCTACTCCTTCTTTAGGAATCATGGCATGTTATTTGTGTCTTTTTCCCTTTCTGCTCGCGTGACTCCCTCAAAGAACATTCATTGCTTACCACTTCCATGAAGACAGCCAGCAGATAGCAAGGGCCAGGCAGACCAGGTGGAGCATTGGGTAGATTAAAACAAAATGTTGGCTTATGAACTGCACTCCACGTTGAATCAATATTTCAGCATTTTTATTACATAAATCAGTTAATAAGTACACTTCTGCAGACCGCCTCCCCTAGTGCAAGGATCCTTAAAACCAAATATTCTGGAATTGTTACGGTCTAGCTACAGACAGCCTTGGATGCCTCAAGCTATTAATTCTTCAAAAAGTACAATCAGAAGTACAGGGAGAGAGTGGTCTTTGTGGCAGCCGCCTTCAACCATTTCCTTTCATAGGTTTTTCGTGGTTTGTCATTAATCGGGTGGGCTGTCCATCAAGGCTGTAGCGTTTCAATGATTGCTACATGTCCCATTTTTATCACATTTGGGTTTACTGATGGCTGATCAAGAAGCCGCTTTGTTAGACTGCAGATGTGTATGTGTGATCGATCTCTAGGCTGCCATACTGCTGGCTGGCTCAGGCAGCTGGCTAAATAAACAAAATATATTTAGATCTTCGTAGGGGAGGGAGCACTTTGTGTGTGGCAGCACACAGGTCCTGCCCAATCAAAACATTTTCTCCTATCCACCAACATGTGGGCGGAGCCAAAGCCCCTCTCTCTTTTTTACGTTGATCACATAAGTCCTGCAGACAGCTGCATGATGCCTGCGTCTAAAAAGTCCTGAGAAGCTCTCTCCCTCACATCAGCTGAATTACACTGTCTTTATTTTAAAGCACACATTTTGTTTTAAGGTTAAACGTCGGTATCAGAAATGTATCAAGTTAATCACCCATCTCACGTCCCTCAGTCATTAAAATGACACCTCTCTACGTGCTATGTCCTGTTGTCCTAGGTAAGCTTCTCTCTTTTCCAAAAGCTAGTATGTTCTGATCATACAAGAGGCTGTTGATCCACAAGCCGGTGTCTCGTCTTTCAGTTGGACTCAGGCCAAAGCTGTGTCTGACTCGGCTCTGCAGCTCACTGGAGGACGAGTCACTCACAGACGACCCATCACCCTGCCCCCTCCTTCCCTCCATTACTTAGATGAGTTAAAATAAAACTCAAGCAGCGCCCTGTACAACAAAGGAGAGTTGCAGCACCCGAGTAGGGCCATGAATAAAATACAAAGTGTGCGTTTATTCTAAGTGTTGCGGTTTTCAATACAGTGCAGGAGAGGGCAGGCAGCATGTCTAGCAGGCGCGGTGGGCTCTTTGGTGGCACGGCTCGTGGTTTGGCTGTTAGGGCCAGGCTCGGCTCTGGATCGGCTCTTGCCATGGATGTGGCTGGTTAACCAACTCTACTCCTCTGTTCGCCAGCTACCCACGTCACTCCCAGGGAGGCACCGAACGCTCTTCCCCGCCCTCAGTTGGGTGCCTTTTCTTTCAGTCCCTTGGGCTCTCACTACTTGCTAAGAGGTCTAATGCCCTCCTCACTATATAGCCCCTTCAATTATTCGGGAATTCGTTATTTATGCATGCATGTGGCGTGTGTACTGCCTTCACTCTTCAACTCTCTCATCGCCTTAAACTGAACTACAGAGCTTAAGCCAAGTACCAACGCGAATGGCCCATCCGTGCAATTCTGTAGTCCACGAAGACGCAAAAAAGTGTTTGATGGAACTACTTGTACCAACACTGATAATACCCCAGTGTAGCATTCCATTCTTTTGTGGTGTTTGTCCCATAACCGTAGAAGAACAATTATATTGGAATTCGTTTTGGCCTTGCTTGATAAGGAACAGTGGAGCCTGTACTGCTAGGCCGTCTCCTCTCTGCACAGGAATACACACATGCAACTCTACACGCATGTAGGCCCAATGCGGCCTCCTGGTTGAGATGCATCTCGGATCCATAGGCACAGCTGGTGGCTTACGTACCTTATGGACATACACGTTTCAGGGTAGGGAGGGCAAAAGAGCGATGGATGTAAGTACTTGAGCCAACTCACCCTAACATTGGAAATACCATGCCAGCGTTCTTTAGTTTCCCTACTCCACTCTTGAATTGAACAACTATAGGCCTTTCCATTTTGGACCATTCTGATATAGAAACACTCGAACTCGAGCCTGAACTGCTAGGCCACGTCCCATCTGCACAGGAACACACGCCACTTCAGATTACATTTGACTGGATTGGGCCTCACTGTTGAAGTGCAGGCTGAGCCCGTCGGCATGGGAAAGCCGGTACCCACCTCTAAGCACACTCCTGTGTCTAGGGAGGCTCTTGCCACTACAACAAACTATGATGAATGGAACACTTACTAAGTACTGGGAGCTCCTGAGATAGCGGTTCATCAGGGGACACTTCCCGACAGGGAAGACCTGGCCTCACCATTCTGACTGTTCCTGGACCATTAGTTTTGGGCAGGCCCTAGGCTGATTTGCATATGGTTGGTCCCTATTTGTAATGGCACCGAAAAGCTAAAGAGCAATAGAATGGAACGCACCTTGAGGGTCCTGTTCTTAATGTTATAGTCCATCACTAGTCAGTCATTTGGTCCTGCCTGGTAGTATGCTGGTAAATTGAATTCCCATTCATCGTCAGCTTTAGGGTACTCCAGTGGTCGCCAGGCCCATTCCCAGCCTTTTCAAAATGTACTGTACGTTGACTTCTTGTGAGCAAGGTTTGCTGTTTTTTCGTATAATAAAGGTGGTAATACATATCTTCCATAGTCACGTGCACAGTGGCAGCAGTATTAACGCGCATGCGTACACTGCCACTAGGCTCATAGAGGATCATTACATTATTGTGAGCTTTGCTGAGAACTCACAGAAGCTGAAAAAGTGCCCATTATTTGTCCTCCCAAGGCCTGCTGTGCTTATTCCCTGTATTTCCTTTCCCCCAACAGGCAGCTGATTGCTCGCTTTCACTGCATTTCCTGCGACCGACCTGTGGATATGGTGGTGCCTGGGCCGTAAGTAACAGTATATGAGCTTCTTGTTGAGATTAGAGGCAGACTACTGTTTCTCACAAATGGCTTTCATGTTCTGTGTGTGTTTGTATTTGTATCATGTACTCTAGCACGCTGCCCAGTGTGTTTAAGGAGAAGACCATTCACTGTGTCATTGCCTCCCTAACTAGGGCCTCATCTACAAGAAAATGACACCGCGCAGCGCTGCAAGCCATTTAGCTGCGCCGTGTTGTGTCATTTTCAAAGCACAGGGATGTGTCATATTAACAACAATACGAGGCATCCATGTGCTTTCCCCCTTGTGTCATTTTGCAAGGGTGCCTGCGCTGTGCGGATGATTGGTTTTGTGCAGGAAGGGACACCTTCCTGCACAAAAACAATCATTAATGGCATTTTCCTCTTTCTCTTCATGCTGCAAGCAGTATGCATAGAAAGAGGAAAAAACGAGGAACACTTATGTACAAGCCCATTGCGCCACTGGTGCGTCACTTTTTTTGACACGCCGGCGGCTCAATGGGCTTGCTCATATTTACAAGGCCACGTAAAGTCACCCTGCGTGACTTTTCATGGCCTAGTAAATATGGGCCCCTTTCACACATCACTCTGCGTGAAAGGGGCGCTCCATGGGTGTTGCTGTGGGTGTTCCCACACAACATCCGTAGAACTTGACGCATTCCCAGATTTACAGCATTTTGTAAAACTGGGAATACGCCAGAATCCTACGCCTCCTCATAGCGCAATGAGGAGAAATACTTTTATTTCTCCTAGTTATTCCTCTTTCTATGCGAGACAGAGGAAAATGCCATTAATGATTGTTTTTGTGCAGGAAGGTCTCCCTTCCTGCCAGGGTGACCAACTGTCATAGGTGCAAATTCAGGACAGTGAGTGTAAAAATTCAGGACAAAGGGTCAAAATTCCGGACAAAAATGCAGGACAAATATTTGGGACAAAAGGTACATTTTACAGACACATCAGAGGAGGTCGCACAATAGTACATAAGTAAGTAAATAGACAACCAACATAAGTACACGTCAAAATAAGTTTATATTCGGTTGAGACAATCGTGCACTTCACTTTCTGTCGCCGCTTTTGGCCACTTTGGCACCCTTTAGCCCCCTCCCCACAGCTGCATCCCCGTAATTATTCTGCTGTGTTTATTTGTTATTCGGTCTTATGCTGACCTGAGAGCCACAGATCAAAGTCAGAAAGGGCCAAGAAACACTTTTATCTTACCCGTGACACCCCCACTTCAGCAGATATAGCAGGTGCTTCACTACGCCTTTGGCCCATTGTCATTCTTTATGTGATAATCATCCACAGTCAGAATGACAATGGGCCTGTCCACAGACTGAGCGAGGTCAGGGAGGGGCTGCTGCAGTCTCTAGAGTTCAAAGAGAAGGGCGAGCTGGCTCTGATTGTCGCAGGGGAACAGCACAGCTTGCTGCCATCCCCAAATTACGGACAAAGGGTGTCTGTGAAAGAAATCCTCACGGACAACGGACAAGAGGCCCAAATAACGGGCAGTCCATGAAATTTACGTACGATGGTCACCCTACTTCCTGCACAAAAACAATCATCCCCTCAGCGTAGGCACTCTGGCAAAATGACGCAAGGGTGCCTGCGCTGGTGCATGGCAGCCAATTGTGCGCTAGCTCAGGGGAAAGCACACGGATGTGTTGTATTGTTGTTAATACGACGCATCCTTGTGCTTTGAAAATTACGCAGCACAGCGCAGCTAATAGGCTTGCGGCGCTGCGCTGCGTCATTTTCTTGTAGATGAGGCCCCCTAGTGTTTTCCATATGCAAAAGTGACTTACCTATAACTGTGGTTCTCCTGATACAGCTTCCTCATATACTATGAACTTGGCCATCCAGTCACAGTGTACAGACAGAGGTCAAAGGTAAGTTGCCCTAGTGAGTCATAGTGAGGATAAGAGTAAAAACTGCCATGGTGCAATTACATTGGGATCTCAAGGCATCCGTATTTATTGGAGGATCACTCGAGATATGCTTGCCTTGGTCTTGTAGAGGACAGCAGGGGAGTTGGTTGAATATTGAATTTACGAAAGACGCTAAATCTATAGAACTAGTGTTACAGGTAAGAAAAGTGTTTTGTCTCTGACAGAGCATTATTCACTAAGAGTGCAACAGTAGTGGCTTCCATCTAGGTCAAACAGGATGTAACTCATCCAGTAAGGATTCTGTTTACTTCAGAGTCGCATAGCTAAGTTGACACACTCTGTAAAGCAGTGCCCAACTCGAAAACGGCTTTCTGTTGGACCGGTTTTGCAAATTGTTAGTTATAGATTTGTTATTCTTTACGTAGTAGGGCCATCTAGTGGCTCAATACAGAAGGGTTTTTAAAAATGCTCTAGGCTAGGACGGATTGTAATTGAGTCCAATTCATTCCAGGGAATCAGACATACCAATACCAGAATGCAGTTGTTGCAGAAAGCATTAATCTTCCTGCAGAGCTTGAGTTTGAGCCCAGGACGCAGTAGGACCTTAGGAGTGGGGTAAGGGGGGGGGCGGAAGAGCATGGGAGGCCTGCTGTTGAAACAAGCATTTGCAATGCAATAGGTCTCGCATTTACGAGAGTTTTGTAAATGCGACACCTATTGCATTAAAAATGCTAGTTTGTAAAAACGCCCAAGCGGCACTTTAACTTTAATTTCGGCCGCGCCCCTTTCTTTAGACAACCCGTGTCTAAAGAAAAGGGCATGGCTGCCATTAAAGTGAAACCGCGGTATGGGGCGCTTTTATAAAAAAAAGCGCCCCAGGCCGTACTTTCACTTTAATGGTGGCCATGCCCCTTTCTTTAGACACTGCTCGACTAAGGAAAGGAGAGAGGCCGACATTAAAGTGTAAGTGCGGCTTCGGGCAATTACAAAAAAAAGAATTAAATAAATAGTTTAAAAAACCATGCAGCCGTGTTTGGCGCAGCAAATAAAGCAAAGGCACGGCTGCCACTATCAGCGTGGCGTACCGTGCTATGTAAAAAAAAAAAGTAAAGCGTTGCGCGAGAGCGTGTCCTGTCTGAAACAGCAGGCAGGAAAAAACCATTAAACGAAATAGTGCTCGGTAGGCTGTAATTAAAGCCTACCGAGCAACAACACATGTAAAAGGGATGTGTCCTCATGGGAGGTTACAATTGAAGACAAGGTGGTACTAAGGAGGGACTAACAAGACTATTAACGAATCAGAAGCCAGCTTTTACGAAGGACAATGACACAAGCCAATGAAAAATATGGGCGGAGAGTGGGCAGGGCTTCAAGTCTATACTCTAATACAGCATGACTCGCAGAGCATCGCTTGGGCTGCCCAGGCTCGACCTAAAAAACACGGACACTGGGGTGGGAGAAAAGTCACAGAAGTTTGGCTGTTGCTGCTTTAGGGACTGGGACAGAAGCCAGGAAATCTGCGTCTCAAAGCGCTGAGGCACAGAGGAAGGAAAAAAAGGAGACAGTAGCGCTTGTGAAAAGCGCAGCGCTGTTAAAGAAGTAACTTATGCAGAAGTAAACAAAAGCGGGTGGGGAAATTTCAGCTCAGTAAAATAATACAAACCACACCTGCATGTCTAGAAAGTCTGCTTGACAACTATTCCCTGATAGCCCTGGGGCACTACGGAAGGGGGGGGGGGGGCTGTCTTGCAATGGCATCCTTGAATTTCAAACACACCATTAGGATGCATTTACGACGTCCACTTAGTTTGACCGGTGCTAGGACTAAACGTTTGTAAAATACAAAGTGTCAAACTGAATACGTACTGTGAGCAAAAGCAGGCAACGCCGTAAACGGGTAATTTTAAGCAGTAGTTATACAATTGAAGGAAGAACAGAACTTGTATTGTAATTGTAATTGCATTAATATAGCGCTTACTACTCATGACGAGGCGTCAAAGCGCTTTTTCTGCAAGTAGCACGCTACTCTGGAACCCATAAAGGATTAGTGGTGAATAGTTTAGTGAAATATGAAAGTAATTTGAGTGATGGATATGTTAGTTAGTAATTTGGATTGAGAAGAATAGAGGAGGGATAGAAGAGGGAAAAAGGTTTGCATTTATATAGCGCTTTCTACCCCTGATAAGGTGTTGAAGGGCTTTTTCGGCGAGTAACACGCTACTCGAGAACCCATAAAGGATTAGTAGTAAATTAGTATAGTGAAAATATGAAAGTAATTTGAGTGGTGAATATGTTAGTCAGTTATTTGTATTGAGAAGGATAGTGGAGGGATAGAGGGAAAAAGGTTTGCATTTATATAGCACTTACTACCCCTGACGAGGCACCGAAGCCCCTTTTCTGTGAGTAGCACTTTACTCCGGAACCCATAAAGGATTACCCATGAATTAGTACAGTGAAATATGAAAGTAATTTGAGTGGTGGATATGCTAGTTAGTTATTTGGATTGAGAAGGATAGTGGAGGGATAGAAGAGGGAAAAAGGTTTGCATTTATATAGCGCTTGCTACCCCTGAGAAGGTGTTGAAGTGTTTATTTGGTGAGTAGCACGCTACTCCGGAACCCAAAGGAATAGTAGTGAATTAGTATAGTGAAAATATGAAAGTAATTTGAGTGATGAATATGTTAGTCAGTTATTTGGATTGAGAAGGATAGGGGGAAAAAGGTTTGCATTTATATAGCGCTTACTACCCCTGACAAGGCGTCAAAGCGCTTTTTCTGCGAGCAGCATGCTACTCCGGAACCCATAAAGGATTAGCGGTGAATTAGTATAGTGAAATATGAGATTAATTTGAGTGGTGGACATGTTGGTTAGTTATTTGGATTAAGAATGATAGTGGAGGGATAGAAGAGGGAAAAAGGTTTGCATTTATACAGTGCTTGCTACCCCTGATAAGGTGTTGAAGTGCTTTTTCGGTGAGTAGCACGCTACTCCAGAACCCATAAAGGATTAGTAGTGAATTAATATAGTGAAAATATGAAAGTAATTTGAGTGGTGAATATGTTAGTCAGTTATTTGTATTGAGAAGGATAGTGGAGGGATAGAGGGAAAAAGGTTTGCATTTATATAGCGCTTATTACCCCTGACGAGGCATCCAAGCACTTTTTCTGCGAGTAACACGTTACTCCGGAACCCATAAAGGATTACCCATGAATTAGTACAGTGAAACATGAAAGTAATTTGAGTGGTGGATATGTTAGTTAGTTATTTGGATTGAGAAGGATAGTGGACGGATAGAAGAGGGAAAAAGGTTTGCATTTATATAGAGCTTGCTACCCCTGATAAGGTGTTGAAGTGCTTTTTTGGCGAGTTGCACGCTACTCCGGAACCCATAAAGGATTAGTAGTAAATTAGTATAGTGAAAATATGAAAGTAAATGGAGTGGTTAATATGTTAGTCAGTTATTTGTATTGAGAAGGATAGTGAAGGGATAGAGGGAAAAAGGTTTGCATTTATATAGCGCTTACTATCAATCAATCAATCAGGGGTTTGTTGAAGCGCGACTACCCACCCGTAAGGGTCTCAAAGGCGCTAGGGGTGGGGGGGGGGTTGCAGGTTCCATTCCATCAAGGAGGGGGTCTGTCGAAGAGCCAGGTTCTGAGGTTTCTTGCGAAGATGGGGAGCGATGTCTGTCTGAGGTGGAGTGGAAGGGCGTTCCATGCTTTGGCCGCGAGGAAGGAGAAGGAGCGGCCTCCCGATCTGGTCTTTCTGGTGCGGGGGACCACGGCGTAGGAGAGTGGGCTGATCGTAGGGTCCTTTGGGGTGCGTGGAATTTGAGTCGGCTGTTCAGGTATGCTGGTCCGGTGCCGTGGAGGGCCTTGTGTGCGTGGGTGAGCATCTTGAAGGTGATTCTCGCCTCGACGGGGAGCCAGTGGAGTGTGCGCAGGTGCTGGGAGATGTGGCAGTGTTTTGGCAGGTTGAGGACCAGTCTTGCGGCGGCGTTCTGGATGTTCTGTAGCTTGCGGGTGAGGTTTTTGTTTATTCCGGCGTAGAGTGCGTTGCCGTAGTCGAGTCTGCTGGTGACCAGGGCGTGAGTGACGGTCTTTCGGTGTTCGAGGGGATCCATTTGAAGGTCTTACGAAGGAGGCGGAGGGTGTGGAAGCAGGAAGACGAGACAGAGTTGATCTGGCGGTCCATTTTGAGCTCGGAGTCCAGGATAATTCCCAGGTTGCGTGCGTGGTCCGTGGGGGTTGGCGGGTCTCGCTCCAGGCGTCGGGGTTTGGGCCCATGATGAGTACTTCTGTTTTGTTGGTGTTTAGTTGTAGGCAGCTGTTTTTCATCCATTTGGCGACGGCTTCCATGCCTTCTCGAAAGTTGCGTCTGGCGGTGTTGGGCTCGTTGGATAGGGAGAGGATGAGCTGTGTGTCGTCTGCGTATGACACGATGTTGAGTCCGTAGGTTCTGACGAGGGGGGCGAGTGGAGCCATGTAGACATTGAAGAGCGTCGGGCTGAGGGAGGAGCCCTGGGGGACTCCACAAGTGGTAGGTGTGGGGTCCGAGAGGAAAGGGGGGTGCTTACTACCCCTGACGAGGCATCCAAGCCCCTTTTCTGTGAGTAGCACGTTACTCCGGAACCCATAAAGGATTACCCATGAATTAGTACAGTGAAATATGAAAGTAATTTGAGTGGTGGATATGTTAGTTAGTTATTTGGATTGAGAAGGATAGTGGAGGGATAGAAGAGGGAAAAAGGTTTGCATTTATATAGTGCTTGCTACCCCTGATAAGGTGTTGAAGTGTTTTTTTGTCGAGTAGCACGCTACTCCGGAACCCAAAGGATTAGTAGTGAATTAGTATAGTGAAAATATGAAAGTAATTTGAGTGGTGAATATATTAGTCAGTTATTTGGATTGAGAAGGATAGTGGGAAAAAAGTTTGCATTTATATAGCGCTTACTACCCCTGACAAGGCGTCAAAGCGCTTTTTCTGCGAGTAGCACGCTACTCCGGAACCCATAAAGGATTATCGGTGAATTAGTATAGTGAAATATGAGATTAATTTGAGTGGTGGACATGTTAGTTAGTTATTTGGATTAAGAATGATAGTGGAGGGATAGAAGAGGGAAAAAGGTTTGCATTTATACAGTACTTGCTACCCCTGATAAGGTGTTGAAGTGCTTTTTCGGTGAGTAGCACGCTACTCCAGAACCCATAAAGGATTAGTAGTGAATTAGTATAGTGAAAATATGAAAGTAATTTGAGTGGTGAATATGTTAGTCAGTTATTTGTATTGAGAAGGATAGTGGAGGGATAGAGGGAAAAAGGTTTGCATTTATGTAGCGCTTACTACCCCTGACGAGGCATCCAAGCACTTTTTCTGCGAGTAGCACGTTACTCCGGAACCCATAAAGGATTACCCATGAATTAGTACAGTGAAATATGAAAGTAATTTGAGTGGTGGATATGTTAGTTAGTTATTTGCATTGAGAAGGATAGTGGACGGATAGAAGAGGGAAAAAGGTTTGCATTTATATAGAGCTTGCTACCCCTGATAAGGTGTTAAAGTGCTTTTTTGGCTACTCCGGAACCCATAAAGGATTAGCGGTGAATTAGTATAGTGAAATATGAAGAGGGAAAAAGGTTTGCATTTATACAGTGCTTGCTACCCCTGATAAGGTGTTGAAGTGCTTTTTCAGTGAGTAGCACACTACTCCAGAACCCATAAAGGATTAGTAGTGAATTCATATAGTGAAAATATGAAAGTAATTTGAGTGGTGGATATGTTAGTCAGTTATTTGGATTGAAAAGGATAGTGGAGGGATAGAGGGAAAAAGTTTTGCATTTATATAGTGCCTACTACCCCTGACGAGGCGTCGAAATGCTTTTTCTGCAAGTAGCATGCTACTCCAGAACCCATAAAGGATTAGCTGTGAATTAGTATAGTGAAATATTAAATTAATTTGAGGGGTGGACATGTTAGTTAGTTATTTGGATTGAGAAGGATAGTGGAGGATAGAAGAGGGAAAAAGGTTTGCATTTATACAGTACTTGCTACCCCTGATAAGGTGTTGAAGAGCTTTTTCGGTGAGTAGCACGCTACTCCAGAACCCATAAAGGATTAGTAGTGAATTAGTATAGTGAAAATATGAAAGTAATTTGAGTGGTGAATATGTTAGTCAGTTATTTGTATTGAGAAGGATAGTGGAGGGATAGAGGGAAAAAGGTTTGCATTTATGTAGCGCTTACTACCCCTGACGAGGCATCCAAGCACTTTTTCTGCGAGTAGCACGTTACTCCGGAACCCATAAAGGATTACCCATGAATTAGTACAGTGAAATATGAAAGTAATTTGAGTGGTGGATATGTTAGTTAGTTATTTGCATTGAGAAGGATAGTGGACGGATAGAAGAGGGAAAAAGGTTTGCATTTATATAGAGCTTGCTACCCCTGATAAGGTGTTAAAGTGCTTTTTTGGCGAGTAGCACGCTACTCCGGAACCCATAAAGGATTAGCGGTGAATTAGTATAGTGAAATATGAAGAGGGAAAAAGGTTTGCATTTATACAGTGCTTGCTACCCCTGATAAGGTGTTGAAGTGCTTTTTCAGTGAGTAGCACACTACTCCAGAACCCATAAAGGATTAGTAGTGAATTCATATAGTGAAAATATGAAAGTAATTTGAGTGGTGGATATGTTAGTCAGTTATTTGGATTGAAAAGGATAGTGGAGGGATAGAGGGAAAAAGTTTTGCATTTATATAGTGCCTACTACCCCTGACGAGGCGTCGAAATGCTTTTTCTGCAAGTAGCATGCTACTCCAGAACCCATAAAGGATTAGCTGTGAATTAGTATAGTGAAATATTAAATTAATTTGAGGGGTGGACATGTTAGTTAGTTATTTGGATTGAGAAGGATAGTGGAGGATAGAAGAGGGAAAAAGGTTTGCATTTATATAGCGCTTACTACCCCTGATAAGGTGTTGAAGTGCTTTTTCGGCGAGTAGCACGCTACTCCAGAGCCCATAAAGGATTAGTTGTGAATTAGTACAGTGAAAATATGAAAGTATTTGAGTGGTGAATATGTCAGTCAGTTATTTGGATTGAGAAGGATAGTGGAGGGATAGAAGGTGGGAAAAGGTTTGCATTTATATAGCGCTTGCTACCCCTGATGAGAAGTGCTTTTTCAGCGAGTAGCATGCTACTCCGGAACCCATAAAAGATTAGTAGTGAATTAGTATAGTGGAAATATGAAAGTAATTTGAGTGGTGGATATGTTAGTCAGTTATTTGGATTGAGAGGGATAGAAGAGGGAAAAGGTTTGTATTTATATAACAGTTGCTACCCCTGATGAGGGGTTGAAGCGCTTTTTCGGCGAGAAGCACGCTATTCCGCAACCCATAAATTATTAGTGGTGAATTAGTATAGGGAAACATGAAATTAATTTGAGTGGTGGACATGTTAGTCTATTATTTGGATTGAAAAGGATAGTGGAGGGATAGAAGAAGGAAGGATTTAGGGCCAGATGTACGACCCGTTTTTGCATGCGCAAACGGGTCTGTGACCCGTTTGCGCATGCAAAAACCCTACAGGGCCATGTACAAACGCTATTTAGCGAGTCGCAATCTATTTGCGACTCACTAAATAGCATTTGCGACTTGCAATTTGGAAGGGGCGTTTCAGGGGCGTCCCATCCTAATTGCGACTCTGAGCCCTATGTATGACTGTTTTGCGGCCGTCGCAATTTACCACCTACCTCAAGTAGTTGGTAATGCAGTCGCAAATGGGAAGGGGTCCCCATGGGACCCCTTCCCCTTTGCAAATGCATGCGAAAATATTTTTTAAGGGCAGGCAGTGGTCCCAGGGACCACTGCCTGCCCTTAAAAAATGAACGAAAACGTTTCTTTTTCTATTTTTTTTAAATGCATCCAGTTTTCCTTTAAGGAAAACGGGCTGCATTTAAAAAAAAAAGCTGCTTTATTTAAAAGCAGTCCCAGACATGGTGGTCTGCTGAGCCCAGCAGGCCACCATCCCTGGGAGGGCCAGTTATTCCCAATGGGCTCGCAAATTGCGAGTGGCTCAGTAATATTCATGAGCCTCGCAATTTGCGACCCCATTGGGAATCGCAAACAGTGTCTGAGACACAGTTGTACATTGGATTTAGCGCCTCACAATTTGCGCCTCGCAATTTGTCCAAATTGCGAGGCGCTAAATCCAATGGTCGAACATCTGGCCCTTGGATTTTTTTGTGGTGAGCTCATAGCAGTAGGAGAAGGCTTGGGGTGAGTAAAAGGGAGGTGGAGGGGGAAAACTCAGAAGGAAGGGTTTAGAAAGGCTTTTTATGCCGATATGAATAGTAAAAGAGGTAAGAGATGATGCAAGGAGGGGTAGAGTAGGGAAGAGTCTAGAAAGGATTATTTTGGGGATCATAGTAGTGGTATGGGTTTTGGGATGAATGAGACATTGGAGGTAGAGAATGTATTGATAGAGTTATAGGGTGAGAAATAGGGTAGTGCATTGGAAAGAGTAGTAGAATGAGGTTTGAGATGAGTCAGAGAGTTGAGGTAGAGGATATATTGACAGCGGTATAGGGTGAGAAATAGGGTAGTGTATTGGATATGCTGAATTAGAAGATAAGTAATAAATATATAGATACATAAGTACATGGAAGGTATATATATGCATAAGGAAGGTAGTATATGTAGATTAAAGATGCATTTAATAAACTCCGGCTTTCAAGTGTTGTTGTACTTTAAATTAATGTATTCATCACATGTATCTATATGTGTATCCCTAATTGCTCTAAAGGGTTCTGTTTGAAATGTCATTCTTCTTTCTGCACAATACACATAACCCAGTCCTTATATAAGGGTGAAAAGATTCAGTTTTAGACATCCCCTCTGGCCTGGTTGCCTATTCCGCTTTATTTAACTTTTTGGGGGGGAAAAGACCAGATCAGGGTCTTCAAAAGTCCACTGCACTTCACCTCTATCTAATGCAAACCCATAAAGAGAACCTTTAGCCAGTTGTCTATTCCGCTGAAAATTCTTATTAGCTTCAGCGGACAACACTGGCCCAGGAGCATGGAACATACAACCCCTATTATAGAATTTCACCATTTAAATTTAGCCGTTCTACTGTGCTAAGTATTTTTGCAATTCTGCATACATTCAGTGGTAAAACAAAGCTTCTTGCATCTTCAGGTATTATTACATTTACTAAAACAGCCTATATATTGCATTGACAAGAATATGGGCAAACTTTAGTGATTTGATGGGGCCAGCAAAACCAACGGGTTCTTTCCTCATCAAAGTCCATTCATCTGGCAGAGTAACAGCTAGTCTCTCACATCAACTGTACACAAGGGAAAAGGCTTTATTTGCTACAGTGACGGAAAGATGTGTAGTGATGGAATCGTAATGTCATCAGGTTCCAGGTGTGGAATCTGAGGGCATTGGGGCTCAGGGGCTCGTGGATAGTTGTCACAGGGGGATTACAGGAGTGTACGGGATGAGAACGGAGGTGCACAGCTGTGCATACAACGAAAGGTGCAGTTGATTAGTTACAGTTGGATACTCAACACTGCGACACCGTTAGGAACTTAGTGTTGTTTGTGGAAATTATACTTTACTAACCTAATTTTGTGCTGTTTCTTTGAACTTTCTGGACGACTTCTGTGCAAATATGAGCACAGCAGAACCTACACATTCAAATATCACGGTTGCTAGCCAGAATTTTACTATCAGCCCACCAGCGCCTTTCTGCTCATCTGGAAGTGAACCACTTTTAAAATGGGTGAAGTGGAAGAATTATTTTTTAAACTACATTGCAGCAATCGATGAAAAGAATACTATGTCTGCAGAACAGAAAAAGAGAATTTTATTGCATTCATTGGGTCTTTTAGGGCTCAAGGTGTATTCTCACGTAGTTCAAAGGG
Organism: Calotriton arnoldi; assembly: GCA_963921515.1. Classification (NCBI taxonomy): domain Eukaryota; kingdom Metazoa; phylum Chordata; class Amphibia; order Caudata; family Salamandridae; genus Calotriton; species Calotriton arnoldi. The sequence continues at coordinate 1,418,811 of CAWUFW010000399.1, forward strand.
TAGTAGTGGGGGATGTAAATGTGTTTGATGCAACTATTTCTGATTTGGATAATTATTATGCACCAAAGGTTTGTATTGGTATAACCAGGTACAAGTTTTGTCAGAGAAAACAGGCAAAGAAAGAGTCGGTCGATGACTATGTTGCTAAATTGAAGAAGATGGCTTTAGATTGGAATTTTGGAATCCTACATGATGACCTTAAAAGGGATCAAGTTGTTATGTATGCCAATAATCCTGCCAAACAAGAGCTTTTATGGGGATTCCGAGCTGAGTGATGTCTTAGCTATTGCTTACGAGACGGAGCTATCTAGTAGGTGTGCTGGCGCATTAACGCAGGAAGTGAAGGAGAATGAAATTGTGAGTAAAATCCAATGAAAGAACAAAACAATTAAATACATGAGTAAAGACACCAAAACCAGGGAACAAAATAGGTGTTACAGGTGTGGCATAAGGAACATTTGGCCTAGAGCAAAAATTGACCAGTTACCAAACAAAGTTGCAGTAATCGTGGTATTGTAGGACACTTTGCAAAAGTGTGTAGAAGGAAGAAGAAATTAATTAAGTGTCTGAATGAAACAGCTTGTAGGAAAGAGGACGAGAGTTTGGGGGAAGACGTTAAGTGCAGTAACAAAGTAGCCAGTCTGAGTAGTTATTTTGTTCGGAACATTTCACTGCAATCAAAACACGAATGTTGGATGATCATTGGTGTTTTTTATTTAAAAATCTACGCAGATTCTGGATCCCCTTAAAAAATCATCAATGAGGATCTTTGGAAAAACAAATTTGTACATACAGTGGGGGTCAAACTTCTGGACTCAGACATCAACCCTCAAGGTTATAGTGGAGAACGTATCAATATCATTGGGTCTGATGATTTACTTTTAGATTTAAGAACAGACATGCTAGAGGCAAATTATATGTCGCTAAGAGTGGGCCCCGATTGCTGGGGTGGTTTGACCAGGGTAATTTGCACATGGTCCTCAATCCAAACAATGAGGAACAAGTTTTGGTAATTGATGAAGGTGCACAAATGGGAAAAAAAAGAGTTGACAAAAAAGTTTCCTATGGTTTTTGATGGTAAATTAGGGAAATTGAAAGGGTTCGAGCACAAGATTGTTCTAAAGGACAACGTGATTTCCAAAGTCCACAAGGTACAAAACATTCCTTTCACGGTAAGGGATGAAGGTTCCATAAAACTTGAGAAGTTGGTTTCTTGTGGGGTCATAGATAGAACCAATTGAAGCATCTGACTGGATTTCCCCTTTAGTCGTGGCCAGGCATAGCAACGGGAAAATTTGGTTGTGTGATGACCTACGTCACCTTAACAACAACATGCTGGTTTACCAATTACTGTTACGACAATTAATGAAATGGTAACATGCATCAGAGGGGCCAGGTGGTTTTCCACCATCGAGTGGTCATCCGCGTACCACCAAATTTCCCTTGCCAAAGAGTCCAGGAAATTTACTTTGTTTATCACCCCTTTTGGGTGTATTCAATTCAAGCGCATGTCGTTTGGCCATGCACCAGCGGCTGTGCTGTTTCAGAGACTCGTGTTTCAATTGTTTGGGAAGGAGAGTGGGGTGACATTTTTTTCAGTATGACCTTTTGGTTTTCGGTTACAGAGAGGAACATGAGGAAAGGCTGATAAAGGTTTTGCACATTCTTGAATCCAAGGGTTTAGTCATAGAACTGTCCAAGTGTAGGTTTGCTGAGAACAGTGTTTCATATCTTGGGCACATGATTAGTGCAGAAGGTGTACACCCTAAAGCCTCACTTGTGAGTGCGATAGGCGATGCGCTGGCACCCACACGTAAAGAAGATGTGTGGTCATTCCTTGTGATGGCAGAATATTGTGCTAAGTACATTTCCAAGTTCGCGGAGAAAACATTGCACATGAGGCAGCTTCTTAAGGGTAAAAATAAGTTTGTTTGGTCTACACAATGTGAGGAGGATTTCCAAATGTTAAATTGAACATTGCTAATGCATCTGCATTGAAATTAATTTATCCCAATGCTGACGTTCGTTTGGAAGCACAACCAGCCCTGCTCTGGATGTTAGAGATGGCAGCAGAAGCATGTAGATTTCTCCGTACATTAACGAGGCGGCTGCCACGCATCACACCTTGGGACATGCAGCTCAGAGCGGTGCCACCTCGCGCTCTGTGCTTCTCTCTTGGGGCACTGCATGTTCTTGTCATGCTTGCATGGCGCCAGGAGATACTGAACTGCTGTATGAATACTTTCGTTTTCAGTTTCTTACAGCCGGCTCGGACTGTTGCCTCATTGGAAAGTCCTTAAATCCGAGGACTGGCGAGATCTGCAGCAGAGACAAAAAGCAGGCGCTGTACTGAAATATGATGCACGGCGCCTGTGCAGAGAAAAGTAATGCTTATGGCATCCAGAGAAGCGGGCGACATGCTAATGATAAAAAAAACACTGATAAAAGCGGTTGCCTGCTAAAACATTAAGCAGGACGCCCGTGTTGTTAATCTAAAGTGGGTGCCGTGCTGAAACTTAAAGCGCGGCGGCCGGGGTGGGACGGGGATTAGGGACCGCGAGCCCTGCAGGCGCCATTGTTGCGAGTGTCTTAATTGATTTGGGCGGAGCCGTGGAGCCACCATTCTGAAACCTAAAGCTGCCTCGTGATTGAAAAAAAACAAACGTGTGTTTTAAAACGGGTGCTTTGAAAAGAAAATTATGGCTTGAGCAGCGCTATAGTAAAAGCGGACCGGTCCCCATTAATAATAGAATTATAAAAGTGGGCGGCGTGCTGCGTTGTAGTTAAGCACGGCGTCGTGGGTGAAATACAGGAAAGTCATTAAAGAAAATAGTGCTCACCGACTAGATAAAGCAGACCGTGTAACACCACAAGTAAAAAGTCCAATCCTTATGGGAGGTTACAAATGCAGACAAGGCAGTATCAAGGAGGGACTAGTAAGGCTATTCACATTTTGTAAGGACTGTAACAGGAGCCAATTGAAAAGATGGGCGGGAAATCGACGGAGCTTTTATTCCATACCTCAATACAGCATGCCTCGCAGCACATGCGTCGCCCAGGCTCGACCGAAAAACAAAAACAAGTTATGGGTGCAATGCTTAAATTAATGTTACCTCTGATCAGGGCCGATCTTTAGCATAATCGAGCTGTGTCCATGTCCAGGGCGCCAACCTAGCTGTCGGAACTCCCTGCAGCTCTCTTCCTACGACTTAGATCCAAAGAAAAGTGTGTTTAAACACTTTTTTTGAAGGCTACTGACACCCTTGTCTGCTTTTTGTGCATTTTTTCTTTTTATAGCGCTGTTTATTCTTGGCCCCTCAGCTTGTTCCTAATCTCCCCAAATTTTCAATACACAGGCAATTACAGAGGACGAGTGGTAGTGGGCGCCAAATTTGGTTTCGCCCAGGGTGCTGTCTGAGTAAAGGCCAGCTCTGCCTCTGAAGTGTTGGGTGGGAGGCTTCAGTTTGAGCAGAGCTAAATCTGATTTACACATGGCTGGCATTTGCCACAGTTGCAAAGTGGGCAAAAAACGATGCACTTGAAGGGGGCATGGGTAATGTAGATATCATCATTAGTCAAACCACATTAAAACGTGTTCAGCAGACTCTTGACTAGAGTGACAAAAACGGCCCCATTTTTGAGCAAAGGAAATCGTGCAACATGACCACAGTATATCCATTAGGGTATGTAACTGTCCAAGTCGAAACAACCTCCGTTGAGGGGGTACAATAGCTTGGCAAACGATGCCCAGAGAGGCGGGATAAATACGTAGAATATGATTTCTTAGTCTCAAGATAATAGACATCCTCAGATCTAGCACACTAAAAATCTGCTTTTAATCACACCTTTAAGAAGAGATTATGATAGCTTAGCATCATGAATACAGTCACTTAGCCAAGTTTTTTCATCTTAATACCTGAAGTATTGTACCTTCCAAGTTTGTCTAAGTAATCCTAGCAGGTCATTGCTCTCTGCCCTTCTTATAAGCGCCAAGAAGCACAGACTGCCCTGTATAGAACAGGCCTTGGTGGAACACTAGCCCAGTTCCAGTCTGATAGCTTGGACTGGCACTGAGCTGCACAAGCCTATGGCCTTCCTAGGCATTGCCCATCAATCTTGATGAGCCAAAGGAAGTGTTCTGCACACAGATGGAAGAGCCATATGGTAGATAAAGGGTTAACTTGGCAAAATGTGTTGTTAAAAGAGTTTCAAATGGTTTTCCTAATCTTTGAATTCGATAAGACTACCCAAGATTGTTTTACCCATTGCTCCCCTGGCCCGCCTTATGGATCTCCAATTAAATGCATTATTTGTTGTGAGGCCCAAATAGCTAGTCTTAGCCCCTGGTCAGTGTTGGGTGGATTGCTTCAGCTGGAACAGGGCCAGGTCTGATTTGCACATGGATGACCTTTGTCTGACGTGGCACAGTGGGCAAGAAACGATGGACTGGAAGGCAACTTGAGTAATTACCAGTGACCAAGAGATTAATTCTAGCATTACGTTCGTCACGTTTTTGTTTTTCTTCGTCACGTGAGATGAGCCCTCTTGTCGCTTTACCTCATGGGCAGGACGGGTGGGTTGCATGCCAATCTGTAACATATACCAAGCAGCAAAGGTAATGTTTCTGAAATATACCATTCCTTTGCAGTGTGAATCTGTTACGGATTGACATCCCCGTGTTAAGGTTATTCTATCAAACTATCCCAGAGGAGCATCCAAATAAATTAGAATGCTCCCCATGACTCGACTGGTGGAACGCCAGAAGCCACTCAGTGCTTCAAAGCTGTAGTGCACTGGCACCTATCTTGAACCCCCTTAAGTACATTTTTGTAAGCTGTAGAAATGCAATTGGCAACACTTTCAAAATTACAAAAAAGTATAAGCCTTGTTGATGGAATTTTGAGATTTAAATTAATTAAAAACGTCATATGTAGTTGCATAATAAAATGTTGTAAATGGTTCATCCACTATGCTAGACCGTTCTCCAGGAAGTGGTAACAAGTGTGGAGTGCTTAGCAGAGACTTGGATGGTTCAGCATGTGCTTCGGCTGTTCGCGCTTTCTTGGCTCACCGGGAGTAGCAATAATCAAGTGATCAACGACTAAGCACAATCGGAAGGCATGAGACGATTGAATCCACATACAGTAGAAAATAGGTGTTACCAAAGTCAATAAACATGCATATCCTGAAAGAAAAAAGTAAAAGAAAATAATGTGTTTAGAATACAACCGAAATAACAGACGATCAAAATGAGGCATTAAACATGCAATTGTCAATCTCTAATATAAACGTTCAATAGTTATGGGCCCAGCAGGCGTGTATGAAAAGGAACTACTACAGTGACCATAGGAATGATGGAGCCTATAATAGTCATTGTTCTTATATTGGTCACTGATTCAACATGTTCTAATGGATGGGTCACCGCTATGAATAGTTCATTCCTGTCTTTGCTTCGGAAGTCTCCTCTCAGCCTTATCTTGCAGGCCAGACTTTTGGTAGGGTCTTCCTGTTGACAAAACGTTTCTCAAAACTGAGAAAACTAAATGAGCAGCAGATTTTTGTGTATTCTTGATCAAGTGAAGAAAAACCGTGGAAAATCTCTATATAACAAGAGGCCTCAAGCAATGCGAGATGAAACATCAGACTAATCACTGCAATGGGGTTTGAATGAGAATTAAAACTCTGCCTAGACCTTCTTTTTTTTTTTAGCTTTAAAAAGAAAATTTTATTAGTAGAGTAAAGGTGTCAATACAGAGTTCATAGCATTAAATACACATCAGTACAATAAATAAATTTTGCTACAGTAAAGATTAAGAAATGAGAAACCAGACTTATGGGTAAATTTAGAAAATCTAAGCAGTACAAATGAATCTTGTAAGTAGGTGATTAATAGATAATGTGATTAATAGATATTGTAGGAACGTATAGGGGGTTTCAGGGGGTTTTGGAACTTCTTGCTGGGATGGTTGTAGTTGGAAACATTGTTTGGCACAAACGTCTAGGTATATTGTAACAGGTGACCACAGGTCTAAGCGTTTCGTAGCCATGCATATAGGATAAACAAAGGAGGTATCCAATCTGTGATTATGACAAACAGTATACCACCATGCCTTATATGAGATTTTAGAGAAATCCTTCCAATTTACGGTAATTTGTTGGAATGCAACCGCTAATAACAAGTCAATAATTTTCACATTAAGTGTAACATTCTCCCAACAAGGCGAGAGACTACCTAAGAAAACATGAGTGAAGGAAAAAGAAAATTTAGTTCCGAAGATCAGATTAATTTGAGACCACACTTGCCTCCAAATTCTTTTTACAGTTGTACATGAAAATATCATATGGAATAGGTCAGCATTTGAAGAGGAACATGTCCAACATGCATCCGACACAGTCACAAATCTCTTGCTCAAAACACTTGGGGGCCGATTCCGAATCGGGCCGGAAATTTCTCCGACCGAGCCGGACCCGGAGAGATTTCCGACCGAATCGGACCCGTGCAGTCCGACCGAACGAGTACGATGCGTCCGTATGTTATCGGACTCGAGTCGGTCGGACTCCCATTGAAGTCAATGGGAGCCGGTCGTACAACACGTACGCGGGCTCCCATTGACTCAATGGGTGCGAGTCGGACAAGGGCGCCCCCTACAGCGGGTACGCGGCGAAGCGATTCGCGCCGTACACGCACAGGTAGGGGGGACCCATGGGTCCCCCCTGTGTGCGACTCGCGCGGCTACGCGTACAGGCGGGTCCGACACGGACCCCCAAAGTACGGCTCCGACAGCTCTTACGAGCCGGAGTGCGCGGCTCGGTCGGACTGCTCGCGGCGCGCATCGTACTTACCCGGCCGGGAAACGTCTCCATTGCGCGGTGCGAGTCGAGTCCGAGCGAGTCGGTCGGAGCGGGTCGAGCCGGGATCGAGTCGGTCGGAGATTTCGCATCGTACTCGCTCGGCCGGACCCGCGTACGGTTCGGTCGGGAAACAGGGCTCCGAATCGGATCCGGTAAAGCCGAATCCGATTCGGAGCCCTACCGGCCGAGATCGGAATCGGCCCCTTGGTGTAAATAAAAGTCTGTTGTACACAAAAAACAGCGTCTGTGTTGTGTTGGCTGCCCTAGATGATTTGCGTAATTTAAGCCATATTTTATTCCAAAAAGAAATTGGCCATGTTGACGTGAGATCCCGTTCCCATGCCTCCTCTGTTTTAGATTTCTGCCTATAAATGTCCCTGCCCCGTAAATACTTATATATAGTGGAAGCTCTGGGTCTAGTCTTTAGTAAAGTGCAAAGTGTAGAGGAAGGTTCTGATGGAGTGGAGATAGTGGATGTGGTGGATAATTGAGTGTATCTATCCATCACAGCAGTTTTAAGTAATCTATATTTGTGAATGCTCGAGGCAGGTAAGTCGAATAATTGACTAAGTGATGGGAAGGATAAAAAGTTTGATTGTGCAAATAACTGATGGATCCAGATCAAACCCCTCTGTCGCCAAGTCTTCCAGTAGAAAGGTTTACTTCGAATAGTTAGGTCTTTGTTGTGCCAAATTGTGGAATTAAGGAATAGCTCCGTAGTATTGTGCGTGGAAGCAGATGTGGGTTCTAAAAGCTTCGAGGTCAATTTGATTATGGGAGTGGACATAGCCTGTGGTTTGCGTGAAAATGAGAGGTATTCCTGAAAAGAGAAAGGGGATATGAAGGAATGCTCAGTTATTGTCCATAAAGGGCAATCATCCACAGATTCAAGTAACCAAAAGGATGCTTGACGTAGGAGAAAAGCTGTCTGGTATGTCTGAAAATCTGGAAAGTTAACCCCACCTTCTGTATTAGGACGAGTTAATTTAGATAAAGACATTCTGGACCTCTTGTTGCTCCATAGAAAGGAAGATAGTGTGGAATTAATCTTCTTAAAAAACTTTTTAGGAATAGGGACTGGAATGTTAGAGATGGTATATAAAATTATAGGTGATAACATCATCTTTATAGTGTCTAGACGACCCCACCAAGATATATAAAGGGGATGCCATTTAGCTACTAAATCCGAAACCTTTTGTATGCATTTGGTCATGCAAAGTGCCACCGTGTCTGCTATTGAACAAGTCACGTGTAACCCTAAATATTTAATGTGGTGAGGGCTCCAAGTAAAGTTGGAAGCACAAAAATCCGACTTGAAAGTATACTTAGTTAAGGGCAAAATTTCACACTTATCATTATTCAATTTATATCCAGAGATGCTAGAATAAGCCTGCACCTCCTCCAAAAAAGTAGGTATTGAGTCTTCCGGTTTGGACATGAAAAGCAGAATGTCATCAGCATATGCTGCAAGTTTAATATGGGAATTAGATGATTGGAATCCATGTAGGTCAGGATTTTGACGTAATTTGGAGAGAAAGGGTTCTAAGGCCAAGTTGAAAAGGAAAGGGGAGAGTGGGCATCCCTGACGCACTCCTCTCTTTAAGTCAAAAAATGGTGAGATCAAACCGTTGGCACATACTGCCGCACGGGGATTGGAGTATAGTAGAGCGATTAGGGAGGTAAATTTAGGGCCAAAGCCAAACCACTTGAGAGTATAGAATAAAAAGGTCCATTCAACTCTGTCGAACGCCTTCTCGGCATCAAGTGCAATTGCTGCCAGGGGGTACTTTAAATGGGAGGATTTAGACAAGGCATTAAAAGAAGTCTCGTGTTGTCGGTAATAAATCTCCCCTTAACGAATCCAGATTGTTCTTTCCCCAATAAGTCAGGTAGGTATGAATCTAATCGTATGGCTAATGCTTTGGAAAAAAATTTGTAGTCTATGTTAACCAGGGATATAGGCCTATAATTCTTGCAATATTTAAAATCCTTACCCTCTTTGGGGATGAGGCAAATATGAGCTTCTGAAAAAGAACCTGAAGAGCTACCTGATGTGCTAAAGGAATCTAGTAAAGAATGTAACTTGGGCATTATGAGCTTGGAAAAATGTTGGTAAAATTCTACGGTGAAACCATCTGGTCCTGGTGCTTTGTCCTTTTTAAGATGTTGGAGAGCCTTTAACAATTCTTGGTATGTTAAATCGGACTCCAGGGAGGATAGATTTGGGAAAGCGTTTTGAGGTTTTTGAATACCAGAGAAAAAGTGCAGAAGAGAATTTTCAGAGGGTTGTGTTTCAGAGTCGTACAGAGACTTGTAAAAGAGAGAGAACTCATTCAAAATTTCATTATCTTTAAATTTTAGGTTTAATCCGTTGTCATAAATGGACTCAATATTCAGCTTGTTTTGTTTAACTTTTAAATAATTAGCCAATAGTTTCCCAGCCTTATTTTTGCCTCCGTAGAATTTTGCACTGGATTTTAACAAATATAATGAGGCGTCCTCCGTTGACTTCTTATTAAATTGCATTTTGGCGTTTATGAGAGCTGTGAGGCAATCTTTTGAATGTGAAGTGTAGAAGGAGTGTTCCAATCTTTTAATATCTTGGAGGAGATCTTTAGTTAATTTGCGGAAGAGTTTTCGTTTCTTTGCAACAAAGCCAATTATGAAGCCCCTCGCTGAGGCTTTAAAAGCATCCCATATGGTTGAACATGATATGGAATCTGTTTGATTCATCTCGTAGAACTCATCAAAAAAGGAAGTAAACGAGGCAGTGAACTTTGGGTCTAGAAGGAGGGTATTGTTGAAGCGCCATCTTTTGGGACCTGTAACTTTAGGTAAAATATCTAGGTTGATCGAGACATGAGCGTGATCTGATAATAGAATGGGACCAATCTCTGCATTTGTGAGATTTTGTGAGATGTTGTGAGAGACAAATATGTAATCGATCCTTGATTGGGTTTGATGGGAAGGGGAATAAAAGAGTACTCTCTAGTAGTTGGGTTACAGAGACGCCACGCGTCCAAAAGTTTGTGTTGATTAATTGCATGCACAAAAGATCTATGGGACTTGTTGGGAATAAAAGAAACTTTGGAATTTCTATCTATAAACGGATCAAAGGTCTGATTGCAGTCCCCCGCCAAAATGAAATTAACTTCCATGTGTTGGGTAATTTGCTTAGCCAGTGTGGGCCAAAAGGAAGGTTCTCCGCATGTAGGGGCATAGACATTGAGAAGAGAGACAGGAACACCCTTCAAAGATAACTTAACATTTAGCCATCTACCATCAGCATCCGAGTCCTGGGACATAACTGTAAACGAGAGGGATCTGCGGCACAATATCATCACTCCATTACGTTTGCCATCCCCGGGGGAAAAGAAGACCTCCCCCACCCATCCCCTCTTCAACTTTAATGATTCAACATCCGATAAGTGGGTTTCTTGCAAGAATACAATATCGGCTTCTAATTTGGCTAAGTAAGAGAGAACTCTCTGCCTCTTGATGGGGGAGTTTAATCCCCTAACGTTCCAGGTGATGAATTTTAATGACATAAATAAATAAAAACAATTTGTACTGAAATTATGAACCATAAGTCCAATTCATTATAGTAGCAATGTGAAATAAGAGATATGCAAAACAGGAAAGGAGTATTTTCTGCGGCTTCAAAGTTGAGAAAAATAGGTAAATCATGTAACAAAGGCGTAGAATGTGAGCTGAAGATAGGAATAAGAGAAGAGAAAGATCTAAGAAACAGGCGAAAGGAAGATGCAAAAATAGAAATAAGCAGAGTTATGATGATCAAGAATGCGATAGATATCAAGAAGTGTGAAGAATTAGTTATACATGTGACACCAACATGTGAAAGGATACAAGCAATGAAAGAAAAAGGACAAAAAACGAAAGACATATCCAGCACCAAACTTGAGGGAATGTGGGAAAAGGACATACCTACAAAGGAAGGGTCATGGATATACGGGAGGATGGATGGGACCACATGGGTTAGGCAACACAACCGGGATCGACAAAACGGAGGACCAAGGAAAAACCACGGTAGACGAGTAGAAAAACCTGTGGAGACAATAACAATCAAAGATTAGGAGATGTTTCAGAACATAACTGTAAACCATTTATCTCATAAAACAGAACCAGGAAAACCAGCTTTTAACACTAAGCAACGTGAATATTTCTGTAACGTCCTAGCCGCCATATCAGATATATCGCCAGCTGCTAAAAGGCGCATCTAAAATGGCGGAGTATAGCTGTTAAGCAAACAGAGACTGAAGAACTTGTGGGAGGAAGAAGAGAAGAAACAGTCAATCAAGTATTGAATGAAGAGGAGGGTCCAGAGGAATCCATCTCGTGTGTCTTACAGGAATTAATGAAGTCTTGTAAACGCATTGGATCTTCATACACCGTTGTTCTGTTATTATACGTAACTTTGAAGAGACAAGGATGGAAAAGACCGTATCTGGCCCCCAAGGAACGTAAATCCGCTCTCAAATTCAGGAAGGCTCTGCGTCTGTCAGCAGTAGCTTTAGCATAGTCTTGTGCAAAGAATAGAGACGAGCCTGACCATGTTATTTTTGGAGAGGTTCTAACCGCCGCCAGCACCTTCAATAAATCTGTATATTCTAAGAAATATAAGATGACTCCTCTTGGTCTCTGTGATGAGCTGGTTTGGGATGGCATCCGACCTAACCTGTGAGCTCGTTGGATGTTGAGTTGCGTCCCCTCTGGCAAGTGAAGTAGTTTAGGGAGAAAGGATCTAAAGAAAGTGAGAGAATCCGAACCTTCAAGTCCCTCTCCCAAACCGTAAATGCGCAGGTTGTTCCGTCTGTTGCGGTTTTCAAGCTCCTCGATTTGTTTCTGGAGTATGGATACCTGGGAGTGCAACTGAGAAACACCTTCACATGTGTTTTTTAGGGAGGAAACAGTGTTTTCAACTTCTGTAACTCTCGTTTCCAATCGGGACCAATTGTCTGTTAGAGTTTGCAGCTTGGTGTTAGTCTCTTCCATAAAAGGTCGGAGGGCTCTGATTTCCTCCAACAGCATCTCCATCGATACTGGTGAGGCTGACTTGGGTGGAGAAGGAGGGTCCTTCTTGAGACGCTTGGTGAGAGATTTCCCAGCCGGGCCAGAGGGGGATCCATAGTTGTTCTTAGTTGTCGAGGTGAGGATGGTGAAGACTCCTCAAGTCTAGAAAATTCAGTAAAGATTCTAGAATTTTTTATAAAAATGTTTTTTCTTGGAGCTGGACGAGCTGGGTACTTTTATTCTGCCCATAAACCTCTGAATAAGTCTCTCCGTCGCCGGTCAACAGTGTGGGAGTACAAGAAGCGCTTCTCCTGAGGATTTTTTTTTGTATAACCTGAGGTCAGCACTGACAAGAATCTCCGAACTCCCTCCTCTACTTATTACTATCGTACTTCAACAACTCATCACTTTGTCTTGTAGAGAGGCCAGACACCCAACAGAGGCTGAGCTATGCTGAATGCATCCAAAAAACAGTCTGTGGATGTAATAATGAGCTCATCTCGCTTACTTCCCTACAGCAACATATGACGCAAAACCATTGCTCTCTGTAAAGTATGACTCAAATGACTGAAGAGTCTTAAAAGTCTCAAAATGGCTGCCCTGCATTCCTGTCACAAACCTCCAAACAATTTTAAACACGCTGAGTCTTCCTAAGTCAATTCGATCAAATAATGAGTTTCCCAGCGAGTTTTAGGCGAAGGATATGTTAATAACTTTAGCTTAGGAGTTATTAGAGGTTTAGGAAGCAAAATCGAGAAAGTCCGCGATCGCGGCAAAAATTCAAAATGGCGGCCGCGAAATTGCGTTTCTGACAGAGAGCAGATTTTCGGTTTTAAAATTACTTGCTGTTAGGGTTTGATGAAGGCGAGGGCTTCAGGTTGCTCTCCCAACCTTCATTCACGATCTGCCATCCACTCCGAGTCGTCACTCGGTCTTAGAATTGGGTTTTTCCAAGACTCCTCCGGGAGCTTCACCCGTGCGCTGCCATTACCGCTGGGCGCCAAGCCACGCCCCCCTGCCTAGACCTTCTGCCAGGTTGGAAATCTAGAAGTCTTATAAAGAACACACACACACGCTTTTTCGATATATGGAGCAAGACTCTGAAATGTCCTCACTTTGCACCTCAGACTTTCTTCCTCGTTGGTGCAGTTCAGAAAAGATTTCAAAACCAAGCTTTTCAAAATTTTCAGACCCCTAATCATCTGAAATTATAATTTTTTCATGTTTTCCCCTTATGCTGGATTATACTCTTATTGTCAACATGTTTGTTCTTTATACGTGGGATGTGCATCCTTGGTGTATTCTTGCTACTATGTACAGCACTCCACAACACTACATGGCTAGATCCCTGGTTTATTACTAAGCCCAAAAAAAATATATGGTTAGGTCCAGGTCAACATTTGTTTTAGGCATCTCATCTTCTACAGCATATTCTTCTTGAGGCAACAGTGCCTGCCTGTGGATCATCTAGAATTGCCACCCTGCCAAGTCTCTCTGGAACATAATCCACAATAGTAACAACAATAAAGTCATAAATAAGCTCAGTGAAGCAAAATTCATCCTCGCACACTGACAAAGCAAACAAATCACTCACCTCCACAGAAGTTATAACAACAATAAGCACAATCTTTTACAGTAAAACTTTATATCCCTGCTGATCACCGGCTCAAAAGGCGTCCCAGGATTTTGGATAATAGTATATTAAGTTTCCAAGATTGTGCTGGTTATCTTGCTGGGGGAAATATTTTCTTTACATCATCTACAAATGATTGCAACTACTATTGTTTCCCTAAACAAAACAAGAGAACAAGGTATTTTTCAAATGTTAATCATAATGGCCAAGTTAACTGCGACAGCCAGGCCAGAATAAAGGGGAAATGCAAAGAATACCATTTTCTGAATCGAGTCATCTTGAGCTCCCTCAAAAATGTCTTTCCCTTGAACCACAATGCCAAGTTGGTTCCTCCAGGGTAGGTGAATGATTTTTCTATTCTCGCTGTACAGTAGTTGTGCGATTGAACATTCGCAGGCATGGCATAATATCATTTGAAAGATGTCTGAGCACTACGTTTGTCCTGGCTATGCGTTTATCATGTTCGCAGATCTCATTTTCAGGGCAACCCTCAAATTAGGGGCAAATGGGGAATAGCCAACCCAAATATCTCTAATATGCTGCTTAAAAGTGCATTCACTACTGAGCCTCTCGGAAGGGATATCTGTTTTATTTTGTAAGTTATTACTGCAGAATGTAGAATTAAAATATTATAGTGGTAAGGTTCTTCCTTTTAGCAGTTGGTGTTGAGAGTTCACCCGGGCTGGTCATGTCTTTTGTTCTTGAAATAAAGTAACTTCAACCAACAGCATAATCTCTTGAAATTATTGAGGATAACAACGTTTTAGTGGTGACGAGGATGAGTACCTATTCAGCATGAAGGACCAGCGCAGAGTCTGCAGATTTATTAGGTGAATTGTGAGTTGTGTTTTTTTTTCTCTTCAATATTTGCCAACTCTTAAGTAACAACAGACGTGGAAGCATGTTTTTGTTGTGTGCATTAAATTAATTCAGGGCATTTTCCGGCAAATCAAATTTTGTCACTGTGGGTTACAAATGTACGCCACGCGTACACCTTGGTAGCAAACCTTGGTATCAAAACTCCAAGTGGTGCAGAATACTGCTCCCCAGCTAATTTGTAACTTGCCTTGCCGTACTTCTATGGCTCCCATCCTAAGGGACCTGCAATTGCTGCCCATAAAAACGTATATTCTTTAAGATATGTTGCTTGACACAGCCTTAATTAAAGCCTTGCCCACTTATCTGCACTCCAAGCTTTGCCTGTATCATCCTTCTTGGGCCTTAAGATCTTCTAACAAGTCTGTTCTAAAAATACCTAGCATCCGCAAGGTCAGATTTGGCGGTAGATCATTTTCTTATCTGGCACCTTTTTTCTGGACTAAACATCCCTTGTCCTTTCGGTTATGTGAAGACCAGGTAAATTCAAAAAGCTGTTAAAAACATGGCTCTTTAATGTTTCTTTCTAAATTTCTGGTGACCACTCATGCCAACCTGCTGTGCCCAGCACCGAGATGCACCTCTGGGAGTGAATCATGCGCGATAACAAGTTTAAATAACATAATGCACGCATCATCAGGCACCATCAGACAAGTGTGTGTAGCAACAAGTGTGTTTAATGGACACAGCAATATTGGGTGGCAACGAATCTGAGACATGGTCGTGGCAACGGATAACACCTAAGATCAGTGCCTTTCCAGCACACTCGCGCTGGCTGAGTTTGTTCATGCTGCTGTCACTCCTAGCAATCTTCTTTTCTTGCCTTCGGCAGCACAAACGCGTGAAGAGCATCACATGTTTCAAGAGGAGGAGTGACATTTCCAATGGCGGCCATTTTGCTTTGGGCAATATTCAGGATTTGCAAACGGTGGGCATCCTGCTTTGCGCATCATAGAGGAATTGGGAACTGTCATCAGGAGTTAGAAGGAAGAAAAAAAATAAACACTTTGCGAGAAGGATTGTTTTGAATACTGAATTTAATGCTGTAGTGAGCTGTATGAAGACTTGATTTGAAAGGTTAGATTCAATGGGAAATTGCAGCTTGTATTCTGGAACGGTGACTACTTTTGATGTGTATGTTTGTTATGTTGAAGGGACAGTGATTCTGATATGGATGAAGAGGTGGATGATAAATTATTGTCTGCTATGAAAGCACTAGAAAAGAACTATGGAAAGAAAATTAGTGTTGTAGAAAGACACAAATTTTTGTCTCGAGCGATGTTGGCTGGTGAGACTATTGATCAGTATGTCGCAGTTTTGCCAACCTTGGCTGCAACATGCAAATTTAAAGAAGTGCATGAGGAGATCATCCAGGATCAGTTAATTAACCATACTTCAAATAGGAAGATACAAGAGAAGTTGTTGGATTTAAAAGAACCATCATTAGAGAAGGCTGTAATAGTAGCCACATGTATAGAAAATACCTCCCGCTATGTGAATGAATTGACAGTGTGTGATACAGTGTTCAAAACCAAACCTGAGTCTATGCAATCTACGTTTTATGTGTCAGAAAAGGACAAGGACAAAAAGGAGGTCAGGTTGAAGGATGGGTCTGGCAATGGGAACAAAACATGTTATAGGTGCAGAAGTGTAAAACATTTTGCGACTTTTGAAAATTGCCCAGCAGCAAAGGCAAAATGTTTTAATTGCCGAAGGGTTGCTAATTTTTAAAGGGTATGTAAGCAAGTGGGTACCATTTCGAAAGTAAATGTTAATATGTTAAAATAATGTGAGGTAAATCCAGGGAGGTTGAAGTGGATTCTGTTGACGAAGTGGATGTGCTAGTAGTGTGTGATGTATAAGAGGAACTAGAGATCAGGTCAACACTACTGCTGAGCCTTTTCATCCACCTAAATGCATGGTGAAGATGTGTGGGAGGGAAATTGCTATGTGGGCAGATTCTTATTCTCCGTACACTTGGGTGGATGAGGAAATGTTGAAGAAATTAGGTGTGAAGGATTTATTGAAAGCAGGTGTTGAACCAGAAAGTTATTGTGGAGTGAAATTGCCTATTATTGGATATTTCGAGACAAATTTAAATTTCAAAGGAAGATCTGCATGGGGTTGAGTGTATGTGGTCAAAAAAGGGATGACTCTTCTGGGATGGCGTGAGCAAAGAGCATTGGGAATTGTTTTGAATCCTAACGCAGAGGAGCAATTGTTGATTTTTAACCAGAATGAAGCTCAGGGGTGGGTACGCGAATTTCCTAATTTATTTGGATATTATTTCAGATCTCTGAAAAGATTCATACACAAAATTGTTCTAAAGAATGATGCCATGCTTACTGTGCACAAGGTACATGGTGTACTGCTGGCTCTTAGAGACTCTTTAAGAGATGGATTGAATAGCTTGGCCAAGAACACCACCATTGAACCAATAGAAGCTTCTGAGTGGTTAAGTCCAGTAGTTATTGCATACAAGCCCAATGGTAAGTTTGAATGTGTGTAGATCTCAGGGACCTTAACAAAAATATATGGGTAGATCGCCATCCTCTGCCCAATATTAATGAAATATTGACCTTTGTGGAAGATGGGCAGTATTATTCTACATTAGATGTGTCTAGTGCTTATCACCAGATACAGTTGCATCCTGACTCAAAGCATTTGACTTTGTTTATCACTCCTTAGGGTGCATTTCGTTTTATGCATATGGCCTTTGGATTAGCATCTGCAGTATTCTAAAGGGTCATGCAGCAGTTGTTGGGTGACCTTGAAAGTGTGATGTTTTTCCAGGATGATGTATTGGTACGGGCATAAAATAAGGCACGTCATGATGATTTGTTGAGGAAAGTACTTAAAATTTTGGAAGCGGCAGGTCTGACTGTGGAGATTCGGGAATGTAAATTTTCTGTTGAAGAAGTGGAGTATTTGGAACATAACATTTCCAAGTCCGGCATAAGACAAAGGATCAAATATAAGGAAACTATCGAAAAGGCACCATGTCACCAAGACCTGGATCAATTGAGATATTTTTTAGGTCTGGCAGAGTACTGTGCTAAATTTGTTGATCACTTCTCTGATAGTATTCAACCGATGAGAGCATTGATGAAAAAGGGTCAGAAGTTTGAGGATGCAAGAATGCCATAGAGTGTTTAATGTGGTTAAGAAATGTATAGTAAATGCTGTGGAACTCAAGTCATTTGTTGCACGAGAGCATACCATTGCGGCCACTGATGCCAGCATGCATGGGTTGGGTGTAGTTTTAATGCAATCAAACAAGGGACATGAAAGAGTTGTAGCTTTTGCCTCCAGAACTTTGAGTGATGCAGAAATAAGTTACTTCACCATTGAGAAAGAGGTGTTAGCCTGTTGGTGGGGTGTGCAACATTTTAGAAACTATGGGCCCAATCTATATATATTGACAGTGCAACGGGCCACAGAGCATACTTACCACCAATATTAAGGTCCACCCGCCCGTTTTAAATGCGGGTGTACCTTCAGTTTGGCCACAGCAGAGATTACTGTGTCTCTGCCGTGGCCAAACTTCTCTGACAGGCCTGGGGAGTTAGAGTGATTGGAAAAATGGCTACATGTCTGCCCATCCAATTTGGATGGGCGGACATGTAGTAATTCTTTACTGTTTCGTACCGCTAAGTAAAACCTAGCGGTAAGGAACACTAAAATCATTATATTGGTCCCCCGCCAGGAGAGAAGGCTCCCATGGTGATGGGAGCATTATATGTTTTTTGTTAAAAAAATTTATCCAGTTTCGGGATTTTTTATAAAGAGAAAAATGAAATACTCTGTGCTACAGGGCAGCGTTCTGGTGATGCAGCCCCATAGCAAAGAGTAAAATGCATTCAAAGGAACCACTGTCACGGTGGTTCCTGGCAATGCTTCTAGAAATTACTGCCTGCCTGGCAGTCATTTATAAATCTGGCAGGTGTTCCTTCCACCGGGGCAATGAAGTAACTTTATCCATTGCCCTGGCAGACCTACTGGCCGTCCGCCAGGACTTAAATCAGGCCCTAGTTTGGGGTCCTGAATTTGAATTGAGGACAGATCATAAACCTCTTGTAGACCTATTTGCTACAAAAGGAACAAGCAAGGCAACTCCATGGATTGCGAAGTGGTTGTATCATCTTCAATATTTTTCTTTTGTTCCTATGTACTTACCTGGAATTAGTAATGTCAATGGCAACTGTCTTTCTCGGTAGTACAAAAGGAGGATGTTGAGCACGCAGAGGATTGGAGGGTAGCCATTGTGCAGTGTGATAGTGTAGTGGCTATGTCAGAGGATGGATAGAAGCAGACTTTATCAACAGACATAGTCATGCAAAGGATTATTGAGTTATTGCCCCAAGACTGGACATCATCTTAGAGTGATAGGTTGGAGGTAATTGATTACAATTCTATTTGGCATGAGCTGCCTTATCGAGGAGGTCTTTTGAGAAGAGGTAACAGATTATTGGTGCCAGTAGACTTGCAAAATAGGATATCGGAGATGTTGCATGAGGAGCATAGTGGCATGTCTGTTTTGAAAAGGAAGGTGCAGGAAGACTTTTGGTGGCCTGGTTTGGACCATGATATAGAAAGGTTTGTGAGGGGATGTGTGTTATCCATTTGAGTTGTTGAGCACGGGAAGGAAGTATGCCATTTTCCCCATGGATTATTAGTCGAAATTGCCAGAAATGAGCCTATTTAATGTTAGTGAGGACTAATAGCATCATTGAATTTTGTGAGGAAGTATTCAGAAAGGGAGGGATATCCTGAGGAAACGGTCACCGACAATGGTCCTCAGTATGTGTCGGAAGAGTTTGAGAAATATTTGAAACACTGTGGTGTGAGTCATTGATCAACAGCCATTGGACATCCACGTAAAAATGGTTTGGTACAAAGGTTTAGCATGGTGTTGGGAGAAAATGTGCACCTTTCTTTGCAGAGTGGCTTGGACTGGAGAAAAGAGCTCAGAAAGTTGGTTTGGAGCTATAGAACGACTCCCCACTCTATTACTCGAGAATTTCCATTTGTGATGATCAAGAGTCGCACGCCTTGTACAAAGGGAGTTCCAGGGTGGATGAGCCATGGTTAGGGATGATGCATCAGTAAAGATGACTTAGGCATCAAAGTGCATGAGAGACAAAAACAAATACACCACAGGTGATCTAGAGATGCGAGAGAATGATGGTGGTGTGTTTTTTAGTTGGGGGATTATGTGAAATGTAGGTTGTTAGCAGGCCTAAAGAAAGGTTCATCCAAATGGTTACTACCAAGACGAGTGTTGAGAACTGGGAAGTTTACAGTTGTGTTAGAAGATAGCAAGAGATGGAATGTGAGGAATGTGGTGAAATGTGGGGAGGTTGAGTTGAGGAAATGGAGTGAAAGCATTGATCACCCCATAGGCTTCCCACAAGTCTAGAAAGGCGATTCCCTTTTTCAGGTGGTGGAATGCTAGAGGATTCTGAACAGCAAACATCTTTGCCAGGAGAGTAGGTTGAAGCTACAGAACAGGCTGATCTGCAAAGAAGTGTAAGAAAGAAGGGTACAACCAAGGTTTAGGAATTATATGTGATGTTTCATATTTTGTTATGTTAGCTTGATTCTCTATGGGGGTTATCTGACTTAATGTGGACCATTACGTTTTAGTTATAGTTCTATTATGTTGAAAAAGTTTAATATGTTTTATACAGAGGGGGATGTGCTGTATTTTGTAAGTTATTACTGCAGAATGTAGAATTAGAATGTTATAGTGGTAAGGTTCTTCCTTTTAACAGTTGGTGTTGTTAGTTCACCCGGGCTGGTCGTGTAGTTTGTTCTTGAAATAAAGTAACTTCAACCAACAGCATATTCTCTTGAATTTATTGAGGAAAACATTGTTTCAATATCTTTGGAGCGCTTTAGCGTTTTGAGTTTTCATTGACTGTAAATATGTCAACCATAGGATGGCTCTTTGATCTGAAGTCCTGTTGGTCCTGCTTCTATTTGCATCTTAAGCTATTAGAGGCTTTGTTATCTTCCACAGGAAGAAACTGTCAGTGTTACATGCACAGCTAGACAATGTAGGGATGTTGTGTATATGGAACATCATTGTTTTGTTCATTCCCTCACTTCTGAAAGATCAAAGACCATTGCTATCTGCTCCAGTTGGTGGATGTTGAGCGTTTTTGGCAGATGCGGTCAACCTACTGGTCAGATGTGGACTTGTTTGGTTCAATGCCTTCTCCTTGTTCACATTTTAGAGCCTCCACTATTGGAGAAATTCTGCTGACTTCAGATAGACTAACTAGATCGTCCCAGTCTCCTGGCGATTGTGTTTTATGTCTAGCCAAATCTTCATGGAGCAGCTACTCTTTGGGACCAGATAACTGCATAAAGCTATCATCCCTGGCGGAACTTTGAACAATTTCCTTGTAACAGAGTCTGCCATTTTAATTAATGAAAACTCTTGTGAAAATAAATCCTGTTTAAAAATAGAAACACCACTGCTCGCTCAGCTTCCAAAGGTGTCACAGTAATTAATAGGCCTTTTGTAGGAAACCGGATTGCTAAACTATGGGGAAAGAGAGGCCTCAGTCTTGTTGGAGTGTTTGTGAGCTCCTGCAAAGTCAAAACAATGTAGTGCCGAGAACTGTAAAAGTTTACAAAAGTTTACAATTAAGAAATAGAAAACTTAATATTCCCAATTGAATTTAGCTATAAAGAGTGCAATATTTTGATTGAAATTACACCAAACCTATTAAAAAGGAATGAAGGAATCAAAATGCCACCAACATTTTTAAAATAGAATGTTGAGGTCACAAGTTATAAAATTATCAAAAAACGTTCATAGAAAACCAAAAGAAAAGCAAATTCCAAAGTTAGTCAATGGCTGCAGTTGACAAGATCCGCGGTTCTCGCTGGAACCGTGAGGTTTAACTCAAGGCTCCACTGAGTCGAAGCTATGATTTCTGATACCTCAAATTTCACTGCAAAAAATTCAGACCCAGACAATTCTGGACGTCATAGTCCCCCGGGTTGCATTGTCGGGTACACAGTGCATGTGTTCCTACTCTCACAGTTTATGTTGGGACTTTAAAACTTTGCTGGAGATTGAAATCCATCAGCTGTACAGGGCTTAGAGCCGTGGAAAGGCAGGGCTCATTGTGGTTGGATTTTTTGTTTTCATAGTCCTTCTGGAGCCTCAAAAGTTGCAGCATAAAGTTCTGAGTGGGACAAGCTAGGAAATCTGGCCCACGAGATCTCATCTATTTCAGGACTCTGTTTTTTATGAGGTTTGGATCAGCTCCCAATCTAGCAACAAGAAGTAAACAGGTTTTTGGAGGAATCCTGAGCTTGCCCATGGTAGCGTTCTAATGTATGTAATGTAAAACGGATTTATAGAGCGCACTATCACCCCACGGGTATCTTGGCACTGAGATTACCTTAAATTCCAATGAACACATAAGCTACCATAACCGACGGAGTTTTCATAAGCGATGACTGGCTCCACTATACCCTGGAGAAGAACCAGGTTTTAAGCTTTTTTCTGAAGTGATGAAGATCTTATGTTTGTCTAAGGTCGATCGGAAGATCATTCCATAGCCGCGCAGCTACAGAGCTAAATGCTCTGCCTCCGAGCCTGGTCTTTCTGAATCTGGGTATATTCACCTGCTTGGCTGATGATGAACAAAGGCTTCTGGTCAGGGCATACCAGGTAAATTTGCTCTGCAATGGTCTAGGTCCCATGCCCTATAATGCCTTGAAAACGATGCAGAGAGATATAAACTGTATTTCCTTGCATAATTGGCAGCCAGTGGAGGTCTTTAAGAGCCAATGAAGCGGATGCCCTATGCTGTCTCTTTAGAGCTACTTTGGCAGCCATTGTCTGAACTCTTTGAAGCTTCTTTATCAAAGAGTTCGGAGCGCCCAGTAGCAGAGCGTTACAGTAGTCTAACCGACTCAGGATAACGCTTCTCACCACCAGTGCTCTAGCTGAAATCGGTAGCATAGGAAGTATTTTCCGTAATGCTCTAATGAGAGAAAAGCAGGTTCCAACTGTTTTGTTCACTTGGGTATCTAGTCTTAGGTTATCATCAAACATCACCCCCAGATTATGCACTGTCTTAGAGGGGATCAGTGGTTTTTCTGTGGGGGTTGGCCAAAAATTGGCCGGGAGAGGGCGGGAGACTTTATTTGCCATACAGTACAGAATTTCTGTCTTATCTCCGTTGAACTGTAGGGAGTTGTCTCTGAGCCACCTTGCAGTTCTTTGCATACACTCATGGAACATGTCAACTGATACTGATTGATTCCCTTCCAGAGAGAAAATGAGTTGTGTATCATCTGCATAATTCATCACTTCAATTCCATAACATCTGATAATTGGTATTAGTGGGCTCAAGTATATGTTGAATAAAATCGGGCTAATCGCAGAGCCCTGGGGGACGCCGTGCTGGATAGGACTATATTTGGATAAAAAGGGAGGGAAAGCCACTGCCTGTTGTCTATCCGATAGATATGATTGAAATCAATTCAGTGCCATTCCCTCTATCCCAATATCCATAAGTCTATTCAGAAGGACTTTGTGGTTAACCGTGTCGAATGCGGCTGACATATCTAGTAGCACCAATATAACTGATTGGCCTGTGTCTGCTCGCATTCTGAGTTCGTCCAGGACTGTTACTAAGGCAGTTTCTGTTCCATGGGCTGGACGAAAACCAAATTGTACATCTTCTAACTTCTGGTTAACTTCTAGAAATTGCGAAAGAGTTTTACTGATTAACCGCTCAAGAATTTTTACCAGGTAGGGCAGAAGGGAAATGGGTCTATAATTAGATGGGCATAGGGGGTTGAGTGTAGTTTTCTTCAACAGGGGTGTCACTATTGCCTGTTTCCAACATACCGGCACTACTCCATTGCTCAGTGATTGGCAACAGATTTGATGGAGTTGTGGAAATAGTTCCTCCTTAAATTCTCTCCACACCCTGTGTGGGAGAGGGTCCATTGGGGACCCGGATGAAACACTCTGAGCCAATTTATTAAAATCTTCTTCTGAAGGAAGCTGGAAGTGATCCAGAATTGCTGGTTTGTCATTGTCTACTCCCTCCTCCTGCTTCGCAGGTGGCATCAGCTCAGGTAATCTGATTTCACCATCTATTTTATTCTCCTTTTTCATTCCCAGACCACTAATAATTTTAGCGATCTTCTCCTCGAAATAGGCTGCCAGATCATTACATAGATCTTGAGTTGCAGTGATCTTGTTTTTTATGCAGTCAGGTTTGGTGAGGTCGCTCACTATTTTAAATATAGCTCTGGCACTATTGTCGCCTTTAGAATGGTGTTTGCGTAATACTCGGCCTTTGCCTTGGCAGTTGTCCCTTTATATATGCCCAATACTACCTTGAAAGCTATTTTGTCCTTGTAGGACTTGGCCTTTTTGGCTAAAGTTCCCTAAACTTTTTGCTTTCCCCCTAGACAATTTTCCTGACATAGAGTTGCCAATTTAGATGCTTTGGGTGCTTTGCCACTGCTGATCAGTGTCAAAGTAGAAGTGTGCCCTGTGTAAAGTATAATGGTAATTGGTTGGCCATGATTGGTATGTTGCCTTACTAGTAAAGTCCCTAGTGATGTGCACTGTTTGTGCCAGGGCTAGTAATGCAAAGGTGCGCGGAGAAGGGAACTCAGGCCTGCAGTGTAGGGCCTGCGCACAGTTTGCTAAGTTAGCATGTTGTCCTGACAAGTGTAACCACTTGTCAGGCCTTACTTTCCCTTTTGCGTACACAGTGGGCACCCCTGTGGTAGGTTCCGGGTAGCCCCTGGGCAGGGTGCAGTGTAAGTAAAAGGCAGGACATATACTGAGGTGTGTGTTATGTCCTGACAGTGGAAAACGCTCCATTTCGTTTTTCACTGGTGAAAGGCCATTCTGCCCATAGGACAGAATGGGGGAGGCTGGGTATTGTGTTTGTTAGCCTAGTTTCCCATGAGTTTGAAATGGAGAGGTGAAGTTTAGTATGTATGAACTCACAGCGTCATAACACATCTTTCTATGAAAGTGGTTTTGTCACTGTGTGTTCAGAAGCCACACTTTTAGAAAGTGGCTGAGTTTTGTGCTTTAAGCATTTCTGTGTGTCTCTGCTGAATGTGGATTGACTGTCTGGATCTGAGAGGGGAGAGGAGCCGGGGGAGGTCTTGACCCAGGGAGGGATTAAGATGGCACCAGGCTGACCTGCAGCTGGAGAGCAGGCGAGGAAAAGCACCGGGAGGTGAAGAGGCCTGGGTTGCAGCTATAAAACAATGGACCCATCTCCTGCTGAGTGATTAAGGATCCAGACCCCCAGTATCAAAGGGAGAAAGGTGACACTGGGAGGGAGACACCCAGAACTGATTTAGGCAGGGGTCAGGGACCCCTGAGCACAACAAACTTCAAAGACGTTTAGGGGTATAACTAGGAGAGCTAAGACCCCTGAACGGGGGGAATGGATTAGAAATGGATTGAGACTAAAAAGGCTTGGACCCATTTCGTGGTCAAGAGGAACCTCTGCTAAGGAAGGAACAACTGAAGAGACTGCTGGGGAAGGACCAACCCTTGCTTCGTGATCCGGGGCTGGTCTGCAATTTGCTGTTCTAACCAAGGAAGAGGCTGTTGGGACTGTGCTTGGTGCGCTGGGTCCCCCTGCTTGAAGAAGACTGTGCTTTGTGCTGTCTTGTTACCCCCCAAGGGCCCGAGGTGAGCTGGCTCCCTGTTTGGAAACACAGGAACATAAAAGTTTCCGGAGAAGTTTCAAGCGACGCGGTGGGCGCGTGTTGTGGCAGCTTGAGACCCTCGGAAGGTGTGCCCTGTGATCTTGGACACACGGAGGAGGAGTGAGACTCGGACGCGCTGGGTGCGTGTCGTGGTGCACAGGAGACGCGGGTGAAGAGCGCCTGGTCAACGGGTGCACCGAAGGTGAAGTGAGTCTCAGACGCGCTGGGTGCGTGTCGTGGTGCACAGCAGGCGTTGGTAAAGAGCGCCTGGTCAGCGTGTGCATCGGAGGTGACGTGAGACTCTGACGCGCTGGGTGCGTGTCGTGGTGCACCGCAGGCGGTGGTGAAGAGTGCCTGGTCGGCGGGTGCATCGGAGGTGAAGTGAGTCTCGGACGCGCAGGGTGCGTGTCGTGGTGCACAGGAGGCGTTGGTGAGGAGCGCCTGGTCAACGTGTGCATCGGAAGTGGAGTGAGTCTCGGACGCACAGGGTGCGTGTCGTGGTGCACCGGAGGCGCTGGTGAACAGCGCCCGGTCGTCTAGTGCACCGGAGGAGAAGTGAGGCTCGGACACGGTGAGCGTGTCGGGGTGCGGCCAAAGGCGTTGGTGAAGAGCGCCTGGATATCAGGGCACCGGAGTTGGAGTAAGTCTCAGTGAAGCAGTGTGCGTGCTTTGGTGCAACCTGGGACTGTGTAGGTGATCGGCTGATCATCGTGTGCACCGGAAGAAAGTGAGTCTCTGCAACGTGGTGTGCGGGTCTTGGTGCCAACTGAGACCGCAGGAAGGAGTGCCTGGTGAGCGTGCACTCGGAGTCGACGTGAAGTTCCATCAGCGTTGTGTGTGTGGCTTCGTGCCAGAGGAGACCCGGAGGGTGCTGTGGTGAAGTGCACCCGGAGTAACGTAATCTCAGGGGCGTGGGGTACGTGTGCCCTGCGGCCGCCTGAGACCTTCCTAACAGTCGCGGCCCGGACCGGCAGCCCGGAGGAGCTGAGCTGCCAGGCCGAGCCGCTGAGGCTCATTGAGAAAGTTCTACACGGAAGGCCCAGTTCATTGAAGGAGGAGAAGAGAGTGGGGTCGCGCCCCCAGGTAACGTGGATCACTGCTTGGGCGGGGCGTGGGCTCGAAGGGACACTCTCTCGGCCTCTCAGACCTTCTGGCGGCGTGAGCCTTTGCTTCGGCTCAGAGTGGGGTCCGTACTGTGTTCAGGAGTGGCAGTACTGGGGCCAGAGTGGGAAGCTGTACTTTGTGTCATCATTGATACGTGTGGGGGGGCAACTGTTATCGAAGAGGCTGACTGTCGTAATACACATTGCCGATATTGCTGCTAACGAACTGCCGGACTGTCTTAGGACGCCTGACACTATTTCTGCATAACGAAGTACACGATTGTAGCGCTACGCATTGCATTATTTCTCCCTTCCAAAGTACAGGATTGTAGCGGCTCGCATTGCATTATTTCTTCATTGCAAAGTACATGATTGTAGCTACGCATTGCATTATTCCTTCATTGCAAAGTACCTGATTGTAGCGGTGCGCATTGCATTATTTCTTCATTGCAAAGTACCTGATTGGGGTGTGACGCATTGCATTATTCCTTTATTGCGCAGTACATGATTGTAGCGGTACGCATTGCATTATTTCTCCCATTGCAGGTACCGGGGTGTATCGTTACGCATTGTATTATTTCTCCTGTGCCCAGCACAGGATTGTATCGTTATGCAACGCACTATTGTTTGTCCATTACAACGTGTGTGATTCTAGCATTATGACCAG
This sequence comes from Calotriton arnoldi, assembly GCA_963921515.1. NCBI lineage: Eukaryota > Metazoa > Chordata > Amphibia > Caudata > Salamandridae > Calotriton > Calotriton arnoldi. The sequence continues at coordinate 1,445,695 of CAWUFW010000399.1, forward strand.
CATAGCATTTTGAAAGGGGTGGTTGGGATTTTAACCTACCAATCAGCCGGAACGAATATTACCCTTTATTATATGTTGGCTTATGTATCGTGTGGTCTGATCGTATATCTTTTTACATAAAGTTTATACTCGTTTTATCAAACTCTTGTGGAGTCCATTTGTGGTGTCACCAGTGGGTTGCTGTGAGCGTGGTTGTACATACTGTACACTCGTGCCTTGGAGATAGGCCTGGCTGCTCGTGCCAAGCTACTACGGGGGTGAGCAGGTCTATCTCAGACGGTGTCCTTACTTGGCCTAACGTTGGGGGAGGAGTCCCGGGTCTCGCATTTGTGACAGTGGTGCGGGACGGGGACTCCGGCTTCCAACAGTCCTCTTCCTCATAGAATTTCGTCCACTTTCGTTCTGCTCGTTTACAACCCTTCTTTAACTTTTGTAGCTCCTCATTGTACCAGGGGGCTGATAATTTATGTGTATTTTTTAGATCTTTCATTGGAGCCCACTGATCAAGAGATTTATCTGATCTCAGAATTTCAGATAATTTTCCTCCACTGATTTACTGGTATCAAAGGAGTTATTCTCTGTAACACAGGGGAGTCTTTTATTTTCAGCAATTTGTTCCATTCCCTTCCACGTCGTATGTTTTTCATAGGAACAGTTTTTTTTATTCATTCTGGGATTCATTACTGAAAATTGAATGAGGAAGTGATCAGTCCAACATAGAGGCAGTATATTTTCCACCTCTACATCCTTATTATCTGCAAATATTAAGTCTAGTGCATGGGCTCCCTGATGTGTTGGGTCCAGCACCAGCTGTTGCAGATTAAGGTACTTGCATGCTTGAAGTAGATCTTTCAAAGCTGGGCCTAGATTCCCATTTTCCCAAAGATTAAAATCTCCCAGAATGATCATTCTGGAGTGAGTAAGTGACATATTATAGAAAAATGTCAATTAGTGCTTGTAGCTGATGACTCATTGAGCCAGGGGGTCTATAGCAAACTATGCCAGTAAGCAATTGTGCTTTCGTATCCTTAAGGGAGAACCCTAAGAGTTCAATGCTCTCCACTTCATCAACATCCATAGGAGCAAAATTCCATTTGTCCTTATAGATAACTCCTAACCCCCCTCCTCTTCCAGTGAGTCGTGGTTTGTGAAAAGCTTTATAACCTGGAGGGCATGCCAACCCCAGCTCAACCTCTGAGTCAGGGCGTGTCCATGTTTCAGTTAAGAATAGCACATCCAAATTGTGAAATTCTAACATGAGATATATCTCCTGATGATGTTTTACCAGGGACCTGACATTGCTTAGGCCCATTTGAGTTTATCTACTATGCTTTTGTCAGGGGTTGCACTCACTTCCCCCAATTCTATATATTTAGAAGCCGGACCCGCCCGCTCACCTATTAACAAAAGCTGCTCCTTCGAGTAACGATAGTTGACATTCCCCGTTGGGCAGTGTCCCAAACCGACAGCATGGCTGGCGCTGTGTGCGGCCAGTGCGCGGACGGGCGCAGACGGGCTTGCCTTTGGCGCGCCGGCGGCGCGCTCGCGTTTGCATCTCCTTAAATAGGGAGGGAACCTCCTCTGTGAAAAGAGCTAGAGCACTGACCAAGATGGCGTGTGCTCGGTGACCCGCTCTTACATGCGGCGTACACCAGCTCACCTTGGTTGTACAAGTCAAAAAATTCAACTGTACTAGACAGACCATTAGAGTTTAACAGGACCAATTTCCATTCCTACAACCTGAAGAGAGCTTACTTTGGCATGCTCACTTGCAGGGTCATTCCTGGTGTCTGATTGTTATTGTGGATATTTTTCGCTTCTTTGTGCAACCAACACACGCTTACTGAGGATAGTGCAGTCTGTCTTAATGGGCGCTCTCCATCCTCACAATACTTTATGAAAGTCAGGATCTTCAGTTAAAGGTAATATGAGTGGATTTCTAAGTGGTAAACTCTTTTCCTTTCCTCAAGCTTCCCCTTCTTGAGGGGATCTGACCTTCTTCATGGCTAGGAAAGTCTGTTTATTAAAAGGCAGCTATATGCTGCAGAGTAAACAAAGAACTGTAGGGGATATTGTTTGGCAACTATAACAGTTTCTATTCATTTAGGGGCATATGTATCAAGCCCTTTTCCCGTTCGCAATCGGGCCGATTCTCAGAATCGGCCCGTTTGCGAACGGGAAAAGGCCTTTTGGTATTTATCATCGCAAAATGAGGGAATTCCAAAATTTGCGATTCCCTATTTTGCGATTGCATTTAAGGAATCGCAAATTGCGATTCCTTAAATGCAATGTAGGAAGCACCCAAGTTGTGCGATTTTGGCTTAAGGAATCGCAAATTACCACCAACTTCAGGTTGGTGGTAATTTGCGATTTCTTTGAAAAATGCACTTTTTTGCATTTTTCTAAGTGCCATGTGGCGCACATACATGCCCTTAGGGCATGTATGTGCGCCACATGTGCACACATGCACATTTCAGGGGTGCAACAGGGTGTCCTTTTGGAACCCTTGCACCCTTGAAATTGCATGCGCAATTTGCGAGTACCTATTGGGTACTCGCAAATTGCGCATGCAATTCTCATTCATTCCTATGGGCCTCTTGGCCCATAGAAATGAATAGGAAGCCATTCCTTAATTGCGACTCGCAATTTGCGAGTCGCAAATAAGGAATAATAAGGAATCGCAAAATATTTGCTAATTTTTAATTACATCTCGTTTTGCGATTCTCAAATAGCGATTCTCTAAAAATCGCTATTTCAGAATCGCAAAACCATTCTTTGATACATATGCCCCTTAGAGTGTGAATTCTCTTAGTCTGAACTGTACATTACGGAGAAGATGATCAGGATTGGCAACTTTCATAATTAATCTCCTGTGACATAGGAGTTAAAGATGCAAGGTGCAGTATACAAAATTTGGTTCTAATAAACCTGGCCTGTTTACTCAGGCAGATATGCCCTTTCCTCGACATCCATTAGTGACAGGTCAGAAAAAGTTTCAAAAGTCACCTTTTCACCTCCAGCTTTCTGTGGTTGGAAGCCGATATTTTTTAAGTTCTAAAGTAACCAGTCCTCTGCCATTTTTCCCCTTGTAGTATCTTTTCAAAAGTATATTAATGTGGAATTTTTTGTGTTTGATTTTCTGCCTATATCCAGTCCTATTTTGTAAATAGAACATGATAACATTGTTCTCTTTTCCAAGCATAAGGTGTTCAAATTATGGGGCATATTAGCAAGACCCACGTTAAAATTATCGCCGTTTTAGCGGCAGGAAACTGCCGCTAAAACGGCGATAATGGGCTTGCTAATATGCGTTATAGAATTCCAATAGAAGCCCAGGTTAGATGTGCAGGACATCTAACCTGGGCTTCTATTGGAATTCTATAACGCATATTAGCAAGCCCATTATCGCTGTTTTAGCGGCAGTTTCCTGCCGCTAAAACGGCGATAATTGTAACGTGGGTCTTGCTAATATGCCCCTATGTCTTTTCAGGTATTGTTTCCAATATCCTGCATCAAGAGGATACAAATACAATATCTGTTCTTTTTATTTTATAAAATTCAGCCACTCTGATCTTCACTTTAGAATCGATTGGCCCCATTGAAACAAGCATCCAGCTTGGATTTTACATCGCTTGCTACAGCAAAATGGGTATAAAGACTTGGACAGACTTTCAGAGGTCTGACCACGCAGCAGCACCCTAACTCATAAATGGCATAGTCAGGGTAGCAGGCATTCTTCAGAAAGAATATTCTCTTTTTTTTATCTCCGTTGGTCAAGCTATCCCAAATATCCAATTCCTTTTTCCTGGCTCAAATTCCTTTCTTAGCTTATATTGCTCTTTCCAAATTGTGAATCGAAAGTAATCGGGCCAACCATTGCTGAAAGGAAGAGGGATTGGCATCCAGCCATGCCGAGGCATACACAGCCTAAGTATGGCCATAGCAACAAAGATCAGAGCCCCCCCCCCTCCTTTCTTCCGATAGTGTACTGCACTTCCAGTAATATCACAGAGGGGGTTAAAGATAGATTCAGGGACAAAATTTCCTTAAAATAACCCGAAAATTCCTCCAGCAAAGGACAGAGCCCACCACATGTAGCAAACATGTGCACTGAGTCAGCCCTGTATTCAGAACAACTGGGGCACCTGGTGCCTTTACCATGCCCCCATTTAGCAATCTTACTCGGGGTGTTATATAGGAAGAAACAAGTTTTATAGAACTGAGATTGGAGGTTTGCAGAGAGTAAATCAGATTGTGCGTATAGGAGGGCTGACTGAAAAGCCTTATCAGTGATTCCCAATTTAAATTGCCATTTCCCTGAGATCTTGTTCAAGTCATCTTTCATCAGGCTATTAAAAATATTATAAATAGTCCCTATTTGTGGCGGATTGCTGTCAATCAATTTCTTCATAAGTTCACATTTGCGAATCCGGAGGGCCCTCCCCTCTTACGCTGCAAACAATTCCTAATTAGTAAATATTTGAAGAACTCCCTATGGCTGAGGCCAAAATTCGTTCTTAAATCCCCGAATGATATAATCCCATCAGGGAAGAAGAAGACTCCGAGTTTGTTTATCCCAGCATTAAACCAGGTTCCCAAGTAATGGACCCCAAATATCTCTGTAAGGTTCTCATTATTTCTAGTTGGAGTATAATAACTCAGTCTGCCAATACCAGAAAGTTTACGAACAGCGATAAAAACTTTATAAGCTCCCATAAGGGTCTTGAAACTCACTCTTTTAAAATATCCTAGTTTGAGTTGCCGCCAAAAGCAGCCCAAGCTTCTGGCCCAACCAAAAGTTCAAACGGCAAAGGGAAATCTGATATTTGATCATTGGATCTATCTTGTAGCATCACGGGGAAATGTTGCTAGGTAGTTGCCCAGTAATACAGTTTTAAACTGGGGAGCGCCCATCCACCTCTATCCTTTGGGAGTGATAACAACTTTATAGATCTTCTGGGCTGAGAATAAGCCCAGAAAAATTGTGAAAAGAGATTATCAAATTTCTTTAGTATTTGATTCGAAAATTCTAAAGGAATGGTTCTAAAAAAGTATAACATTTTCAGAAAGACAATCATTTTCAAAACATTACATCTACCAACTAGAGAGAGGTGCAAATTATTCAGTCTATGCAATGAGCTCTTAGTTTCGGTGGCTAGAGGGACTAGATTTTCCTCAAGGATCACGTCGGTATTGGCCAAAATATTCACCCCGAGATACCTTGCCTTTTTTACCACTCGGGTGTCAGCCCATTCAATTATCTTATTCAGGATAATCTGGGTCTTTTCTTTATTCAGAGCATATCCCGACACATCCCCAAAGCGTTGAGCCTCTAATTCAGTTGCCTCAATTGAAATTACGGGGTCGGGAGTTATCAGCGCTATATCGTCAGCGTAGGCCATAATTTCCGTGTCATACCCATGCCTACGGATCGGGCGGATAAACAGATTTCTAACTTCTTGATGAAGTTGCAAGGAGCAAAGGAGAACAAGGACACCCCTGGCGAGTCCCCCGTGAAATTTGAAATTGCTCCGTCAGCACCCCGTTTATCAAGACGCTGGCGGTAGGTTTAATATATAGTGCCTGTACAGCCCGAATAAAACCAGGCCCGATCCCCATTCTCTGCATGATGGTCCACAAGAAGAGCCAGGAGACCCGATCAAAAGCCCTTTCGGCGTCGAGCAAAATCAACGCCATTGGGTCTCCTGCAACCTGTGTTGCGTCAAACAGCGTGATGGTCCTCCTTATATGATCAATAGTACCTCTTCCAGGTATGAACCCGTGCTGCCATTTAGAGACTAGTTTGTTGATTACTTGCGATAGACGAGAGGCTAGTGTTTTAGAATAGATTTTGGAGTCCCCATTAATTAAAGTAACTGGGCGATACGAGCCCAATTCCTGGATGGGTTTATCTTTCTTGGGAAAAATGATAATTTTGGCAGAAGACCAGGATTGAGGAGAGACAGCGCCACTAAAAATTTGCTCTAACAGGGTTTTTAAAATCTCCTTAAGTTGATCAGAAAAGACTATAAAATTCAATTTTTTTAAGGTCTAAACTGGTGGCCTTCCTGTCCGACAGGCTGGTCAGTGCAGTGACAATCTCATCCCAAGAAGGGGGGCCTTCTAAAAGCTCACGTCAGCGAGATAGGGTCAAGATACTTATCAATAGCATTCTGTTGAGTCTGATAGTCACCGACCCCCTTTCTCGGTATACAATGAATGATAGTACTGATGGAAAGCTACCCTGATTTTGTCTGGCTCTGTTACCACCCCAGCCATTGCATCTCTGATCGACCGTATCCTGTTGCTTGTAATTTGCTGTCTAGTTCTCATGGCTAGATGATGACCAATTTGTTCGCTGAATTCATAGGCTTTTTTCCTGGAAGCGGCCCACTTGGAGGCGGCTTTCTCGGCTAGGATTTCCCCAATTGCTGCCTTAGCAGTCGTAACCTCCAACTGGGCTGTATCCACTTCTTTCTTTTGCTGGACTGCCCATATGAGCTTTTATTCAGCCATCACCAATTTCTTTTGGAATTCTTGTAGCAAACATTTGTCTTCTTTGCCCTTCCTTAATGAAAACTGAAGGGTTTCACCCCGGCCAATATTTCTCTCCAGAAATTCCCAAATCCACCCTTTCACGTGATTGCAATACTCCTTATTATATAATAGGGCTCTCTCAAAACTCCAGGCAGAAGCATTCTTGCTGAGACCTTTCCCCTTGATCCCTAATATTAATGGGTTATGATCCGACATAAACGGGGTAAAAAGCTCAATATTGACATCCTGGATCATAGAAGCGGACACCAAAAAGTAATCTAGTCGGGCATGCAACTGATGTGGCGCGGAGTAATAGGTATACCCACAGGTGGTTCGTCTCAGGGCTCGACCATACATCGACAAGCCCATGGTCACGACATAGGGTTCTAAGAGATTGTAGAACTTTGGTTTTCCGACCGGTATAAGTCTGATGACCATCCATAACCCAATCACAAGGTAAATTAATATTCTGGTCTCCGCAAATTATGATAAGTAGAGGCCAATGTGCCAGCTCGTTTGTGAGCCAGTCAAAAATCCCGGGGTCATCAGCGGTGCTACCATAAACTGAACATAAAGTAAAAGGAGAAAAGAATGAAGGCCGACATTCAGTTAAAACCCACTTTCCATGGGGGTCCACCTTAGTTTGCGTGCATTGAAACGTCTTGCTCCGGGTGAAAATTGCTACCCCTCAAATGCGTGCGCTCTGTGAAGTCCCCCCTATCAGGGTATATCCCAACGTATTTATTACTCTCTTCTGTACTACTTTGAGGTGAGTCTCTTGCAGGCAGACTAAATCTGCACCCAAGAGTCGCAATCCTTGTGAGACTTTCTGCCTTTTCTGCAGATAATTTAATCCACAAACATTAAGGGTGACAATTCTAAGATTTTCTATATTTGGCATTCTAACATACCTGGGTTACTCCTTACAGCACCTGGATTAATATACACAATTTTTCCTCTTGTCGCCCTAAATAAACAGCATGACAAAAAAGCACTTCTACTTTAACATACCAACCTCATTGTGTGGGCCCCCCCTCACCCAACACCCCAACCCTCCCCATCCCCCCACACCTCCTCCAAAAACTGAGCAATCAAGACACGCCTGAATGATGTACGCCTAACTAGTGAACCCCCTGCCCAACCCCACTGTGCTGACAAAAAAAAACATTCAATCGCTCGGACATGCAAGACCTGTTCATATTGGCCTGGTTTTTTAAGGACAGAAAGCCTGCGATACCAAAATTAAAGTCAACTAGGATGGTTAAGATTGCCCAGTTTCGATTTAAGTTCGTTGAAGTATTCCTGAGCCTTGAATTCTGATGTAAAGCTGTGAGAAAAGCCCCAAACCCAGCGTGACTGCCTCCGACAGGGCCAAAACCCGGGATGCGGCACAGGGACCTTTGAAAGAAGCGGAGCGGGAAGAAGATACCCCTTTTACTCCATCGCTTGAAAGTGGGGCTACCTCTGAGGGGTGGCAACAGCGAGTGATTCCTTCCCCCGAGGTAGCCGGGGAATTTTCTTTTTCATTAACTGATGGATCTGAATCTTCCGTGGATGGAAATTTGTCTTCAAGTGATGATGCACCTTCAGATTCAAACTGCAGCTGCACCACTAATGAGGCAGGTACAACGCAACGCAGGAAGTCAGCACAGAACTAGAGAAAGGGGAAACGGAGTGGGAGTAACAGTCATCTAAAATGGGACTATTCTGGCACGCAGCTCACATTCCCCAATGGAGATGAATCTTTTAGAGAACCTGGCCAAGACAGAAGCAAGCCAAGTATGGACACGGAAGAGCCTTCTCTGTCTACCATTTTTCACTTGATTAAACAGTTTCAAGAAGAAGTGCGGAGCAATAATAGCCAGGCAAAAGTGGCAGCCAAAAAACTCAAGGGCGGGATCAGGAAGCTTAGCAAAACTTGCTCAGACATAGCTGAACGTGTCACCATGATTGAAAATCGCACCGAGAGTCTTGAAGCAGAAGTTAGTGTCTTGAAAACGCAAAGCATCTCTCATGGAGCCTGTATGACTGACGTTATGTGGAAGCTAGAGGATCAGGAGAACAGGCAGCACCGGAACAATCTTCGATTCTTGGGGATTCCCGAAGGGGTTGAAGGTGACAATCCCCGACAGTTCATGGTGAATCTTCTGAAAGGTGCATTCCCCGACCATTCTAATTGGAATTGGGACAAGGAGATACAGTGGGCACATCGATTTCCTTTCATGATAAAGAAACAATCGCCAAATGAAGTGGAGAAACCTAGAGTCATTTTAGTCTATTTGTTTCGGAAACTGTTTGCTAAGACAACTGGTCTACGAATAATTAGTTCAAGAAAGAAAACAGTCAATAAGGCTATCTGACCGTCGCACTAGTACTTATCCGTATTTTTTAGTAAACTAAGAATAGAAGCTCAACTGGTTCTGATCCTATTGCCGAAAAATCACCACAAAAAGGGCCTATTGAAAAAGATAATACAAGAACGTCTGTTATCCAAACGTCAAATATTCCATCAAGTAAGTACTTGTTTCATTATATTTATAACATCAAAGCATCACAATTTCATGACCACAATATTTACAATCAGTCCAACCCAAATCATCAGGAGTTGTCATTAATCATGCAATGGAGTCGGGGCGTGGTCTCGTCGGCTGCAAGATGGCTGCACTCTGAGTGCGCTCTGCCAGCTGAGTGCAAAATCGGTAATAATCCTGGTGAAATAGGGCACTTGCCTGATACACAGCATGTGCACAGGATAGCTGATGCAGTCTGAACCCGCCTGAGCCCTTTCTGACCGGTCTGGCCTGCTGCCGTGCCCTCATAGCTGCCTGCGGCCTGCCTGAGCTGCCTGGACCGCGAGGTGCGTCCCGCGGATGCGGCCATAAAGAACGTGGGGGCTGAGAGGCGACAGCGGGCCCTGGGGGCGCTGGCTGGACCTGCCCTGGCTAGTTTGCCTGCTGACGCGACGTCCGGGCTGCCCGTGACCCCTGTCGAGGGGCGGACTGCTGAGAAGGATCGCGCTGTGAGGAGCGCGGAGGGGTGCGCAGTGGCGTGCGGCCAGGGCCAGGCTGGGGCGCGGCTGTGAACTGCGAGCTGGAAACCCTGCAATGTAGCCGTCACTATGGGGCCAGGACGTGAGGCTTGCGGGCCCGGCGGCGGTGAGGAGGCTAGAGGCTGCGGACTGGCCTGCCCGCGGCTAGGGGCCCCGAGCCCAGCGTTGCGGTGGAAGAGGACCGCGGACACTGCCAAAGGCCGGGAGACACCCCGGGAAGACACCGGTGGCCCGCTGGGCACGAAAGGGTAAGGTGAGGAGGAGGTACTCAGCGGGGGTGAGCGAAGCGACACGCAGCACGGGCACCAATGCCAAGTTGCCCCTTCTTCTCCTCCCCCCCGTTTTTTTTCTCTGGCGGCATTGACTGACACGTGGCCTCCCTGAACTGGGCTGCAGTCTGCTATTCTCTCCCCCGGCACTGATCATCTGCCTCCAGAAAATCCCAACCCTGTGGGAAGTGTGAAGGACCCATGGGGCGGGGTGACCGCGACTACAAGGAAGCTGCACAGGGCCTTGCACAAAGTGGACATTAATACGTTGCCACTCACCGGCGGCCCCCCACGATGCAGGGAGCCTATCATTGAGGAAAAGCCAGATTAATCGCTGTGCGGTGGAAACCCTGGTTCCCTGAGACTCGCACTGCCCCGAGCAACTGCACGACTGCGAGTGGCGGGGTTGCGTATCGGGCGCTGCTGGCTTCTTGGGGAAACACTTGCTGCATAGTGACCCACGTACTGGCCACCTACTTAGCACAACCATGGGGAAAGCCGACGGTAAACAGCCGAAAATTTCATTTGAGGGCAGACGAGCGGGACGTGCTGGTGAGCCGCCAGCGCTGGTGGAAGAGCAGCCCACACAAGCCAATGAATCAAGCGCTAGTCAGGGGGACATCCGCTCCATCTTCCTAGACGTCAAGACAAGTCTGAGGTCAAGAGATGCTAAAATTGATAACCTCACTGCCCAACTAGAAAAGTTGAACAAAAAGGTTGAGGCGCATGATAATAGAATCACACAACTGGAATCCAGAATATCAGACTCTGAAGACGCGCTTGCCAGCAACCGCCAAAAGTTGTTAAAAATGGACAAAGTGCTGGAATTAATATGCGCGAAAAACGAAGACTTGGAATCACGTTCCAGACGGAGCAACATTCGAATTACCGGTATACCGGAGTCAACAGCGGTCTCAAAAATTGAGGACTACCTTGAATCCTTGCTACGCGAACTGTTTGGTCCAGCACTATCAACAATGTTTATTGTCGAGAGAGCGCACCGCTTGCTTGGCCCGCGCCCTCCACCGGGAGCACCTGCAAGGCCGATAATAGCTCGCCTGTTGAATTACCGCAACAGGGATACAATCCTACGCAGAGCCAGGGAAATGGGAGAGGTCAAGCATCAGGGCAATGCCCTGTCCTTTTACCCGGACTTCACTGCGACGGTTCAGGCCACAAGAAGAGAATTTCTACCCACCATGTGTCTCCTCCAACAGTTAGAGATTCCCTACGCTCTCCTCTACCCAGCCAAAATTGGCATCACCTGCAGGGACAAACCTCAATTTTTTACTGACCCGAAAGCTGCACTCACATATGCGAAACAGATTAGCAAAGAAAGAAAGCGGTCTGCCGCTATACCTGTTCGAGGGGAGGGCGGGGGATCTAACGACAATGATTGAAGCAAAGTCCCGGGATGCAAATACAGCGATGGAGCGCAATGAGAACAAGGGACAGGACAGGCAAAATTTACTGTGCTTGTGTTGAGCCGCCCCGAAGAGGGGGCGACAAACGAGTGACGTCGCTATTCGTGCCTTATTCACCCAATTCCATGGACACTCGGTGCGACCATGCCCGCACGGGATAATTCCCCTGCCACCGGCATTGTTTTAAGTTGGGGTCATTTCACCGGGGGGGGGGGGGTAAATGACTCAACCTGTTTGGGGGGTTGGAGTGGGAGGGAAAGTGGGTAGTGGGAGGGGAGGTTTGTCTGCATGACACTCCCCGAGCTGCACATACCAAAACAGTGCAGCAGTCTGAGGATGGGAGGGACGCATGTTGGGGTACATTACAGAACTGTCTCTCGAGTTTTGTTAAAACTGTTGTTTTAGGCCCTCGCATACAGGTGTCACGAAGTGCCCTTACATGAGAAACCTCCGGTCCAGAGTCTTTACCTATCTACACCATAGTCACAGTGTCACAACAGGAAACTAAAATTACCATTTCAGGCAGGCGATACCAGCTGACTCTCCTGACCCATGGCATGGCGCGTTACGGACTGACAGGATTGCTCATTACCCGCTGACATGGCGACTGTGCCTTGATTAACCTGGAACATACAGGGCCTAAATGACTACAGAAAAGCCCGGTTGGTACATGCGTACTTAGCACGACATGGGGTGGACGTGTGCTTTCTCCAGGAGACACACCTGACCACAGCACATACTGCCCGTCCCCCGGCCAGATAGTGCAGTGCAAATTACTCCTCGGTTTACTCAAACTATGCCCGCAGGGTGTCCATTTTGCTTAAAAAGGGTCTCCCGTGGCGCACGCTACACTTGATCATTGACAAGGCGGGACGATATGTTATACTGGTGGGCACTCTTTATGCGCAAAAGCTAATTATGGTTGCCGCCTACGGCCCTAATACAGACGATCCAGATTTTTTTCTCAACATTTGGCGACAAGTCTCAGACTGCGGCCCATACCCGATAGTGTGGGGTGGAGACTTTAATGTAGCACTGCAGGGAAACCTTGATCGCTCTAGTGATAGGCTACATCACCGGCGCTCAGCAAAATTCCTCAACACGCTTATAGCCGACAAGGCCCTAACTGCCATATGTCACCACACACATGATTTGCAGCGCGAAGGTACATGTTTTTCCTCCATACACACCTCATGGTCCCGCATTGATTATTGGCTGGTGACGAAGGATGTCCTCACGTGGGTTGAGGCGGTAACGCACTTGCCGCGCACGCTTTCTGACCATTCACCTGTTCGGCTGACAATGCGATGTTCCAGTGGAGACTGCCCCTGCGAGCCCTCCACACTGTGGGAGGCCTTTAAGATGACAATTCGGGGAACCTGTATTGCCAAGCAGGTGGGAGTTCTGAGGGCATTAAGAGGATCCTTAAAGAGACTGGAGTCGGAAATACAAAACTTGGAAGAGGAATATAGCCGGGACCCACGATTGGAGACGCATGACTGATATCCGAGTGAAACTATCAGAATATCAGGAAGAGGCTGACAGGGAGGTAAAGTACCTAGGACGTGAGGCACCAGCGCTTCGCTATGGAGAGGGCGTGCGCCCGGGTAAGACCCTAGCTGGGCTACTGCGCAAACCACATGCCTAGGAGTACGTGTCCGAGCTGCACGACAATGAGGGGAGTTTTATCGAATCCCCCGAGAAACTTCCATCAGTTATGTCCTCCTTCCTTGCCCGGCTATACTCCGCGTGGGAGACAAATGATATGGAGTCGCTGCAAGGCTATATAGACTCCATTGAGCTACTTTGGCTGGACCCCGCTCACCGCGGATACATGGTCGCCCCGATCACCCCAGAGGAGGTGGCACAAGTCTCCTGGGCGACAAAGCGCCAGGTTCGGATGGACTAACTGCCGCATTCTATAAAGAATACGTAACACTACTTATTCCTCATCTCATAGAGATGTATCATGAGTCGGTACTTACCCTCCGCAAAGCTCTTATCATCACAATACTGAAGCCAGAAACACCACCAGATTCCTGTGATTCCTACACGCCTCTCTCTCTCATCAATTTAGATAATAAAATCTACACAAATTTACTTGCTAACCGCCTACACCCCCTAATGCCACTGATAGTGCGGCCCGATCAGTCGGGGTTTATACCGGGAAGAGCTACATCCCACAACCTCTGCACCATTTTCACGGTTATGCACCACCTTAGCCCCTCCCTGCCGGCAGTGGCGGCCCTATTAGAGGCAACAAAAGCATTTGACTCCCTAGAATGGTCTTTTCTGTTCCCCCTGCTGGGACGTCTAGGATTAGTCTCCGGAGTCATGCAGAAAATCATGCTCAGAGAGGTATCGGTTTCACTACGCGCGGGCTGGTAGTCTCGATGTATGCGGACGATATTGCTCTATATGTTCGCGACCCGCAAGAAAACCTCTCGCCGCTGACACGAGAGGTGATCCGCTTTGGTGGATATTCGGGCATCCAAGTGAACTGGAGCAAATCAATACTATTTCCACTTACAGACGAAACGCTCCCGTTCCAGATGGAGTACCCCTATAAGTGGGCCTCTGAATCGACCCGATATTTGGGAGTGTGGCTGAGCAGAGACCCAGGGGAACTGTGGAGAGTGAACTATGGGAAAGAAATGGATTGGCTCGAAGCGCGAATTAAATTACCGTTATCTATTACAGGACGCATCGCTATTATTAAAATGGTCATCCTGCCGAAACTGCTTTATCTATTTGTCAATGTTCCACTACCCTTGACTATGCAATTTTTTAAACGCCTACGCTCGAACTTAATCACCCTGATTTGGGCAGGTCGCCAACCTAGGATAGCATTCGAGATTCTCACATTACACCAGTCGCGGGGAGTGCTGGGAGCCCCGGACTTCAGTTATACGCTTATTGCGCCCAAGCGAGCTACTTACACTTTTGGCTACATCCGACACCGTTTCAGCCACATGTGGCGGTGGAGTGTGACCGCGCGGCATCGTGGCCACTGAGCACAGTGCTCTTCCAACCCTACACAACACCCAGGGCGGAAATCAACACAGTGGAATGTGTACGATGGGCGTGGGACGGGATCCGCAAGTGGAGCGGATCAGAGGGCTTATATGCGCCATCGGCATTGGTGGTGAAAAACCCGGCCTTCCCCCGCTGCAGGACAAAGGGAAGGCATACCGCGCAGAGACCTTGGGAGTGCGCACATTTGCTGACCTATACCCCGGAGATACATTTCTCCCTCCATTCACCGGCACAGAGGAAAGACCATTAACCTTCTCTGATACATTACTATATTACCAGCTTAGGGCGACCTGCAGAGACCTGCACAGTACATTTACGCCCCCCCCCCGACCAACACTGCACTCAAATACACACACGCATCCATGACGCAGCATAGGCTCATAACGCGCCTTTATTCTATGGCCAAAGCTGCTTCCCAGCTGGACACTTCATGCGCTCGCAAGGCCTGGGAGGAAGACATAGGACAAGAAATATCTGAGGTGGACTGGTTCTATTGTTGTGCACAGACAGAACGCTTATCCCCTAATTACCGCCTCAGACTGATTCATTTTAAGATCATGCATAGACTATACCGCACACCTGCATACCTCCATAAAATCGGACTGACGGACGATGCGGCTTGTGTGCGCTGCTCCGCTCGACCTGCTACATTTGCCCATCTGGCCTGGACGTGTCCGAGCGTGGCACAATACTGGCAAGACGTAGGTGCAATAATCGCTGATGTGACTGAGGCCCCCTTTCCACTGACACCCAAACGATGTCTGCTTGACTTTGTAAAGGACGCTCCGGACGCACACCGAGGACTGATCGCACTGCTGTTGGTGCTGGCTAAGCGCAGAGTGGCGATACATTGGGGTCGGAAACCAGTGCCCACGACACGAACTTGGCTGAAAGACGCGGTGCAATGCCAAACACAATTAACTGCTTACTGGGAGCTTATGCCCCCTAGATGCCGCCCGGTAGACATATGGGAACCCCTGGTGAAATATTTGAGACGGAATGACACCCCCGCGACGGCCCCACTCGCTACTGTCCCACCGGACCCCGAGTCGGCCCCAGACGATCACACAACTCCAGTGAAAGGTAATTAAACCAGGCTCTAGGGGTGCGCACGCCTATTACTCTTGAGACACCTGCAGACAATATGTCCTACTAGGAGGGTCGCCATAATTACGTAAAGACACGCAAGATCTGTTAGCTCTCGCCATGCTGGGGCTCGCTATTTCAGGAAGAAAATGCTGATACTGTTTTGTCTTTTTTTTCTCTCATGCCTGTGACAATACTACGAAGTTTCTTACTGTATGTACGGATTAAGTTTAATAAAGTTTAATAAAGTTTTTTTTTTTTTAAAACACGGTCATGTGGTTTATGATGTAAGGCTTCTTGATTTATTTATATTCCTTTTGCAGATACATATACATGTTCAGCCCAGCCAACGTGTTTCGTCCTACAAGGACTTCATCAGAGTTGTAATTTGTCATCTAATTCCAGATGTTAGTTGTAACTGGAGAAACACCTTGCGCTCTTTGAACCACGTGACTCCGTTGCATGATTAATGACAACTCCCAATGATTTGGGTTGGACTGATTGTAAATATTGTGGTAATGAAATTGTGATGCTTTAATGTTATAAATATTAGGAAACAAGTACTTACTTGATGGAATATTTGAAGTTTGGATAACATACGTTTCTGTGTTATCTTTTTCAATTGGTCTACGAACAAGCTCGCCCGAATTCAAAAATAGTATATGAAGGGGTGTCCTTCATTGTTAAGCCTGACTTCTCGCATGCAACAGTTGAGCGCAGATGGCCTCTTCGCCAAATGTTTGCCCCATTTCAGCAGATTGGTGCCCAAGTCTACGTATTGAATCCGGCAAAGCTTAAAGTTAAAAAGAATATTCTCAACTACCGTGCATTTGAAGCACCGATAAGAGTGTTCAAGACCCTCTGCTATTGAACAGTGTCCGGGCATGACATTTCACAGTATTCTGAGTTACTTTATCTGGTCTAGCATCCAAATTTCCTGATAGACCTTCATTGAACACGAGAGCTGTACATAAAGTGTTCCATCAAGAATAGAAGCGACCTAGACATCAACCCCTCAATGGTACTAGCAATATTCGACAACCCTCAAAATACGCCATGGATGACCAACTACAAGAAAAGGTGGATCGCCTCAAGTAATCTCCAGAGGAAAATTATGTATTCTTAGACAATGGAAGTTGAGAACGCCACTTACATTCAGAAAAAAAGTCTGGAATCAGTGGCAACAATTTGCGTCACATGAGAGACTGAATAACAAGATCAATGACCAGCTACAAACTTCAACAATATATTCTGGAGCCATTTCTGTCTGACTAAACAACAACTTTTGGCTGAGCCTTGGTATCTAGGCATGACGTGATTCAGATTACAGAGAGTTTATATTCCTATCCCCAATCATTAGACTGCTGGACCAACATATAAGACTGTAAAACTGGATGTAAGAAGAAAAGATAAAGAAGGACAATTTCCACTTCTACCCTTTTTGTCTTATTCTTCTCCTTTCAGTCATATTAATCACCTGCTTAGTTGTGTGAGAATCTTGGTGTTATTCTATGTTATATTTGAGACGGAATGACACCCCCGCGACGGCCCCACTCGCTACTGTCCCACCGGACCCCGAGTCGGCCCCAGACGATCACACAACTCCAGGGAAAGGTAATTAAACCAGGCTCTAGGGGTGCGCACGCCTATTACTCTTGAGACACCTGCAGACAATATGTCCTACTAGGAGGGTCGCCATAATTACGTAAAGACACGCATGATCTGTTAGCTCTCGCCATGCTGGGGCTCGCTATTTCTGGAAGAAAATGCTGATACTGTTTTGTCTTTTTTTTCTCTCATGCCTGTGACAATACTACGAAGTTCCTTACTGTATGTACGGATTAAGTTTAATAAAGTTTTTTTTTTTTAAACACGGTCATGTGGTTTATGATGTAAAGCTTCTTGATTTATTTATATTCCTTTTGCAGATACATATACATGTTCAGCCCAGCCAACGTGTTTCGTCCTACAAGGACTTCATCAGAGTTGTAATTTGTCATCTAATTCCAGATGTTAGTTGTAACTGGAGAAACACCTTGCGCTCTTTGAACCACGTGACTCCGTTGCATGATTAATGACAACTCCTAATGATTTGGGTTGGACTGATTGTAAATATTGTGGTAATGAAATTGTGATGCTTTAATGTTATAAATATTAGGAAACAAGTACTTACTTGATGGAATATTTGAAGTTTGGATAACATACGTTCCTGTGTTATCTTTTTCAATTGGTCTACGAACAAGCTCGCCCGAATTCAAAAATAGTATATGAAGGGGTGTCGTTCATTGTTAAGCCTGACTTCTCGCATGCAACACTTGAGCGCAGATGGCCTCTTCGCCAAATGTTTGCCCCATTTCAGCAGATTGGTGCCCAAGTCTACGTATTGAATCTGGCAAAGCTTAAAGTTAAAAAGAATATTCTCAACTACCGTGCATTTGAAGCACCGATAAGAGTGTTCAAGACCCTCTGCTATTGAACAGTGTCCGGGCATGACATTCCACAGTATTCTGAGTTACTTTATCTGGTCTAGCATCCAAATTTCCTGATAGACCTTCATTGAACACGAGAGATGTACATAAAGTGTTCCATCAAGAATAGAAGCGACCTAGACATCAACCCCTCAATGGTACTAGCAATATTCCACAACCCTCAAAATACGCCATGGATGACCAACTACAAGAAAAGGTGGATCGCCTCAAGTAATCTCCAGAGGAAAATTATGTATTCTTAGACAATGGAAGTTGAGAACGCCACTTACATTCAGAAAAAAGTCTGGAATCAGTGGCAACAATTTGCGTCACATGAGAGACTGAATAACAAGATCAATGACCAGCTACAAACTTCAACAATATATTCTGGAGCCATTTCTGTCTGACTAAACAACAACTTTTGGCTGAGCCTTGGTATCTAGGCATGACGTGATTCAGATTACAGAGAGTTTATATTCCTATCCCCAATCATTAGACTGCTGGACCAACATATAAGACTGTAAAACTGGATGTAAGAAGAAAAGATAAAGAAGGACAATTTCCACTTCTACCCTTTTTGTCTTATTCTTCTCCTTTCAGTCATATTAATCACCTGCTTAGTTGTGTGAGAATCTTGGTGTTATTCCATGTTTCACTAACTACCAGACATTATTGCTGAGGCTTGGTTAATAGTGCGTTGTTATTGTTGCATATTCCCTACTTGTAATTTTTGCCTTTTCAATCTCATAAACTTAACAGTGCATTTTGGCACTAAACAACAATACTGTTTATTGGAATGGCAAATAACATGTTTGTTACTTATGTTTAATTGCTTATTTTAAAACATAATACAGTACTTAAACAGAGATCGAGCACTGATTGAGTGCTTACTGTCTTGGAAAGAGAATTCTTTCACACATTGAGAGAAAGGCTGTACCTTCAAAGGGTACTTTACAAAAAGACAAGATCAGCAGTCTGTGTCATAGGTATTGGAAAAGGCATATTTTGTCTGAGAGTTGGTTGTTTTTGAATTCCAGTAGACCATGTTTTTTTGCTTCAGCCGAAGAATAACTGGTACCTCATGTGAGGCTATGTAAAACCTTATCTGTTTTTGTTCCAATTCCCCTGCAAATAACAGGCAGCGTAGATGATAATGAAGATTGGGACAGTACAAGGATAGCTTCTTCCTTGAAGACTGTCTTCCAGTGGCTAGTGCTACACATAAGTGGTCCTCTAATTCCAAAGAGAATAATGACTTTTTTTTTTTAAATCTCCTCAAGTTTTAAAGTTCAATGAGGTTTTTTGATGTTACTCGTCAAACTTAAAAGCCAGGCTTTCTTCAATATACTGATAAAGTTCGAATCCCTGTGGTTCTTTGCTCAACAATTTAAATAACACCAAATTATAAGTCATTCTAAGTAATCGTATGTTATTTTCAAACATGTCTCCTTAAAACATGTGGGGATATGTTTCAAGGACTATATCTCTCTATGAGGATTTCAATTGTGCACATCATTTTCATGGTCCCTGTGAAAAAAATTATTTGGTACTAGTCACATCATTTCACCCTCATAAAACTACTGTATAACATCGCTCTGTGTCCAGGCTTTAAGAGTCCTTTAACAAGAAGATTATTTTGTTTGCTTTTTGAGAGTTTCTCTTCAAAACACTTTTCCCAAGATTAGCTGCATTAATGTAAGGAATGGTAATGGGTTTAGCTGTGAAAAAGATGAGACATGTTATCTTTGGCTAGGCATTGCTCTCTGAAATATTAGTTCTGGGACGTTGCACATGGATGGAGATATTGAGGGGCTGATCTACAGTTTGATGGGTTTCCTGCCAGTTCACCAGGTCAGAGGATGCCATTGCCATTAATTGGAGATCCTCACCTACCTGACAGAAATCTCTGTACCTATGGTGCATCTACTATTGCAGCGGATACACTATGAGCACAGATGAATGTCGAGTGAGCATCTTTTTTTGCCAGGTCAGCATTTCTTAAATTTATTTTCTCAATCAAACTCCCAAATTGTTAGTTTGAGAAAAACAAAAAAAATCAATGGCCTGATGAACAAGAAGTTTCTCGGCCATTGTTTGATTTCCTTGCCCAAATCCACCATGTCTCACACGGCGGGCCCAGGCAGGTAAAATCCGTGGCATTACCATGGCCATAAACATGGTGGAGCCACCACCAAGGTGACCCAGTGGGCGTTTGGATGATGGGGTGCTAGCTCAACAATATCGAATGGTGGCGGGAGCTCTGCCAATTCATTGTGAAACTCTAATTCACCCTTCTTAGTTTTTATTAACGTACTGTTGATACCACAATAGAGAAATGGGATTACAGAGAAAGGTCTTTGGCCTTCGTTACTTTGCAAGAAACCACAATACTGTGATAACAGATGTTTTTAAACTAAAAGTAATCTGCACGATTATATTCACCAGAGATCTCCACAGCATTATCCCCTATTGGGCAGTGAAGGGATGGTTTAAAAGGCTAAGAAGCAGGACATGCAGGCCAAATCTCAAGTACACATTTGGCCTGATTCACAAACATAAAAGAAAACGTACAGGCAAACATTTACGCCTCAACCTGAGCATACGTTTCCTTTTATTTCCTTTTCACTAAAATCCCTGGTAGTTCACCTGGGAAGCCGCACCAGATACAGATTTTCAGGCGTGATATAAGAAAGGCAAGTGAGTTTTTAAAGTCCGCTATTCACGCAGTGTTGATTTCTCCAGAGCAGAGAAGTCTGCACAGGAGGAATGGGTCTCTCTGTGCAAATTGACTTTTTGCCCTTTTTTTCTCCTCGGGAAATGGCAAAGAAAGCTCTTTCCCTATATCCTCAACAAACGTGGGGGTGATCAGTTTGCCTGCTCACCCTGGAAGGGGAGTTGCTCCAGCCATTTGCTGAAGTAAATCTCTTGACTTTTTCCAGGGTGGAGGAGAGTTTGGGAATACCCACAAATGTATGTTTGTGGGTGTTCCCAACTTCCAAGGGAAATCTCACCTTCAAATATCAATTTCCCAGACTGGAATGTGGATTTCTCTGCACTCATGGTGGAGAAAGCTAAACATATATATCAGTTTACACCTACCAAGAATTCCCTCCTGAATTTCTGGAAGGTTTTAAAAAGGTAAATGTGATCATAGGCAGATGAGAAGTTCCTGGGGCTCACCCTGCTTACTTCTCATTATGTTCCTTGTCTGCTGCCCCTCTTGGAGTAGATGATTCAGATCACCTTATCCGTAAACGTTTGTTTTTTTCTAAAACATTTGTTTATTGGCATTTCCAAAAATATAATCATCACGTTACAGGATAAATGTAGATCAGTCTCGGCATCATATTACTGCTTTACATCAATATTCTTTACGACTTCGCAGCATTTAGGCATTCAGTGGGGGATATTCTCAAGAACGTGTGTTAACTATCGCCAAAATCGCTTAACGCAACTTCTCACATCGCAGTCTATTGTGGGAAAATAACACCGTGTTCAACGCAGCATTCACAACCCGGCGGCACCATGCCGCCGGGTTGTGATAACGCGACAAATGCCCGCGTTAAAATAAACGCGAAGCCCAAAAAATGCGAAACACAGACGCGAAAAAAGTTGCGATGACCCCAATGGCGATACAAAAATCCACGAAAACCAGCAACAGGCCCGCGATTCCCACGTGCCATGCGTGAGAATGCACTATAAAAGCAGAGAAATAAAAAGCCAAAAAAATGCAACTGCGTAGCACCATGGACGCACCCGGACCGCGTGCAGAGGACAACGCGAACCCCACAAGCCCCACAGACGACCAGCCAGGAACCCCGGGGCCGGAGAAGGGCAAAGAGAAGAGGAAGAGGAAGACGGGGTTCAGTCCGCAGGAAAACCGGATCATCGTCACGGAGGTGACCGAACACTACCAACAACTGTTCGTCACCTCCACTGTGTCATCGGCAACACAAACGGAAATATGGCAGTCCATCGTGAACACCGTGAATGCAGTCGGAGTGTCGAGGAGGTCAATGGAGGAGGTCAAGAGGTGCTGGCATGACGTCAAAAGCCAAACCAAGCAGAAACTCGCTGCCAACCAGAAGGCAGCAATGGCCACTGGAGGTGGGAGTCCTGCGCCACAGGAGGAGCTGGATGAGCTGGAGGAAATGGTGGCCACAGTCATCAGTGCGGAGACGGTGCAAGGAGTTGGGGGTCCGGACACTGCTCGATTTGACCTGACCCAACAGCAACAGGGTGAGTAACCACCAGGGACGGGGGAGACGGGCACAATGGCACACATGCACAATCAAGAATAGCACACTGCACACCCACAATGACTGTGGAACCTGTCCCTGATGGCCTTGGCACACTGCAGCACACACAGAAACACCAAGTAGGCCCCCGTCATCCATGTGCACAAATGCCCCCCTCACCAATCTCACAACCTACCCATGCACATGTGCTGAACCCAGCAAAGCAGCGGATCTGTGAGCCACACTGACAATGCAAGTGACACTGCATGACCAAAAGCATGGCTGCAGTCAAAATACATGACATGGTGCACACCACGACACTGAGGTGGCCCAGTGTGGATAACATCCTCAAAGGAGCAGGTCACACTCTGACACATCCCCTGACGTCAACAACACATCTGCAGACAAACAATGCACAAGAGTACAAAATCCGTACATTAGCACAAATGACCCAAGTCGCCAACATCTCAGCACCGTAAAAGCACACAAGTCAAAGGCACACCGCCTCAAAGGGGTAAGGGGCCGCAAAATCAGAGCTGCAGGGGCGACTCTCCCACAATGCAGCACACACACATAGAAATCACAGCACATCAACATTGACCACAATGTGGTAGAAAGTGCCACACGTACACCACAGAACAGAGGACACAACTGGTGCCGCATGTGCGTAGAAAATGGCCAATCACATCAGGCATAGCAGGAAACTGTCAGATGATAATGTACGAGTACAACCTCACATCCGTCATGTAGTCGGAATGTCCACTGTCCCCCATCAAATACCCAGCTCCTCCAAAACAGTCACAATGTACATTGTCATGCAGTCATTATGTAAACATGTACAATGCGTGCACATACATGGAACACACTGTTAACCTGCATCTCCCCTTCACTTGCAGAGGGACAATCAACACCTCCTGCAGAGCAGAGCAGACATCTCTTCAGTGATGAGGAGGAGGAACCCCTGGCCATCTGCTCCGACACCCTCCAACGGCTCGTGGACAGCCTCTGCACCCCACCTCCAGGAGCAGGGCAGCCCAGCTGCATCGAGGTGATACCACCCCCTGCACAGACCACACAGCAGGAAGCACCCACCACCACAGCTGGCTCCCAGCACCTCACCGAAGAACACATGGAATTCCAACGCCGTGTGTCAGACTGCCAGAGGTGGTTGGCTGAACAGGTGCGGGTGGGTTTCGACCTCATGGCAGCCAAACTAGATGCCATACGTGGGTGTCTCAGTCCCATCAGGGACCACTTACAGTCCCTAACGGACACCCACTGTCCGCTCCATTCCCTACAACAATCCTTGGCTGACCTCGCTGGATCCATTACTCGGATACAAGAACTGTCTAGGCAGAGAGGCTCCAGTGACGACAGCACAGAGTTGGCACAGATGCGGAGGACAGTGGAGAACATGGAGCGGATGCAGGCAGGAAGGATGGCTGCCACGGCTGAACACCAGCGAGATGTAGCTGGGATCTACCATGCCCTGCAGATCGTCATCTTGCCATTGCTGCCACAGAGCCTGTCCCAGATGACTGCTGCAGGAACTTCGACACACACATCTCCGCCCCCTGATGTGTCAGTGGCACACAGTGATGCAGCCATACCACCTCCGCCCCCTGATGTGTCAGTGGCACACAGTGATGCAGCCATAACACCACCACACACACCTGGCACACCTGACACAGAAGACGTATCAGAGGACGAAGATGTGGACGGTAATGACTCTGTGTCAAAAAGGAGGTTGTAGCATTCATCCCCCGCCATATGGCCTGTTTCTGCTTGGTACAGCCCTCTGCATCATGCCCTGGTACTACACCTTCCACTGTCCCCCGAAACACTCTGCGACATTCACCTGGACCCCGACGTGGACTGCCATATCTGCTCTAGTTACCAATGGCACAGCAAACAGGCTGCAGACTCAACCCTTCCTCTACCGATTAACCTGTCATCCCCTAAAGGACTCTGTTTGGCCCTCCACTGGGCAACCATGTAATGTGGGGTATGCATGGCAATGTACTGCTCCAGCTCCGACACTCCACAGGATGTGAATAAAACATTCCTAATCACACAGATGTGTCAGGTCTATGTTCAATCAAGTATAACAGTATGGATGACTGTAGGGACATTGATTGCACAAAAAGGTACACCCTGGTAAATGACATCAATGCGCATGTTTGACCGTGACACACATGGCCAATTACATGACTGTGGAGGTGTGAACTAGCTGTGGCCTCATTGATCATGAACAACAATCTTGCAACCCCCCAACGTAGCCCCACGTCCATGTATTAAATAGGGCTGTGTGTAAATATGTCAAAGTCGGTAGGAGGCCTAAAGTAGTGTCCCACATCACATGTGACAACAGAACATCTCTTCGCATACCTACACACACTCAACTGTGTGGACACAGCCTGGTTTGATGGAACACATTGATCCACATGGCAAGAAGTTGGACACCATACTCACATTGCTGAAGACACGTAAGCGCACAGGTCTACCAGCAACTCTCCCAACCACAATGTCTGGCTCACAGAGATGGAGCTGGCAATAGGGACTCACCCCTAAGTGAAATGCGTCAGTCAGTCCCTCCCTGTGTACGGAAAATGCTCATTGGGGCACACGATTTGGCATGCAAATCAACACTCATCACAGTTGAACACTAGTGAAGCTGCGTACACTTTATTAGCATGTGCGTGTCAGTACGGGCAAGACAAGGGCCACAACATGCAGACCAATGCATCATACACTAACAGGCAGCCAAGGAACATGTAGAGGTGCAAGACATGGGAAGGCACAAATGAACACCAACCATGACGGATGCCAACGGTCTCAGCCCACCTTGCCTTGCTGGACGAGTCATGTGGTGTTTGGCAAATGCTCATTGCACCGTGTCAGGGGACACCACTCACAGCCCATGGGATCTGCATAGTCCTGTACCACCGGACAGCGCTGACTGTCTGCTCTGCTGACAGTGAGCAGGTGAAGGAGTCCAACAAGGTCACATGTAGTACTACATTGCCATGTGTGTACTCTCCCTCCAGCGGTGTGTCAGGTTGAGGAACGTTGCCAGGCGCCGCTGTCCACTCACCTTGCACAGGTATGTGTCAACCCGCAGTCTTGCACGCACATGCATTCTGAGTCCAGGCGAATGCAGACATGTCCACTGTCATGGTGGGATATGTGTCCATTTCCCCAAGATGCAATAGGGTATTGGGACCTGTGCCATGGGTTACAATCTTTTGTGGCTGCAGGAACGTAGTTACTCGTCCATGAAAGCGAGCGCAGCTTCAAAGGCAATCAGTTCCAAGAGTATGTCGTTGTTGACTTCAACGAACACGGGGGCGAGCCAATCCATTAGCTGGTCCGGACAGATGTGCTCCGTCCACGCCGTTTCACCAATCCGCAACACAGCCCAATAGGGGAGCGCTTCGATGTGGTCACTGCACACTAGGAATTGTGTGATCCCATGAACGGGTATCACGGTTACACTCCTGGTCGTGGTCCAACATGGGGCGCACACACATGTCATAATCCAGTTCAGCTACCGTTGTGTTGGGTAGGCAGACATCCTTGGGCCACTCGAATATGCATGATCGGCAGTGGAACCAGGGCTGGACGCTGGTGACGTACGCAAGACGGAAGCTCAGACGGTAACTGATGCGGAACACTGCCAGTGGCAGTGCCCCCAACAAATGCAGCATTCGGTCATGGTACAGTTCCACGTGACAGGGGTTGTGCATGTGCCCGGGATGTTCTGACATTGCGTTGTTCGCACTCGTAGAACCGGCACTCTTCTGACCTGCGGCTGTTATGTGGGTGATATGCCACAGCTCGGAGCAATGCGTCGTATGAGTGTGCAAAGTTTGTACGTATGAGTTGTCCTGTACGTAAGTGTCAAGGCCGTTCCATGCAGGAGTACTTCGAGCAAGGATTCTGTGTGTGGGGTGTGGATACGTTGATCTTTCATTGGCGCCGTGTGTAGTGTGGGAGTCGTCTTCGTGTGCCATGGTATCTCTCTTAGGGGGTGCCTGCCGCATGCATTTCCAAGGTCGGGGGTGCAGATGTCCTTCCGCCTTCTGTATTGAGACAAAGGGGCTTTCATCCCTAATGTTAGTCAGACTACTGCTTGTATCCTGGGAATGTGATGTGGCTATCGCGCTGCAATTGAGGCTAGGCCTTGGGCTTATGGTGCACCAAAAGCGATGTACACACACACCAGTTGCAATGTATGATCCAAGACCGCAAGCGGCCTTGCGCTCCTTGTACAGTCCCTTCGTGCGCGGACGCCCTCCGGCTGCATGCAACATTGCAACATTGTCGATTGCAGGCCGTGTGGCGCAGACACTGCAACAGAGACACACGCATCAGTTGGTTTCCTGTGCAGCCCAGATATGAACCACGCCCAGAGGCCAGGGATAATTGTTCACACCCCTACGCTGGCCTGGCGTACGCCGACCCAGCCCACTCGGCGTACGTATAAAGGGGGGGGGGACGACACTACGTGTCCCAGTTCTTCCCCACTGCCTGAGGTGACATGGCTGCGTCCGCCTGGCCTACGACGAGACTCAATCATATAGGGTCCATGACCTGCGTTGCACGGAGTCGGTGGCACCGGTTGCACTGCGGCCGGCACGGGCCTACCGCCACGGGACGGTGACTTACTGTGCACTGAGGTAGGGGCACCTAAAGTGCTGAGCGAGTGTGCAGCCTGCGATGATGACGTCTGCACTGATATGGTCTCTGCCATTGCAATATCAAGACCCAGAGTCAAGTGTGCGCCTGGTGGAGCGCAATGTAGGCCTGAGCCAGCGGGCAGCGCGGGCCTACCGCCACATGGCGTTGCCTCGCGTTTCACAGAGTTAGTGGCACCTAGAGAGCTGAGCGGGTGTGCAGCCTGCGATGATGACGTGTGCATTGATATGATCTCTGCCATTGCAAAATCAAGACCCAGAATCAAGTGTGCGACCTGGTGGCCCGCGCTGCGGGGAT
The DNA here is from genome assembly GCA_963921515.1 of Calotriton arnoldi. Classification (NCBI taxonomy): domain Eukaryota; kingdom Metazoa; phylum Chordata; class Amphibia; order Caudata; family Salamandridae; genus Calotriton; species Calotriton arnoldi. Next base: position 1,472,797 of record CAWUFW010000399.1, read on the forward strand.
GCGTGACGTGGAGGCTGCCAAGGTCGCGGGCCCCGGGCTCGGAGCTTGCACCAGGACGTGGTGGGCCCTCTTGGAGACACGCCGGTGGCGGAAGGTGAGCAGTGAGGCCTGGGTGCTCAGTGGCGGGCAATCCACGCTGGGCGGCGGCAGGGGCTGGGGTGCAGCGGCCTGGCTGCGCAGGGGCAGCCATGCGATGTTGCCGTGTGCAATGATATGTACTCTGCCATCATTAGCTGTGGACTCTGTTTCAGATGAGAGACCTGGTGGCCTGCAGTGTGAACCGGCACATGGTTGGAGACACTCCGGTGGTAGCAGGTGAGCAGTGAGGCCTGGGTGCACAGGGGTGGGCAATCCACGCTGGGCGGCGGGAGGGGCTGGGGTGCAGCAGCCTGGGTGCGCAGGGTCGGCACTGTCTCTCTCTCTCCCTCTCTTTCTCTATCTTTCTCTCTCTTTCTCTCTCTCTCTCTCTCCCTCTTTCTCTATCTTTCTCAATCTTTCTCTCTCTCTCTCTCCCTCTCTTTCTTTCACTGTCTCTCCCTATCCCTCTCTTCCTTTCACTGTCTCTCTCTCTTCCTCTGTTACTCTCTCTCTCCTCCCTCTCTTCCTTTCGCTGTCTCTCTCTCTGTTTCTCTCTCTCTCTTCCTCTGTTTCTCTCTCTCTCCCCTTCTCCCTCTCTCCCCCTTTCTCTCTCTTTCTCTCTCTCCCTCTCTTTCACTCTCTCTCCCTTTTGTCTCTCTCTCTCCCTTTCTTTCTCTCTCTCTCTCTCTCTCTCTCTCTCTCTCTGTCCTTTGTTGTGCGCATGACACACCTTCTTATCTTCAATTTTGTCTTGCAGGCTATGACTTACGGTTTGTCCGGAGAAGACCCGCCATGACTCTTCCAATTATTGATGTTGATTTGAATTTGAATAAATTGATTATTTTTGGAATTCTGAGATGTATGTATGTTTTTCCTTTTTCGAACCACACATGGATGTTGGTTGGTGTACTTGTGTGACATCAAGCGAATTGTTGTGTTCATGAATTTGTGAGGTAGATGTGAAATATCTTTGTCCGGGGGGGGTGCTCGGGGTAGGGCCACTGGGGGGGGGGTGGGTCCTAGGGGGAGGGGGTCCCGGGGGGAGGGGCGGGCATGGGGGTGGTGGCGGTGGGTGTTGTGGCCCTCTTGGGGCTCCGAGCTGCATGGTCAGTAGCTCCATGGCATCTGTTGTTCTTCTGTGTGGCTGTGGGCTGGGCTCCCTTTTGTGGTGCAGGTTGTCGTCCGACTTAACACCAGGTAAGAGCAGGTGTTAAATCCCTGCTGCTAACGCGCCTTATCGCATGTTTTGTGGTCTTATCGCCGATCTGGCTGGTCGTTGGGAATGTTGCGAAGTGGTGTTTCCGCGGGTTTTTGCATGGAAACGCCTACTCTGCATCTCATTAGCGTTAGTTGCCGGTGTCATCCGTGGCGATGTTTTTTGCGGCTGCTATCGCAGAGAAACTGGTGATATCGGCTGTTAGCACCAGGTTGTGAATGGTGCGATGAATTTATCACCACTTTGTCTGCGATAAATTGCTGCTAACTCGGCGATAAGTCCTTGAGAATATGCCCCAATGTTTTATATTCATCATTGCTTATTTTTCTGCATCTTATTCATGCCTATAGTTTATGTCGGCTAGTTCGGGATCTGAGGTCCTCCATGTTGTCTAAGATCATATTGACTCGCTCTGTGTCTACCTTGTGCTTATAACCGTAAACGTTTGTTGATATGGGATGAGCTCCAGTGAGTAAATGACAATTTTTTTCCTGTTTTGTTCTATCCATTTACGGACAGGCCAGTTATGACGGTCCCCAGTATGCCTGGCTTACCATGTCATCGCTCCAACCGGCCTTACACAGTCTACGAGCTTGAACAAGTCCGGCAGCAAACCAAGAGGTAGGAATAGAGGAATATTAAAAGACTGAGTCTGCGGTGGAAGCTGTGGATGCCACTCTAGTTCGAGCTTAGCTCCTTCATTCTGTGGTTGTTAGTTATGATACTGCCCAAGAATCTACTTGTGAGGAAGGAACTCAGTGTCTGCTCGGTCCTTCTCGTGTGGCATACAAGGCAGGATCCAAATGCACATTTATTATTTATGCTTTTTATTGAGGTGGGGCCCTGGCGTGCTCTCAGCTGGTCTTTGATTTTGGGTGAAAAAAGTTCCCTGCTCCAGATAAGTCCCATTTGCTCAGTGCTAGAAGGCGAACAATGGGCTGCACTCCCTTTCTATCTTCTTTGCTCTGTGGGTGGGGTGAAAAAATATCCCAGTTATTGGTTGCCTCTGTTACTTACTGTTGGGGCTGCCAAAGGGGCCCTAGTTCCTTGGCTCCATGGAAGGAACCTCAGGCAAAGATCCATTCTTTTCTAAGTATTTGGAGAAGAAGGTGGTCTGTCCTTAGTTGGTTTCTTTGTTCGGTGCGTGAGGAACAGAAGAAATCCTCTCAGTCTGTGGTGCAGCAAAGACACTCAGTGCTTGAAGTGCAGGAAGGGCCCAGGACATGACTGGCACCGGTTTGTATTCATGCTTGATTAGACGTCTGTAAGGAGAGACTGTGGTCAATATGGCCGAGAGCCAGGAAAGAGTGCTAGGGACATCTGTGATTGAAAATACTTATATAGCTTCTCAGGTGCCCAGTTTTTTAAAACTTCACAATGATCATGCGAGAGGAAAGCAGTACATTGTGCCAGCCTGGTGTTTGAAACCCAATATGATCAATAAGATCATCAGTCTTTTTTAAAAGAGGGGTTTTGGTAAAGTTCATTCAGTGTACTGGGATCTGCCAAACTATGGACTGTGAGTAGAAAATACTGCCATGCCCAGTATTCCCACACACACATCTCTGTCTGAAGAGGTCCATGAGTATCTAAAGCAGTTGCCACACATTTCCATAGCATTTCTCTCTCTCTCTCTCTTTCTCTCTCTCGCTCTCTCTCGCTCTCTCTCTTGCGCCCTCGCTCTCTCTCTCGCTCTCTCTCTTTCTCTCTCACGCTCTCCCTGGTCATGTGGCCAGTTTGAGCAGCACCCATTCGCACAACTATATCCAAGGTCGTATGGATACCTCAAGCATCATTGATTGTCCTTGGGGCTTCATGGTTATCTCCAACATCACCCATATGGCACTGCCTCCCGAGTTTAATTTATTTATTAGCTTGTTTACTTACAGCATTTCATATTACTCAACCCCTTGAGCATCCTTACTCTATTTGGATATCTTGAGCCGTGCAGCATATTTACCATAGTTTCAGTATTAGAGTATAATAGATGGGATTCTGCATTCCCTGTATAAAAAACGCTCTCTAATGTCTTTATAATAGGTGACTTGTGATGCACCCAGTCACCTGTTATAAGGAAATTACCTATTACAGTTGAGTTCTGCCGTCACAATGCCTTCTGCCAGAGCCAGCAGCTGAGGGGAAAGGCGGGTCAGGTCACGTTACATAATTAAAGCAGTTGTTTTAAGAACAAAACGCTTCTTTTCTTTCTTCTGCTCTGTTTTTCTACCTATATAGTGACAAGCAGAAAAGAGATATTTATGGCAGCATCCTTATTTTAGGCACTCCTTAGGTAATTATAGAAAAGTTAGACTCTTTCTGCATATTTCTAAACATTCTGACCTACTGTACCTTGTCTTAAACTGATTCTAATCTGTTTGCAACAAATATCTAACAGCTTATTTTATGTATTTAATTGGGCACTAGAGATTCTTTTTTATTCTTCATGTTTGCAAACATGCTCTTTCTTTAACATGAAAGAGCTTATGCACCAAGGATTTAATTGGTTTGTGGGAAAGGCAATGGTGTGACCATGTGTTATAAGGAATAAAGTACCCCTGCTGTATATGATAAGGATATTGCAAATCATAAGGTTATGGAACTTTCGTTCTATAACCTTATAAAGGAATTCAACTTTCGGCCTTGTCCCTCTATGTGGTCATGGAACTCCTCTGTAAATTGCAATATCCTTATAAAGTGTGGCAGGGTGTACTTTATCCCATATATAATGTGACCCTGTGTTTAACAGTCTAAGATTAATTTCTCTTCCAATATTGGGAAGGATGGTGTTCATCCTGGGGTCCTCACACTGCTGCCTTGATACAAAAGCCTTCTAGCTTCAGCCACCCATCTCTGAGCTCCTTCTCTAGAGCCGAGGCATGCCACTAATGAAGAGAAGAAAACATGACGTACATGTTCTCAGCATGGATCCCCTTCCCAGATTCATTCTGGAATATACTCTGTAGTCTGGAAGAATTCTGGAACTCCTTTAAGAACACAGGTTTGCAATGGAGCACATTCTCAAAGTAATCACTTCCATAAAGACAGCTTTTATGAGACCCATGACATCAGAGTAAGCATAGATTCCTGGTGATAATAGGGACTGCTAGTATGCCCTGAACCAGATTGCATGGATATAATTAACTCATCAAAAGGCCAGTGGTGATGTTGGTTAAATTAACCCCCCCCCCCAACATAACAGGACTGCCCTCCTTCCCTTGTATCGCTCCTTCCCATTCTTAGCCCCTCACCAAAAATCCACTGAAATTGTAATGAGAGCCTAAGTGAAGCAGAAAACCAAATCTTAGGAAGGCACTTTTGGTGCAGAGCATTACGGCAGTCCATGTTCTGACTAGAACTCCACCCATAGTATGGGAAGGATGCAGTCCTGGTGATGCTTTGAAAAGAGGTATTTCAGGACCTCTGGCGGAGTTTAAATAACATATCCATCAGGGGAGAATCCCTGGAGGACCTTTCTGTGTGGTTCAGAAACCTGTCAGTACAAAACCAGAAACAAAAGCACTGCAGTTCTTTTTAACAATCATATAGTCTACACACCTCTAATTGAGAATCCATACAAGTTAGTACTGTTTGGACTGAATCTCACTAATTACTGCAATTGCTCAGAATGTAGATGTGTCTGTAAGTTTGTTTTTGACCAAAGATAACTCAAAGAGTGCAAACTACAGGTCAGGTTATCATGCCAACTCAGAGACTAATGCAAGACACCACAAAAAGCATTCCTCTAACCCTCAGCAGATGAAGAAGATGCTGAGATATCCACTGTCAGCAAATGTATACTGGCATATCAGACCCTGTCTTGTGGGACTGTCGTGGAGAGTAGCCGCTCCTAGAAAGTAGCCAATGCTTCTCAACCCGTGGGAGTCTAGGGAAAAGGTGTGGAGCTAAAGTGGAGTGTTGCTGCTGAGTTCCTTTTGCTTTGGTAGAGTGTGCTTATGCTCAGCGGAGCATCATCTTGATAGAACTCATGATAGGGTAAGAGAAAAACAATAACGCGATGGGCAGTATGCTTGAATCATTCTCAGTCACGGAATACTACAGTAGTCAGTATTCCAGTACATTGTATATTTTTATCGCTGTGCCACTGCAGGCAAGGACCAACTTTATACAGTTCAACCTGAACTGCCAGACCACGTCCCCTCTGAACAGGAATTTGAGCTGGGCTGCTCCTATAGGAGCAGGACCAAAGGCTGATTTACATCACATGCCCATTTTGTTTTTCTCAGGATATGGTCCAAAGCACTGGAGCATACTGGCATCCCTGTTAGGGAACATGCTCAGTATGGTCACACTCAGCTGTTCGTTGTCAGTATCTATTTTGAGACTGTTGCACCATTGAATTCTGTATCTTAGATTGAAGTGCAAAAATCCCAAAAACCTGCACGCAGTTGTTGTCCACTTGCATAAGAGAAGCAATAGCTAGGGAGTCAGAAAGGACAGGTGTGAAAAGGGCATGAATAAGGTTCTACCCGTAACATCTGTTATCAGGAGGTGAAACCACATATGGCCCTCTCCTGTCTTACTTATAGGAGCATCAGGAATAGATTCCAAACAGACTTGCTGTAGAGTAACGTTATAACCATTTTGTTTATTTAAGATACATGCCTCTTAGACAGCAGTACTCCCCTACATGGCAAGTGTGTAACAGAATCGGCTACTGAGCAATAATAGTCCCCAAACCTGTTTTAGCCTTTGGTTTGCAGATTATCCTAGAATGTAAAGAAAAGGGCTACATATAGCTCGGTGTAAGCGCAAAGTGGCCCAAACTGAATGGACAATTTTCAGCTCTATCCACCTACAGGTCTGCCATCACCTGATCTTAGGACAGCTCTTTGCTATGAGCATTTCTTCACTTGTTGGAGTGAACAGACCTTCTTATTGGGCTTACATATTGTCAAAGGTATCCCTTTTCTTCATTAAATGACTAGACCTGGTGCCTGAGCCTACATATTGTTGCAGCCTTACCTCAGTGTAGGGAGTGTGCCTTAGAGTACAATATTGTTTCCTATACGCCGCTGGAGTGCATATGCGAGATCTTGGGACCTGTGCACTGCTATGTGTGCCAGTTGCCTTAGTGGAGTGTGTGTGTCTGTTCTTCCGGCCCACACACTACCACTGGTATATCTTACCATATTGCATTGTGTGGACCTACTTTTAGGGCCTTCGGTACTCGGTCAGATTTCTCCACCTCACCGCTGGGATTGATTGAAGTAATGTAGCACTTTCTGCGTCCTCCTGCTGGCTGACTGCAGCTCCTGCAATGACTGTGAACATCCGTCCCGGCTTATTACTAACAGCCTTCTACTTTGTAAGGAACAGCCCTGCTTATTTAGCAGTGCAGCCCCCTTCCTGCTGGATCTCTATTCTTAACAGGCACACCCCAGCTCCTCCCCACTGTCCACTGATGGAACTCATTATTCGGAAATCCACCGCCTATACTAGTGTACTTGCCTTCTTCTTGACTCTCAGGGGCATATTTACAAGGGGATTGCGCCACTGGACCATCACTTTTTTTGACGTTCCAGTGGCGCAATGCCCTGCACCATATTTACAAAGTGACGTTAAGCCACTTATTGTGGCTCAACGCCGCTTTGTAAATATGGTACCCTTTCACGCAGGTATTTGCGTGAAAGGGGCGTGCAATGGGTGTTGCTGTGGGCGTTTCACCACAACACCTATTGCTTTTTGACATTGCCCCAGATTTACAAGGAGGTGTAGATCTGTGGCAGCGCTAAAAACTAACGAAATGCAATAGCAGGGGTTAGAATGGTGCAATGAGGAGAAATACTTTTATTTCTCCTCGTTTTTGCTTTTTCTAAGTGGCCTGCATCTTCAGCACACACAGAAAGAGCAATATGCCATTAATTATTGTTTATGTGCAGGAAGCTGTACCTTTCTGCACATAAACAATCATTAAATAATGGCAAATTGCTACTTCTATGTGTGCTGCAAAATGCAGCACACATAGAAGTAACAAATCGCCATTATTGATTGTTTATGTGCAGGAAGGCACCTTCCTGCACATAAACAATCATTCCCTGCAACGCAGGCACCCTTGCACCATAGTGCAAGGGTGCCTACGTTGGCGCTAGGCATCTGTTTTTACCGCCAGCACTAGGGAAAACACAGGGGTGCACCATATTGTTGTAAATACGGCCCACCCTGTATTTTGGAAATGGCATAGCGTGGCGCTGCAAAATTTGCAGCAGCTCCGCACTCCGTCATTTCCTTGTAAATTTGCCCCTCTCTGTATGGGACTTGCAATTCTTTGAGTCCTGATGATGATTCCACTATCCATAATAGGATCGAAATGCCGTCTACCTTAAAATACACAGACCCTATATAATTTTATATATGGAATTTTCTTGATTGGCCATGCTCTTCTTGCTTTACTAATACACGTGTTGTTCACACTTTATTACCTGAATGTATCACTTCAAAAAAGAAAACACATTTTTATGCACCCACACTCACTACACCACAATATGTTTTCTCCAACAAAAAAAAGGTGTTCATTTATTTACTTCTTTTAAATTGACAATGGGTACTAAGTATTGTACAAATTATTACTAGGGACCATTATTTCCTATAATATAGTTATTACCCCAGGTCCCCAGTGGTCCTTGGTTTTCCCTTATTAAATAGTGCTACTTTTAGTGCCAGCACACTGCTCTGGGTGTCCCTTACATTACTGGAGTGTGTGGGTCTGGTCATGGGCTTGCACACGGTCGGGGGGGGCAACACATACATTATTGAACTTAGAGGTGACTTTATGCTCTTTTGCTTTCACATCTGTCATTAATTATGCCATTCTCTTCCTTTCTGTTCTGGATTTGTGCACTCTACTCCCTCACCCATTGTAGTATGAAGTCAGGGCTTTACCACACCCGCTATGAGGCAGCCCAGCTGGAGAAGAGCGTCAATCAGCTTCGTCGTATTCACTCTCGCATGCGGATGGAGATAGAGAAGGTGCAGCTCCACTTTGGGGGCTCAGTGAGGGCCAGCACCCAGGCCATCAGAGAGTTGCTGCAAGCACGCTGCATCAGCCTGGGCCAATACAGAAGGCGATATGAGAGCAAACTCTCAGTGTGAGTATACATAGAACAGCCAGATGCCTACCATAAGTCTAGAGTAAGGTTTACCATAGCACACAGAGACAGAATGGACAGAGGGAAAAGTCATAGAGTGAGCAAGTAAAGCCAGATCAACCAGAGAAACACTGTGGAAGAGAGAAATCAGTACTGCACATATCACCCAAAGACCGATAAGTAGCCAACAAAAAAGGAGAAAGTACCACCCAGGGACAGTTAGGGCCAAAAGGCAACAAGAATGACCATGCGAACGAGAAACACAATAGGGGTAAAGACTGCACAAGATAGGCCTTACCAACCAGAGGCAAGCTGAGCAGAGAGGCTGGAGAGCATGGCAGGCCAAACCAACCATTGCTTAGCTGAAAGTGAAGGGCAGAGGGCAAGATGTAACAGTAAATTTGTCAGAAAGGGGAAAGAGAACAGTTAGATAGCATGTGTCAACCAACCATATACATGTTAAGCGGAGAAAGCAGAGAGCAAGTCAGGCCATGCAAACCAGACAGTCTGAGGTCGGGGTGCAGGGATCAAGATGGATGTACCACTTTATAGAGAGAAGCAAGAGCTAGGGGAGTAGGACAGGCCATCTCATCCAGAGGTAGGCAGAAGAGGGCAAGATGGGCCACTCTAACTAGAGACAGGCAGATGAACCATACCATAAAGATTCAGAGAGTGGTGAAAGGAAGTATGGACTTTGGCATCTAACCACAGGCTGAGGGGGAGAATTGAGGAGCATGATCAGCCGTATCAGTTACATCCATCCTTGGGCGGGAGTACATGGATTTATCCATACTAAATTGAGATTCACAAAGAGGGAGACGGGCCATGCTGACCAGTGACACACTGAGTGAGTTGTGCTATACTAACCAAACACATATTATGAAGGAAGATTGAAGAGCAAAACAGACCACACTAACCAGTTGAAAGCTTTGGGTCAGTGAGCAAGATTACAACTTCCAGAAAGAGAAGGGGAAGGGTCATATCAGCTATAGCTACAGGGAAAGACAGACGAAGAAGATATAAACCACCCTGAGACACTTTGAGGAGAGATGGTGAATAGCAAATTGGGCAGAACCAACGAGATGGAAAGAGAAGAGCAGGGTGGGCCCTAACAACCAGAAACAGGTTGACTAGAAAAATATAGAGCCAGTTGGACATAGCAACCACAGATAAGGGGAGGAGACAAGAGAAACATCAGGCCATCCCAACCAGGTATAGGCAGAGGGTGTAAGGCAATGCATATGAAGTAAATGATAGCTGAGGAGGGAAGGGAGTAAGTGGAGCCATTTCAACTAAGGCAAGAAGAGAGTTCACAAGATAAGATGGGCCATACCAACCAGGGACAAGCTAAATATCAGACAAACAGAGTACATCAGGCTATACAAACAAAAGACAGGCTGAGTAAGGAAGAGAGAATGTGGGTCATATCAAAACAGGTAGTGTTGGGGGGAGGAAAGTGAATCATGCCGCACCAACTAAAGGCATGGCAAAAAGGGGGGAATCTGAAGGGAAAGAAGCACCATACTAGTCAGATCAATTTTGAAGAGGAAATTGAAAGAAAAAAAGGCTCAAACAAACCAGACAGATCTTAAGGGAGAGGGATTAGAGGAACTATACTGACCAAAGATATGCTTAGGAGAAGTCTAGAGCAGAACAACCAGAGACAGGCTCCAAGGAAGGCAGAGCATGAGATAGGTCCTATCAACTAGAGGCTAGTAAGAATAAAGGTTGGAGTGCACACTGAACAATGTCATCCACAGACATATTAAGGAGGAAGACTGGAGTCAGATGTGTCTTAGCAACCACAGGCAGTCTGAGGAGAGTGTGCACTGGTAACCAGAGAGAGGGTGATGGTGGAAAGGCAGAAAGCAAGACAGACCATACATACTGGCAAGCTGCCAGGTCTGAGAAAGGTCATATAAGTACCCAAATACATGCTGATGGTCAAATGAATAACACAGGCATGATGTAGTACTCTACATTTTGGCTGCCAAGAAGGAAGGGTGGTACTGGTACATGACTCTAGCTATCATGTAAAGATCCTTACACTTCGCAATTTCCTACACTGGGTGCCAATGAAGCTGGTCTAGAGTTGCCACTCTTTTTCAATTTGAAGAGCACTTGAGATGTTGCATTTTGAATCAACTGAAGTTCGTGTGTAGAACTCTTTAGCAGATCTAACTAAAGATATGGACCCATTCATTAGGCAGGTTCCGGGCGTGCCTGAGTGCAGCCGATGACTGATGTTTCTAAACATACACAAGGTCAATGGCAATCAATTACTCTATCTTTAATTCTTCAGATTAAAATGGTAATCCTGTTTTTGCAACTGCAGATATTAAAGAAACTTCTTCAATACTTCATCTCCTCTCGAAGGTGACTATTACAAATGTCTTTATGCCAGCTCAGCTAGATTATGTCTAGTGAATGGTCCATATCTTTGTGCACCTTCTGCACAATTTACTGTTCCTCTTTGACTCTACCAGTTGTGCCAAATGCGCTAAATAGATGTTAAACATAAGAGGTAATATACCAGAACCCAAGGAACCCCACACAATAATGTTCGCCAGGAGGATGAATAGGGAGGAACTCATTAGTGATGGTCAGATTGGAAAGAAGCAACCCACGGTAGAGCAGAGCACTGAATGGCAGTTTGCTTCAGTCTGGTCAGAAGCAGCTGATGGGCAATCAAAACCTTTTGAAAAGCTAATCAGGGAACTTAAAACCTAGGAGACATTTAAACCTTATAGATCAAATGAATCACAAGCCTGAAAATTAGTTGCTTACAGTTCCTGTAATACTAATTTTAGTCCCTACAGGTTGTTACTTCAGATGAAGTTGTGGAAAAAGTACAAGACAAGGAGGTAGATTTGTCAACATTTTGTGTCTAGTTTGCATCATAAAAGTGATGTAAACCAGTGCAAAGTGTTTATTTTGAATTTACTTTTCATCTAAAACTTGTTTTGGACTTGAAAGTTGCCTGGAAGTAAAAGGAAACGACTATTTGCACTGCCTTCCACTACTTTGCATCAAGGGGGCATTCTATTGGTGGTACTTGGGTGTTCCCATGCAACCATCCATGTTTTTTGACACAAAGCCCTATTTACTAACCAAAAAATAAATCCTTTTTGGTGTTAAAAGGAGAAATGCTTTTATTCCTCCACTTTCCAACTTTGCACGTGTACTTCACTGTACAGCACACATCCAAAGTGGGAAAAGTTTAAAAGTTTGTCTAGGCATGGTATTCCCTTGCAGTACAAAACCTATGTTAGACATGACACAGACACCTTCCAGTACAAGACCTATGCTAGCCCTGACATAGAGGCCTTTGCACTATGGTGCTAAGATGTGTGTGTGGCACTAGATAGGCTGATTGTGCTCCAACGCTATGGAGAGAGCAGGACAGTGCCATATCTTAGTACATAAGGCACTGTTCTGCTCGCTCTCCATCTTACGCAACACAGTAACTTTGGTTGATGCATTGCATCAGTTTTTAGTAAATCTACACCAAAATGTTAAATTCAGTATGGGTAAACAAGAAAGCAAGAGTATGGAGAAAGGTGATGCATAAAGCAAGGCTGAATGGGAAGACTAGAAGTGACAAACATGAGGTACTATTCAGTAGCATAGCTAACAGGGGTTGTTGGACGGAACTCTATCAGCGATTACAGACAGTTGCGGCCGGCATGGCTCGCGGTGGTGAGTGGGAGGCACGCCGGGGAGTGCGCAATATAAAAAAAATAAACATACCTTGCCGCCGGGTCTGGCGTCTCTGCTCCTGTTCTCCTCTTTGAACTCGAGGAACAGGAAGCACAGCCAGGCCCCACTGACCAATCACAGTGCTGCAATGCAGCGTTGTGATTGGTAAGCACCCAGGCTCCCCTGACAAATCACAGGGTTGCAATGCAGCGTTGTGATTGGTCTGAGCATCCTGGTTCTACGCGCAGCCAGGAAATGGGGGCCTGGGTATGTGCTCCACTCAGGCTGTAATGCAACCTGCATGGAGAACAGGGAAAGTGCGCATGATTGTTTTGGGCGGCCGGAGAGGGCTGGCCAAACAGTCATGTGCACTTAGGAGTGGGCAAACCACTCCTTCCCTGCCCTGCTCCGAGAGCAGAGCAGCCCCGCACACCCGCCCGCCCGCAAAGCAGCACAAGCATAAAATGATAATAACTCAAATTGATTATCATTTTATGTTTCTACTTCGCACTGCTTAAAAGCAGTGGGGCGACGCTCCTCCGCCATAGCAGAGGAGCCACCACTGATTACAGACAATGGTCATCCATAGAGAAATTCCTTAATGAAGTGGATCTAAAGAACTCGGCATGGATTCCTATAAAACATCGGCCCAAAAACACCTACAAAGACCCTTTAAAGAAAGGCCCTTGTGGCAGCCAAATTCTGATGACCTCCTACAACGCTATTGAAAACCAACAGCCTACACCCATTCTTGACTACATGGCATTAAGTAGGTGTACGGAGTGAGTAAATACGCAACTTTGACATGTGTGATATGGAAGTAGCCCACCACTCAAGCAACTGTAGAAAAAAAAGATTCCGGATCCATATAAGAAAAAGATATAGATTATGGCAACTGTTACTAAGCCACACAAAAAATGAGTGTTAAGGCACAGGAGTAGAATCTCTGCTTGAGGAAGGAGGACTAAAAGCAAGCATATGCTAAATCTGTAAAGATTCTTTAACAAAGAGAGCATTCATGAAGAATAGAGGAACATGGAGAGTTGGGGGAAAGATTTACAGACCGGTCTCCAGCTTGGGAAATTGACATTAGGGAATAAACGTATAAAATATTTTCCGAGTGATACATGCACAGGCTACCTATTGGAAGAATTGTGGGGTGAGAGGTGCCTTAGTGCATATTTTTTGGAATGGAGAATTACGAGATGGACATTCTCTGCCAAATAACATTTCCAAGTAGCAACCATAGTAGGAACGGCAGATGAAAAGCAGGAATATAAAGAACACAGGCCACAAAATATGCTCATCACCCCTCTAATAGTAGTGTCAATTATGTAAATTGCCTTCTGGTGGAAAAGGCAGAACCCCTAAGCTTTCAGTACTAACAGGAGAAGCTCTGGTAGTTTGTGAGTATTAAGAAAGACAAGCATTGGCATAGCCAATAGGTCTCGCCTTTGGGACCTTATAAGTGTTTAGACATGCAACCGTTGATGTTGTTGCACCAAGGATATTGTACTGCATAACTAAATACTTATAAGGTTCCAAAGGCGAGACCTATTGGCTATGCCAATGCTTGTTTAAGTATCCTGTTATTACACAAAACTAATATCAGGCGGGCACATTGCGCAAACACGTTTGGTGACGAATGAATTTTAAATTGCACAAAAATGAATAAGTTCACCAGGTATACAATCATACAGATCTCCCAATGTAGATAGTTGAGAAGACATTGACCGGTCAGATGGAGTTTAGAATTAAACGCTCACCGCTGATATCTAATGCCAACTGTAACCAAAACGAGCTCACCTCACTTTTCCAGCCTTACTAAGAGCATTGAAACAGCAGAAGTGCCAGCAAGCGCTACATCATAAAACAGATCGTTTTTTGACTCAGGAGAGGTTACGGGTAACACCCAAACGGCAGAGATGTTGTCATTTGGGTAAAAACAATGCCAAATGGCCATCAGTGGAATTGGGTGACATAAGCAGAAGCTAGGTACCTTTTTAAAGGCATGTATATTGCCTACTGCTGTATAAATACACCTCATGAGCGAGGAAAGAAGCAGAAGAGCAATCATGGCTGGCAACATGAATAGAAACTCTATGATAATTAAAAAGCCCAGATTCTATCTCCCCCTGCTAGGCCGAAAGAGACCAACTTTTTTGGCAGGAGTTCGCACCCTAAGCCTGTTTCATTCTCCTGAAGGCTTCCAAAGGTGGACGAGCCCTATTTGGGACCATAGTTCAGATCCAAGCCATACTGGCACCCTGTAATGTGATGGTGATAGACAAAGCACTTGGTAGGTTGCTGACCTGATAGCACAAAAATTAATCGACTCACACCCTATCACCTCTCCGTCCTCAACTCTCCACTTCAGTCCAATACCTTTTCTTAAATATGAGAGACTCTTCCTCAGTTTATATGAAGAGGCATCCTCCTGCCCTTGTAGAATATCCCCCAGACAACTTTCACTTTTAATATTAGTAGACAATGATATTTCATGTTAAAAAGAGAATGCAGTAAGAAAAGGGTTACAGTGCTTCCATCGTTTGACCTATGAGGTCATAAGCTGTGCATGGCGGGGACACAAGTTATAGTTAGCTCACTAAACTATAACTAGAGAATTTCATTGTTTTGGGGGGTTTTAACCAAGAATTATTATCTTTTTTAAGAGTGGTATCAATCTTATTTAAAATATTTGAACAGTCATAGTTGTTTCTGAACCTCAGTACCTCGACGTGTAGGTTCATGATGCAGTATTCATTTGCTTTAAGCCACCACAGGTGCTGAGAAGTTTCTCTCTTTTTGTTGGGATTGAGAATCTCAAGGCCATTGACACCTGCCCTCACAGTGGTGCTGCGTTACAGTAATACTAGGTAGCAGCTGTAGGCGCCATCATAAGTGGAGGGGGATACCTAGCTACTGAAACACTATGTGTGGTCTTATTGTCAGGCAAGACAAGATGTCATTTGTAGTGCCAGAAACATTGCACTGGTACTGACTGCACTCAAAATCACGGGTTATTAGTGCCGCCTACAGAACACCATTTCAAGGTGGTGTTCAAATATCTGGTACCAAAAAAAGATGTATTTTGTGCTGTACTCAAGACCAGTCGCTGAACTTTCAGTGGTGCGGAAAGGTTAGCAAGGAAAATTGAGCCCCTACATGCTCTGGTTGGATATCTAAAGATAGCTTTACTTTTTGTCCTGTGGCCACACATAGGACTTAGCCCTGGCCTCGGTACCACTGCACCGACTGCCCTGAAGGTACCTGCGATCCTGGGAACTTTCCAAAGATAAAACACTAAGCTACATCCTGAAGCGAATGTGGAGTGCATGTGTTTATGGACGTCTTCGGTGCACCTCAATGTCACTGCATTAGCATGACCTTGTTAAATGTAAGAGTTTTCCTGGTCCTTGGAGCCTAATAATACAGCACCTTCAAAGACGTGCTATTGTGGAAGATGTTTTCATAATCAATCTGTGGAGCTTCATTTGAATTGTGCATCAGATACAACTGGCCCTGGACTTTGTTTGTCACTCAGAAATGTTTTAGAAGTTTATTTCCCCCACGACTTAAAGGCCCTTCGCGTTTACAATAAGCCTGCAGACTCACAGAACTGGCGCTATTAAGACAGCACGAAAACATTTGATTTCTGGCCTCCTTTGTGGAGGAAAATGCACATTCATCACGACAATTTGCGCGGCCTATTTGCATGCTAAGCTGTCAGACTGTGCACTTTCCATCAAAGAGATAGCATCCCTTTTCATAAGCCCATTTGGGACCCCTTTTAGCGTTATCTAAAAATCATATCTACGTGGTAATCCTTTTAATGTGCTCTTGACTTTTAGAAAACAGCTTTATGTTCCTTCAGGAAATGTTTTAAACCATTACCCGGTAATTACTATTCGTCCATGAAAACAGTACGTGATCTCTCGTGATGTATAATCAGTGTGTGCTGGCTTAAGCCAGGCGAGACAGCAGCCCACTTAAACATATGTGTGTGTGGGGTGGGGGGGGGTGATAACCCTGAGCATCAAAGATGCCCAGCGCCAATGGAACACCAAGGGTACATTAGAAATAATGAAAAAAGGTCCCACGTGTCCCACAGAATGCAGGCCTCTTTGCTTTAAATCCGGGCCCGCCCCTGTACAGTTCAGTTGACAATAAATCAACATGCATTCCTTACCACGGGGCGCATCCAATGCGTGGCACAAAATGGCTACAAACGCCTCACCGTGATTATCGGGTACAACGTAATAACCGGTTTTCTCAGAGTTCAATTTTCCAGTGGCTGATTTACAAGGAACTTTTGATAGTTTCGTCCAACTTATTTTTCGCGTGCTCCATTTGATGTTTTGTGTAGGCCCTCGACTCTTGCAACATATAATCACTCGCTTTGGGTTTGCGCCATTTGTGTTTCCCAGTTGAAAGCTTTCTGAGCTTTGCAAAAGCATCCCCGCTTTGGTCTGTGGATGGGCCTCCCTCGCGCTGGCTAAGCTTGCCTTTGAAAGACTATTTATCCTGTAGCTGCAGAACAGAAGCTGGCTTAGTAGAAACTGGGCGTAAGTAGCGGGTTGAGACATCAGGAAGGAGCAAAATAGTGACACACAGAGATAGATTTAGTGCATTTTGCTGCCAAGCACTGCAAGGGCAGAGAGCTAACTTTAAACAAGCCGAAACAGATGGCACACTGCGCGCCGCTGCTAATTAAAAACAGATGGCCCCTGCGCGCCGCTGCTAATTAAAAACAGATGGCACCCGGCCGCGCTGCTGCTCGCTCCCGAGCTCCCTAGGCCAGGGGAGAGAGAAGGCGGGACATGCACCTGCCTTTGGCCAATTGCGTGCTGTCTTTCTTAGAAAGACGCACGCAAAGGCCAATAGCGTGTGATGGAAAAAAAAAGCACGCGCACGAGTGTGTGGTCAGAGATGATAGTCCTTACTAGAAGCCTCGCAGAGCAGCGCATGCGCGCTGGCTCAGGCGAGACCTAAAAAAGGACAATAAACAAAGACTGTTTTACAATACTAAATGCATGAGCATCCTCGATTGAGGTAGTTAACAAACAAGAACAAGATCACCCGATCTAATTACCTCTAAAAGCTCTTATTTAAATTTTTTTAGCTCATCTGTTTATTGATTTTTGATTATCTTTGCTCTTCTTTTATTAAAAGCAACCAGACATTAGAGCAGGCATAAAGCATAACAGTCTTTTTTAACCAAAAATTGTGTTAATTAATAGTGTCAAAGATCATGGGATTATTTGGGAACATGTAAAAGCACAAGGTGCGAGCGGGATGGAGATTGTTGGTATTCATAGTATGAGAATTCCATAGTTTGCATGAGAAAATGAACATAAGTTCTTATATGATCCCTGCTGACAAAAATTTCAGTTTGGTTTTACTACTGTTAGAGTAAATTAATACAAATGTATTTAAAAAACGAGGACAACCAAAAGGAGGAGGGAGGGCAGACAGCCTGGCAGATCATACCTTCTAGAGAAGTGCTGGATGACAAAAAACAAATCATGCAATACCAGCCAAAGGCAGGCTATGGGGCAGTCCAAAGAGTAACATGGGCCATACCAATTAGTCATAGTGCAAGGAGGGACAAGATCATACAGACCATAAAACCCAGAGACAAGGAGGGGAGGTATATAGCAAGATGGCCCATGCTATTCAGAGACATTTTGAAGAAAAAGGATGGAGATTAAGACGGGCCATATTAATGAGAATCAGACTGGAAAGGGAAAGTGGAGAACAAGATAGGTCAAACAATGTAGGTTAGTAACCATAAAAAATACAATACTCTTAGTCCTTCAAGCCCTTAAGCTGCATATATGGAACATCTAATAACATTGGTATGGAAGATGCTTGTACTGTAAGAAAAAATGAAGGCTCCAGTTTAATGTCTTCACTGTATTCATTGTATTTACACAGTGAAGGTGTGGGAGTGTCCTGCATACTATGGGGCCTATTCACAAAGGTACATTCAGTCGTAAACATCAGTCTGCAACTAAATTAACCTTTTTCATGTCTGTCAGAAATCCACAAAGGGATTCCAGGTGGGCATAAATGCAATTACACGTGCCTATTTCTGTGCCATGAATGCAGTGAAATCTGTGGTAGAAAAACGACTCGAGGAGTGGGAATTCAGTGTTTCAATGAATGGTTTGCCTTCAAAACTTGAGAATACCCACAAATGTCAATTTATGGGCAAACTCTTTGCCGTCCCCTTTCCATCATGCAAATAGTAATATACCCTAGGCAAGGGAATCCCAAAAATGCAAACATACGTTCATATGGGGATCTAAATCTCCTCCCTTACTTGTACATTTTAATTAGTCATTAGGGCCCTATTATCAATAACTTGTATTTACCTCAACATCGTCAGTTGTCCTGATGGGAGAATTTGGCAGCATATTTCATCATAGTCTGACCAAACAGGGAAGTGCCAGGGACCTGATTTCCACCTTGTGGTGTTTAAAGAATCAACTAGTAATTGGACAACTTAAGGCCTAATTTCCTGCACTTGCCAAACAATCTCTGTGTTGTTCAGGTGTTGTACCCACCTCCAAGGACTGGTTGTCCTCAGCCCTATCATTCATAAGCAATGTCAACTAGAGAGGCACAATCAATAAATGCCTTGTATTTCAAGCAAGTTCATCCATTATAGTCTGATTGATTGTGCACAGAATACTCCTTCAAGGAAGAATTATATCCAATCCAATTTGTATTGACTCATTCAATCAAAGAATGACGAACATTACAGCTAACACGTTTCGCTGTTTAACAAAGAGCTTTATCAGAGATACTATAAACCAATACTGGTGTACTCATACTCAGGAGTCTCAAAAAGTAATGTTTTCTGATATGTCTGCACACGTTTCTGCATCCAAACACATATTGTGGTGTTGTCCACAATATGTGCTTGGATGCAGAAACTTCAGCAGCCATATGAGCACCGTGGCTTTGACTTGCACTTATTGGAGGATTAAGCTAATTGAAACAGGGTCCTGGTCACAACATATGGAAAAAGCAGAATCGGTTTTGGCACAGGTGGTAGGTGGGGTGTATTATCCTTTAATAAAATGCATGGGAGGGTGCTAAAAAGGGTTGTGAGGGATACCACTCTTTAGCCGTTGCAGTATCTCTATATGTAGTTGAACTGCACAGCCACAGTTTCCTCTTGGGACTCCAGTAGTGACAATGAGGGTGGAACTGGCATTAGCCCCTTGGGAGATCAAGTGAAGATTACCTGTCTGTTGTTGTAGCTGATGTGGCAGAATTCAAGAACATACTTCTTCTAAAAGCTGTATGGGAGTCCTTTGTACCATGGAAGATTCTAGGAAAGTTCTTTTAGAGCGATATATTTATTTATTTACAAGTTTTCTAAAGCAAATACAGCAACTTGTGGCAACTATAGAACACATAAAAGAGGAGAATGATGTCCAAATAAAGGCATAGAGGTAGGTGCTGTATTACTGTATCACTCTACCGCAGCTCATGTGTTTGTGGGGGATCAGATGAATAACTATCTGAAAATGTGGGGGGCGGAGCTTGCAGGCGCCGACAATGGCCGCCTAACAGAAGAGCTCTGTGCTGACTTTCACGATCCTTGCAAGTATCCTGCATTGGCGTACCTCATTACACCCCAGAAGGGCAGCGCTAAGTAGCGTTGGTTGCCTGGGTGCGGCCGAAATCCCCTGTCATCCGACTGGGTGACGCGGAAGCGGAGATCCGGAGATTCTGCTGCGGCGCGGGTGCTGGGCCGTGCGTCCCCAGGCTCGAGTAATCAGTGAGCCGACCGGAGGTTGAGGCAGGACGGGGAGTTGCGTCTGCTCGGCGCTGCTGGTGCGAACATTGTGCGCGAAGATAGTGGAGCTGGAAACGTGTGCGCTCCCCCTATCCTGGAGAAACGGTGAGCTCTGCTGATCTGCGCTAGTGGCGGAACGGTGCGGGGGCGCAGTTGTGGTGACACGAGCCTCGACGCGACTTCAGCGAGGGGACAGGTGGACAGAGTGATGGATGCCTGATATTGCGCTGAGGTTGTACCCCCCCCGCCTGCCGCACCCTCCCCCCTCCCCCATGGAGCTCTGACTGCGAGACCCGAGTGAGACCCCAAGTGTGCAGCGCCCTATGCCGCGGATGGTGCAGGTCGTTGCGCCACATGAGATATCCGGCGCTCTTCTGCTGTGCAGTATTGCAGATGGATTGATTCGGATTGGAGCAGAGGCTCGGCCCAGGGAAGAGATCTGACCTTGTATGCCCATTTCTACCTACAGAGGTGCCCTGATCGGACTGCCCACCTGCCTTGTTATCGGATTGGCAGCCCTGAGTTACCCTAGTGGCGGCGGAGCAGGCCGGGGTATCAACATAGAGGCTGGAGGAACAGCGGTGGAAGAAACCGCCTGAGGTTTCCACTGGAGCACAGCTCACCCCAGGAACTTTCGTTGGTACGTTGCCTGGCATACTAGGGGTTTGGGGGCGTGGGTCCGCGGCGCCCAACAGCCGTGATGGGCCGGACTGACAAGACCCAACAAAAGCTTTCCTTTGACCAGCGCCGTCCCAGGGACCGTGCGCTGTCGGCGGATGACCGGGGTGCGGGAGCGGGAGCCACCCAGGGAAACACCGAACAGTGACATCAAGGCCATGCTGTCCTCGATGGAAAAGGGCATACAGGACTCGCTAACGGTGCTTGGCTCAAAAATTGACTCCCTATCCTACCGCCTGGACAGGATGTCCGAAAGAGTGGACAAACACGCGGAACGGCTTGATGTGACTGAACAACGGCTAACAGAGGTGGAGGAAGCTCAGACGGACGTTGAGTCAAGCCGCAAACGCATGGAAAAGGCGATGCTGTCCTTGCAGGACAAGGCGGAGGACTTGGAGGCTAGGTCGAGGAGGAGTAACTTGCGCATCACGGGCCTTCCGGAGTCCACACCCACCGGGAACATGGAGCAATTTGTGGAGAAATTACTGGTACAGCTATTAGGCACCGAGACATTTTCATCCATGTTTGTGGTCGAGCGAGCGCACCGCTCCTTGGGGCCAAGACCGCCGCCGGGGGCTCCCCCGCGGCCCATTATCGCTAAATTGCTTAACTACCGCGATAGGGATGCTGCGTTGAGAGTGGCCAGAGAGAAACAATCGCTCCACTACGAGGGCTCGACGCTAGCTCTGTTCCCTGACTTCACGGCGAGAGTTCAAGAGGCGCGTCGACAGTTTGTTCCATTTAAAAAGCAGCTCAGGGAAAAGAACATTGACTATGCGATGTTGTACCCAGCCCGACTGCGTGTTAATCGGCAGGGCAAATCACTTTTCTTCACGGATACCAAGGCTCTGCAGAAAGCACTCAAAGACTGGTCCAGGGAGCAACGGGGTAGCCCCGGAAAAGAACGTGGGAGCTGCAGCTGGAGGTGGATTGCTAGACGAGCAGGACTAACAGCGCGATTGCAGATATCACAGATAAGGAACTCGTGCACTAGACTTTGGGTATCACTATAATGTTTTTAAGGTTTACTGGTGTGAGCAGGGAGGCCGTGCCTCCATGGTATTGTGCTGTCTTTGCAGCGGTATTTTTTTCTTTTTTAGCAACAGCGGCAAAGAGTTATAGGATATGTAACTTACGTTCAATATTTGGTGCGCCAATGTTTATTACATTTAAGTCAAGGTGCAGCCTAACGAATGCTTTGCCAAGAGTTGGCTTTTTAGAGCATAGGTGGCAACCTCCGCCCCCGAGTGTTTCTTTACACACAAGAAAGTATGTTTTCGTTGTTTACAAGGGAGGGATACAGAGGGAGGGAGGGGGGTTTGAAATAAGAAGGGGGTTGAATGTCTTGATGTTGGGGTACTTCGGGCTTTTGCTACTTCAGGTCCTGGTTGGGGGGCCTTGATGTGGGTGGGGGAGGGTTGGGGTTTTGTTCACAAGCAATGTGTTGCACCGTTTTTACCTGCTTATTCCTACAGTGCAGTTCCCTTTGGTTGTATAGAAGTCGGCATTGGTTGTCTCATACTTCCCCATGACTCGGGTGACTGAAGACGGGCACGACCCAGGGGCAGACACCCTTAAAGTATTAACCTGGAATGTCCGAGGGCTGAACGACCACAGGAAGGTTCGTAAGGTCATTGCATATTTGAAAAGACATCACATAGACGTAGCGTTTCTGCAAGAAACACATCTCCCGCTTACTTCCCCTATGTTGCGGTGCAGGGGCCTCTTGGGTGCAGTGCATGCAGCAGGGTTTACCACGCACGCTCGTGGAGTTCTTACATGGATTAATCCCAGGTCCGCTCTTAAATTCACACCACTAGCCACTGACACAGCCGGGAGATATGTACTCACTAGCTGTAGAGGGAAGAACATGGACTTTCTGTTAGTTAATATTTATGGCCCCAATTTCGATAATCCTGAATTTTTCGCAGAGCTGTCACGGGTGGTGGGCTGCTATAGCGGGATGCGCCAGCTGTGGGGTGGCGATCTTAATCTGCTTCGAGACCCCAGCCTGGACAGGTCGAGAGGCACTGCTAGGAGAGCAACGGCGGCAGCCAAGGAGCTGAATAGCATTTTGATTGAGTCCGAATTGCGCGATGTTTGGCGTTGGAAGCATCCATTACAGGGGGGTTACACGCACTATTCTGCATATCATAATATCCACACGCGAATAGATTATTGGCTAGCCTCGAGCTCACTATGCGATTGCATTCGTTCCTGTCGGGTGCTTCCGCGCACGCTTTCCGACCACTCCCGGTTTTACTAGTGTTGGAGACACCATGCACGCGCATACCCCCATTCACTTGGCGGTTCCCCCTATGCCCTGTTAGATGCAGTATTTAAAGAGGAGTTATCTGGTGCTATAGAGCTGTTCTTCGAAAAAAATGTGGGGTCCGTTGATGACTATCAAATTGTCTGGGAGGCTTTTAAGGTTTATATTCGTGGGGTTGCTATAGCGAAGCATTCGGGAGTACTCAGGTCCATACGCAACCGGCTGAGTAGTTTAGAAGCAAAGATTAGAGACCTAGAGAGCGAGCTCCTGCGGGGGTCTGAAGTGATCTCGGAGGGGGCTCTAACGGAGGCACTTGGGGAGTACAGTCAAGCGGCTGATGAAGAGGTTAAATATATGGGCAAATACGCCGTGGCCCGAGTGTACGGAGAGAGGGATCGGCCAGGAGGGGTTTTGGCTAGGTTGCTTAGGAATCGACGGGAGGCGACGCATGTTGCGGAGATTAAGTCTGCGGAGGGACAGGTGGTGTCGGATGCCACGGAAGTAGCAGATAGATTTCGTCAGTATTACATGTCGCTATATACCTCCCGAACAGCAGCAGCGGATGAGGAAATACTCGATTATTTAGCCCATATTAAATTACCCTGGCTGACAAACTCACACAGGGAATTCCTTATGCGACCTCTGGAAAAGGACGAAATCCTGTTGGCTTTGTCTTCCATGCGCGCAGGCAGCGCTCCCGGCTCCGACGGCCTCACAGCCACTTTTTACAGAACTTTCATTGACAAGCTGCTTCCGCAGATCGCTACGCTGTTTGAGACTATCTGTGTGGCTGGGACGATGCCGCCCACTATGTCGGAGGCAGTGATAATAACGCTGCTCAAACCTGGCAAGGACCCAGCAGACTGTGCTTCATTCCGTCCGTTGTCTTTGTTAAATGTCGATACAAAACTGTTCGCTAAGATTCTTGCGAATAGGTTGGTCCCGATGGTGCCACTCCTAGTCGCTCCGGAACAGGCGGGCTTCGTTCCTGGCAGGAACCTCACCTATAACTTGCGCACTGTATTCGGGGCACTGCAACACATAAAGCCGGATGTGCCAGCAGCGGCGGTTTTTTAGACATCGAAAAGGCATTCGATTCAGTTGAATGGCCATTTATGACACATGTATTATCCAGGATGGGTGTAGGACCTGTCTTTTTACAGTTGCTGGCCGCCTTGTACAGTAAACCAACGGCCCGTATAAAAATTGGCGACATAGTTACTGCCTCCTTTAATATCGCTAGGGGCACAAGACAGGGCTGCCCCCTCTCACCGTTATTGTATGCCTTGGTGGCAGAGCCGCTAGCGTGTGCATTACGGGAGTACCACCTGAATCGGGGGATATGCTTTCCCCACTATAAATTAATCGTCTCCACGTATGCTGACGACACGTTGCTGTATGTTAGGCACCCGGAAACTAACCTCGCTGCGGTGCTACGGGAGGTGGTGCGATTTGGCGGACTGTCGGGACTCCGGGTTAATTGGCCTAAGTCGCTGGTTTTTCCTCTCACGCCTTGCACTCCGCATTTCGCCCTTGATTATCCCCTCGTGTGGACCACGGACGCGGTGCGATACCTCGGTATTAAACTCCACACTGACTCTGAGACAGTATTTCGGGAGAATTATGGGACGACCTTCAGTAAGCTGGAGGACGACGTGGAGAGATGGATTAAGCTACCCCTGTCAGCGATGGGCAGAATATCTATCATGAAGATGGTTGTGCTTCCGAGACTGTTATTTTTATTCACAAATATCCCAATGGTGCTACCGAAAGTATTCTTTCGTCGCCTAACGACAGCTGATGGTCCGGCTGGCATGGGCCGGTAAGCAGCCACGGGTTAAATGGCAGATCCTAGTGTTGCCTTACTCTATGGGGGGCTGGGAGCTCCGGACTTCGAACTGTATTACAGATCTGCACAATGTGCTCATGCTCATTACTGGATACATGGTTCTCCTGATATCCCGCATCTCCGAATAGAGTCGGAGGTGGCCGCTCCGCGGCCCCTCCCAGCGATGCTGTTCCAAAACGTTGACCGTAGGGTCTGCTTGCTGGACTCCATTAATCCCACAGTTCATGCGTGGCATCGACTACTGCAAATGCAGGCGGGGGCGCTGCTGTACTCACCGAAAGTTCCATTGGAGTGGTGCACTTGGATAGCCCCTTGTAAAGATAGAGGAGTCATAAGAGCACTAAGCACGTTAGGAGTCCACACTGTTGGGGATTTGTTCAAAGAGGGTTGCTGCAAGTCATGGGAGGACCTTAACACTGTCGATCGCCACCCCACCGTATTGGCCAGATTTCAATTCCATAGAGTTAGGCGGGCGCTTAGGGAATTGCTGGGGGAGGAATACCTCGAGCCCCCTGAGGTAACAGCGTTAACTTACATTATCAGCGCTGCGTCCACGAAGCGCATGGTTGCTAGACTATACAGCATAGCTATGTCACATAGGGCGCATCAGTACACGAAGGCACGGTTGGAGTGGCAGCGCGATTTAGAGGCAGCTATAGACGATGACATGTGGGTCTATTGCTGCATGAGCACTAAACGTATTTCCCTCAATGGCCGTCACCGGCTGGTGCATTTTAAATTTCTGAACAGGGTATACTACACCCCGGAGAGGCTGCACAGATATGGGCTCCGGGAAAGTGGGGCATGTGATCGTTGTGGAGAGCGGGCGGCGGATTTTCTCCACTTGGCTTGGGGGTGCCCAGGCATCTCAACATTCTGGGTGGAGGTGTTTAAGGAACTGAGTCGAATTACACGGCTAACCCTTGAGCCAGACCCAGCGCTCGCACTACTAGGATACTCCAGGCCCCTACCAAAGGGAGTAAGGCGCTTGATAGACATGGGGCTATTGATGGCTAAGCGCAGGGTTGCACTCCATTGGTTTCGGGGCCCTTTACCGACATTACAGAAATGGAAAGAGGATTTGACATATTGCAGTACGCAAACTGAGCTTTATAGTGAGCTGCTTCCACCACGTAATAGACCAAAAAATTATTGGGGGTTACTTACCACCTATCTCATAACGGCCAAGACCGCTGAGTTAGAAATCTCTGAACGGGATGACGCCGGGCTCATTGATAGATCTGCAAATGTCAGTCCTACTGCTTAAATTGTGACTATTGCATGTATTAGAGGTTTTTTCTACCCTCGGACATATGTACGCTAGTAGGCAATGTTATACCTTGGGGGTCTCAGGATTGGGCGATGTGATTATCTGAGTGTCAAGATGATATTCTAGAAGTACATGGTTGTTAATGTATCGCAGGAACAAAGCGGGAATTGTGCGAACGCATGGGCTGCAATGCTGTGACTTGTGTTTGTTTTTGTTTAATGAAATTAATAAAACAAATTTAAAAAAAAAAAAAAAACTATCTGAAAATGTTTTGTCTTTGGGAGTTTTCTGAACAGAAGGTGGTTCGGCTCTGCTCTTAAGCTGAGTTTCAGGACATCTTAGAGTTTTGGGTTCTAGATGCTTAAATACCTACCTCCGTTTTTGTTGTTTGAAAGTGCATAGCCGAAGGACACACATCAAGGTGTATATTCTTGATCAGATGTTCCTAGCTGGAATCTAGGTTTTGGGGGTAGTAGAGTTCTTTGTTCGATCAAGACTTTGGATGGTGTATGGTATTTTACATTTGATAACATATTCTACGGGAGCCAGCAGAGGATTTTCAAAGCTGCTTTTTTAAGGTTGTGTTTTCGAGGATCTGGACAAAGTTTGGCAGCGTAATTTCAAAGGATTTGCAATCGGTGTTTGAGCTTTTTTGCTAGCTCTGTGTAGATCCCACAAAATTAATCTAGCTGTGATATAAAGATGGCCCTGGACTTTGATCTCTACCTGTTTTCAATTAGAGAAATTCAATTAAAGGCTCTATCCTAGATATACCTTGGGCCAACCCTCTTTGTGAACAAGTAGGCAAATGCTTGGTTGAAGGTGAATACCATGTGTCACAAAAACATTATTTGCGATACAAACAGCCATGAAACAGTGATCCATTTCTTCGTATTTTCCCTATTCTATTAGGATTTATGACTTCTATTTTGACTTCTTGCTGTCTTGTGGGCTAAGTGCTTAGGAGAAAGGATGCTGCCATGGAATTGTGTGATTTAAACTAAGACACAGTGATAGTTGGTGCTTTCTGCCATTTAATCACTAAAGCTTGGAAGCCGCAGGTGTTAGGTTGGACCCTACAGGGTCCCATGTGGCTTTTCCCTAGCACATTTTTGTTATAAATTATGAACTAGCATTCTGTGGTATTGTTTTCTTCTTTTACTGTGGCTTTAAAATATCTCGACCACTAGTAAGATGTGCCATTCATATCCAGGCTGCTTCTCATGATCTGACCTACCCATGTTGTATTTTGAGGGTCTAAGGTCTGAGCCCCCTTAGTTTAACTACCTGCTTGACAATTCTCTCTCCAACAGGGCCTTGTGGAATCGATTTCTCTGGTGGCCCACAATTCTTGGGTTTGTAGAACCACTGAGTATTTTGGCACTTCATTGTGAGGAAGCAGGAGAGTAAGCAAAGTGCATAACTACGATCCATTACATGTTTTTACCAGCACTTAGCCTCTTTATGCTGATTAGCCAAAACTTGGATACTGCCATAACCTTGACAGGGCCTCACTTTGCAGCACCGTCAACATTCCCGGACAACTAATTTGAACCCTGGCATTAAAAAATAAAAATTAATGACCAATAAAGAAGTGCAAATATTAGTTTTAATTAAAGAATCAAAAAATGTGCAATGTTAGTGATTAAACGTAATTTCTGGGAAAGACAAAACAGTATTATGCACTAGTCTTTTAGCACTCCTCTAGAATCCCGCCAGATCCCATTTCAAATCCTATGGTAAAAGCAGCGTTTTTAAAAATAGAAAATGTAAGACTGTTACTATCTAGAACAAGGGTGCAAATAACTTTTCAACAAATGGTGCAGGAGGTTATTGTTGAGAACAACCTTGTAAAAGGAAGCCGGGGCATGTGGTAGTTTTTCTCTTTCTTCTGTGGCACACAGCAGGTCTGTAGGAGGCAGTAAGGCAGAGCAACAGCTCCAGCCTCATTTTGGTGAGCAGCGTGTACTCAAGATGACCTGAAAGCAAAAAAGAAAAATAAGCGAGGTTGAAGTAAAAGAAAAAAAGGAAGTAAAATGAAAATAGGGAACTGGTAGTGATGAAGTTGTTTTGGTAGGCACTTGAGTGCCCACTACTGAGAGTGGAATTTTGAACAGTCCTGATGAAGAAGTCACAGCAGTGGTAGGCCATGGTCTGACAGGGACAGAATATACGCCACAGACCATAATCAAAGTGGCACCCATTAGCAAATTAGCTAGATAAACAAGCATTGGCATAGCCAATAGGTCTCGCCTTTGGGACCTTATAAGTATTTAGTTATGCAGCACAATATCCTTGGTGCAACAACATCAACTGTTGCATGGCTAAACACTTATAAGTTCCCAAAGGCGAGACCTATTGGCTATGCCAAAGCTTGTTTGTCTGATGCTGCAGATGAAGCACTCACACAATAACCATGAGCTGGGCAAAACCAAGCTCTCACGTTTCACTTTCAGGAGGAAGAGTCGCTCGTACACAGCCATGCCACTTTTAAACGAATTACAGGGTTAAAACATCGAAAGTGAAACTCACATTTTGGACAGAACAAGTAAAAAATACATTCTAGTCATCCGAAAGCAAAATCTTCTCAAAAATGCAATTCACGTGTTCACAATAAATAACTGGCAAGAGACGTGTTTTGACAACGCAGGAGAGGCTCGAACGAAATATACTCTAAATATTTCATTGTAATTTTTTTGGTAGCTTTAGTTTGATGCGCATTCGCCCCACGCTATGGCAGATGGGTACTCTCCTTCTAAGCTAATTAACACTCAGACCTGTGTCGAATATCACCAGCAATACAAATGGGGGCATTTGGACTTGATTTCTCTCCACTAAAACCTGGCATGGTTCAATATTTATCGTTAAGTGCACCAACGACCTTTCGTTACTTCTACTGCTCATGACAAAGGTGTCTGAATAACTAGACCGGAAAAGGCAGGCAAAAAAACTAACGTAGTTCATTATTCCACCGCTTTTTTCCAAACATAAAAACAATTGCTGTTCAAATCATATCCGAGAGTCCTTCCCTTTAGTCACGCCAAAACGACCTGTAGCATTTGAATTTATGTCAATTAAACGGGCTGAAGTCCCCAGTGTAGTACACAAAGCATTTGTTTGAGAATATGCAAAGTATAGTTTGTAAACATATGCTTCTTAAACTTCAAATAACTTCAGTTTGGGGTTCAGTCTGCTTCTCATGCTTGTTTTTAAAAGTTTGATGGGACCGAAGGATGGGTTCTTCTGCTACTGACATCATAAAAAGGGAGGGCAGTGGATGTGCTATGAGGGCTGGCCTCAGATTGTTTTGAAATAGAAACGCTTTAAAGTTCAGAAAAAGCCTATATATAGAACGTGATTTCTTTTCAGATCTGGCCTACAGGACCGCTTTCGTTTTAAGTTAACATGTTTCCAGTAAATTCATGATAAAAAATGCATACATTTGTATAACTGTATACATAAAGGGGCCTTCGGTCAGCCCTACTTCACTGCCAGGGCAGGTAACCAATCTTTGCTTCTGTTTCTACATTCATTTCTTGATTTGTTCCCAATTCATTTTTCGATTGTTAAAATTTTAACTCCTATTTTAGCAAGGACCTTTAATACTTATTTAATCTGTTTGCAAAACATTGCACGCTTTCCAAAAATGTGGAAAAAAGCTCCATAAAGTGCTGTATGTCCTTTGCCGATTAGCCACACATTTGTCCTGCATGCTGGCACACAGCACAAACCGACTAGGTTTCATTTCTAGCAACTATTCTTAAAACATAATCTGGTCAGTGGCAGCTGCCACTAACAACGGGCGGGTAAGGGGAGCGCGGGGGAGGGAAGGGAGTAGGGGGGTGTGAAAGCGAGGGCTGGGGAGCGGGAGGGGGCATGGGACGGGTTAATAATTTATAAAACGTACCTTGACGTACAGTGCTTGCCTTCTGTGGAACTTGGAACCATGAAAGAAGGAAAACACGGAAGAAAGAACACTGATGCAGGTTACAGGTTGCTTGTGGTAGAATTGTGTTTCCGTGAACACGATTCTGCTCCCTCACATTTCGGTCAGAGGTCGGTAGTCGAACCGGAGCCTTCATTTTGTAACCTGGAGCAGGCTTGCATTTACTCAGCCGCCCGCTATTTTAAACAGCGCCTATCTGCCTCCGATAGTAGCCGTGCCCCGCCACGCCGCCGAGTTTGAAATGTATAAAAAGTCTTTGATTCATTGCTTTTCTATCAGTGATTAATGCCCCCTAATTAGCTAATCTCAAAGCCTTTATTTGCACGGAAACACGAGGAGAAGCGACGAGCAGCACTTAGCGAAGAAAAATTATGAACAAAAGTGAACGCTAAGTCCATCAAATTTCAGGAATAACCACCGTCTGACCTTGTGTCGCCACCGCGCCTGTCGAGTCGCGGAAGAACATATAATATGCAAATCGGGTAGATTATCTTTGCAAAGAGTATTTTTCTTTTATTTACGGTTTAGGATGCTTGGCAGGAGAAGCTCCAACAAAAAGGGAAAGATACCCCCGCCGTGGCAATGGAATAGCCGCCCTCGAAACTCTTGTCCGGCGGCCGCGAAAGTAAAAGTGCATCCACAGCGTTTACCAAACAAGCATTGGCCGCGCGGCCGTGAAAGTAACGCAGCTGTGAAAGTGAAAGTGATCGCGGGGACACGCTCTGTGGTGGGGGAGGGGCGGAGCGAGGCGCTTGGGAGAGCAAGCGAGAGGAAAGCCAGATGGCGGCTGTGCGCGTGCCCGCGCGCGTAACCGCAAGTTTGAGGCCAGCAAAAGCGTGTGGTCGGACTTTTAAGAGCCCACTTACTAAATGTCTCGGCCAGAGCAGCGCATGCGCTGGCTCAGGCGAGACCTAAAAAGTGGCCCATGTTTCCATATTGGGGCAGTTTTGAACTTGTAAAAACACGCTGATCAGGTATTTTACGAGGCATGGGAGACTGTCTGCATTTGTGTTTGCTGCAGGCAATGTTTGTGGTAATATCAGGGATATTAACAGTAAAAACCTGCCAAGCAGACCATAAAACATGTCCACAACAAATAGCCTACACAGTGACCAATCAAACCAGTCCTTCTGGCACCGCAAGATTGCCCTGTATGCCAGTCTGATCCTGTGGGTGGCTTAGGTTATTGCCATTGAAGTAATAAAGCTATCCACAGAAATTGCGTCATTCGCCTGATATCGTCTATCTGTTCCACTAAGAAGGCCCCTTCCAAGTCCACTGGTGTTCACACCAAAAAACCTCCCTCCCAGCTTAAACCTTTTGGGTTCCATTGATCCATCATTCCTGCACACACCCAAGTAAATGGAATCTACCTAGTTGTCCAGAAGTGTCCTCTGTACTCAAATGTACCTAAAAAGACTCTGAAGTTCTGGCCTTGTTTACAATTCTGGGACTATCCTAAGACCAAAAGTACCTCGCCTTTCTTGGGATGTACAGGGTTTAATTCCACAGTGATAATAAATATGCCTGCTGAGCTCACCAAAAACATATACCAAGACATACACCTAAAGCTAACACTGACACTGACTTGTGTTTATTTTCCTCTGGTACAAAGCCAAGTGCCTCACGGATACCCTCAAACCCACAGTGATCTTTCTACGGGGGGGCCTGGGGCACAATTTCTACTGATCAGGTGAGAATCAGAAAGTCTGGAGCCAGCAAATTCCACAGTCACAGATAGCCACTAAACCACTGTGAGGAAGCCACGATCACACCTCCCTTCCACAGTTAAGTTTGCCTTGGGCTGCTGAGTGCATAGCTGTCTTAAAATGCAACCCCTAAATCTGGAGCCTCAGGAAGATAGTTCTGATAAACACCTGCACCTGCAGCATTCTACAGGACTATTTCCTAGGTTTTCTATGTTTTATTTCCTAACCATACCCCCACTTTAATTGGGGTTTCAGAGGTATTTTTTTTATAGCAAACTTTATTGAGTTTTTTTAAACCGGCTAAGATGAACACATAGCACGCACATAGGACAGTACAGAATATGGTATATTCGCCACGCAGGGCGGAGACATCTCGCAAATATATTATGGTACACAGGAGAATGACCACATAGACCACTTCTTAAGTGACTAAGCAAGCTGACCCAGTCATTTTCCCCACACCCGCCCATGCTTCTGGGGGCAGTCATGGGCTTCAAACACCACTCGCTCCTGCGGCGCACACCAGTCAACTCCCCTTCTCCACTTTGACAGGGTGGGGTGCCCAGGAGACAACCAATGCGCCTTGATATCTCTTTTCGCCACCAGAAGGGCCATACCTAAGAATGCCTTTTCCGCCCTCATACCCCCAGAGCCCTCGAACACCCCCAAGAGAATCAATATAGGAGAGAGGGCGACTTCCCATCTCAGCACCCCCGACAGCTCATGAGTCACCTTGGTCCAGTATTGGAGTACTGCTGTACATGACCATGCCATTTGGTAGAAGTCTGCAGCGCCGACTCCGCATCGAGGGCATGCAGGAGTGGCACAAGCGTGCTGGGGAGAAGTACGCAAAGTAGAGATAGTAGGATTGAACGAGTTGGAGTCTGGAGGAGGTGGTAAGCTCTCGGGGAGCCATCCATGCATTCCGCCCGTCCTCGTCCTCCACAGGTCCCACCCAACTCTCCCAGCGGGTTCTGAGGTGGTCAAGTGAGCCAGGGGAGTTGATGACAAGCATGCGGTAGATGTGGGATATCTGCCGTGGCCTAGACTGCCCATAAGTAACTTGGCTTCCAGGGGGCTAAACTCCGAGAGTGTGTCAGTGGGCGGGTGATGCGTTTGGAGAGCATGTCTGAGTTGAAGATATTTGTAGAGCTGGCTGCGTGCAAGGCTGTGGTTGCGTTGAAGTTCTTGGAAGGAGCGCATGTGTCCACGTTGAGTAATACCGATGAAATCCCAGGAGTGGAAACCGCAGAGCAAGGCCACCTCTTTCAACCAGGTGCTGTGCCAGAGCGGTGTCTGTTGCATGAGTCTGTTGTTCCATCGTACATGTCGGAGCGCTGTGCGCCATAGAAGGAACACCACCCAAGTTACTGGGGGCAGGAGAAGAGGAACTGGGGAACCATAAAGCATAGCCTGCACCTGGGAGAAACCCAGCAGTGAAAGCTCCAGGCGATAGGCAGGGTCAGACCATCCC
This sequence comes from Calotriton arnoldi, assembly GCA_963921515.1. NCBI lineage: Eukaryota > Metazoa > Chordata > Amphibia > Caudata > Salamandridae > Calotriton > Calotriton arnoldi. The sequence goes on from CAWUFW010000399.1 coordinate 1,505,907, forward strand.
CTGTTGAACCAATCATGAAGAACGAGGAGATGGGAAGCAAGATAATAGAGGTGAAGATTGGTCATCCCCAAGCCGCCGTCGTACGACCCCAGCTGGCAATGCATGAAGGCCAGACATCATGATCCCCGCCACAGGAATGTCTTGATAGCGCCGTCCAGCGCAGAGAACCACGTGCGAGGTAAGTGGATCGGCAGGTTTTGAAAGACATAGAGAAAGCGCGGAAGGACCATTATCTTAAAGAGGGCGATGTGTCCCGGGACATTGAGGGGGAGGGCCCTCCACCTGGTGTGGTCAGACTTTGCTTTTTGGACCAAAGGCTGGAGGTTGAGGGCCCAGGTAAGCTCCGGGTGCAGAGCGACCCATATGCCATGGTATTTAAAACTGAGACGGAGGAGAGGGTTGTTCGTCTGCCAGTCGAAGCAGTCTCTGGATGGCGCCAGGTTGACCAACATTGACTTAGAAGGGTTAATCCGCAGGCCGGACGCTTCCCCGAAGCATTTCAACAGCCGGAGACATCTGGGTCCACTCACTGCCGGGCGTGTGAGGTAAAGCAGGACATCGTCCACATAAACGATACGATCCTCAAGCCCTGTGCCCCAGGCCCAGCCCTCGTACTGTGGGTCCTCACGTAAAAGTTGGGCCAGAGATTCTATCGCCACAGCATAGAAGCGGGGAGACAGGGGGCATCCCTGTCTGGTCCCTCGCCCTATGGCGAAAGCTTCGGAGAGGACCCCTTTTTGACCCGGACTAAGGTGGTTAGATTGGAGTATAGGACATCAGCCCGAAACCCACACATGCCAGAACTAATTCGAGGTAGTGCCTGTCCACTACATCAAAAGACTTCTCAAGGGGGTGCTGCAGCGAGATGTCCAGGACAGGGAATGGACGGCACTTTGGTCCGATATAGCGAAATTCAATCACTTCCTAGAACTTTGGGAAGCACACTTAAAAACTCTAATGGACTGGTACCTTGTCCCCGCCAAGCTCAAGTGTATGTTTCCGAAAATGACCGACAGATGCTGGAGGGGTTGTGGACTACTGGGGGATTTCCAACATATCTGGTGGGATTGCCCCACCATACGTCCTTTCTGGGAGGAAATCTTAGCACAAATTAAAACCATGCTGGGATATCCAATACCGACCACCATGGAAGGGGTTCTTCTGGGCCTCCGGGATCCCTCCTTAGAACACCAGACTAGGGCTGACAAGGCTATCATGTGGACGTGTATAGGGGCGGCGAAAGTGGCAATCGCGGCAGCTTGGAAGAAGAGGTCAGCTCCTTCCCTCGCAATATGGCATGCGCGACTCTGGAAACTTCTCTGTCTGGAAAGAATGGCTGACATATTCCACGATGACTATAAAAGCTTTGAATATAAATGGGGTCCCTTAGTCGCCTTCCTTACGAGGGGTCTGCCCTCGGCGGTGTGTCCTCCGTCAATCCGGGACATGCATCTCTTTCAATTCTAACATACTACACCCTGGCCCAGTCGGCCACTCAGCTTTCATATGTAGTGTCACCACCATACATATCTTGTTATTGGGTGGGGGGGGGGGGGGAGGGAAGGGGTTTGGGGGGATTTTTTTGGTTGAATCGTTTGGAATATTACTTTTTTCTGGGAGTGCCTTCCCGACTGGAAGGTTGCAGTGTAATCCTGTCATGACATAATGGACTGTGAGAACCTATTTTGACGAACAGAACATACTATGCCTATGTACCTTTTGAAACTGTACGGATCGCTATAGATTTTTTGTTCTGCAGATGGGCACGGAGATGTCCGAGTATGCGTTCTCAGCTTTGTTTTCTCTCGTGACAGTGTGTATTGTATTTTCGGACACGGATACTCCTGTTGTTGTGAAGCAAATGATGTCTCTTTTACGAAATGCCAATAAACATACGTTTGATAAAAAAAAAAGCCTTCTCAAAGTCAATGAGAAGCAAGGCTAGGTTTAGTGCAAGTCGGTGATGGTGGGCCAGGGCCACTTGGAGCCGGCAGATACAGTGTACTGTGCTGTGAGACGGCATGAAGCCACATTGGTCAGGTTGCACCAGCCTGTGTATAACCCGTTTGAGCCTGTTGGCTAATACGTATGCAAAGATCTTGACCTGTGAGTTAAGGAGCGAGATCGGTCTATAGGCCGCGCATGTCGTGGACGGGGCTGCGTCTTAGGTATTATGACGATAACTAAAATAAATAAGGAGCCCACTCACCAGGCAGGTCACACGCTGGATATAATACTAACAAACTCCCCCAACATATCCTATGGAGCAACGTACCCCTTGACATGGTCAGATCATTCCATGATCGAGTTCCGTATCAACGGTCCAAAGGCACAGACTGTCCCCAAATACTACCCTAAAAAAAGTTATAGACAATGGCATAAACTTACTCCCTCACATTTTCAAGCCGCTTTTATTCCACCTCAATACTCTGAAACTGACAATGTAGAGGAATACCTAGCCTCCTTCAATTCCAGCCTGCTATCCACTATGGACAGCTTAGCTCCTTTGAGACAGTGCCCCACGAACATAAAACGCCGCCAGACACCGTGGTACTCTGCCACCCTTCGGCTAGAAAAAAGTCAATGTAAAAAACTTGAACGCCGTTGGCGTCGCTCACATGACACAATAGACAAAGAAAGATTTAAGTATGCACTAACACAGTACCATAATAACCTGAAAAACGCTCGCAAAACTCACATCGCATCCCAACTTGAAAAGCAGGGAGCACTCCGAGAATTCTCTACCAGATCCTAAAAACATTCACCAACCCCAAGGCCTGCGACATTGAATCTGCCCCATCTCAAACGCTGTGCGACAATATAGCAAGCCATCTAACCCAGAAAATTTATATGATTTATAATAAAATCACCTCGACTAAGGGCCCTCAGACTGACCCTAAGTTTGATCTCCCACCGGCCACTCCCATTTCTCACATACTGGAGAACTTCCCGTTACTTACAACAGAGGAGACTGAAGCTTTATTAAGAAGCGCCAAATCAGGGTCCCCACTGGATCTCATTCCTGCTAAAATAGCCACCACACTATCTAAACAACTAGCCAGCCCCATCTGCTCTATCCTAAACAGCTCCATGAAGGAAGGCATTCTCCCACTGGATTGGAAAGCTGCACAGATTCTCCCAATTAGAAAAAATTCTAAAATCCCCACGGTAGACGTAACCAACTACCGCCCCATTTCCCTACTTCCCTTACATAGCAAAATCTTGGAAAAACACATTAATAAACACTTATCAGATTTTGCTGAATCCTCAAACTGCTTGGATCCCTCTCAATCTGGATCCCGTCCCAGATATAGTACAGAGTCTGCATTGGTGGCAGTCACTGACAACATCAGGATGCTGTTGGATAACGGTCAAGCAGTACTCTTGGTGCTGCTTGACCTATCCGCAGCATTCGATACCATCTCCCACCAGACTCTACTTAGGAGACTGGGAGACATAGGCCTTAAAGGGAATGCCTTGAAGTGGATGACCAACTTTCTGTCTGACAGAACTCAGACCATTAACCTAGGTCCATTTCACTCACAGACCACCAGGGTGACCAAGAGAGTACCACAGGGCTCATGTTTGAGCCCTACCTTGTTTAACATTTATGTTACTCCCTTGGTGAGACTATTGAGGAATTTGGGATTTATCCCTATATCCTACGCTGATGACACCCAACTGCTCCTCTCCTTTGACAAAACCAATTCCAACATTCAGACCACCTTTGCAGAGGGTCTGAAGGCCATCGTGGAGTGGATGAAAGAAAATTTTCTCCAGCTCAATGCAGCTAAGTCAGAGATTATGCTGTTTGGTGAAGCTACAGTGAAGTGGTCCCCTAGCTGGTGGCCAGAGGAACTAGGTCCTACCCCATGTCCTAAACAGGTGGTAAAAAACCTTGGAGTTCGATTAGACCACAAACTCACATTGGGAGACCATACCACCTCCACTGCTGGAGCATGTTTCCATAGCCTTAGCCTACTCAGAAGAGTTTTCCCTTTCCTGCCACTATCGACACGGAAAACCTTGATTCAGGCATTAGTCCTAAGCCGTCTGGACTATTGTAACGCTCTGCTGATCTCAGCCAATGAAAGCTCCATAAACTAACTGCAGGTGGTCCAGAACACCGCGGGCCGCCTGGTGACCAATGCCCCCCCCCCCCAGAACCGCATCGCTCCCTCTTCTTCAAAAACTGCACTGGTTACCAGTACGGAAGAGGATCAAATTTAAGATCTGTTGTATTGCATACAAAGCATTAAACAACCTAGGCCCCAGCTACCTAAACGACAAATTTGTTAGCTATGTTCCTTCCAGACCCCTTCGCTCTGGAGCTAAAGCACTGCTCCAAGTTCCGCGCTTTAAAAAAACCCGCTTAGGTGGCAAAGCCTTTTACCATCTGGCCCCACACTACTGAAATGAACTCCCCATTCACTTGCGTCAATGCACGGACTATCTGGCATTCAGAAAGGTGCTGAAAACCTCACTGTTCTGATTGTCCCTCCTTGGTTTATTATGGCGGTCCTAGCGCGGAGATACCCTGATGGGGTGATTCGGGCGCTCTATAAGTAAATAAAATAGAAATAGAAATAGTGTTACATGCAAGTTCCAGCGGGAAGGACCCGATGTGGCAAACCTCCTTGTAGAGCTATAAAAGATGGGGGGTGAGGGTCTCGCGGAACGCAGCATAATATTCCATTGGATAGACATCCGGGCCCGGGTTTTTACCCGGTGCCATACTGGACAATGCCTCTCCGATTTCCTCTGCCGTGAACGGTTCGTCTAGCAGACGGACATCTGATACTGGCAGCCTGGGAAGGGAGAACGAATCAAGGAAAGATTGGGACACAGCTGCACTCCTATCTACCAGGTGGGCGTACAATGTCCGATAGTAATAGGCAAAGACCTGGGCTATCTCGACGAGAGTCTGTTGAGGATGACCGCTGCCGTCTAGGATTTCAGGGACAATCCTGTTAGCGTGTTGACGGGAGACCAACCAGTAGAGAAATTTCCCGTTTTTGTCATCCCAGCCATAGATCCGGGCTGTTGTGGCCCGCCTGAGGTGCTTAGCTGCCTCAAGAGAGAGTGTAATCGGATGTCTTCACGAACAAGACTTAACTGCCGAGTGATCCCTGCCTGAGAGTCGGACTCCAGCTGCTGCTCAAGGAGCAGTGCCTGTGCTTCTAGTCAGGTTATAAAAGCAGAGTGATCATGTTCCCGGGCTTTGACATAACTCCTGGCGGCACCTCTTAGGGTCACTTTACTTGCGGCCCATAGGGTGCCTGCATGTGTAGCCGAGCCTTCATTGTTGTGAAAGTAGCCCCGGAGTTCGGACCGGAGGAAGTGGACAAATTCCTTGTCCTGGAGAAACCATGCATTTAAACGCCACATGGGACGCTGCTCCGGAGGCGGGTGCCTAAGTTGGAGAAGCAAAGGGGAGTGGACTGAAATTCTACAGGGTAAAATCTGGATCTGGGTCAATAACTGACAGGCAAGGGCGGGAAGAAAAGCGAGGTCTATCCGGGAATGGGTGTGGTGGGCTGTTGACATATGTGTGAAGTGTTGCTGCCGGGGATGCCTGGATCTCCACGCGTCAAAGAGACCCAGAGTCCTGGTGCATTCAGCGAGACGCCGGGCGTTGGTCTGCCGAGACCCCGACGAAACCCCGGTGCATTCTAAATCAGGGTCTGGCACCGCGTTGAAGTCGCCCCCTATGATTGTAAGCCACTATGGGAGGCTCGAAAGAAGGCACGAGAGGTCCCTAAGCCCAGCGTGCAGCGGCAGGGGGTACATATGTGCATACCAGGGAGACCACCCGCCCCTCCAGAGTTGCCTCCAGAGTGACAAAGCATCTGTGTGGATCAAGTGTAACCCGCACAACTACCAGGGGAAGAGCGGCGCAGTAGGATGGCGACTTCCCTCACCCCCAAGAGTACCCAGAGTGAAAGACTCTGTTGTAGCCTTGACATGCTAGGAAGGGGAAGCGCTCCCTGAGGAGATGGGTCTCCTGCATTAACAGAACATCAGGACGGTGTCGCTGTGCAAAGGTGATGCAGCAAGCCGTTAACATTCCAGGACAAAATCCGAAAGGTCATGTGTGCATGAAGTGGATACTAATGTAGAGTGCGGGCAAGGAGCCTGCCAAGGACGCCTGCTGGGTCCAGTGAGTCAAAGAGAGTGGCTTTAGTGGTGGTGTATGGGAGAATGCCACTCCGGAACTGCGTGCAGATGTAGAATGAGTGTGCGTGCTGGTACCTATGCGGGAAAAGAAAAGGTTAACAAATAGAACAAATAACACCGTGCAAAGAAACCCCCTCCCCCCAACTCCCACCCCTCCTCACACTTCTACCCCAGAAGCATCTGTTGCCCTATAAGAAGAACTTTTGTAAAGAACTGAAGAACAGAACCTCGAGGTCAGCGTGTACGAGGCAAAGAGCAAGAGGGAAGGAGAAAAAAAAGAGGCAAACCCCATCATTAATGGAGAAATCGTTGAATCCTGATAAAAGATAACCTGAGCCACCGTCATCACGGCTAGTGTGATGCCCCTGGACTGGAACTAGCTCAGGAGGTGAAGTGGAGATTAAGTGAAACATTGTAAGGAGACAGCAAACAATCCTGCATTATGAATCGGGAGCAATGGAGGTGTTAAAGTGGAGGCATGGCCAGTGACGGAGCTGCGGAGCAATGAGGAAAGTTTACAAGTAATAGGTGCTGGCCTCATTCAGATGGCAGGACTGCAGGACACGTCTGTGTGGAGAGTAGCTGGACTAGGCGGGGTGGCAATTTGGCCAGCAGTCCCATCCCCACCACCGTCCACCTCGGAAGCAGGATGCGATGCCTGGTTGAAGGGGGACTGCGACCGCTCTCGGAAGGACTCCGTTGGTGAGAACGACCGGTCTGGTCCACGGCCCCTCCGCGACCGGGTGCGATGCCAGTGAGGCTTTGGCTGTGTCTGCGACCCCCGTGTCTTAGGTGCCCTCTGGTGCTGAGAGGAGGTGGAGGCGGGTCCATGGAGCAGGCGTTCTTCCATCAGCCACCGTCAAGGGGAGTGCAGAGTCTCAAAGAAATTAGACTTGTTGAGGTAGATGACGCGAAGTGGTGCGGGGAATAGCAGGCGGTACTGGAGTCCCATTGCCTGCAACTTTTGTTTAACTTCCGCATACGAACACTTCGCTGTTGGACCCGCAGGTGTAGTCCGAGAAAAGAAGTACTTTGGTGTCTCCGGACCGAAGGTCAGGATGCTGCCGGGCCTCGTTGAGAATGGCGTCCCTGTCTCAGTAGTTGAGAATGCGAGCTATAAAGGGCCGAGATGAGGCCCCGGGCGGAGACTTGGGGGTCAAGGCCCGGTGCGCTCTTTCGATAGCACACCACGGAGGCAGGTGATCGGCTGGCATCCAGGACTTGATCCAGTGCTCCACGTACTCTACCATCTGCTGCGGATCAGCCCCCTCCGCTCGCTTAGGGACTCCAATCAGGCGGATGATGTTGCGCCGGGAGCAGTTCTCTCCATCCTCTGCATGCCTGTGGAGTTCTGCCGTTCGATTGAGCAGGGTGGAGACCTGGTTTTTAAGGGTTGAGATATCATCTTCAGCTGAGGAGATCAGGGACTCTGGCTCTGTCATTCATGCCGTGGGGTTGCAGAGGCAACATCCATTCTCACCTCCCGATCTTGGTTTCCACAGCCGCTTGCGAAGCCTGGATGGCCTACAAGATCAGCGTACGGTCAGTGTCAGAGGAAGCGGACCCGACACCATCTGAAGGATGGGTGGCCGCTCTTTCTGTTTTCTAGCTGCCAAATACTGGAATAAACCCCCCCGAGGCTCCGGGTGGAGTCTGTGGAGACACTTTTTCGGAAAAAACTCAAAACCTGGCTTTTTCCTCCTCTGAGTTCTCTGGTTTAACTGCGTGCCTCCCTCTGCCAGCGATCTGAACTGTGCCGCAGCGCGGGGACACACTGGTTAGTGTAACCATGCGCTTTATAAGTTTGTTATTATTATTATTATTAAGGGAGGCAGGCAGCGGCTAAGGTGGGCCATAAGGAACTGGTGGGGTGACCGGCTAGGACAGAGGAGGCGCCGACTGCGGGCAGACCCCCTGATCAGAAATATTGAACAGTCTCCACGGGGCGCAGGTTAAGGGGCCACTTCTGTGGGGAATAGCGGCAGCAGGATAACGACAGCCTCTGGAGTCCCAGAGCTCCACATAGCTGCCAAGGTTTCAGATTGCTATGTGTGACATTTTCATAATGTCAATGTAATTATTGAGTCAGCCGCCACATTCGTTTGCACCAGTTTTAAGGACTTTTAGAGTTTCTCGTTGCACAAATGGGTCTAATTTCTGATATTTTTATGTTTCCCTCATCTTCATTGCTTGATTTGTTCCTCGCAAGAAAGTGTCACTCATAGTCATTGAAATGTCACTCATAATTACATTGAAATTATGAAAATGTCACACATAGCAATCTGAAACCTTGGCAGCTATGCGGTTGTGGGTGGGTGACTCCCCCATGTTCGCAAAGCCCAGCAGGCAGACGGCCGCGAGGTGGGGCCCTTACTGTTTAAGGCTCGCAGCCGTGGTGCACAGCGTTTCTGCAGAGTTCCTCTCGCCCTTCAAGTCCGATGAATCTGTGCCTCGAGCGGCCCTCCCGGGGCCCCCCGGGCGCCGATCAGTGGCAGGTATGCTGACTACTGCAGTGGTAGTCCCCCGGAGGGGCGCGAGGCAATGTGCGACGCGGTGAGCTTGTGGGCCGCCGCAATGCCCTCTACGTGGTGGGAGGCACCCGCCCAAAGCCGCACGGTGCCGCCGGTTGTGGGGCACCCACCGAGGGCCCACAAAAAGGAGGAGAGGCGACGGCGAGGGAATCCGGGCCCCACAGTATAGCAGGAAGTGACGGAGACTATTGTTGGCTCAGGTATGTGGCGGATTCAGGGGTTAGCGGAGGAGCGGCACTAAGGTGCGACCGCCATGTTGGCCTGCTTGGCCACGCCCCCTTCAGAGGTGTTTTAATCATTATGGTGTTGTGAGCAGAAGAAACCATAACTTCCCTTTAACAAATGTCCGTGGTATTTGGGGGTATATTACATCCATCCTGTTTAAAAGCGACCCCAGCTGCGCACAGCTTTTGGCTGTCTGCTTGGTTCCGCACCCAGCCCTCCATAGGTGGCCAATGGTCACTGTGCAGGGCCTTTGGCTATGAGCACCAACATTTACAGCAGTGCCTGGTGTTGGCCATGCCCTCCGCCTAACCCTCGATAGCTAGCCAGTCCATACTGTGCACGGCCTTTAGCTGGAGCAGTGCAATTTTAATGTAGGGGCTGATTTAACAGCCATGCCCTGTGCCTAACCATCAACATACGGCCAATTCAGTCCATGGCCAGACTCTGAACCAGCCGAGAGATCCACTTGTGCACTGTGCATGGTTTTCACCATGTATATTTGCATTGTATTTTTTTGTTCTCTCAACTTTTTTTCCAGGATCTTCAAATAAAAAGTATATTGACTTTTAATTTTTTTTTTGCAGATCTACAAAATTAAGCCCAAATTTGGATCTGCGAATCCTATGAGAAAAACTGTTTTGGGGGTGTAATGGGTGTAAAAGAAACATAAAAAGAAGCACTTGCAATAGCGTGAAAAGTGTAGAGCTTCCAAGCATCATCATTCCATACGTAAGGGGAGGAAGAAAATCTAGATTCCCTCTCCTGGTCTGAATGTGCCTGAAGACAGTATTTAAGACATTTTAAAAATGGATTCATATGTCTCCGGTTGAGATATCAGCAGGTACACAATGGTTGGGATTGGCGGCTCTCTTCTTACCACAGGCTATTCTAATTCTGTCTTTGGAATCACAGTTAACACATTTTTTAAACGGAGGACCTGCGATTCACAAAGTCAAAGGCTTTGCAACCCCAAAACCCTAAGTAGCACTGTACAAAAGTAATATTATGAGTTATAAATATCTTTATGACTCGTAATGTAAACATTAAGGGCCTCATTTACTATATTTTGACTCACGGCAGCGCAGGAAGCTTTCCTGCTGCGCTGATGTGCATCAAAATAAAAGGGCAAGAATTCACCGTATCTACCAGATACGGTGCATTCCTGTCCTCCCCTGCGCCGGCGCACAAACAGGAGCCGTGCACCAACGCAGACACCCTTGCCCCACGGTGCAAGGGTGCCTGCCTTGCAGGGATGATTATTGTTGTGCAGTAAGGGACATCTTCCTGCACAAAAACAATTGTTAATGGTGTTTTTCTCCTTCTATGTTTGTGGCAGAATGCACGACACGTAGAAAGAGCAAAAAACTAGCAGAAATAAAAGTATTTCTCCTTGTTGCACCACTCCTACTCCTAGGATTCTGCGCATTCCCAGGTTTACGACACCTTGTAAATCTGTGAATGTGTCAGGTTCCATTGATGTTATGTGGGAACACTCACAGCAACACCCATGCAGGGTGACTTTACGTGGCCTTGTAAATATGGGCAGGCACACTGCGCCGCCAGCGCGTCTGAAAAAAGTGGCACGCCTGCGGCGCAATGGGCTTGTAAATGAGGCCCTGAGACTCCATGCAATTTGGGGGAGGAATTGGTGTGAAAGGTGCGCCTCTACTCCCTAAAGATCCCAATTAAATGTAGTCATGGACTGGACCACAATTGGGTTTGGAAACCATTGATGACATACCAACTCCATAGAGTGAGCAGTATAACATTTACAAAGCGGAAGCTTTCGATGAGGGGCGGCTTCCTCATTGTGAATGTGAGCTCAAGCATTGGTGGGCATATGGAACAGTCCCGGGGATCTCCATTTGCATCCCTAATGCCATTCTCATCATGACAGTTTTTTAAAGTTTTTTATTGTAGCTCATGTTCCTGTATGGCTGCTTTTGGCGAATGTGAATGCAGGGATGGCTTTGCAGGCCTCCACCTGTGCACTGTCAGCCATTTTGGTAAGGTTCATAAAAATAATTCTGACATATTAATATTAATGGGGCTGAACTCTTCCAATCCTACTGAATAGTCATTTTTTGCGTTGTGAAGGATAAATACATCTGTTGCAGTGCAAAAATATTATCAGTTTGTAAGCTACACTGAGGGCAACATTATATCTTATTCTCAGGTTTGTCTCAGAGTTTCAATTGAATCAGTAAGTTCAGGTTAAAGTATTTGTTCCTCTGTCCCTCTACCCCATTAGCCTAAGGCTTGAGGAATGTACCAGAGACTTACCCCATCCAAGAGAGCGCTCAGTCACTTTATTACCAGTATGGATAAGTACTGTATGGATGGGCAGTTGCTTATAAAAAACAGATTAGTCTTCCAAGCCTTGGCAGTAAGCGGACTCACTCCAAGTAAATAGCCATCTTCACAAGAGAGTGCCGCAAAGCAGGCCACACATTTCCCCACAAAGGGCTTATGGCTCAAACAAGCAGAGGCAGAGCTGTACAAAATAGCTTTTCGTAGAGGTACATGCAGGGGAAGTCTGTAAGGCAGGCACTTGGCTCCTCTGCATACTTTATCAAGTCACAGCTGCTTTAGACTCTGATACTAGAGGGCAAGCTTCATCCAGAAGAGCAGTAGTTCTGCATAGCTTCTGGTATTATTTATTGTGTTATCTGAAGTCCCCTTTCCAAAAGTGTTAGGAATTGCTGGGGGAGGTTTTCAAAGAAACTAGGCCTTATTCAGAGTTTTGCTGGATGAATTCTCCTTTGCCAGTGTGGGTGATGTGGGTTGCCTGCCAGGGCTTGTTTCAAGCTGTAAATTGAGCAGCTAAGCTGTTGAAGGATATGTTGGAAAAATCTGTTGTTTATTGGCAGTTTGTCTATTATGGCAACCGCTAAATCAGGCACACCATGCTCTTTCTACTGATTCAGTCTCGCTTTGGTCCCTCTGTGGTGGACAGGTTATAGCCGGAAATGAGGCTCGCTAGTGCCCTGGCACCATTTAAGCCTAGGGTGTCAGCACTTGTAGCCAGCACCACGCGACTTCTGTGCAAAACCCTGGAACAAGGCTGGTGTTCCTTGGCTGTGATACGAATATGAAAATATTTCTCAAGGTCCATTGATTATTTTAAAGAAAAGTATCCCCAGAGTAAACATAATATCCATCAGGTTGACTATTACTGAAGGTAGGTAATTTTCAACCCTGTCTATCGTTGATCCTAGAATCCAGACGCTGCTCAGCATTTTGTTTAGAACCCAATCATTGACTAGTTTTATTTTCTAGTGACTGATACTCATCTGTTTTTAATATCTATGTAATGCCTAGCCTTTGAATAGCAGCAAATCACTGTCTAGTCTTGTTTTATCGTAGCCAATCACTGCCTAGACCTGTCTTGCAACAGCCAATCAACAACTAACATTGATTTTAAGTAACCAGTATTCACTCTAATTGGTATAATTAACGCCACTGCAAAGACTCTTTTGAGAATAGCCATTTGCTGTGTAGTCTCGTTTTAAGAGGCTGAGTCGGTCTTGCAGTAATCTTTGACTTTCCAAACAGTATCTTTAAATAACAGAGTTATAAAGCTACTCCAACAGCGATTGGTGTTGATGACTCGGTAGTGATCATTGCTCAACACTTACCACTGTATCTCAATGGCTGGATCCCGGTGCTCTTGCACAGACCAAGGCTGAGTACCATTGGGTCGGGCACTTGGGCCATGAAGACCCCATAGTTTATTGCAGGAGTCAATTTTCTTGAAGTAACGTTTGCGACTAGTTTCCATTTGCCTTCTATGCAGTGAGCGTATGCCAGAGATGTCAGATTATGGTCTCACGGCTACCCCTCGGAGCTGTGGGGGCAGCCACACTCTCACCTTCCCCCATCGGCGGTATACACGACTGCAGAACATCAGCTCGAACCAGTGCGTGCAGCCTGAAGAGGAGAACATACTGGCGCTTTTGAAGGTAAGGTGGGGAGAAGCGGAATGGAGAGAAGGGAGAGTAAAGTGAGAGGGAAGGCAAGACATAGAAAGGACAGAAGGTAGCAGAGAAAGAAAGGCAGCATTAATGAGAGGAAGGGTAACAAAACAGAAAACGAAGAGTGATGGTAAGAAAGGAGCAGAGGAACTGATAACAAGCAGCAAGGGGATCAAACAGAGAGATCAGGATGAGGAGAAAGAGATACTGGAAGTGAGATGGAAAACAAAGGGGCAAGAGTAGGGCATTTATCAGCTGAACAGTTCTGAGAGGGTTGCACCTGCTGCGTCTGTTCCACCTGAACCAGTGACCATAGAGAAGGCGAGGTTCTAGCGTATGCTGAAGCAGTGTTGGTGATCATAGACCTAGATGACTCTGAACCTCTAATTCTAGCAGACACCGTGATCATGGACAGGGCTAAGCGTCATGTGCCTTGTGCAAAAGTGTAATTGATAACAGAGAAAGGAAGGTTCACAGCACCTACTGCAGTAATGTAGCGATCATCGATAGGTTATGCCACATAGTTCTAGATGCAGCCAATCCAGTAGTCCTTGAGAGTACCTGCTTCAACGGCATCTCTGTCCATAGAGTGCCAACGACTGTGGAAAGAGTTTGGCAGTGCCAGAGGTGGTAAAGTGCATCAGGTGCACAGTTACAGCTAAAGCAGTACCAGTAGTCCCCACAGTGCCTCTTTCAGAGGTGTCGTTGGTATAGGGAGAGTTCATCCCAGAGTGCTTGATCCAGTGGTGCTACTGACCATAGTGGAAAGGCTTTTTCCAACCAGTGCCTGATCTGCTGTGCCAGTGATTGTAAAGATGACAGGACACACAGTTCTGGTTTTCACAGTGCCACTATCTATAGAGAAAGATATGCTCAGGGTGCCTGCAGCAGCAGTGACATAGAGCACAGTTTTGGTCCACCAGTGAATGCTCCGGGTGGTGCCCCTGACTATAGACAGGATCCACCCACCACCCGAGTGCCTTCTCTAGCAGTGCTAGCAAAAGAGGGCTGTTCCTGAAGTGCGATTGACAAGAGGGGGAGACTAACAGGGTCTGCTGCAAATATGCCTGTGGTCCCGGACACGGTTGGCTTCAGTGCCTCCTCCATTAGTGCCTATGATCATGAGGAGAGCTCTGCATCTAAGTACTAACCCAAAAAGAGAGGGCTGAGTCCAAAGAAGTGATTAGAGAGAGAGGGCAAGGCTTGCAGTTCCTGTTGTAGTAGCACAGGTGCTACCTTTTTTTATGTTTGACTCGAACAGTGCTATATTAGGCATGCTCCAAACTGAAACAGACTACATGCCTCCATAGGTCATATCTTCCCTATGACTTTGACAGATCTGCCAACATATTAGCTAGTGAAGTCAAACAATAACTAGTGGCAACCCTGTCCAGTACTGCCCTTGATCATAGAGAGAGCAAAGCTTCAGGTGCCTTCACCACCATAGACAGTAAACAAATTGGGCCTCCAATGTCTGCCTTTGACCAGCTTAGAAAGGACTTGTTCAATAGTGATTTTTGGAGCCCAGAGGTCATAGAGAGGTCTTAGAGTGTCCCATCTAAGCAGTGCCAGTCAGCATATGGAGAGTAAAGTCTCTAGTTTGTCCACCAGTGAAAGTGACTATAGAGAAATTTGTGGTTCTACCATATAGAGATCTGTGGGTCTAGTGTATGTTTAGCAGTGCAAGTGACCATAGAGAAGGCTGTCTTCAGTGTTCCTCAATACCACTGATCATAGAGAGGCGCAGAACCCACTGTCTTGCCCAACAAAGCTAATTAATATAGAGAGAGTTGACCATGTGCTTGCTTCACTGCTGCCAGTGATCATCAATGAGCCTATCAGCCAAAAAAAACATTTGTTATATACAAGATAAAAAACGTGACTGATGTGCCCCAGTGCAGTCACGTTTTTTATCTTGTATATAGTGTGAATACACATTATAATTCTTTTTCTAAGTATTGTTTTTGCAAATAAAATTTATGCCCATTTTCAGCTGAAGTGGGCACAACAGAATTTCTGTTGTTTGTGGGCTTTTTCTATTTCTGTAATTGATTTGCTACGACAACCAATGGAAAAATATTGTTGGACTGTTAAACTCATTCACTCTAACTGCATTTCTTATTTAGATGCGAGAAATTAATACTTCTTGCGTAATTTCATTTTTTTGTTGCAATGAGTTCCTTGTGAACAAATGTTTTTTTGGCTGATTAGCTATACCCAGTTCACAGGGACATATGGGTCGCTCTTGTTTTTGTTATCATCAATGAGCCTAAACATCTAGGGCCTCATTTATGAGGTTGTGGCGCAGGGCAGCGACACAAGGAATCTTGCTGCACTGCCCTCCGTCAAAAGAAAAGGGTAGGAATGCGCTGTATCTATAAGATACAGCGCATTCTTGCCCTTTTTCCCTGCGCTGGTGCACAATGGGCTGTCATGCACCAACGCAGGCACTCTTGCACCATGGTGCAAGGGGGCCTGCGTTGCGGGGCTGATTAATTTTGTGCAGGAAGGGACACCTTCCTGCACAAAATCAATCAGTTGAGGTGATTTCCTCCTTCTATGTGTGTAGCAGAATGAAGCACATATAGAAAAAGGAAAAAACCGAGGAGAAATGAAAACATTTATCCTCGTTGCGCCTCCCTAACACCACCCCTGGGGTGGCGTTAGATCCTGACGCATTCCCAGGTTTACGATGCCTCGTAAATCTGGGAATGCTTCAAGTTCCATGTGTGTTGCGTGGGAACACCCACAGCAACACCCATGGAACGCCCCTTTCACGCAGTGTTTTGCATGAAAGGGGCCCATATTTACAAGGCCATGAAAAGCCACAGGGCCACATTGCGCCACCGAAATGTAAAAAAAGTGACGCTCCGGCAATACAAAAGTGCAGCAAGGGGCCTCATAAATTAGGCCCCTAGTGTCTACACCAACCGTGCCATACAGGATAAACATGCAGAGCCTTAAGTTTCAGTTCCATCGGTGCCTTCATCTGCTGTCTTTGCGTATTTAATCCTAGCAAGAGGAAGTTGACATACTAGGCCTGGATGGGCACATCTACAGAGGGAGGATGGAGAACAGATTCCCTGCCATTCCAGTCAAAGAAGGTAGGTCATTTTCACCACTCTCCCCCACTTCTGTTCCTTATTGATGCCTTGCATTCCTAGAGTGTGTATACATCAAGTGAACACTGTCTCCAACACAGATACGTTATCTTTTAAAATATCCCAGTAGCAAAGGTAGAATTTTACAACCCATTTCACCCACACGCAGTGCCAATGAGTATCACTTGTGTCCCAAGGCTGTCACACATCAGAAGTGACAACAACCTAGACTTTAAATAGAGCTGCCTCACTCAGTTCCTTTTTTCCCAGAAATAAAAAGGAACACAAGAGTGACATAGTTTCCAATTAACACACTAGCACTATATAAATTGTTCGAAAGTTAGGAATTCCCTGAAAATGAGTAAGGGATTTTGCGGTTCAGATACTTTGACCAGTGTTGGTGTGTTTATGTTAACAATAGTATCCCATAATAACCACTGTATTTTCTGTTTTGGGATCTATCAACAACATCACTACTGCAGAAGTATTATCTCCACAGTTCTGTGCTTTAGAAAAATAAATCTTCACTTGGGTCATGCCAAAAGATCCAATCTGCTTACAGACTTCTGAGGTACTCTCTTGTTTGAGGACCAGGTTTGTTTCCTTCACTCATGGAGTAGGGACTTTCAGTTCATC
Source organism: Calotriton arnoldi (assembly GCA_963921515.1). Classification (NCBI taxonomy): domain Eukaryota; kingdom Metazoa; phylum Chordata; class Amphibia; order Caudata; family Salamandridae; genus Calotriton; species Calotriton arnoldi. The sequence goes on from CAWUFW010000399.1 coordinate 1,522,551, forward strand.
TGAGATTTTCACCTAAGCTCCTTGGTATTCCGACAAGAGATGGCGTTGGTGTCTCTTATGAGGACGACACCGACCTCCAAAGTGCTAGTAACAATGCTATCGTTGTCAGCATATAAAGAATCTGAATTGACTGGTGATAGACAACATAGGTCTCTGAGGGTATTGTGAGGCAGCATGTTTACATCAATTATTGGTATATCTTTATCTGATGAGCCAGTACCCAATGTTATTGGTGCTTAGGCTAATTCCTAATTTGGAAATAAGGATAGGTAAGTGGAAAGGGTCTTCAACCAACAAAGAATGTGGACACAAAGGTAAATCCAGAAGTACACACTTACTTAATTGACTAGAGATGATTTTTTATTACTCCGCAGGCAGGCAGCCACTGCTTTGGGCCTGAAAGCAGAGAATGATAAAGGGATGAAGTTCCATGCCTTGAGATGAGGCCTCTTTCTTTCCCTTTGACAAGATTTAATAGGTTCACGGGGAGCGCTAGAGGGCGCACAAGCTAGATGGCCGCACTTGCGTGAGGCTCTTGCTGCTCGGGGACCCGACTTATCATTATCCTCCTTGTATGCTGAGTAATCGACCCACAAAAGCACCTGAAAGCAGATCGGAAGATCACCGCCACGTTTTGCAGCCGGTGGCACCCCTGAAATCGGTCTAGACACCGAGATATCATCCTTTAAACTCGGCGCTGTTACGACCCCAAGATGGCGGCCGCACACACCAGCTAGCGGCCCGCATCGATCCACCAGGACCCGGGGTCTCTATGGCCGGAGAACGGAGACTGTACTGATGCGGAGCGGAAGATCCGGCTGAGTGCGCTGAGGGGGGCACTCCTGCCCCAGCTGAGAGGCATGGGCCACTGGCCCCTGCGGAACCCGGCTGAGGGTATATAACGTAAACGCCTTCCCGCCGCAACCGCCGATACGGTAGAGCATCCGCGCCCACTACGACTGACACAGACTACCATCGCCCCGGCTCGACAGCAACCCCGGGCGCGCTGTGGACAGAACGAGGGACACGTGGTGAGTGGGGGCCGCTCTGAGACATCATGCAGTAGGAGGGGATAGCCGCGTTCATCTGCCCCCCCCCCCTTCGCCCCCCTCGCCCCTATGTCCTGGGACTGGGCCGATTGACCTCGGCTGGGAGCGCCCCACTCTCTGACTATTGCCGTTGTTTGGGGGCCGGGGCCCGCGGGAGCTGCTGCGGACCGCGTGTGGTGCTGCGGTGTACTGCCCCCTCCCCTGCTCCAACCTCCTGCGCGTGGCCTGGGGCTCCCAGCTACAGAGTGGAAGACAGCTTCGGGCGTCCTGAAAGGCCCTGCCGACCACCGCGCTCACTGCAATCACTGCGTGTGTACCCCGAGCCCGCGGGCCCGCCTAGTCAGATACAGCAGTGCCAACATTGCCAACAGTGCCAAACAGCCATCCCACATTATAGACTGTCTGGAACGCTCCCACTCGTGAGGGCAGGCAACCACATCGCTACTGCCTCCCTCTCTGAGATCACCTCTGCGATCCTCTACCGCTGTGCCCAGGGCCGCCACATCCCCCACGGCGCCTTCATAGGAAATTGCGGTTGCACGCAAACGGAACACCGCGATCACCAAGGCCAGACGAGCTTGTACCCCCCTCCTGTCTGCCGCCACCGACGCTGTATGTTATCTCTCACTGCCAGACTGTAGCTACGTCTAACACGCATCAGGGCACACCGGACCATAAGCTTTCCTAGCAGTGACAAGGCATAAGTACTCACATAAGTCCTAAGGAACTGGTCGACATACTCTTGCGAAAACCCTGCAAAATCAGTGCCCTCATCCTCGCAGCAGCCCCGCGAAGATGGAGCCACTCTCTTGCACCCTTGCCATTCACCCTCTTCCTCTACTCGCTTCGCCATATCAAGGGGAGATAACCGACGTACAGAGAGCATCATGGGGAAAACAGACGGGAGGCAAACAAAAATACCGTTCAAAGCTCGCAAATCTTCCAGAACACAAATTGAGGCTGAGGAAGACACGACGGAGGCTCCCACCACAGGAGTGCCCACTTCAACAGAAGACTTGAAGGACCTCCTCCTCACCATGAAATCCAGCCTGACCTCCATAGAAGCTAAGATGGACTCCATGTGCACGCGCCTCGATAACGTCACACACAAGATCGACCAGCACGAGGAGCGTATTAAAGACACCGAACAGCGCATCTCGGAACTAGAAGACACCTCCACTGAAAGCAAAGAGAAACTATTGAATATGGAAAAAGTCCTGAAAATCATAGCCGCCAAGAATGAGGACTTGGAATCTAGATCGAGAAGAAATAACTTACGCATTCTTGGTGTGCCCGAGTCCACTAATATGGGCAAAATGGAGGAGTATGTTGAGCGCCTACTCACCACGCTGTTTGGCAAAGAAACGTTTTCTGCGATGCTGATAGTAGAACGGGCCCACAGGTCATTAGCCACCCGACCTCCTCCAGGAGCCCCCCCAAGGCCAATAATAGCGCGGATACTTAACTATCGCGACCGCGATACCGCTCTACGACTGGCAAGAGAGAAGCAGACACTATCATTTGAAGGCATAGCAATATCACTATACCCAGATTTCACCATGGCTGTCCAGGAGGTTCGCAGAAAGTTTCTCTCTGTCAAGAAGAAGAAGAAACTCCAACAAGCGAACATAGCGTATGCCATGTTGTTTCCAGCGTGCTTAAAAGTCACCTACCTCAACAAGCAACATTATTTTAATAATCCTCAACATGTCAATGACTTCTTAAAATCCTTACCCAAGACACCCTCCGGCCAAACGTCACCCTGCCATTCACACACTGCCGCTGCTGACCTCTCAGACATAGAATGATCGGCACATCGAGGCAGGATTACTGACAGCCCGTGGAACCCGTTTGGAAGCAGACGTCGTGGGCCCCATGCACTCTATGCCGAGCCCGCACAGCAACAGACAAACTGTAACTACCTGCTACACCAAGACGGGCAGCCATATGACACGATCCCACGCCAAAGTAATGGAACACTCAGTCATATGAGGCACTATACTTGTCCCTGAGCACCCTCGTACCATCGAGGAGGCTCTGTGTCGCCCTTTAGCCTTCACCCAATAGGAAATCCCTAAACTGATCTGGTATTCTGATGTTATAGATGTTATCATTTGTTCCCCTGTTGGGAGCACCGTTACGGGGTTGGTAGGGAGAGGCGGTAGGGCCATGCACCACGGCAGGATTGGGCTGCTGATGTGGGTGGGGGGAGGGGGGATTCTATCCAAAAACCACCACGCGACAAGGCCGTGACGATAAGCCACACTGACATAACTCGACCACATGATATGACTATGACACTCAGTGCCCAGAACAAACCGCACCACCGAGATGAGCCAGCCTCACCTCCCTAGTTACAACCTCCTGACATGGAATGTGCGCGGCCTAGGTAACCCCCGGAAATGAAGGCATATTTTAGCGTACCTAGACAGACACAACATACATTGCGCCATGCTGCAGGAGACACATCTCAGCCCAGTAGCCTCACCCTCATTTGCAGCCCGATGGGCAGCTCACCGCTGCTTCTATTCATATTCCACGTATGCAAGAGGAACCATAATACTGGTCAAACGTGCTCTCCCATACACCGCTATAGGCTCCTACTCCGATCCAACAGTACACTACTGTATCCTTTGGGGACGACTTGCCTCCCAATCCATTACATTCATCAGCTGTTATGGTCCCAATATTGACGACCCCGAATTCTTTCACATCCTGTGGGGGAAAATCTTGGACATTGGCTCAGCGCATGGGGTCTGGGGAGGAGATTTTAACGTTACAATGGATCCAACTATGGATCCCTCGCACCCACAACCGCATCACTATTCCAACACCACCTCAAAGACATCATTGCGGACCACGGAATGATTGACACTTGGCGATGTCTCCACCCCACTGACAGAGAAGGCACCTGTTACTCCACAGCGCACTCCTCATGGTCACATATTGATGGGTGGCTCTTATCCAGGGGTCTGACATCCTGGCTAACTCATGCTACACACCTTCCGCGCACCTACTCAGACCACTCGCCCGTCTTGATAACTCTCACTCCCCCCAATGTAGACTCGCCATACAGATCCTGGCGCCTACCTACACATGCATTGTTAGATCCTGTCTTCAAGTCAGAACTGGAACAGGAGATAGAAGACTTCTTTCCCCGAAACATACAGTCAGTGACACACTACGCCACGGTATGGGAGGCATTCAAAGTCACCATCCGTGGGGTATGCATCGCCAAGAGCGGGGGGATACTAAAAGATATCCGCACCACTCTTCACAATCTGGAAAAAGAACTCAAACGCCTAAATGCCCAAATGCATGAGACACCCTCCCCAAACGTGCAGGCAAAAATGAGAGAGACAATGACCGAGTACCAAGAGACTGCGGAAAGAGAGTGCAAATTCAGGGGAAAATATTATCAGGCCCGACAATATGGTGAGGGAGAAAGACCCGAGAAAGCGCTTGCAGCGATAACTCAACCGCCTAGGTTTTCGAACACAATACTCAAAATACTTGACGACGAGGGTCACACATGCAGACACCCCAGACATCTTAGCTGTATTTCATAAATTCTACAGCACATTATACAAATCCCACAGGACACAACCAGTAGATTTTACCCCCTTCTTTGAGGACACTGCAATTAGATGGCTAGGCGATGCCCAACGTAAGATTTTCCTAGCAGACTTTGAGGACGATGAGATAAGAGCTGCGATCATGCAGTTACAATCGGGCCGAGCCCCCGGCCCTGACGGACTCACGGCCAAATTTTACAAAACATTCAGCTCCACCCTCATCCCAGTTCTCCGACAGGTCTACGAAGAAGCTAGGGATACAGGGTCCCTTCCCCAGACAATGCGCAAAGCGCTTATTATCTCCCTCCAAAAGCCTGGCAAACGAGCAGACCAGTGCGACTCGTATAGGCCGCTCTCCCTCATCAATGTCGATGCGAAAATCCTGGCCAAGATAATAGAAAACCGCATCAGCCCCCTCATGACTGCCCTGGTGCTGCCGGATCAGTCAGGCTTCGTCCCCGGCAGGGCGACATCACACAATCTCCGAACCTTATTTGCCGTCTTACAGGACATTGACCCTGACGCAAACGCGGTGGCCGTCTTCCTGGACGCGACCAAAGCTTTTGATTCCCTGGAGTGGGATTACCTAGCCTTTGTACTACGACGGATGGGATTCCCCATGCCCTTCCTGGCTTGGATCCAACTACTATATACTAATCTGCAGGCTATCATACTGATAAACGGCATCCGCTCACCAGTTTTCAACATTGCTAGGGGAACGAGGCAGGGGTGTCCGCTGTCGCCGCTCCTCTTTGCCCTTGCAATAGAGCCACTAGCATCTAAATTACGCCAGCACCATAGAGATTACGCCCTCATTTATCCAGAGCGACAACTTTTAATCTCACTATATGCGGTCGATCTCACCCTCTACCTCCGCAACCCGGAAGATAGCCTAAACCCGATACTACGGGTACTTATACATTTTGGGAGGCTATCAGGCATCAAGATAAACTGGAGCAAATCTCAAATATTCCCTCTCACTGCTGCAACTCCGAAATTTGAACCAGACTACCCCCCTCGCTTGGTGTGCAGATACAATCACATATCTAAGCATTGTGGTAACAAGGGACAGGGAGGAATTACTAAGAGCTAACTACGGGAGAGCACTGGACCTCTTGACCAATAAGATCACCAGATGGATAGCAATGCCAATTTCACTAGCAGGAAGGACGTCGTTAATAAAAATGGTAATCCTCCCCAAGCTACTATACTTATTTATTAACATTCCATACGCCCCCAGTAGACACTTCTTTAAAACCCTGAAATCCCAGCTCATCCGCCTTACCTGGGGAGGGAAACAACCGAGACTAAAATGGGACACCCTCACTCATCCATTCGCTGCCAGGGGATTTGAGATTCCTGACATGGGATTATACTTCAACTGCGCACAGGCCCCCTACGCAGCATTCTGGATGGACCCACCGCCCTACATGCCCCACCTAGCGGTGGAACATGGGTATATGGCCCCAACCCAATACTCGGCCTATCTTAGCTTGCCCACCACCCATAAGCTCAATGCCCTAACCACAGTTGAATGCACAACCAACGCTTGGGGAGACTTGGCCTGCCGTCTCAAACTTGACTTATTATATTCCCCCCTGCTGCCTCTTCAGGTCAGATTAGATCTTCCCGTTACACAGGAGGGAGGTTGACGACAAATGCTCCGGAAATTCTCGGCTCTAACCTGGGGAGACCTGTACAAAAACGGGAAATTCCGCACCCGGGAGGACTTTTTCGGAGATAGCTCACTCACAGCTCTTGAACTCTTCCTGTATGTCAGACTGCGTCAGGACATCAAGTCCCTTACCCCAGACTTTCCACATGAACCTCACACCATGGGCCCCTTACACAACCTCCTTCAGAAAGCCACTCCCACCCATGTGGTATCTATGTTATACCGGACCACCCAAATAGACAGCCCACGCACAGCCCCCGCCTCGCGAGCGCACTGGGAGGAGGAATTACACCTCCCTTTAACAGACGAACAATGGACTTATTGCTGTCAACAGACTGGCAAAGTGTTGGCCAGCAGCAGACTGCGAATCATCCACTACAAGTATTTGCACCGCCTATATTATACGCCTGCAAATGTTATGTGCTTTCACTTAAGAGATACTGACTGCTGCGATAGATGTGGTACAGAGGGAGCTGGCTTTTGCCATTTGGCCTGGGAATGCGCCCCTGTCCGATGATACTGGGGAGAGGTACTAGTGGCGCTTGATCAGATGACTGGGATACACATACCTGACACCCCACTCATCACACTGCTAGGTTACACTAAAGACCTTGATGTCCGTTTCAGAAGGTACATATCATTGGCGTTCTTACTGGCCAAACGCAGAGTGGCGTGCAGATGGGGGAGAGGGAGAGCACCTAAATTCAAAGAATGGTTAAATGATCTTATATTTTGTCAAGAACAACTACATACATACACTGAGTTATTACCACCATCGTCCCGCCCAAGAGACATTTGGGACCCCTTAAAACTGTACCTGGTTGCGCAATCAAACACTGATGACACTGGGATGGGCGAGATGGGAAATGACTGATTACAGAATTTTGAGGGGAGTGCATAGAGACCTGCTGTTTCCCGGGGTTACTGGCAGCACAAACTTGTAACAGCTCGCTGCGGCTGGGCACCACAAATTGTAAGCACAATGTCATTAATAATGTCGACATTTGTAAATGTGGCAATGGGAAAAATGTGATATGTCGGGTGAGTGGAAATCACATGTTTTGTTTTTCTTCTGTACAATCCAAAACTAATTAAACAAATAAAAAAAAAAAGATTTAATAGGTTCATATAATTGATGTGAGGGTCAAGTGGGCCTCATTTCAGTGTTCTGCTTTTTCCATGATTTCTGACATATTGAGTTAACAATTGAGTGGACTAATCTCATTGAGGGAGGAAACCAGTCAAGTCATTAACTCCTCAGGTCATTACAAGGGGAAAAAAACTAATCAAAATTTATAGTAGCTCATTTAGGCTATAAAGATATTGCCGGACTACAGCAGTGTAGCTGCAGCACAAATTGTTTTCTATGGGAAATCACCCATATTCCACCAGTACCTCCAAGGCTGCATTTCAGGCTTTTTATCAAGGGCCTGGTGCTGGTAGTGATTCCTGGGCAGTATTCTTGGTAGTATTGTAATTTAACTCAAGACAAACATGGCCTTTTTTAATTTTGTCATGCAAATTGTTTGTCTAGCCCTTCCTTTGTATTCTTGACTCTTCTTGAGGAGGAACATTGAATAGTCAACATTGCTCAAGGAGATGTTGTAGTGTGTAACTCAATACCATATGCTACAGTAATAACACAATGAAATTCAATGCAATACTTTAAAAAATAGGTCTCTACTTAAAGTACAATATTCCAGGAAAATTACAGGGATGATTCACATGCCAAACGGATCAGGGAGGTGGCTACAAAAGTGAGGGAGAAGCCTGCTGGTGAAGCCACAAGTGAGCAGCCTGGCATCAGCTAGTAGTGTGCTGTGGGAGAAATTGTGCATGAGGGGTTGTGATATCTAAATTAGTTGACAGAGCTGCCACCTGGGGAACCATGGAAGAGAGGTACCGAGGACAGACAAGCTGTAGCTGGACCTCCCCTACTTGCATGATGGGTGCAAATATTTGTGGGCGCCAGGAAACGACACCCAGTGCACCGAGGCTTAATTTGAGACTACACTAACAATGTCAGATGACAACTAGCATCAAGGAACGGCACTGCAAGTATCACTGAAACCTGCAGGCTTAGCATTGTACCAGCGCGAGTACACCGAGGCTTAGGAGACGAGAAGGTTATATACTACATTTATGGTTCCACGTGAAGTATATGTATAACCCTTAGTCTTGCATTACGCTACTGCACCAACTGAAGGCACTATACTGCTAGATCAGAGCCTGATCACTGCTGAGATCACCATAGCATATGGAAATGCAAAGTGCCATCTGGAGACTAAGCAGCTGTTCGTGCCAATCTAAGAGTTTTTACAGGAGATTTTTTCTGATTGCGCAGGTGACTGTCAGGCTGCGCCTCCATTGCTCTGGCTGCCCCAAGTGACTGCTTGCTGTGGGACATTTAATGTGGTGTCAACCTGAGTGCTTGGCAGATCGGCAGGAATAGGGGATGAAAATGATGGCCAGAACCATCCATGATCCCCCCAAGTGGAACTCCTGACATCATTGAGCAAGCAAGTGGACTGAATTGTGGTAGCGATCGAAAGTACAGGAATGATACTAGAGACTAAAATTTATACCATAGCCCCAGATCTCACCCTCCTTAGAGAGGACCAGCATAAACTCAAGGACAAAGTCCACAACATCATGAACTCAAAAACTGAGCTTGCTCCTCAAGTTAAAGATGTAGCAGTGCAAATTCAAATGTTAGCAGACAGAATACGCTTCCTGGAAGGTTGTACTGAGGCTGTTGAAGGTTGAGCGTGGCGCAATAACTTGTGTATCATGGAGCTTCCTGAAAGCATTAAAGGAATGAATCCCACAGAGTGCATTGATGACTAGTTGACTTAGGTATCCCTGAAGGTCTGCCTCGCTTCCTTGTGGTTGAACATACCTACGGGGTTCCAACCAAAAGACTACCACCTGGAGCGCCGCCTCGACCGATTGTTGCATGGATATTGAACTACCACGATCGGGATATCATCTTACAAGCCACGATGTTAAGGAGCCCCCTGACAGTCGAAAACTCCTCAGTAATGATTTTTCCAGACTTTACTATACTAAAATATACATTGTTGTTCACTGCCCATCTAAGTGTCATTACTGTGCAGCAGATGTGGATGGTGCATGGACCTGGCGCAGCAGTATCAACTAGGTGAAGAAGGACGTGGAAGTGGAACAGCTGATGACTGGTGTTAGACTTGGCATCTTTGGCATGGTTTCCCCTGACTTTTTGCCTTTACCTCCTTTATTTTTGATGCTGTGCTGGATTTTGTTTTTGCTGGCTTAGATGCTTTGGGCACTTTGCCACTGCTGATCAGTGTCAAAGTGCAAGTGCTCCCTGTGTAAATTGTTGTTACAATTGGTTCTCCCTGATTGGCATATTTGATTTACTGGTAAGTCCCTATTAAAGTGCACTGAGGTGTGCCAGGGCTTGTTAATCAAATGCTGCTAGTGGACCTGCAGCACTGATTGTGCCACCCACGTGTAGCCCTGAAAAGATATCTCAGACCTGCCACTGCAGTGTCTGTGCGCAGTTTGTTAACTCCAATGTAGACCTGGCAAATGCACCCACTTGTCAGGCCCTCACCTTCCCTTTTCTTACATGTAAGGCATCCCTATGGTAGGCCCAAGGTACCCCCCTGGGCAGGGTGCAGTGTATGGGAAAGGTAGGACATGTGCTGGTGTGTGTGACATGTCCTGATAGTGAAATACTGCCAATTTTGTTTTTCACTATTGAAAGGCTATCTGCCACATAGGATAGAATGGGAAATACTTTGTAACCTCTTTCAAGTATAACTTCCTATTGGGACAAGATAGAGAAATAACATTTAGGCTCTCTGAACTCTGAATTTAATAACACATCTTTTAGTAAAGATGGTTTTTAAATTGTGTGTTTGAAAATGACACTTTTAGAAAGTAGGCATTTTCTTGTTTAATCATTCTGTGTCCCTCTGCCTGTTTGTGTACTGACTGTCTGGTTTTGGAGTGACAGGTCCTGGGGATGTGCATTCACTGTAGACAGTCACTGGGGGGGTTGAGGTGTGCCCAGCCATTCCTGGATGACTCAGAGCTGAGCTGAATAGACTGTGGCTGAATTTAGAGTAGTGGGAGGAGATTTACTTGCACCTCAATAAGGCCTGTCTCCCTTGCACAATGCTTTCTCTACCCCCTGTGGTCATACTGCACCAGTGATTACAGAGCTGATTTGAACTGGGCTCAGAAACCCGTCCACAAAGAGAACAAAGACATTTTGGGGTATACGCATTACACCTGAAACCCCAGAACTTTATATTACTTCTGGACTCAAGAGGATCCTTTGCCAAGGAGAAGAGCTGAAGAAATGTGAGGGGGAGTACTGCCCCTTTGCTGTGTGCTGTGTGGGGTTGGCCTGCAGTTGCTGTTTCTGCCAAGGAAAGGACAAAGACAGGAACTTTGCTTTGAACGTGCTTGAAGAAGCTCTCCAAAGGGCCTGTGTGTGCTGGCCTCCTGTTCTGAAGTCTCAGGGACACAAAGACTTCACCCCCAGCTCCCCTGAACTCTGCTGCTGAGAGTTCTGCCTGCCAGGCGGTGCCTGTTCCAGTTCTGGGCCTCTGGAGGTTGTGCTTGCTGTTGGGAGCCGGAGGAAACCTGAAGAACTAAGAAAATCGACGTATCACTCTTCTTGCGGCTGTTTTTCCGATGCAGCACCGCTGTGCGAGAAGAATCTCCACGCATTGCTGCGCCACTGCCGAACTGATGCAGTGCCTGTCACCGCTGCAAGAACCGACGCATCGAGGGATCGGGGCTGAAGAAACCGACGCAGCGCCACTCGACGCCGCCGCATCGATCACCAATGCATCCCGGATTTCCACGCATCGTACCTGTGCGGCAAGTTTTCCCAACGCATCACCCGCGGACCAGAACCGTCTTGCAGTCGACGCATCACTTCCCTCTACAGACCGGATTCGATGCATCTCTTCGCCTCCATGCAGCAGAACTGACGCATCGCCTCTCCATTGTCTCAGGAACTGACGCATCTTTAGTTTCACAACGCTTCCCATCTCTGCGGCTGTTTGGCTTTGTGAATTTTGACGCATCTACAGGTACTTTGTGAGAAATCGCGCATCCATAGTTTTCTATGGACCAAGTTGTTTGAAACCTTTCTAAAGTCATATTCTTGTTACATGTATGTTGGGTTTTTGTCGTTTTGGTCTTGTTGAGTTTAGATAAAGATACATTATTTTTCTAAACTGGTGTGGTGTCCATTTGTGGTGTTATCACTGTATTACTGTGTGTTTTGAGTACAAATACTTTACACATAACCTTTGGGATAAGTCTGTCTGCTCGTGCCAAGCTACCCAGAGGGTAAGAAGGGGTTATCTAAAGTGTGTATCCCCCTTACCCTGACTAGAAGCAAGGGTCCCTATTTGGACAAAGGTACCTACCTCTGCCAACTAGAGACCCCCATTTCTAACAACTGGAAATCAGCTAAGGCACCTCGTAAACGCCGTTAAGTGAGCCAAAGGAAGACGCAGCTTTCAGCAACACCCTCCCGAGCTGAGGCTAAAAGGGTCGAAAGGCAGCCCTAGTGACTGCGTTAGCAATCACTGGCTTGGATAAGGGTTGATCCACTGATAATACAGAGGAAGATACTGTGGATACAAACTCAAGCAAAGGTTGGGACTGACCACTATGAGTAACGCGACAGATGGCAGATGAGCTGCTATGATTTATCCCAGTCTGAACAGCTCTGGATGTTGGATATTACAGCGCTAAGAAATTTCCCATTTGCACATGCTGCCTACATTATAATGGCACTGATCTACTTCTTAAAATACCCAGCAGTGCATCCAGAGTCTCTTTGGGCAGAATGCTCTTGATATGAGACAAAATTAGCTAGATAGGAGCCACTAAACGGTATAATACATGGTCGGTGGAAAAGGAGATATGTGCATAGGGCATTCCTTAAAGAAACACACCTGACAACACTAGAAGGCGAAAAGCTAAAATACAAATGGCAACTCTAACTATATAACCTTTACAGCATATGCAAAGAGAGCAGGGATCTCGCTCAGAGCTGGCACACTGTTTACACTGGGCGCTCTACGTTTAGACCCCAAAGGACAACATGTCCTGATTCAGGGACTCTTAGATAGTCATCCACTAGAATTAGGTGCTGTTTATTTTCCCAATGTAAAGCAGGTGCCTTTCTTGGACAATCTCTCACGAGCGTTGTTGGAATGGGCTCAAACCCAATGGGTGCTAGGGGGAGATATTTTATTTCTGTCATAAATGTGACATTAGATCATTCACATCTTCCACTGCCAACTCGTAATGCAAAGGTCCTGAGGAACTGGCTTCAACACTGGTCATTACTTGACTCCTGGCACTACAGAAATGAATGACTACGAGAGTACTCCTATTATTCTGCAGTGTTTTAACTGAATGTCAGATAAGGTTGTGTCGTCTGCTCGAGGGCAGTCCAGTCAGACGTATACCAAACAACTTACTTGAGGAAAACTGTGTCGGACCACTGCCTGCTGGAAATGGGATTAGGATAGGGCAGGATACCTATGCCCATACTCACCTGAAAACTGCAGCCAATGTGGTTGAAAGACCGGGGAGCTTATTTACAAGCCCTTGCGCCGCCGTTGCATCATTTTTTTTGATGCACCGGCGGCGCATAGTGCTGGCCCATATTTACAAGGCCTTATTTATGGCCTTGTAAATATGGCCCCTATCCATGCATTACTTTACGCGAAAGAGGCATGCCATATGTGTTGCTGTGGGTGTTCCCACGCAGCATCCATGGAACATTACACATTCCCAGATGTTCAAAGTGTCGTAAACCTGGGAATGCGTCAGAATCCTACACCTCCTCAGGGGAGGCGTAAGAGTGACGCAACAAGGAGAAATACTTTTATTTCTCCTCGTATTTTCCTCTTTCTATGTGTGCTGCATTCTGCATCACACATAGAAAGAGGAAAACGCCATGAATTATTGTTTTTGTGCAGAAAAGTGTCCCTTCTGCACCACAACTATCATTTCTGCAACGTAGGCACCCTTGCACCATGGTGCATGGGTGGTTGCGTTGGCGCACGACTGCTGTATTAGCGCAGAGGAGAGCACAGAGATGCGCTGTATTGCTGTAAATACCTGTGCTTTTGAAATTACGGATCTCCACACAGCAAAATGGTTTGCAGTGCTGTGTCATTTCCTGGTAAATGAGGCCCCCAGTCTTTAGGGAGGAATTTTATCAGGAAATAGCTGATTACTTCCAGTGTGATGAGGGCACTGCATCACTTGTCATAATAGAGTGGGAAATATTTAAAGTGGTAACACGTTAAACATGCAGTCGTTCCATGAAAGGAGCTCGAGTGACAGGGGCGACAGAAAACTGAAACACCACTCCATATACTGAAGATGTCGGAGGCCTCTGATACTGCCATAAGAGAAAATCTCTGAGCAATGAGGGAAAAGCACTCTAAACTGTAGGAGCACCTTCTTTGCATGAACCATGTGAAATACACAGAACTAAAACACACCGATGGGGATAAATCAGCTATTGGCATGGCTTATTAAAACACTTCCATCAAATGCCCTCTTAACAGCCATACGTCCTGTCAGGGAAACCCAGTATATACAAAGGAAGAAATAAATGCTGCCTTATATTACCAAATATATATGCTTCAGTAATGCCATTTGCACCTGAAGTACTGAATGAGTTCCCTGTTGACATCATGCTCCCCAGAGTATCCCCAGAACAGAGACAGAAATTGATGACCCCGAAATTGATGAAGAGGAAATATGGCAACCAGTTTGCTCGCTGGCGAAAGCCAAAATGCCAGGCTCCAATGGGTTGCCTACTGAATTGTATACTACGTATGAATCCCAACTGGTGCCTAAACTGCTCAAATTATACGAAGCAGCTAAGGCACAAGGGCACCTACCTGCTAAGACTAGTGAATCTGTAGTAACCTCAATACTAAAGGTATCCAATGAAGATGGCTTCATATAGAACATTGTCTGTATTGAATATGAATTAGGGGGTTCTGCCCATTGATATCCGAATTAATTAATTCTGATCAAAACACGTCCATCCAGCTTAGAAACACCTCCTTAAATCTTAGGCGACTGTACTAGATAGTGACGAGTGCCCCAACAAAATGTTCGCAATTGGCCTGCGTAGTAATCGGTATTGAGCAAGCCTTTGAAATGCTTCTCTGGGAATACATGCATGAAATACTCGGGTGCTTTGGTATAGCCGCTTACGTGATTGCCTGGATCAAAATATTGTACACTATGCCTACAGCGAGAGCAGGAACTGGCCAACATATTTCCGAGACATACCCAATAGCGAAGGGAACATGGCAGGGGTGTCCACTGTCTCCAATACTATTTGCCCTGGCAATGGAACCCTCGACAGCGAATTGAGGCTGCGGGGCAACAACCTAAGAATACTTTGAATAGCACAACTCATGTCGTCTACCTATATGAGGATAACATGTTGCTATATGTTTGGGATATAAGAGCAAATCTGGCTATAATAGATGAGATCTTACAAGACTTCAAGGAGCTATCGGGATTGGTAGTACATTACGCTAAAACATGTGTTTTTTTACTATGACAATCCTAACTGTGTTACCAAGTTTAGGAAGGTGGTTAGGAACTGTTATTAGAGACGCACTCCATTAAACACCTGGCCATAAATAGAGCCTTAAGGTCCCTACAATCCCAAGGGACCTTCTGGACCTCACTGCCAATATTTGTGGTGGGTCGGATTGCACTATCTAAAATAGTTATGCTCTCCTGTCTCATATATTACTTCGCCAATATACTGTTCATATTAACAGCACGCCTTTTTAAATAAATGGATTCATTGCTAGGCAACCTGATCTGGGGTTCTGGCAAATGAAAAGTAGCTCTAGCGAAACTGAAGTTGCCAACCAATAGAGGGGCTTGGGGGCCCCAGATCTGAGGAACTATTACATAGCTCCAGTGGGTAGTTACTGGCTGGTAGACACCTTAGTGAAACCAGACTCTCAGATAGGCAGTTCTGCGAAGAGGCTGTACAGGCAATGTTCTTTCCTGACCCCAAAACCTCAACAGTGATTTCCCTGCCTATTTTCCACTGTGCTGGGATGCCTGAAGCGCTGAACACTTCCAACGCTGCTGTATGCCCCTGCAATCCCGCTATGACAGTCATTAATAAACAAGGGGTCACTCAGCAGCTGTGATGTACAGCACTGGGAGGCCTTTCGGCTTGAAACAGTAGGGGAGCTGTTTACAGATGGTACCGGTACATCCTTCCCATCCTTGGTAGAAAATTGGGGTCTCCCGAGAGGCCAGTTCCTGCTGTATAGTAGGATTTAATACGCAATGAAGCAACACTGGAACTCGGATATTCTAGATCCCCCATCGAATGCTGTGTTGCAGGCGCTATACACAATAGGTAGTGGTCGGTTGATTACATGGCATTATAAATCCCTACTGGAACATACATATGCCTGCAACCCCTTGGGGACAAATGGGAAACAACAGTGGGGTGGAGCTTTAATGATAAGTAATGGCAGAGGGCCTTAGAGTACCCACATAAGGTGTCTCGCAACACCCGATTTAAATATATACAGTTCCAGATACTGCCCAGGGCATACCTCACCACATAATATCAGTCAGATCTACACCAATGCACGCACTATGTGCCCTAGATGTCAAAGTGAAAACGTCAATTTCCACCATATGATGTGGGAGTAACCCAAGACACAAGGTTCCTGGGTAGCAGTACTGATTAACGTGGCACGAACAACAGGACAGGAACACTGCAGAGTGTAGAGAGCTATTTATTGGGTATGTTCCCTAGACCGATAAGAATGGGGTGGGTAGGAAATGTATTGACTTGATCATATTACCGGCAAAACTGGCCATTACTATGAAATGGAAGTCCCCATACCCCATACACTGGCTGCCCGGAGGAGATATGTTGTGTTTTGGGCTGAACTTGAAAGTAGAACTCTTTGCTGTGAAGAATGCAGTTTGTTGCACAAGAGACCCATATTGGATATTTTGGGAGGGACTAGTCCGAGAGTTCAAAGAAGCTGAGAAAGATGATAAACCACCTTAAACACGCTTCAACCAGCAGACAACAATGTACATCGGGTATTAATGATTTCTGCCTGGGTGAAGGGAATCTTCCTAGTCTGATAGCCAGGGTTGGCGGGGGACACGACCCAGAGACATACTAACTATGCATGAAAATAGCTCGTGGCCAGATAGAAGGGGCTCTTCCCCCATCCCCTCATCCTACTCTCATCTGACAATCTAGATATAGTAACAGAGGACTGGGGCAAAATGAAATTACAATACGTGAGACAGGATTGCACCTAAGGCGAAAGCATGGTAACCAGCAGAAGTTGAGGGACGGAATCTCCTGGATTGCTAAGTGGGGGCGGAGGGGGTTATACTTCATTGATTGTAGCAATAATTGCATGCCTTATTGTTTGGGCATGAGAAAGATTCTTTTAATAGCATGGATAAGCTGATACAAATTAAGATGTACACTACAAAGTCCAATTACTTTGCATCATCTACGTGGACTAGTGGTAATGTGTTTGCTCTGACATTTTTCAGCAGATTCTGTATTTGTATGAAACAGAATGTTAAATTACTCAATAAAAAGGTTTTAAAAAACTAATGACCAAGAAGAGCAGGCTTTACATCTGTTTTATAGAATACAGGATGGCATTCGATGGAATTAACGGACATCCCTGGCTGAAACTGATGGCCTTGGAAATTCCCACACTTTTGTTGACCACCATCATCAATCTGTACTCTGGCACATAAGCCCAAATCAAGATGGGAAATGCCCCCTAAATTTCGCATAAGGTCAATACCAACTGTGAGCTCAAACAGCTGCGTTCAAGCACCTTTGTCATTTAATTTGTATAGTGCAGACTTTGGTGGCCTTTAAGTAAGTACTACTGCTAGGGTGTTTCCACTGACGCTCAGACCGATCCACCTGCCTGTGCTTCGATATGGTGATGATATAGTGTTGCTGAATTGCACTCTAGTGAAGCTGCAATGGTGCATTGAGACCCTGGACATATATAATAAAGCAAACTATTGAGCATTCAACCTGGTCACACCTAATGTCATGGTGTTCAGCTGAGGGCTTAGCAAAAATTTAAGCTGGGCCATTATAAGTGTTACGGTGGCCAGAGCCCCAGGTTATAATTACCTGGGCAAGTGGTTCGATGAAAGGGGTGGTTACAAGAGCTACTTACCTGTGCTGAAAAGCAAGTCTGCATCACTAATAAACGGTATGAAAAACCTGTATTTAAATCTTCCAAGTCCAGAATTCCTTCTATTATCCATATATGGGGCTGAGGCACAAATACAGTGGAAGACACAAGGATGTTATGTGCAAACATGTATTGTCAATAAGGTGTTGGCCAGCAATGCGTCTTGGCTCCAAATCGTTTTAACATCTTTTTAAGTGACCTCAATTAAGACTGAATCTACTATGCCCAGTGTTTTTCTCTTCCCTGCCTCCTTCTTAGATACATTCTCCTTGGATTAAATGACTGATGCATCACAGCTCTGTATTTACCCAACAGTGTTCTATCGCTTGATTGCACTGCTGTAGGTTTGCAATCTGCTGTTGAAACACTGGTAACATACTCAGCTGGCAATGATATCAGTTAGTTTGAGCAAAACTTAAATTCTATTGCTTGCCAAGCCAAATTTCAACTCCCATTCGCACGTAGGCAATGTATGGCTTGAAGAAGTATCAGCTTTTTGACATTTCGGGGTAAAACTTAACAATAAACTTAATTTGAGACCCTTTATCAAATCAAAGAGAAAATCACTGTGCATATTAGAGTCAATCCTAATCATGAAGGGTATTCACTATGCCCACGAAATTGCATATTTAGTAACTTACGGATGCCAAGTGTGGTTTCAAGCTTCCAATTTCCAGACCGACTCCCTAGAGGGTTCAATCTAGTCTATGGGGGTCATTAGAATGGCGGTCAGACTTACGTCCGACCGCCATCCCATCGGAGGTGGGACCGCCCGGCAGGATGTTTGCGGTCCCTCCATAGGCATTAGGATGCAACTGCCACCATGGCGGTTGCAATGCCTATTTTTTGTATTACGGCGTGTGATAAAAAGGGGTCACCACACATATCCCTGCACTACGTGGCAGGCACCATGCAGTGCCTGCCACATGGTGCTGGGACATGTAGGGGGTCACCATAGATGCCCCCCAGTGCCCACAGCTTAGGGCCAGTTGGGAAAGGGGGGTCAGCTCATGGCCCCCAAAGTCCCTTTCTGCCTGCTTGTTCATGGCGGGTTAACCGCCATGAACAGGCGGGCGGAAAGAGACATTTTAATCCTTACGGCGGTAGGCACCACAGCCATTGTAGGGACTATGAGTCCCTCCGCCGCACCGGCGGGCTCAAGGAGCCCGTCGGATGCGTGGCCATCACACCGCCCGCCATTCTAATGTGGCAAAGAAGGTGCTTCCGATGGCGGTGGGACCGCCACCGACAGCCTGTCGGTGCGGTCTCGCCGCCATCGTAATGATCCCCTAAGTTCCTAGAGCTCCAACCAATAATGGGTGGGGGTGAAGTTAAGGGATTTTTCCCAGACTGGAAAAGACTGATCTTTGTTAATTGAGTCAAGCAAATTGCTCTAAACGGTTAAAGACTTTGTTCAAGAGTCTGCCTCTAGATTCCTCTATATACCTGTCCATCTAGTGTGTTAGAGAGGGTTTCAGGAGCTCTCCACTATGGGATTTTCACTGATAATTATGAACAGTGAACAGCCTTATCTAAATGTGGGATCCTGGTCCACTACCAAGAGAAAAACTATTTTTTGAAACACATGCCCAGTAAAGATATTTTTAAGGTACTTCGAAGTAATGTGTCTTATTTTCATTAAATTAATTTTATTATTTTTGAGCTATTAACAGAATATTAAGCCCTTGCAAATAATATTGGAGTCTTTGATCCTCCCCTCTCCCCCATCCTTAGACACTGAAGTTCAACTACAGGACAAAGAACTAAGCGTATCCTTAACATCATGGAACTCCGCAAGGACAAACATACAATAGAAATATAAAGTGGCCAGGGTACACCCGTACCATTAGGCCAACTAGAAGAACTGTTAGGCCCTCAGCCTCGGGGCAAAGAAATATTGATAAGTCAGCCTAGTAAAATTCTGAGTTAGTGGCACCCATCGTTCTGAAAATTTGCACTGAATATTGAGCAACTCCACAAGATGTACATCCTAGTCACTTTCTCTTTTAAGCATCTCTGACAAACGTGTGATGAAGTGGGAAATGGAGATGTGAAGATATCATAAACTATCGAAACATGACCCTTTAGTCCTCATCTCTATGTGGAACACACATATAAATCTTTCAGATGTCTCTCAACGGACACTGTCAATCCTCTTCTGGGAGGGGTTCACTAAGCTCCTCTTTCCCTCTAGTCTAATATACTCAAGTAGATTCCTGTGTACTTGTAAGCAAAATGTGGTTTATCTTAAAAAAGAATCCCCGGGGGCCCTTATACGTTCCGAAAAATTGTTACAACGTAGTGATCAGTCTGGTAACCGCCACTTTGATTGATTGATAAAGGTTCTAATACCCCAGTTGAAAATACTGCAGCATGTAAGTTACATCTCCAAATTTCACTTTGCATTCATAAAACCAGTTTTTGCATTTCTGTTTTAAGAGGTGTGCCACTGTCCTACATTCCTCCAGCCGCCACCATACAAAAGATTCCCCTTCACATGTGGGTGTGAAATCAAGAGTTTCCACATGTTGGAGGAGGGGAAGGATGTGGGGTTGTCTCTGAGCACTGCTTGAACTCATACCTGTAGGACAGACATAAAGGTAGTAGCAAATATTAGTGACAGAGGAATTGAGTTTTACCAGGCCATATCCCAAAGGACCATAGGCCCACTCACTACATCTTGATCCATAATCAGCCATTTTTGTCTCAGTTTTCCTAGCCACACACTCCAAAAACAATTTGCAGGTTCGCAGCTTGGTAATATTTTAAGAGATCAGGGTACACTAAACGTCCCCTTTTCCTTGGGGGGAGCAGTACTGTTTTGGAGAAACGTGCCTTCTCCTCCTTCCAAATAAATTGCATTCCGTTAATCAACTCTGCATAGCTTTTATTTATTTATTTATTTTGAAGTTTATAGAGCGCACAGCTACCTCCAGCGGAGGTGTCCCAGCGCTAATTGCGGAGAACAGGAGGAGGAAGCAGACTGCCAAGAGTTACAGGTGCTAGGGGAGGCTAAAAAAACAGGTTTTTAGGAGTTTGCGGAAGGCAGATTCCGAATTGGCCTTCCTTATGAACTCGGGTAAGGAGTTCCAAAGATGGGCAGTTCTTACCGTAAAAGACCAGCCACCTAATCTGGCTTTTTTGAAGCGGGGAGTAACAAGAAGTACTTGGTGATTAGATCTCAGAATCCTCGTCTGATGGTATTTGCGGAGTCTTTTTCTCAGGTAGTGGGGGCCCGTTTCTTTAATTGCCCTGTAGGCGAGAGTTAGCGCCTTGAATTCTACCCTCCTTTTTACTGGCAGCCAATGTAGGCTCCGTAGATGGGGGGATATGTGGTGTCGTGTTGGGATATTTCTAATGAGCCTGGCGGCCGCATTTTGTATAGTCTGTAGCCTTCTGATCAGGTAGTCAGGCAGACCCAGGTACAGTCTGTTGGCATAATCTAACTGAGACGTGATGAGTGCATGAACTACTGTCTTTCTGCAGTCCATGGGTAAGAGATGGAGGAATCTCCGTAGGGACTTCATTTTCCAAAAGCATGCAGAGGAGACATGGCTAATCTGAGTCTTGCAAGAGAGGGCGGAGTCAAACTTGAACCCCAGGTTCCTGGCCGAGGGCACAGGGTGAGGTGGGGGATTGAGCTCGGGTGGCCACCATAAGTCCGAGTGGGGCGGAGATGGCTGATTGAAGAATAGAACCTCCGTTTTGTCGGTATTCAACCTCAGACAGTTCTCAGTCATCCATGCTGAAATATCGACAAGACAATGTCTAAAGTTAGAGAATGCTGCCTCGGATACATCCCTGAAAGAGAACACTAGCTGTGTATCATCAGCATACGAGATGACACTTACCCCATGTTGTTCAATAAGCGGGGCTAGCGGGGAGAGGTAAACATTAAAAAGAGTCGGGCTTAAGGCCAAGCCCTGGGGGACTCCACAAACTATAGGGCGCGAAGATGAGATGTGAGGATGCAGCAATATTTTCTGGGACCGGTCTTCCAGAAAGGAACCAAACCATGATATAGTGGTCCGTGTCACTCCCAGTTGTCTTAATCTGTCAAGCAGGATCATGTGAGACACCGTATCAAACGCTGCCGACAGATCTAACAGCACGATCATAGCACAGTGGCCATTGTCCAAGGTCTCCCGGACATTCTCAGTTATTTCCAACAGCGCTGTCTCGGTGCTGTATCCTGACCTAAAGCCAGACTGGGAGACATGGAGAAGTTTGTTGGATTCTAGGTATTCGGATAGCTGTTTTTGTACTTCCTGTTCCAGAATTTTGGCCGGTGCTGGCAGGAGGGAGATGGGCCTGAAGTTTTTCAATTCAGCCGGATCTGCATCTTCTTTCTTAAGAATTGGTTGAACAAGTGCAGTTTTCCAGACTGAAGGGTAGATACCAGTGTAAGAAAGTGGCTCTGTATATACTGCACCAAAGTAAGGTTCAGTGTGCACAGAGTCCACAGTCCCCAGAGGTTTGGCAGAGGCTAAAGTTAGATATAACCTTACTCTCTAAAGTGGTAGCTTGGTCGAGCAGTAAGGCAGTATCAGAGGACAGTGTAAAGCATTTGTTGTACACACTCAGTCAGCAAATGAAGCCACACACTCAAGAACTGAACTCTAGGCCAATGGTTTGTATATAAAAAATATAGTTGTTTTATTTTAGAACCAACAATAGGTGTCAAAATATACTTTCTCAGAATGAGATGCTTTAGTTAAATACTGTTCAATAGGCAATAGACTTTTGAATGCAATAGTTACAGTTTTTGCAATATGCAACACAATTTTAAACACAATTATACATTGAGCTCAATGGGAATTTCTGGTTAAATGCAATAGATTACTTTTTGGATTACTTTTCTAACCACAGGACTGGATCCTAGATTCAGTCCTGGGACATCTCCTGTAAACAGTTGAGTAAAAACGTTTTGGTTACAGTTGTGATTTTTAAGGAATATTATTGTATTTTAAAAGTTGACACAAACTTTTTCAGCAAAAACCAGGCAATGTTATCCTATGGAAGGAATTCAAGTTACCAGTAAGTACAGTTGTGATTACTTTTTCTTACTCAGTGTTGGATCCTGGATCCAGCACTGGTGCATCTCCTGTAAACAGTTGAAGGAATGTGGTTTTTTTTATACAGGCGATTTTTAACGAATATTTGTAAGTTTGCAAAATTGACACTTAGAAACTTTTTCAGCAAAAACCAGGCAATGTTGTCCTATGGAAGGAAATTCAAGTTACCGGTAAGTATAGTTGTGATTACTTTTTAGGGTCAGTGCTGGGCACCAAGATCCAGCACTGGGATCTCTCCTGATAGCAGGTGAGTAAATTCGTTTTCGTAATTCGGCTGATTTTAGGTGAATATTTTAAAGTCTCAAAACTCGACACTTAGAAGAATTTCCAAGCAAAAACCAGTCCATGTTATCTTATGGAAGGAAATTCAATTCGCCGGTAAGTTACTTTAACCTTACTTTTGTAATCCAGTGCTGGACTCCTAGATTCAGCACTGGGACATTTACTTAAAACAGGTAAGTAATTACGTTTTTGTAGTTTGTACGATTTTTAAAGAATTCTTGTATTTCAAAAGTTGACACTTAGAAACTTTTTCACAAAGAACCACCAATGTTATCCTATGGAAGGAAATTCAATTCACAGGAAAGTTACTTTTTAATTACTTTTGTTACTCAGTGCTGGACACCCAGGTTCAGCACTGGGACCTTTCCTGCAAACAGTTGAGAAAATTCGGTTAGGTTATTTGTGCGATTTTTAAGGAATATTCTTAGTTTTCAAAAGTCGACACTTAGAAACTTTTTTGGAAGGAAAAGTGTCCATGTTATTCTATGAGGAAAAACGAGTTATCGGTTTCGAGGTAAGTAATCGGTCTTTTGAGTTAGGGTTCTGGGGTTAGACTCAGGGGTCTCCCAGGGTCAGTGATGCACTGTTGTTGCGCCCTCAGCGGCACTAGGGCGGCCAGGTGCAGAGTGTTGAGGCCCAATGTTATCCTATGGAGGATAGGGGGACTCCGGTTGGTGGCGGCTGGCAAGCAGGCCACGGGGTTGTGAATGAAATGAATGAATGAATGAAATGAAAAGACCATTTATTGAGCGCGGTAGCTACCCTCAGGCGTCCTAGCGCTACGGACAGAGCCTATAAAAAGACCATTGAATTATTCAGTTTTATTGAAGAGCAGAGTTTTTAGGTGTTTGCGAAACAGAAGTAAATTGGGTTCTGATCGGTTCTGTGGGAGCAAAGCTCCTAGGGTTAAGCTCAGGGCACATTGGGGACCAAGTTAGCACAGAAGGGGCACCCTCAGCGGCACTAGGGCGGCCGGGTGCAGGGTGCTGTATTGAGGTCGGGTGCCCTGTTGATTTCAATGGAGATTTTCGGTTTTGGTTTTCAGCTGCAGGCTCGGTCCAGGAAGACTTCCAGGAGGAACCAACAGCTGGGCAGGTAAGTTGGAGGGCTCGGGGACGTAGGTGCACCTCGGGTTCCTTTCGTTCCTTTCTCCAGGGAGCAGGGCGGCTGGATGCAGGGGTGTCTTTTGAGGTCGGATTTCACCTTACCGGGCCACTAGCGGTTGGGGGGGGTCTCCGTGCAGAGGCTGCAGGCGATGTCTGGGAGTCCTGGAGGGGTCAACCCATGGTGGACTCGGACTCTGGAGAGCTGGGGGACCTCGCTGGGACCGGTGGGCCACTTGAACTCGGGCTGTAGGCGACGGGTGCAGTGGTGGTTCCAGGCGTCGGGTTTCTTTTTCCTCAGCAGGCTCGGAGTCTTTGTTTGGTGTTTCTTTTGAACAGAGCTGCTGTTCACAGGAGATCCGGTCTTTGTTGAAGGCAGTCAGTCCTCCCTGGGGTTCTGGAGGTCGCTGGCTGCAGGACAAGACTATTTTTGGCGCAGGATCTCTGGAAACTGCAGACGGGCCGGTAGGGCTGGGGCCAAGTCAGTTGTTCTCTGCAGTCTCCTCTGCTGGGCGTCTTCTTTCGTACTTTTTCTTCTTAGGTTGTGGGAATCTGAGGAAGGAAGGTTCAGGGTGCCCCTAAATACTAGATTTAGGGGCGTTACAGGTAGGTAAAGGGCAGGGACCAATGGGTCCCTGCCCTGGGGGTGGGTACACCCCCTATCCTGCCACTCTCCTGTGGGAGGGGGCAGGAGCCTAGTCCTGATTGGGCAGGGCTCCCCATCTTCAAGATGGCGAGAGCCCGGAGATGTGCTTCACCTCGCCTCCCCCACCTGAGGGGTGGGGTTGGCAGAGGCTGGCACACCCCTTTCCTCCCTTGGTGTTTCCCGCCAGTCTTCCCGCCAGGATGGGGGGAAGAACCGGTGGGGGCCAGTTGCTGAGTACAGCAAGTGGTCTGGGGAAGTTCAGAAAGGCGGAATGCCTTTGAAGCTTCCCCCTGCCCATCCTGGGGGAGGAGGCCTAGCACCTCGCCCAGGACGTGCATTGTTGCAGGCCCAGGAGAGCGGATGGCTCTCTACCCAGGGGTCCAGCAACATGTCTGCTGTGTGGCAGCCTAGGCAGCCCCTCAGACAAGACGTGGATTGTAGGTTAGGTTCAGGGGGCAACTCTAAGTTGCCCTCTGTCGTGCATTTTACAGTAAATCCCACACTGGCATCAGTGTGGGTTTACTGTGCTGAGGAATTTGATACCAAACTTCTCAGTCTTCAGTGCAGCCATCATGGTGCTGTGGAGTTTGTGCTGACGACCTCCCAGCACCATATACTCGGAATGGCAGCACTGCACTTACAGTGCCCAGGAATGGACCTGGGTACTGTAGGGGCACAGGGCTCATGCACCTGTACCCTCACCACTGGCATAGGGCACCCAGCTAGAGGGGTGACTGAGGTATGCCAGGGCAGTGTGTTTGTGGGCATGGCACACAGGGATGTGTGCCATGTCGACTCTCTGTTTTGTTCTGCACCAAGACACTCAGCCTGCAAGGGCAGTGTGTGTGTGTGTCAGGGTACAGGGCCTCTAAGGGTGGCACAATAAGTGCTGCAGCCCTTAGGGGTCTTCTCTGGTCACAGTGCCCTGGGTCCCTAGGGTACCATTTACCAGGGGCTTACCTGTGGCCAGAGATGCCAATTGGGTTTAGGCTTAGTACAGTTTTTAGGGAAGGAACACAGGCCCTGGGTACCTGATTGGCAGGGATCCAGGGCACACCAAGGAAAAGTGCATCAGTTATCAGGCAAAAAGTGGGGGGGGTTACAGCAACAGAAACCCACTTTCCTACAACCAGTATTCAAAGAAGAATTACAAAGTAGATTAAGGTGGGTGTTTAATAGTGGGGCCAGAAGCTTGAGTTTTGGTTAACGGTGTGGAGTCAGGAAATGATTGAAAACCAGGGTTGCATTTGTAATATGTTCCCACCTTCAACTGCAAGGATACATAGCTTCTTTATGAATCCTACCCTTTGTCTGAGTCATAGTAGGAAATTCTGCATACTTACCACCAGGATTCTCGCTCTCCTGGTCTGAGGAGCTGCCTTACTTTGCTTGTGTTTAGCACAACATTTTCTTTCTTCCGTGGTGAAATTGTAAACCACCTGGGAGCATTGGGAACACAAGCACTTCCTGATTGGCCTGTTTCTACAGTAATGAGGCCACGTGCTCCATGAAATTCGTAACCCCAGTGCCATAAAATATACATTATAATCGGTGGCCGCCGTGGACCTGAGATGCGCGTAGCTTTCTAAGGCAAGCCACATGCTCAGTGAAGCAGCATATCACAGGCAACCTCTCCTGTACCGGGGCCACAATACCAGGCCTATGCTGGGAAAAACAATGCGTGCATTCATGCATCAAGCACCAGCTGAGGCAAGGTCACTCTAGCAGGGAATTAAATAACTATTTTAAAAATAGAAAGGCAGTTTATGCAGGCCAAACTTATAAATAAACAAGCATTGACAATGCCAGTAGGTCTGACTTTAAAGGAATGTTGTATGGTAATGTGAAGCATTACAAGTAAATAACATAGGAATAAATATGTGTTTGTGTGGCAGCAAAGAGCTGTAGAATAATATTGGTGTAGGTTAAAAGGTCAGGTGACAGTTGCACTCTCAAGCCAGACCTAAAAATCTATGTCGGTTAATAACTGACCTCCTCCTAGCCGTGCTGTTGGCAGAGAAAAACAACATAAATGATCTAGTTATCAAAAAAACTTTAATAGCATTCCAATATGTCATGTGTTTGGCCCTGAAAGTTCACGCTCAAGCAGCTGTAAAAATAAACAAAATGATCACAGTTGTGTGAAGGCCAAGCACTTTTTTTCGTGGAAGCACTCAGCGTCTGCCCAATCAAAACATGTACTCCTGGATGTCAACATGTGGAAGGAGTCAAAGCCCCTCTCAAGTGATGCTCACATAATTGTCTGATCACAAGTGAGCTGTCAAGCCAGACTGTAAAAAGACTATAAAGTCTCATTTACTCGGGTTAATTCTTTTACTTCTGAGAGTAGGCAGGCTTAGTTAGGGCACCATGTACAAATCTCAGTTTTTTTAAACTTATTTACTTTGATTGGAGTAGGCAAAACACTGTCTGTACCTAGGTGCAGGTCCTCAAGGGGTAAGGTCTGTGACAAGGAAGACTGATGTTGGGGTAAAGGTTAGTTCTGCAAATTTCTAAACCCTACATATTTTTATGCTAAGGAATTTAAGGCATATGAAGCCTGGAAGGCAAGGAGAGAGGGAAACATTGATTCAGGTTGCTTATTTCAGGAGTCGACAGGAAATTTACAGCTTTGAAATATTGGCTCAACATAAAAAACACATAGAGAGCTTTTTTTGTACATAAAGTTATTTCTAAACATTTGATTTATACACTATGGCCCTCAGTGCCTGTAGCCGAGGATAATTCCGATATGTGTTGTGTCTACTGTAACCACACATTACGGAATTGTGAGTTTGACGGCTAACACCGCACTCTTGTGCTTCCCTCCCCCAGATAAGTTTCGGCAGGTCAAAGCTGCCGCAATGTATTGGGGTAATAATGCCTGGTAATTACCGGAGCATCGGATTTTGGTTCTATAAGCACCAAAATTCTTATGTTATTCCCCACTGTCAAGGAAAAAACTGATAATTGGGTGGTATTTATTGCACCCTATTAATTCCGACTTCGTGGAGTTGGATTTTATCATGTGCAATAAATTTCAGCCCAAATACCGAGCCACTCATAATGTTGCCCTAAATAGTTGAATTTGTGGCAGTAAGAAAGCAATGTAAAACTGATGATGACAATACTAATTAATTGATTCTGTTTCACATCCTGAAGGGAAGATTAAATGACTTATTTTTGTCTTTTTTTAAACAAATTCTGTCAGCTTCTAAGATTCGAGGGAAATCATCTCAATCTACAACAAAGATGGATGCCAACAACGCGACAGAGAGACCTCGGAGTGCCAAGTCGTCTTCCAGCTCTCATGGTATTTAGTTATTTGTAACTGGGCGGACCCTATGGACTATACATTACAGAGCTTTTAACTTGGAGGCTGTGTACAGGAGAGCTATCAGCAGGAAAGGGGATTCCTCTACTGTCGGCACATGTGGTCATGGAATGGGGGAAAGGTCCGCTATCGGGCCATGTATGGACAGGTATTGTAGTTATTTTTGGGGGGGTAGGAATAGCTAGGGAATAGGGTATGGATTCCTTTGTTTGAAGGGCGGTAGGTTAAATACCGAATGGAAATAGTCCTAAATATTTTGATAGAAAAAATTTGTTTGATGAGAGCAGTTTCCTAAAGATAAGGGATGGCAAATTTGGTAAGTTCAAACAGCGTCAAATACATAATTCCAGAAATGAGAATAAAAGCATAGGCCAACATTCTCAAAAATAAAAAAAGAAGGGCGCTTTTTTAAAGAGATGACAGCTATGAAGAGTGAAGCACATGGTATAATTCTGTCATGATCATACTTTGAAACTGTTTCTAAGGGAATTTGGTCTTCTTCATCGGTTCACAGTACAAGATGGAAAAATATTTAGAGAAGGGGGATTGGGTATTGGCTTTGTTCAGCGATTGGTAAGGGCTCACAAGTGCGCCCCCTGTATACATTTTGGAGGAGGCCAATATAGGGAGTAGATGGCAGGTATAGTAGCTAGCCAAAGATGAATACAGAGGCCGTGAATGCAGAAGCGGTAATGGAGGGGTGTTCGTGTGGCATATGAGGTAAGACAGAATTCCCACGCAATTTAGTAATTCAAAGCAGGTATAATCCAAGGTAGGTCAAGAAGGGCCAACATCATGCCTGATTTTTAGAAAATTCATATAGGATATTTAATACACTGAATCACTGTGGAAATTTCCTAAATAGCCAGTAGTTGCCATGAAAATCTAGCAATGGCCTGGCCCTCCTAGACCCAGCTTTGGAGACCCTAATTTAAATGATACTCACAAATTATGGCAGCTTTGAGCCTGAGCTATTTTACCAGAACTGTTGTGTTTCAGTTTTGAATATTTTGAGAAAAGTCATTCAAATTCAGTGTATTATGTTTTTTAAGAGGTATTTATGTTAGTAGTGTTTTCACTTACAATTGTTTGGGGTTAAAGTTTCCGTGCTGCAGTGGGGATACTCCTAAAATGCAGTAAAAGTGACTTTATTTGGAGGCAGCTCTGGGTAAAGAGCGGAGTGATATATCCTCTGTTATGGGTAGCTGATGTCAAGGAATAAAGTAAGGGCACGATTTGCAAAGTTAAGATTGCACGTGTAGATGTACTAATGTGTAGATCTTCTCCTACACCTAGGTTTAACTCTCCACTTTTTTTTGCTATTCATCTTCTCTGAGTACAGATTTACACCTATGTGTGGACTTATGAGTCTCCACCCCCTCAATTTAGGAGATGGAGACTCCTGTGACTGAATTTACAAGTGTAACTTGTTATTATTAGTAACTTTCCAATTGTTTGTGGAGCTCTCCCTATAAGAACATATTGGGAAATTGAATAAAGTTTATTTTTTATTAAAAATATACAACACTACCACTCTACGTCACTACACTCAATGACACTCCACTGTGCGACACTCCACTATACGCTATTCCACTCTGCGCCACTGCACTCTGCAGCACTCTACTGTATGCTATTACACTCAACCACACTCCACTCTATGCCACTCCACTCTACAACGCTCCACTCTACGCCACTCCTCTATACACCACGCCACTGAACAGCACTCCACTCTATGCAACTCCACAGTACGCTATTACACTGAACGCCACTACACTTTATCCCTCTACACTCTACCCCGCCACTCTACAACACTCCACTCTACAGTATTCCACTCTACAACATTATACTCAGTGCAAGTGCACTGTACACCACTCCACGGCACTCCAGTCTATGCTATTCCACTGTACGCCACTACACTGTACCTCACGCCACTCTATGCCGCTGTACTGTATGCAACTCTACTCTCCGCTAATCCACTCTATGCCATTTCACTCTATGCCACTCCAGGTGTGCGCTATTCCACTGTATGCCTTTCCAGTGGACGTGGCTCCACTCAACACCACTCCACTCTGTGCTATGCCGCTGTACGACACCACCTGTACCTCACACCACTCTACGCCAGTCCACTCTAGAGCCCTCCACTGTATGCCACTCCACTCTATGCTATTCCACTGTACGCCAATCTACTCTAACACACTTCACTGTACACCACTACACTTTGTCAAACTACTCTACACTATTCCACTGTATGCAATTCCACTGTACAGCACTCCACTCTATGCCACTCCACTGTACACCACTCTAATATATGCTATTCCTCTGTTAAGCCACTCCACTGTATGCTACTGCACTGTATGCTACTGCACTCTACGCCACTGTACTCTACCCCACTACACTCTACGCCACTCCACTGTACGCCATTCCAGTCTACACCACTGCACTCTACACTAGTACGCTCTATGCTACTCCACTCTATGCTATTCCACTGTATGCAACTCCACTTTCCCCACTAGACTATTCCACTCTACACCACTCCACTATATGCTATTCCACTCTATGCCACTACACTCTGACACTCCACTGTACAACACTCCACTATACGCTATTCCACTCTATGCCACTCCACTATACGCTATTTTACTTTATGCCACTACACTATACCTCACTCCACTGTATGCCGCGCCGCTCTATGCCACTGCACTCTGCACTGCTCCATTGTATGTTATTACACTCTACGCCACCCCACTCTTCGCCACTCCACTGTAAGCTACTCTTCTTCTTACACTCCAGTATATACCACTGCATTCTACGCTAGTCTCCTTTACGGCATTCCACTGACTGTATTTGAGAATAGTGTAAAATAGGCACACAGCCAACGCGTTTCGTTCCCTTGTGCCAGGGGAACTTCGTCAGGGCTGTAACAAACATAACATAACTAACATGAATATACATATATAAAATACACAACAAATATAAACTAGACATTTAGACAATAAAAATAACATATTTAAACAAAACCAAAAAGGCAAAGACAATTAAGAAAACAAAAAGTAACTTCAATAACCAAATTCAAACCAAAAATGACCCAAAGATGTTAAAAGAATTCAGACAGAAAATATTATGAAAAAATCAAATCATGACAATGAGACACCAATGAACATAATACACATATAAACTTTAAGAACATACATTATTGTACACTAAAAGAATATTAACAGGTGAGAGAGGATACGCTAAAAAGAAAAAATGAATGGAACAAATTAATACCACACCGGGATAAAAATTAGTTATAGTTTAGCGTTGAGAAGAAAAAGAAAAGAAGAAAGGGGAAAGAAGATGCGAGAGGGATAAGGAAGAGAGAGAAGAAGGGAAAGAGGGGATACAAGGGCCAATAAGGACCTAAGTTAAAATTATGTACAAAAATTAATTAAAATTAAGATTCACCTAAATCAAGGTTGAATGAAACACTCCTTGACAATCATGTGGGTGTTGAAACGCCTAATTAAGGCTCTCTGGTACAGTCAAGATAGAAGATATTTCAATCTAGATGGTAATAAAGAAAAAGAGCAATTGCCATGGTTGTATTTGCACAAGGAAAAAATGGTACATCCCAATCTTAAAAGGGTTCGCTCAAAAGGATCAGAGAGTTAAACAGGAACAATAACCATAATAAATATCAAAGGGTAGTCAACCAAGAGTATAATTTAATGAATAGGTAAATGTTTGGCCCAATTGCCAAAACAATTTAGGCAAACAATGTGTATCGTACCATAGAAAGTAATCGGTGTGTCCTAGGGGTTTTAGATCATTATGACAACACCGTAATTGAGAGAGGGATAAATTATTTCCTAGTCCAAATAAACAGTACAAAAATAGAGCAGAGGCGGGTGTGATAGTACAATACGCTTTAAAAGTGACCATATGTTCGTCACAATATGTCCATAATAAATCTCACCTAAACAAGTGTAGAAAGACATCTGGTAGTGTCAAAAGAAAACCAATCCAGTGTCCACATCAGTATCAAATGAACAGCAGTCGTATCAGATAAAGGTAACAAGGTCTAAAGTAAAGAAAAGGAGAAATGTCGCAAGATTGGAATGCATCCCATATTACCCAGCCCATGTCCAGAGCCTTTCCATCATATTCATTGATATATTACAGAAGGATAGCTGTGCATAAATCCATAAATAAAAACACACAGCCACAATCATTTTAACTATACCGAGCCCCAAAAATTATATATATAACAACTAAACATTCAGAAATTACACATGAAAATGTAAACTAATAGTGCTAGGCCAACAATAGACTATGGCTCTATCATGATAGACTATTGTTGGCCTAGCACTATTAGTTTACATTTTCATGTGTAATTTCTGAATGTTTAGTTGTTATATATATAATTTTTGGGGCTCGGTATAGTTGAAATGATTGTGGCTGTGTGTTTTTATTTATGGATTTATGCACAGCTATCCTTCTGTAATATATCAATGAATATGATGGAAAGGCTCTGGACATGGGCTGGGTAATATGGGATGCATTCCAATCTTGCGACATTTCTCCTTTTCTTTACTTTAGACCTTGTTACCTTTATCTGATACGACTGCTGTTCATTTGATATTGATGTGGACACTGGATTGGTTTTCTTTTGACACTACCAGATGTCTTTCTACACTTGTTTAGGTGAGATTTATTATGGACATATTGTGACGAACATATGGTCACTTTTTTAAAGCGTATTGTACTATCACACCCGCCCCTGCTCTATTTTTGTACTGTTTATTTGGACTAGGAAATAATTTATCCCCTCTCTCAATTACGGTGTTGTCATAATGATCTAAAAACCCCTAGGACACACCGATTACTTTCTATGGTACGATACACATTGTTTGCCTAAATTGTTTTGGCAATTGGGCCAAACATTTACCTATTCATTAAATTATACTCTTGGTTGACTACCCTTTGATATTTATTATGGTTATTGTTCCTGTTTAACTCTCTGATCCTTTTTGAGCGAACCCTTTTAAGATTGGGATGTACCATTTTTTCCTTGTGCAAATACAACCATGGCAATTCGTTCTTTTTTCTTTATTACCATCTAGATTGAAATATCTTCTATCTTGACTGTACCAGAGAGCCTTAATTAGGCGTTTCAACACCCACATGATTGTCAAGGGGTGTTTCATTCAACCTTGATTTAGGTGAATCTTAATTTTAATTAATTTTTGTACATAATTTTAACTTAGGTCCTTATTGGCCCTTGTATCCCCTCTTTTCCCTTCTTCTCTCTCTTTCCTTATCCCTCTCGCACCTTCTTTCCCCCCCCTTTTCTTCTTTTTCTTTTTCTTCTCAACGCTAAACTATAACTAATTTTTATCCCGGTGTGGTATTAATTTGTTCCATTGATTTTTTCTTTTTAGCGTATCCTCTCTCACCTGTTAATATTCTTTTAGTGTACAATAATGTATGTTCTTAAAGTTTATATGTGTATTATGTTCATTGGTGTCTCATTGTCATGATTTGATTTTTTCATAATATTTTCTGTCTGAATTCTTTTAACATCTTTGGGTCATTTTTGGTCTGAATTTGGTTATTGAAGTTACTTTTTGTTTTCTTAATTGTCTTTGCCTTTTTGGTTTTGTTTAAATATGTTATTTTTATTGTCTAAATGTCTAGTTTATATTTGTTGTGTATTTTATATATGTATATTCATGTTAGTTATGTTATGTTTGTTACAGCCCTGACGAAGTTCCCCTGGCACAAGGGAACGAAACGCGTTGGCTGTGTGCCTATTTTACAGTTAAAGCAATATTAATAAAGAGATGATTTTTGGTACTACACGTGCTTTTGAAGTGACTGCATTCAGAGTGCGCCTTCCTTTTCTATGAACTTTGTTGCCTGTTTGACATCCTTCAGCAGCGGATGTCGGAAGTAGCTGCACTCGAAAGATATTCTTGGAACTGTTGGAATTTAAGTGCTCGACCTTTGTCAGCTGCTGAGTGTGTTTTTTCATTGTTTGTATTTGAGAATAGGCAGGTCAAGTGCCCTAGGGTGATGCATAAAAGCTTAGTGCAAAAATGGGATTAGTGCAGTGTTTTCTGAAGATTTACTCTCTGGGCGCTGAAATTGTGAAGAAATGCATATACCTTTACAGAGACGATGACAATGGGTATTACATTCTACCCCACTGAACTCTATGCCACTCCATTGAATGCTATTCTTCTGTATGCCACTCCACTCTACAACACTCCACTCAACACTATTCCAACTGTATGCTATTCCACTCTACGCCACTCCACAGTACTCTATTACACTGTACGCCACTACAGTCTACCCTACTACACTCCACCCCGTGCCACTCTACAGCACTCCACTGTATGCCACTCCAGTCTACACTATTCCACTGTACACCACTACACTGCATATCACTCCACTCTACGCCACTGTCTTGTACACAACTCCACTCTAGGCTATCCCACTCTACGCCATTCCACTCTACGGCACTCCACTCTACCCCACCCCAGTGTACACTATTCCACTGTATGCCTCTACAGTGTACATGACTCCACTCTATGCCGCTCCACTCTATGCTATTGCGCTGTACGCCATCACCTGTACCTCATTCCACTCTACACCAGTCCACTCTAGAACACTTCACTGTAAGCTATTCCATTCTATGCCACTCCACTGTACCCCACTCCAGTCTATGCTATTCCACTATATGCCAATCTACTCTAACACACTTCACCGTACACCACTACACAGCACTCCACTCTATGCTTTTCCACTTTAGGCCACTCCACTGTACACCACTCTAATTATACAGTATTCCACAGTACGTCACTCCATTGTATGCCACTCCACTCCACCCCACTACACTCTACGCCACTCCACTGTACGCCATTCCAGTCTACACCACTGCACTCTACACTAGTACCCTCTATGCTACTCGACTCTATGCTGCTCCACTGTATGCAACTAAACTTTCCCCACTACACTCTACGCTATTTCACTCTACACCACTCCACTATATGCTACTCCGCTCTAGGTCACTACACTCTGACACTCCACTGTACAACACTCCACGATACGCTATTCCACTCTATGCCACTCCACCATACGCTATTTTAATTTATGCCGCTACACTATGCCTCACTACACTGTACGCCGCTCCGCTCTATGCCACAGGACTCTACACTAATTCATTGTACGCTATTCCACTCTACGCCACCCCACTCTATGCCGCTCCACTGTACGCTATTCTTCTGGACGCCGCTTCAATCTACCCTATTCCACTCTAAGCCATTGTATTATATGCCGCTCCACTCTACAACATTCCACTCTACGCTACTCCACAGTACGCTACAACACTGTATGCCATGACAGTCTACCCCATTAAACTCTGCCCCGCTCCAGTCTCCAACACTCCACTATACGATAGTCCACTCTACAACACTTCACTCTCTGCCAGTGCACTGTACGCCACTGCAGTCTACGCTATTTTACTGTACACCACTACACCGAACCTCACTCCAGTCTACGCCACTGTACTGTACTCTACTACACTGTATGCCACTCCATTCTACCCTGTTCCACTCTATGCCATTCCACTCTACCCCACTCCAGGGTACATCCACTGTATGCCACTCCATTGTACGCAACTCCACTCTAAACCAGTCCATTCTATGCCACTCCACTCTACGCTATTCCACTGTATGCCACTCCACTCCACTGTAACACACTCCACTATTTGTCACTGCACTATACATCACTACAGTGTACGTCAATCCACTCTACACTATTCCACTGTACTAAACTTGAATATACAGTATGGCACTTCACTCTATGTCACCCTACTTTACCCCACTACACTCTACACCGCTCCACTCTATGTCACTCCAGTCTATACCACTGCGTTCTACGCCAGTCCCCTTCATGCTAATCCAACGTACGCAACTCTATTCTCCCCACTACACTCTACGTACCCTATTCCACTCTATGTACTCCACTGTACGCCATTCCACTGTACGCCATTCCACTATGCGCCACTATACTGTACGACACTCCACTATACGCTATTCCACTCTATGCTACTCCACTCTGACACTCCACTCTATGCTATTGTAATGTATTGCCCTACACTGTACCTCACTCCACTGTACGCTGCTCTATTCTACGCCACTGCACTCTATGACTCTCCACTGTGCAACACTCCACTATATGCTATTCTACTATATGCCACTGCACTCTGCGCTACTCCACTGTACGCTATTACCCTCAACCACACTACACTCTACCCCACTATTCTCTTTGCCACTGTACACTATTCTACTGTACGCCACTCCACTCCACAACACTCCATCTTTGCTATTCCACTCTTTGTCTCTCCACTGTACCACACTCCACTGTACAACATTCCACTCTACGCCACTTAACACTACATCACTCCACTGTACGCCACTCCACTGTCCCACATTCCTCTCTACTCCACTTTACGACACTATACTCT
The DNA here is from genome assembly GCA_963921515.1 of Calotriton arnoldi. Taxonomy (NCBI): domain Eukaryota; kingdom Metazoa; phylum Chordata; class Amphibia; order Caudata; family Salamandridae; genus Calotriton; species Calotriton arnoldi. The sequence continues at coordinate 1,559,084 of CAWUFW010000399.1, forward strand.
ACGACAGTACACTTTACAACACTCTCCTCCACTCCACTTAATGACAATCCACTCGATGACAGTAAACTCTACGATATCAAAAAATGTATTAAAAAGAAAAAAACATTGAAATTCAATGAAAAACTAAAAGTTTAACCTGTGTTATAGTTAGAAAAACCTTATTATACAAACCAAACTTAAAATGCACACAAATCTGCAATTCTTAAGTTATAGTTATACTTTAAATTTATAATTTACGCACCACCAAGTGTATGAAGATCTCTGCCACCAGTGATTTTCCTGCAGAAAAGCTAGCAGAGGCGTATGTAGAGATCTTCGGCCGTAGCTTTGTGAATCACATTTTGTAAGATATGAAGTAGTACGACTGGAGGACTTTACTTGCTCCAAAATACCTCTTGTTAATTGGGCCCTAAATGTTAATCTATTAGGCGGCTGTTGTGGGTGGCAGTTGTACTCAGGGTTCCTACATTGGGAGGCAGCTGAAGCAGTGACTGGGGGGGGTTACAGTTCATCTCGTTTTACATGCATTGATAGGACATGTGATAAGGGTTCATTTATTTGTTAGGAGGCAGGTGGGCATAAGGAATGAGGTTAGGGGTCCTAGTTTAAGAGCAAGTGTGAACAGGTAACGGAGGGAGAGTTTCTCTGTTATTGGACTGGTGTAAGTAGGACATGGGGTTAGGGTTTCTCTTTCAGGAAACAGGTATGGGTGGGTGAGAGTTCACTGGTAGGAGGTAGTGAGGGTACAAAATAGGTGACAGCTCCTAAGTTGGGAGCTGGTGGAGGCAGGACTTGAGGCGAGCTCTGAGATCGGGGACATGTGTAGACAACGAATGGACTGAAAGTTCCTCCATTAGAGACAGGTGTGTTAGAGAATGGAATCTCCGTTGGCATGGTCGGCATGCATAGGAAACGGATACTGAGCAAGGATGAGCAAGTGTGGGCGAGGGAGTCCTTCTTCCAGATGTGTCTCTTGAGATCATTTGCACTTCATGCAGTTATATACGCAGTGTTCCACCGTGCTGCATTGCAGTATTATCTCTGATCTAAGTGTAATGTTTACTAGCTACATTTTATTAACTAGTATGCAATGGTGAGGAATTGAGGATTTAGAGATGGCTGTAGCTGCTGACTTGAATGATTAATGCTGAAGTGTGCACTAAGATTTGAGAGTGGCAGGTTTCAACCGCATTTTGTAGTTTGCTAAGGGAGGAGACATATAATAGAACATTTTCTCAGATCCTGTTTTTCAGGGATGTCCAACAACTTCTGAGGGCCTGTTCACAATAGCTTGTTTGACATGCAGTGATGCTAATGGTGAACATGCCTGCAAATATGGGGTGGGGTGATCAGATGCTCGACATTAGTATAAGCAGGAATGGGTTCAACTGAGAGCAAAGGAAGACTGAAAGAAAAGATGGGAAGGCTTTGCTGCTTTCCACCAGCTCTTGTCACCCAAATACTCCAACATGCAAATGAGCTTGAGGGCCAGTTCACCGCTTGGCTTCAGGTGCGTTATGTGCAGTTGTGGTTTGGTGAGAAGTTACAGGTATTATCCTCACTCGAGACAATTGGACTGAACTAATTCAGTCACAAGAGCTTTATTTGCATGATGGTGGCTCTGCTTATATGTAGAATGGCTCACAAACTTGAGGTCTCACAGGAGACTGTGGGCGAAACCCTAAAATGAAAGGAGATTAAACAATAGCAGTGCGAGACAAATCATGATGTGGATAAATGAATGGGTGGAAAAACTGATCATAAAGAATACATGCATCCATAAAATGGCTTTTGGTGAATGATGCTATTATCCATCTCAGAACTGCAGTTGACATCATCAAAAAAAGCAGCATTCTAAAATGCCTGTTGTTAGTAATGGTTTGATGTGCAGGAGCGGGAGAAGAGATTTGTTTTCGCTACACTGGAGGGTTCTTTAAAGGAGACTGGGTAAGCAGGTGAATAGATGGAGGATACCCAAAAGATGCAGAGAGGCTGAAATGAGTGGGTACATGGAGGAATGGATTTCTGAATATTAGAGTTGACCCCGTTAAATGGATGGTTAGAAGGAGAGAGGTGAGATGGATAAATGGTGGATGAGAGGAATGAAATGTGAAGTGTTGAACAGCAAGTGGACTTGTGTGGATGAAGGAGAAGAAGGGAGATGAGGAGATTGCATGAAATGAAACACTGAAGACCAAAGCAGCTTGAATAGATTGGTAAATATAGTCTAAGAGTAGGGATCACGCAAGGCTTGGTCCAAGAGAACTGACTGGGAAGAAGGAAGTGCAAATGTAATAAGTACCTATGCAATGATGTTAAAAAGAGATACGCCGTTTTGTAGGTCATGAGCAGCAGATATGGTAGACAAGCACATGTTGACCCTTAAAACAAACTTCTTGAGATGTTTAAATGTGGGTTGTTGCATAACCTTTAAATTCCCAATTATTTAGGCTATGTACTCTTTACTTTGTTAGGACCAACTGTTCAACTCGCAGGTCAGAGAGACGATGTTCTTCTAGAAAGATATGAACAGGCATATTTACAATTATACCAGACACCTGCTCTGCATTAAATCCCACAACGGATTCATTATAACAGACCTTGTGGTATTGACTTTATAATCTGGAAGCACACCCCGAATCAAATTTACGTGGGCAAACTTCATGCCTGCAGGTCATCATTGCATGAAGTGTTGAAGAACATGTGGAAAACTTTGGTGATGTTGGTGAAGACCACACAGCTGTATGTACAAATGTCAATATCTCAATGAAAGGGTTAATGTCTGCCAATGCGCAATTTACATCATCTGCCCACAGCACATCGAGGATGGACTACAAACTGTTGGGCAGGCCATAGTATTCTAGGAGATACAAATCATTTAACTGCAGTGGTATTTACACCTCGAACTATTATCATCCATTTCTGCCAAGCTTAGGTGCCTGCAACACCCATTGCCTCACTCACTGGAGAGTGACTGTCCTTCATAGTAGGCACACCCAGCAATGAAAAATTTCAGGGAACAAAAGAACACTTTTGACAGTCTAAGCACTGAGAGATTATGCTGCCACCAAATAGCCCAGTCTAGTCTTAGATGCCTCTTCGTATAGACCTGGGCAGACTGTTTTGTTCTCGGCTTTTCAATGAAACCTTTCAGTTTCCCCAACAAACCATGTCCCAAACTGTCAAAGTTAGCAAAGTTCTCACACTTGGTGTACAGCAAAGCTCTATATCAACAGCCAGGGTATAGGAGATACCACAGTGACCCACTTAGGATTATCCAAATGCAAGGTTATTTACTCAAACTGGCATTCCTGCTGAGAGAAACAGTAATCTTTGGCATTTCACAATGCTGCCTGCGGCTCATAACTCCACAACAGTGCCTTCCCCGGTATACTTGAGGACTATGCCAGAGAAACAACATCGACAACCTGTGCAGCGGCTGTCTCCCAGTCATCCTGGAGAAGTTTAACCAGAGCAGACAGCAAAGAGTGTATCCCATGGCCAAGAATTGATAAGGCTGCTATGGTTTTCTTTATTTGGCCATCAAAGGATTCAAACTAAAATAGAACAGATGGGAGCTGACTCCAGAGAATACCTTCATACTGCCCTGAATGACAGGGAAGTACTAGATGCACACCCATGATGCACTGAGGGTTTCTGTTTTTCTTAACTTTAACCCTTCAGGTTCCAAACGTGCCTCAATTCACTATGTCAAAATACTTTTGGAAGACATTACTTACCTGCAGGAGGTTCCCAACCAATCACTAATGACCAGTCAAACTGGTTCTTCTGAACATTCAAGACAGGGCTTCATTGTACAAACAGGAAGCAGGGTCACTAAAAAAAAAGCAGGAATCATATTTCTTTGAGTCTTCTGGAACTCACCATACACTGACAATGATGCAAAAACGCCCTCAGAATTACTATGGACATGCTTGGGATTAACCAGACCACAAACACGTGATGCAGTCTCCTGCTGTCAAGAGAAATTGGCTGAAGCAGGAATTCCATAATCTGTATTCATACAGGACTGCCAGAGGGTGCATCCAGGTATATAAGGCAAATGCTAGTGCCAGCCATCACCAACCGAGAATGTACACTAAGGGGTTCTAGTGAACCAGACACACTGATCAACTTACACCTGAGTGACTGAAACCACCCCATGACCTCGGGCATTGGGTTTATCTCGGAGGAATCCACTGGAAACTGGGTCCGAAGCGACAGGCCTAAATTACAAGATGGCCAAAACTCCCAGATACCGAAGAAATCGAACATATTGCAATAAAGACCTGCTGGTATCTCAGCCATCGCCACCCAATCACCTCTGACGCAGGCACTCTGGTGGGTCTGCATGCGAGTCCATCTCAGATATGGCAGACGAGGTCCTGATGAATATCGAGCCTTTCAGATTACCATGTGACTGTGTTTACCATTTATCAAGCATGTGTTCATCCAAGGCTTGTTTGCTCATTTTTAATTGTTATAAAATAATGACAAATACTGTGACGTCGGTTTGTTTAATTTTCCTCACAATAGCCTTCCTGCCTTCATTTACGAGCAGTGCATCCCCTCTCATTCCGTCTTCTTTTTATTTATTACGTCACACGGCCTGGGACAGTGCACACAGGACAGAAGAGCTTTCGAGGTCCTGCAGAGGTTGGTATCTGGGCTCGATTTTCCAAGGGTGCAGTATAACAGGTGGTTACTTGGTGGCATTTGACGCCCACAGCACTAAGGCCTAGATTTACCAACGGTTGAGCGGTCGCTAAGTTTTAAAATGGTAATTAAATCTATACAGTGCTTTGCATCGCTTTACGCCACGCACGTACCCACGGTAAACCCGTAGTAAAATTCCCCCTAAGGGGCAGATTTACAAGCCCCTTGCGCCACCGGTGCGTCACTTTTCGTGACGTACCGGTGGCGCATTTTACTGCTCCATATTTACAAGGACAGGAAAAGCCACCCTGCGTGACTTTTCCTGTCCTTGTAAATATGGCCCCTTTACACGCAGCACTTTGTGTGAAAGGGGCTTTCCATGGGTGTTGCTGTGTTCCCACGCAACACCCATGGAACCAGACACCTTTCCAGATTTACGAGGAATCGTAAATCTGGAAATGCGTGTGAATGCTACGCCTCCCCAGGGGAGGAGTAGGGAGGCGCAATGAGGAGAAATGTATTCATTTCTCCTCGGTTTTTTTCCTCTTTCTATGCGTGCTGCATTCTGCAGCACGCATAGAAAGAGGAAATTACCTCTAATGATTGTTTATGTACAGGAAGGTGTCCCTTCCTGCACATAAACAATCATTGAAACAATGACGTTTTTCAACCTCTATGTATGCTAATGCAGCCCACATAGAAGCTGAAAAACGGCATTTCAGATTGTTTTTGTGCAGGAAGGGAACCCTTCCTGAACACAAACAATCTCCCCACGACGCAGGCATCCTTGCACCATGATGCAAGGGTGCCTGCGCCGGAGCATGGCAGCAGTTTGTGCGCCAGCGCAGGGGGAAGCACAGAGATGCGACATATTGTTGTAAATATGTCGCATCCCTGTGCTTTGAAAGTGACTCAGTGCGGCGCAGCCAAATGGCTTGCAGCACACACTGAGTCACTTTCTTGTAAATCTGCCCCTTTGTGCGCATGCACAACACAGTGCTTGACGCTTTAAGGCGTCGCAGGGCCGCTTTCCATACACAGCGCAGATTTTTTGTTTCCTCTGTGGTAAACGCCCTGCTGTCGGTGGTTGGTGGAAACAGTGAGAGGGCAAGTTGAACAATAACAGATTTAGGGGCAGATTTACAAGAAAGTGACTCAGTGTGTGCTGCAAGCCATTTGGCTGCGCCGCACTGAGTCACTTTCAAAGCACAGGGATGCGACATATTTACAACAATTTGTCGCATCTCTGTGCTTCCCCCTGCGCTGGCGCACAAACTGCTGCCATGTGCCAGCGCAGCACCCTTGCACCATGGTGCAAGGATGCCTGCGTTGTGGGGAGATTGTTTGTGTTCAGGAAAGGTTCCCTTCCTGCACAAAAACAATCTGAAATGCCGTTTTTCAGCTTCTATGTGGGCTGCATTAGCACACACAGAAGTTGAAAAACGTCATTGTTTCAATGATTATTTATGTGCAGGAAGGGACACCTTCCTGTACATAAACAATCATTAGAGGTCATATAGAAAGAGGAAAAATAAAACGAGGAGAAATGAATATATTTCTCCTCGTTGCGCCTCCCTACTCCTCCCCTGGGGAGACGTAGTATTCATACGCATTTCCAGATTTACGATTCCTCGTAAATCTGGAAATGTGTCTGGTTCCATGGGTGTTGCGTGGGAACACCCACAGCCACATCCATGGAAAGCCCCTTTCACACAAAGTGCTGCATGTAAAGGGGCCATATTTACAAGGAAAGGAAAAGTCACACAGGGTGGTTTTTCCTGTACTTGTAAATATGGAGCAGTAAAATGCGCCACCGGTACGTCACGAAAAGTGACGCACCGGTGGCGCAAGGGGCTTGTAAATCTGCCCCCAAAGTACATATCTCTGCTGTAAATGCATGCTTAGTGCAGATTTGCTAGCTTGTGCATGCATGTGAATTACAGAACCACAGATTGTGTATCTGTCATACATCACCTCTCTGTAATGCACGTCTAACGTATCTGAGCTGTGCATGCAACCTCAATAGAGATCATGTTACTGCATTTGTGTATGCGTGATCTGTGTAATGTACAATTATGAAGCACGAGTCTGCACAGGTATGAGGAGGGCTTGTGAAAATTTAGCATTTTTTAAACACAGATCATCACGTGACGCAATGTGCGTGCATACCAAACATTTGTACTTTGCATGCGTATGAAACAGATCTGTGCTGTGCATGCATGTGAAGCACAGATCTTTATTCTGCATGTGTGTGAAACACTTCTGCTCTTAGATATGTGAAGCACTGTTCTACACAGTGCACTTTTTTAAGGCATACATCTATGCTGCGCATAAAGCATACGTTTGGGTGTGCATGCATTTGAAACCCATACTTAATATGTGACCCCCTATCTTGCGTGTGTCTGTGTGCGTGAAGTTCTGACCTGCCTTCTGCATTGCATTAAGTGCAGGTATGTGCTCTGCTGGAAGCAAACATATATGCAGACCTTCAGGAGTCTGAAGCACAGATCTGCGCACACTGCGGAGTGAGAACATATCCCCACACACATGTTGTTTGGTAGTAGTAGCAGGTAGCGCAGTTCTCCAATGTAATGCTGCAAGATGAAACTGAGTGCACGTGAAAAGTTGAAGTGGCGGCTTTTATGCGTAAAAATGAATGTGCACGCACTGGTACAGCTGGACTGCTGAATGTAAGTAGAGAGAGCACACAATGTGTACTGTGCACTAGCATAGTTTGCAGTTTGAACATGCGCATAGTAACTTTACCCCTTACTTTGTTAGACCCATAGCTCCACGTTTGCAAAACACTGGTGAGCATATGTAGAGATACTTTTCATCCTAGAGACTAGCTGACAAGTGTGATACTGGAGGCGGGACAGTGAGAACTCATCTGCAATGTTTGCCTTTCAGCCTTAATCCGGCCCCTAAAGGACAGGCCTGTGTCTTCTCAGGGCCGGCTCTCGCAGACCAGCCTCGTCCCCCCGCCAGCTACGACTCCGCAGCCCGAGGAGCCGAAGGAGGAGCCGCCGCCGCCACCAACGCCGCAGGCCCGGGAGAGCCTGGAGGTGCGCGTGGACGTCAGCTTCAAGAACCTCACGGAAGAGGAGGGGGACGCGTCTTAGCATCCTTTAGCACAATAAATAGAACAGTTGACACGCAGGATGGTCATTGGCTTAATAACAATAGACAACGTGCCTGGTATTGTTCACAGGTTTGTGCTCGCGCGGGGCGAAAACAGACACACGAAAAGCTTCCACTGTGCCTTATTTATTTGCTTTCACGCAGACCTTGTTTCCACATGTATGTGAGCTAATTTTTGCACAACTCCAAACGAAATACAGAGAACTATCATCATTTGGTTTTAAAGTAGACTGAATCCTTCGTGTCTGGGCTTGGTGACGATTGGTTGCAGCGTAGTGCAGATATCCAGAGGACTAGTCAACTCACAGTCTCGCCTATGATCATATTAGGAAATTTTACAATGAACGAAGTATGGATAGGGTTACCATGCTACAGACATGCTAATAGCTTCCAGGCATTGGTCTGATCCTTGTGTCTAAGAACAAACCTTCATTTCTTTTTACTGTATGTGAACCTGTTTGGAGGATGGCAATATTTATTCATGTTCAAAGTCCTAAAGCACAGACCAGATCCTAAAGGACTTCAAAGCTCAATTTTGAGAAAAGCATATGTTACAAGTCTTTCTATTGGACAGAATGGTCTACACAAATAACACTGCATCTGAAATCTTCAGAGAGATGAGAACCTTCCCTGGATGAAAGACGCATTCTGTACAAGTATTCCATCTTGTCGATCATCTGATCCACAGATATATCATTTCAATGATGTTCTTCCCAGGGTTGTACTTAGAGAATGAGTGTCCGAGTATGCGGGGCAGAGAGCATATTTCTTTGTAGGGGTATCTACGAAGGGGGGAGCTAGGCCCTAAGGTGGAGGAGACTGAGTGGTATGTGGCAGGAGTAAAGGGGGGCTACAATATTGTTAGTAGCCTCAAGGAATCTTAGACTGAACTTGATAAGTGTTCCTGTGAAACATGCAAGCTTGGGCTACCAGAAATTAACGTGGGTGTTGAGGCGAGAAAGATAAGCAGAACCCCACATGTGGGGGTTATTTTCCGGGGAGTCCTGTGAGATTGCCAGAAACATTTTTGGGTCTAAGTGTGAGGCCAGGTAGCGAGGACATCACACACTCTTGTGTTCAGTATTATACTTTAGACCTTGAACGTATGTTCCAGGAGGAGAGCTGAGAGCTGACAGAGAACTTGTTACGTTTCAGTAAAGTGGCCTTCATGCACCTATGAGGTGAGCAGTGCACTTAGGCACTTGCCATATGAATGATATGGTCACATTTTTCTCATCACTGGCAACCAAGACAATCCTGCATATTGATGTTATGAAGGGGAGGTCACATGGGAAGGGGTACACTCGTAAGGGGGTGGGGGGAGATTTGGACACGTAGAGAGGGCCCTGTGGAGCAGTCAGGAGACTCCATACAACAATTAGGCTATGCATCCTAAACAAAGTCTGGGACATCCCGTCTTATGTTGCTAATGTCTGCTGTTCTGGAAATATCCTGAAATTAACAATTAGACAAGTACCTTTACATTAAGATACAAGTGGCCAGAGAGGGTTATGGATGCCTTGAAATCAGACACATCGTGGGTTAATGGCTGCCAAACAGAGCAACTGTCAATAGATTAGCGCCTAGAGACCCTCACGGGTGAGTAGTTTGTGCTGTTTACGATTTCTGATTGATTGATTAAAGCACAGGAAAAAAACACCATGAAATAGCCCGGCCACACCTAACTTGTAAACGTATTTCTGGGCAATACAGTGGCAAATCCTTGAAGCAATGGCTGAAAGCTAACTTTGCCCATCAACCAGTACTAACCCTCAACTCTGGAATGCAATAAGCTTCAAGCTCAGCCAAAAGGTGCAACAAATATGCGGAGAATTAGCTAAGCCAATAGGTCTGGCGTTAATGTGTCAAATCATTCAGAAATGCTGTTCACATACATAGCGAGCACAAATGCAGTTTACCACATACATGTCTACCCTATCGGCTCTTCCAATGTTGGCAGAAAATGCAGCACAAGTATTGATTGCTGTATAGTATGCTTACATAAGATAAAAATAATAATAATGTGACAAACAGTGTAAAGATTGAGTGTACTTTTCAGGTGTAAATTAGTCCCTCATGCATTCTAATGGAAACATTTCCTGAAAGATGGAATGATACACCAACTATCCAAAATCAATGTACGGTGAGTCAGAAGTTTTTAAGTGGGTTCTCTCCACTTGCATTTAATTAACCATAGACAAAAGAGAGGGAAAACACTTGTATCAATTATTTGTTGTCTCTCTACCCCTCCTAGTGGAGTGGGTATGCATATTTATTTAAAAGGACTCTCACCCACTAGGGTTCTTAGTGGCATGCTTCATCATCGAATCCTCAATGAATTTACCTCAATTTATTATATTTGTTTTACCAGTTCTTTTTGCCCCATAGAGTCTTAGAGGTGGGTGGACCTTGTAGTCACAATTTTGTCAAGGGACTGCACCCGATGTAGACCCTAACGGTTCCTACAGGCTTTGGACACAGAAATCTCTTAGTCCAAATGCATGCCATGCTGGAATGAGTGAAATTCGCTGACCAGTTCAAGTGTACAAGTCGTGCAGTGATATCAAAGCAACCAAAAGCTTGGATTGTGAAGAGATCTACGGTTCTGGTCCTGACGAAACCCAACTGACCACAGTTATTAGCCTGAAACATTTAGACCCACAGGTGTTGCAGTCCTAACAATCACTCTGATGATATCACCTTGTTTTTAACCTTGCCAAAGTATTCTGAAATAAAACAAACTTTCAGTTGGCCATTAGAATACCTGTAGGCCCTCTGCCTCAAGAAAGCACCGTATTAACTTTAAATTATTAGAAAAAACTCTTCTCCCATCTCATAAATGTAGTCTTTTTTCTCCATGCAGTTTTTCTCTTATAATCCTCCCCTTCCCCTTACTTGTTTCATGTAATACTCAAGCAATGGTATTAGAAGAAGACACAGATAGGGACAGTAGGGCAGGAAGCAGGATTGGGATGAGAGACCTGCACTCAGAGTAATGAAGATCGCCGGTAAGTAATCAGGTTTTCTGATAGAGACTTCTAGCCGCAGATTCCTTACCATTAAATTTCCCTAGGTGTCAGACTGAATCCGGAAGATTTTTCGTGAGCAGTACACCTGCACGCCTGTAGGTGACGTTGATTGTCTCCGCGTGGCATAGTCTGCGCCAGAAGTGACGTCCACGTCACCTTTATAGGCGCCATCTCGGCATGCTGATGTCATTTCCTTTCTTTGAGCACCATCCAGCGCTGATTTGAGAGAAGAGCTACACCTATGTCATTTTTTGACATGATTTTTGTGACATTTTGTTGACCTTTTTTTTTTTTTTTTTCCTTGTGGTGTGTCGAGGATGTCATCAAGGAAGACAGGCTTCAAACCCTTTGGCTCCATGTCAGTGACAGACGGGCCCGCACCTCTTGTGTTTGTGGTGTCTGGAGCACGACCATGACTCCAAGTCGTGCTCTGACTGCCGGGCCATGGCGCCGACTGCTTTGATGGAGCGGTCCCTGAAGCTGAAAGCAGCCTGGCATGCGACTCCGTGAAAGTTACAGTCCAGCTCGAGTGGAAGGTCTCAGGACCATTCCAGTCATCCAAAGACTTCTTTGTCCCACTTGAAATCGTCGGGGCATTCAGGTTAGAGGCATAAAAAAACACAAGAAGTTGAAGTGCGTTTCGACTTCTCCTCATCCGTCAGCTGACGCGACGCAGGAACATTGGCGTTCAAGGCCTGGTTCCTCGTAACCTGCGCCTGGGCAGGCTGCGCGCCTCCTCAGTTTTCCGGGAGCGGAGTGACACCCGCTCACATGAGAGAGTTCTATGAGGCCATGTGTCTCATTTTTGAGTGGCCCGACCCCTCAGGCATGCCTTCGGGTCCAGCAGAGTCAGAGGGGGCCCCATCTGGTTCCGCACAGGGAGCTTCGGCCTCGGCTCCGATGGGCCCCCATGGATCCGCTCATGGATCTAGACCGGTGCCAGTTTTGCCACTCCAACCTTCCCCAGGGCTGGCTCCAATGCTCCCTGCGCCAGCCCTATTGTGATCCCCGAATTTGACCCGGAGCCACATCGACTGATGCTGATTCCGGCACCAACTGGAACCCCTTTGTCCTAGGTCAGAGCCTGAGCCCTATTCCGTAAGGCTAGGCCTCGGGACGGAATGGAAGGGGTCGCTGGACCCTTCTGAATACTTGCCTTATGATCAGGATATGGACTGGTGTGAGGAAATGGGTGATGCCAGCGGACTTGATACGTCTCCAGACACCGGAATGCTTTCTCCCCTACCGTGGCTATGGAGGAGGGAGCTACAAATGCAATGGTGGCATAAGGGCGGCTGAAGTCCTAGGCCTACAGTCGCCCCTGGTGGCAGTGAAGACCAACATATTGACGGAAGTGCCGCAACCGGGAGTTTCCTCCTCTGAACCCACTACTCCCGTTCAACAAAGCCCTCACCGATGTCCTTCTGGGGACCTGGTCCAAACCCAGCACAGGGGCTCCTGTGAATAGGACGATTGCCTGCTGCCACCGCCCCACTCCAGGGGACTCGAATTTCCTCCCCCACACCCTAGCCCAGAGAGCTTGATGGTCCAAACCTCCACTTCCCATGGCGTGTTCCCTGCCGCTCCCCCCAGACAGGGAATTCAAGAGGCTGGACAGCTTGGGAAAGCAAATGTTTTCTTCCATCAGCCTTGCACTGTGGTCAGTGAACACTGCATGCTTATTGGGCAGCTATTCCCACATGCTTGGTTTCAGTGAGACTAACTTTAAGGCTGCTGGGCCTCATGGCTTACTGCATCCTGCTAGTGACGCATGCCAGATGGCATATGCGGGCTCTGCAGTGGGACCTGAAGTTTTAGTGGGCGCAGCATCAGGGGAATCTCTACGACATGGTCCAGATCTCGGAGGGAACTGCAAAGGACCTGCAGTGGTGGCTAAAGAACCACAATTGGGTCAGAGGCAGACCCTTCTCCCTTCACCAACCAGATCTCGCAGTAGTGACAGGTGCATCACTCCTGGGATGGGGTGGCCACCTGGGAGAGGTGGAGACCAGAGGACTCTGGTCTCCGGCGGAATCTGGACTCCACATCGACATGCTGAAGTTACGTTTGATCCGACTGGCATTGAAAGCCTTTCTACCCTCCATCAAGGGAAGGCTAGTGCAGGTGGTCACAGACAACACCACTGCCATGTGGTACTGCTGCAAACATGGCGGGGTGGGGTCGTGGACTGTCTGTCAAGAGGCCCTGTGTCTCTGGACATGGCTGGAGCAGCAGGACATATCCTTGTTGGTTCAACACCTGGCAGGTTCCCTGAACGCCAGAGCAGACAAACTCAGCCGTCGATGCCTAGCTTATCATAAATTGCGTCTTCACCTGGAGGTGGCGCAAGGTCTCTTTCTGCAGAGGGGAGAGCCTTGGTTAGATCTGTTCACCTCTGCCGAGAACGTGCAATGTCAGCAGTTTTGCGCGCTGGAGTTTCTAAGGCAGCTCTTGCTCCGAGACGCTTTTTGTCTCGAGTGGAGCTCAGGCCTCCTGTACGCCTTTCTACCCATACCACTCCTGCCCAGAGTTCTCAAGAAGATCAGGAACGATGGGGCCCAAATCATCCTTGTAGCTCCGGACTGGTCACACAGAGTCTGGTATTCCGAGCTTCTGAACATGAGTGTCGATTCTCTGATCAGGCTGCCCATTCTGGAGGATATTCTGTCACAGTAGCAGGGGAGGGTCCTCCACCCAAACCTGTCAACTCTCCACCTTCTTGCATGGAGATTGAGCGGCCGCATAGCATTCCGCCTTCCTCCCAAAGTCTGCACTTTAATTCCCACAGCCAGGAATCCCTCCACCGAGACGGTATACACCTGCCATCGGAAGCGATTTGTATCATATTGTACAGAAAAGTCTATTGACCCACTTTCTACCTCCTTTTCTGATATTTTGCTTTTATTCTTACCCTTGCCCAGCAGGGTTCTGCTTTGGGCACTCTGAAGGGTTATCTTTCTGCTCTGTCTGTGTTTTTGCGGCTGCCTGACCAACACTCTTTATTTAAGTCCCCTATTGTAAATAGATTTTTGAAGAGCCTTGTAGATATGTTTCCCCCTTTTCCTTTTATTATGCATTAATGGGACCTTAATTTGGTCCTCACATTCTTGATGTGTTATCCTTTTGAGCCTCTTCACACTTGCCCCCCCCCGACCCCAGCTGCTCACGATTAAAACAGCCTTCCTTGTGGCAATTACATCTGCCCGTAGGGTGAGCGAGATGCAGTATCCGACAAGCCTCCATTCTTATCAGTTTATCCGGACAAACTGGTTCTTCGCACTAGGGCCTATTACCTGCCGAAAGTGGTAACACCATTTCATGTAAGCCAGTCTGTCACCTTGTCCACCTTCTATGCTCTATGCAGATAAGGCATTAGCGAAGGTAAGTAACTTGTTCATTACCACCTCATCCATCTTCCTAGTCACAGCACTAATGATATGAGGCTAAAGCAAGCGTAATACAACTTCTCTTGCCTCAATAACAGAAAAAAACACAACATGGCATCAGTGCAGTACCTGTGTATTGTAAACCAAATAATGCATTCAAGAATCATCAATAGATTTACCCAAAAACCGTGAAATGGTAAAAATGACAATCAAAAAGTAGCGTGAAACCCTATTTCGTAGCAGTTTTACACACTTCAATCAGAGACACCTTCTCATTCAGCTCATAACCCAGGTGGAACAGGCCAATATAACAACTAGTAAAGGAACCTCAGAACATATATAAGCCTTAATATTGGCAGATCATTCCCATAAATGTATCTGCCTTCTTACCAACTGCACAAAAGTCACAAAGATTCAGATTTCTAAAGTCCCCAGTATGTTGGAGATAAGTAAGGTACAAAGCTACAACCAGGTCTCAATATTAGTGATTGTGGTTGGATTTTCAAATAAGGAGGTGCTATAACTAAAGCTGCAAATTCACCTAGCATCCTAGCCGGGGTAATTGTAATGAAATAGACTATTTATGTTAGAAAAGATGAAGGAATTGCACATCCTGAAATTTTTACGCAGATGAATCACCAAACGACCATAAGAATTTAGAGTTCCCACTCAGGCTCTGCAGGCTGTCAGTTTATGATAGAGGGAGTTAAAACTTTAAGGAACCCTCCTCTTAAATAATCTAAGTTCAAAAATGGATTGCAGGTTAAAAGTGAGACCTTAATTATAATACATCATTTCTCAAAATGTGCTCAATGAAGGAAGAACAAACCAAAGTAGATGATTTTCTAGAATTTTGTAGGTCTTTCACAACAGCCTCTGCACATCCTAACTGTTGGAGTTCAGCGCTCTCGACTTCCAGGTCATTGAACATAACCGTATCAGGGAGGATCATGGAAGGGCTGAACTCAACAATGTAGGTAGATCCAGAGAACAACACAAGGGAGGACCTACTACCAATCTCTAGGTTAGTGGAAACCAGGGGCACTTGAGCCAAGTGGGAGCCACTAGTATCAGTTACTCTCTCATCCAGAGTGTTGCCCAGGAACTTTAGGAGAATGGGAATCAGAGGAAATGCATACAATATGTCTGGAGGCCAACAGAAAGACAGAACATACTGCACCCATTTCCCCTCCTCTTGACTGACAGCAAAATAGAGAGAGAAAAGCATAAAAATATCAAGCCAAGGGAGAACCAAGCTTTGACAAATGTGTATGTTTGGGTAATTTATAGAGTGCAACAGCTACTCAAAGAGTGTCCCGACGCTATAGTAGGCACCAATCCTTGTCGTTTTGGAGTTAAAACGCAGAACTAAAAAGCCAAACCTTTGTATGATGGTTGAAAAATAGAGAGGAGGGGAACATTTAACTTAGTCAATTTGCTTGAAGATGTTCTCTCATTAGAATGGGCCATGAGAATAATGAACAGCCAGATTTAAATTACCACTATTAGTCCTCTTCTTTTACAAAGGCAAATATATTTTAAAAAACAAATCTTCAGGAACAGTATATTTTAGAGAGCTTGGAGTGACAAAATTCCCATTTACTAGTTGCTAGAAATGCTTGAAGTTACCTAGACCAATCGCCTCCAACCTCTTTGCCCAACATTTATGATAATAACCATGTTTTTTTCTGCTATAAAAGTATTCAATAGGAATATCTTATTTTTTGTAAGTCTTGATGACTTTGGAAGTTTACCGCACTGGCAGTTCTCCTACGCTGTGCATTGAGGCATTGAGCTCCCTTACTAAATTAAAGCATTCTATGTCAAACCTGTTTAAGTTTTGTTTGTTTTGAACCCGAGATTTTTCTATTCAGAAAGTTTTATTTTAAATATCATAAAACCTTCTCTATTACATGGTTATACCATTCCAAAAAATCACAGTTTTGAGAAGAAATAGCTGATCATCATTCATTTTCATCTAAAATTGCTTGAACATTTTCTTTGGGGATTTCTGATTTTATGGGGCTAAATTAAATTTAGTGGCAGGGTTTGACAAGCCCTTTTGACATTTTGATATTTGAGCTGGAGTTCCATTGCAAAGTAATCACTAGTTTTATAATCAATCACAATCAAGATTTTACATAAAAAGAAGTGCTCATATGTAAAAAAAAAAAACATGTAGTTAATAGGAGCAGTAGCCTTACCACACTCAAATGTGTTTTTGCTGGACTGTCAAAGAGAAATCAACCATTTAAGTTGACTAGATTATGTTGGAATAATATAGCAAGTAGATGGTTAGAACTTATGGCTGAACTATTGCATCTTACAGGCATATCTGGAATACCAAGAGAGGAAGATTGCTCGAACTAAACATCATCTAGATTATTGAGAGAGAACTTTAAATTAGCGTTGCCTATTAAAATAACCATTGAGTCAGAATACCCACATCCTATATTATTTTATGTTATGTTAAGGAGATCGGCATCAAACTTAATGAGGTCTTCCTCAAATGATTTTACAACAGGTTGGATATAAATATTCAGGCAAACAAAACCTCCTAATAAAATATCATGACTTCTTCTTGTGACATGAATGGCTAAAATCAAACTTCGTAATGTGGCCACAATATTTACGTACCCAGCAAGATAAGAGTTATCAGACCACCTGAGGGACAACCTCCCCCAAGAGTGTTTGCATTTTTAGCACAAACTGCAAAGCCAAGGACTTCTGGATATGTCTGCAACGAGTCGTCTTGGAACTGAAGGATTACATATTTTCTAAGCAACTTATTTAAGAAATCGATTTCTTATACCGATTTGTAATCCACGCAAATTCCACATAGGTACACCTGGTATTACAGTCGGTGGTTGCTGGTGGTACCCACCGGCACTCATTTTTGGGGACTGGCACTTATGTTTCCCTCACTAGACATTGACCGCGAGCAAGAGAGGGAAAAACAAATACAGGAAAATTAAGGAGGAAGAAAAAGATGGAAAACCCGTCACAAAGGGAGAATCCAGGAGAGAGCTAAAGTTGCAGGGAGTGTCGGACAGTGGATTAAAGCGGTATGAGGTGGATTTGAGACAACGCTGCCTTTGCCGACTTTTAATTGGACCAGCTGCAGGCTTCTGAGCAGAGCCTTGGGCACCAGCACTTATTCTTTCACAAACTAAGCATTGATTTCAGACTGCCCTGCAACCTAGAAACAGTCGCTCAAACTGCAGCAAGATCAAGGAGGATTAACATGGCTTCATCTAAAATGATTGTTAGTAGTAGATGGCTCTGCTCATTGCCATAAAAAGCATTTTGCAGTGCAGCATGTCTCCTTACCATTGGACGTTCAAGGTTGCCTGTACACCAAAGAGCCTTCAAAAGAACTACTTAGTTGGCTACGAGTCCAAGATTTCTTTTCAAGTTATCTGATTCTGTTGGTGAGGTCTCAATAGGAACCTAACATAGTTCAATTCTAACATCCTTAAGTTTGAATCATAAATATTCTATAGTAAAAGGAAACTTTTGTTACTTCTTAGCCATCAAGGTCGCAAAGCCCACTAGATTCAGATCCTTAGAACTTATTTCTTTCAGTGTTTAAATAACTAGTATGCAGCTAGCTGTGTACTTCGATTTGGGTGGCTAATTTAGATTTTAGCTTCCCCATTTTTTAAAGATCTGAAAAAGAGTACTGCCTGTCCATATGCCTTATAAGATGGTTTATTATTGGCAGAACATTTTTTTCCCAGTAGATTGATTCGTAGAGCTTACTCGATTAACCCTCTTCTTTTTGGATACTAGCCAGTTTGCATTAGATAGTATTTTCTTCTTCTTTGGGTTATTTCTTTACCTTGGATCATATTAGATGCATAAAGAAGTTCTCTTTTTTTGCCCTTTCTGACATTTTCTAAAGTTTTCTAGGCGGCACAGCAGGAATGTCAGTGATCTTAACACCTTTTCTTTTGGATTTGTTAGCATGAACGAAAAGGTTGGATTTGTTTTCCTTTTTCTTCATCTAGCGTGTAAAATGCATTCCGTACTTTCCAACCACCCTTTTGGTGCATGTTTCACCAGCTTTATAAATTAACATTGGACTGGGGGGAAAAGTACACACTGGAATAGACAGATGAAATACTTTCTGTGTCTTATATTGTTGTCATAAAATGGAAACATCATTCGGTATCATTATAAGAATTTGCCACACCATTGGATGATATAACAGTTAAAAATTCCTTTCAGCATTTCATCTTGCATATTTATCAATACTAATGCCTCCACCATCCCCTGAAGCGTTTTATGCATCAATGCTAGCATATTAATCATTGACAGTTCAGACATATTGCCTGTGTTAAGTGAGTCAATAAAGGGGTCCTCTACTAGAAAGCTTTCTCAAGTTTTCTACCTTCCCCCAGACGTTTTCACATTAGAAAATGGAGGCGGGTTGATAGAGTCAGTTGTGGCTATATATTCTAATTTTGCACTATTTACAAAGTAGAAACGTGGAGATGAGGATAAACGAGGGGGTCTTAGGTCACTCAATTACTGGTCCGGAGGCGGATTTCGAAGCTGCAGGAAAAGTTTTAGAGACAGCAAATAAATTATTCAGCAGAGGGGAAGATAGCTGTTTATTTAACTGTGTAGACTTAAAATGCTTGGTGACAAAATGCCAAATGGACACTGCCATTGTGGATGACTTTCTCATTGAAGTGGGATGAAATAGACCGGTATTTGGACTCAGGTAATCTAGATTTTCAATTAATGACTTTTTCACTGCACACTTAGGACTCAAACTTCTGGAAGAATTAGAAGGCATCCCTCCCTATCTTCTCCTTTTAGCTAATGCAGTCTACTGATTCGAACACACGCCATTGATCCTTGCCACTCAGGTGAAGCATAAATCCAATACGTTTTGTAAAAATGATTTGCCGTCAAACAGAAGGATGTACTGGATATTACCAATTTCAATTAAGGCCTTGGCCTAACACTCATGCTACTAAAATTGCCCAATTTGAGAACTGTCACAATCAAGCTCTGGACAGAAATCGAACCAGATAGTCCGGCCCAAACTGGGAACTGGTTGACCCCCAGACTGAGGCTGGGATGGTTCATAGAAAAGGGACCCTGACCACGGCCTTTGCCCTGCAAGGGCAGCCGAGCCTGTTGTGGTTGTTGAGGAGCTTCAGACTGCTTCTTTGACAAAAAAGATCTTCGAGGAACAGTATAGAGACAAGGCTGTAGCATCTTCTTTTCTTCTGCTGCTTGTTTAACTAATTCGGCCAATTCAGGACCAAACAACGTTTGTCCAAAAAATGGAAGAGTTGTTATGAGGGGTTTCTGGGCAGCATCCAGTTTCCAAAACGTTACTGACAAATTGTGTTGAGCATCAAAAGTGGTTGTTGAAGACCGCAGGTCATCGGGTGTGGAATATGATAAAAATCTAGAAAGTAGTTCCATAGATGTCAATAGTTCAGTGCAATCCTCTTACATAGCGTCAGAAGGTTTTAAAGGTCCTTTAATAATTACTGCCCCACTTAAGCAGCATAAAAGCCTGCTCATACGGAGAAATTAATGGCTGCCAAGGAGCACTTCAGTCCAGCCTCAGTTTTGCGATCTCCGGGATCTACTGGAGAATCTACTTAGATGCAAAGGTATAGGCTCCAGCCATACTGACCAACAATAAATTTACTTTGGAAATAGAAATATTTCAAAGCCTTACGAACAGTGGCTTTGTTAGTGTGGTGGGGAGGGCAGACGGTGTTGATGCCGCAACTACAATCAGTCTGCCCCACCCCCGTCTCCATTGTGCCCCACCACCCTGTAAATGAAATAGCATTGATCTTATAAAAAGATTATGAAGTCTTTCAAATTAAAAACAGGTTATTTCTTGAACACCTGTTTGTCAGTTTAGTTCATTAGACTACATCTCAGTATTGACATTTCTTAAAAGTAATCGTTTTTAAAAATGAAATTTTTCCCATCTGCAATATCCTCACAACACTGCCATAAGTGAATCTAGAAATGTGAGTTTTTCATGTGCACTGTATATATGGCCAAAAATGTTGTCATATGTGGATCAACATTATTGTCTACAAAATTTGGTCAGGCGGGGAAGATGGAATTTGAACCTCGTTTCTCCTAAGTTACACATTGTGCAATTCAGCCAACGGATGGATATTTCCATGGAAGGACAATGTTTGTTGTTTAATTATTCCACGACACCAATTAGTTCACTACAATATGTTCAATAATTGCAAGTATCACATGTTAATTCAGTCTGACTAAATACACGTACAAAATGTCAAAATGCCATTCTTAAACAAAATTATGCATAAGGGAAGGCAAGAGCCTGTTTTTTTCTGTTTATATTACTGCCTGAACCTGATTTAACATACAATAATGAGAGAGGCGGTCAGCACCTCCATGATCGCAAATACATTGATAAACAAAACACAGAGGATTTCCCACAGGTCTTCATTTTTCCTCTTTCTGTGCATGCTGCATTCTGCCTTTAATGATTGTTTTTGTACAGGAAGGGACACCTTCCTGCACAAAAAACAATCATCCCCTCAGCGCAGGCACCCTTGCAAAATGACGCAAGGGTTTCCGCGCTGGCACACGGCTGCTGTTTGTGCGCCAGCGCAGGGGAGATGGACAGGAATGTGCCGTATCTAGTAGATACAGCGCATTCCTGCCCTTTTATTTTGACGCACGGCAGCGTAGCAGGAAGGCTTGCTGCGCTGCTGTGCGTCAAAATATTGTAAATGAGGCCCTGTATTTTTTTTAACTTTGTATTTCGGGTTCCGTTTGCTGACAAATCAATTAGAAATAGTTTAGCAAGCTCTAACTACTTTTGAAGTATTTTCTCCTTCTATGTATATATGTCTGTATGTATGTATGTGGTATTTGCATAGTACAAACCTAGCCAAAGGCAGCAAAGCTCTGTGCAGGGTCAAAGGCAAGCATACAGCCAACAGGCGCTGGATTCTGGGAGCAGAAGTGCATGGTTAAAGCACTGTGATGTATGTATTTCTGTGCATACATCAAATATAAATATATATTTATATATATATTCCCTTTTCTACCCCTCCCCAACCCTTCTCAATCCAAATAACTGACTAACATATCCACCACTCAAATTAATTTCATGTTTCACCATACTAATTCAACACTAATCCTTATGGGTTCCAGAGTAGCGTGCTACTCGCCAAACAAGCGCTTCTAAACCCCATCAGGGGTAGCAAGCGCTATATAAATACAAACCTCTTTCCCTCTTCTATCAAGCCACCTACCCTTCTCTATCCAAATAACTGAATAACATATCCACCACTCAAATTACTTCATATTTCACTATACTAATTTTCAACACTAATCCTTTATGGGTTCCGGAATAGCGTGCTACTCGCCAGAAAAGCGCTTCAACACCCATCAGGGGTAACAGGTGCTATATGAATGCAAACCTTTCTTCCACTTCTATCCCTCCACTATCCTTCTCACTCCAAATAACTGACTAATATCCACCACTCAAATTACTTTCATATTTCACCATACTAATTCACCACTAATCCTTTATGAGTTTCCGGAGTAGCGTGCTTCAACACCCCATCAGGGGTAACAAGCTCTATATAAATACAAACGTTTTTTCCTCTTCTATCCTTCTGCTATCCTTCCGAATCCAAATAACTGACTAACCTATCCACCACTTAAAATTTACTTGCATGTTTCACTATACTAATTCAACACTAATTCTCTATGGGTCTCGGAGTAGCGTGCTACTCGCCGAAAAAGCGCTTCAACGCCTCGTTAAGGGGTAGTAAGCGCTATACAAATGCAATTACAATACTATATATATATATATATATATATATATATATATATATATATATAACGAAATCCCAAAGTATCCCAGCCTCAGCGGCGCAACACCAGGGCACAGACTCCAGAAGCAGGGATGTAGATAAATTTCTTTATTTACACATCAAGGTCCAAATGACGCGTTTCGGCCGCCAGACATGCGGCCTTGATCACACAACGCGCTGCTTGTGAATGGGTGCAATATATACAGTTGTGAGTAGTAGTATGTTTTCTATGTTGACCACATGAATAGGCGTTTTACTACAGTTGGTGAACTTTTACTGGAGCTCAGCTTAACTGCTGGAAGTAAGTCAGCGAGTGCTTTACATTATTCAACTCCACATACATAACGAACAGACTTATATTATGAAGACAGACTGCGCCATTGATAATGTAATCGCATATTAGTGCATATTTGAACACATATTAAACCATAGGAGTGGTTACAAACATGACTGTAAATGTTCCCATACTATGACAAAGTTAATTGTAAAAAATGAAAGAAGGAACATTGTAACAATCGGCCTGCGCAAATACGGGCTTGATTGGCCGTAAAGGGACTTCCGATAGAATTTTGGAAATACGGGATGGAGCAAGTCTGCCACTATCTGTGAGTAAATAAAAAAGTTGAAAAGCTCAAATGCTTATTGGGATGTGAGGTTCGTTAGCTAAGGAGCGGACCGTGTATACGTGAAGAATGGCAGCATGCGTGCTGAGAAGTTCGCGATATGCAGTGGTTCAAAAAGATAGTGACATCTACTACTCCGAGAAAGTGCCTAAGTAAACAAAGTGAGAGGTACGGGGAGTGACTCGGGGATTGTGAAGCAAGAAGTGAGTGTTTCGTGAACATTGAATTGAGTGACATCAGTGCCTAAAATACAATTGTATGCTCACATGTGCTATATATACAGTGCACATGAATAATGTCGAAAATAAGAAGTTCAGAACAACTACCAACATAAAGAGTGACTATATATTATAGTCAGAAGATGAGCTGAAATACCAAACAATGAAAGCATAGAAACTTAATTGCACAAATGCAGATAATGTATAAACATAGGACATTCAATGAATAACGGTAAATGAATAACGGTTGACTCAGGCTGGGTACCTATGTGTGCACAAACAGTTAAAGAGTATGTGCGTTACATTTATATATATTTATTACATGCACAATGGATAACTGTGCAATATGGTCTAATATTGACATCATAAACCATGACGCTGCGACTCTGAAGGCCAAGTAGTTTGTAACTTTCACCAGAACACTGAGATATCAATTTATGTCCATATTACGCGTTACCCCTTATCTCTTTTTATATTACATTTTTATTTTGTGGTGGTTAGCTTCAAAGAGCTGTTTTCTTCAAAGTGCATGCAGCACAGGGCACTGGTACGAATTAGAACATTTAAGATTTGTATCTTTCATAAATACATTTTTGATTAATCAATGGACAATGGCGAGGGCCAGTGGATTTATGTGATTCTGTAGCAGTAGCATTTACTGCATAGTAAGTTCTTTACTGAATTTGCACATAATTTACAGATTTCACAAAAAATTCTGTTTCTAGTTCAAATGGATGAAAATAATACAGTCACAGAGTGTGCCCCATAATATGGGTTTAATACCACCTCATTGGGTAATGAAACCACCCAAACATATAAGATATCTGTGGCACATATGCGGATGCACTGTGAAATATGCTATTTATTACCATTGTGGAGTGTGGGTGCTATGGCTCATTACTTTAATAATGGTTATAAATATCATACTACATTCTGTGCTTTGACATATATGGTTTATGCCAAGGGATTTTTTTTCAAGTGTACTCGTTTTAACATGTTATTTTTTCAAAACCAGGATAAAAGGGATACATCTGTGCAATATGGTACAACTGCATTCAAGAGACCTAAAGACTATTAGAAAAGTTGTTTCCCGTGTAAAGTAATTATTGCCTGCTATCTGTGAGATAGTAAAAAGTGTTTTCCCATGTCAATTTTGCTGTACTGTAGTAATAAATGTGAATTTGACTTTTGTCTGTAGTAATAAATGTACAAATTGGCATTTATTTTTACAGTTGTTCTAAATAAAATGTCATTGGGCCACATTTATTTTTACTGCCATGGGGTAAACATTTATATCTTTTTCACTGAAAAAAGCAATTAACATCTGAATTATGGTTCTGGTTCAAACATGTAAAACACTAAAATTTGCCAGTTATGGTTATACACACACACACGCACAACCCACTGCATAACTTTCGGCATCTGCCATGCACAAAAGACCTATTTGCTAATGCCACAGATACACAAAAACAGTTAACATGAGAACATCATGGCAGATGCTGTGAGTTACGGTGTATGTTGTGTGTGTTCATCACCATAACTGGCAAATTTCAGTAGTTTTACGTGTTTGCATCAGAACTATAACTCCGTTTTTTACTATTTTTCCAGTGAGTTTGATTGGTGTTTTTATGATGTACATAATTTTCAGCCCTGGCTGAATGCGGCTTTGTGGTGTGCATGGGGCGCAGGCCCTGGCCAGAGGCCATTCCTTTCTCCCAACTAACCGTGGCTGCCGAAGCCCTGCTGCACACAGCCTTTGGTCGTGCTCTCTGGGGTTGGCCGCAGGGCCTGGCCACTGCAACTAGCCTGCATGGCCATTAGCCGTTTGCTGCGAGGGATCGCTGTAGGGCCTCGCCATAGGCCAGGCCTAACACTCAACCTGCTGTGGCTCCCCAGTCCCTGATGCGCACGTCCTTCGGCATCGGGGACTGGCTGCAAGACCTCAATTGAAGCCAAGCACTGCAACCAACCCGCCATGTGCTCCAAACTACCGGTGCACATGTTGGCTTTGACTCGCTAGTCGTGCACCATTTTCCACGCTTTTGTCTCAGGAGTGCCTTCATTTTTCCATGTATCTAGATACCCCTGACCACTGTCTTGCATCGGTCAGCCTTAAGGATGACACCCTCCATGGCTCTGCAATTTTTTTTCTCACGATGTGAAACTTGCAAGTCAGAGCAGACTCTCGAGTTTCAAGATGGCAGAAAAAAATTCAGCCCTATTACAGCAATTACAGTTTGTAAATAAATAAAAAAAAAAGCAATCAAAATGTGATTGACATGATTCGCAACATGTGTTAAAATGCCAGAGATATACCAAGGTGTTCACCCTTTAAAGCGAACCTGGCAGCTTTTTGAAACACTCATATCACAAAAACTACTGAGCGGATTTCACCAAATTAAAAAAAGCGCACTTTAAGTAAAGTTCTACTTTCATGCCAAGTTTGGTATAAATCTGTTCAACAGTACTTGCTATTCATTTTGGGAAAATTTCGGATGGGGGCTAAAATGGGAAATCACTGCTTTATCACCCCCTCTAAACATTTTTTTGCCCATGAACGGATTGTCACAAAACCTAGTATGCCGCATCTCAGCTGACGCCACCATGACCACCCTTCACCAACTGTCCGCCATGCTCCTCACCATCCGATCCCTCTGTAAACACTCCAGCGAAATCTGGGACTTCCTCAACAGTGCAAAACCAAAGGACCCATGAGGCACAGGGTCAGATTGATTTGCATATGGCCATGTCTGAACTGGGGTGGCGGAGTGAGCTAAAGAATGGTGATGGATTAAACCCAGATCAGTTGACTGGGGGTGAGTGCTTGCAATGTTCAACACTCCGTCCATCATCCCCTTTGGTTTTGCTATGTTCGCCCTAAGTTGGCAGGGTATGCCCAGACGTGGGTCCCTTGCTCACTTTGCCACTGGATTCAAGATAGCCTGGCTGATGACGGCTGTAAGCCAGAAACCGGTCCCAGGCTGCTTG
Source organism: Calotriton arnoldi (assembly GCA_963921515.1). Classification (NCBI taxonomy): domain Eukaryota; kingdom Metazoa; phylum Chordata; class Amphibia; order Caudata; family Salamandridae; genus Calotriton; species Calotriton arnoldi. The sequence goes on from CAWUFW010000399.1 coordinate 1,584,972, forward strand.
TTTCCGGTCCAGGGAAGACATGGCTTGGCAGTTCGGGCTGGACTGTTCCCATGAGGCACAGGGTCAGACTGATTTGCATATGGCCATGTCTGAACTGGGGTGGCGGAGTGAGCTAAAGAATGGTGATGGATTAAACCCAGATCAGTTGACTGCGGGTGAGTGCTTGCAATGTTCAACACTCCGTCCATCATCCCCTTTGGTTTTACTTCCTCAACAGTAACACACCAGACCTTCTCTTCCTGACTGAAACATGCTCAACCCAGCCTCCAACCCAGACATCGCTGCAGCCATCCCGAACGCCTACAAAATCATAAACCAGGATCGAACCCACAAACCAGGCGGAGGACTCGCGATCATCTACAAAAACATAATTGACTGCACCACCTCCATGGACTCGGACACCAACGTCATGGAACACCACTTCAAAATACGAACAGACTACAGCGCCAACCTTAAGGGAATCCTCGCCTACCGTTCCTGGGCCCAAGCGGAATCCTCAACTACATTGTAAACTTCATCGCTTCCCTCTACATCAGATTAACCAACTACATCCTCCTCGGGTACCTCAATTTCCACCTGGAAGATACCAAAGACCCTAACTCCACAGCCCTCGACAGCCCCAGCAACTTTGAACTCACCCAGCTCGTCCAAGGACCAAACTAAACAGCAGGCCACACCCTCGACTCTATTTTCTCCTTCAACAACAGGCTCACCATCACCACCCAGACGACCCCACTCACATGATCTGACCGCTAAATCATATGTTTCAAGACACCTGCCCACCAAGCCACCCCATAAGAAAAACCCAAAGCACCATCAAGACACTGGGGCAAAATATCCGAAGAAAACTGGGCCAAAACCCTACAGACATGCCTACCATACTACACCGGGCATGAGCAATGTCGCTGCTTGGATGAAAAACAACTGCCTCGAGCTCAACACAGACAAGACCAAAGTCCTAATCTTGGGCAATAACCACTGCCCAGTGACACATGGTGGCCAGCTGTACTTGGCCTCCCACCCACCCCTGCGGACCATGCCAAGAACCTCAGGATCATCCTGGACACCTGCTTGTCCATGAGCAGACAGATCAATGATATCTCCTTATCATACTTCCACATACTGCAAATGCTGCACAATATTTTGAAATGAATCCCACTGAGCACCAGACAAATGGTCACCCAGGCTCTTATCACAAGTAGACTTAATTATGTAAACACCCTCTATGTCGAAATCCAAGCCCATGTCGTATGTCCTGAACATTCAGCGAAATAACCACTTATCTCCACACCTCAACAATCTCCACTGGCTCCCAGTCCAGGAAAGATGTAAGTTCAAGCTACCCACCCATCCCTACAAAGCTCTCCACAACACCGGTCCAGCTTACCTCAGTCACTGCCTCAACTTCTACCAACCCACCAGACACCTTCGATCAGTGTCCCAGGCAAGAGCACACCTCCCTCGCATCAAGAAGACCAGAAACGGAGGATCTCCTTGTCATAGCTTGCAGCCAAGACCTGCTACGACCTCCCAAAACACCTTAGAACCTCCTCCTCTATCATGGACTTCCGAAGGAATCTCAAGACATGGTTCTTCCAGAAGAAACAGGCATGATCTCTTCCTCCCCTCTCAGGCCTGCCCTTCTCAGCGCCTGGATAACCTCACAGGTGATTAGCCGCACTCTACAATCACTCATAACAAAAACGGCAATGGGTTCCTGCTCCATGTTTTTCTGAGAGGAAAGGAAACAGGAAGCTCGTAAGTGTGAGGGGATGATTGTGGGAGGAGTACAGTATGGTAAAAAGACCAAACCCAAGAGATGGCAGGAGAAGTCTTTTCTCTAAGAATTTAAAAGTTAAAATAAAGTCCTGTCTCTAGGCAGAGGGTCCCAGATCATTAGGACTGGGACAAGGAAAGGGGATAAGGAGTTAATGCACTCAGCCCCCAGTTGGTAAATTCTATTCCAAAGCAAAAGAAATGCTTTAGGGGCTGGCACACAGTATTAGTTTTAATATTGTAGAAAGGAGGGGCCACATAAAGAAAAGGCAGTTTCCAAGGATATGCACTTCTACACAATCGTAGGGCAAAGATTAGGTCTAGAGGATGTTCAGCCCCGCAGGAAGCAGGCCCTCGGATGAAGTACGATACATGTGTGACATCCGCATAAGTAAAGACGCACCACCAATTGGTGAGCCTAAGGACCTAGACTCCACAACAAAGTGTCCAAAGGAAGTAGCAGTTGATACTGCTGGTAAAACTGTTTCATATCCTAGGGGCATAGATGGAGAACGCATGTCTTTTAGACTTCTTTTTTCAGTTTTTTGTTTCCAGTCTGGCAATACCGTGGCCTCTCACGTGGCAGTGTTCACCCACGGTACTTATTTTCTTGGCCATGTATGCATGCATATCATATCTGGCGGCCTTCTTTTTTTAAGCACCTGGTCTTGAGGGATCTTATTTATTGCTGGTACATAGTCCTGAGGCCCTGCCCCAGCACCAAAGTGCCAATGGTGCGGGGCAGGCACTAAGACCCTCAACCTACTATTGAAGTTCTTCAAACTCCTCTGTTTCTCGCACTCGTGGCGCTATCAACCCTGCAGATCCCTGGTGGCTTGGGCAATGGTGAATCTGGAGCTCTCTCATTTCATGTTTCTTGGAAGTAATGAGACGTCTCCTACAACGTCAATAAAGGCAGGGAGGGTTGCGCCTACTTACATCAAACCAAATAAGCATCATTACAGTTCACATGTCCAATGAAGCACCTGCTTTGCACAGGTAATATTCAACTTGTATGAAGCAGGGGTCGGACTGATACAAAAAAAAGTAGGCCCATGCACCAAAATAAAAGTGGCCCCCATTAGCGAACCAGAACGCTAAAAAAGTGGCCCACATCTGCAAATCAGCCCAGCTTTGAACTTGTATAGACATACTGTATGGGTATTCTGCAAGGAACGGGGGCTGTATTATTTTCTATTTACTGCAGGCAATGTTTGTTGTTATAAACAGCTCCACCTGGCTATAAAACAGGCCTAAAAACTACTAAACAACTAGGATTTTTAGTTTCAGAAGCGTAAATTGTACACAAACCAACTTGATCCAACATTTTAGCAGCTCAATGATTTTAAAGTAAATACTGTAAACTGCATACAGACTAAAAAGTGAAAATATAATTCTGCCCAGTTCCATACAAAAGTTGTAGTAGCAAGAGACCTCCACTTCAAAGAAGCCCATGGACTTAACAGAAAGGCTTGAAGCAGTTACAGCATTGGGAACAGACGAGGAGCGGTGGGCGGACCCTGTGATGGCCTGGAATAGTAGTAAAAAATAAAACCGGCCCACACACTGATCTGTCAGACCAGCCCATCATGCACTGCCCGACTGCCCTATAGATAGTCCGACCCTGGAGGAAGCAACTCAGTTCTTGCCATGAATTCCTTGCAATAGGTCTTCAATAAAAGCCACAAAAGCCACATCATCTTCCCCTTTTCCTGCTTGTTAGCCGTGTAACGAATTAGTACCTTCTTCCCTTCCAGTGTGATAAGTTCCTGCACAGTAATGTCCGGTTTCCATGTTCTGTGAAATAGATTTGGTAGACGTGGCTCTCAGGCACTTATCACACAGCCACTAACCCCCCCCCCCCCCCACGTGAACAGGTACAATTGTCCTCCAAAGACAAGACACATGGCAATCTCCTCTCCTTTTGTAACAGGCTGTGTCCCGAAAGACTTAGGTAACCTAGAGTATTGCGTCCACTCTTCCAGGGAGTGCTCTAGTGTGATGATGGCTTGTCCAAGCACAGTGACGTAAGTGCTGTCGTTTGTGGGCGGCCATTCTCTCTGAGCTACATGTGGTAGCAGGGATCACACCAATGGTCACTGCTGTGGTCAGCATGTAGGTAACCCATGCTGGCCACCCCTGGTCCAGAGGTTTCACATGCTAAGCCCTGGTCAGTTTGGTAAGATCCGCTACAGCCTTGCTGGCGCAGGTGGAATACCATCATAATATTGTGCTTTCAGAGTACTGGGACAGGTAGGTTAATGCTACAAACTCTTCCATCGGACCTCCTAGGTCTTCCAGCAACTGAGCATTAGTAACGTAAGCATGGACGCAGCCCACAAAGAAGCATTTGCCTCTCTCACATCCATCTGTGGAAACCCAAGTCCTTAGGATGCAAACGTCCTAAGCACCAGTTTGTCACAAAACCAGGTATCATGCAAAGGCTGAACTGGCAAAGTCTGCAGCTCACTGAAGATTCCCATTTTGCTGATGGCACTGAAGAACAGGGTCAAGAGTCTCAGAGTATAACGAAGCCCAAAGGGAGCACATATCAAAATCCCAAGAACCAATTTGAGCTCTCACTGTGGCATAATGAATGGGGCAGAAGGAAACATGAAAGCCCTTTTAGAAAGCATATTACCACAGATTTGAATAAAGAGGGCTGATCAGACAAACCAAGGAAAGTTGAAAGAGTGACTCCTAAACAGTGCATACAGCAAAACTTTGCCGACCAAAAATTAAAAAGAAACCCACAAACAGGAGTATCAGAGAGTCTAGCCTATAGAAGGTCACAGTGCTTCACCTTTCACTAGATGAGAAACTGGACCAGCTCCTAAATAAACTGATTTGGTGGAAGGACGATGAGCTGCCAAAATGGCATCACCCACCTCAGATGATAGATGAAAGCCTCTTAGTTGGTTCTTTTCAATCCCTACACATGAAGGTATAGATTGTGACGGTTCAGATCCAGCACTGTGCTTTCCTGCTACAACAGGAGGTACTCCCGAAGAAGAAGCCAAAAAGGAAGGCAGATGCTCAGGGTCAACAGTTCAGAGTCCCATACGCTCCTGGCCCGCTCGTGGTCACAGAATCAGCTGTGCTTGGTCTTGCCTGCCAGTGGGATAAGCGGAATAGGCAAAATGTGTATAGGAGTCCCACGAAAGGTAGAACGCATATCTTAGAGACCATTAAGAGGAAACTCTAGAGCACAAGATGCTGAACAGTGAATATTTTTGGAGGCAGCCAATACATCTACCAAGTAAATACCCAATGGGTGAAGATACTTTGTTCCATCTTCTTGTGTAAACACTACTTGTGATCAGCAAGAAGATGCCTGCTGAGCTCTGATGTTAAGGGATCTCACTAGGTAATTGACCGACAGAGAAATACCGAGCTGTGCCAGCCATCACCAAAGCCTCCAGAGAGGTCACAAGACCCTTCTCCGCTTGCTGCTGTACCACCTGGATAGGAATTCAGAGTCAGCTGGATAGCTGGCAGACCTAGAAAATGTATATGATGACGCTGCTCCATTTGATACCAGAGACCTCTGGTCTCCATCTCATGCAGGTGACCACCGTAGAACCCAGAAATGCCACATCTGTCACTACTGTAAACTCAGGAGGGCGCAAGGAAAATAGCTTGTGCATGTCAAATAGGTGTCTCTCATCCACCACTGAAGGTGCTGAGCCACCTCGTTGGAGATACAGATTATGGAAACCCCATTGCCGGGACCCCCTGCAGCTGCAAATTCCATTGAAAAGTCTGCATATGCCAACGGATTTGAGACACCAGTAGGTTGCCCAATGCCACAAGCTCAAGCAACTCCAGAACCATCAAGACTGGAAGAGAATCTCCCACCCGCAAAATTAGAACCACAGCCTGAATGTCACAGACTTGTGGGGTGCGAGAGGGCTTCAGAGAAATTGTGCGTAGGATGGCCACAATAAAGGAAATCCTCTGCACCCGCTGGAGACTGGATTTTGGCTCCTTGGTAGAAAAATCACAGGGTGGACAAACACCATTGTCTATAGGTGTTCTGAGACAAGCTGCAACAATCCAGTCTTCAGCAGCCAGTCACTGAGGTATGGGAACTCATATTTCCCAAACCAGAGACGTACAGTAACCACTAACACAACATTTGTAAAGACCCACGGGTCCGATGGAAGTATGAAGGGCAGTTTGGTAAAACGGTAGTGGTCTGACCACACCCCATTGCCTTAGAGCCCCATTCTTCTTGGGAACCAGAAGGTACCGGGAGTTTTACCCCAGTTATTCCTGTGCCACTGGGAGCAAGTGTAGGAAGCTGACCCTCTATATTGTGCACTAAGAAGAAGTACACTGTGTAGACAGTCCAGTGGGTCCCCAATTGGCTTGCAGAGGCTAAAGTAGATAATACTAACACTCTCTTTTGTGGTAGTGTGGGCGAGTCGTTAGGCTTCTCAGAGGAGAGTGCTAAGCATTTGTTGTACTCACAGAGGCAATAAATGAGACACATACTCAAAGAATAAATCCAAGACCAATTTAGAAAGGTAAGTACTTCCTTAGTTATCAATTTTTACAGTTAAGTAAATACTTTACAGTTGTGCGCCTTTACGCACAATGCAATCCTATGGGAGAAAAAGTCATGAATGCAATAAAGGTACGTACAGTCGATTTCAGGGGTTCACCTTCTGGGTTTAGAGTTGTAGGGGTCCAAAAGTACTCCCAGCAGTGGTTCAGGAACTGTCCGGGTTTCACCAGGAGCAGGGTGCTGGCGAGGTTGTAGCTAGGTGCGGTACGGTGAAGGGGGAGCCACCTGGAAACAGGCTGCACAGGGGAACTTAGGGACAAGTCTGCGAGATCCCAAATGGGGGCTTGGGTCGCAAGGGTGCACAGCCAGTTTTTTGGCACCCGGGCCAGGCGGCTCAGGTGCAGACTAGTTAGGACGGCTGGGCTGGTGTGCAAAGAGGCTCCTCGCAGTTAGTGACAAACAGCTGGCAGGGGCAAAATCAGGAGTGCTGGCCCACTCACGAAGTGGGTCTCAGTCATGTTGATGTCCCTCGACGGCTACTCGGTCCTGGTGCAGTGAGAATCCCCACTGGACTCTCACTGCTGGTGTTTAGTGCAGGGATCCGGTGCCCCGGGGGTTGGTGCTGCATGACTCCGGTTGGTCCTGGTGTCTTCACACTCGGTGGGGAGACAGATCTAACCTCCCAGAGCGCGAATACCTTCTTGATGTCTGTGGTGTCGGTCAGGCTGGAGAGCTGCAAGGCGGTGGACCAGACTCTGCTTGTAGGTGCCTGCGGACTGCAGGGGAGTAGCTCCCCTACTCCAAGAGAGATTGTAGGGGATTTTTGAAGTGCTGGCAGACTACCCAAGGCTTTGGTAGATCTCCAGCTTGCAGGATGGGTCACTCTGTAGTGAGCGTTGAGAGAGGGCTGAGGACGGGCAGGGTTATGCGCCAAAGTCCACAGGTCTGCTGCAGTTCTCTCAAATCTGTGACTCTTCTTTGTCCTTCTTCTGTTGATCGATCAAGGCTGAGCTCTTGGGTGCAGGGGTGCCAACTAAATACTCAATTTAGGGGCGTTAAAGGGGAGTGACAGGTAGTAGCCAATGGGCTACCTACCTTTAGGGTGTCTACACCCTCTATATGACCATTTCGTATGGGAAGTCCGCATAACCCTGACCCTAAACTACTAATCCTGCCCAAATCAAGATGGGGGGAATCTGAAAAGTGGGGTCTACATCAGCTAGTCCACCTTAGGGGCGGTGCTGGCTGAAGGTGGGCCCACCTCCTAATCTTACTAATTTTCCTACCTGTCTTGCCGATAAAAAGTGGGGTCAGGACAGGGGGGTTGGTATTTCCACTATCTGGAGAGGCCTGGCTTGCATAACAAAGGCAGCAAAGCCTTTAAAGCTTACCGCCCTGGGATGGCTCATCCTGCAGGGAGGAGGTGTAAACACCTCCGCCCAGAGCAGGCTTTGTTCCTGACCTCTGAGTGCGAAGGCTCTCACCTCAGGGGGGCAGAAACTTGTCTAGAGTGGCTGGCTGGCCGAGACCAATCAGTGAACATGCTAGTAGTTGGTAGGTTTTCAGGGAGCACCTCTAATAGGCCCTCTGGGTGCATTTCTCAATAAATCCAACACTGTCATCAGTGTGGGTTTATTAAGACAAGATGTTTGGTACCAAACATCTGGGGGTTCAGTGAAGCCATCATGTAGCTAGGGAACTCATAATCACGTGTATCCAGCCCATCCATGTACCCGGCATGGCTTCCCTGTGCACTTGTGGTATCTAAGAGTGAACTTAGATATCACAGAGACACATCCACTCACGCAGATATGCCCACACATGGGTATAGTGCACCCTGACATAGGGCTGTTAGACCTGCTGGAGGGGTGGCTTACCTATATCACATGCAGTGCTGGGTAGGCATGGCACACAGGGGTGTGTACCATGTTGACTCTTCAATGTTCTCTGCATTAAGACAAGCAGGCTGAAATGGCAGTTCGCATGAGCTTAGTGAGGGGTCCATTAGGGTGGCACAATTCGTGCTGCAGCCCCTAGGGACCCTCTTTGGTTCCAATGCCCTAGTTACCAGGGATACCATTTACTAGGTACTTACAAGCAGCCTAAAGTGGTGCCAATTGCGGAACAATGGTACAGTTTAGGGAAAAAACACTGGTTCTAGGGACCTGGTTAACAGGAACCCAGTACACTTTCAGTCAAAGTTGCAGCGGATACTAGGCAAAAAGTGGGGGGAACCATGTAAAAAAGGGGCACTTTCCAACAATAAGCAAGGAGGGTGTAAGAAGGTTTGAATGGAATGGGAAGGGCATAACTAACTTGGATAATTTGAAGGACTCATTGGTTTGATGTGATGTGATGTGATGTAATGGAATGCCAGTAAGGAGGCCCTGATGGATTATGCTGCCTACTAAATTCAATAAAGAATTGAAATACAAAGAGGTTTTTCTGCAGTTTTTAGTGAATGGATGATAAGAAATACTGCAGCTGTTGTTGGCCTTGTTTTTTGGAATCTCCTCTACCTTTGGCCATTACGAAAAGTCTGTGTGGATTGCTGTACAGACTGAGAGGGTTGTTGCTGCCAATACGCAAGGCTCCTAAAGAATCCTCTGAAACTACCTTTACTTCTGATGAAACTGGTGAACGAAGGAAAGTAACCCCTCTGAATGGGAGATAGCCCTGCCATCTTCCACTGTCTTTATGACTGCATCCGCCTTCTCAGAAAGAGCCTTGACTAATCAAATGGCATGTCTGTCAGGAACCGCAGAGAATCCAGCAGAACTGTGGTGATGCTGTTGTCCGCACCATGGCGAAAGAATCCATGGAGTCCAGACAAGCACATAGAAAATACTTTTCAGCAGTCTGACCGTCATGTACTGTCTGAGTGAAGCCATTGTGCACGTTCTGCGGCAAAGTCGGCAACACCTCATGTGCCATGTCCCAAAGGGTGTGTGTGCAAAGGCCCAAGAGACAAACTGCATTCGTGAAGTGTAATCCTATGAAGTGCCAGCCAAAGCTCAGAGCCTCCAGACACTCCTTTCTGCTTATTGCAGTGCCACAAGGAAATCTTGTCTTGCACCACCTGGATGAACCTACAATTTTGGAAGGCAGAATGGCCTTAAAGGCCACTTGGTAGGCTTGTAGCTCTAGAAGATTTATATGGTGGCACAGCACCATCTGAATTCAAAGACCTCTGATCTCCACTGATGCAAGTGAACTCTCCAGCTCAGAGTTACACATCCATCACTACTGTGAATTCTGGAAGGGGAAAGAAAAATGGCTTGCCGCACGTCATAATGGTGTATGTGACCCACCACCGAAGGTCCTGTACCGACTGACTGGATATGAAGATTCTGTCCAAAAGGCATCCCCACTGTTAGGCCCACTCAAGCCCCAAACTGCTTCTGCCAAAGGGGGTCAGGCAATAACAGGACCCCACCACAAAGCAGAGATACTTCTTGTCAGACTGCAGGACAAGCACTTGAAAGTACACGTTCCGCAGGTCCTGGGACACAATCCATTTCTTGTGATCCAGGGCCCACAGCAAGTGTCATCATTTTGACATTTTTATTGAGGAAGAAGCTCAAGAGTCTGAAGTCTAGAAATGGCATTAGTCCCAAATCCTACCCAGGGACCACAAAGTGCTGGGAGTAATATCCCAGTTCTGTTTCTGCCACTGGGGGCAGTTCGATCGTCCCTTTGGTGAGCAACATCATTACTTATTTTGACAGAATCTTGACCTGATCCGCCAACACCGTAAAGTAAGCAAGGGGTATTTAAGGGGGTGCGTACAGAAAGGGACGGGTATAACGATCTTAGATAGTTTGAAGGACCCATTGGCCAGATGTGATGAAATGCCACCACAGCAGACAATGTTGAATTCTGCCACCCACTGGTCCTAACATGAGACTGGAGGGTTAAAGTGGTTTAGCATTGGTGTCTGGCGAAGAGAAGAAGTGTTGCTGCTGCAGTCGGCCCCGTCCTTTGGAATCTCCTCTGCTGGTGCGACCACAAAAAGTCTGTGTGGGAAGATGTATAGATTAAGAGGGTTGTTTCTAGTGACACACAGGACCCTTCAAGTATCCTTTAAACTTCCTGTGTTCCTGATGAAAATGGTCAATAGTGTAAGTAAACCCAGTGAGAGAGCCATGGCTCTCCTCTCTTTAACTTTATCTATGCTTGCATCAGCCTTCTTAACAAAGGGCCTAGATCCGTCAAATGGCATCTTCATTAGAAAGTCAGTGGCGTTGAACGTATTGAGGAAGTGTAATCTTGTGGAGTGCCAGCAATTGCCAAAGGCTTAGAGCCACCAGACAGAGGACACAAAACGCTACTCCGCTCTGCTTGTTGCAGTAACACATGGATGTTGTGTTGTCTGTCAGCACCTGGATTAACCTACCCTTGATGGAAGGCAGAAAGACATCAGGGACAACAGGCTTGCTTGCAGTTCTAGAGGATTTATATGATGAACAGCTCCAACCCCTCAGCCTGGGACGACTCCTGGTGGCCAACGACGCTGGGAGCAGCCCCGACACCCACCGACCACGCACGCAACCTGGGAGTCATCCTCGACTCAACGCTCTCCATGGCCAAGCAAGTCAACGCAGTCTCATCCTCCTGCTTCAACACCCTCCGCATGCTTCGCAAGATCTACAGGTGGATCCCGACAGACACAAGAAGAACAGTCACCCAGGCCCTCGTCAGCAGCAGACTCGACTATGGGAACGCCCTCTACGCGGGAGCCCCGGCCAAGCTCATCAAGCGACTGCAACGCATACAAAACGCCTCTGCACGCCTGATCCTCGATGTACCACGCCACAGCCACATCACCCCCACCTAAGGAACCTGCACTGGCTCCCCGTCGACAGGAGAATCTCCTTCAAACTCCTCATCCACGCACACAAGGCACTCCACAAGACTGGCCCAGCCTACCTCAACAGACGACTCCTCTTCTACATCCCCAACCGCCAACTCCGCTCCGTCGACCTCTCCCTCGCCACCGTCCCTCGCATTCGAAGAACCACCACCGGCGGCAGATCCTTCTCCCACCTCGCCGCCAAGACCTGGAACACCCTTCCACTAAGCCTACGACAGACCCAAGACCTGCTGACCTTCAGGAGGCTACTCAAGACCTGGTTGTTCGACCAGTAGCAGCACCCCCCTTTTTACTCCCCAGCGCCTTGAGACCCTCGCGGTTAAGTAGTGCGCTTACAAATTCTGTGATTGATTGATTGATTGAACAGTCTGAGACCAGTGACGTCCGACCACCTCATCCAGATGGCCTTCTCTCATATCAATGCCTGTCATTCACCACTAAAGGTACTGAGGAATCTTGTTAGAAATGCATTCTGTTTGAAAGATATCCCTAACGCTGGGCCATCGCACCTACAAATTCCACTGAAGGGCCCACATCTGCCAACGGGTATGAGGCACCAGCTGGATAAAAGATACCAAGAGCCCAAGCAGCCTCAGAGCCATCAGGGCTGAATAGAAGCTCTGACCTGAAACATGGTGATCATAGCCTGAATGTCCCAAACTCATTTCAGGGGCAGGAAGGCTTTTAGGGAAACTGTGTCCAGAACAATTCCAATAAAGAGAATTCTCAGCACTGGATTTGGTCTTGCTGATGGAAAACCACAAGAGACTAGCAGCATCAAGCCCTTCGTCAGCAGCCTGACCATTCTTTACTGTATGAGCAAAGGTGTTCCATATGTCCTGTTGCAGAGCCAGCAATACCTCATCTGCCATGTCCCAAAGGGCGTATGGAAGGGCCCAAGAGACCAACCTCGTTCAGGAAACGCCATTTCAAAAGAAAAGAGATGTTTGCTTTTAGTGTTGATTCTTTTTGACTCTCTGTTGTGTGAAGAAAAATTCAGGCTTACCTTGCTCGTGTAGGCCCATACTAAAAGGCTTTCTGTGCTGGATGCTGCATCAAACATTTGAATTACCAGCCGGTGGCCTGTGATGCCTTGCAATGGAGAGCGACTCACAGCTGAAGCTGAAAATGGTTTTGACCAAGCAGCCAGGACCGATTCATTCGGGGCACGGCTGAAAGGCTCAGAGGTCAATGGCACAGGTTGCAAAGTTTCTGTGAAGAAGTTAGCCTTAGTACCTTCTTTGGGGAACAGTAATTCCAGGACTTCCGCCACTCTGCAAACTACTACCGCCACGGTAGCATTTTCCTCCATTGGAAACTTCAAATGTGAATCTAGGACAGCTTCAAGAGAGGAATCCAAGCCGCTGGCATTTTGTAAATTGAGATAAAGGCTAGCATCTGTATAAGAAGGTAAAAGCAAAGTATCTGTCTCTTTGTCATCTTCCTCATGTGGGACATGTTAGAGTCCTTGAATGGTATCAGAGTCCGATCAAAAAATGTCCTCCATACTTCGGAAGTACTCTGGCTAAGATAGAGGCACTGGAGTGGACCCCTTATGATCCTCAGATTGTGCACTTCTACATTGGGTGGGCTCTAGCTGAAGATGCTTTTTAATCTAAGGTTTTTAATCTAGTGGCAGATCCAAATTTGGCGCTGCTGGAATTGAGCCTGAACAGACGCAGGACCCAGAGGTGAGGCCTGACACACAGGGGTGGAGGCACGGGCCTGTTCCTTTGGCAGAAAGGACCAACTTTATCCAAAGTCAGTTGGCACCAGGGAAGGGCCCACCAGCAGAAGTTCGAGTTCGACTCAAGGCCCAGACGGGTCCACGGAGCCAGGAGGTGTACCAGAAGGAGCCAGAATGAACTTAAAAATCTGCAGCATGGTATCCTTTAAGGCTGTAACATGCTGCATAGCTAATAATGGACCTGATGCACCATGTGTTTAGCAGGCCAAGTTCAGCATAGGGTCCGGACTAGACCTTGAAGATGGGAGTTGAGTATCGCGGCCACCAACTGCTCGCCCCCTCCTTGGATCAGGAGTGTCTGGACATCAAGGAGCTTTGGGTTCACTTTATGTGCTTCTTCCTTAACTTATATTTGGACATGTCTGTTGAGTTCACCTTATATCTACCTTAAAAGCATGATAACAACTGAGAACGACCTCACTTCTTGTGTTCTGCAACATAGGGCTTGGCCTCTCTTTCCCTGATGGCTTTGGGGTGTATGAAGAAACATTTGTCGCATGACTTGGAGTCATGCTTGGTCCCTATGCAGCATATTCCTTGTCCTGTTGGTCCATCATCAATATCTGCTTCCAACAAACGTGACATGGCTTGAAACGTATCCTCTTTGGGGGCAACATCCCTGCACATTGTCAAAATTAATAATTTGAACCAACATCAGTAAGCGCAGAGCTCCGGCTCCACACCTTCTGGAGTAGAAAAAGAGGAACTAATGCCAGTGCACAGGAGTGGCACCTTTATGCAGCTTTGTTTTATCATGTCCAGAGGTGGGGTGGAGTCTCAACAGAGCTGGTGGCACCACCTGTTGGCACGCAGGAGCTATTGCAAGAGTTCTAGATCGCTCATTAATCAAAATGTTTCCTCTTTTAGCAGGGCGATATTTGGTGTTCGGGATTTTTCCCACTGATTGGGGCGCACTCATATCCAATCGGTTCTGGAGATTTACAGAGCTAAATGTATCCCCTTAGTGTGTTATAACAGCGGAATCTGGGGATACGGCCAGGTGGTCCCACTCAAAGTTGCAGAAAATACGTTTTTAAGGAGTCTCTTGGGCATTTATCAAAGCACACATTACAAAATTGTTCACGAAGAACGAGGTTTGGATTATTTAACTGATCGGCTTCGCCTTAATCCTTTAAAACTCTAGAACTCGATATGGACAAAGGAGGAGTTGGGCTTTAGCAGACTGATCCTCCAAGACAGCTTACAATTAGACAAGCCGTTACAGATTCCGTGGCTGGCGTATGTGGCACATAGCTTGAGGGCTATAGGGAGGCCGGATATGTTTGGTAACACCATAAGTATAACTGGTGCGGATGGTAATCAGGTTGAATCTGCATTTATGGACAAGCTCAGGTCAGAATGCGAAGATGTTGCTTTAACAAAACAGTCTCTGCGACACACGCTGCTGGTGAAAACAGTTAGTAATATTGAACCCTATCTGACCTGAGATATACCTCGCCATCATCGCCGTTTGTTGACTTGTTTTAGGTTAAATTTATTTCACCGACTGGTCCCTTTTCACCGTGGCTGTTTTAGATACTCAAATTTGCCCCCCTGTAACTGTGATAACACCTCGATCAACGATACATTACATGTGGTTATGTTTTGCCCAAAATATAGCTACCTGCGACACAATTTTATACGCCCAATTTTATCACCGCCCAATTTTAACCAAGTCAGGCCAGCCTTACTCTTTTTACAGTTGTTGAATTCACCTTTTTTTATTTTATTATTTAATTATCAATTTTTCCAAACAATAACATAACCATTACAAACATGCCAATTAGCAAGCAGTACAGCTGATTCTGAAGCTTCCTTATGTTGTTGTTACATTGCAAATATAGTAACATCTGTGCATCTTACTCCACATTATACATAGTACAAATCAGGCAGTTCCTAAAAAATCAAGACAGTCTAGAACAAGAAAAACCGGACCAGGGTATGATCACTAACACATCTCATCTAGTAGTACACATGCATCCCAATCTATGCACCGCAGCACCTCTCAATCCCCCCAAGGAGCTAGACCTTTCTGTTTAGCCAATTGTCCGCGCCTCTGCAGCCCCTGCCACCCCGTCCGACACAGCCCCCGCCCGAGCCTGATCTTCCCCGTCCCTCTCCTGTGCTGACCTTGCCCAGGACACAAATGGCTCCCATATATCTTTAGGCCTGGCTGCAGATGGCATCAATTCCCAGAAAGTAGTGAGCTGCGAGTGCCCGAATGTCACATCTCGCAGCCATTCTTTACTGGCAGGAGCCCTCTTCCTCCCCCATTGTACAGCCACACAGCGTTTTGCGAAAAGCAGCAGCATTGCATGCAGTTTCCGGACCCGTACAGGCGTATCCTTCACATACCCCAGCAACCCCTGCAGCAAGTCTGGAACCTCAGGTGTGCCTAGTATAGCATGTATAGTGCTGAACACTGAGGACCAGAACGCCGAGAGCCGCGGACAACTCCACGCCATGTGTACGAACGAGGCTGATGCAGAGCTGCATCTCCAGCAACTGTCATCCTCTCTCAGTCCCATGCGGCGCAGGCTCACAGGGGTCCTGTAGAACCTATGGAGGAACTTAAAATGTATCAGGCGCAGCCTGTAGTTAGGTGACAGGGCAGTAAGCTGGCAGCAACAGTAGGTCCATTGATCCTCCGTAAGCGGAGTCTGTAACTCTTCGTTCCAGGCCTGCAGGGCACGTGGCCGTACCACCGGAGCGGTATTTTGTGTGTGATTGTAGATACGTGTGATTAGTTTATACGGTGAGCTAGATTTCAGCACGTTCTCCAATGTAGACGGAGTGGGGGGAGGGTTCGGGAAAGTGTTGTGCAACGATCTGCACGTTGCCCTAAGTTTGTAGTACAAAAAAAGTTCAGAGAATGGCGCATTTGTGCCGTCCTCCGCTACCGGAGGGGATCTAAACTCTGTTGAATTCACCTTTTACCTGCTTTTCCCTTGTACGTTTTTTGGTGGGAGTTTTAAAATATGGATGATTATGATATTGATATTCTGTGTGTTGTATTTAAATGACTTGTCTTTTGTGATTTTATCCATAAAATCGAATAAAGATTATGATGCGTTCTGGATCCAATCTGGCACTTGGGAGACGCACAGAGTTACCAACCTGCCAGCCGTTAGAAGTATCCGTCAGATACAAAATTACATCTTTATTGATTACAGGTTAATAAAGCCCATATTGTAAGGACAACGTGTTAATACTATCATACGTTAGCATATGAGAATGTCATAAATACAATAGCATAACCATAAATAGTAGCCTACCCATTGTAATCTAAATCACAAACACTTTAATTAATACCAATACTTTAATAAGCTACTGGTATTTAGCGATTACAATCACCAGTGGAAATCAGGGTCATCCCACTTACACAATTGAACAAACTACTGCACTCTCCACATACCCAGGTTCTCAGATGGGGGGCAGTAAAGGCAGGTGTATGTGTGAGGATGAACGATTAGGTTAAAAAAGACCCTTTGCTTGTGAATTTCATGTTATGTGAGGTACCTACTATTGGACGCACACATCTCTGAGAAACAGCTCCACATGGTCCAGTGATGGTTTCACTCACACCATTCATGACACTAAGCCAACACATTCTGGGTTTAGGGCACTCTGTTTATAGCACTAGTGTACATACCGCACTATTAACTCAGCAGTTTAAAAAACACGCTGATTTTCACTTTTATGATGTAACAGCAAAGTGCTTGCTTCCCTGTGAAATGCCAGGATGCTGTTTCCCTACCCTGTGGAAGGCAAGAGAATGAAGATGGCACACTGACCGCCAACCGCCATTTCTCCGGCCAGACCCAGGTCTCTAAACATCCATGTCCGACAGGTGACTCTATCTGCACTGGTGCAGCTTGCTTGAAGCTGCTGTTGGCCACTGTTCATCAGACATTGAGAAGAGAGGGCTTAAGATTTGGGTTGAGGAGGTAGAATGGCCAGAGGGTGGCAATATACCAGGTATTGTGTTTTAAAAATATGGCTGGTGAGCGAATTACCAGGGATGTAATGTAATGTAATGTAAATAATTCTTATATAGCGCATACTGTCACCCTACGGGTATCCTGGCGCTGTGACTGGCAAAATCAACATTGGAGCCTGTGAGCATCTTACCCAGGAAAACATTTTTGGGGGTCATACCCTACCTGGGAAACAGCCAGGTTTTTAGCTGCTTTCTAAATAGGGGCAAAGATTGAATTTGCCTAAAATCTAAGGGAAGTTCATTCCACAGCCGAGCGGCTGCTACACCGAATGCTCTACCCCCCGATGGGATGGGTAGTGTTGCTGGATATGAGGTACTCTTTTTAGGTCACAGTCTAGTGCTGGTTTGCTGAAGACATGTTGGGGACTTTCAGAAAGTTGACCTATTAATGGATTCCGCCCATTGAGTACCATTGACTTTGTGGTTTGTAACTCACATATTCTGGCTTTCTATTTGCTGCTTTATTTGCTTTAGGCTCTCCAAGTTCAGTTAGTCCCTCACATTGCCTAAACCATGTTTATAGTATTCTTCCACGAACTCCCTTTCTATAAACAGGCCTTTAAATCTTGTTCTTATCTGGTCACATTTGCTGTACATTCAAAGACTGAGGTCAAATGCCAGGTGCTGTCTTCCAAGGCGCTTGTTTACTTTTCTTTCTCCGACTTCAAAGCGAGAGGATTTGTGTGACAATCTTGCTTGATACTGGGGGTAGAAAAGAGGTTTTTTCTAGCACATGACAACATTTAAATGAACTGTGCAAGTATTTTAAAATATATCAGAATTTGGAACACAAATGAAGCACACTTTTTGTTATTTCTGAAGTGTGTAAGAAACAAATACTTTAATATGATCAAAACAAATCATAACACTAGGTGATGCAATTTCCACACATTTTCTTGTTTGCACTGTATAATTCTATTAGTAAAACTGTATGTCTGTGCAAATGTAATGGTCATTTTAATTGAAAAGTTGTTGTGTGTAATGGCAGTGCGCTCTACGCTGCACCACTCCACACCATTATACTCTACTCTGCACCACTCCACTCCACTGCACTCTGCTTCACTCCACTCTATGACACTTCACACTACGCCTCTCTACTTTACCCTGTACCTCTCTATGTCAATGCACACTTAGCCACTCTACTCTACAACTCTGCACTCTTTGCCGCTGCACTCTACATCACTCCTGTCTAGGCCACACAAATCTACTCTGCACAACTCCACTCTATGCCACTCTGCAACACTGCACTCTACACCAATACACTCTACGCCAATGCATTTTACTCTGTAACACTCAACTCCATGCCCCTGCACTCTACGCCAATCCACTGTACCCCACTCTAATCTACCCTGCACCATTTACTTTACACCACTACACCACTGCACTCTGATACTCTACTCTGCAACACTGCACTCTCCGCCGCTGATCTCTATGCCACTCTGCTCTGCACTACTACACTCTATGCTTCTCTAATGCACTCTATGGCACTATATTCTACTCAGCACCACTCTACTCATCGTTACTCTACTCTGCACTCTATGCCACACTACTCTATGCCACTCTACTCTGCACCACTGCCCTCTGCACCACTGCCCTCTGCGCCACTGCCCTCTGCGCCACTCCACTCTGCATCACTCTACGCCACTGCACTCTACCCCACTCTACTCTCCCCACTACTATTCACCGTTCTAACCTACGCCACTGCATTTTACGACACTGCATTGTATGGCACTAAATTCAATGCCACTGCACTGTATGCCACTATACTCTGCAACACTCTACGCCATTGCACTCTACGCCATTCCAATGTATGCCACTGTATGTGACTCCACACTATGCCACTTCAATACATGACACTCTCCGCCATTCCACTCTATGCGACTCTCCTCTATGCCACTAACTTTTAGCCATATTGAGCAGCAGCCACACTGGTGTACAACATGGCTAAACACATTGGCAAAGCCAATAGCTGACTCCTTCCCCACTGTATACATTGGGCATACACAACATAAAATTGTCAATGTGTAACTATTAATAATTGGCAGTTATCCACTGTTACTAAGTCGTAAAGGTCTTCCATGCCAGGTTGACAGGCCTCTGTGAGAGGCTGTCATTGCAGTGCTGCTTAGGCTAAAAAGGAAGGGAGGATATTAATTCTCACAGGTGCAGAATATTGGCGCTAAACCCAATAGTGTGAAAAGTATACAGATTCTAACCAATATCAGCGGTGCTACAGGTGGGGGAAAATATCCTTTAAACCCCTAAAAAGCAAAGGACCCAGAGGTCCAAAACAATGACAAAGAGTTCCTATGCACACGCAACAAATAAAACAGGTATATGACGCTGTTCTTGTGTTTCATAGATGAGAGACAAGTCGTGTAAACGTTGTGGTTTGTCTTTAATATGGATTTGCTTGTAAGACCAGCCAACGCGCGTTTCGTCAGTGGGTGATAACCCCCTTGACTTCTTCAGGGCTTTTCTGGATCAAAATCGGAGCTCCCAATCTCTCCACCGGTGATAATTCCAACCCGGTTGGGCATGTAGCTGTCTTCTAATCTTAAATACAATAATTCCCAATTCTCCGACTCAGGATGTTGTCTGGTCTATATCTCTTAGACCAGAACTTCAGATCCTCAACAAAAGCGCTCAAAGTCCGAGTGTCCACTGAGCCAGACAAAACGGCGGAGTAAGCCGTCTGATATCAATCACGGAGGCGAGTGCGCCAGTGCGTCCCGTAGTGTTTCGAAGTAAATGTAAACCGTTTTGTCTGGCTCAGTGGACACTCGGACTTTGAGCGCTTTTGTTGAGGATCTGAAGTTCTGGTCTAAGAGATATAGACCAGACAACATCCTGAGTCGGAGAATTGGGAATTATTGTATTTAAGATTAGAAGACAGCTACATG
Organism: Calotriton arnoldi; assembly: GCA_963921515.1. Lineage (NCBI taxonomy): Eukaryota > Metazoa > Chordata > Amphibia > Caudata > Salamandridae > Calotriton > Calotriton arnoldi. The sequence goes on from CAWUFW010000399.1 coordinate 1,604,781, forward strand.
CCCAACCGGGTTGGAATTATCACCGGTGGAGAGATTGGGAGCTCCGATTTTGATGCAGAAAAGCCCTGAAGAAGTCAAGGGGGTTATCACCCACTGACGAAACGCGCGTTGGCTGGTCTTACAATCCATATTAAAGACAAACCACAACGTTTACACGACTTGTCTCTCATCTATGAAACACAAGAATAGCGTCATATACCTGTTTTATTTGTTGCGTGTGCATAGGAACTCTTTGTCTGTCATTGCAGTGCTGCTTGTCTACTTTGATAGAAAGCACAGCTGCAGGAGGGGGACGGATAGCAGGGAGGCGGTTGCGGCTGCTTAAGAATGGCAGGTAAGGTATTTATTTTGAACATTTGAGTCCGTGAGGGGAGGCAATGTTATGTATAGTTGGCCCATTATTCCTCTGCCCCTACGTAGCAGTTGAAAGCAGGGGCAGATGATTTTGGGGGCCATACATAACAAAATATTTATAGATGGGTAAAAGGGAATTACGGGGATGTTTTTCACCTCGGGGTTCTGAGTGACACCATTGACAACTCGGGCTTCTATTTGTTATGTATGGCTCTCACATAGAGCCACTAATGTGAATGCCAGATTCTAAATCTGGCAATTCACTGCTTTGACGGAACAACAGTTGTTAAAAAAAAGCTGTTACCCAGTGTTGCTAAATCATAATGGAATTCCATTCTGCTCATAGAGCCTGTTTGAGCAGTGCTGGAAAGCAGGGAGCACAGCTTCAATAGTTGAAGGACAGGAAGGCACAGATAGTAGTGGTGTTGGTGGGTGGCAGGAGGCCAGGTATTGTTTTTTGGACAGGTGGAGAGGTCATGTTATTTATGCCTTCCCCATTACTCCTCTGGTGCGATGTAGCAGTTGAAAGCAGATGATTTTAGGGGCCATACATAACATAAAATTATAGATGGATAATAAGTGAATTATGGGGATATTTTGGGAATTATGGGGATATTTTGCACCTCGGTGTTCCGAGTGACATTACCGACCACTTTCATTGCCAATTTGATGTCACGCAGAACCCCTTAGTGAAAAACATGCCCATAATTCACGGTTACCCATCTATAAATCTATATGTTGTGTACAGGTTCCATATGGACCCTTTATTGTCAACACTTCATTCAAAACTGGTTATTCACTGCTGTGACATAAGAGAGAAAAAATATTAACATTTGTTTTGCACTATCCTTACATTAGAGCAAGGCAGCATTCCTCTTCCTCTACCTTGTTCCCGTCCTTCAGGTCTGTAGAGAACCACTAGAAGCTGTAAAATGATGCACACTGACCAGCCATCTCTCATGCATTACCTGAGAGCAGTATAACCACTTTGTATCCCGTCGTTCCAGCCCTCGCCAGGCTTCTGCAGATCCAAGAGGGAATGTTTGGTGATCCTCTGGCGCTAGCAGTGCACCAGATACCTAGCCACCAAGAGGTCAATGCAGATCCATGAGTGGGAGCAGATCTCACGGAGCCACTTCCAACCACAGTGCTTGTGTGGCTCTTGCTTTTTTACAGCGAGCAGTAACCACACGCTCAGCAGGGATGAAAGCACAGAGGGTGGTGGAGATTGATGGCAGACTTTTAAATTAACAATCCTGGGGACCTGGAAGGGGAGAGGCTGCTAAGAGAGATGTAGGATGTCAGGACACCAGCCACCGCCAGAACAGTGCCCTCGCTCTGCTCTTTGATAGAGAGCAGAGAACAGAGTGCTCAAGGTAGGAGTTTGATGGAGATGGGGAGGTTGGCACTTAAAATTACTATATGTATGAAACCAAAGTTTTACAGGAAGGGAGAAATAATGGCCAGGGAGAGGCATGGCATGATATCAGGCCTTTATATTTTTCCATAATGTATAGGGAGCGGGGATATATTTTGAGAGAGATGGTGAGGGAGGCCATATTGTGTTTCCTACTAGACATCAGGTCCAACAGATCACATCTTGATGGTTGTTAGAAATGGGGTCTCTATTTGCCCATGGTTTGCACCCTGTCCAAGTAGGGACCCTCACTCTAATCAGGGTAAAGGAGCCACACAGCTAAGATAACCCCTGCTCACCACATTGGTAGCTCAGCACGAGCAGTCAGTCTTATCTGAGAGGCAATGTGTAGAGCATTTGTGCATACACACACATTAACACAGTGACAACACTACAAATGAAGTCCACACCAGTTTAGAAAAATAGCCAATATTTATCTGAATAAAACAAGACCAAAACAACACAAATCCAACATACACAAGTCAAGGTATCTCTTTTAAAAGATTAAGCAGGTTTAGTCCATAGACATCAATGGATGCAGTCGTTTTAGCACAAGGTACCTTAGATGTGTCAAAAATCAAAGACTGTGCCAGGCGCAGGGGAGGTGAGGTGCCAGAAAAGCAAAACGATGTATCGGTGCCTTACTATACAGGGGAGGCGATACGTTGGTTCCTTACTGCCTGGTGAGGTGATGAGTCGGTTACTTACTGCTAGGCAGGGGAGGTGATGCATCAGTTCATTATTTCTAGACAGGGGAGGTGATGCGTTGGTTCCTTACTGGAAGGGGAGGTGATGCTTCGGTTTCCGGACATGCGGCCTTGGTTCCTTACTGCAGTGCGGGGTCAAAAAGTCGACGTTGAGGGACGATGTGTCGAAAATCTGGACGTGCTGCATTGATGCGGCGGTGCAGGTGCTGTGACGGTTTCGCAGGCGCTGCGTCGATTCTTCAGCCACGAGCAGGCGCTGCGTCGATTCTTCAGCCGCGAGCAGGCGCTGCGTCGGAGCGGGTGCCACAGACATCAACACGGTGCTCAGGACTCGCGCTGCAGCAATTTTTCTGATGCGCTGCGGCGGTGAGCTGGGACCTGCAGTGAAAGCCATGATCGATGTTTCCAGCGAGAAGCACGCTTTGGTGCAGGCAGCGGCGATGCGTCGAACTTGTGCAGCGATGCATCAAGAAAACAGGTGCTGGGAGTCGATGCGTGGATTTTCTCGTTAGATTACCAGGTTACTCTTCCAAGGGCCCAGGAACAGGATTTGGAACTACTTGGTGAGTTAGGACTATCAGCAGAAGAGCCAAGGCACTGGTAGGTGAAGTCTTTGATGGTCCTGAGACTTCTTAAGAGGAGGAAAGCACGCACAAGCCCTTGAAGAACCTTGGAAGCAGGATGTAGAAAGCAAAGTCCAGTCCTTTCACTCCCTGGACAGAAGCAGCAAGCAGCAGCCCAGTACAACAAAGCAACAGGTAGAATGGCAGTCCCTCCTACAGCATCCAGCTCTTCTTCCAGGTAGAATTAACTCAGTCCAGAAGTGTTCCGATTTTGAGGTGTCAGAGGTCCAATACTTATACTGCTTTCTGGTTTTGAAGTAGGCAAACTTCAAAGGATAGCCTTTGTAGTGCACAAGACCCTGCCTTTCCCTGACCTGGCTCCAGACACTACAGGGGGGTGGAAACAACTTTGTGTGAGGACAGGCACAGCCGTATTCAGGTGTCAGTGACAACTCCTCCAACCACTCTAGCTCAGGAAGGTCCATCAGCCTGGTGATGGGCCATCAGGATATGGAAGGCACACCTCAGCTCCCTTTGTGCGACTGTCTAGAGTGAATACACAAGAGCCCAACTGTCAGCCAAACCAAACGTGTATTCTACTGACAGGCACAGGCACAGAATGCTTAAGCAAGAAAATGCCTTACTAAAAGTGGCATTTTCAAACAAGCAATTTAAAAACCAACTTCACCAAAAGATGTATTTTTAAATTCAGAAACCCCAAACTCCAAATCTCCATCTGCTCCCAATGGGAAATTACACTTGAAAGGTATTTCAAGGATATCCCCATGTTACCCTGTGGGAGAGATAGTCCTTACAATAGTGAAAAACAAAATTAGCAGTATTTCACTATTAGGACATGTAAAACACACCAGTACATGTCCTACCTTTTTAATAAACTGCACCCTACCCATGGGTCTGCCTCGGGACTAACTTAGGGGTGACTTAAATGTAGTAAAATGGAAGGTTTGGGCCTGGCAAGTGGGTGCACTTGCCAGGTTGAAATGGCAGTTTAAAACTGCACACACAGACACTGCAGTGGCAGGTTTGAGACAGGTTTGCAGGGCTATCCATGTGGGTGGCACAATCAGTGCTGCAGGTTCACTAGTAGCATTTGATTTATAGGCCCTGGGCACACATGGTGCACTTTACTAGTCACTTACTAGTAAATTAAATATGCCAATCATGGATAAACCAATCACCAATACACTTTAGACAGGGAGCACTTGCACTTTAGCACTGGTCAGCAGTGGTAAAGTGCCCAGAGTCCTAAAACCAGCAAAAAACTAAATGGAGCACACAGTCAAAAAACAGGAGGTCAAAAGCATAAAGACAGGGGCAATTAAGCCAAAAGATGCTAGATCTAACAATGGTCACCCATTACAACTTATCCATGCAACCTCTGCACATACCCTTTACAAAATGGTGAGGTATAAAATGGTAGGATTGGACACCAGTAACATTGTGAACTGACATTGTAAATAGAAAAAGTATAGAGTATTCAGTATAGTCATTTGAATTTTAAGTCAATATTTTAAACCAGTTGGCCGGGCAAACTTAGTAGTACTAACCACGGTGCCAATAACTGTTTCAGCTTACTTAAAGTGTCACCCACTTCCAACAACTAGAATGCCTAGCATGGGTGGGCACACAAAATCACCTCAAAATAGAAAAACTGATGTCTGGTGGACAATATTCTTCTTTTCTTTTAAATTTTTTTAACAACTAGGTTTCTGAGAAATGCTGTGGTTACTACATGAAGCAAAAGCTCCCTCCTACGAGCGTCCTCCCGATGCGAAAAGGTCAGAGCCCCTCAAGCTTTTTGTTTCGAAGAAACTGGAGCTGAGAAAGATCATGCAATGACAGATACTTGACTGCACCAAGTGGATTTGATACGCTTAGCTGGCCGGGTGCCCGGGGCTTTGGCAGCTGACACGACATGCATAGATACTGGCAGAACACACAGCAAAGGTCACATGGCATAGATATATTTAGAGAAGATATATACATACATTTTTTTTAGATGTACAGGCCAGCACCTGCAAGCTTTACACAAAGAGGGTACAGTCACAATATAAACACAACTGCAAGCATTGCAAACAAACTACAGAGGGTGCTTGTACTAAGGCTGCCTATGTGTATATTATGTGCGTGTATCCTTTGCACAGTTAGTTCCTGCGCATTTAGCCAACATACGAACAGGCAAATGCGTTACAACCCATAGACACACTCAGTCACAACACAGCCCATATAGTAAAGGATTCAAACACCAGTAACATCACTACAGATGACACACACAATATTCCTACGTGTATATCTTTTAATACGATTGCATGTGTTTCATTTGTACTATTCCATGTATGCAAATGACAAAAACCTAACATAGCTACACATACAGCCACAACAAACAGTATGTACACTGGTAACATCTGTTAAAACCAAATGCTCTTATCAAACACAGGCAATACCCATACATGCCAACATTTTAGAAGAGTAAAGTGGGAGATTTTAAATAAAGACTCGGGAGAATGTATTTCTCCCACTGACTTTCATTGAAGCAGAGGCAGTTTCCCACCTGAATCAGATCTGTTGGCATGCATGAATAACAAACAATTCGTACATAAAGAGTAGAGAGCAACAGTACAAAGACACACACGCCACATACATTGGTACTATCATCTGTGAGATCTCATTGGCTGATCGATGCAGTTTTGATAGGTTCATTCAGCAGACTACATGCGATGTGAGGTATTAATCAGCTTTCAATTTGTCTCCGCATGCGGTGTCATTGGATGACTCAGAAAAGGAATCGCGCAAATACACGTCAACACTCGGTGCCTTAAAGTCTCAACTGCTCTGCTTGTGGCCCCGTCAAAACGCAAGGATGCAGCGAGACCACAAGACAGGCAGTTCTTGCAGCCGCGGCCCGTGCAGGTAAGAGCGGTGGGGCCGGGGGAGGGGGGGGATTTCGACGGACGATGAAGAGGGAAAATTAAATAAATAATTAATTTTCCCTTGTCATCGTCTGTCAAAATCCCCCCCCCCTGGCCCCACCGGCCCACCGCCCTTACCTGCATGTGCCGCGGCTGAGTTCCTGGATACTACAGCATCCTACTCAATAAGAAACCTCTCAGTTGTGATTCTACCCTGTTCCTGCTAGTAAACGCCCAAAATCAGGTTTTTTTGTTTTCACATAAGCATTGTGTGTCCAAAGGTTAACAAGAATCGAATTACCCAAAATGCTTGCATATGCCAATCCTAGTTTATTCTTACAGTTAAAAATTACAGTTCCGTGCACATACATTACAAATCAGAAGAGGGAGTGGAGAGAGAGCGTGTCCACATGGACACTGGGGGCGGATTCAGTCTCCCCAGCTATAGTTAATGAACAAATAGAATCCACCCTTATAAAATAGGCGAAAAAAAGGGGAGGAGAACAAGGTCTGGAATTGAATGTGTTTCCTACAATGGTGGGAAGCACATGGTGTTCTTTAAATACCCCTCACACACCAAAAGGGCCCTTGGTGTCATGCTTCATCATAGGGGTCTTCGCGTCCCTCTACGGAACGCGGCGTGCTACTAACCAACGGATACGTGGGAGCACTGATGTAGTCACTATGTGTGGTGTGCGAGGGTAGTGAGTGGTAGGGTCAGGAGTGAATGGATGTGTGAGTGTTAAAAAATACCTGGCATGTGAGGGCTAAAAAGAATTTTAATATACCTCCGTGCTGGTATTGTTAAAATAGTGTGGTGGAGGTTGTTTGTGTATTTAATGTACATAACCTCCTGCGTGCGTCAACATGTTTCGAAGCCGAAAGCTTCTTCAGGACGGGTGCACAGATCCCTACCCTACTCACATGCGACAGTCTAATACCGTCTCAACATACATAATATTATGTGTAGAATTTAGCCAAATGTGCCTATTATGGTAAATGGCCTGGAACAAGGTAATGTCTTTAATATCAATCTGGAAAAGAACACAAAAGTACATATACAATATTAAATGGTGATACTCCTAATGTGGAGATCGTGACCTGTAAAGGTAAAATTACATGGTGTCTAGACGTGATACTTAGCCTATCAGTGTAGTGCCCTAAAAAAAAGGGGGGACAAATACAAAACAAACCAACACTTAACATAAAACACACACTCTATATTAATTTCAATAGTCGCTGTAGTAATCCTCTAGGGAGAGTACAAGCAGAAATTACGGGGAAAAAAAGGGGGGGGGTGGTTGGGGTTGGTAGTAGAAGGAATGCATACTTGCTAAAATGAAGCCAGTGGCATCATGAGCCTGCGAGGACCGAGGGGACCTTGTGCTAACTAGCACTCTGCAAGGATAAAAAACAACACTCAGGACTGTGGGAGGTACTCACTGGGTTGAGGTGGCGGTGATCCTGTTGAAAAAACAGCTGTGCCGTACTTACATGCGTAGAGGTACTACCTGCTACCACAGTCCCATCTGCGGCTCCGTGGTGTGAAAGGAGTATGGAGAGATTGTTATTTATTCTCGCGCTAATTACCAAATTATTCCTGCCACTATGAGGGCGTACGTGCCGGACATTGTGTGTCAGCAATAATATTGGTTCCGGTGTGATACAGAACTGGAGCTGGGATCGGAGGTAGCGAGGGCCAGCTTCAAAAGGCGCACTACGGCTGCGCAGAGTGTAGGCAACTGCATGATAGGTCATGCGCCCTGCAGTCGGTGTCAACCGTTGTTCGCTCACAAAAGAGGCAGGAACCTGAAAGATATGTTGGTCCATACACGACCTCGCACAGGTGCAACCACACATACTAACAACCCCACTCTACATCCGGTCCAGGGGCACCATCCCTGTGGCAATTGCAGCACGTGCCACCTGACCAAAAAAAGTAGATGGGTGGAATTCAGAAATGGAAGTAAATGGGAGCAAAGGAAGTTCACAAATTGTAACAGCCGTAACGTCGTGTACATGATCACTTGCCCCTGTGGGCTAGAGTACATTGGCATGACGTCAAGACCTGCCAAAATTCGAATCGGCGAACATAAAAGTAATGCTCGATGCAAAAAGAGCACCACGAAAATGGCGTCCCACTACCTGTCCGAAACCCATACAGTTAATGATCTACAGTGGCCGATCATTGAACAATTACCATCAGAGACTGGCTTATTAGAAAAGGAACAGCGTTGGGTGTTCCGTTTGGGCACTAGCGTTACAGGACTCAATGACAGTATCCCTTGGCACCAATTCACCTAAAACAATCAGAAACACTATGGGCAACAAAGTGTAACAAAGGCACTAAGTAAAAACTCTGGGGGAGTGCAACCAAACAACCCCCGCCTGCCCTCCGGCCACTAGAATCTATTAAGGCAGATGATTGTTTCCTACTGGGTACTATCCAGAGAAACAACCCCCCCCCTCTTTTCTTTTTGTTAATATTTTCCACCTTTATTATTTTTTCACTTTTGTAGACCCAGCTTCGTAGCATTCATCAAGCTGGTCAACCCCCTTGAGCCAACATGACTCAACTGATGCATTAATGAACCCCACCCAGTCTGTGGCTCAGTATTATCGCCCACGGTATGCATACTGAGCCTTTAATCACCACTGGCAACAGATATAGGCAAGTGCAACAACAGCAGGCTTTTCCCAATAAGCGGTATACCTTTATATTACGCGATTGCCGCGTTACGGTTTCCGCTACATACAAGCTGTTAACTTGAACACCACGCAGCCGCAGTGAGTGTTAGCGAGTTAGCGGTTCAGTTTCTGGGGACCGCTTGACACTGACTGCAGCGCGCATGACCTATCATGCAGTTGCCTACACTCTGCGCAGCCGTAGTGCGCCTTTTGAAGCTGGCCCTCGCTATCTCCGATCCCAGCTCCGGTTCTGTATCACACCGGAACCAATATTATTGCTGACACACAATGTCCGGCACGTACGCCCTCATAGTGGCGGGAATAATTTGGTAATTAGCGTGAGTATAAATACCAATCTCTCCATACTCCTTTCACACCACGGAGCCGCGGATGGGACTGTGGTAGCAGGTAGTACCTCTACGCATGTAAGTACGGCACAGCCGTTTTCTCAACAGGATCACCGCCACCTCAACCCAGTGAGTACCTCCCACAGTGCTGAGTGTTGTTTTTTATCCTTGCAGAGTGCTAGTTAGCACAAGGTCCCCTCGGTCCTCGCAGGCTCATGATGCCACTGGCTTCATTTTAGCAAGTATGCATTCCTTCTACTACCAACCACAACCACCCCCCCCCCCCTTTTTTTCCCGTAATTTCTGCTTGTACTCTCCCTAGAGGATTACTACAGCGACTATTGAAATTAATATAGAGTGTGTGTTTTATGTTAAGTGTTGGATTGTTTTGTATTCGTCCCCCTTTTTTTTTAGGGCACTACACTGATACTGATAGGCTAACTATCACGTCTAGACACCGTGTAATTTTACCTTTACAGGTCACGATCTCCACATTAGCAGTATCACCATTTAATATTGTATATGTACTTTTGTGTTCTTTTCCAGATTGATATTAAAGACATTACCTTGTTCCAGGCCATTTACCATAATAGGCACATTTGGCTAAATTCTACACATAATATTATGTATGTTGAGACAGTATTAGCATTCGCAGGATGCGTCTGGGGGGTCACTCCCTCTCCGTTAAAGCAGCTTTAGCATGGAACTCCCTTCCCGTGGAATTGCGGAACACTCAGGATCCTAGGCTCTTCAAAAAACAACTAAAAACCCTTCTTTTTAATCTGCCCATTTAAATCCCTGCTTCACACTGCTCCCGTCACTTCCCGCGCCGGGACACTCTTGAGTATCTGTGCGCGTTATAAGTGTATTATAACATAACATATAACATAACATTAGACTGTCGCATGTGAGTAGGGTAGGGATCTGTGCACCCGTCCTGAAGAAGAAGCTTTCGGCTTCGAAACATGTTGACGCACGCAGGAGGTTATGTACATTAAATACACAAACAACCTCCACCACACTATTTTAACAATACCAGCACGGAGGTATATTAAAATTCTTTTTAGCCCTCACATGCCAGGTATTTTTTAACACTCGCGCATCCATTCACTCCTGACCCTACCACTCACTACCCTCGCACACCACACATAGTGACTACATCAGTGCTCCCACGTATCCGTTGGTTAGTAGCACGCCGCGTTCCGTAGAGGGACGCGAAGACCCCTATGATGAAGCGTGACACCAAGGGCCCTTTTGGTGTGTGAGGGGTATTTAAAGAACACCATGTGCTTCCCACAATTGTAGGAAACACATTCAATTCCAGACCTTGTTCTCCTCCCCTTTTTTTCGCCTATTTTATAAGGGTGGATTCTATTTGTTCATTAACCGTGCACATACATGTCAACATTGGAAAACAAAAACAGGAAATGTATTTCCACCCCTTCATTTCTGTAGAAACGGAGATAGTTTCAGACGGCAGATAGCTAAAATAAAACCATTTTATGCTTACAAAAGTTGGGGGCCTCCCGCCTGAATCAGCACTATTGGCATGTATGCAAGCATATCCATTGGTGCTTCATAAGGCATACTTCTTCTCTAGGGGCTATTGTGACTAACTTGAGAGCTAACCCTGCCATACCACGTCCCCTCTGTAGTGTTTTACCTATCCTGGGTACCAGCCAATGACTACGCCACACACGGAGCTTAGTATTTCACGTCTTTATTCGTCTGCGTGTAACTGCGAACTCAACATTGTAAAACAAGCTTTCATTGCGCACCGATACCTACATCACTACTCTACAGAGTCCATTAGAAGCCAAAAGGGTTCAGTCATAAAACTTGCATCTCCCTTCCTGTTAAATAATTTTTTTTAAAATTAGTATATATCTATAGCCTTTTTGGCTAAAGTTCTCTAAACTTTTTGCTTTCCCCCTAGACCGTTTTCCTGACATAGAGTTGCCAATTTAGCTGCTTTGGGTACTTTGCCACTGCTGATCAGTGTCAAAGTACAAGTGTTCCCGGGGGGCGTGGCTAAGCCGGCTGCAAGATGGCCGCACCTTGAGTGGGCTCTGCCGGCCAAGCCACATTATCCGCTAACATCCTGCAGACATCCTACCTGCTGCTGCCCAAGTTGCCACTGACGATCCTCGCCTGACGCCCGGGAGCGGATGGTGCCCGTTCCATGTCCGCTGCGGCGCCGGTGTGCGGAGATACGCTGCTGTGCCTGCCCGGGGCCTGGACCGCGCGGAGACGCTGGGGACTCCTGTGATGCCCTCCGGGACCTGACGGGGACCCGAGCGCCAGCTGCTGGTTGCGCCTGCTCCCTCGCCCGCCGTGTCCGGTGAGTGTTCAGCTGGCGGGGGCGTTTTGCGGCGGGGTTGAGGGCGCGCCCGTTGTACCGCCACGCCCGGGCGCTATTTGCCGCTTACACACGGCCGCGGCCTCGGCCCTCTCTTCCGGGCCTGGCGAAGGGGGCGGCGCGCTCTCCGTGTCTCCTCGCTGCATTCGCCCCCCCCCTGATCCCGGAGGGCTGCTGCTGGGCCTTTGCGATCGGCCCCCCTGCCTGCGTGGAGCCCTGTGGAGCTGGGCTGGGCGCCCTTGCTGTGGTGGGCTGGACGCTGGCCTGAAACTTCCTCGGCCTCTATAGACTGGGCGCGGGGGCAGTGCGCGGCGCCCGGCCGGCGGCCCCAACTTTGTACCGGCCCACCGGGACTGGTCCTGCCGCCCTATTGTGCCCTTGGATCGTGCCGGTGGCGGGCGTTGCGGCGCTTCGCCGACTGGGCCTTTCTTGCTGGTGACCTACTGCCTCAGCCGCCACGGACCGGGAGGAGGCTATACTCTGCCCGCAAATGAAGCCGTCTGGCCCCGCGCTCTGCTCCTCCGTCTGGCGCCGCTCCTGAGTGCCCCTGTTCCTGGGTTGGCGCAGAGCCTCCTGCCGCAGCGAGGCCAACTCCCCTGCTTGGTGCCTTCTGGGTGGCATTCACTCCTGTGCTTGCACGGTATGTCAACCTGGGACTCCTATCGGCTGCTCTCCAAGCCGACTGTTCTTACCATACCTCACTCCTGGTTCGCCTGCTTCAGTCTTCTTCTGCCTATGCTGGTGGTTGGGGGGGGTCCGGACAGTTGGCCCGCGGTTGATTTGCCCACACCGCAGCTACTCACCCTCGCCGTTGTGACATTGGGTGTGGGTGCTGGTCGCTCCTGAGCCTGATCTTCGCCTCAGCCCCACTGGTGTTCTTTCCTCTGGGTCTGTCCTCCTCCTGCCGCACTAGGGACTGTTACTTACTGGCCGGGCTCGACCTCCGGTGACTGCCCGAGCACTATGGGTCGCACGGATCCCAAGCAGCCCAAAATCACGTTTGACCAACGGCGCCAGACGCGTCAAGACGGTGGCAGAGTGGACGGGGAGGACTCTGTGTCTCCGCCCGACCCACCGCAATCTCGTGAAGATGACCTGAAAGCTATCATGTTGGATGTAAAAATGACCGTCACCGGCATCGCGGCCCAGCTAGATCAACTGTCTGCCCGCTTGGACACTGTGAAGGCCCGGGTGGACACACACGATGCAAGGCTGCTGCACGTGGAGACGAGAGTGTCGGACGTGGAGGATGCGGCCACCCAGGATCGTCAGAAATTGCTACACATGGACAAACTCCTGGAGGTAATCCGCAATAAGAATGAGGATTTGGAGGCGCGCTCCCGGAGGACCAACCTCCGTATCACTGGGGTGCCGGAGTCCACCAACATATCCCGCATGGAGAATTTCGTGGAGCGGCTGGTCCGCGAGCTGTTCGGGGACGCTCTCTCGCCTGTGTTTATCGTGGAGCGGTCCCACCGTTCCCTTGGCCCCCGTCCTGCTCCGGGCCTGCCGGCCCGTCCCATAATTGCGAAGATCCTGAACTTTAGGGACCGGGACGCCATCCTCAGGGCGGCCAGAGAGAAGGGCGAGATCCGCCATCAGGGCAACTCTCTCTCGTTTTATCCAGACTACACCCAGGCGGTCCAGGCGGCGCGTCGTGAGTTCCTGCCTGCCAAGAAAATCCTACAGAAACATGAGATTCCGTATTCCCTGGCCTATCCTACCAAGCTGCGAATCCGTCAGGGCTCCAAGACTCTTAACTTCCCGGATCCCAGGGAGGCTCTGGCGTTTGCCAAGAAACTTGACCGGCCGCATCGTTCTCCACCCGCTGGCTCCCAGGTCGCTCCTGAGGCCCTTCTCAGCGACAATGACTGATCTGAAAATCGATTTAACTACTGTGTCTGAGGACGTTGTCAATCTCTCAGCCTCTTGGCCGACCTCGGGAACTGTGGGCCCTCCTTGTTTCCACTGGTACTGTTGCTTGATGCTTGGGAGTTGGTGGTGTGTTTCCCCATTCTGGCTGTATTAGCGGTTTGTCTGCTTCAACATGTTGGCTTGGCCACCCTGTCTCTTCGACAGGGGTGTACGCCGGGCGACGCCATGCCCCCACGGGATAATTCCCTTGATGGTTGCTTACTGTTTCCTTCCTAGTTGGGTGTTCCTGGGGTGGGAGTGGGTGGTATCTCAGCCTGATTGGGGGGTTGGTGTGGGTGTGGGGAGGGGGGTGCTCTGTGGGGCTCCTAGTATGGAGGGTGGGGGGGTTGGGTGGGTGGGTGAGTTTTTGGGTCTGTTGTGGTTTGCTTTTTGTCTGCTATTGACTGGCCAGGAACTGGTTTTCACACTGTATTTTGTATGGTGGGTCGGGTTGGACTGGGGTGGGGGTTTTTCGAGGGTTTTTGCTTATCATGCTTTGTGGGCCTCGTTGTTATTGTGTTCTTATATTTTGATTCCTTATAGACTGCATCACCTCATGGCTAGACATGTTCAATTTAGCACGACGGTTCCTGACATCCCATTTCTTTCGATTGGCACGGGGTTCCCTGCCCTCTTTGCTCCTGGCGCACTGGCTGCTTCTCTCATGGTTGGGCCTTCTCGACTGGTAGGCCACCGGCCGGCCCCACTCTCTGCCTCTTGCGCATGTCCGGTCCTTCCCTGTTCAGGCACCGTTGGTCCCAACGACCATACTGGCCCCCTCCGCCATTTGGCCCCCTGCTCTGCGTCCCAGTTCCATGTAGTTATAGCGCAACATGACTGCCACCAGATGTTGGACCTGGAATATCCGTGGTCTTAATGATCACCATAAGCCCAGGCTCATTCACTCTCACTTACAACGCCACAAGGTCGATGTATGCCTATTGCAGGAAACCCATCTGCTGCCCGAGACTGCTACCAGACTCCAGTCGCGCTACTGGGGGGAAATGCACTCTTCTTTTTATTCCTCTTATTCGAGGGGCGTTTCCATTCTGATACGCAGGGGGTTCCCCTGGCATACTACTCAGGTATTCAAGGACCCGGACGGACGGTATGTTATTTTGCATGGTTCCCTGATGTCCCAACCAATGACGATTGCTGCTGTCTATGGCCCTAACTCGGACGACCCTGATTTCTTCACACATATATGGCATCTCATCTCTTCCCTGGACCCGGCGGCCCTCATCTGGGGTGGGGATTTCAATATTACACTTTCCGCAGTCCAGGACCGCTCAGGCTCACACTCATTGCACCCTCGCTCTACTGCTCTACTCCAGTCCATCCTTACTGACAACTCGTTATATGATGCCTGGAGGCACATGTGGCCCGATGCCCGTGAGGGCACTTGCGTCACTGGCGCCCGGGGCTGCTGGTCCCGTATTGATTTATGGATTACTTCACCGGATGTCCTCACTTGGCTTACTTCCGTTAATCATATGGTGCGCACTTTCTCCGATCACGCTCCCGTCCAGATTTGTCTTCGCCCCCCCCACTCCCCACAGCGTGCATTCACATGGCGGCTCCCTCCGAATGCCCTCTGTGATTCTGTATTTTGCAACGAGATCCAAACGGCGATTACCAACTACTTTGATTTAAATGTCGGTTCGGTGGAATCCCCGTCCATCCTGTGGGAAGGCTTTAAAACAGTTATACGAGGCGAGTGTATCTCCAAACAGGCAGGCGTCCTCCGCTCCATCCGCGCGTTATTGGACAAGATCGAATCGGAGATTAAGGCCCTGGACGCTGAATATGCTGCCCACCCCAGGTCTGAGACCCTTGCGATATTGCGCGCTAAGCACTCTGAATTTGCTGCGGAGGCCGACAGGGAACTCTCTTTTCTTGGTAGGGAGGCAAGAGCCCGTCGCTTCGGAGAGGGCGATCGACCCGGCAAGACCCTGGCCAACCTTCTTCGTCCCCCCCCGGGCGGCGTCGTACATCGCGGCTCTTCGGGATGGTGGTCCTGCCAGAACCACCTCCCCTGCCGAAATCCAGGTCCGTTTTATGGACTACTACTCGCAACTCTACGCTGCGGGCCCCCCTCCTTTGCCCGAGGCCTTTGAACAATATTTCGATACCCTTGCGCTGGTGTGGCTGGAGGACCACCATCGTGAATTTTTAGATGAGCCCTTCTCTAAGGAGGAGATACTTGCGGCTATAAATAGTCTGCCTAGCGATAAGGCCCCAGGACTGGACGGCCTAACCGCCTCGTTCTACAAGGCTTTTGCTTCGCATCTGGTGCCACATCTGGCTGCCATGTATAACGACTCCTTTGACACTGGCCTCTTCCCGTTGTCACTCCGCGAGGCAATGATAACGCTACTCCTCAAGCCGGACAAACCAGCTGACAGTAGGGATTCCTATCGCCCCCTCTCTTTAATTAACATCGATAATAAGATCTTTGCTAAGTTATTGGCTTCCCGTCTTCTCCACCTCATGCCCCTTATCGCCCTCCCCGATCAGTCCGGTTTCATTCCGGGCCGTGCCACCTCACATAACCTTCGTACTATTTTTTCGGTCCTTCATCAAATCAACCCTAACCTCCCCGCGGTGGCCGCGCTACTCGATGCCACTAAGGCATTCGATACGCTGGAGTGGCCTTTCCTCTTTTTTCTCTTACCGCGCCTAGGCTTCAGTAATATTTTTATTCGTAAGATATCTCTTCTCTACACTCGCCCCTCTGCCCGCCTCCGAATTAATGGTCAGGTATCAGCACCCATATTGATTGAACGAGGCACTCGGCAAGGTTGCCCGCTCTCCACTATGCTCTTTGCGATTGCGATGGAGCCTCTTGCGGCCCGGCTCCGGCAACACCATACTCAAAAGGGTATTGGCTTTGTAGCCCACGCCCTCTTGGTTTCTATGTATGCCGACGACATCACGTTGTATGTCCGTCATCCCCAAGATAACCTCAGCCCCCTAGTACGTGAAATAATTCGATTTGGTGGATTGTCCGGTATTCAGGTGAACTGGAGCAAGTCAGTGTTGTTCCCTCTTACCGATGCCACCACGCCATTCACTCCGGACTTTCCTTTTGTCTGGGCCTCTGGCCCCACCCGTTATTTGGGCATTTGGCTGAGCAGGAACTTGGACGACCTCTGGAGGGCCAACTTCGGGCGCGCAGTGGACTGGCTGGAATCTAGAATACCCCATTGGAACCGACTCCCCCTGTCTCTGGCGGGTCGCATAGCTATTGCCAAGATGGTGGTCCTCCCGAAATTCCTTTATCTCTTCTTGAATATCCCAATACCTCTCACTGCACATTTCTTTCGCAAAATTCGCTCTCTGATCATTTCTTTGGTCTGGGCTGGCAAACAGCCCCGGATTGCATATGACATCCTTACTCTCCCAATGTCGTTTGGCGGTATGGGCGCTCCCAATTTCAAACTCTATGCCTTAAGTGCCCAGGCCAGTTTCTTACATTTCTGGATTCACCCCACCCCTTATCAGCCGCACGTTGCGGTTGGAAGCTGACCTGGCGGCTCCTTGGCCGCTGACCACTGCCCTGTTCGCCCCGGTGTGTCACCCAGGTGCTGAGGTGAACACGGTCGAGACACTGCGCTGGGCCTGGCTGGGACTGCGCCGTCTATCCAATGCTCCGTCGTTATCGGCTAACGCTATGCCTATTGTGCGACATCCTGCTTTCCCTCCTCTCCAACCCACAGGCATGTCTAAACATGCCGCTCGCATGGAGCTGATGATTCTGGCAGACCTTTTCCCCGGAAACACATTTTATTCCCCTCCTGCCTCATCTGGTCCGATGGACACACTGCTCTTCTATCAACTGCGGGCTATCTGCAAGAAGCTGCACCCCACGTTTCCCCAACCTCCACCTTCGATGCCGGCTCTTGACTTCATATACACATCCCCCACTCCCCGCAAATTGGTAACTAAATTATACGCCCTAACGCTGTCGACCACCTCCATCTCCACTGACCGTGCACGCGCGGCATGGGGCGATGAGTTGGGCATGGACATCGCCCAAGCAGATTGGCTGTATTGCTGTAACCAGACGAAGAGGCTATCTCCTAACTATCGTCTTCGTCTCATTCATTTTAAATATTTGCATAGGCTGTATCGCACTCCGGTTCAGCTACATAAGCTGGGACTTATTCCCCACAATAGATGCATGCGGTGCTCTGCCCCTACCGCGGATTTTACTCACCTTGCGAGGTTGTGCCCTAAGGTATCGGATTTCTGGCTGGCGGTGTGTGCCGCCATATCTGAGATCACTTCTGCGCAGGTTCGGCCTGACCCTCCGTTGTGCCTGCTGGGCTTTGTCAAATTCTGCCCGGATGCTTCGCGCCGCCTGATCGCGATGCTGCTTGTCCTCGCCCGGCGTAGGGTGGCCATGTGTTGGGGTCGTAGACCAGCGCCCAAGTTCACTCACTGGCTTGAGCATGCTTCGCGATGTCAGACCTTACTATCTGAATTTTGGGACTTAATGCCTGCGAGGTCCCGCCCATCTGATATATGGGTCCCTTAGTGTCGTACCTCCATTCCCGACCTCAGCTGAGCCGGGCTGCCTCTCCCGCGCTCCCCGCCAGCACTCTGCCCGCGGCGGGCGCCGGCGTTGGTCAGTGATTGCCTTTCTCCCTGACCCCATCTTCCCCTCCGACTGTGCCTGCCCCTCTCCCTGTGGCGCTGACACCCCTCCTTTTAGCTAAATGTTGTTCACGGTGCCATAGTCGTGATGTACAGAATAACGAGTCTTTCTGAATGTGATTGCCCTCTGTTTATATTATTCAGTGAATAACCGGCTATGTACGATGCTTTAATTTGATGCAAATTTGTATTTTGTTTATGCAGAGTTTGTCAATAAAGGTTTTGAAAATAAAAAATAAAAAAGTACAATTGTTCCCTGTGTAAAGTGTAATGGTAATTGGTTGGCCATGATTGGTATGTTTGCCTTACTAGTAAAGTCCCTAGTGATGTGCACTGTGTGTGCCAGGGCTAGTAATGCAAAGGTGCGCGGAGAAGGGAACTCAGGCCTGCAGTGTAGGGCCTGCGCGCAGTTTGCTAAGTTAGCATGTTGTCCTGACAAGTGCAACCACTTGTCAGGCCTTACTTTCCCTTTGCGTACACAGTGGGCACCCCTGTGGTAGGTCCCGGGTAGCCCCTGGGCAGGGTGCAGTGTAAGTAAAAGGCAGGACATATACTGAGGTGTGTGTTATGTCCTGACAGTGAAAAACACTCCATTTCGTTTTCCACTGGTGAAAGGCCATCCTGCCCATAGGACAGAATGGGGGAGGCTGGGTATTGTGTTTGTTAGCCTAGTTTCCCATAAGTTTAAAATGGAGAGGTGAAGTTTAGTATGTATGAACTCACAGCGTCATAACACATCTTTCTATGAAAGTGGTTTTGTCACTGTGTGTTCAGAAGCCACTCTTTTAGAAAGTGGCTGAGTTTTGTGCTTTAAGCATTTCTGTGTGTCTCTGCTGAATGTGGATTGACTGTCTGGATCTGAGAGGAGCTGGGGGAGGTCTTGACCCAGGGAGGGGTTGAGATGGCACCAGGCTGACCTGCATCTGGAGAGTAGGCGAGGAAAAGCACTGGGAGGTGAAGAGGCCTGGGTTGCGGCTATAAAACAATTGACCCATCTCCTGCTGAGTGATTAAGGATCCAGACCCCCAGTATCAAAGGGAGAAAGGTGACACTGGGAGGGAGACACCCAGAACTGATTTAGGCAGGGGTCAGGGACCCCTGAGCACAACGAACTTCAAAGACATGAAGGGGTATAACTATGAGAGCTGAGACCCCTGAACGTTGGAATAGAAATGGATTGAGACTGAAAAGGCTTGGACCCATTTCGTAGTCAAGAGGAACCTCTGCTAAGGAAGGAACAACTGAAGAGACTGCTGGGAAGGACCAACCCTTGCTTTGTGATCTGGGGCTGGTCTGTAGTTTGCTGTTTTAACCAAGGAAGAGGCTTTTGGGACTGTGCTTTGTGCGCTGGGTCTCCCTGCTTGAAGAAGACTGTGCTTTGTGCTGGGTCTTGTTACCCCAAGGGCCCGAGGTGAGCAGGCTCCTTGTTTGGAAACACAGAAACATAAAAGTTTCCGGAGACCCTCGGAAGGTGTGCCCTGTGATCTTGGACACACGGAGGAGAAGTGAGACTCTGACGCGCTGGGTGCGTGTCGTGGTGCACAGGAGGCGTTGGTAAAGAGTGCCTGGTCAACATGTGCACCGAAGGTGAAGTGAGTCTCGGACGCGCTGGGTGCGTGTCGTGGTGCACAGCAGGCATTGGTGAAGAGCACCTGGTCAGCGTGTGCATCGGAGGTGACGTGAGACTCGGACGCGCAGGGTGTGTGTCGTGGTGCACCGCAGGCGCTGGTGAAGAGCGCCTGGTCAGCGGGTGCATCGGAGGTGAAGGGAGTCTCGGACGCGCAGGGTGCGTGTCGTGGTGCACAGGAGGCGTTGGTGAAGAGCGCCTGGTCATCGAGTGCACCGGAGGAGAAGTGAGGCTCGGACACGGTGAGCGTGTCAGGGTGCGGCTGAAGGCGTTGGTGAAGAGCGCCTGAATATCGGGGCACTGGAGTTGGAGTAAGTCTCAGTGAAGCAGTGAGCGTGCTTTGGTGCAACCTGGGACTGTGGAGGTGATCGGCTGATCATCGTGTGCACCGGAAGAAAGTGAGTCTCTGCAGCGCGGTGTGCGTGTCTTGGTGCCAACTGAGACCGCAGGAAGGAGTGCCTGGTGAACGTGCACTCGGAGTCGACGTGAAGTCCCATCAGCGTTGTGTGTGTGTGGCTTCGTGCCAGAGGAGACCCGGAGGGTGCTGTGGTGAACGTGCACCCGGAGTAACGTAATCTCAGGGGCGTGGGGTACGTGTGCCCTGCGGCTGCCTGAGACCTTCCTAGCAGTCGCGGCCCGGCCCGGCAGCCCCAGAGGAGCTGAGCTGCCAGGCCGAGCCGCTGAGGCCCATTGAGAAAGTTCTACACGGAAGGCCCAGTTCGCTGAAGGAGGAGAGGAGAGTGGGGTCGCGCCCCCAGGTAACGTGGATCACTGCCTGGGCGGGGCGCGGGCTCGGAGGGACACTCTCTCGGCCTCTCGGTTCTTCTGGCGACGTGGGCCTTTGCTTCGGCTCAGATTGGGGCCCGTACTGCGTTCAGGAGTGGCAGTACTGGGGCCAGAGTGAGAAGCTGTACTTTATGTCATCCTTGATACGTGTGGGGGGCAACTGTTATCGAAGAGGCTGACTGTCGTAATACACATTGCCAATATCACTGCTAACGAACTGCCGGACTGTCTTATGACGCCTGACATTATTTCTGCATAATGAAGTACACGATTGTAGCGCTACGCATTGCATTATTTCTCCATTGCAAAGTACAGGATTGTATCGGCCCGCATTGCATTATTTCTTCATTGGAAAGTACATGATTGTAGCTACGCATTGCATTATTTCTTCATTGCAAAGTACATGATTGTAGCGGCGCGCATTGCATTATTTCTTTATTGCAAAGTACGTGATTGGGGTGTGACGCATTGCATTATTCCTTCATTGCGCAGTACATGATTGTAGGGGTACGCATTGCATTATTTCTCCCATTGCAGGTACCGGGGTGTATCGTTACGCTTTGTATTATTTCTCCTTTGCCCAGCACAGGATTGTATCGTTACGCAGCGCACTATTGTTTGTCCATTGCAACGTGTGTGATTCTAGCATTGCGACCAGCATAGCATTTTGAAAGCGGTGGTTGGGATTGGAACCTACCAGCCAGCCGGAACGAATATTACCCTTTATTACATGTTGGCTTATGTATCGTGTGGTCTGATCGTATATCTTTTTACATAAAGTTTATACTCGTTTTATCAAACTCGTGTGGAGTCCATTTGTGGTGTCACCAGTGTGTTGTTGTGAGTGTGGTTGCACATACTGTACACTCGTGCCTTGGAGATGGGCCTGGCTGCTCGTGCCAAGCTACTAAGGGGGTGAGCAGGGCTATCTCAAACGGTGTCCTTACTTGGCCTAACGTTGAGTGAGGAGTCCCGGGTCTCGCATTTGGTGACCGTGGTGCGGGACGGGGACTCCGGATATATATATATATATATTGCACAATTACTCCTCTGCTTTAGCAGGAAATACTCGAACGCTCTTGCATGCTTCAATAAAGTTTTTTAATGGCTCCAAACAACGCGTTTCAGCTTTTGCCTTGCTCACGCTGAAACGCGTCGTTTGGAGCCATTAAAAAACTTTATTGAAGCATGCAAGAGCGTTCGAGTATTTCCTGCTAAAGCGGAGGAGTAATTGTGCAATTGTGGGGTTTCCGGTAACCCGAGCTCGGACCACCCGTTTTGACAGCCTCGCAACCAAACCGGGACTGTTGATATATAGATATAGATAGATATAGATAGATATATATATATATATATATATATATATATATATATATATATATACCAACTCCAGTTTCCCTCCAGTCCCTGGATAACGACACAAGGACTCCGGTTTCAATTTAAAAAACTCTTGTTTATTTTCTCTGGTAACGCGTTTCGCCTGTCTCCGCAGGCTTGCTCACACAATAAACGCTGCTGCCATAACTTCTTTTTAAAATTACAAGCTCCCGATCACGTGGTCCGTTACTTCCATTGCAATGGAAGACAGACTCTATAACATTTCGTGATTCGAACACCCATGCAAGAGATGTCGTGTTGGTCTTTTTTCAATCATCTTAAATTCATTTTTTACACTTTTGATTCAATGCAAGACTTATTCAATAAAAATCGATTATTTGTAGTCTTTCAATTCCTGTACATGCAATATGCAATCAATGAAAAAAGTATTCCCTTTGCTCGAATTCCATTAGAGCTATATATATATACACGTGTAATGTATGTATGTACGATTGTATCTCTTCAATCAACCTTCTTGGTGCTTTACTCAACCTGGTCTGGTTACTGGAAGCAGGGAGCTGCTATCTTCCGTGTCAGAGATCTTTGAAGATGATGACGAGGTTACAGCAGTCACTGAGTTTTCAGGTTCAGTCTTTCCTTCACCATCTCGATCAGAAGTCCGAAGAATCAAATGTTGAAAGTGAGAAGAGTCTCGGGTAACAGACTTTCCAGGACGCTGGGCAGTCACCATGTGTCCCTTGGTGGACATAACGTGGAAAGGTTCAGCATCATATGGAGCATCAGATTTCCTTCTTCGCATTTGTCAGGCGTTCACTAGATCTCCTCTCTTAAACTCGATGTTCTTTGCATGTTGCCTCTTGTATGCATGGGCTTTCATTTATGCTTGTTAACCAAGTCCTTTGTACAAGTGGTGTTCTCACTTCCTTCTCTTTTGTTGGTCCATTGAGGTAACTTGGTTGTCATTGCTCTCCCGAACATCAAAGACGCAGGACTTTTGCATGTGGTCGAGTGTGGTGTTGAACGATAGGCTCATAGGGTAGAATTCAATACAGTTTTTAAACTGAGCCTCTCAAGAGTTACACGCTGAACTGCTTTTGGTCCCAGGATGCTTGTTTCCAGTCAGGGAAGACCTGGCTTGGCAGTTCGGGCTGGACTGTTCCAATGAGGCACAGGGTCAAGACTGATTTGCATATAGCTGGGTCTGAACTGAGGTGGCGAAGTGAGCTAAAGAACGATGATGGATTCAACCCAGATCTGTGACTGGGGGTGAGTGTCTGAAAAGTTTTAGCGCTCCGTCCATCATCTCCTTGTGTTTGCCCTGCTTTCATTAGCATATTCATAGAATGCTCAATAAGTCCTTTGGCCTGCGGCCATAAAGGTGTACTCTTCTAATGCTTTACGTTGAGATGCTCTAGGAAATCCTTAAATTTGACTGTTAAAAGGTGGGCTATTATCAAACTTCAAAATGGCTGGAATGCCCCATGTCGCAAAGATGCCATCTAGTCTCTTAGTGACTCGCTCGTGAGTAGTGGATGAGAGATTAATGGAAAACGAGAATACTTGTCCACAATTACCATCAGATGATGTCCATTATCAAGTAGACCAAATAAGTTGATGGCTCTTCTCTCCCAGGCATGCTTAGGGAGTTCTGACATGTTAAGAGTATGTTTAGTAACATTTGCAGGATGGCAGGCCTTTAGTTCCTTTTCAACCCTCTCATCTAAGTATGGGAACCAAACTCAGTCTCGGAGAGCTCTTTAGGTGGCAATAATACCATGATGTCCTTCATGTGCTACCTCAATTATTCTCTGTTGCAGACTCTCCGGAATCAGGATTCTCGACCCTCGCAGAATAACTCCTTCCTGAGTTAGGGACAGTTAATCTTTAACGTTTTTGTATTTTTGATATTCACCATCCCTGGTGAGAGGTTGAGTGTGTCGGTTCCATGACTGATGTGTAATTATATCTTTCAACTTCAGCATGTCACTATCATGGCTCATGGCAGTGATGAACTGGGCTTGTGGTATAGCAGCTGGCGTATTCAATTTTACAATGAAGTTAATGCAGGCTTCAGCTGTCTTGGATGGAGTACCCAGACGTTGTATTGGCACTTCGTAAAAATAGTCAGCAGGGTTTCGACCCTTCACTGGACGATGTATAATTGTTCTCTTGTAGTCCTTGTCCCCACCGTTCAATGCGAGGAGGCATCTTGGCTTTTGGATTGCCAAAGATAGTCAGCAAAGCTTGATGATCAGTTACAAGTGTAAAAGGCTTTCATACAGGAATACATGGAAACGTTCATACCGCAGCTAAGCTTTGTTTCTCAGGTTGTAAGCACGTTCTGTCTGGGACAAAACTTCTACGGGCATATGCCACAATATGGCTTCGAGCAGCAGCTGTTTCTTTTCTTGGGCGCGGGGAATGCGCCCACCCTATTTCCGGCATCCACAATTCTTCTAAAATGCTAAGTAACACCAGTGGCGATGTTACTTAGCATTTTAAAATAAATGTGGAAGCAAGTTGCGCCAGTCCTGCTGCTGCTGCCTGCCTGATGGATGACACTCCGAGTCAGACACGGACGTCAGACAGGGCAGGCAGGTTTCTTGGGAAACATGCGCTTTGAGCATGTGTAACTTAAAAGCTCTGCAAACAGGGCTGACATGGTGCCAGCCCTGTATTCACTGTTTAGGGGCCCTTGAAACCACCCACAAATGACGCCAGGCAGCATCATATTTCCAATCAGCCCCGGGCGGGTACAGTATAAGCCCTGTACCTCCCGAGGCTGCTAATTACTAAAGCTGCATGACGACCCCACCCTTTCCCAAGTCGTCACTGGATGCGGTGGGGTCATCAAGCATAACCGACAGCACCCATCTCTGTGACGAGATGGGAAAGGTAGGGTTTGTGTGTGTATATATATATATATATATATATATATATTTTTTTTTTTTATACTACCTGCAACTTTACTACAATAATCACTGTATTTTCTAATGTGCTGTGATTACTGTAGTAACGCTACATTTAAAAAAAATATATGCTTTCAATCTTATTTGACCTGCTGCCACAGTCATGAGACTCAACTCATGACCCTGTGAGGTTGAGTCCTATTCAGAGCAGAGCTTTCATTTTCAGTTTTCGCTCCTCTGTGAACTGTGGCTGAGACTCCAACCTCGGAGGACAGCAACAGGCTGCAGCAGCACATCACCAATCCTGGCCTTACCTAATCAGGCAGCTTCTGCCCAGTTGATGAGTTAAGTTAAACATTTTAAATATTTTACTTTTTAGTATTTAAGCATATTGCATTCAAAGCACCTGTTGTAGAGATCTGTATTTATGTGTGTGTTTTTATCTTTGTAAATTGTTGGGGTGTGGAGAACGTGCAAGCCACACCATATTTTCTGGCAGTGACAAGCGACTACTCATTAATTGGAGACAGTGGATGAATGCCTTCAACTATTAAGTGTCTGATTTCGAGTCCCTTGGAATTCCCGTTACGGGTGCATATGGGAGTTTGCGCCTGAAGCGGGATTACAGGTTTTGGAGAATGACTGCACTCCTGAGTGGTTTTCACAATGCACATTTCACGAGGAAACACGTGGTGAAATTTGCTTTGGAAAAACAGAGTTGGAAAGAAGCAAAACATGCGACAAACCGGTGAGCATTCTGCACATTATGCTGCATCTGGACCTCATTTACTTAGAATCCTGCAGAGGTTTTGCTCGGAGGTAATACCGCACCCTACTGTGACGCTATTTCCTTATGGTGAAATTCATGGCTGCTAAATGCAGTACACACGTAGTTAGGCCTCGAGTGTCTCATGCTATTTCCTAGAATTTAGACTGGAGAGCAAGATGCTGATTCTCCTCTGCTGATTCGGTAGGAGAGACAGGTGGTATATGAAAACTGAAGTGGCTGGGGACGATGTGAATATATCAGTGAATAATAATAATGCATTTATTTGAGAGCTCTCTGTTTTATCTAGTCCCAGTTTTGAATCAAAGTAACAAAGAGGGTGAATGTGTTACTTTGTGCACGTTTATGAACCTATGTTATGTGTTTTATATTGGCAAGGGTACAGCCAAAGCAGTCTTGCCCGGTACCCTAGCCCCCCTTCAGAGG
This sequence comes from Calotriton arnoldi, assembly GCA_963921515.1. NCBI lineage: Eukaryota > Metazoa > Chordata > Amphibia > Caudata > Salamandridae > Calotriton > Calotriton arnoldi. Next base: position 1,630,592 of record CAWUFW010000399.1, read on the forward strand.
TCAGACTTGCTTGGCAACCCAGAAATTGTATGAAAAATGTTGTGAGTTTTCCTTTACGAATGCCGAAAATAACTGCATTTTTAGTCCATTTATCACAGAAATAGTGCTGCAAATTGCACCAAAAGACACCAATTTTTTTAATAAATTTCTCAGGGTAAACCCTACCCCCTCCGAACCTTCCTTATCAGTGTCGGGCTCACTCATTTCACTCGCTCGCTAGCATTCATACATTCATTCATTCTCCTTATGCCCCATCATGTTCAAATTCGACCAGCTGCCACTGGCTTCGAGCATTTGGGTGTTCGCTGTGCTGTGCAAGGATAGCGCCTACCCGACTGGGCTAGTGTCAACAACAACCCCTGTATGAAGGTTTGGATTGAAGTAAACCATTTTAGCAGAAGTTTCAATGGCTTGTTTGATTTTCTTGAAACTTTTCTCATGTTTTTTGACCACTTAAATGAAACCTTTTCTTCGTTAACTCTCGTGATGGAGCGCTTATAGTAGCAAAGTCTCATATGGATCTTGAACAGTAACTGGCCATGCCAAGAAATGAACGTATCATAAAAACATCTTGTGGAGGATCAGAATTTGACCGTGCTTGTCAGGAAGCGATAACATAAGCACCTTCTGACACTGAGAAACATGATGGTGTAATATGAAGTCATTTAAAGTAGGTTTACATCAGGATTGTTGCATTGGTTATAGGAGAAAAACTAAATTTCTCATGAGACTATTCGTCTACTTAGTGTCAGCTGGAGAGAAAGGGGAGGGCTATATTAAGGATCAGTGCACAACAGCTTGCCGTGCGTAATTAACAATTTCCTGTTGGTTTTGTTAGCCAGCATCAAAGAGCTTAATTACTAGCTCAGATTCCTCATTGTATTCCAAAGAAAAAGGCAGCATTCCGTTGTGGTGGAGGTTACCACGTTCTGAGAAAAATAGAATGGACTCAGTGTGGAATTTCATTTTGAAAAGAGCCTCGAGAGCAATCCTTCTGTCAAGGCTTTGACAGTTTTCACGGGGTTCGCTTATTGTCGCATTTCGTGATGGTGTGCTTCCTGCTTTGGAATTAAGGTTTGGAGAAATACCAATAGCACTGCTGAGACACAGGATCTGTGTTTGCACATTGGTGTTGGAACTGCAAGGAGCAGTTTAGAAAAGCACTAAAAAAGAGAGAGAGACTGTTTCAAACGCAGTTTCTCTCAGATAAGTACATTACTTTTTTTTGTTTGTTTACTTCTTTCACTCTTTCTAACTCTATGGACTACTGTGTTTTTTTGGGGGGGCTTTGGCATGCATAAATGTCTTTATCGTTGCATTCCTCTATGTTCATAAATAAAAAGAATTTCGTTTTGATTTGAAGAGTATGGTAAGGAGAACATAGACATTGCTCAATTTGACATTTTCACAGTCCCCATTTGTGCGATTATGCCAAGGAGGAGTAATTGTAACTGTTTATACTTTGGGAGGTATGTATGCTTGATCCCTCACAGCCACACATGATTTTTAGTTAGAGATGAGTGGAGAATGGGCATGATTGTATAGTGATAACCTGCATTCACCTGTTGTTTATATCTTTGGGTACAGCCTGTCTTCAAGTCTCTGCTGTCCTTTATGAGGAGTGAATGAGTTTCAGCACTGCGCAAGGAGGCTTCTATACCCAGGCACTTGCATTTAGAGAGAGATATATACTATTTTTTTTTGTGATCAGTATAAGTAACAGGAATTGTGGCGACAATTTCTTTTTTTTCTCTTGCAGATCTCCTTTCTTGCCTAGCTCCCCTTTCCCCCACTCAATTGCTCCAAACTTCTGTGCATGCATGTATGTAGAATTGGGGATATTGGGGGGTGGACCATTTATGAGAATCATAATGATCCTGAGGAGCTGTGTCTAAAAAGACAATTTGAGACAGTGCTTGTACTTTTGCAGGATCAGGTGTCATACCCCCATCTTAAAAAATATGGCCAAAGAACTTTAGCTTTGTCTTGTGGAACTCTCACTTTTCTGTATTCAAAGTCAAACCTGCATCAGTAAGCAAACAACATACTTGTGTGAGAGCTTTATCATGCTCCTCCTTTGCAGCTCTGAATATCGATACGTCATTGCTATAATTGAATGCATTCACAACAGGCTGTATGGCACGTCGAATAACGTCTTGGAAAAGTTCTACAGCCGATGACACACCAAAACTGAGTCTCTTGTATCGAAACAGACCAACATGTGTAGAAAAGGTTGTAATGTACCTGCAATCTTCCTCGAGTTGCAACTGATGATAACCTTTACTTAAATCAAGACGAGAGAAGACCTTTACACCATTCGATTGCGTTATAGCAAAGATTTGTGGACCTAGATGTCGTTCTTGTTCAATTGCCTTGTTTGCTTGACACATGTCAACGCATATGCGTACAGCTCCTTCACTGTCCTTTTTGGGCACTACCACTATGGGAGAAACCCATGGAGTCGGACCAGTTGAATCGTTACTTAAGCATGACATTATTGAGCGTTCAAGTTCTTTTTCAATGGCTTCTTGTAAATGAAAAGCTATTATTCTATGTCTCTGAGCAACAGGATGGACATCTTTATTAATATGCAACTTTACTTTCATAGTCTTAAGCATTCCTAAACCATGAAATAACAAAGGGAATTTACTAACTATTTCATGATGAGCATCCATGTTGTTATTCACAGAAATCAGTCCCATGTCAGCAGCTGTACTAAAACTGAGCCGACAGGCACTTGACGCTGCATCTTGAAGCACATGGATCGGTGCTTTTTGCAGCTCCTGTATTACCTGGCAAGCCGGTGGTAATACAGATAGAAAACCAAAGGCCTCTTTAACTCCACTGACAGTGGTTGGGGTGCCCTTTGAAAGGGTAGGGATTGACATTGTTGGTCCCCTTGACACTCAAACAGCCTCAGGAAACAGATTTATACTGCTGGTAGTGGATCATGCCATCAGATATCCTGAAGCAATACCACTTAGGACGGTCACTGTTCCTGCATTTGCCAGAGCCCTCTTGAGTATTTTTACTAGAGTGGGGTTCCTTAAGAGGTGGTTTCAGACTGAGGTAGTAACTTCATGTCTGCTTACCTCAAAGCCATGTGGCATGAATGTGGTGAGACATAAGTTCACTACCCCATATCACCCACAAACCAGTGGTCTGGTTGAGAGATTCAACAAGACCATGAATGGTATGCTTGTAGAACTCCCATACAAACTCAGAGGGAGATGGGATGTCCTTTTGCCATGCCTGCTTTTCACCTACAGAGAAGTGCCACAGAAAGAAAAGGGCTTTAGTCTCTTTAAGCTTCTGTTTGGCCATCCTGTTAGGGGACCACTGAGCTTAGAGAGGGAAGGCTGGGATAAGCCTCTCAAAGAGCCCAAACTGGACATTGTGGATTATGTGCTTGGCCTTCATTCCAGGACGTCTGAGTACACAGAGAAAGCAAACAAAAACCTCAAGGCAAGCCAAGAGCTCCAGAAGCAATGGTTTGACCAAAAGGCTGCAGTGGTTGAGTTTCAGCCAGGGCAGAAGGTATGGGTTTTGGAGCCTGTGGCACCTAGGGTCCTCCAGGACAAATGGAGTGGTCCCAGCCCTATCCTAGAGAAAGGAAAGGTCTCCTACTTAGTTGACTTGGGCAGGTGCAGGAGCCCTCACAGGGTCATTCATGTAAACTGCGTGAAACCTTTTCATAATAGGGCTGATGTGACCATGCTCATTGTCACTGATGAGGATCAGGAAGAAGAGAGTGAACCGCTCCCTGACCTCCACTCAAACAACCCCAAAGATGGGTCTGTTAAGGACGTTGTCTTTTCAGATACCCTCACTGCCCAACAGCAAACGGACCGCAGACAATTCCTGGGGCAGTATGCTAAGCTCTTTTCTTTGGCCCCTGGCCAGACAACCTGGTGTACACATGATGTGGAAACTGGGGGGAAGACTACCTGTCAAAAACAAAATTTACAGGCAGTGTGTTCAAGTCAAAGAACGCATCAGAGCTGAAGTCAGCAAGATGCTGGAATTAGGGGTGACTGAACCCTCTGAATGTCCCTAGGTTAGCCCAGTGGTGTTAGTCCCCAAACCTCATTTCAAGGGATGTACACCAGAGCTGAGGTTTTGTGTGGACTATAGAGGTCTCAATGCTGTCACGAAGACGGATGCCCATTCCAAGGACTGGTGAACTCATTGACAGGTTAGAGGCAGCCAAATTTCTCAGTACTTTTGATTTAACATCAGGGTACTGGCAGATTGGTCTGACCTCAGAAGCAAAAGGAAGAGCCAGCATTCTCGACCCAATATAGACATTACCAGTTTACTGTAATGCCATTTGGACTATAGAATGCCCTGCAACTATCCAAAGGCTAGTGAACAAAGTTCTGACTGGGCTGGAGTCTTTTAGTGCACCATATCTTGATGATGTTGCCGTCTATAGCTCCACTTGGCAGGATCAACTGATCCACCTTGGGAACGTCCTTGAGGCCCTGCAGAAAGGTAAGTGCCAAATAAGTCAGGGTTCTGTTGTACTTGGGCACCTTATAGGTGGAGGTCAAGTTCAACCCTTATAGCCCAAGATCCAGACTATTCTAGACTGGGAAGCTCCAATCACCCAGACTCAAGTCAGGGCATTCCTTGGCTTTACTGGGTGCTACGGGAGGTTTGTGAAGTGGTACGGCACCATTGTGACAGCTCTCACTGAATTGACCTCAAAGAAGCAACAAAATAGAGTTAGGTGGACAGTAAGCTGTCAAAATGCTTTTGACACTCTGAAAGAAGCAATGTGCTCAGCACCCGTTCTAAAAGCTCCAGAATATACAAAACAGTTCATTGTGCAGACAGATACCTCTGAGCATGGGATAGGAGCAGTCCTATCACAGACCACCGATGATGGCCAGGACCAGCCTGTTGCTTTAATTAGCAGGAGGTTACTACCCAGTGAACAACATTGGAGTGCCATTGAGAGGGAAGCCTTTGCTGTGGTTTGGTCCCTGAAGAAGCTCAGACCATACCTGTTTGGTACTCACTGCCTTGTTCAAACTGACCACAAGTCTCTCAGGTGGCTGATGCAAATGAAAGGTGAAAATCCAAAATTGTTGAGGTGGTCTATATCTCTACAGGGAATTGACTATACATTAGAACACAGACCTGAGACTGACCATGCCAATGTAGATGGCCTTTCCAGGTTCTTCCACTTAGATAATGAAGGCTCTCTTGGGAAAGGCTAGTCTCATTACCTTTCGTGGGGGGGGGAGGAGGGGGTAGGAAAGTGGCCATTTTTGCCATGGTCACCAACACTTTTTGCCCTAGTACTGATGCTTTTCGACTGAAGGTGCACTGGGTCTTTGCTAATCAGGTCCCCAGTGCTCTTTCACTTGAAATAGGTAAAATGGTCAATTGTAACACAATTGGCAAAGACTTTGGCACTCCTGTAAGTCCCTAGTAAATAGTACCCCTGGTTCCCAGGGCATGGGTACTAAATAGGGTCCCTATGGGCTGCAGCATGTATTATGCCACCCAAGGGGACCTACACAAAAATTGCCTGCAGTCTGCTGTCAGCTGTGCTTTTGCTCACAATCTCACACAGCAGGTGGGTTACACAGACCATGCAGAATAGGCAAGCAGCCAGTGGGAAGGATTATTCACATAAATATCAACTTTAAATAAGCGTTTGAAAATGCAATCATTTAGTTCCCAAATAGCAGCTTGTCAGTTTATAGAATTACATATTTTGCTGTCAAATACAACATTTTCAGTTTGGGAATAAGTCTAGTCCTGCCAAGCAAAAGCTTATAATTTTCAAGAAAACCAATTATCCAGAAAAGCCAGCTTTTGCTTTTTAACAAATACTGGTGCCCAAACATCCATTTCTCATTTTCATACTTCATCCAGTATTCATACTTCATCCAGTAATCACATGCACTATTGCCACATGTGGATCGATTCTGCCTTTTATCCACCTGTATCACCACTAAGATACCACATTCTCAAGCCTTCTGTGACATCGTCAGAAAATCATTGGTCTCCAAAACAAACTGGGATACTAGATGAGAACCAAAACAACGAATATTAAGACTACTAAAACCATGATAAACAAGACTAATGGCGCTGAGAGAGCAGTTCTCAGACACTGAATTCAAGGAAGCAGTCAAGGCAAGCATGCTTCTACTTCTTAGAAGAACCTGTTCTCTGACAACAACCCTACTGCTGGGTCTATCTATTTTCTTAGACATTGTCCACCACCAACTTTTGATCAACCTCCAAGGAAGCATCCTATGCTGCAACTCCTCCTATCTTCATGGTGGGTACAGCATTATCTCACTAAGCCCGTTCAAGTCAACTCCTTTCACAGGAATCTTATGATACTCTTACTGTGTGCTTCGGTGTGTCATCAGTGACATAAAGAACTATATAAAACTAAATTTCAATGCAATACAATCCTATTAATACCTCCATCAAAATGTAATGGATGTCCATAATAGGCCAAAAATTACTACCACGATGCCAAGGCCAACATTACACCACAAGCATTTCATCCACAGGTGTACTGTCCTCATGTACAACCTTGGGTACATATCTCAGTAATTTACACTTTTTATTACATATTTATGTAGTGTATCTGACACCATTTATTAAGTTTGTTTCTTACATTGTTTGTTCAAGTTATTTGCGCTTTCCTAAACAAAACAAAGCTGTATTTCAATAATAGGGCAATCTTTGAATGTTTAAACATTCACTTTGTGTTCATTAATGTTGTGTTAACAAGTGTCAGAGCTCAATGCATTTAGGGTATTCTGACGCCCTTCTTTGGAATGTAATAAATCTGGTATAGTCCTTTAGGAAAATTCAGGCATGGACGTTCAACAATCAACTAAGTTTCTTAGAGTATTTATGGATTTGCTGTTACCATAACGAAAAAGTCAGGCAACTCATTTGTGCAAACAGCCAAGGTTGTTAGTTTTCTTTCCCCTTCAGTATGTTGATAAACATTTACTGGCCCGATTGTAAAGTTCTTTATCCCACGATTCATGCTACAGGGGTGATTTATTTTCCTGTTTGCAGTCTTTCTTTAGTATTTTTAATACTCACATTTGATGGTGTTCATAGGAAGTATGTAAGTTGCATCCATAGAGGGGGTACTATCATGTCAACGATACCCACAATGTGCAAAGAATTACCACAATTATACCTGAATCAGCATTATAACAAGGGTATGTGTTGGAAATGGTCCTTTTTGCAGGGTCACCCCCAAACTTTTTGCTTTCCTCCTCAACTTTTTTGCTGAATTCGTTTTTGCTGGCCTTAGGACTCTGAGCACTTTACTACAGCTAACCAGTGCTAAAGTGCATGTGCTCTCTCCTCTAAAAATGAGAATATTGGCGCATACCAAATTGGCATATTTAATTTGCTTATAAGTCCTTAGTACCATGCACTACATGGTCCCAGGGCCTGAAAATTAAATGCTAGCAGTGGTTGTGCCACCCACTTAAGTAGCCCTTTAGATATGTCTCAGGCCTGCCATTGCAGAGCCTGTGTGTGCAGTTTATAACTGCCATTTCGACCTGGCAAAATAAACCTTTTGCCAGGCTCAAACATTTTTAGGTCTCGCCTAGCGTCACAGCGCATGCGCTGCTCGCTCTGCGAGATCTATTGTCGTCAAGTCGACTTCGGAAGTGGGGTGGAAGCTCCGCCCATGCTTTTCATTGGCGCGCGTCACACTTTATGCTAAAGGGTCGCTTTCTATTGAAAGTGAGGCTTTTTTGTTCCCTCCCTGTCTCCTTTAGGCCCCGCCCATCCAGACTCGTACATGAGCACGCTCTCCACTCTGCTGACGAGCTGCGGAGCAGCACCGCAGACCCGGGCCGCCGTCAAGCAGGAGCCCGAGTGTACTGCAACGTCGCTTAATAACGCAGTGGTGCTTTTTGGTGCGTGCATGGATGACTCTCCAAAGCAAGTGCGTAGAAGAAATATTGTGCTTTGTGACAAAGATTTGGTTAGGTGAACGGCTGCATGCTAGAATCTGAGCGCGCGGTGACATGGGGTGAATCTGCATAGCGCGCGACAATCGCCGCAGATGCACCCATTGAAAATATTCCTCGGTCAGCAATATAGACACTGTCATCCATTCTTGCCAGTAGAGCTTTGTGGTGCGTGATGTCCAATGTTACTAAATATGTAAGTGCGACCTGCAGAGTCTGTCGGTGCATATGCGTCATGCGTGGACAGGTTGGCCACACACTGTCATGCCACGTACTCCCACACGAATGTTTGAACCCACTGGTATAATTACGTACTGGACGCGACTACATCCGCATGATATTTTGCACACATATGACCTCACCTGCTATAGTTCCCTCGTCCCATTAATATCATAAGTGTCTGATTTATGACTGACAGCCGCGAGGGGCTCCGATGTTCTGTAGTGCAGGGAACTTTGTTTCGATTGGGTTTTGTTGAGCTGAAAAAGGGCAGAAAATAGATTTCTTGTTCAGTACTGATTTTGTTATTTCGCATTATTTGGTGGGGGGCTGCCCCCACCCCGCTAATTTAACAGCCTGTTTATGAAGGTGTAATAGATATTGCGTATTTTATTTTTTTGTGTTAAAAAGTTAGAAATGTGGTGATGATGCCTGTCTGGAAGATCCGCTGGGGGCGCTGTGTGGGTGCTTTCTGTATTCGGGGGCGGGAGGGTTGGGCGTGCTTCAGTCAAACGGAGCTCTTGAGTGCTAATTAACAGCAAGTTACTGTGCGAACTTTGTTGTGGGAATGCCAGCTGCGTCTTGAAACTCGCTTCCAACTAAATGATGTTGCGTTCCTTTTCATAAATGTAGTGTTTAGTCAATGCATAACGTCCCTGCATACATGCACGCCGTTTCTCCATGGACAACTAAAATAACAGCATCACATTTAGCACGCGCGACCCTCACGAGACGTTCATAATTCAGGTTGGGCGGTGGTTTCAAACAGCCAGTAGCATTTCCTCAATGTTACGGTCACCAGGGGACTGGATTCCAGCTTTCGCAGCTACCTACCTAAATACCGTCTGCCGCCACTGGGCCCGGTGGAAAGCACGTGCTAATTGGTGGAATAAGATTTCTACCAGGACTTCCCCTCATAAAAGCTTCAGTGGAGGGGGCGCTGGAGCCCCCCGTGAAGCTTCCAAGAAAAGGAAGGGGGGGGGGGCTGCTGTCTGACAGGCATTTGATGCCCGCGGGGAGGGGGTATCCCGGCAGTCTATTTCAGCGAAGAAACTTATGCCTAGTTCTTAAAATGCATGGCTTTTTATAACCCAGACAGCCCCCTCCCCCATTCACACACTGGCATCTGCATTTGTTTTGTGAGTGGGCACTGCTGTGTCCATAAACCCTAGGCCGGGAATTTCACCCCCTTGGGCACTGCTTCCCTGGGGTGTACTCACATTACCATAATCATGCATATATATATGTCTCAGCCCTGCCCACATGCAACCTCCATTGTTTAGACGCCGAGTACATTGTAGACTTTGAAGCCTAGCATGGGGTAGCGAAATGCAAAGCATTTTAAATAGAAACCGAGCCTCCCTCCCACCGCCATGGAGGAAACCAAAGAGAAGGGGTGGGGGGTTATTTGTGTGAACGTGGTCTGACTCAATCCTCCGTTAGATGCATTGTCGCATATACCAGGCTGGATTTCAAAAATGAAAAAAATGCGCGAAAGATGGCTTGGTGTGTGATGTTATTATATACAGCGCACTATGGCCTCATTCAACCTTTATCTTTAATATACACATAGGATTAGGAGGCACTGAAAGTTTGGGGCGTACAGTAGAGGTTTAATTTCAAGCAAAATCAATAAGGTTAGCAACAAGGTCAGAAATACCAATTGGATAAGTACCAGAAGAGGATCAACCCTTTCGAAAGGAATTTTGGAGGATTATAAAACCAAAGGTATTTTGGCAAAATGAGGTTAAATGTTGCATTTTAAAGCATATTTCTCCCACTACAATACAAGGTTTTTCACTAATGTAGAGACTGTTCTGTAGGATAGTGTAGGAAATACTCCAGTACTTAAAACTTTCCCACACTACCCGGAAGGAAAGTCACTTATGTCCCATTGGAGGGCTTCCCTGCTCAGTATCAACAGTGGGTGGGTAGCAGAACGTTTTACCTTCCAGATGAGAAATCACGACCAACTGAAATATTATGTCACACCACAAATATATCGAATTACAAGTAGCCGAGATAAATTCATAATTCCACCCAAATTATTTCAGATTACAAATATTGTCCATTGTAACTCTTGTGCCAAGAGAAAATATTTCTTGGAGAACGGGGTAGTTAGTGAGAAGAACTGTTAGGGAAATGCTCTCATACACAACATCATACAACAAAAAGATACCTGCAAGAGCTCTAAGTGGATCTTCAGAAGTAACATTCTCAAGTTAAACTTTGAACTGCCAGTTTTGATATAGTCATTAATATTTTGCAGTGTTTTTTAGGTCGAGCCTGGGCAGCACGTGCTGCTCTGCGAGGCATGCTGTTTTGGAGTATGGACTTGAAGCCCCGCCCACTCTCCACTCATATTTGTCATTGGCTTGTGTCATTATCCTTCGTAAATGCTGGCTTTTGATTCGTTAATAGGCTTGTTAGTCCCTCCTTAGTATCGCCTTCTCTTCATTTGTAACCTCCCACGAGGACTGACCCTTTTACTTCGGTTGTTACACGGTACGTCTTTTTTCATCTGTAAGCACTATTTTCTTTAATGAGTTTCTCCTACTGTAGGCACGACATGCTTTCTTGCAACATTCACGGTCTGCTTTCCATTTCCAAGCAGACCGGGACAATGGCTGCTGCTTCTTTGAAATGCAATAGGTCTCCCATTTACAAGAGTCTGAGCTATTGGCATTGTAAATGACAATGCCTTTTATTTATGTGTTAATTATCAAAACAGATAAAGAAAAGGCATTGTCATTTACAATGCCAATAGCTTAAACTCTCGCAAATGCGAGACCTATTGCATTGCAAATGCTTGTTTAATACTTACAAGTCACCCCTAGGGTAGGCCCTGGACAGCCCAGACAGCAGGGTGCAATGTATTTAAAAAGCAGTACATGTACTTTCAAGTTTTACATGTCCTGGTAGTGAATAACTCTTAAACTCGTTTTTCACTACTGCAAGGCCTATATATCCTATAGGATAATATTCGGATTACCTTATTATATTGTATAAGTATAATTTCCAAATGTTATGTTATGTGGATATGTAGAGCACAGCTAATCACCCATGAGGGTATCCAGGCACTCTATAGGGCAGGCCTGATGGGGGGGCGGGGGAGGGGGGGGGGGGAAGAGATCATGCCTGTTTCATCTGGAAGAGACATGTCTTAAGGTTCCTTTGGAAGTCCATGAGGGAGGGGGAGGTTCTGAGGTGTTTCGGTATGGTATAACAAATGGGAAGATATAACTGGTTCACGTTTGGTGTCTCTGGAATCATAATTTAAAATTCTAACTTATGGTGAAGTTGGATTTTAAATTACAATTCTGTAAACAAAGAGAGGTGCAAACAGAGACTCGCACTCAAGCACACATGCAAACATACAATTTTTTTGTTTTACTTACGTTCAGCTACCCATAGCTGCTGCTCCTGGCCATGGCTCCAACTCCTCGATGAAAGGCTTTCTCAGGTCAGGATTTCCTCCTTCATGGTGGTGTCCCACGCTGAATGCAGTATTCCCAGTTTTTTATGCCTTTAGAGATGGCCTTATGACTACACCTTTCACAATGCAAAATTGCTACTTTTCATCGCTTTTAAACTTTCTACAAAACATTCCGGGGGTGGAGCTAGAACAGTAAATAAGCCTCCTGGACTGTTTGAGGGAGAGTTGCCCTTTCCACAATTATTTTAGGTCTGGAATTAGAATAGTAAACATGAAATTCCAGAGCAAGGGCAGAACCAAGAAGAAAAGGACCCGTGGAAGCCCTGTCCAAGGCTCTGATATGGCTGGAAGTTACAGTCCTATCATAGGCTGTGATGAGGCATGGGGGAGGGTCCTTGTCGCCATGATCCCGCCACCAATACGCTCTGCTGCTGCAGAAATGGAGGCAGTGGGTTGATGAGCACCAGTTTAGAGACAGATTAGCGGACATGCCATGCTGCCTAGGCATAATGTGAAAATACTTTATTGTTTGATTCAGTTAAAAATCTTACAATATTATCGAAAGTCTCAAAATTCATAGTGCATCATAAGGGTTCTTCCTGAATTCAATAGGCACATAGAACTCATGCATAAGAATTATTAAAGTAATTTAACAAAATGGCTTACAATACTCTCATAAATAAAACCCAAAATGCTTATGCCGAATTAGTCTAATTAAAACCCCCATAAATAACTGAAAATTTAGATGGATAAAAACAAAGTCCATTTGTAGTAGACCCTAACCTAGTTAGGATCCTAGAATACATAGGTGAACTCATTCAACTAACTCCAGAGCAACTGATAATGAACAAAACCCAGTTTTAGTAGCCAAACTGTAGTTTAATAAAAAGAGGCTTATATGAATCGCACCGCTGGTTTCCCAAAGTGCATGTGCATAATTTTTTTAAACAAATTCAGGATCGTGCAGACTTTGTTAATAACGTTTTAAGGTTATGGCATCCCGTTTGACTAGCTCCTTAATATGGGCAGTTCCAACACGAATGCCCCCAATAATAGGAATTTCAAGATCGTACAAATGTTGGAAAAGCTGGAGGGGCGCAGATTAGCAAATGTACATATAAAAGCAATGCCTATTTAGCCCAAGTGTGAGTAAAGATTAACAACCAATTCATCATATAAAACTTATAAAATCGCAAATAAAGGGACATGGAAGAAGAGGACAAGATTAAACTTGGTCCCCTTCATTGTTTTTTACGCTTTTCTGCTACCATTAAAAATGTGATAAACCGACAAGTTACACATTTGCCCAATCCATCTATATCTATGCTGCTGAGGCATGCACAGAATGCATGCCACGGGGTGTGCTGCACCCGGCCAGATACCCACCCACAATCTGCCATGCATTGCATCTGCAGATACATTCCGGCTTCTTTCATAGCCGGCTGCAGGGTTGACATGCTCACTGACAGGGTGCATGAAAGCCTGATCCGACAGTCTAGGAGGTCGCATTTCATGCAGCCCCCGCTGCTGAGGTGCTTTCTGGTGATGGTCGTGGGGTGGAGGTCATTATGATCTCATGCATCAGTCGCCAGTGCTCAAAACCATCTTCAGATTTTATTTTTCCATAGCATAGTTACACGTAAGAGAAGTAAACAAATAGCCATTATAAGCAGTGCATTACCCTATTACATCACAAGGAATGCAAGATACCATACACCCGATATAAACTGTAAAAAAGATTTTTTTCAAGAAAATATGTTTTTGATGTCAAAAGGAATCCTTAACCTCACAGCAGTGATCCTCCTCCTTACGTGGAGTTAGTGATGTTGAAAATTAGTTTCTCTGCATTGGGCGTGACAACCGCCTTGTCTGGTCAATGGCACATGGAATTATAGATAGACCTTCATGTAGATGATCTCCCTGCCTCGTGGCAACAGGGTTCCTAAAAGACAATTCATGTTGCTGCTTTCATCTTACTGAAATGCTCTCGGCGTATCCACGCCTGCGCTCATCTGCTCGCTAGCGTAACAAATTTGAATACGGTTCACTCTCCATGAATGTGCTTTCTGCCCATCCAAAAGTATCCTGTCACCAAACTGCTACCCAACAAGGTTTACTATTAATATGGCAATGCTTTCCTTTGAACCAGCATTACCCTTAATTAGGTGACAAAATATTACAAACTGTGCGCGGTCCAGGAAGTACCTCAATGCTCTCCTGCATTCTGACCAGTGTAAGTATCTCAATTGTTGACCAAGGATTTGAGCAGAACATTCTATTTCTGACATGAAAAAATGGAAATTACATACGATACAGAATTGATGGTGTTTCATAAGAACAATCTTATCATTGTGTATTTGTACAGCAGGTCCAATCATTAGAAGAGTATGCAAATAAAATACTCTTCAGAGAAGTTGATTACAAATAAAGAAGCAACCTTAAGTAGCACCTCCTCATTTAAGCATTCGCGCAGAGCGTCAAATGGCAGTGGCAGTCTTAACCCAGGATTAAACAGCATTCTGCTGATGGTAGTTTATATACTATAATCATTCCCTAGGCACCTTCTAGGAAAACCATAATGACACGCCCAAGATACTGTGGCATGGACTGCTACATTTTGATGTAATGCCTGCACCTGCTTAGGCCATAACAAGAGTCTACTCTCCACCACTCAAAAACAAAAAACTTCACACTGATTCATCCCACAGATGTGTTGTCCGTTCAACACCACGAAATAAACCCAAACGAACCGTCACACCATTTCCAGCCAACAATGCCTACTTCCACCTTCTCCACAATATGTTGTACCTCCCTCAACAGCTTTCCCAAACTAGAACATGCAAAGGGAGCTGCAACACTATCACCAACCGCAGCCTCATTCAAGCCATCAAGGCAGTTCCCGCAGCACATCTGTCCTGGGCTGAGACATACATGCCACACTACACTAGAGCACTTTGAAGGCAGATGTAGCCAGAGTTTGAGGTATCCCTCCATTGAAGCATCTCTTTGAGCAGGTCCGTCCTCTCCATTGGTTTCTTCATTGGTTTGTGAATTCTGCAAGAGGTTTTGTAAAGTTTGACTTTTTTACAAAATAAGCAATTTTTCAGCTTTTTCATGAAGCACAAAATCTTAGAAAGCTGGATGGTCTTCCCGATGACTGCGTCTTGAATAGAATCATATTCTCTCCTTTTTCATGTAAGTTGCCACGGATGGCAATTCTATTTTAACAAGCATATTCTAACCCCTGCATCATGACATGTAAAGGTGCAAACTTCTGCTTCCCTTTTCACAGTCCAGCTGTGATATCTCGCAAGTGTGAAGATGCCCATAATTCTTAGAGGTCAGAAGCCAGGCTGACTTGTGATATGTCTGTGTCATCACTTCTTGGCACATTATCAATGGAATCTGCTGGCTTGGCATTCTCCCATGTGAAGTTAGTCATATCCAGCTTATCTAAGGAGCCTACCTGACGGGCCAATGGCAGTGCAATCAGGGTCACTGAAAATTCCTTAACCTTGCAAGCAGCTTTTGAATCACGGGACTTGTTTAAAAAGTGTTCAAACGTGCCTTATCAGAAAATGCCAAGTTAGACACATAACTTGGCATGTTATGTTCTTCTTATTACTGCAGATAAGTCTAAGGGATAGACGGCATTCTCGAAAAATCATACTAGGTGTCCCGTAATCAATTTCCAACCTCTGAATCAGAAGCAGTTATTGAGGGTCTGTTAAATTATCACCCACAAACAACATATACTCTGCCAGTAGTTGTACGTTTCTTAGTTGTGAGCAGTGACAAATAACTTGTGTGATGCCTGCGAGTTGCACAGATTATGTATCTCCACCCCTTGCTTCATTGAGTAACACATGGTCATCATGCTGTCCTTTTAGATAATCGCAACTTGCCCAATAGATAATGCAACTACAAGAAGCTTAAAATGATCACAATGATAAGAACCCTGACTTACCTTCTAAAGTCATGTTCATCATATAAGCTCTCTGCACGCAAAGCAGGCATCAATCTTTACAGCTCACGATGAGTCTGAGAAAGCTCTACCAATCTGCCCACTCCTGCAGGCTCATGTCAATCCTCCTTGGGTCTTGCCATGACCTGTGTGTTGCAAAACGTATTGTTAGCTTACAGTGGGCTTAGAGCCCACCCATTGCTTACCTTTGGTTGGCTTTATTGTCAGTCACATTTGCTTGCTCTTTACTTGTTAGCTTCCATGGGCTTTCCTTCCTCTTCTGGTGTTTGCCAATCCCCACGAGAATAGACCCACTACTTGTGTCCTTCCACTGCTCCCTTTTCAGGTACTATATTTTTCTTTTAGCCTAAGCACTCTGCGCGAGTACGTTTGTTTTCCATCTTTCTGCCTCAAGTACTTCATGTTCCTCTTTGCTGCCCACTTCCATTATCTTTCTTGGTTCCCCATCCTCCATGTATATTTGTGTCCCCGTTCCCATCCCCCTGCCCACCCCAATGTTTGACTCCCCATTCCAAACTATCCATTCCCTAGTCCCAACCATCCTCCATTTGGTTCCCTGTGCTTCTTCATCCCCACCCACCTAACTCCCTCTTTCTGTGTGCTTCCCCACTGTTGTCTCACTTCTCTGCTGTTTGGACGAAGTGCTACATTTCTGGCTTTAAAATATATGGGAGCGTAAGAAAGTATTTACTTGTCTTCTGTGAGTGGAGTGTGCACCAGGAAACCCAAGGATATAGATCCACTAAAATGGATGGAGCAGCAGAAGTAACATTGCACACCCTGTGTCTCTACAATGACATCACAGGAAGCATGTCATGCATCATTTGACCGCAATACCATTTCAGGAAGTAATATGTGACCTCTGGAAATGCATGTTGCGGAATTTTTTTCCCATAATAAAGGTACTTATCTAGAGGAGATAGAATGATGTCTGTCCTCTCACAGAAATACCTAACAAATACCTTAGTTATTACCACATGCTTTCTATGCCTGGGACCACTATCAATATATTTATTTGCCTTAGGTGAAAAAGCGCTTTAACAAGCGGGAATAAAATACAAATGTCAAAGAATACATTTCGTAAGAATAGCAGGACAGACCAATCAGAACTTGGAGCTCATATGCAGTATGACAGTACATTGTTTACATAAAAGACAGCACATTGCTAACGAATAAAAGTAGTTGAAGATAGAACCCTTCTTGCTCTGCAGCTGAATGATCACTATGTACCACCAAACCATATGCCACTACACCCACCTGAGAATAATGACGCTTTGTTTGCTCAAGTACAACTTGATAGCTTGTTTCGAGCTCATGTTTCCAATTTATGACGTGCCTGACTTGAATGCAGGCTGGGCAGCAGCGCTGTCCGGTCACAACCACCAAAATGTCACGAATGGAACAGAGTTGAAATCTAAGATGTGTCAGATCCGTTATGTTTAAACAATAACGCTTTTTGCGGTGGCATACTAAAATAGAACACATATTGGATCAACTGGCTGAACTGCCTTAAGGTTACATTTGTTTTACAAGTTAGAAAGAATTTTTAAAAAGTTAACGTTTTCAGTACGATGTAATTCATATTTCGGGTTCCTTACAAAATGCAGCTTTGCTTTAAAAAACAGCATGTGGTGCCCAAGGCCCGCAGGAGCAGGGCCGTGGGTACCAAATGGCAAGCTGAGGGTAGCGCCTACTACGTCTGGAATTATATGTCACCTTTTGTACATGTTATAGGTTGAGGGAACCCCAAAGCTGCGCTGCTGACTGCTGGTGAAAATTCAGATTTCATAGCTACCCACAAATTTTGGACATCTTGCAGATTTTCCAACTTCTGAAAAGACTGAAAACTGCACACAGATCTACTCTCTGGCTGAATTTCCCAGCAGAGCGAAAGTACCCAGAAGCATCAGTGAAGAAACGAGTGGGACCAAGCAGGCAGCTTTTATAAGCAGCTGAGCAGGATTGTCTGCACATCATGTGAGTGCATAGCAAGTGTGTGCAGGGGTGCCCGAAGAATGGTTTGCCAGGATGCCGGCCCAGACTGGCGCTACCAGCACCGTGTGTTTTCCCGGTGGGCTGGCAGAGTGGGGGCCGGTTTGGTTGCTGAGGACAGGCCGTCCACGTTTTCTGCCTGCAGCGCTTTAGAAATAAACAACGCACAACAAATGATTTTAAAGCGTGCTTGAAAACCACTTACTTTTGCATTTAGGCGGTTCCCATCTCCTGCAGGGTCGCCACGAACAGCGCTGAACTTCAGACTTTGAGGGGCAGGGGTTTGCTGTTGCTTGGCTCAGAGAGTCCAATACATTGATGATAAGGACTCTTCAAAAGTCAGAACAGTGTATTTCTTTATAAAGTGACCTTTGCAACTCATTTCAGTTTAGTATATTAAATGATTCCATTACATCGACTGGCAGTTGTTAGAAGTGTCCGAGTCTAATCCTGAACTAAGAGACATTCACCACCACTGCCCCTATGACGACGCTGTCGGAGAAAACCTGTCCTTTGTCCCCTGTATGAGGCATAGGGTGTTGCTATAAATGCAGTCACTACAAATGTTGAATAGCTCGTTTTCTAAAAGTCAAGTTGAAAATAAACAGTGCGAGCGCATTCGGACTTACTTTTCTGATTGCTGGCAGTGATCCCAACCTCCTTTTCCAGGTGGTATTTGAAAATACTTCCGCATATTTGGACTGGCTCTGGAAGTAGGAGTGGATTCCGGATCGACACGAATACAAATCTCTCTTGTCTTCAGGAACCGAATCCTGAATCCTCCATTTCCAAGTCACCCTCATCTGTTAAGGGAATTAGTTCACTGGACTGGTTGTAAAGCTTACAAGAGCAACCTCCCAAGTTTAATGCTTAAAGGTGCATCTCCCACGCCAATCAAAACGATACTAGTATCCCACTGTTCGCGGGAGGAAAACGAAGGGACAAGTTCCCACGAGTTTCTGCGCCCTGAAGCTGGGCTTCCTTGTACTTTTATCTGCTGCACTTCTGGGAGCTCCCAGAAACCAGATGTTCTGACGAGCTGTCGTTGGAGATTGTGTTTAAGCCAATGCTGCCCACTGAAGGATAAAGGTGGCTTACTACATCCACTTGATTCCAACTAGCCATCCCTTTCCTCCAGTAAGCTCCAGGACAGCCCCATGCTCTTGCACAGCTGCACAGCAGTGCACAGCTGGAACACTTCTACACAGAGTGGGAAATGCAATTCCTCAATTTGGAATGTGAGTACTCATGTTGGCTCCAAAGTAAATGATTCACTGAAAGATGTGCTACCCTTTAATAACTTTCCTCTTTTTCAGCCTCCGAGGTGGCCCTACCTTGCATGCCTAGAAGGAAAACTACATTTATGTCAATTTACACCCTGAGCACCTGGGTCTAAAATTCAAGTGAGAACGTTAAGTATCAAAAATCTTCAAAATGGAATACAAGTGTCTAAAAAACCTTTTCCACAACTCAAAGTCATTGCGAAGGTTTCAGAGCCCAAACCCGGAACAATTTAGGCGCAGCTGTTAAAGTCTTTCAGGGCCTAACAACTGCTCCTTTTTCAAACTATCTGGAGCAAACAACATCCGTGCATTAACACCAGCGGCACCCTCAGTCTTCAATCTTTACAGATTCAGACTGATCAATATCCATCACTTCGCTTCAGCGTTTGAGGAGCGTTGAGTGGCCCGCCTTAGCAGGTACACTCTCAGATGCTCTGTTGTGGAGCAAGAGCATAAGCCTCAACCAATCCCTCCCCACCTCACTAACCCTTGGGGGGAAAATAATCAGGAAGACTAATCACCAACTAGAAGAACTCCCAAAAAAACATAAAACAACAGCAGATCATCAATGGAAGGGGAATCACCCAAGAACAGCTTAGCTGCCCTTTCCCCACAAACAAAGAAAAACAGCCTTTGCCAGGAGAGTAAACACAAGATGCTCCAATGCCATAAGGAAAAATCTGAGAGGACTACAGCCTGCTCAAAGCTGACTTACAAGGGTCACAACCCGATAAATGCAAAATCATCAGAGAGGGAGAACACAAATATAAGCGAGACGGCACATGCAAAGGGGGAAGATCCACAACTAATCAGACCCTGCATCATCTGACGGAGGATACAGCTCCAGCGGATTCCTCACTTCGATCCTCTCCAAGTGCCAGGGTGGATCCACAGTCTTTCTATGCACAGCCCACCACTCGTTTGTGCCACACTGACATCATCACCAGTGCCAGACAAACACCTGATATGACGCAACACAGCTTTATATATAGCACCACTAGTGCTGTGACATCAGATCCACTCATTAATATTCTGCACCTTCGTTGAAGCAAAGACACAGGACAAGCAAATCAGCACTGGCATAGCCAACATGTTTGACATGTGTACAGTGTGCTATTGGTTTTGCCAATGCTTGTGTACCAAGGAATGAACACAGAAAACATTTATTTTAGAAAATGAATCTAAAGGGGGAGGGGAATAGTGTTGCTTTGTTTTCTGTAGCATCCCTTATCTGATGTTTTTGTGCTATTTGGCCGTTTGCTGACCACATAAGAGTTGCTGCGCTACTCCTCTTGGACCTCTCAGCTGCCTTTGACACGGTTGACCATGACACTCTGAAACAAAGACTCTATGAATCCGGCATAGAGGGAACTGCTCTAGACTGGATCGCGTCCTACCTTCAAAACAGAACTAATGTCATCCATACCCCACCTTTCTCGTCCAAACCGTACTCCACAAAAGCAGGGGTCCCTCAAGGCTCTATCATCTCACCCATGCTTTTCAACATCTACATGAAGTCATTACCAGTACTGATCAATAAATTTCACCTCACGTGCTATAACTATGCAGATGACACGCAAATACTCCTTCAACTGGAATGCCCCAAAGACATTGGAAAAATCACCAATTTTCAGCTGTCTCAGAGCCGTGGATCAGTGGATGACTTGGAGCCATCTCAAATTGAATACTTCAAAACGGAAATACTCACGTGTGGCGATTGGAAACATTACAAACCCGCTTGCCGCATGGCCTAATGAACTGGGATCACCACCTAAAGTATCGAAGGAAGTAAGAAACCTAGGAATGACCATGGACTCCAAGCTGTCGATGAATGCCCAAGTGGACAAACTAGCAAGATCAAGCTTTGTCACTATAAAAACGCTGCGACGAATTTTCCCTCATTTGGGATTTCCGCACAAGGTCCAAGCTACCATCTCCCTTGTCCTGTCCAAACTCGATTACACCAATAGCCTCTACCACGGATCACCTTTGACGACCATGAAAAGACTACAACGGATTCAGAACTCGGCTGCCAGACTACTCTTACATATCAAACCGCGAGACCACATATCCCCTGCCTTGAAAGCCCTGCATTGGTTACCGGTTGCCAGAAGATCCACGTTCAAGCTGCTTTGTATCACCCACAAAGCAATACATGGAATGGGACCACTCTTCATCAGGAATAAAATCACCAAACACATTCAACAGAGGAACCTCCGCTCTAAAGGAGCATCTCGCCTCAAAATCCCAAGATACAAGAAAAAAACCATGGGTGGCACATCCTTCTCTGTTCAAGCAGCCAAACTATGGAACTCTTTACCCCCCAACATAAGATCCACCGACAGCCACCTTATCTTCAGAAACTACTCAAGAATTGGCTTTTCCCCCACATAAGCACCATACGCAAACAGAAATTTACAGCATATCCCTCTGTATATAAGCATTTGTTTTCACTATAGACATGTACCTATCTTTGTGTATTGCTTTGTATAAACATGTACAATAATTATGTTGTTGAGAGAAAAAAATAATAATAATAATAATAATAATAAATAAATATCATCTTTGGTCTACATGTACTAACTTCCATTGTGCATCTATGTACCTTCCATGTACTTGGAACTGTGTGTCTCTGTAACTTTTCTCCTGAAAAAGCATATCCAATGCACTACCCTATTTCTCATCCTGTGCCTCTATCCATATCTTTAATCTGCATATACTTACCTCCTTTATGTATCTATATACTTTCAATGTATTTATGGATCTATATATTTATCACTTTCTTCTAATTTAGCATTTCCAAGGCACTACCCTAGTTCTCAGCCTATACTTATCTCAATATATCTTCTAGCCCAACCTTCTGACTCATCTCAAACTTCTTTCTACTACTCTTTCCAATGCACTACCCTATCTCTCATCCTATACATCTATCAATATATCCTCTACATCCACACTCATTTATCCCAAACCCCATACCACTACTATGACCACCAAAATAACCCTTTCTAGACTCTCGCCTACTCTACCCTCCTTGCATCATCGGACACCTCTTTTACTATACCGATGCCCTAAAACAAACCTTTCTAAACTCTTCCCTGACTCCTCCCCTCAAACCCCTTCTCCCCCTCCTACTGCTAAGACCTATAAAAAAAATAAAAAAAATAAAAAATAAAAAAAATCCTTCACTCTTTTATCCCTCCACTATCCTTTTCAATCAGAATTAACAGTCTAACATATTCAATTTTCAACTATACTAATTCACCACTAATCCTTTATGGGTTCCAGAGTAGCGTGCTACTCGCCAATAAAGCGTCTCAACACCCCATCAGGGTTACAAGCGCTATATAAATGCAAACCTTTTTCCCTTTCTACCCTCCCCAACCCTTCTCAATCCAAATAACTGACTAACATATCCACCACTAAAATTACTTTCATGTTTCACCATAATAATTCAACACTAATACTTCTGGGTTCCAGAGTAGCGTGCTACTTGCGCTTCAAAACCCCATCAGGGGTAGCAAGCCCTATATAAATACAAACCTCTTTCCCTCTTCTATCCCGCCACCTACCCTTCTCTACCCAAATAACTGAATAACATGTCCACTAATCAAAGTTACTTCATTTTTTACTAGACTAATGTTCAACACTAATCCTTAATGGGTTCCGGAGTGGCGTGCTACTCGCCAGAAAAGCGCTTCAACACTCATCAGGGGTAACAAGTGCTATATGAATGCAAACCTTTCTTCCCTTTTATCCCTCCGCTATCCTTCTCACTCCAAATAACTGACTAATATCCACCACTGAAACTACTTTCATATTTTCACCATATTAATTCACCACTAATCCTTGATGGGCTTCCAGAGTAGCATGCTTCAACACCCCATCAGGGGTAACCAGCGCTATATAAATACAAACCTTTTTTCCTCCTCTATCCTTCTGCTATCATTCCAAATCCAAATAACTGCCTAACCTATCCATCACTTAAAATGTACTTGCATGTTTCACTATACTAATTCAACACTAATCCTCTATGGGTCCCGGAGTAGCGTGCTACTCGCCGAAAAAGCGCTTCGACGCCTCGTCAGGGGTAGTAAGCGCTATATAAATGCAATTACAATACAATACAATAAGAGCCCCTCATGCATCCCAACAGAGGTGGAAAAACAGATCCATTCAGCCAATAGAAAAACTGTTGGACTAAAATAATCCTGGGGCTGAGCCAAGAAATAAATGACAATGACTCAAGACAACAGCTGAAGATTCCCAAACAAAAACCAAAAAAGCCAATGGCTAAAGCAGACTGACAGAGAGCTCCTCAAAGTAACGATACAATACAATGTTTGTCAAGCAACGGCAAAGCTAATAGATCTTGCCTTGACACCAAGCACAGACTTGACTTAACATGCTTTTTTGGTTTGGGCATTTTTATGAGGGAGGAAGCATTTAAAGACCACTGCTTTGCATGCATGTATAGCAACCTCTTGGTATGCCCTCTGTTATGCTTTATTAAAACCTTACAAGATGGCCACTATGCAGTGGGAAAGGAGGCAGAAGACATAAGGCAAGAATAAAACAGGATTCCTACTGAATTTATAAACCACTATCTGATTAAAAAATGGCTTTACAATGACCTCATCCTTAACACACACAATAAATGGTGGAAAAGCTATGGACCAAAAAAAAACACCTCCTAAAAGAGAAACTTGAGCTGAGAGGAATGCAGAGGTTCAAAGGGGAGGCCCTTCGTAAATAAAAAACATAAGAACCAAATAAAGTCTCACAAAGAGACATGGATGGAAACAAATTAGCCAAACCCTTTACAACCCTAGAAACCACTGGATTTTTAAACAAAGAACCACAAGACTATGGAAAAAAACAGGGACGAAAGCTAGCTAGCCCTTCATGACCTATTACAGACCTTTCCTGGCTAAACTCAAAGCAAATTGAAGTATCTGCCCAACAGTAGCTTGAAGAGAATCCAAAGTAGACTCACGACACCATGTTACTAAAAAAAACACAATCTTCTACCATAAACAGCCCTAGCAGATGTAGGACAAGCTGCAAGAAGCACATCCATAACGTATTAGAGCAAACTGTAATCCAACAAAACTAATCTTTCAAGCTCCAAGTAAGTAACCGCAACATCCGAATATTTGAATGCAAATGTTTACACCCCACCTCCTAAGACTACAGATCTGTCAAATATGAAAGAGGCAGAGGAGTGCAACTTAATGACAACAGCTAAGGATACCATGTCCTAATGGCCTAATCTGCACTGATAAGATTAATTATCATGAACCTACTGTATTTCAATCCGCTAGGAGTTGCTGTCTGACTTCATCTGCCCTGGTGATTAAAGATCCTACCAGGTGGTGTATGATCAGGGAAAATGCCAGACAATTCACCCAGTTCCAGAGGTGCAGGGGTTCATGGCACAGGGTTAGGACCCCACCCACTATGCTTGTTACAATACCATAGTGATAGTGGTTTTGTCCATGAGGTCCTGAATCAGCATCCCCTTGATAGAAAGGAGGAAGGCTTTTAAAACCAAGTGAATGGTTTGCAACTCCAACGGGTTGATGTGGAGAGAAGCATCCACTTGAGCCCATAGTCCTCTGATCTCCACATCTCCCAGATAATCTTGCCAACCCCGCAGTGATGCATCCGTCACCACAGTCAGATCTAGGTGGGGTAGGGAGAGGGGTCTGCCACTTGTCTAATTGAGATCTTGCTCACATTAATGCAGATCTTTTGCAGTTTCCTCCGAAACCTGGAAGGAATCTGTCAGGTTCCTTTCATGCTGGGCCCACTGTAGAGACAGCATTTGTCACCTAACATGGTCAACAAGCAGAAGGCTAGTAGTCCAAGAACCAGAGCCACCATCACAGAGACTGAGGCTGAAACATCTGGATCATAGCCTGAATGTCCTAAACTCTTTGATCCAGAGAGAATAACGTATCATATCCAGTATGGCTTTAATGAAAGGGAGCCTCTGCTAAGGAGTCGGGTGTGTCTTCAGCAAGTTGATGGTGAACTTCCTGACATTGTTGGGGTTCACTATCATCTGGAGGCCGTCCATGAATGACTGTGGAGGCCTGACTTCAACAGTTAGTCGTCAAGGTATAGGAAGACTGACACCCGACCTCTGAAGGTATGCTGCGACCACTGCCATTACCTCTGTGGACACACGAAGGGCACAGGTGAGGCCGAAGAACAAGTTACTTACCTTCGATAACGATATATCTGTAAGAGACATAGATTAGTTATGGATTCCTCACCTTAGAATTACCCCCAGGCGTCAGACTGGATCCGGAGAATTTTTCTTCAGCAGTACCCCTGCACGTCAGTAGGTGGCGTCTGTCGACTCCGCGTTCGTCGTTGGCGTCGTGGTCGCCGGAATGACGTCGCAGTATCTACTTAGACGCCGCCCCTGCGTGCTGACGTCAGTTCTTTACATGACATTCCACGCCAGAAGCTCAGAGCCATGCAAGACACTGACCACTGGTGCACAAAACTAGGGCCCTGAAGGGAAGTCCCTTACCCTAGAAGCCAGTTCGCAGAACGGAAAGGAGGGGTGGGTCGGTGAGGAATCCATAACTAATCTATGTCTCTTACAGATATATCGTTATCGAAGGTAAGTAACTTGTTCATCTGAAAGAGACAATTAGTTATGGATTCCTCACCTTAGAATAGATACCCCAGCAATACCAACCCCAGAGGTGGGTCTGCGAAACAAGTTCACACCAGAAAGTCCTGGAGAACTGAAAGGCCAAAGAAGCCATCTCTCCGGACTTGGCTGTCCAGGCAGTAGTGTTTGTTAAACGTGTGCAATGAAGCCCACGTAGCTGCCTGGCAGATGTCATGAAGGGGGACTCCACGTCCCAAAGCAGTAGTAGCTGCCGTCGCCCTAGTGGAATGGGCACGCAACCCCACTGGAGGTTCCTTTTTCGCTAAGGAATAGCAGATTTTGATGCAAAGAACGACCCATCGAGAGATGGTTCGTTTTTGCACAGTCCAACCTTTCTTGGCGCCCACATAGCCAACAAAGAGGTGGTCATCCACCTGGAATTGTTTTGTGCGATCCAGATAGAATGAAAGCGCACGTTTTGGATCCAGATGGTGGAGCCTCTCCTCCTCTTTAGAAGGATGCAGGGCGAGAAGAAGGTGGGCAAAGTGATGGTCTGTCCTATGTGGAAAGAAGTAACCACTTTGGAAGGAAAGAAGGCCTAGTGCGAACGACAACTTTGTGCGGATGAACAGCCAAAAAAGGAGGTTTGGAAGAAAGAGTCTGAAGCTCACTCACCCTGCGAGCA
The DNA here is from genome assembly GCA_963921515.1 of Calotriton arnoldi. Taxonomy (NCBI): domain Eukaryota; kingdom Metazoa; phylum Chordata; class Amphibia; order Caudata; family Salamandridae; genus Calotriton; species Calotriton arnoldi. The sequence goes on from CAWUFW010000399.1 coordinate 1,656,796, forward strand.
GAGGTGATGGCAACCAGAAAGGCAGTTTTAAGTGTCAGAAGTCTGAGAGGACAGTTATGTAGCGGCTCGAAAGGAGCGCACATAAGATATGTCAGAACCAGGTTCAAGTCCCACTGGGGCATTACGAAAGGAATTGGAGGAAACAAGTAAGTAATGCCCTTAAGGAAGCGATTTACAATAGGGGACTTGAAAAGAGAAGGCTGGTCAGGAAGCCGAAGAAAGGCCAAAATGGCCGAAAGATAGCCTTTTAGAGTGCCCAGAGCAGAGCCCTGCTGGGCGAAAGAAAGGATGAAGAGGAGAACCTCTGAAAGGGGTGCAGAAAGGGGATCCACAGCCTTTGCTGCACACCATGCCACAAATTTGTTCCATCTACAGGCGCATACCGTTTTGGTGGAGGGACGCCTGGCTGCCAAGATAACGTTACAGACTTCGGGAGGAAGGTCGAAAGCTATCAACTATCGCCGCTCAATCTCCACGCAAGGAGGTGGAGGCTGGACAGGTTCGGGTGGAGGACCGTCCCCTGCTGCTGCGACAGAAGATCCTCCCGAAGGTGCAGTCTAATCGGAGGATCGATGGCCATGTGTAAGAGCTCGGGATACCATACTCTTCGAGCCCAGTCCGGAGCCACAAGAATGACTTGGGCCCGGTCGCGCTTGATCTTCAGCACCCTGGGTAGAAGTGGTATAGGCGGAAAGGCGTTTAGAAGACTGCAACTCCACTCGTGACGAAAAGCGTCTCCGAGCGAGTGCCGCCTTGGAAATTCCAACGCGCAGAACTGCTGACATTGCACGTTCTCTTCGGTGGCGAATAGATCTAACCAAGGCTCTCCCCACCGCTGAAAGACCTTGCACCACCTCCGAGGAAAGACGCCATTCGTGATCCATCATGCACCGGCGGCTGAGTTTGTCCGCCCTGGCGTTCAGAGAACCTGCCAGGTGTTGAACCACCAGGGACTTGTCCTGATGTTCCAGCCACTTCCAGAGATGAAGTGCCTCTTGACATAGGGTCCACGACCTCACCCCACCCTGTTTGTTGCAGTACCATATGGCGGTGGTGTTGTCCGTGAACACCTGCACTACTCTCCCTTTGACAGAAGGAAGGAATGCCTTCAGTGCAAGGCGGATCGCCCGAAGCTCCAGAAGGTTGATGTGGAGCCCGGACTCCGCCGGAGACCAGAGGCCTCTGATCTCTGCCTCTCCCATGTGGCCGCCCCACCCCAGAAGTGATGCATCTGTCACCAGTGTGAACTCTGGCTGGGGAAGGGAGAGGGACCTGCCGTTGACCCAATCCTGGTTCGTTAGCCAACACTGCAATTGATGTGCAGTGCCCTCTGAGATCTGGACGCAATGGGAAAGATTCCCCATATGCTGTGCCCACTGGAACTTCAGGTCCCACTGCAGAGCCCGCATATGCCACCTGGCATAGTCCACCAGCAGGATGCATGAGGCCCAGTAGCCTCAGGGTCATTCTGACCGAAACCCGGGATAGAGGCTGAAAGATCGGAATCATAGCCCGAATATTCCAGACTCGCTGCTCGCAAGGAAACGCCCGAAACTGCGCTGTGTCCAAAACCGCCCGATGAAAAGGAGCTTCTGAGAGGGAATCAGGTGTGACTTCGGCATGTTGATGGTGAACCCCAGCGAATGCAGGAGGTTGGCTGTAGTCTGGAGGTGGGAGACGACAGCCTGGGGCGAGCCCGCCTTCAACAGCCAGTCGTCGAGATAGGGGAAGACTGGAACTCCTGATCTGCGCAGATGAGCTGCGACCACCGCCATCACTTTCGTGAACACCCGAAGGGAGCTGGTAAGGAGAAAGGGGAGCACGGTAAACTGAAAGTGCTCGTGGCCTACCATGAACCGTAGGTAACGCTGATGGGCCGGCAGGACGGGGATGTGAAAATAAGCGTCCTGCAAGTCCAACGCTACCATCCAGTCTCCAGGGTCAAGGGCAGACAGGACCCGAGCCAGTGTCAACATTTTGAACTTCTCCTTCCGGAGGAAGCGGTTGACGTTCCTGAGATCCAAGATAGGACGCAGGCATTTGTCCTTCCTGGGCACCAGAAAGTAGTGGGAATAACAACCACGACCTACTTCTGGGGTAGAAACTCGCTCGATGGCTCCCTTGGCCAAGAGAGCCATAACTTCCTGTTGGAGAAGGGCCAGGTAATCCTCCGACATGCAATGGAATTGAGGTGCCATGGATGGAGGGGTAGTCTTGAAGAGGAGGGAGTAGGCCCTTCGGACTATCTGCAAAACCCACCTGTCCGACGTGATGTTGAGCCAGTGGGGGAGGTGATGGCGAATCCTGCCGCCCACTGGCGATTGGTGGCCCTGAAAGGTCGGACAAGGAGGGCTTGGAGGCTGCTGCAGAGGGGGTGCTGGTGGACTGGCCCGCCCGCTGGCTCCCAGACCCACGACGGTGGGTCCCATGTCCCCGGCCGCGCAAAGGCTGAACAGCTTGCGCAGGCCTGTGGCTCTGGGTGGAACGTGGTGGGGCACGCCTTCCGTAGCCACGAAAGGGGCGAAAAGTAGACTGCGCGGGGTGAGAGGTGGAAGTGAGGCCCAAGGATCTGGCCGTAGCCCTGGAGTCCTTAAAGCGCTTGAGCGCGTTGTCCGCTTTGTCGCTGAACAGGCGACGGCCATCAAAGGACATGTCCAAAAGTGTAGCTTGGACATCACCCGAAAAGCCAGTGGACCTCAGACAGGCGTAGCATCTAAGGGCTACTGACGTGGAAATCATCCTGCCTAGCGAGTCGGCGGTGTCCAGCCCACATCGATGGCAAACTTTGCTGCGTCTCTCCCCTCGGTCACTGCATGGGAGAGCACGGCCCGGGCCTCCTCCGGGGACTGTGGCAGCACCTGCACGACTCTGTCCCACACAGAGTGGGAGTAACGGCCCAAGAGACATGCGGTGTTCACCGACTGCAGTTCTAAGCTGGAGGAAGAAAACATTTTCTTCCCAAGATGGTCTAGCTTCTTGGATTCCCTATCAGGTGGTGCGGTAGGGAATGCGCCCTGGGAAGTCTAGGCTTGGACCACCAAGCTCTCAGGGGTGAGGTGTTGGGAGAGGAAAATGGGGTCGCCCGGGGCCGGGCGGTGGCGTCGGGCAATCATCCTGTCCACAGGAGCCCCTGTGTTGGGCTTGGACCATGTGCCCAAAAGGATGTCCGTAAGGGCCTCATTTAACGGCAGCAGGGGCTCCGAAGAGGCTGCTGCCGGTTGATGCACTTCGGTCAGGAGGTTAGTCCTAACCGCCACCATAGGAAGCTCGAGGTTTAGGGCCTTAGCCGCCCTACGCAACACCACTGCATATGACGCACCCTCCTCCGTAGCCACGGTAGGGGGAGAAAGCATGCCAAGGTCTGGGGAAGTGTCCAGACCACCGGCCTCACCCAACTCCTCTCTCCAGTCTGGTTCTTCCAACTGGTCTGCCAGAGGGTCCACAGACCCCTCCCAGTCCTACTCACCCTCCTCTGGTAGCCACTCAGGGCAATAGGGCACACCAGGGGAGAACAGGGGTACAAAAGTACCGGTCGGCGCCGGTCCCAACGTCGGGCGACATCAGTCCGGCTCCGTGTCCACATTGAGGGGTAGGCCGGGGTCGACGTCGGCTGGGGGCACAACCAGTGTCGGAGGGTGCGGAGGTGTCGTCAATGGATTCGGCGCCAGAGGTGTCACGAGGTCGACCGGCACCGATCCGTATCCAGGCCTGGATCCCTGGGGGCCCTGCGGCGCCGGAGCCACCAGCATCGAAGGCCTAGAGCCCCCAGCTGAGTCCGCGGGGCCCGAAGCCACGCCGGCGGAGTCGGGCTGCCCAAAAATAGAATGGAGGGCTTCGTAAAAACTAAGAAGTTGGGCAGGGGTCGCCCCGGCTCCCGGAAAGGGAGGGAGGCTCGGGGTCGACCCAACAGGCTCCGCGGGCAGAGCCGGGCGACTACCAACCGCATCCTGCGTCACGTCAGCCGACGGACGGGGAGAACGCGAAGAGCGACGGTGCTTCTTCGCCTTCTTTTTGTGCTTTGACTTACCCAAAGATGAAGATTTCGATGAGGAGTGATGGTGATGGTGATGGTGATGGCTCCGGGACTGGTCCCGCGACCTTCCTCTCGACAGGGACCTCGAGTGACGCGGAGCCGACTGCCGGGCCTCCATAAGCTTTCAAGACCACTTCCGCACAGACTTTGGGGCCATGGCCCAGCAGTCGGAGCACGACTCCAGGCACCACAGGCACACAAGACGAGGGTCCGTCACCGACATCAGCTAGTGACAGAAGTCACAAGGCTTGAAGCCGGTCCGCCGAGATGACATACCTGTGCACCAGGAGTCGTAACAACTCAAAAAGATGTCGACAAAGACGCAAAAATAGAGTCAAAAAGTGACTCGAGGTACCGCTCTCTCCGGATCTGCGCTGGCTGGCGCGGAAAAAGAAAGAACTGACGTCAGCGCGCAGGGGCGGCGTCTAAGTAGATACAGCGACGTCATTCCGGCAACCACAACGCCAACCACCAACGTGGAGTCGACCGACGCCACCTACCGACGCGCAGGGGTACGGCTGAAGAAAAATTCTCCGGATCCAGTCTGACGCCTGGGGGTAATTCTAAGGTGAGGAATCCATAACTAATTCTCTTTCAGATAACGAGCACAACAAATTGATAATGCTTGTGGCCAACCTTGAACTGCAATAGGCATCTGTGGGCCTGCAGGACAGGTGTATGGAAATAGAGGTCCTGCTGGTCCTGGGCCAGTGTAAGCATCCAGAACAAGTCCTTCTGCAGGAACAAAATGAGAAACGCTCTAGAGCGAAATTGGCATTCTCGCAAACAGGCAATATCAGTCAAAAGGCATATTTATGAGTGGCATCTGGATGTCACCTGAAAAACCTGTGGAGCTCATCAATGTGTGGCGCTAGAGAACCACGCTATTCCGTACTGCTCTGTCTAAACAGATAGTCATGTCAAGGGTGGACCTTATGACTTATTTGGTCGCATCATGGCCACCCTGAATAGTTTGTGCCAATTTGGTGTGCAATTTCTCCAGGACTGCTGGCAAGATCTCTGTGACAATTCCCATAATGCATAGGAGTACCTACCCAGCAAGCAGCTGGCTTTGACTGATCTAAGGAAAAGGCTAGCAGAGGAGAATACACATTTACCGAATGCCTCAGTTATCTTGGACTCTCTACCTGGGGGTTCCATAGGGAATTAGTTCAGATTAACCCTGTGAGTGGAAGCCTGAATCACTAGGCTCTCAGGAGTAGGGTGTTGCATCAAAAAAGCAAGTTGACCCAGCCCGGTCTGTGGCATTGTGCTGTCTGTTTATAGGTGGGCAGAAAACAAGGTTTAGCCCACATGCCCTTGAGTGTCAGTCAGGGCTTCACTGAATAGCAGGAAGGGCTCGTATGAGGTCTGCCCAGGCTGCAAAACGTCAGTGTGGACACTGGTTTTAAAGCAACAGACAACTGCAAGTCCAGGACTTCAACTGCTCGTCTGATGACCACAACAAATGAGGTGGTCTCTTCCGTTGAAAGAACAGGGGGGAGAACCCAGCCCCATGTCAGGGGAAGTGTTCAATCCACTGGCCTCTTGTCGGCCCAAATAGAAACTGTCACCTTCATGCTGTGGGAGAAATTCATCCCCATCATCTTAACTGTTGTCCAAGGCTGGCTGGCCTGCTTTGGTGAGAGTCTGATCCAAAACGTTGTTGGAGCACTGGAGGTCAGCAACTAGGCAAATGTGTTGTTTTGTTTGAATCAAAGTATATTGGAGCTCGTCGTGTCGAGACTAATGCAGGGGCGACCTCAGTGAAGAAAACGATGATTTGGTTAAAAGTCAGACAGGACAATAGGATCTACGTTACGGGCCGGCATTGGTGTGCCAGAAACTGGTGTCAGTCGTAGTACTGGACATGGAGTCGGCTCCAGACTCCGAACTGAACCCAAAACAGGTTCCGGAAGCACAGACTGCACTGAGGGCAGATCTGCTGGTGGTAATTCGACTAGAGGCCTCACGGATCCATGGGGCCCTAAGGTACCCCAGGAGCTGGCAGGACGGCATAGATGTGCAACATGGCTGCCTTAAATCAATCTGTTGCGACGTCACCAATGATCACAGAAATTTAGGGTGAATCAGGATCTTCTCCTCGGCAGAGGATCAGGAACGGGGGCACCCTGATGACTCTGTCTTGCCACCCTCCCTCTGAGGAAAAGTACTGCTTGGCCTACGGCAAAGACTTAGACCGCAACAAAGACCGGTTGTGGGAGTGGCCCTGGGAGCATGTCCATGGTCGATTTAGAGTGCGATTAACGCAACTTCCTATGGTATTCGGTGACTTACAGCTGGGCTTCGCGATCCCAGATCTCCTTCAGATGCATAAGGGCACACTGCTTGCACAACCTGGAGTCATTGTCTAAACAAATACCAGAGATGTACCTCTTTGGGATCTGTCATAAACCTTTATTTGCGATAGTCCTTCAAGGCTAAAACCATGTAGTTTTAGGAGGTGACATGTTCCCTTGCACACTGGAAGGAAAAATTGGAGAAAAAAACATGTCAATTGACAAGAAAAATTTAGGAACTAGCTCTAGATTCGCGTACAAAGGCACAGAAAGAAGGAACGGACGTCAGCGCTTATATGTGGCTCTAGCTGGCACTTCTGGGGTGGAACAAGTTTGACGGAGAGACACACCCAGGGGCAATGCCGAAAATTCATTTGAATCCAGTCCGACGCCTGCACATATTCTAAAGGTGAAGAATCTATGGTTCAAAGTATAAATCTGTAAAATAAAGCTGGTCAATCAGGTAAAGATAGATTATCTGCTCCTGATAATGCAGATGGGCCACTAAGATAGTCATCACAAACGTAAATGCCTTAGGAGCAGAAGCCAGATCAAAACTGGAGAACAGCAAATTGGTAATGAAGGTTATGTTATATGTCACATACATAAAATACTATCTGTGCTAAGGAGAAATTAAGTATACAGAACTATGCATCCTGCAAATCTAAGATACTAACCAGTCCTGCTCTTGCACAGCCACAGAAACTGTTGAATTCTGAAGCACCTTGAATTTCTCTGTTTTGAGAGACAGTTTCAGAAACCTTAAACGCAACATATGACAAATATCCCCTCCATTTCTTGGGGAATAACTCATGCCCCTCTCCAACATGGGAACACCCTTGACCACTCCTTCTCTTGAATGGTGTTAGCAGGTTTGCACATAGCAGAAAAGTTACCTGTTTGAATAATTTGAGGACCCAGTGGTCTGACTTTCCCGCTCTTAATACAGGGTAAAAACCAGACACCCACTGCCAGCTAGAGAACAATATACAAGAACCACCAAGGCCTCAGTGTAGTTTTGGGGTTGCTTGAGACGAGATAGATAAAGAGGACTACCGTTTCCCACTCAAAAGGGACAAAACGTGTGCTGTTACAGCATTAAAGGTGGTCTTTGCATTACAAATTGGTGGCTGTAGGCCCTAAACACCAACCAATTGTACCAAAAGGATCATTCACCCAAAACCACAGTATTTGCAAAAAAACAAAGGAACAGTGCTAAAGAACAAGTTATGTACTTTTGGTAACACCTTATCTGGTAGCGCCTCTATCTAGTCGCAGATTCCTTACCTTAGAATATTCCCCAGGTGTCAGACTGGATCCGGAAAATCTTGAGTAATACGAAATGGTCGAAAGATACCCTTTAACTGTGCCCAAAGCAAAACCTTGCTGGGCTAAAGACAAAAAAAAAACCTCAGACAAAGGTGCAGAAAGAGGATTAGCATGCTTTTCAGCATACCAAGCCACAAACTGGTCCCAATGGCAGGCGTATACAGTCTTTGTTGCTGGATGTCTAGCTGTTAAAATCACTTTACAGGCTTTTGCAAGAAAATAAAAAACTGTCAAATGTCACTGCTCAACCTCCACGCATGAAGGCGGAGCGTGCACACGTTCTGGTGCAGAACCCTGCACTGTTGCTGCGACAGAAGATCCTCCAGAAGGGGCAGCCTGACCGGAAGACCGATGCTCATGCTCAGCAGTTCGGGATACCATACTCTTAGAGCCCAATCTGGCACAACAAGGATCACTTGGGCCCGGTCCGTCCTGATCATCTTCAGAACCCGAGGCAGGAGGGGTATTGGCCTGAAGGCACACAGGAGACCTAAGCCCCACTCAAGACAAAATAAATCTGAGCAATAGCCACCTTCAAAACTCCAAAGCGCAGAACTGCTGAGATCTAACCAAAGTTCTCTCTAGTCGTGGAAGAGACCTTGTACCACCAAATCTGGATGGAGACACTAGGACAGCAGTGTGAGTCTGTCCTGGCGTTCAGAGAGCCCGCCATGCGTGGACGACGAGGAAATGTCCTGATGTTCCAGCCATGTCCAGAGACACAGGGCCTCTTTACACAGGCTCCATGACCCCACACCGCCCTGTTTGCTGCAATGCCACATGATGGTGGTGGTGTTCGTAAACGCCTGAACCAACCTCCAGTTGATGGAGGGTAGAAAGACTTTCAATGCCAGGCAGATCACTCTCAGCTCCAACAGGTTGATGTGAAACGGAGACTCCACCAGAGAGACCTCTGATCACCTCTCCCAAATGGCCGCCTCAACCCAGAAATAACGCTGTCACCACTGTGAGATCTTGTTGGGGTAGGGAGAGGGATCTGCCACTGACCTAATCGCGGTTTGTTAGCCACCACTACAGGTCTTTTGTAGTTTTCTACAAAACCTGGACCAGGTCGGAATGATTCCCCATATGCTGCGCCGACTGGGATTTCAGATCCTACTGCAGAGTCTGCATATGCCAGCAGACATGCTGTACAAGGAGGATGCATGAGGCCATGAGCATGAGACCTAGCAGCCTCAGAGACAGTCTCACCAAAATCCGGGACAGAGGCTGAAACACCACAATCATAGCCTGGACTTGCCGCTCCGGAAGGTAGGCACTGATTTGCACTGTGTCCAGAATGGCTCAGATGAAAGGGAGTTTCTGAGAGGTAGTCAGGTGCGACTTTGGCACGTTTATAGAGAACTCCAGCGAATGCAGGAGGTCCACCGTAGTTTGGAGGTGGTCGAAGACTGCTTCGGGCGAGCCTGGTTTCAGCCAGTCGTCGAGGTAGGGGAAGACTGGAACCCCTGACCTCCACAGATGGACTGCAACCACCGCCATCACCTTCATGAACATCCTTGGGGCATAGGTAAGGCCAAAGGAGAGCACAGCAAACTGAACGTGCTCTTGGCCCACCTTGAACAACAGGTAACACCTGTGGGCCGGCAGGAAAAGAAATATGCAAATATGCATCCTGCAAGCCCAGCGCCTCAATCCAGGATACAGAGTAGACAGAACCTGAGCCAATGTCAGCATTTTGAATTTCTCCTTTTTCAGGAAGTAGCGGAGTGTAAAGGTGTAGTAAACGGCAGAGGCCTCTACAACCTACTTCCACTTAACCCTCTCAACCCTCTTAACCCTTTGGCCAGAATAGCCTGTACTTCCTGAAGCAACAGAGAGAGGTAGTCCTCTGTCACACGGTCAGAAAATGGTGGCATGGCAAGTGAGGTTTCTATAAAGGGAAGGCGCAACCCCGCTGAACAATTTGGAGCACCCAGTTGTCAGAGTTGACAGACCACCAGCGGGGCATGTGGTGCTGGATCCTTCCCCCGTCTAGTTGCCCATGATGGGGTTAGGGCATACTAAAGGGGTTTGGAGGATGCGGTAGCCAAGGGGTGTCGGACAGGGTGGGAATACCGTCTCAATAGGCACACAATGTTCACGGATTGCAGTGCAAGGCTGGTGGAAGAGAAAATACTCTTGCCAAAGGTGTCCAACCTCTTGGGTTCCCTGTACGGTGGTGTGACAGGGAACATGCCAGGATTAACTTTGGAGGTGGAGGCCTAGACGACCAGGCTCTCTGGGTTGGGGTGCTGGGTGAGGAAAGCTGGGTCCCTTGGAGCAGGGCGATGGAGGCGGGCAAAGGTCCTGTGCCCAGGAGTGCCTGTACACAGCTTGTCCCAGGGCCCGATCAGAACATCAGTGAGGGCTTCATTAAAAGGGAGAAGAGGTTCCATGGAGGCTACACTTGGTTGAAGCCCCTCTGTCAAGAAATTAGTCTTGACTGCCACTGAGGGCAGCGTAAAGTCCAGGATCTCAGCCTCCCTCCTCACAACCATGGCAAAGAAAGCCCCTTACTCCGTAGCCACACTAGGAGATACTTGGCCAGTGTCAAGAAAGATGTCCAGACCACTGCGGTCCACTAGTTCCTCATATCAGTTATCCTCAGCCAAGGGCTCTTCCGAGGAGTTGGGCTAACTATAAGGATTCTAAGATCCACCCCAATCGTATTTCTCACAGGGCCTGTCAGTAAAGGGAGGCAATGTCTCCGACTCGGATGGTCTTTGTTCGGTCGGTGCCGGAGTCAACATCAGATGACACTGGTGCTGATCAGTGTTTGAGTCCGGTATAACGATGGGGTCGGCGCCGTTAGAAACAGCGCCACTGGAACAGGCTTCGGGGAAGGTTGCGGATTTGCAACTGGAACCTATCAAGATCCAGTAACTGATCCAAGGAGCCCGACTGGCTCCAAGGGAAAACTGCAGGTGGGGCACCTACTGAACCTGTGGGGCACACAGGGAGCTCCAGAGGAGGACAGACTGCCCAAAGAAGGAGGTGCATGGCCCCTTACAATTAAGTTGGGCGGGGGTCGCTCCGGCTCCGGGAAACTGAGGCACGGAGCAGACCCAGGCTCCATGGCTGAAATGTGGGAGCAAGGCCTAGATTTGTGGCGTCATTCCCACGCCTCATCAGATGACTTGGACTAGTACAGCAAATTCAAAGAAGGCTTTGACTTCTTAGATTTCTTCTTCTTGTGGGACTTACCCGATAATTAGAGTACGGAGTTCCTCAGTGGGTCATAGAACACAAATGAAGGTGATGTATGGTGAAAGGTTGGACCGAAATACTATGTGGAGGGGAATATCTCCTTTCGGAACTAGGGCCCTCACACACCTGGCAAGCTAGGTGTCATGCTTCATCATATGGGCCTGCTCCTCGTCGGGTCGGCGCTGCAATACCCGACGGGCACCCATAAAGGGGCTCTTTGGCGGGGATCTTTAGTTCCTTACCGTATAGGTGCCGTGGGTGTAAGGGGACTAGTATGTGTAGATGTCAAAGTAAAGTGTGCAGATTAAAACAGGGGTGGGATTGCTCTAAATGACTTTATTCAGGGAGGACCCTAGCCTGATTAAAAAGAATATAGGAGAGGCAACAATCTGGCTACTCCTAGGTGGTCGACATGTTTCTCGCCTGGTAGTCACGAATGATCTGTGGCGATTCCTCAGGACCGTGTGTGAAGAACTATCTACAAATTAATGGTAATGTGGGCAACTACATACCATACAGTGGTTCTACGGGAGTATTATCCGCAGGGGAGAAGCCAACCTTTGAAGGAAACATAGGGAAAAAACCTTATGTAGTATTAGTGCATAAATCATCATACATCAGGCAACAATTCATTAAATGTGTCCATGACCTCATTATCAGTCATATACGGTGTGATCAATATAGCTTGATACTTCTAATTTATCAACATGTGGAGAGTAAAAAGGTGCGATAGTAGCACAACCGTGACTTAAAATATACTAAAACCAGCAAAAATGATGAAAAGGCTGCAGATCATTCGTGACTACCAGGCGAGAAACATGTCGACCACCTAGGAGTAGAGCGCATTTCTGACACATTGTAGCCAGATTGTCGCCTCTCCTATATTCTTTTTAATCAGGCTAGGGTCCTCCCTGAATAAAGTCATTTAGAGGAATCCCACCCCTGTTTTAATCTGCACACTTTACTTTGACATCTACACATACTAGTCCCCTTACACCCACGGCACCTATACGGCAAGGAACTAAACATCTCCGCCAAAGAGCCCCTTTATGGGTGCCCGTCGGGTATTGCAGCGCCGACCCGACGAGGAGCAGGCCCATATGATGAAGCATGACACCTAGCTTGCCGGGTGTGTGAGGGCCCTAGTTCCGAAAGGAGGAATTCCCCGCCACATAGTATTTCGGTCCAACCTTTCACCATACATCACCTTCATTTGTGTTCTATGATCCACTGAGGAACTCCGTACTCTAATTTTCACAGTATATCAGGGCATGTGCGTGTGGACCTCCCCAAAAGCCCATTGTCCCCCCTCCTTTGTTTAAAAACGTACCCGATAATGACTTAGTGCGTGCCAGTCACTGGCGGGAACGACTCAGAGAGCAGGCCCAAGACCTTTCTCGCGACCGCGGCAAGTGGCAGTGCAGAGTCGTTCGGTGTTGGGCAAACAGGGGCTTTATCGCATACTCTCGGACCACCTTGGGGTTCATCACTCAACAGTCCAGGCAGGCCTTTGAGTCGTGGCTGGGCTCCAGGCACCACAAGCTAACCAGGTGGGACATCTGCCTGTGATAGGATTCACAGAGTTGAAACCTCACAGGTTTTTTAGGGGAAATTCCTAAAACACACTGGAAGAGTGGCTCAAAAAGAATTGACAAAAACTCAATAAAAGTAGCCCGAAAAAGACTGAGGTAGCTCTCTGCGATGAAGGCGCGGAAAGAAAAGAACTGATGTCAGCTCGCTGGGATGGTGATTATATAGGCACCACGCACCTCACTTCCGGTGCGGAAGATGCCGATTGCGCCACTTACTGACACGCAAAGCTACTGCTGTGGCCAGAAATTTCTATCGGATATATTTCGATTCCCAAGCAAGTTCGGTTTCACCTCCTCTTATACCTATATCAAAACAATCATGAATCTTGGCTAAAAGGGCAGCATGTCGGAAGGGCCAGAGAGATCACATCTCAGCATTAGCCTAATACAAGTAACTTACCTTTGGTTACACTCTTTCTGGTGGATACTATATTTGCCCACAGATCATATGTATTTTACAAATTGGCCTACCACATATGGAAATGGGCCGTTCAAAGACACACAGGCTTGGTGGTGGTACACCTGCCAGGGGTACTAAACGTAGAAGCAGGTAGAGTAAGCAGGCAGTGAAGTTTCTTCTATAAATGAGAAATAAAAGATCAGGCACTACAAGGAGTTGGAGTATAAAGTTATAATTGCGCTGTCTGACTATATCTTTACAGTTTTCCCCTTTATCCGAGCGTGAAAAGCCTTTAGCGCTAGGAAGACTGAGTTCCAACACATTTATGTATTTTACTGCTTCTGTAGGGTTCCATGTCCCTCTGATGTTTAGGTGTCCCATGTGAGATACTCTACCCACTCCCCTTCATCCCCAGAGTGTGAGATGTGGGATTTGGGGACTTGAATAGTTTTCCTATTGTGATATTTTTCATCTTACACCACTGTGTCTCCTTCACAGTCTGTATGACAATCAGTAGATCCTCACAACTTCCTGTGACCATTTCCTTACTACTCTCGAATGGGGCACATGTGTAACCTGGCACATGAAATTGTGGTATACAGGATGCCATCATGCTCATTAGTTTCATCACAGTTTTCACAGTCAGAGACTATTCTCTCTGGTAAAGGGGAGTTTGCTCTTTCAATGCCAGAGCTCTTTTCTATACTGTGAATGCTCTTGCTTCCCTTCGCTTAGAAATACCTTTTCCTGTTCTAGTAATGGGGATGATTTCTCCAGATTTATGGGCAATCCTAGTCTATGAAGCATTTGTAATACTGTTATCTTTGAATTGATAATGTACCTTGTCTGTGACTAATCTGAGGATCTGCTTGTATTGGCGGTTCATCAGAATATACAGGGAGGGCTTGAGGTTTTTTGTGGCCATATAGTCTCCATTCTTCAACAGTGGTATGACTTCCTGCAATGTGGTCATTCTTAATTGCTGGATCTATGCTTTATGCATTTGTTTAGCAGGCTTAAGTCTAGTATCAGTCTAAAGGATTAATCTGCTTATAGCACAAAGAAATATCCTGGATACACCCCCCTTGTTAACCTGTACTCAGAGTACCCTCTCTTAAGTGTGGTTCTGCAGGAGTTCTTGCACTTGTTGAAGACGAGATAATGCTCTGCTATAGCTCAGTCTTTGGGGGCACCGTTTGTGGTCTTTTGATCAGTTTGAGAGTATATCTGTGTCATATAATTCGGAGTATCCAGTTGGCTGAGGTGGCGGTCTCCCACTCGGTGAGGAATCCCCATATCCTGACCCCCTCCCCCCCACTGGTAGTGTGTGGAGAGAGGTGAATTAGCGAGTCACTTAGCTCAGGACCCTGAGCCCTTCGGGGTCGGACCTCTTCCTCTGCCACAAAATAATTACTGTGGTGTTGAGGGGTACTGCCACTGGGGCACTGCTCCTTGCAAGCTTCCCGTTGGTTAAATGGCACCTGAAGAGTGCTGGACGGGAAGGTGCCCCTGCAGGATGGTCTTCAGATTGGAATTGTACCTCACTTAAAGGCACTTCGAAAGTGCAATGCACCCATTGATTAAGCGGTTTCATTACCTTTTTTAGGTCTGGCGCCTAGCGTTGCAGTGCGCATCACTGCTCGCGCAGCGCGAGACCTTTAGAAAGGGCTTCTGAAAACGACCCACACGCTCGTGCGTGTGGTTTTGTTTTCGGAAGCCCTCATTGGCTGTAGCGTGCGTTTTTTTTTTTTTAAACGGCACGCGATTGGGCAAAGGCGGGCGCATGTCCCGCCTTCGCTCCTCCCATTCCCGACGGTGGCCAGAACGCGCAGCAGCACGCGTTCGCCTCGCTGCCGCGCTCCCTGGCCCCCGCTCCTCTGTGGTGCGCGCGCACCACAGGTTTCGATTCCCGCGTTCGGCTGTTTGTTTTTGGCTCTGCGGGTATGTTTGCCTATGGTATATTCACGTTCTTTTCTGCTACTATTTTACGTTCATGTTGTAGATCCTCTGATTCTCTCCATCCTACGCACTTGTATGAAAAATATTTCATAAAAATCTACTGGAAAAAATGACAGCGTCAGTGAGGCCTCGGCGTTCCCTAGCGGCTTTCACCTTTATTTCCCGATCCCACCGTCTGAATAATCATTCTCACAAATGCCTCTGTCTGTGTGCAGGGACAAGGGCGCCGTGGAGGTGAGACACTGTATCTCAGGGACAAACGCTGCTTATCGCTCTTCTTCCTCTCGGCCTGGTTTCTGTCTCTTTACAAGACTGTTTACACTGGCACGAATACTGGGAAGACTCCAGACGGGGTACCTGATGTCACGGGGATATCTCAAGCTTTTGCCGTTTTCGGGCAATTAACGTGAGGGATGCTGGGCTCGCCCCGCCCTCCAGGTTTAACTTCCGCTAACAGTGGAGCCGTCTCGTGCCCCGGCAGTGAGAACCCCAGCTCGTGTTTAAACTGCCGCCTGCCCAAGATCAGGAAGCAGGCATACTGAACCGGCACCTCCTCACCACTTCCAATCAGCCAACAGCAACCCCCATGCCTGGCATGCACAGAGGACTACACTGCCATGGCACAGCCCTACCGACTGCCTGCTTTCCTGCCCCCGCACTGTTACCCTCGGTGCAGCCACAGGACAGTGGCTACATTCCTTGCATCTGCCCCGCAACACGTTGTTCCCGCCATGGAGGTTTCCCACAGCCGGGTGCAGTTCATCAGTACAGGGACCCAAAGGCATGTGGCATCGCAGAATGAAAACGGACGTGCTACAGGTAGGCTTTTAAATTTATTTGTTTGCACTTTTATATAGCGCAAACTTTACCAGAAGGTATCAGAGCGCTTTAAATCAGCACCAATTGCATTACAGTCAGACACAAGCCTAGCATTAGTATTACCAGGAGCCGCCAAGCGCATATTTTTAACATGCACGGGAACAGCACTTACATGTTACCATGGCGCCCTTTTATATTTGTAACATGGGCGCCGCCGCCGCATTCCACAAGTATTTTTTATATGTAGAGCCGAGGTTGCATTCACAGCGGCGGCCGTCTTTGAAGCTGGGAACCAGGTTTGAGTGTGGCGGGGGTTCGAACATTCTGTGATTGTAGACAAATCACATGTCCCGGTGCTGAAAAATTCTCTGTAATGCAATTGGTGCTCATGTAAAGCGGGCTGATACGTTCGGGTCGAGTTCGTGCATATTTTAATTTTGTTCTATTCCTCCAGTGGAGAGGCTTCTTTTATTTACATAAAAAGACGCCATCGTGTTTGGTGAATTACATAAAACTGCAGCCTAAAGGTGGGATGCCGGGGTGGGCTTGTACTTGGTTCCCTGGTTCTACAGTGCACCACTTGAAGTGTACGGGTGTAACGCAGTTACATCCCTCCATAGAGGATTGACAAGGTCCTCAGGAATTTATTTATAAAGGGCTGCCTTTTCTGGTCACGCAATGTGACACGTACTTTCAAACAGGATGCGAAAACCAAAACCGGGGCAGCTGTGTTGATAAGCTGTTGCCAATAAGCTTATCTCTGCTCGAGGATCTGCTTGTTCGCTCTTGTAACGCAAATACCATAGAGAGGGAGACGTGTAAAGTTACACTCAGTGTGTAGTTCCCAGTTTCCCTTTAAATCGTTTGTTTGTCTCCGTTTGAAGAACACTTCTAAAACACCAGTCAATTAGTCACTGTTTTCTTATTCCCATTTTTACTATGCACTGTTTCAACGTGATAATACTATTGAACTTTAAAAAAGCATTTTACATTTGGAAAAGGAACAGAGTAACTAAAGAAGCCATTAGAATAGTCTAATGCTTAACGCTGACAAATGAAAGGAGCAGCTCCACTGGGACATATAAACCTCCAGCCTGTTCCTCGCTGAAACCATCAGAGGAAACAAGTTCGCTCACACCGTAAAATGTATTGTTTATCACGTTTAAAAACAACAGCAATCTGCACTTGAGCCCAGTTTTAGTGTGCCAATCAGTGCTTAATTTGTGCCGGTTAGGTTTCCGGTGCTCAGCACCCGCACTTAATTGTGATAATAGATGTCTGCTACATGGTGGCACTGTTTGTGTGATTCAGAGATGAGCACAACAACAATTGTTTATTAATTGAAAAGACATAAATTACTAATACCTTGAGTCCCAGCTATTCTTGAAGCTTTGGGGCATGCAAGAGTCTGAATTGTCACACTTGTAGGAGTGTGATTGCTAGAAGTTGTGTTGCTACTGTTATTGGCAGCACTGGCAGGGGCAATGGGTAGTGCGAGCTGTGGTAGCATCATTAACAGAGCCCTGGCACATATTGTTTTACAAATTAAGCACTGGTGCTAGTGGTAGCTTGATGCAAAGCATGGCATTCTATTTACTATCCAGCTGTTTTGCATTGGAAAGACGCACATTTCACAGCGTAAAAAATGGAAGGCCCTGCTTGGTGTCAAGGGGCAAACAGTGATAGATTTTGACTCAAGGCCCGACTACGAAAATAGCCAGACCAGGCTTTACATTAAAATAGTAATGTCTACTTAAAGCAAGTGCAAACAACGGGGAATGTGTTAATTTCTCCCAAAATAACACACTGCATGTGTGCTACAGTGCACAGCACACATCCAATGTGTGGCAACCTTTTGAGTTTGTCTACGCATAGAAATTTGTGGTGGAAATGTGTGCCTCAAGTACAATCTATGCTAGAAGCTTACACTCCCATGTGCACCCTGGTGTGAAGCTACCTGTCTCATAGGGCAGCCCTGTTTGCGTGACAGTGCAGGGGATGCACTGTATTTTTCTCCTTGCACAAATCAGCAAAGTAAATTAATTTGTATGCCCCACTGTGTTAAAAAATAGAAAATCTGGGCCTGGTTTACCATGAGCACGAAAGTAAAAGTGTGTAGTTTTGGTTACAGTGCCAACATGTATGTAAAACTCTCTCCTCTCTTTTTACTATGACACATATACACTGACTGGCTGCATAACAATTACACTTGCCACATCTCTTACTAACCCTCTCTCATCTTCTTTCTTTCTCTCTCTATCTCACTCTCTCTCTGTTATTTTTTCCTCTCTTCTTTTTCTCTTTCTTACTTATCCTCTTTTTTCTCTTCTGTTTTCTCCCTTGCCACTCTTCCTTGGCCCTCTCTTTCATTTTCGTCTCCACAACGTTACATCTCTCTCTGTCTTTCTCTGGCGCACACACTGTTTTTATCTTCCCTTCTCCCTGAAGCAAAGACAAAACAATTGCTCAGTTTAACAAGCATTTGCAATGCAATAGGTCTCGCATTTACGCGAGTTTAAGCTATTGGCATTGTAAATGGAAATGCCTTTTATTTATCGGTTTTAAGAACCAAAACATAAATAAAAGGCATTGTCATTTACAATGCCAATAGCTCAAACTCCAGTAAATGCGAGACCTATTGCATTGCAAATGCTTGTTTGATTTGTTGCAAGGCCATGTCTACTGCCGGTCCAAACAGATGTGAAGGGCATGTAGATAAAAGATGCTTGGAACTTCCGGCTTGAACCAAGAAAGTCTGAGAGAGGCGTGTCTCATCAGGCTTGTCCCAGCACACATCTGTCTACTTGCAGGGTTGCAGGCTGACTTTATGCATCTGGTTGCTATAATCTTGCCCACTTGTATGACTGCTTTTGCTCTCTTCTGATATTGTTTCGGGAGATGCTGCATCAGATCTTACATTTCCTCCCATTGCTAGCGCCATAGCAGTTGAGAAGTATGTTAGAATCTGCAATCCTCCACAGAGTGGCAACCACCCGTTCCATTTTTCTGGCAACCATCTCTACCAGCCCTAACAATCAGACATCCATAGGCCCACTCCCCGGACAAAGACATTAATAGTACTTTCCTTATCCAGGGGTGGGCCAATGGATGTAGTGTTGCTATCCTCTCTTCCTGGCTCTAGTGATGATTATTGAGTCAGACACTATGTTGCTCCTGATAAACAGCGGATCATGGATTGGGTGCTTATATTGCTTCTCGACTCAAGGAGTCCCAGCCTTCAAAGAAGCAGGTTTTCTAAAGGCTTTTGTTCTCTGGTCCAAAATGCCTGGAAGCATTGGAAGATATAGATTTTTCTTCTGGCGCAGCATGAGGGTCTGCAGTAAGAAGCAGAGCTTCGCCTATTTCTTTTCAGGCTGAACTTCATGTGTGCCTACAGCGTGTGTTTATCTGAGAGTTGTAGACTGCTATATCGTCTGGCAGCTAAGGCATCGAATCCAGTCTCCTCTGGGCAATTGGCGTCGAGGTCCTGCCACACCTCTTCCCATGCGCTCTCGTAAAAGGCCACGTCTTTGACGTTGCAGTCATCTGCATGGAGATACTCTTCCTATTCCTCATGTGGTTCCGGCATGGTTGGTATTGAAAATAGAGCTCCCTTTGCCCTTCCTTGACCCCTTTGGCCTCCTGTGGCTTTGAAGGAATAAAGAACCCTTTCAATGACTCAGTCTTTCTTCTTTTATGATAACAGGGCTTCCATTTCGGCCTCAAGTTGATGTTTCTTGTGCTCAAACAAACGCCCGTTGATCGTCAGACTTCCTCTTCAGTGTCAGAGTTTTCTTCTCCTTTGCCTCCCTCTCTAGACTTCCCTCAATCGCCTTTCACCATTGATGCTGCCTCTGAGGGTTTGCCTCCTGTTGTGTACCTGGTTTTGGAGTCGTGGGGCTCTTTATGATTTTGCTGCCCTTTGACAGTGTTGCAGCATTGGGTGGTTTCTCAGGGACTTCAAGGACATTTTAGCCGGCTCGGACCAGGCACACAAGTACTGTTACTTGCTGGTGTCTCTTGGTTTTGCCATCCTTCAACCCCTTCCTCGCTCCATTCAGCCTCTTAATGTCATCCCTTATCGAGGTCCGAGTCCTCTCCAAGTGCAAGATGGTCTCATCTGTGTTAGCATAGTATGATGTTCTTCATTGAGGTCTCCTTCAACTGTATCATAGCCGCTTCAATCCTATTCCAATACCGTAATGTGCCCACAGTTACTTCTCTCTAGCTTTCAAGGTTTTAGGCTGAAATTAAGCACTGGCTTCACAACCTTTAGCGCTGTGATCTTTCACTAGGAGCCAGTTGCAAACTTAGTGACTATCTATTTGTGCAAACTTATGGTGGCCCTGCGAACAAAACCTAAAAGGAGTGTTTTCCATCTACCCCCGACACACCAAGTACCTGCGTACACTTTCTCCGACTGGGTGGTTGGGTCTTTGATGTAATCTTTCATTGGAAAACCAGCCACAATGGTGTCCCTATCTGATTTTCTTTAATGTTTCAACTCAGTTCATCCTTTTCTCACAGTTTTTCATGACTATCTGTCGATACGCTTTCTGAATGTTCGAGCTCTGCCGCCTTGCTTCCAGACCCAGCAGCAGAAAAAAGAATCAGAAGATGGCAACCATGCAGAAGGGCTGCCGGGACAAATGTTTGAAGTCACAAGGGGAAGG
Organism: Calotriton arnoldi; assembly: GCA_963921515.1. Taxonomy (NCBI): domain Eukaryota; kingdom Metazoa; phylum Chordata; class Amphibia; order Caudata; family Salamandridae; genus Calotriton; species Calotriton arnoldi. The sequence goes on from CAWUFW010000399.1 coordinate 1,677,111, forward strand.
ACCTGTCACCAAATGGTCCCCAATGACGATCAGCAGCAAAAAAAAAAAAAAATATGGAAAAAAAAGCCAAGTGAAGAATTTCGGATCCAACCACTAGATGGCAGAAAAGGCTTGAGCATTAGCAGTGACAGAAGGAGAGCCAACAGGCCAGAGAAAGACATAACAGAAAGCTCAATCAAGGATTTCAAAGTATTAGGCGGAACAGAAAGCCTAAGTATATGCACCACGCTCATAGACCAAACAGTATCAAATGTGCTAAGGTGCAATGTGACAACACTAAAGAATCCACAGAAGAGCTCTGACCTGTAAAACTGCACTCAAGGAATAAATGTTCACTGCAGCTGAGCTGTGGTCATGCCTTTCTCAAGTGACTCCCAAGGCCAGCTGAAACAGTGGCAAGCTAAATCAGGCACTGGCAAAGCCAATAGGTCTCGCCTATGCGAAAGCTATTGCCTTTGGCAATTTGTTTTAGCCATTATGTCCACAAGTGTGGCTGCTGTTCAGCATGGCTAATAGTTAGTGCTGTGGAGAGAGGTAGGGTAGAGTTGGGTACAGTTGAATGGGGTAGATGGGTGAAGAATGGAGTAGGGTAGAATGGAGTGAGGTGGAGTGGGGTAAATTAGGGGGAGTGGGGTAGATTGGAGTGGGGTAAATTAGGATGGGGTGGGGTAAATTAGGATGGGGTAGATTGGAGTGGAGTAGATTGGGGTAGATTGGAGTGGGGAAGATTGAATTGGGATGGGGTAGATTGGTGTGGGATATATTAGGGTAGATATGGGTGGAGTGCAGCAGATTGGGGTAGATTGGAGTGGAGTTGGGTAGGGTAGATTGGAGTGGGGTGGGGTAGATAGAAGTTGACTGGCATGGAGAGTAGTAGATTAGTGTGGAGAGAGGTACATTGGAGTGCGATTAGATAGAGTGGATTATTGTAGGGTAGATTGGAGTGAAGTAGATTGTAGTGGAGTTGGATAGAGTGGTGTGAGGTGGATGGGGTGGGGTAGATTGGAGTGGAGTAGATTGGAGTGGGGCAGATTGGAAGGCCTAGATTGCAATAGGATAGTTTGGGGCAGGGTATATGGGAGTGAGGTGGCGTGAGTTACATTGGAGAGTGGTGGAGATTTGGGTGGCATGAGGTAGATTGGAGTGAAGTGGATTGGGGAAGAGTGGAATGGAGGGTGGTAGATTGGGGTAGAGTGAAGTGGGGTAGATTGGAGTGGAGTTGGATGGATTGGAGGGGAGTCGAGATTGGAGTGGAGTGAGATAGACTGGGGAGGAGTGGAGGTGGGTGGAGTGTAGTGGGGTAGATTAGGTGGAGTGGGGTAGATTAGGTGGATTAGTGTAGGGTAGATTGGAATGGAGTAGGGGGAGTGAAGTGGGGTAGATTTGAGTGGAGCAGATTGGGGAGAGGTAGAGAGGGGTGGGGTAGACTGCAGTGGAGTGGGTTAGATTACAGTGGGGTGGATTTGAGTGGAATATGGTAGATTAGAGATGGGTAGATTGGAGTGAAGTGGGGTAAAGTGGAGTGTGGCAGAGTGGAGTGGGGTAAATTGGACTGGGGTAGATTGGAGTAGAGTTGTGTGAAGTGGATTGGGGTAGACTGGAGTAGATTGGAGCATAGTGGGGTAGATTTGAATGCAGTGCGGTAGATTGGTGTGTGGTGGGGTAGACTTAGGTGGGGTTTATTGTGTTAGTCTGAGTGAAGTGGGGTAGATTGGAATGGGGTAGACTGGAGTGGGGTGGGGTAGACTGGATCGTAGTGGAGTGGATTGGAGTGAAGTGGGGTAGATTGGGTTAGAGTAGGGTAGATTGAAGTGGTAGAATGAAGTGGGTTAGATTGGGGTGGTGTACACTGTGGTACATTGGAATGGAGAGGAGTAGGGCAGAGTGAGGTAGATTGGACTGGGGTAAAGTGGAGTGAGATAGAGTGGGGTAGAATGGAGTGTCGTAGAATGGAGTAGCGTGGCAGAGTGTGGAAGAGTGTGGAAGTGCATAGAGTGGAATATGTATGGTGTGGTAGCGCAATGCCATTACAGACAACACATTTTTAATTGGAATGACCATTACATTTGCACTGAAATATGGTTTTACTGCACACAAACGATAATGTGCGCAAATGCCATCACCTAGTGCATTGATGTGTTTTGATTGAATTCAAATATTTATTTCCACCATACTTCAGAATTGAAAGGAAAACAAAGTGCTTCATTTGTACTAATTCTGATATTCTGAAACATCAGCGCAGTTAATTCTATTTCTGTTGTGTGCTAGGAAAAAGAAACAAGCATTGGCATAGCCAATAGGTCTCGCCTTTGGGACCTTATAAGTATTTAGTTATGCAGCAGGTCCCAAAGGCGAGACCTATTGGCTATGCCAATGCTTGTTACTGTTGATCCTGCGCCCACAATTTAAAGTTTTACCTTCTTTCGTGAAACGGCCGCGCACGGTCAGCGCATCTTCTAACGGGATGTGCAAAACGGCCGCATCTGTGACCAAAATCAAGATGGGTGGCAGCATCACTTTTAAAATATTATCGCAGCCAATTAAAAAGTACGTCCAGAGTTGTCGTCCAAAAGATGCAGAAGTATGCAAGTTCCGAACGGAAACGCTTGTGGCTAAAAGAGTTGTGCGTCTCGTAACCTCGCCAGGGCCCCTTCCTTAGGCCCCCTCCTGCTGGTAACCGAGCCCTGACCCAGCCCTGCGTGACCCTCGGTATTACCTGCACGCGGCCCGTGTGCTTGAGAAACGACGTGAAGACTCCCCCTACCCCCCCGCTCCCGATTGCCTCAAGTACCAAAAGAAAAGAAAGAACTGAAAGAGACAGATATGTTATGGGGCGTGGGTCACTAACTACCAGTGGCGGTTGGTGACATTTCAAAGCAGAGGGGCGTAAAAGTTGTGAATGAGTTTTAAGTAGTGGGCAGCAAAGCAAGAAAACGCAACTGACATTTTGAAAAAAAAAGCAAAGGGGTATATTCAAGCAAATTTCAATAAAGAATTTTGTGGAAAGCTAGATTTATAAATCAATTCTGAACATGTGGTCTCGATATTTTTAAAATGATTAAAGAATGCCCCATATTTTACTACATTAAATATGTTCAACAGTTCCTGCCTCAAAATGTCTATCTGGGTGAGTTTAGGTTGTCGGGGTGTTTGTGACAGGGCATTATTGAGATCTCTGGAGCAGAGTGCCTGTCAGTGCATTCTAGAAGTGTTCACACTACAGTCACATTCAATCCTTGGCGTCTCTGCTGAGCTCTTTCAAAATGGTAACATGTGCCACTTTTGTGAAAGCAAATGAAGGAGATCACACCTGTTAACATATGTACAGCAACAAAGGAAAAGAAAATGCTGTGTTCACAGGTGAGTAGAGTGGGTATGCTGTGTGCGCGGGGAAAAAGGAGAGTGAAATCCGTGCTGAAGAGATATGTAGATCCAACATTGAGAGTGCAGAGGAAAAAGGTGTGAAAGGGAGTGACTGAGGTAGTATGAAGACCATTATCAATTACACTGAGCTTAGTAATACTTAATTCACAGTGCCTTGCTCCTTGGATAACCCCCTTTCATTCCACTTAAAGCTCTGTGCATACCAGATACCATCTTTCCCCCGTTCTGCATTTCACTTGCTTTTTGTTTAACATGAAGTAAGTTGACAAGAAATTATAGCTGTAATTTTGTGTTTTTATAATTAAGGAGTCAGAAACTGCTGTGGAATGCATGTAACATTAGGTAAATCTAATAAAAATGTGCTCCTTTAATAATTTTCTTAGTAAATAGTAATACAAAATGGGCATAAATACTGTGTTACAAACAAGTTTAAAATCAGTCACCCATCTTCTAAGGATCCTTAAAGGCCCATAGAGAAAATTACCCTGTCTTTGAAACATACAAAAAAGAAGCTACTGCTAAATGCTGACCCGCCAAAAATTTTCAAAGTAATTAACTCTCTGACTCTCCTGCAGAGCTCATGTTCGTGAAACAGCAACAGTGCCTTTCCCGTGCCTGTGACCTGAAAATAGAGAAGGGACGAGCAAGAGCGGGTCACTCCAGACATGCAGGAAAACGAAAGCAACAGGAAATGTAACATCTATGATAGGGCACATAAGCACGTTGTGTCACCATCACACAAGCACACACAAGCAGACAAATTGTGAGTTTTTGTAATCCACAAATATAAAGTAATAACAAGCACCCGTTGTTAACTTAAGTTACAATTACCAAACCTGAGAGAGACTGACTGCAGGAGGCAATGGAGGCACTGGGAGCCGACTTGCTTTTGATTGGGTTTGAAGGGAAGATACACAGGCAGTCTTCCTCTGCAGGACAGACCAGCTCTCTCCGATGTCCGGGTCGTGTCTTCTGTCTTCCGACTGTCTGAGAGCCAGCAAGGGAAAGTGAAAGAGGGTGCTGATTTAAACAGACACACCGAAGCATATACGGAGTATGCTTACTAAATGTGACCCGACCTCACAGTCACAAAGCTGATGACGCCTGGTCACATGCTTACTGGCACGTCCCCTACATAGGGAACTGTGAGGAGGACTCTTCAATTGATTGCAAGCCCCAGGCAGTATCGGGCTGAAGGCTTAAAGCGCCCGTGGCTGCAATCTCAATTGACGGCTGACCTGCGTCATCTAGGGGAGGTGCACGGAGTCCCTGAACAATGGCAGGCCAGGGCTAGATCAAGGTAACCCCTGGCTTAGCTAACAAAGTTTCATTTGAGGGCATATGCGCTGTGCGCATGGGTCAGTGAAAAAACAGCCGGACGCTCGCTATAGCGCGAGTAAAAGTGACGGCCAGAAAGGCTTCACTAATTTCCAAATTATAAGAGTATTTAGAAAATTGCTATGTTTATGCTGCAGGAAATAGGGGGGGCGCAGCCCCTAAGCAACCAGCCGCCACTGCTAACTACAATCAAGTTTCTCACAATAACAAGCACGCGAGTGGTGCGTGCGTGCGCAGCCTGCTCGGCCGAAGCAGAATGAGAACAAGCACGCGAGTGGTGCGTGCGTGCGCAGCCTGCTCTTTTTAGAAGCACATACTCGTGCTTGTGGCGCGCCCCTGCGCGCTCCCGCAAGGTGTATGCCGCCACAAGCACGAGTATGTGCTTCGAAAAAGAGCTGAACGACGGCTAAAGGTCTCCTATGCAGCGCATGCGCGCTGCGTAGGCGAGACCGAAAAAACACACACCCTCTTCTCTTACATTGATACCCAGCAGGACTGTCACATAAATTCTCTCACTTTGAAGTCAGAGAAAGAAAAGTAAACATCAAGTTCCCAGAGAACTTGACATTTGACCACTGCCTTTGAATGCACAGCAAATGTGACAAGATAAGAAAAATATTTAAAGGCCTGTTTACAGAAAGCGAGTTAGTGGAAGAATACAGTAAGAAAACTAGTTACTTACCTGTAACTACAGTTCTCCAGTATTGGTATCTTTCATAGATTCACATGCTTGAATCATCCCCATCGTCGTAATGGGAGTCCCACGGTTTACATATAAAAGCAGTAGATAATACTACAACAGGCTACAATGCAATGAACAGTCACTGCAATAGCCTATCCATTTTATTTTGTAAAAAAGAACCAAACTTAAGTAGCAGCCAATCAGGCGACGGCAACCTCTAGAACAATCCCAAGAGAGGCTAGGTTCCTCAGATTTTCAAGCACAACTGTGAAGCTTTATACCTTGAGGAAATAAGGGAAGCCTCTCAGGGGAGGAGGGGAGGTCGCATGTGAATCTATGAAAGATACCAATACTGGAGAACCGTAGTTACAGGTAAGTAACTAATTTTCTTCTCCAATATTGGATCCTTTATAGATTCACATGCTTGAATCAGAGTAGCTAGCAGTTGCATAGACAAACATGTATAGAAACAATCCAATATATACATATCTACCCTTAAAAGATGGTGGGTAACAATATACATGCATTACTGAAGCATATATAAGATATAATGTAACAAACTATCATCAGTGTATGTATATATATATATATATATATATATATATATATATATATATATATCTGTGGAAAGAAGACTCGGGAACTACAGCGCCCATGATGCACGCACAGCACTCATAGGAGCAGCCCATTTGTGGGCGTGGAATTAAGCATTAATTCATGAGGAACTGTGTCCCGAGATGCACGCAACTTCATTCCATCATGCCTCTGAAGAAGAAGGACTACCTTTGAAACGCGTAAGGCTGTAAATGATGGTATAGCTGCCTAAATGAATCGGCTGGCGGAATGCTGTCTGTACCTAATAAAGGCCTGTTGCCGAAATGCTGGTGTTGGAGTGCGGCTTACCTGCTGGGGGAGTTTGGAGCATTGATATATATATACATACATACATAGTAACAGAAAAAACAAAATTGCATAACATCATAAGCTGGTACAGACACATAATGCGAAGGAAAAAACACCTCTAATAGTAGAGGCTTACCTTATTGAAATAGATGACGTAGAATCGCCTGTCCCACTGCTGCTTTGCTGTAAGTTGCCATATCCAGGCAATAATGCCGCGTGAAGGTATGAGAAATATTCCATGTAGCGGCACGGCAAATCTTGTCCAGTGGTACTCCAGCGAAAGGAGCAGTAGAAGAGGAAACTGCTCTCGTAGAATGTGCCTTGGCCTTTATCGTAAGCAGTTTACCCGCCTTAGTAGGACAGAGCTGAATAGCAGCAGCGATCCATCGTGCAATAGTTATTTTTGTGTCAGCAGAACCCAGTCTTAGAGGCCCATAAGATACTAGCAGTTGATCCGTTCTGCGTAGCGGCTTTGTTCATTGCAAATAAAACTTAAGGCATTGTTTAACATCCAAAGAGTGGATATATTTCTCCGCCAGTGAAGAAGGATGAGGGGGAATAAAGTTTGCAGAATAACGGATTCATTAAGGTGAAACTAAGATGGAACCTTCACTATGAACTTAGAGTTTATTCTCAGCATAACAGTCCTCTGTGAAGCGGAAGTAAGGTTCTTTTATGGTGAAGACTTGAATTTCACTTACTCTCCTTACAGAAGTAAGCGCAAGAAGCAATGTCACTTTTCGTGTGAGAAACTTGAGCTCAATTTTGTGAATTGGCTCAAAAGGTGGTTTCATTAATTGAGACAGGACCACATTAACGGGCCATTCCGGCGGAGGAGACCGAATGGGGGGAAAAGTCCTGAACAATCCCTTCATGAACTGCTTGATGATGCGAGAAGAGCAGAGAGAAGAAGCGTCGGACGTGCGTCTGTATCGGGAGAGGGCCGCGAGGTGGACCCTAACTGACTCATACGACAGACCCGATTTTGCCAGATAAGAGGTAAGGCAAGATTTGTTCTGGAGATGAGAGAAGAGGGTAAATGTTTTCCGAAGGCACCAAGAACAAAAAAAGCTTTCCAGTTTAGTCCATACGTTTTAGTAGTAGACTCAGCTCTAGCTCTGGACACTATCTCTCTACAGTCTTGAGAAATGACTAAATCTTTGAACTCATTGAACTCAGGTTCCAGGCATGCAATTGAAGAGAAGCTGGGTGCAGATACAGGATTTGCCCTTTGTTCATGGTTAGCAGAGTGGCTGACACCGGCAGGCGATGAGGCTTTTGAATTGTGACAGCAGGAGTAGCTCCGTGAACCAATGCTGGCGGGGCCAACGTGCAGCAATGAGGATGAGCTGGCACGGTTCCCGTTTCATTTTCATCAGCACTCTGGAGATGAGGGCATGGGAGGAAAAGCGTACGCAAAGATTCCTGACCATCTTATCGAAAACGCATTCCCCCATGGCCCTCTCTGAGGTTCCCTGCTGGCAAAGAACCAGCATTTCTGGTTCCCTTGAGACGAAAATAGGTCTAAGTTTGGTGTTCTCCATTTCTGGAATATGGAATCAAGAATCAGCCGATTGAGTTCCCACTCGCGATTTGTTTGACGTAATCTGCTCAAGGTGTCTGCCAGGCTGTTCTTTACTCCTGGGAGATGCTCCGCCTTGATGGTTATGTGATGCCGCAGTGCCCATTCCCAGATCCTTTGAGCTTCCAAAGACAGGATTGGAGATCTCGTTCCTCCCAGCTTGTTGAGATAATGCATGCAGGTGGTATTGTCTGTGCGGATGAGGACGCTCTTATCCTTGGGAGAAATGACTAGAGGGCTAGAAAAATTGCCCTCAGTTCCAGAAATCGGCCACCAAGGAAGAGCGTCTTTCATGATCGGTGTTATTCGAATGATATCGTCGAATGATCCTGCTATCTGAAGCCATTGTCTGTCCAATTGTTCCTGAAGGGGTCTCATCCTTAGACGTGCGTGAGGCACCATGAGGATGGCAGAAGACATCATGCCGAGAAAGGATTTGAGGAGATGGACAGAAGCGAACTCTCTTTTGTAGAGATTGTGAGCCAGAGATGGAATGGTATTCTGTCTTTCTTTTGATAAGAATGCCTTGTTTTGGAGGGTATCCAATGTTGCTCCTAGAAACGTTATCAGTTGAGAAGGAATTAGAACGGATTTTTGATTATTGACTGCCAGCCCCAGACAGTGGAAGAGCTGTAGGCAGAAGGAGATGGCCTCCGAGGCCTGATGAAAAGAAGGAGCCTTCACTAACCAATCATCGAGATATGGGAAGATCTGTAGGCCTTTTAATCATAGGTATGCTGCCACAGGAGCAAGACACTTGGTGAAAACCCGAGGAGCTGAGCGAAGGCCAAAGGGAAGCACCTTGAATTGATAGTGCGCGCCTGCTACAGTGAAACAGAGGAATTTTCGATACTTGGGATGAATAGGGATATGGAAATATGCGTCCTGCAAATCCAGGCTTGCCAGGAAATTCGAATGGTTCAGAAGCTGTAATATCTCCTGAAGAGTTACCATGCGAAAGGATTTCTTCTCCAAGTATTTGTTGAGCTTTCTGAGGTCTAGAATGGGACGCCATTCTCCCGACTTCTTCCTCACCAGGAAGAAACGGGAGTAGAAGCCTCTTCCTCTCCGAGAGCAGGGTACACATTCTATTGCTCCCTTTTGGAGCATAATCAATGCCTCCTTCTTTAGCAATTGAAGTCGGGGTGGTATTGATTTTTGAGGCGGATGAGGAGGTGGTGCTGTGGTAAACTCTAGGGTATGACCATATTTTATTATATCCAGGGCCCATTTGTCTGTTGTGATTTTCTGCCATTGGTCTAGGCAATGAGAGGGGAATTTTCTTGAATGAAGTAATCAAGGGAAGAGTGGCAGGTGGCGAGGCCTCGTCACTGTTTTCTGACAGAATCTCTGGATTGAACTTGTTGTTTCCACCTAGGCTGTGTGGAGTAAGCAGCCTGTTGTGGCGCACGGTATTGCTGCTGATGCTGGAAGGAAGGACGAAAAGAGGCGTAAGTCTGAGGCTGCTATCTCTGGTAACCACCTCGAAATGAATAAGCTCCTATGCCACGTGCTCCACGAAAGGGGGTCTATCAGTATTGGAGCGTGCACAAAGCCTTAGCTGTGTCAGTCTTAATAGTTTGTAAAGCGTCATCAATATGTTTGCTAAAAAGTCTCTCACCGTCAAATGGCATGTCCCAAATCTTGCTTTGCACCTCAGGGCGGAACGTTGTTGCCTTCAGCCAACCCTGACCCCTGAGGACAGCCGCTCCAGCGAGCTGACGAAAGGCCAAGGAAGCCACATCCATATAAGCATCAATAATTCCTGATGCAGATCTTTCTCCTTCATCAGGAGCTCTAATCCTTTTGTCAATCCTGGGCAAGATCGGGATAAATGTGGCAGGTGTCCTCATTACTTTTCCACCTTCCGCCCAGATGTGATCTATAATTGGTATAGCGCTCAGTTTTTCTGGATAAATCCTTGAAATCATAGAGAAAACAGTCAAGACTGCTTGACTGTCATTGACAATTTAAAACGAGAAGCCGCTCTTTCTATTAGCGCGTGGAACCCGCCAATGACTTCTGGTGGAGAATCCGCAGTTTGAGGAGAAGGAGAAGCAGGCGTTGATATAACGTAGTCCTCCCACTCATCACCTATTTGTCCATCTTTCTGATGTTGACTCTCCTCAATTTCCCCGTCATAAGAAGTGTCCTGATGTTGCTGGGGCAAAACAGTATCCCTCGCAGGGGAAGCCGCAGGGGAAGGCTCAGACCTACATGGAGGAGAAGCTAGTGGCAAAGGAGCAGGTGATGGTGGAGCAGCTGTTGAAGGAAAACGAGTGCGGTAGTCATGCAACAAGTCTTGAAGGTCCTGAACCAAAGCCACAGGAAGGTGAACCATAGGCTCACTAATGGGCTCTATATATTGAATTTTTGCATGTGGAGGGTGATATTCTTGCGGATAGTAACCTTCATAGTCGTCATCATCATCTTCTTGATATTTCACATGAAGCTGAGAGGGACTGTGAGCAGGGCTAAACATCCCATCAGAAGACTCTTCTAAAAATGTTGAAGGTGGTAAAGGTGAGACTACTGCAGGATTCTGGAAAAAACGCCTCGTCGACAATGCAGTCGGCGAGAACGTCGTTGACGGATATATAGGCGTGAGTTGCAACGTTGACAGACGCTTACGACCAGGCGTGGGATACAGCAATCAGCTTCGTCGACGAGGACATGATAGGAGCGTATGAAGAAATAGTCGTCAGCATAGTCGACGATGCCGAATTGGTAGTCGTCGACGCAGTTGTAGACGAGGAACTTGTCGACGGAACCAACGTCGTTGACAAGGACGCCGACGAGAAGGTAGTCGTCATTGTTGTCCGAGTCGCCGCCAATGAGGTCGCCGGCGGTGTTGAAGCCTTCGTAGTCGCTGGAAGCGTCGTCTGTGGGGCCATCGTCGCTAACGTAGTCTTATCAGTCGTCGACGATGTAGATTTCGACGACAAAGTAGGTGATATATGTTCAGAAGGTGATTTTTGTGTCGACGGGGACCGAGATGATCACGCCGTTTACGATATAAGCTTTCTGGAGACTGTAATCTTCATGGATGGTTCTGAAGATTGTTTTTCATGTTTATGGCTTTTCTCCTCAGTAGGAAATGAATGCTTTCCCTTTAATGAGGTGCCTGCATCTTCCCGATGAGACTTTTTAGAAGCCTTTTTCTTGGAAACTTCAGGAGATTCAAGAGATCTTTCTCTCCTATTGGATGTTTCCTGAGAAGCCTGGGAAGTAGAGCTCTCCTCTTCCTCAGAGACAGCGTCAGATTTATTTTTCAGTTTTCTGAAGCCAAATCAATAACCTACCCTCTCTGTCCTAAAGGGTTTTGGTTGAAAAAGTACTACAAATCTTGCAATCTTTTACCTTACGTTGAGGGTAAAGGCAGTAGATACCATTTTTATGGGGATCCTCAGCATGCAGTCTCTTCTTACCGCATGATCCACATGACCTGAGGAGACCTTTCTTTGAAGAATCCGACATTTTGAGTAGAAATCTGGAAAATTGAAGAAGAAACTGAGCAGAGCTCAGGGAGACTCCCTTTCACACGACGTGCGGTAGAAAATCTGAGGAACCTATCCTCTCTTGGGATTGTTCTAGAGGGTGCCGTTGCCCGATTGGCTGCTACTTAAGTTTGGCTCTTCTTTACAAAAGAAAATAGACAGGCTATTGCAGTGACCATTGCATTGTAGCCTATTGTAGTATTATCTACTGCTTTTTTATGTATACAGTGGGACTCCCACTATGACGACGGGTATGATTCAACCATGTGAATCTATGAAAGATCCAATTCTGGAGAAACAAGGTTTGGGCAGAGGGAGAGACGAGCTCAAGCAGGACAACCTAAAGCAAATAAAGCCAGCAAACAGAAAGCCAGAAAATGTGAGTTACAAACCACAAAGCTAATGGTAAGCAACGAGCAAAATGCATTCCTAGGTCAGCTTTCTGAATGTCCCCAAGATGTCCTTAGCAAACAAGACAACTGTGTTGTCTGGTAGGCTGTGTCCTAAAGAACCCCAAGCTCCGATCACCATAGACCAGTCCAGCAGGAAAGACCTGAGGAGAGAGAAAATGGGCTGAGGCATGGCAGTAGGAGAGAAGACGTAAGTGGCTGGAGGACAAGAGGGAAAGCATCAGAAAATGGCCTAACAAGAAAAGCCAGCGAACAAGCCTTGAGAAGTACAGGTGGTGAAAAAGATCAAATAGGTTGAGCAAAGACAAGAGGGGAAAACATACACACAAAGGTTGCCAATATAGGTGACAGGAGGAACCTAAGGCATGGCCCAGACAGAGACCCCTTAGAGCTTTGGAAACCACCTCTTGCCTGTGAGAGGGCTCCCAAGTACATTAGCATCTCAGTAAAACAAAATAGACTTGAAATGGCTCTGCGGAGCGTCGGCTAATAGCCATCCCCCAAAAGACACCTCAGAAGGGGGGAGCCCGCAAGGACACTTTGAAAATAAAGAGGCAATTTAGCGCTATATTTGAAAACCCAAGGGTGTACCAAAATTAGGGTAACCAAAGGCACTTCAGGCATAGTCTAACGAAAAGTCTCAGAAGCTCGTGGAAAGAACCTGTGAGGTCTTGAGGTCCTCTCCGGTAAGACTTTGAGTAAGGCCATAGAGTGTATCTCATGAAAGCACCAGTGACCGGTCCAAAGGAGCAGATGGAAAAAATACACTGCAGAGTTCTGGGTCAGCACCAGGTTAAAGGCACATGAAGACATCTTGTACGAAGTCCAGTGAACAAGGACATGGCAAATTTACCTGTGGTACTGCAGGAAGCATATCGGCTTCGTGAAAGAAGCTTGATGAAAAGCGCACAATGGGAACTTGGGTCAGGGGTCCATTGGAGAAAGAAAGAGGAGCCACCCCATGCCCCTTTAACCCCACCATTTCCAAAGCTCCTAGTAAGTCAGCAACTGCGTGAAATCAGCATGGGCAAAGAGAGTGAATTTCGCAACTCTAAAACAAAAGATGGAGCAAGTGAGTGCTAGGTAAAAAGACCTCAGCATCAAACAGCATAGTGAAAAAGGTATCAGGAAGCCTATGGTGCACATGGCAGGTAGGGCCTAAGAACAGGGAAGCCAGGAATTTGCTGTGGCAAGTATTTTTTTGAAGGACAATAGTGTTCGTGGCACAGGCCTCTATAAAAGAGTAATGCTTTCGCACTCGTGCATAACCATGTTCCAGAGTACGACATGACCTCTCTCTCTCTCTCTCAAAGCATGTTTCCTTTGGAAGCCTGATGAAACGCTTGCCTTCATATACCCTCTTTTATATAATAAAATCGGTTTGCCAAAGATATCTTCACAAGAAGAAAGTAGATTTACCATCTATGTGGTGACAAAGTGGGTGGAATGGAGAAGAGCAGAAGATAAAACAAGTTTCTGGCCTTGCAGCACTCGGGCATCTTCTAGAATCGGTATTGTTTTTAGGTCGAGTCTGAGCAGCGCATGCGCTGCTCTGCGAGGCATGCTGTATTCAGGTATGGACTTGAAGCTCCGCCCACTCTCCGTCCATCTTTTCAATTGGCTCCTGCTACTGTCCTATCTAAATGGTTGCTTCTGATTTGTTAATAGGCTTGTTCGTCCCGCCTTAGTAACGTCTTGTCTGCATTTGTCACCTCCCACAAGGACTCAACTTTTTACTTGTGTTGTAACTCTGTTTTAGCTACAGTCTGTGAGCACTATTTTCTTTAATGTCTTTAATCTAGCTGCTTTTGCAGGCACGACAGGCTCTCCCTAACCCACCCTCTTTTCATGACAGTGCGGCGTCTGATCATGAACGCTGCGCTTTATCTTTCAAAAATGCTCCCTGCATAGCACGGCACTTCTGCACGCGCTATGCTTCTTAACAAATGCTTTTTATTTTTTAAAGCGCTGCATACCGCGCTTTTACTTTAATGGCGGCCGCACCTTTCTTCATACGAGCCGTGTCTTAAAGAAAGGGGCATGGCCGACATTAAACTGAAAGCGCGGCATGGGGTGCTTTTACAAAAACACACGTTTGTCAACTTGACAAACAAATGGTTTTTTTTGTAAAGGCGCCCCATACCGCGCTCTCACTTTAATGGCGGCCTGCACCTTTCTTTAGACGTGGGTCGTCTAAAGAAAGGGGCGTGGCCGCCATTAAAGTGAAAGCGCAGCATAGAGCGATTTTACAAACAAGCATTTGCAATGCAATAGGTCTCGCATTTGCAAAAGTTTAAGCTATTAGCATCGACAATGCCTTTTATTTATGTTTTAAAAACCAAAACATAAATAAAAGGCATGGTCATTTACAATGCCAATAGCTCAAATTTGCGTAAATGCAAGACCTATTGCATTGCAAATGCTTGTTTTGCTATGTTATTAGAGGAAGGGGACATGGGCAAGAGAGGACACAGTTATGTTGCTCTTCATGGAACATGCGTCATCTCATTGGGGGAATTTCTCTGGAGCTCCAAATGCTTCAGAGCTGGAGTAGCAATACCACACGGATAGTAAACGGCAACCTACCACTTCAAATTAACGGTGGGCTTCGTAGAATTCCCAGGCTGTTTTATTAAGCACAGAACTGGGTAAAAGGTCAGTGCTAGAAACGTTGTGCAGAGCAAGGTAGTATAAATGTAGGTAAAAGGTTGTGTAGCTACCTAGGCCTAGATTGGGTTACACTGGGGAACATAACAGTTCAGAGGATTCTTTTTTTATATGAACCCTATAGGAAGAATTCAAGAAATTAGGGCTCCCTCCTGATCACAACCTAAAGGCTGTGATCAGGAGTGCTCACTTGCATTTCAGTAGCACAAAGTACTACAATCATCTTGGGAAAACAATGCCTATTACTGCCTGGGAACTGCCTGGGAACTAACTCAGTCATCCTAACAACTGCCTTGGTGCGCCTCATTACTGTAGTTAATATTTATAGAGCTCACTCACTCCCAATAGGCAACTTGGCGCTAGACAAACCGAGCCTACTAACTGCCAAGGAAAAAATGGAATTACTATTAAAAGAGTAAAAGATTAACTAAAAATCTGCAGAGGACGGATTGATTTAAGAAAAAGCGCATGGTAAACAAAACTACAACTTTCAAACTAATGTTGATAATGCAAAAAAGGCAAGTCATCACGCAGAGCTAATTTCTTTTCCAAGTTGGTGATGCAGTTTAATAATTTCCCAAACTAATTAAAAAACATGGTACAAAAACTCACCAACTTTCAGCAGGAAAGTGAACAAAAACACTAAATTTAACTGAAAACGCACCAGACATCGCTGGAAGCCAGTCCCACATGTAATTCTCATACAAGATACTTTCTTGGATTCCTTTGTTCACTTCTCACACCTGCATTTCCTGGTGTTTGCAGGCATGACAGGCACCCGCCCCCCTTCCTGGATTCTTTCACGAAACAAAAACCCACTGCTTCATGGACACGTCAGACACCAAGTCAGCGAATTTTCCATCAGACATCCCTTAAATGCCAGGTGTGCTGAACGTGTTATCACCGATGAACAGAGCAAAGTTCAACCCACATGAAAAGCAGTCAAAGTACAACTTTTTACCCAATTCAATCCGTAATCCACCAGGGTGAGAGCTAGAAAGTCAGGCACTCGGCTGCTTCAGGCCGAGGTGAATCACAAACCTTCCACACTTTTCGGTTATACAATTCTTTTCAACAGAGTTAAAGTCAGCTGCGTCGTGCTGTGTTAAAAAATAAACAAATAAAAATAATCAGCCCCACCCTCTTCGTGTGGGTCAGCGGGCACAAGGAGCTGACCCCCTGCTCAGTAGTGTCAATCTCATTGCGCACTTGGGTCGAAGTGGTGACAGGATACGCATCAGTCGTGTATGCAACTCCTGTTGGAACAACTCATCTGCAGCTAGCAGGGCACCACTGAAACCGAAGGAGGACTGCAGTAGAAAAGCAAATGAAGGTGGTGTAGCTTACAGGCATTCCTCCTGCTCAAAACGAGACCCACGTCACGCTGGCTTTAATGGTGGTGGGGCATCCACAATTATCTTTTAAGCGTAGCTTCCTCACGCTAGGAAGTTCACACACAATTGTCACTGAAGAGCCACCTCCCCTGCAATGCAGGAAAGGTGAGAATTCCTTTACATTATATATACTTATATATTATAGTTATATCTCTTTAAAAAAAAAATCAGTTTTTCTAACCTTGTGGAAGAAAACTAGCATGATCGCTTTTGAAAAAATACAAAATATTCCAGTTCATTTTTTTTTTTGCAGGAGGCGTGGCTTGCAACTTGATTTCACCCCCGCCAGGCCCTTCCACCCAACGGGCCCTCTCAAGGGCTGTGTCTTATCTCTGACCGTCCATTGCAGCCATGGCTTTCTGCTGGCTGCCCCCTTGCTGTGCTCCTGGGGGCCACATAGGTTGCTGGTGATGCAGGTGGTGGTGATGATGGTGCAGACTATGCCCTGTTGGCGAGGAGGGTGGGATCCATGCGGGCTGCTGACTTGGTGGAGAGGATGCCCAGAAGGGACTAAAGCTGCCTGGTGGAGAACATGCCATAGAGGCAATAGGACTGTTGCCGCCCTGCAGGCTTTCCGAGGTCCGTAGCTTGGAAAACATGGCCAAGGCATCTGGGAAGTTGGGCGGCGTAGCTGGTGTGTTGCTGGGGGTACACATCTAGGGAGAGAAGACAAACACAGGTTAGCACAAACCATCCATCTGTGATGACAAACCTTAAACCATATCCTCACATTGAGACTGACCATGGAGAAAAGTGGATACAATGGCTGCAGTAAGGAGCCGGTAAATTGAATCTGGAATAGGAGCGGTGTGACAGGAGACAGGGCAGTTTCATTAGGTAATCAGCAAAGGTGGTATAGGAGTGCGCCCAATCCCAGGTGCTACATGCCAAAGCCAACGAGACAACTTCCCAGGTTGCAGACAAAAAGCTGTCTAGCAAGTTTATCAACCACATACTTGCACGTCTCATTTCATTTGTATTAAACTCTCTAATTTTCCCTCAGATACCCACAGCCTGCCAGCACATATAGCCTACTGAAGGATTAGTTCATGAATGCAGAGGTGTGGCATAATGCAGACAGCTAGGTTAAGGTATACTTAATACACCGGACTAGGAACTGTTCTTACGTGATGTAAGGCATGAATGAGTTGCCTGTACAATGGAGTGGACTAGACGGGCAAGCAAGGATGGGGAAGTGGGGCTTGGTATGGGCAAGCAACAAGGACTGGGATGAGTGCGGACAGGGTGAAGCAACACTTCGAATTGGTGGGTGGGTGAGGAAAGAAGCACCACGCACAAAGGAGAGTGAGGGAGGGAGAAGAAATAGTATCTCAATCACAGCGCCAGCAGCAGACAGGCACTAATTGAGCTGAATCAATCTGTGCTTGGTCCATGCTTCACAGAAAGGAGAGAAAGTGACGCTTGGCATATGCTTGCCAATTAGGAGGCAGCAAAGAAAAGTGGTAATGAAGCCAACAATCAATAAGCAGTGGGCTGGCTCCAAGCCCTTTTTGTAAACAAGCATGCGCAGTTGCCGGCTCGACCTAAAAAGGAGGTGAGGATGTCAGAAGTAGATGAAATGTGATCCGTGGGATAGGAGAGATTAGGACTACAGCGATGACTGGAGGCAACAGAGACTAAAGACATAGCTTACCCCAGGAGGTATTGGTACATCGCAAAAGTAATTTGGGATTGCACAATGGTAACTCTTGTGTTCAGGACCATCTTCTGACGTCTATCCTGTGCCTTACGCAAACCCTTCAAGGCTGGCAAAATCTATCAATGCAATTCCACGTATGCACTTCCCTCAAGCCATTAAAAAGTACTCAGGAAATTCGTTTGAAGCATTCTAATAAAATCTTCTAACAGGTCCATCAAATTAATGGTGATTTATAACCTGTGAAATAAACTGTGAGGCTTTTCTGATTTTTGTTGCACTTTTTAAATGAATAATTTGATTTAGAAATTTGTCAAATGGAGATTTGTTTTGCACTAATTGCACAGACGATCAAGCAACCCTCCTGCCACCACAGATATGTTTTTAGCTGTCTCTAAATGAAGCGGTCTGAAAGACAAGAGCCCGAGGTGCACATTAACAGACTTTTCAAAGCATGCCAACAGACTCTTAAGACGTAGGTGTAGTGTCAAACAAAATAATTTACCTTAATCTGCCCCGCTGAAAACGGAGTCATGGAAATGGCACGCCCATGCTGCATTGTTACAACGCTAGTTCAGTTTGTGATGGCCAAGACAGACAAGCCTGTGCAGCTTCCTTCCAAACCTTGCCTGTGGCTAAGCGGAATGATGGTGCAGTTTGTGCTTAGTCTCAGACATGCTGCACCACAAGTGGCACAGCAGGCACACAAAAAAGATTGTTACGCACGTTGTGTGTCGTCATTCGGTACCAAGGCTCCATCGTGTTGGAAAAGCACATGCTCTAAACGCGGTGGATTTACTATATAAAAATGGTGCACAGCAGAGGTCTACACTAGCAGCCATCATGATGGGTATTGGTCAACAAATGGCTGCTCTGCTGCATGCAACTGCCTGGACATGTACTGCACAGACCACATTACAAGATGAAGCTGAGGAGCAGGGGGTGCCACACTCAGTCAGTCACAGCACTGGATACCTCGCCCAGGCACAAAAGCCAAGATTAATTAAGTAGACACTTCACTACTGTGAGTACTATGATAGGTACAGGCACATTTTTTAGTGTCTCCATTGCAACCCTCAGTACTAGAATACCCAATCCACCTCTTGCAAGCAAACAAACTATCTATACTCCTTAAAAAAAGTCTATATATCACACAATATATAATGACATTTGCAATGTTCAGCACCCTCGGATCTCTGCAATGCAGATGCGGCGAGGAGAACAATAATTCAAGTGTGTTAAGAGCCACATATTTACAAGTAACTTTTCACCCTTTTCCGTGGAGTGGAAACCCCGAAGGACAGTGACGCATGCGTACGTCTACTTAGGAATGACACAGCCCCCAACAGTTGCCATACACTTAGCTCTAAACACGGTGGGCTTTATAATAACAAGAACTTAGGAATTCTAGAGAATGAAGAGAGCCTCAGAACACGCCAGGAAGCAGAGAAACCCAGAGTGGTCATGACAGGATAAGCACGACAGCGGGTAGCAGTCACCCCAACACACACACACGAGAGCGAGGCTCCTTCTGTTAAACTTATTCTTAGAAGTGCTGCTGCCCAGGGCGGAGAGAGAGAAATACGTGCTAGCAGCATGTGAACCGAGACCAAGGGCCAAGACTATGCACCTAGAGGACCTGTACGCACAGCAAAGAGCACCCAAGATTGTATTCAATTGCTGGCTAGCCTGGGTATCAACAACATAAGCAGCATTACTCGGGCACTGTCCGATTATCTCCCGTTAAAAGTCTGCACTATACACACGCACACAAATAAAAACATTAAAAAAAAAATCTGCAAATCAAAGAGCCAGTGACGCAAGTGACATCTGACCGATGGCACAAAGGCCTGAAGCCTGTGTGCTTGCCCGGGCGGAAAATTTTATTCGGTTTTGCGTTACTCTTGTAATGCAGAATTCCAGCCAAATTCTGCCAATTGCCACGTGGTGGAATTTTTTTGCCCACGAGGATCTAGAAATGCAAGCGAGATTTGGCGTTGGCGATCACGGTCAGAGGAAAGCTTCTTGCGCATATTTCCTACTCTAGCAGCAGCAAAATCAACTCGAATAGCCGCGCATTCTTGCGCACTGCTTGGCACCATTCGTTCTAATTTTTCAGCGCGGAACAGGCTACCGGCGCTAAATCGCAGCACAACGTGCATAGTTCTGCCCGCTGGCGAAACTCCGTGGAATCTTGGTGAATTTTTACATGATTCCGCAGAATACCAGGGAGTGAAATTCTGCGAGTTACGTCCATCCCTATTGCGTATCTAGATAGCACAAAGCTAGCTGCAACCAAATATTCACTTAGGCTCTGCATGGGTCTCTTCTCTACTATGGTTCCTACCTAGGACCCCTACTTTCTGTGGAACCCCATGGTAACACTGCTCGTCGAGGTGCCATCAGCAATTCTGAAGTCATGTTATGCAAAAACCAGGTTTTTGGATTAAGACGGTAAGAAACGTTGCTGGCTGCCCGAGGATATGGGAAAAGCGGAACATGTTCAGCTTTTTTTTTCCATTTAGCGCGGTTTCACTGTAGATTATGTTTTTACATTATCTCTCAACAAAATGGCACCTTTTTTGGCAGTCTCTGCTGAGAGGCCAAGCTTTTCAGCATGGAATCTAAAGGCCACTAACCTGCCGAGCAGGTTTCCGTCACGCCAACAGCCAGCCTAAAGAAAGCCTGCACTGCTGCTGCAGGGGACTTGTGGCTCTGGACAGTGCTGTCAAACCGGCCTCACACCAACAATATACTGAATTGTAATCACTCAAGTGCAGAGGGCAGGAACTTGGGGTGCAATAGGTGCTGCAGCGCATCCAGATAAACTACAACGAGTTCAGAAGGAGAATGAACAACAAGGTTGCTTTTCAAGTGTTTTTTTTCTCTAGAAATAACCAAAGGTAAATTATAATTGCAATTTAAGCAGAAAAGGCCAGAAAACATTTTCTTGAAAACTGGTACTTATTCTTTTATCATTTAGATGGAGGCTTACATTGTTTGAAGCTCCAGATGCTTAAACAAATAAGTAGTAATTTTTAAGAACGTGTTTGTCTTGGAAGCTCGGTGTTTAGTGTGTGTCAGGTTAGCTCATACTATGTTATAAATAATACATTATCGTTTGTTATGTTCTGCCCTTTTTGGGTATTTTACCATTTGTGCAGTATGTAAATTAATTTACAACCATACCATTCACTGGGACTCGCATTCTATTCTAGAACTCCTTCCATCCTGTCGGATTAAATCCCTGAAAACTACGAAAAATATAGTCTTATACTCTTTGGATTGCCCGTATTATTAGAAGTACAAATTCAGGGATGTTGCACTGTAATGCACTTTTAGCAATTGCAATTGACTGGCAACGTGTGGGTTTGTACTCTGGCCAACGTGGGAATGTTTTTGGCGTTGTGCATGATAACCAGTGTTGTGCTCTACTCATGTTATATATACTATATCTCAGGATATAATGGTGCAAAAAAGAGTAAGCGATAGAATGCTTAAGCTTATACGCATGTTTCAGTGGAGAGGTGTTGCAATGTAGAGTGGTCTACATGAGACATGTTTTGGGTGTTGGAGAATTTGTATAACTGCAAATGTGTAGCTGTGCTTAAGCGTGAAGACGAGTCAGGCTACTGTGCAGGTGTTCGTGCCTACAATCCTTAAGGAACCTTTGGTTTCAGATCATTGGTAGACACGGTCGTAGCAACTGTGGCGTACGTGAAAGTACTATACAATTGTTGTGTTTCTATAAAATATGGTTACAGAAAGTAAGAAAAATATTTTCTAAAACACGCTTTAGCAAGAAGCTTGGGCCCATATTCGAAGTGAGCCGTTACAATCCCTGTTATTTCCTCACTGCTGAATTACCGTTACACTGGGTATTAAAAGGAGCAGAGTTATGAGCAAGTTTATTAATCAGGGCAAGGCTCTGGATATTATCAACCGAAGCTATCAGGTACTATAGGTAGTATTAAGAATACATTTTGGAATATATCTGAATAAGTAAAAGTACAAATATGAGCATTATAAAGAGAAGCATTATTATGCAAGTCTGAGTTTTACCTGGAGCAGAGGTCAGAGTGAGTATGAAGTTTTGAGTGGCTCGCTGTATTATCGTTACCAGAGGTCCGAAAGAAAGGCGCCTCACTATTTGTGATAATCATTAATAGAATATTTCTGACTGATTCTATGGGAGTTTTAACAACAGAATTCTTAGTAAGTCACTGTATTATCAAGAGTAAAGCTAAGAGTGAATTTAGGTATTAGCGGGGATAAAGCAATCTTATGATTTACAAAAAGGACAAATAGTACATTAAATTTTCAGTGTTGAACCTTCAGGGCATTAGGCATCTAATCTGAGCCTGTATGGATACCATGAAGAGGCAGAACTGAAAGAGACCAGTCATTGGTGAAAAAAATCACTACGACCTGACAGTCCCACATTAAGAGTCTGAGGTGGCTCTACCGTGGCAGTTTATAGTCTGATAGCGCTAGGTGCAACACCAAGACCACACCAGAAATCTTGGAGTCATCCTGGACGACAAGCTCAACATGATGGCACAAATCAACTAAGTGAGCACTGCCTGCTTCCTCATCCTATGTATGCTATGAAAGACTTTCAAAAGGCTGTCACAGAGCACCAGACAAACCATCACGCAAGCACTCATCACAAGCAGACTCCACTCAGCAACACACTCTAATCTGGAATCCCCAAGCACCCCTTTAAAAACGCAGCCTATTCAAACTCCTCACACGCACAAAGCCTTGCACAACACCAGACCAGCAAACTTACACTCAGCCTCACTTCACTGTCACTCGCACACACCCCCAATATTGACAAAATTAGAACAGGAGGTCACTCGTTCTCCTACATCACACCCAAAACGTGGAACAACCTCCCACAACACATCAGAGCCTCCTCTTCACTTGCTGAGTTCCGCAAGACGCTGAAGACCTGGCTCTTCGAATAACTCTGTGGAGGCCACACGCCTACACACCGGCTCAAGCGCCTGGATATCCTCACAGGTGATTGCAATATGCACAACAGATAGATAAAACACTTTCAATCACAATAGTACTACGCACACTAATGGACTCAACACTCATTAAATTAACATGCTACAAAAACGTCTCGGGCAGAATGAGATTCTCAGAAAAAAGTACCTAGTTAGTGTAGTTGTCTCTGCCTCTGGAGGACTCCACAGCAGAGAAAGAAAAAACTCGAGAGGCGGCTGTTCGCCAGGAGGAAGGGATAAATAATATCCACAATGTAATTATTGCAGCTCAAATTCCATTCAGCAAGCAAGAAGGAACGCAAAGCATGGGCAAGCAGCTGCAAGAAGCATAGCAAGGGTACGGAGAAAGTTATCTGCTCCCAGCAGAAGAGGCTGATGTTTTCCTACTCCCAAAACTGCAAAGGAACTAGTAGGCATGTTTCAGCTAAAGACAGCGCTTGTAAAAAGGCCATCACGGTGGGCAGCAATAGCACAACACTAATCCCAATAACCACTGGACTAACCACTAATCACTAACTTTGGGTTCTGGAGAAGCATACTGCCTGGTGGAAAGCGCTTCAATGCCTCGTCAGCTGTATTATGCACCAAAAGCCATATACATGAAATTACAATACAGTCCTGGAGCCAGCTGCCACTTCAAGAGAAAAGCTCTATAAAAGACCTTTGCACTAAAAGGTCTTTAAAAACATAACACTACAACACTGCGCTCTCTGCCACTGAACTCTACGCCACACCACTCTATGCCTCTTCACTATGCAGTACTCCACTATATGCCCCTGTACTGTATGGCATTATTCTCTACTCCGCACCACTCTACGCCACCACACTCTACTGTACACCACTCTAATCTACGCCACTGCATTTTACGATGCTGCATTGCACACCGCTGAATTCTATGCCGCTGCACTCTATGGCATTTTACTCTGCAACACTGTACGCCAATGGACTCTACACCAGTTCACTCTACCTACTCCACTGTATGCCACGCTACACGACTCAACTCTATGCCACTCCAATACATACCACTCTAAGACACTTTACGACACTCTACTCCACTCTTCGCCATTCCACTTCACAACACTCCAAGCCACTCTCCTCTACATCAGTAACTTTTAGCTGCGCTGAAAAGCAGCCATTCTGGTGTACAACATGGCTAAAACACATTGGCAAAGCCAATAGCTCTTGCATAGGGAAGAGCTACAGGCTTTGCCAATCCTTGTTTCTACCCCTGTCAGAGAGCTCAGGGTGATAACAGCTTTTCAGCACCATGTAAGCATTCCTCTTGAACCCTAGATCTAGCCAGCCACCAGTTTCCCTCCATCTTCGGCCCTTTCGATCAGCAATGGAGCTTCAATTTATATCAACAGGCGCTGTTGCCAGGTTCACTGCAACCTGCGGCATTTGTACGTGTACGTATTCGAATTTTCAGAAATGTGATGCTCCTGCAGGGTAAATGATTAGTGAAGCGGCTGACATAGATGTCAGGATCAGTACATGTACAACATGAGCAGTTGGCCAGACACCCCCCTACCTGCTAAGCTATTAGAATGCTTTTCTATGGTCAACACTGCATTTGGCTAACTCCTGGTTGGTTTCAGACTTTAGAAGTGGTACAGATTTGGCAGTATATCGAGCTGGAAAACAACAAGTAACAAGACAGCAAATCAAAGGACAACAGCACTCATCATGGACCTTTCAGTAGCTTTCCACACCATCATTTATGCAATATAAATAAAACACTTGCAGCAAGTGTGGTGTACAAAGCACTGCCTTAGTTGGAGAAGGTCTTTCAGGGTATCAAGTCCTACCTAGTCCCGTTTATTTTAAGCTGTGCCCTCTTGACTTTTGAATACTACATGGTCCTAAACTTCTATTCAACAGCTCTCAGCCCAATGGCTTAACGGCTCCTCCTGAGACACAAGCTACAACTGGATTAACACACAAATTATTAAAATCTATTAAAGAAAACTTGCACGAGAGGCTGTCACAGAAGGTCACACAGGAAAGGTCTCAAAACAACCTCATGTCAAACTCAAACAAAACAGAAGATGATGTTTTGAGTAACATTCACTGAAGCCCTCTCCATTCCGCTACAGACTACCGTGCCTACCCGCTCTCAACGAGAATGCAAAACCTTGGCATCTACATGGAAGCCAAGTGAAAAATCTGCTATCCTGCTAGTCTTGTCCCCATACCCAACCTCGACCTAGCCAAGTGACTCTACAGGAGCTTCAGTGCTTAAAATATTTTTTTAAGTTAGTGGCCAAACTGATTTAGGACGCTACAAGAGGATAAACATCATTTACACTACATATGCTCGACTGATTTCCAGTTGGTCACCATATTGTCTTCAAGAGACTGCACAAAATACCAATTAATCCAGGAATTGTGGCCTTCTGTCAAACAAGTAATGTAATGATATACTCCCCAGTGCACACTTTACTATCACATCTGTGTATCTGCTTACTACTCATCCAACGCATAAGGGCAAGATTTCCCTCTCCGTACAGACTTCCAAAGTTTGGGACTAGCCCTAAAAACATATCAACATCACCAGACAAAGCTTGATGGAACAGGAAAAAAAAAAAAAAACAACACCCCGCCGCCCCCCTCCCCCCACTAAATCACCAAATAGCAACAAACAGAACAGACTCGACTCATGTGTAAAGTCATAGTTCCTGGACACTTAGTTCGCTGAAAAACTTCAACGCCAGGGCACTTCGAGACTCAGACCAAAAATGGTATAAATCAGTCAAGTTATCCTTCACTAAAAGAGAACAGAAGCCCAAATCAAACAAAATGTGAACGTGGACACTTATGAAGGAGATGAGGGGTTAGGAGGAGGCACTTCTCAAATGCTACAGTATACCCACTCAACTCCTCCATCCCAACACACCACTTGGGATAAGCAGATGTAAAATCATCACTATCGCTAAGAATA
Source organism: Calotriton arnoldi (assembly GCA_963921515.1). Taxonomy (NCBI): domain Eukaryota; kingdom Metazoa; phylum Chordata; class Amphibia; order Caudata; family Salamandridae; genus Calotriton; species Calotriton arnoldi. The sequence goes on from CAWUFW010000399.1 coordinate 1,702,581, forward strand.
ACACTACAACCAAAGGCCATAGAGTGAAATTCTACTATCTGAAGCTACATAATGCCAAACACCACAAGGGTCACTGTAGTAAAATCACAACTTGCACATTTAACTATCTCCATAACTTATAGCACTTCACAAGGTCACAAAAACCTGAGAAGTGTCACTGCACCTACACACAGCCAACACCGAAAGACAACCAGGTGGTTTAACTCCAAATTAACCTAATTTTGTAATTCACAAGACACAGCATTGCGCTTTAACCTCAACGCCTAAGACTGGAGACACAATAAAATCCTTTCAATTCAACACCAGCCTCCGGCAAGAAGCCATACAAATGGCATCACGTCACTCTTCAAAAGCAAATACCACAAACATAACACCAGCTACATAATCAAACATACAAAATCCACGCATCTAGCAAATCTATACATATAGCAATAACACCATGTACTAACATGTCATGCTCAACAGCAGCAAACACAATAAAACTCCTCCCAACACAAGATATTTCAGCGCTAATTTCAAACTTCAACCAAACACTGCTAGTACAAAAGAACCCATCAGATATCCCTTTCTAGACCTCCCCCAATAACACAAACAAGGGTGTGACCGTCACTCAGGGGCCTTGGGGAAGTCAGGGATTATTGGTCAGTATTTTAAGTAGCTACTGTCATTTGCCACCAATGTTTCCGGGGCATCAATTTTACTGCACTCTAATTGGATAAACAACTAATTTGCTTCGGGCTTCACTGCAGATAAAAACGGTGAGCCACCAAGGTTTAGTCTAGGCAACGGGTAGGAGTACTAGACACATTGATGCTGACCTAGTAGTTAAAGCTAATTCTTGCATGAAATTTAGATGCAGGGTTAACAAGAGTACAACAATGTTCCAACTGTGCAGACCCAACATCACTAACCACCTAACATTACATCAGGATCCTGTTGAAAGCTGTTGTAGGCCAGAGTGCTGGGTGCCGCTATTCCAGGTTCAAATCTCTGGTCACTGGGCATGGTTACCACGTTTGGTATGAGAGCAGTCGCACAAATCAGGGTTTAGTTTTATTTGCTTTGACTAAATACTCAAGCATGCATTAATACAATAAAATCAAAATCAATAATGACTTCCCGCCACCCTCCGAGAGGCCAATCTGACCTGGATATTAAAACCGAGCAAGACCCTACTGACCCTGCCTCTTTTCGTCCCCTTGCCATTACGAATATGAACTACAGGATCCTCAGTAAAATTCTGGCTACTAGAATCAAAACGGGTGATTCCATACCTAGTATATGCCGACCAGAATGGATTTGTACCCGGAAGGAATACCTCTCTGAACATTCGAAGGTTGTATAGAATTATGGAAACGGTGCACTGCACTTGCCCCATGGTAACTACCTTTGTGCTAGACTTGGAAACACGTTAGCCACACTCCACTGAGACTACCTTTTCCTTGTTCTGTAAGGTTTTGGATTTGGAGCTCTCAGGATACAAATATTCCGGCTTCTATACCCAGATCCACGATCTGAATACATTTCCAGGGGCATATATAAGCACTTTTTCAGTGCACAGGGGCACCAGACAGGGTTGTCCCCTCTCCTGTTTGCGCTTGCCATGAAGCCCCTAGCAACCTGGACGCACAATGAGTGGAGGAACATGGGGTATCTCCCTCCGGACAGGCTCCACATTATCTCGTGCAGGGATGATGTATTAATTACCTCGAAGACTTTGCATGTGACCATTCTCATATTGCCCTTCTCTTAGCGAAGTTTGGAGCGGTGTCGGATTTTAGAGTCAGCTGCAACAAGTCCAGTTTGTTCCCACTCAATCCTACGGACCCTCCCTGACATTTTACCCTGGAGACATAAATTAATTGGGAAGTGACTTCTTCTGCTACCTGGGCATCTGTATCTTTCCCTCGGACTCTAACCTTGTAGACGGAAATCTGACTCCAGCGGCTGCATCCCTCTGTGCGCAAGTTGCATTCTGGAGAACGCTTGTGCTGTCTGTCATGGGGTGAATAGTGGTGTCCAAGATGGTGATGCTTCCTAGCCTCTTATATCACTTTGCCAATCTTTCAATGTTCCTTGCACAGAAAATTTTCTGAGCTTTAGACTGACTCCTCAGAGAATTTATATGGCATGGATCCCGCCGCTGCATTGATTTGTCCAAGCTGCGCCTTCCACTGGAGCACGGTGGGCTTGGTGCCCCCAACTTTGATTATTATTTGGCTGCCCCACCTCAGTGGTTGGCTCGCTGGATGGCAGGGCACTCCCTAGACAAGACGTGCACCATTGCAACACCTCTCACCCTTGGAGGCATTTTTGTGCCATCAGTCCCAGTCGTCCCTTTTTGTACATACTCTCTCAGCCTTGTCTCGTGAGCGTCACACTTCCTGGCTAGAAACCTTTTGATTATTAGATTAGTCGCTCCCTACTCCCCTGCGATACCGCTCCTGGGTTTACCCAAGGCTGTAGGACATTTGGCGAATCGCAAGTTATCTCTGTGACGGACTAACATAATAACACTGGGCGATCTATTTCAGGGTGGGCACCTTTCGCAGTTCCCTGATCTGGTGGAGGACTGTGGCCTCCATGTGGGCCAGTTCCTTACTCATGGATATGGAAAGCCCTCAGGTGAATCTGGTCCATAACAGATGCTGAATCACCCACGCACAAACTGATGAACTCCTTACACACCATGGGAATGAGTAGCAGGCTTGTCACTTGGCTCAACAGGGCCTTGATTAACTACACAAGTTCCACTACAGGTCACACAGGAAACATCGGAGGGCGAATTTGGCAGTGCTCTTGATGAGAAGGAATGGGTTCAGGCACCAGAATTCCAGCACAAAGTCTCCCGCAATGCTCAACTGAAACTTCTACAATGATATATCCTGCACAGGGCTTACCTTTCACCAGAGCGTATTAGTAAGGCATAACCCAGGGCATTGGACTCCTGCGCTAGGTGTGCCAAGCTCGCAGATAATTTCAAACATTCTCTGGGGTTGACTCTCTCTCTGGGATTGGCCTAGTCCAGTGGGATAAGGATGACTTGGGCCTTGATGGTCTTGAACGCCGTCAGAACTCGAGGAAGGGTTGAAAATCTAGCAAGGGCGTGCCCTACGACTCAAAGACGCACTGCACCACCTCAGGATGGAGACAACACTTGTGGTCTGACAGACGATGCCTGCTCATTTTGTATGCTCTGGCAAAGGCCCCCGCCAGGTCGTTGGGAGACCAGGAAGATGTTCTACGGGTCCAGTCAACACCAGAGGCTTAGAGCCTCCTGAAACAAGATCCAGGGCAACCCACCACATTGCTTATTGTAGTATCAGATGACAGGCGTGTTGTCATGAGGAAATGCACCAGCCTCCCTTTGATGGACAGCAGGAACTATTTTAGGGCTAAACTGATCGGCCGAAGCTCCAGAACATTCATTTGAAACTTGTTCTCCACCGGAGAGCAGAAGCCTCTGATCTCCACCTCTCCCAAATGCTACTCGGGCTCCCTGCAGCAGAGGAAAGGCCCTGAATGCCACCCTGTCCAGAATTGCTACAGTGAATCAATGGAAGTCTTTGTGTAAGGCTCGGGGGGGGGGGACTTTGGCTTGTTAATGGTGAAACCTAATGATGTCTGGGATTCGGCAGTCATCTGAATGTGGTCTAAAACGGACTGCGGTGAGCCCACATTTAGAATCCAGTCATTGAGGTACAGGGCCGGCTTTAGGGTGGTGCAACCAGGGAAGGCGCACCTGGCCCTGACCTCGGGGGTGCTGTGTTTAGAAATAACTTTTGGAATTAAAAGCACCAGCTGCAGAGTTCTTCGTGTGTCCAGCAGTTTTCAGACAACAATAAAAATGTCAAGATAACTCTGGTGATTAATGTTCTTGCTTGAGAGAAATAAGTTTTGTCTAGTGGCTGTTTTGACTCATTATAAAGCAGGGCCTGCTGCAAAGAATGTATACCCTGCACATCACAGAACTGCATTTTGTGTGGATAGCTCAGTGGGTTACTGCTTTTGTCACAGAAATCCTGGTTACTTGCAGTTCATAAATTACAATCCTAATATAGCACAGTGATCTATGAACTGCCAACAAAGAGCTGCATAGTATAGGTTATAACATTATGTTTTTTCCCCTTCTTTCATTATTCTAATGTTGCTAAAAAGTTTTTGTTTGGATAGAAAAACATTCTTATTAGTAAAGCTAACCCCAAACACTGGTACCTTTTAAATCCTGAGTTTGTGCTTCTCAAGGCCAAACATTCTTAAAAGATAGTACCTACTAGTATGGAGTACGTGATTCTTACACCTTGTAGCCTTCATTGTCTTATGTAACATTTCCTTTAGATTGATTTACACACATAGGATTCATTGTCTTTGTATAAAGTGTGTCTGATGTAAAGTGCTCTGACACCCTACACTGGTATGAGTAGCACTGTAAAACAAGTGAAATGCATATGAGAAGGGCTATGGAGAGATGAGGGGCACTGTTGGAGTTTGGTAGGGAGGGAATCTGTGGAGAAGGAGGTCATTGGGGGCACACAAAAGATTGTCGAACTGAGCATCATCAGCGCTAAAGCCAGCCATGTTGAGGTGCAGGAATGTGTGTACTCACGACCTTCGAAGAGAGGCAGTGACCACCACCTCATTTCTGTGAATACCTGAAGGGCTGAGGTAAGACCGAAAGAAAACATGGTAAATTGAAAGTGTTCCTGGCACACCTTCAACCACATTTGATGCCTGTGGGACTGTAGAACAGCTATATGGAAATACAGGGCCTGCAAGTCCAAAGAAGCCATCCAGCCTCCTGGTTCCCGAGTGGACATGATCTGAGGTAGAGTAAGCAATCAAAACCTGTTTTCCCTCAAATAAAACGTTTAGCATGTAGAGGTCCAAAATAGACAGGAGGCCTCGGTCTTTTGGAACGAGGAAGTAAGGTGAGTAGCATACTCCAAGCCCACTACCCACTCAAAGGCACCTTGGACAATAGAAGGTTGACTTCCAACATCAGAATTGCAGTGGTTCTCCGAAAGTCGTTCTGATGTGAAAGGAAGACTGAGCAGAGAGGAGATTAATGGCAGGGCATTACCCCTGTGAGCAATTAGTATGATCTACCTGTCCAATGCGATGGTTCTCCAGCCGGAGACAAAAAGACGTATTCTGCCTCCTACCGACCAAGTATGACCCAGAAAAGGAATACTAAAGCAGTTGGGTAGCAGCTGCAGCAGAGTAGGAAGACTTGGAGGAATGCTGTCCCTGCTGGTATGAATGGTTTCTACCAGTGCCACATCCACAGCCTTAAAAGGGCTGGGTTGTTTTTTGCGGTACAGGTTGGAAGGGCGGTCGTTCTCTATAAACTAGCCTTTAGAATAGCCTTTGAAATTTCTATATTGATGAGGAAATTGCTTGGCTGGTGTCAACTGCCTCAAATATTTGCTGCGATGTGACAACCCGTAAATCTCTGTAGCACTGAATCAGCCTTTCCCCCCCAAACAGCTTGGAGACATTGAGGGGCATGTCCATTAAAGATGTTAATGTTAATGAAACTTGTTGAGCGCGCAAATACCCGAGGGTGTCTTGGCGCTATGAATGCAGTACGCCCAGTCCGGAAATTAATTCTGAAATAGCCATGTTTTTAACTTCTTCCTGAACATGGTGAGGGAGGTGGCCTCTCTAAGCTCAACAGGTAGTGTGTTCCACACTTTTGTGGTGCCGTACGATAAACTTCGGCCACCCCAACCTGTAGTTCGTATTCTCAGCACTCCCATCAGTCTTGCGCCTGTAGAGCGCAGTTGTCTGGACGGTTGGTACCAGGCAAAGAGATTTCTGAGAGAAAGAGGTCCTGTGTTGTTCAAAGCCTTGTATGCTAAACAAAGATTTAAATTTGATTCGCTGTGCCACCGGGAGCAAGTGGAGTCTACGAATCTCCTTGGACATTGAGTCATACTTAGGAATATTTCCCAACAGCCGGGCAGCTGTGTTTTGAACCGTCTGAAGCTTTTTTTGATACTGCTTCTGCATACCTAGGTAGAGCCCATTGCAATAGTCCAGTTTTGACTGGACTAGTGCTGTTACCACCATCTTTCTAGAGTCCAAAGGGATGCAAGGCAAGATCTTCTTAAGTTTCTTTATCGGAAAGTGGGAGGCAGAGAAAATAGCATTTGTCTGGTGTGATAGTGCTAATTTGTTGTCAATCCACACTCCTACATTTTTCGCCTTTGCACTGGTTTAGGTGCTTCACCCATCTCTGCCGGCCACCAGAGATTGTCCCATCTAGGATGCAAGTTACCGAAGATTATCACCTCGGTTTTTTCAGCGTTAAGCTTAAGACAGTGAGCTCCCATACATCTATTTATTTCTCTCATACAGTTCTGAAACTGTAGGGTGGGTGCAGCTTGTTGCCTATATGCTGCCACGACTATCTGGGCGTTGTCAGCATAGGACGTCAGGCAGAAGCCAAATTCTCGGATCAAAGGATGCTTGCATGTCTCCAGAAAACCTAGTTCTTCGCATACAGGCATGCGTTCCGAGTAGGAAACTGGTGCCAACAGTTCTGTCGATGCAATCTGTAATGTCCAAGACAGCTCGGAGTATATACTTGGTTGCATCCTCCCTATAATGCATTGTTTGGGCTAGTGACGATCCAAGGTCCCCACAGAGCATGGGTATAACTCCCCAGAAGGCAAACTGCATTAGTGGATCTAAGCATTAGACTGGTCAAAAAAAGCATTATTTTTCCAAAAGTATAAATTCTTGGTGACTCCTTATCTAGCGTGTTGGTCAGAAAGGAAGTGGGATTAAACTTGCTTGTTGGAGGTTTAACTATCACATTATCTGTATCAGTTGTCCACTTAGGAATTTCGGATTACCGTGAACCAATCCATGTCTCATAGCCAGGGACAATGGAATCATGCGGTATGGCAGGGCAAAATTATACGGTAAGGAAAGGCAAATTATGTGGCACAAAAAGGCAAATTACGCAGCAAAAAGCAGTACATTTTGTAATAGTATTAATTTGTTATTTTGTCCTTTTTAAATGTATTAATACTGTCAGGGAATTAGTTGCACCTTATTAGCACCAGTTTAACACTCAAATATAGCAATAAGCAACAGAAAGGTGACCAGTCAACCTTTGCAAAGGGCTTTCCACTGCACAGCAACATGTGTCGGTGCGTTCTTGGTAACCTTTGAACCATTAAAGCTAGAAATAACATTTTTTGGGTTAAAATCTGCAGATTATGCGGCATATGATGGATTTATGTGAGACATGCAGCAAATCTATAATTATACGAAAATCGACAAGGCTGCAAAATTGCATAATTCCAGTGGCCCGGCTCATAGCTATAAGTCGATCGACTGGTGGCCATGAGCATGGCATAAACCATGTAGCCTGAAGGGCATCATTTAGGGTTTTATTATTTGGCAAGAACACCTCAGATGAAGCCAGATCTGGTCTTAGTCAATACATTTGTTTTTATATCTATAGTGGACAACTGCAAATCCAGTGCTTCAGCTTCCCTTTGAACCAACACTGAAAGCAAAGCACTTTCTTCCATTGGAGGTCCAGTCTACCTCGGTTTCAGGAGAAGTGTCTAGCTCAATGGCAGTTTTTAAGTCCACATACAATAAATCCTCAGTATGAGGGGTAAACCGGTCTTCTTCCTCGTCATCAGTCTTGAGCGAAATAGGTTGCTTTTTTCACAGAGTCCAAATCAGAACCAACAGTAGCAAGAATTCTCTGTTACCCTATCAGGACAGAAATAATGAATTCTAATTGGGCTACATAACCACTGGTAATGCTCTGTAATTTCACAATGCAACATTAGTTCTGGGCAAGAGATTGGTGTCGGGATTGGATCATAGACTGATGGTGGCAGAGTCGACTCAGAAGGAACCAGCGTGGATCTTGGTGCTGGTATAGCATTTAATGCTGAAGTCAGCACCTGCCCAGGAGCATGCCCTGCAGGGCAGACCTTGTTGGCGAAAGTCTGACAGCAGACCCCTGCGGCTCTAGGAGGGCCCAATGGCTCACCTGAGGTAGTCAGATGCACACCAAAGAACTGAATCATTGCCTCTTTACAGGCCAGTATTTGTTGCAGGGTTGATGATGGCCTATGAAATTTGGTGCACGCCTGGACCAACTGCTAGACTGATTCGGACCCGTGAGACATTAAAGGGGTGCAATATTTATCTTTACAACTCTGCTCTTTCTTGCTAAACTTTAGTGGCGGAATGGGGGTGTGGATTGAGTCCCACTTGGCATTCTTGCTCTAGTGTATAGATTTCGGAAGACTGATCAAGAAATTGATTTTTCACATGAGCGTCCTTGAGACCAGGACCGCAGCTTGGAGCAGGAACAGGACAAACGCTTCGACTGCTACTTCTTCCTGTGCTCAGCAACAGAGTTTTGCCTTCCACTTCAGAATTGCCTCTATATGTATGATGGCACACTTGCTGTACGGCTTAAGAATCATGACCGCAGCCCAAGCATCACAGACACACCTTTTGAGGGTCTGTGACCGCCATGTTCTTCCTCCAGTCTCTGCATTGCTTGATTCCTGGTAGCACCTCACAAGAAGTAAGTCTCGAGAAACAGAGTCACGGGTGACTGGTCACAAATCTGTTGCAGTCTGGGTGTCGGACAAAGTGTTCCAACTAATGTGGGGAGAACCTCTTTCAGGACAAGAAACCTCACTCACCCGAAGGCGACATGCTTCATCATTGGGTTCCCTCCTCACACCAAGGCCGCAAGGTCATTGGTGTGGGCTACAACTCTACAGACTTTGAAGAGGAGCAGAAGTATTTTTCAAGGAAACTCATGTGAAGAGGTAAAGAGGGGGATGGTGAGGGGCAGAGTGCAAGTGAAGGTATGTTGCAAAGTAAAACTGTCTGCAGAAGGCTGAATGACATTCTGTGGTCTCTTGGGACAGGATTAAAAGAAGAGAGGACTAGGGGTTATCAGCAAATATACCTCTAAAGTAGGTCAACATGTTTCTTCCCTCAGGTGACACGACTCAGGGTTCAGGGGCATTCTTCAGGACCAAGTAAATAGTCACTCTGCATAGAAAAGGAAATAAATATATATATATTTTTCCTCTTTCTCCCAAACCCCCGCTCCTGAATCCAGTACAGGCTCAGACACCACTCGAGTTCACCCCTGCATGAACTGATCACCACCACACAAGATTTCAGATGTCCTCATGTTACACGATTTATTAAATTACCACGCAAACGCATTTCGGCAGTTACGCCTTCCTCAGTGCAGGTATCTGGGTGAAGTCATTACACAATTTAAAAGCCGAGTGCCTGCTGCTCATTGGAGGGATTACAAGGCCATTGAAAGAGGACTGGCACAATCTCTGCAAAATACAAGTTAATAAAACTTTTTAACAAGATGCGGATTTCAATATCTGTTAATCTTCAGTAGATCTAAATACACTGTTCACATGCCATTATAAATTCTCACAGTTCAATCAACATTTGCTCTTTAAATGGAACCGGCACGGATTACACACCCAGTCCGTGTTCGCTCAGCCCTGCATGAATGTTTGGCCATGCATATAAACATACCATCCACGTCTATTTCACCCCTATCGTGGCAAGCCGACACGCTTGAACTGAGAAGAACACATCGGTAAGTGTTGGTACAGTGACCTTCCCTTAGGCTCATAATACAGCTCGACTTGCGCCAGCAGATTATTTGCTCTTCACAGTCCCAGCTGAAACAGAGTCTGTGTGTGGCGATTTCAATCCAAAAATAGCAATGTCCCGTTCTGCGGTAGAATACCGATCTCCTCTCTCCCCAATAGCTGAAACTAGCGTGCCGATTGACCCACCGTACTTCCCAGCATCCAGTCACTCTGGGCACGGTGACTGAGACAGACAGACAGACAGACAGACAGACAGACAGACAGACAGACACACACACATATATATATATATATATATATATACGGGCCACCAAGATTCAGTAGCCTGCCAGATATGGCAATAGCCCGGGTTTGTAGAGGGTCTGCTATCGATCTATTTAGTTAAGTAAATATCCCACTCTCCAGCCATGTAGGTGACACCACTTGCAGCACAGCTATATTGTCTGTTCTGAAAGAATACGGGTGTGACAGGAAGTAGTACGTTCTTCGATATAGAGCCTCTCTCCCCTTTGATCCCTTATATGTCTTTGAATCCTGGTAGCTCAGGCCAAGCTACCAAAAGCGAGCCAAGGTTACAGTCACGGAAACTTGTTTTCCTCTGAAGAGTGCTCTATTGGGCAGCATGGGAACTCTGCAGCAGCTCTCCAAGACAGTTGGTCAGTACAGTTTGTCAAAGCAGAATTTAGATAAAGCCAGCTGTGAGACTTCCAGTTTTGTACATGTATTAGACAGTCGGTGCTTTACTGGTGACCTCACCCGCTATCAGTTTGTGGTGGGTACTGGTGTTAATTACTTACTAAGTTCTCACCTTTTATGACCTGCCATGTAGGGAATCAGAGAATTAGGAGACTGCGTCAACCCCCGTGGCACTCCATATGATGTTGATTACTTCCAACACAATGATGGCAGTCTGACCAGGTGTGAAACAAACATTTTAAAATCACACCTATGAGGGGTCTCCATCTCGGTTTCCAGATATTTTTGGGCAGTGCTGTGGGCAATGGTGTGGAAGACTGGAGAAAGATCTAGCAGGATTAGTGCTCCATGCAGTCTTTAACAGCGTGTATGTTAATTTCGGATGTTTAGGAGGGTAGCTTCCATTCTGTGATTGGGAAGTAATCCTGACTGGAGTTCGAAAAGAAATCATTTTGTTCCACACAGCACATGAACTAGGCTATAACTGCCTTTTTACAAGGTTTACGAAAGTGGTCCTTACTTTTTTGACTTCCGTGAATGCCCACTTAATCACTATTGAAAGTAGGGTAACCCCGGCCGAAGCACCTTCTATAATTTTAACTAAAAAAAAACCTAAAAACTATAAATACAAGTATGCATCAAACAAAAACAAAAAAATTCATTTCACAAATAAAAACACACACAAAAATTAACATTTTAATGGGAAGCTTAGAGCTCTTCATTTTATTTCCAAAAGACTAAGCGATATGCTAGATTCTAGCATATTGCTTTGTCTTTTTTGCTCCTAATACATACTCTCTTTTTGTTGGTACATACTAGTGCTTCTACTGAAGCCACCAATTATCCATACTACTTTCTGCTGTACTTGTACTGCACCAAAAAGTCAAGCTAAGGATACTAACTTCCATTTCAACATTCAATATCAAATTCCTGCACATTTAGAAAGGGTTTTAAAATTCCGTTTACATTTAGCTTTTTTAAGTGTATATACTTCACTAATCTGCTAACATTAAATTTCATAAACAGTCACGGACCCCAAGTAGGATCCCGAAACCACAGGATACGAATCACTAGTTTAATACGCTATCAAGGTCAGTTTTTTTTTTTTTCATTAGCTTGTCTGAACTGCTGGGTAGAATCCCTTAATCAGGGATGAGTTTTTGAATTAAGTGGTAGGAGCAGGTCTTATGCCAGGCTTACCCAATGAGTAGCTCATGAGCTATTGGTAGCTCTCCAGCTACATGTAAGAAGCTCTCTTGTGTGCAGTCTAGCCTACAAATTAGAAGCTTTTACTTGGTTTAATTAATATAAGTTTACCAAAATCGAGAGTGTATATTTGGGACGAAAAGGTCTTTATTTTCAGAACTTATAAGCAAATAGTTAGATAAGAATGGCTGATTTTTCAAAATAGATTTAAGGCTTATTTATAAGTGATAAACCATGTGGTATTACTGAGAATTTTTACAAATGTTATCACCTTGGTGCCAGAAGCACTGTAGCTATGTCTGTTATGCATTACCCATATAAAGACATTCCATATTGACAAAGCCTTTTTTCTTTTTACATTACTGCCAGCAACCATGCCTGATGCACTGAGGTGACCGTTGATAATAATTTTGCACATGCAGACCATGATTGTAATCTTGTCTGATGTTGTCATTATTACAACTCTAATAACATTAGTAGATCTCAAGGGATTTCATTGAACATAAGTGGCTCCTATTACAGGAAAGGATGGTGACCCATGCCTTATGCAATGCAAAAGGTCTGTTGGTTGGGAGGAGGATTTTAAAGATTGAAGGATTTTGAATACTTCTTTCATGGAGACCTGGGAGCAAGTGCGTACAGATACAAGACAAAAAATCTCCATATGAAAAGAACAGCAAAGGCAAGTGAGGCTGGAGTAAGCTATGTTTCACCTTGCTGGTTAAACTCAAACTACAGACTTCTAGAAAAAAAGTGTTAATGTTTGTATCTGTGAGTTAGGAAACTGGAAAAAGCTCAAATACACAGAAAAAGCATTCCCAAACACCGAAGAATCGAACAAATAGCCCCCCATCCAAACACCAGTATGACAGCGCAGTAAACATACAACAGAAACATGCTTGGTTTTCAATTTTCAGAATCACATTCAACTCATGAAAGAGTTAAACAAACTACTGTGTATGCCATTAGTATATCCACACATTGTGCCACCTGGAGCTGATCCATTACCAATGTGGGTTGGGTGAAGTCCCTGACAGCTGCCACCCCAACCCTACCACTTGAAAGAGCACTCCAAAGATAAGTCTTCCTCCTGAGCCCATGAGTTCAAGGAGAAGGGACAACACACACTCAACACCCTCCTTAGTTACTACCACTAGACAAAGTGGAACTACCAACACAGTTCAAACACCACAGCAAAGCTTTTGTGAGTAGATCGCTATGAAAGGAAACCTTTCTAAGCCGCTGTCTTTATTGAATGAATACTTTGGGAACACTTAGGCTAAATTCGGCCAATTCTATTACTTTCCCTTTTTGCATCGGTTTTTCCGTAGAGCACAACACACTACCCCACTAGAAACCCTGGCATGAAATCAAGGCAACGGCCAACCATAATTGAGAAAGACCTGCTGCTGCTGCAGGAACCATTCCCAACTGTTCTGTTGTGTCACACCGTTGGCGCAATGCCAAGTTCACGATTCAGAAAGATAGGATAATAATATTTTCATTTACTCTTTGTGGTGGCAATAGGCTGATCCGCAACAGCAGAAAACACACAGCCCAAACGGCCAGCAGCAAAGGGCACACCAGGTGGTTTTCCTGGATCAATGACAGTTCACAAAGCCATCAGCAGCTTATACATTCAAAATCAAAAACTATGTATTGGGAACCAATCTTTTCCAACAAAATTGGTTTACCTAGGGAAAAAACTAAAGGGATTTTTGCACCATTTGTGCAACTTACTATCTATATACATGGTACCAACTTTAAATCGAGCATATATTTTTCTAAGAAAAAATATGGAAGACAACCTGGGTGGAAATCCATTTGTATCAGTCAATATTTGGTGAGAAGCGAACCATACATTTTGCATATGCAAAATACTAATGTGCACATCTACTATATGTCCATAGCCGCATGATTATCCTCTAGGACAAACCAGACTTTAGGGGTAAAAGACTGGTAAGAATAAAAATAACTTTACTCAAAAATTGATAAAAACAAACTGCTGAGGCGGGTGGGGGGGGAGACGAGAGACTTGGTCCCCCTGCCCCTGAAAGCTATCCATCCATTGCTCTTGCCTTGAGAGCTCAACCCAAACCCACCACTGTTTAAGAAACACGCAAAAGTGTACTTTAAGAATAGCACTGGAGATTTTGGGGAGTGTCAGTCTAAATGCAGCATATTTAAGCTGTCTTTCTCGCTCCGTGTTATCCTAAAGCTATATAAATCATACCCCGGAGACACCTTCATTATTTTCCAGGATGCTCAGGACTCTTTTGGGCTTGGACCAGCCCACTTCTTACATTATGCTAAATTGAAGAGTGTAGCAAAGGAGCTCCTGACGGATTTCCCGGTGGGGCTGCCGCCATCGGGGTACTTGATGGTCTTCTTGGGTGGGGAGAGGGACGTCACTTAATTACCCTCTTTTACAAGGCATGCCACTTCAACACTTTCCAGCACGTGGGGCCTGGGAAAGAAATATGGGAATGCTCATCTCAGATTCGGATTGGGTGAGTATCTGGCCTTGTGCGTACTGTGTCCTGCAACAACAGATTTAAGCTACTACATTTTCATTTTCTGCACCGTACCTATGTCACTCCATGCAGTCTGAATAAAATAGATCCCACTAAAGGAGCTAAGTATGGGTTTTGTGGCGAGATTGGGGCCACTTTCATACACTTTGAGAGGGAATACGAAAAGGTCCTGGATTTTTGGGGACAGGTAGAGACGGCCACAGGGATTAGAATACCATTGATGCCGCTAGCCTGCTTGTTGTGAGTAGTGGTGCGCTCTAAAGGATGCAAAACCCCTTACAGACTTGCCTAGTTGGCCCCATTATTGGCGAAGAGGCTGGTGGCCATTGGGTGGATGGGCACGAAGGCCCCCCTCTTGGACCATTGGTTGCAAGATCACTTGGAATGGGGAGTGGCAGAAGAACACCACATGAGTATCTCGTGCTGATGAAGGGGCAGCTGATGCCATAATGTTGTGGGCTCAATTGCAGAATATGTTGCAGGATGAAAGTGATTTAAGCTCAGAGAGTGGTTCTGAGACAGAGGGCTGATTAAGTGCAGGGTTAATACTCACAACAATTTTCTGATGACCAAATGTGTACTAGTGCTTCCTTGTATAATGCTCGACTCGTAGCCTTGGTTACACACACAAACTGCTTTGACTTTGGTTGGGCTGGTAGATGTTCTCGCTTGAGAATACTGTATTCCATTTGTCTGTCACTGCCTCTGCTCTGTAAATTGCAGCGAAAGTGTGTGTGGCACTGTCAACTTGCACTGTATGTTCATTTGTACTTTGCTTAAAATCAATAAAATATAGGTTTAAAAAAAAAAAAAAAAGCTATGTGGATAAACTAACCTGTCAAATGTACGAGTACATCCATGTATTCTAACTGAAAGTATGACACACAGCTGTGTTCTTTTTAGGTCGAGCCTGTGGGAGCATGCACTAGCGCATGCATCTCGCTTGCGAGACACTCTTGTATCTGATAATGAGGTTGTAACCCACCCATGGCTTATCATTCATTGCCACTATTGCTGCTCTTCTTTGCTGCCTCATCTTTTGGCTGCACTTGCCATGCGTCACTTCCTTTTATTGCCGTTGCGCATGGACCAAGTACTGAAACATTAACTTGGATTAGTGCCACTCAGATGTGCATCTTTTCTTTTTTTGCAGTTTTATATAGCTCAAACTTGATGGAGCACTTTACACAAGCACACATCCATTTTTAGGTCTCGCTTAGGCAGTGAATGCGCTGTCTCTTCGAGACATATTGTATCTACTCCATGGGCTTCAAGCACGCCTATTGTTTTTTATTCGTTCTTTTGTGTGCCGTTCTGAAATCCTGGCTTTTCAGTGGTGCCCTGGCTGTATTTGTCCCTCCTTTTGGCGTTTGGTTCCCTCTCAAAGCGACTGGCCCTATTACATGTACTTGTTCCCTCCTGTCCATTTAGGTTATTTTTGGATCACTATTTTTTTCTGTCTCGGCTCATGTTTTTGAGATGTGGTGTTTTTGTGCTTTTCGAGCGAAACGTGTTCAACTGACAGCATTTGCATTTTCCAACCAGAATGTAGCGTATGTAAACAAACTTATTAATTATATGGTTTTGAAGCCCACACTGCTTTTGTTTTATAAGCACGGAGCCTGCTTCACGGACGCTGTGCTTCATGTTTCATATTATTGTACTTTTTCCATTAACTGCTCCTTGGATTGAAACTTACTTTTTCTTGTTCAAGATGGTCTCTATTTATTACAACTCTACCAAGAACATCCTCATCTGTAAATACTGTGTTCATATTTTTTCCACTCTCTTGTGGCCAGTACAAGCCCCTCCTGGCTTGACTGGCAGTGATGGCTCTCCCCCCTCCCCCGCTCCCCTTGGTGGCTGGGAGAGGAACGGCTTGGCAGTAACGACAGCATTACTGCTAGTGCGGACGTGGTATTAGTTGCCAACGCAGCAGGGTGAGAGGAGGAAGAAGAGAGTCTAAGCACAGCAGCAGAGGAGCCGCCGCTGCAGCCAGGCCCCTGCTAGCAACACTATGACCATCCGGAAGAAGACCAACAAGAACCCGCCCTTGCTCATCCATGAGTTTATTATATACACCAGCAGACATTGTGTTGTGACTGGCTATGGTCTTTGAGCTAGGGCTCATGTTCGAGGTAAGCAGAGGAGAGACCATAGACCCGCACCCTGGGGTTGGTGGCATGTGCACATCAGGCAAGCAGTGGCCAAGGACTCTGCTTAAATCGCAGATAGGTGTTATCCCCACAGCAGCTTGAGCATGCTCAGACTTGGGGAACCAGTTTATCGGGGCTAATGTACCACCTCACAGGGAAACGGAAAACACCTACCCTGGGTTCCCTTTGAATACCATGCCCTTCTACAGAATTCTGCTCTCAAGGCCAGAATAAGCAGGAATTCAGTGAGCCATCTGTCACCTATAACCACAACATAGGCTATTGGTGGCAGCACTGTCTGCCAGTACAATGTTCCCTTTGTCGTTTTTGAGTTCGCAACCCAAAAATGGTCAAGTCAATAGTCTACCATGTTTACTTGATGTGCAGAAGGGGAGGGACACTAATAATGTTGGCTCAGAAATAATTTGAAAATAAATTGTTTCATTAGTGAGCCCCTGAGTTTCTAGTTAACCAATGGCACAGATGTAGAAAAGGAGTAAAGCCCCAGGATAAATTCCTACAGTGGCATTGCTTTAAATGGCAGACATGAAGTACCTGCACTTTTGTAATTTGAAAGGGAGAGAGCCATCACTGGGGCAGTACTTGTAATGGAAGAGTACTGGCACGTCTCAGAAGCAAAGTACAGTGGCTGTTATTTATGCACACCAGTCGAGTATGAGGCACATGAAAGAAATTAATGTGATTGTTCAGTTTTTAAATCTTTAGGGTTGTGGGTATTTAATATGGAACGGTTTAACGTGCCTTTGTTATATCTTATTTCACTAAAACTCTTTCTTCATTATCGTATATGAAAGCACTTCCAGATATACAAGTTCAGACTACCAGTTGTACAAAAAGAAAAACACTACCAGTTGCACAAAAATATCACTTTAAATAAGTACTTCTCAATGTAGTGCTAAATGTGCCTATTAGTGTCAAAGCGTCTTTGTTAAATAAAGCCTTTTTTGGGGGGGTAGGGGGGAGAGAAACTATCATATTTTCATTAAATAGCACGAAGCCCATCCTTGGGTATGTGTGGCCATTCACCAATGGTATGTGAAGTATCAGTAGATGTTGTAGCACCCAGCATAATGTGCTGCATGGCTGAATCATATGATGTTGAGTCAACGCAGAGACTCGAACACGTTTCTCCAGCTCCAAAGTCGGCAGTCCTGGCTCTACACCACTTCTTCTCCTGCTGCTCCCACTGAAATTCAGGTACCATTTATGCGTTATGACGTGGTCTACGCCGCGTCATAGCTCTTAAATAGCTCTTTTTTTTTAAGCTATCCTTATCGCTGCGTCCGATATGCACAAAGTGAGCATACTAATTGGATACTGAATGCGGTCTCTAGACATCTAAGCCTTGAAAAAGTCACTGTGTGACGAAACACCTGTTAGCTGTTTCTGAAGAAAAGGAATTTGTAACCTTTAACTGTATCAGTCTACAACTTTTCCGTAAGCATAATAAATTATAATTTGTTTTGAAAAGACAAGTCCTTAATGTCTGGACCTCATATGAATTTTCAATCCTGTTAGAGTGCTTGAGTTATCTGAATCAATTGCTTTTGTAGATGGCGGGCTTTCATCGCTCTGAAAGCAGTATGCAGGTGTATATCTGCAGTGCGTTTATCAAATACTCATGTCTTTCATACTTCCTTTGCATGTACGCTTTGCAATACCGTTGGAGTATAATTATGGGACCCTGTTTAGGTAGAGCCTGCGAAAGCATGCACTAGCACGTGCTCTCACTTGCAAGACTTGTGTGTCTAATAATGGGCTTAGCACCCACCCATAGCTTACCATTCGTTGGCATCATTGTCGCTCTTCTTTGCAGCCTTCCCCATAGCTCCTCTTTTTTTTTTTTTTTACTTATTTAACTTATCCCCAACCCACCCCTGTTTTTTCTCCCCTCCAACCCTCTATCCCGTCCGTTTCTTCTCCCCCATCCACCGCACCGTGTATCTGTGTCTTTGCATGACGCTGCTATTATGTTTTTTTTAATTGCCGCGTTCCTATGCCACACCCCAATGTTTTTTTATCCTATAATTTAGCAATCTCTTTCCATTTCTCCCTGATCACTCTTGTGTTCTTTCTCTTCACCCCTCTTCTCTTGCTTTTTCCCTCCTTCCCACTGTCTCATTTCCGTCTGTTGTACTCTTAATTCCCTCCCCCGTCTCTGCTATCTGGACCTAAAAAGCACTGTGCAGCAGCCAACACTGGCCGCTTCATAGTGCTATTTTCAAATCATACCGTTGTCCACCCCTCCCCCCCAGCCTGATA
The DNA here is from genome assembly GCA_963921515.1 of Calotriton arnoldi. Taxonomy (NCBI): domain Eukaryota; kingdom Metazoa; phylum Chordata; class Amphibia; order Caudata; family Salamandridae; genus Calotriton; species Calotriton arnoldi. The sequence goes on from CAWUFW010000399.1 coordinate 1,721,097, forward strand.
GTCAAAACCTCTCCTAGGGGGCGAGACCTACTGGCTTTGCCAAGGCTTGTTTCATGTGAGCAACGATACTGCACGATTCTTCGACAGGTGTGCCAAGTTGGTAAGAGGGTTCGAGCCCAGTGGTTCATAATGTTTAATTCCGTCATAAACAAACAGGTCCCCGGATCTAGCGTATTACGAGGACATCTGTCCAGCTGTAGAATCCTTCGCTGATCAATCATCGGGGATTGTTTTTACACCGAAGACGAGATGCGATTGTTTTAATCCAATGTACAAGTAAGTATGCGTGTTCTAATATTGTATTTAGCTTTTATTAACCAGAATATTTAACCATTCTTACTGTTCACAAAGTGACGTCTGAGGCTATATATAACCAATGAAATACAACGGTGTCTTGCTGCTGAGGCAGGTGACGCGTCTGCGAAAACAGCGTTTGATCTGGAAAAACAATGCCCTCTTCTGCACATTAATGCCAGGTGAGGCTGGGGTATGTAAGGTTATAGGCGGGGGTAAACCACTACCACGCCGCTCGGAAACACCAGAAGTGCGGCTGGCGAACAGCGAGGCAATGTTCACTGGAAAAACCTCGATTCTGGACGCCGCTGGCCCGCCGCCACATATCACAGGAACACGAGGAAGGAGAGGCGCGCTTCCATTTCTGGCTGTGGAATTGTAGTGTCTGCTGCTGCCTGGGAGCGCTCCATCTGCCTCAACATGGCTTTCACGGGGCTAGAGAGCCTTGAACACAAAAGCACATTCCTGCCCGAGGGCCCTCCCCCACTGAAGGCTGCATCAAAACACAAACATCTCGCGCAGACTGAGCATGTGGGCATTCCTCCACACCACAGAAGCGACTGGGGGAGGGGAACAGTTGTGACATCCAGCTGAACATACCCCACTGCTACATCAGCAAATCAGCCCCCCACCCCCACACAGCCGTCACACAAGGGGTCCCTGGAGGGTAACTTACCATCTGATGATGATGCTGGTTGGTGGGAATGTTCGTTTCTTGGAAAAATGTGCTCAGGGCAGTCTGCGAAAAAGCACGGGGGAAGGGAGGTTGGAGAAAAAAAGAAGGCGATGAGACAATATTTCACAACACCCAGAGACAACAATTCTCTCTTATCTAAACCTCATAGCTTTAAATAGGGTCGCAACCAACGCAGCAGGGTGTGCATGTATGCCTATGCAAGACCATTTACTTACATGGTTTGTTCGTGGTTGAAAACAAACATACACAAAAGGAAAATTATTAGTTTTACCGGACCAACAAATTAATAATTTATCAAGTAAATCCAATTCAATGAAATAATCATCGCCAATCTCTAGGTATAGTTCATAATAATATACAATTGATTTTTAACATCACAATGAGCTGGCCCACTTAAAAAAAAATACGTTTCAGACTTCCGCCTATCCAGGTATAACAACAATGCAGGATAATAAAATGTGTGACTGTCTTTGTGGCCGAGCCTTGGGCGACTGGTTTGTGAACCAGATAAACATGCACCGAGCAGCTCGAAGCTGCAAATGTCCAAATCTAATTGTCACGTATTTCAGAAATGGGAATAGACATTTCAGTAAATAATAGTAACAAAGATGTTAATTTCCCTATAACTACTATAATGCATCTTAAAGGTTTTCATTTGTGCTCACAGCTTAAAATAAAACCACAGCATCCTGATACAACGCAAGAATCCCATCGAGTGGTGCGCTCGAACAAGTGGGTGTACAAAGAAACCACAAAAAGGAGCATTAAACCCAAGTTGGGATTTACAAAAAGTGCTTATTAACTTGGCTTTTGCTACAACAACAAACGTGTTCCTATTAACAAACGTGCTTATTAATCAATTTAAAGAGCCCCTTAGAACGCAAGGCTACATCCACCACCACTTCAGATCTGCAGTGAACACCAATCTCTGAAATATAAATTAACTTGTTGACTTATCTTACTGGTTTCATAAATATGTAGTCTGAAAAATACAAAGCTTTATGAATAAGTCTCACTTATGCAGAAAAGGCACACCAAACACTGGATTGCAACTCATTGTTCATAGTTCACGAAGCGCACGTTGCTTTGATGCTTAGCCAATGACATACTTACAATGGGGCTCATTCGTTAACTAGGGATGCACCTGACCCCGGGAAAATATCCGAATACACTTTAGTTGAACTCCTAGAACTATGGCGAATACGTCTACTGGCCAGTTGTGGGTCCTAGAACCCAGGGACGTAATTTTGCTTTTAACACAACACCACATTGTGCAATTCGGTATAAATCACTTCATGCAGTGACTGACCACTGTAAACACGGGCAAAACACACTATGTTAAGCACTGTCCCCGTATTCACCAACAATCCATGCAATCGTTCAGCCGCCTGCCATCTTGTAGTGGGTTAGTATTGCTTATGTTTAATAGAGAATGTTTACCTGCTAATGTTCTGTGCCTCGTGTCTGGAGTGTGCGTCCTCTGCGGTTCGATCGGGTAATGCCAGTTACGGATCGAACCTCCGAGAGTGCGCTGCTCTTTGCCGTGGCTGAAGATCTTGTACAATAAATCTTCTTTCCAATTTGAAGTCTGGTCTTCATCCATTCATACCATCCATCTACCACATATTGGCGACGACTGGGGAACTCCTTCAGCCACAGGTCCTGTCACGTCGAGAGAACACCACGCATCCTGGCTGGCAAGTTCGGATTTCTGCCAGATGTAACTTCGCCTCGCCTGGGTCCAGGAAACAGTGACGGATAACATTAGAAGCCGATAGGATCGTTTTAAAATTAATTTCGCCGGCCTTCTACAATTAAGCTGGGGCAAGCGTTGACGCACGCGCAGGTATCTTACACTGCGTCTCGAATTTAAAAGAGACACGCGCAGATTCTACGCGCGCGCCGGTATAAACGAATCGTGGTTCTACGTGCTCACACTGCGTGAGGACGTCGGCGGCCATCTTGGCTTGGGAATTACGATCGAGCTGTCAGAATACTCGATCAGCTGTTCGCGTATCACGGTGATGCGCACACCTTTAAAACTGTGTTTTCTCTTCTTCTTGTATTAATACGGAGATACACACAACATCGAAGGGGAGAGTGAGCATCCATTGATTTGGGTTACAATGTGCATTTAACCATTCCAAGTGGTGTCATCCCTCACAGTCGTAATTTTGCAGGACATTCTATTGTCTTGTTCACTTTCTCGCTCTGACACACTGTTGGTTTCCAGCGTATTCGGTGATACGCACACCACTGCATTTTACTTCAAACCCTTTTTACATCACTGCATTTTACTTCAAACCCTTTTTACATAAATAAAGAGCCATTCATTATTTATTTAACAAAATATTGTGTACACTTTGAAGTTATGGCAACAGCGTCAACTCATCAAATCACTCAACCTCCTCCTTTTTAGGAAAACCGGGCAAGCCAAGTATACTCTGGCAAGAATGGTTTGAGCTATTTGAAAATCATTTGGTTGCTATTGATGCAACTGAATACTCCTCTGCTCGGAAATTCGCTCTCCTTTTTGGTAGTTAGGGTCAAGCAGCCCAACGTATTTTCAAAAGTTTACCGCCTATTCCTCCTCCTACTGGTCAGTCTGGCGACGGAAATTGGAATGTTTATTTAGAAGCGATCGAAAGACTTAAAAACAGTTTTCTGAACCTCCTAATATTATGTTAGAAAGACATAAGTTTTACAAACGCAAACAAGAGGAGGAAGAAAAAGTGGAGGAATACATATCGGCTCTAAGGGTATTAGCCACTACTTGTGGATTCGGTCCTTTAGTGGATGATATTATCAGAGACCAGTTTGTTTTCAATTGCAATTCACAGAAAATAAAAGAAAGGATTTTAAGCTGCAAAATCCTTCTCTCACGGAAGTGATAGACTTGGCTTCAAGTATTGAAAGATCAGTCATATCTACAAAGGCCATGCAAACCATTGTTTCTACCAAAGTTAATCTAATTTCGGAACAAGAAGAAGAACAAGAGGAGGGTTTACTTGCCGTTGGTGTGAAGGATAGGCAAACTAAATTTGTACAAAACAAAATACAACCGTTCTGCTATAGATGTGGCTCGAAATTTCACATTGGCAATTTCCGGGGTTGCCCGGCATTAGGTAAACGCTGTTCCAGTTGTAAAAAGATGGGACATTTTCAAAAATTCTGCAGAAGTCAGAGGAAACCCGTTCAAATTGGAAGTGTAGAGGTTCAGATGAACAATTGTGCTGAGTCTCTGGATAACTTACTTTTGACTGTGGATTACAAGGATAATCTTTTGGAGATTAAAGGTCCTTTTTGCGACGTTGTAATCGATGGTGTGGAAACAAAGGTCATGGCCGATTCAGGATCTCCAATCACAATTCTCCAGGACACTTATTTTTTTGAGAACTGGGGTAAAAACATTACTATGTCCAATTCGGATGTGAATCCGAAGGCCTTCGGAGAAAAAGATATAGACATGTTGGGGTTTTTTATGTCTAATTTGGAAAGTTTAGGTCGCAAAATTCTAACTAAAGTGTATGTAGCTATTAAGGGAAAGAACATTGTAGGTTGGAAAGACCTTGCTAGATTGGGGCTGTATCTAGTTCCAGGTGATGATAACCCCGTGAGAGCTAAGGAACCCTCTGTATGTAGTGTGGACGGACCGGATCTAGATATAAATAGTTTGTTGTCTGATTTTAAAACTGTATTCAAAGATCAAATCGGTTGTGTGAAGGGATTTGAACATAAAATCAGGTTATTACCCAATGCACATCCCGTAGTACACAAGGTCAGACCAGTCCCCTTGAGCACCAGGGAAGAGTTAAAGTCCATGTTAGAAGGGTTATGTTCACAAGGTGTAATCCAACCCACAGAATCTTCACAGTGGGTGGCTCCCATCGTAGTTGCACGCAAAAAGACAGGCGAGATTAGGCTTTGTGCGGATTTGAGGGGCCTAAATAGGAACATCATAAATCGATTGTCACCCTCTTCCCAAAATTCAGACTTCTCGCTAATTTGGGGGGAGCTAAGTGGTTTTCACTGATTGACCTAAAATCAGCATATTATCAGATTCCATTAGCCATGGAGTCACAGGAATTGACCACTTTCGTCACACCTTTCGGTGCATATAAGTTTCTAAGACTTCCCTTCGGTCTAGCATCCGCAGCTAGCGTTTTTCAACGTCTAATGGACTTAGTCTTTAAAGACATGAAAGTAGTGCAAGCTTATTTAGACGACATATTAATTTTTTCAAAGGATGCTAATGAACATTTTATTAAGAAAAGTCTTGACAGCTCTTGATGAACATGGCATGACTGTAAGGGCTGATAAGTGTAAGTTTGGGGTGAATGAACTGGATTACCTGGGTCACACGGTTTCCGGGGAAGGTATTAAACCAAAATTTTCCGTTATCAGGGCTCTTAAAGAGGCAAAACCCCCCTGTGATAAAGATACATTGCGCTCTTTCCTGGGTCTTGCTGAGTATTACGCAAGATTTGTCAGTAATTATGCACAAATTGTTGAGCCTCTTCGGGTATTACTCAAGAAAGGTCAAAAATGTGTTTGGTCCCAAGAACTAAATGTTGTATTTGTTAAAGTGAAAGAGCTGATTATTTCGGCTCAGGCATTACATGCGTTTCAAGATCATTGCCCTTCTATTATCACAGTGGACGCTAGCATGAAGGGGTTGGGGGCTATCTTTAGTCAAAGAGTAGATGGCAAAGAGTTAACTGTGGCATTTGCATCCAGATCACTCAAACATTTTGAGAAGAACTACAGCACTATAGAGCGTGAAGCTTTAGCTTGTGTCTGGGCGGTCCAGAAATTTAAAATGTACATCTGCGGTCGAAAATTTGAAATTATTACAGACCACAAGCCACTCACTTTTGTTTTCAGCAAAGTTTCCAGTAACACTATGTCTGCAAGGTTGACCCGTTTAATTTCAAAGTTACAAGAATATAATTTTGACATTAAACACATTCAGGGAGGCAAAATTTTTCGTGCTGACTGCTTGTCAAGGATGTTGATGGAAAAGGATGATGAAGAGAATGTTGATGAAGATGAAGTGGAATGCGTTGCTGTGTTGGACGCAGTTGAAAACTGTAGTACAGTTATTTCAGAGTTGGAATGGAAGGTTGCCTGTTCTAATGACACGATTCTATCGAACGTTTTGGAGTATGCTTCCAGTAAATGGCCTGAAACTAGAAATTTAACGGGTGAATTGAGAAATCTTTCTTTAGTAGCGGATGAACTTTCGGTTAAAGATGGTTTGGTACTTCGGGGAGATAAATTTGTACCCCCAAATAGTTTGAGAGGGACTATAATCAAGATTGCACATGAGGGACATTTAGGGGTATCTAAAACTTGCATGAAAATTAAGCAACATTACTGGTGGCCAGCTTTGGACAACCAGGTAAGAAGTATGGTGGATGGTTGTGAGGATTGTTTACTTTCGACAAACATTGGAAAGTACAAAAATTGCCTTTACACCCAACTGAGTTCCCTGAGAAGCCATGGGAAAAAGTTGGATTGGATTTTTCAGGACCTTACAATGTTCTAGCGGAGGAATCAAGGTATTTAATTTTAGCTGTGGATTACCATTCTAAATGGATGTATTATAAGTTTGTAGACTCTCCCAATACGGATAATACAATCTGTTTTTTGAAGAAAGTGTTTTTATTGGAAGGGACTCCTAGGTCGTTGGTAACAGACAATGGAACTCACTTTGTGTCTGACAAGATGTGTACATTTTTGAAAAGCCAAGACATCAAACATTTAAAAGTGGCTATGTATTCTCCAGCTTCTAATGGGCTGGTGGAAAGGGGTAATAAGGTTCTCAAAGAAGGAATCCAGACAGCTATAGCCGCTGGTCGTGATGTTGGGGCATTTTTGGAGGAAAAAGTGTGGAATTATAACACTTCACCTCACTGCACCACAGGTGTCACTCCCTTTGAACTTCTTCGAGGTAGAAAAGTCAACAATACTTTGTTACCATCGTGGTTGGACAGTAGAAAAGTTACCAATGTTGTTTCTGTTTGTAAGAAAGTAGCAAATGTCGTGAGAGAGAAACAATGGAAGATGAAAGGAAAATTTGATAGAGGTAGTGCCTCTGGTGATTTGGAAATTGCAGTGGGTGATTGGGTTTTGTTTAAAAAACCATTTAAAGTGAGAAAAGGAGAATCTGTTTTTTCAAATCCTGTTTTGGTCTGTAAAGTTAGTAAAGGTGCAGCATTTTTACAGGACAAAGGGTGGTGGAACAAGAGACAGTTGGTGAGAGTGTCTAAAGAACAAGCGGATTTGATTAAGAAGTGTAAAAGGCCTCTTGTGGAACATGAGCTTGATTGGTCACATTGGTTGCATGATCGTGAGCAAGAAAGATGCTCAGGTGTGAATGCTAGATTATCACATGATGTTCTGGTTAATAATACTATGGAGAACAATTTGAACGAACCGTCTCGAGCATCTCGAGTAAGAAAACTTCCTTCCAGGTTCAAGGATTTCATTACATACTGATTTATTGTGTTTGATATCCCTTCTTGGAGTTCAGGGATGTTGTTTATTAATATTTGGTGCTTGGAACTTTATCTATGCATTTTATTTTATTTTTTGTTTTTCATGTTAGGGGGAAGGTGATGTAGTGGGTTAGTATTGCTTATGTTTAATAGAGAATGTTTACCTGCTAATGTTCTGTGCCTCGTGTCTGGAGTGTGCGTCCTCTGGGTTTCGATCGGGTAATGCCAGTTACGGATCGAACCTTCGAGAGTGCGCTGCTCTTTGCCGTGGCTGAAGATCTTGTACAATAAATCTTCTTTCCAATTTGAAGTCTGGTCTTCATCCATTCATACCATCCATCTACCACATATCTACAGGTCTAGGACGCTAAATTTAGTGGAATACGCAGACGTCCGATACTTGTCATCTATCTCTCCTGCCCTGAAGTTCCTTCTCCAGATCATTAACAAACCTGGTTTCTATCCCAGGAGGAGGGAAGTGCTGCAGGCGCCGTCATGCAGACATATGGTCCGCACAAAACAATTCTTGGTCAGAGGTTGTAAATACCGCAGCGCCTGTTTGCTCGCCCTTGACGATACAGATGGGGGAGACGGCCGGCTTGCATAATAGTTTGTTTTTTGCCTGCACAGCTAAAGCTTCAGCCAATGGCGGGCCTGCGAGTTCTGCTTACATTTTAAAACATACGCGGATGTCTCACTGATCGAATGTATACAAATGGGCCTCGGCCCTGTCTCTCAGGAGGGAAGTCAAAAAACACCAACCAAAATAACGGACACGTTTTTAATTGCAGGCCTAACAAACACAAACCTGGGGTTCACACGGTAAGGCGTTACCATACAACTAACACGGGACGTTTGTATGGCCAATATTACCACACAGGAAAGGGTTTGGACAAGCGCAGAGTTCTTGAGAAACCTTCCTAACACAAGCCTTTAACCAGGACTACTTACAGGTTCTAGTAAATGAGACAAAGCTGCCACAGACCATGCTAAAAACAGATTTACCTTTTACCTTAGCTCCACAGCGATGGACAAATTTGAAGGGGCTACAGTGGCTCAGAATCGTCCAAACTGCCCCAAAAATCCTGAATATTGTCGCCCAAACCCCCAAATAATAAACACTTGCAAGTCCCAGCAATGAATTGAGGGTGTCAATGGTTAACAAAAGTCTCAATGTGCAGTTAGGGCGCTCCAATGGGCAGTGTCTAGTGTCCTTCCCAACTGGTCTATTCATTCAAGTTTTTTTTGGTTTAAGTGGGTAGGAGAACAAGACTTTCGGTACTGAATTTGGGCTAGCACCAACGCTGGGTTAGGGCTAGTTTCAAAGCTGGGTTTGAGCTAGTTCCAAAGCTGGGTTTGAGCTAGTACCAAAGCTGGGTTTGAGCTAGTACCAAAGCTGGGTTTGAGCTAGTACCAAAGCTGGGTTTGAGCTAGTACCAAAGCTGGGTTTGAGCTAGTACCAAAGCTGGGTTTGAGCTAGTACCAAAGCTGGGTTTGAGCTAGTACCAAAGCTGGGTTTGAGCTAGTACCAAAGCTAGGTTTGAGCTAGTACCAAAGCTAGGTTTGAGCTAGTACCAAAGCTAGGTTTGGGCAAGCACTTAAGGTAAATACCACGAGAAAAAATAACTTCACAAGCCTTTATCTAAAAACCAAGAAGTCAATATTTCCAGACGGCGGGGCATTAATAGGACATGCAATGCCCACTGAATTTATGAATTTACCAGGTGGAAATGGAAGTTAGGCCCAGAGTCCTACCACATATGCACATCTTAGGAGCTACATAGATTATCCAAATGGACTCAGAATCAAGGCAAGTGACTTCAGCAAGAGGGACACGACTAAGACATAGGATGATATGCTCCTGTTTCTCTTGCACTCGCATTGAGGCATGGTCGGGAACCTATCATAAAGGACAAGGGCACATTTGGGTTGTCAGACCCTGTTCAATAAATGCATTCTCAAGTTGGTAGTTGTGTCTCCAGACTCAGCTGGGAGCAGAGTACATGGTTTTCACTTGGACCAGTCACACTTGTGGCATGGGCACAATGCCCCTGAACTAGTGATGTCCTTGTTTTTAGAGCAACCAACTCATCCTCCTCCCTTCCATACACCACAGGGTCCGAGGAGCACACATGAAATAACATGCAGTGAGACATGATGGCTCTCAAACTTGATGAAAACTACAATTCAAAAATGTTCTTCCTCAAAACAAAGCGTTTTCACTTGTTTGTTTTATGAGCGAAAAATCAGGGCTCCTAGACTAACAATGTATAAATATCTTAACGATGATGAGGACGACTGCAAGGTAATAAAATTATGTGTGTAATACACTTACCTGTATGGACTTTCAGCCAATCTATTGTCATATACATTTTTCTTCCTCTCACTACAACATATACCATGGGGCAATAGGTCAGTCAACTTCAGTCATTAGCTAACTTCACTGTGAGTGAGCCCATTCTACCATTTTAGAAGGAGCACATGTACACACAAAGTAGTCCCCTTCAGTGTCAGGGCCTATTATGGCAATGTGTGCTTTGAGAACAAACATTTGTGCTTTTTAAGATTTTTTGTTGATTGACGAGGGCCCTCCAGCTTCCTCGATAAAGTTCTGCACAAAGAATAACAAAACAAATCAAGCATTGACTAAGTCAAAATGCTGCAACTAATGCCAGACCTATTGGCTTTGTCAATGCTCGTTTTTTTCAGACTGGGAGACTAGGGAAAAAAAAATATCCTTCACTTATTTTTAGGTTTTGTGGGTGGAAACAACAATATTTACTTACATTTCAAACCCTATCCTAGCTCTGCTCACGTGCCTCTGCATTTTAGCAAGACAGTACTGGCCTTGCTGACCTATTTTGGCAAAAATGTAAAAAAAATACACAGCTTTGCACTTTTTTTTTTATAAAGTCACTTTTGCAACATATGAAGATATTTGTTATTGCTGGGAAGCTATTTCATGTTCAGCACCTCAAGCTTGAAATGCTCCTCACACCATAACCATGCCTTTCAGAGTTGGGTCGTTCCGTACCCAATGTACCAAAAAACAAACAACCTTGAGCGTACACACACACTTGGCACCTCAAACATTAGTCCACTAAGCTATTTTACTGGCACTGGAATCTTTGATCTGCAGCAGACACTCAGCCGCCTGAACTAGATCACTGCGAATTGTTACCTGCAGGTGAGTTTTCCTGGCAGGTGTTCAACTTAGGTGTATTGCCAGTTCTTCTCAAAGCTTGGAAATATTTGAAAAGCTCCAAGAATGTTGTTTGCAATTCAAAATAGCTTTCACTCCCACTGGCACGCCTTACCAATGCCCATCGGTCACTCCCATAAACACTGCTCGATGCATCACCAACGTTTTATTTGGGTATATTGTGTTGAAGGTCGGGAATTCTAAGACTCAATCCCCCATCACACTAAAATAAGCCCCTGGGTATGGCAGTGGGAGGTCACGTACGACGTAGTTTATTCACGCGCTGCGTAATGCACCCTTCCTAACAAAAACATGGGAATGGAGCCTATGGAGATTCATCCACGTGGGGTTGATTGCCATTTTCAACTTAAAAGAAAGCTTGCTTTGCTCTGGATTCCATTGAGTAAGTAATGTGAATTTCACTTGGACTTCACCTAGAACCCAAAGACAACTAAACCGCCAGAAGCGGCGAGGGCATGCAGAGTATTCCACTACAGGGGACATGCGGAACAACACAGAGGAAACTGAAACTTTACCTGCAGAGGTTTTGGGCGTGGCCGAAAAGGAACGCTTATTCCCTTGCCCACCTGACTCACTTTGGATCTAGAGGCTGACAAATGCAAGTTGTCATGTCTGTTAAGGCACAAAAAAATCTTGGCGTGGGGAGCGCTATTTTATGCAGCACCCATTGTACCCCATGACACTATTCAGACCATGGAGGCAAGGGGAAAGGAAATTGTTAACTCTGTATATAATTATGGGAGATGGTCAAAATTTACAAGGTAAAACCAGTAAACCACTTGCCCACTGTGTGTACAAGTACAAAAGCATATGCCCTTCAACTACAATCAGCTACCAACTAACTGCCAGTCTGTAGAGAGGACAGAAGCCAAACTCTACTACAAGTGGCCAGCAGAGCCTGATGCTATATGCTGGTCGAGCATTGTCAAAACATGCACCTACAATGGACTTGCAGACATTTCATGTCCACTGGAGGAAAAGGGCAAACACAAGATGATGGACGGAGTGCCGAAATTTTTCAACCACTCACCCCCAGTCAAGAGATCGGAGTTTAAGCCATCGTTCTTTTGCTCACTACACCACCCCAGTTTGGACCTAGACATATGCAAATCAGTCTTGACCCTGCTCCTCATGGGAACAGTCCAAACGAAATGACAGGTCAGGTCCTTCCTGGACCGAAAACAAGCTTCCTGGGACCGGTTTCGTAGTATTCACCCCTCATGAGCCAGGCTAGCTTAAATCCAGTGGCACAGCTAGCAAGGGACCCATATCTGGACATACACTTGCCCACCTACGGCGAACAGAGCAAACACAACAAGACTCAGATCTGTGACTGGGGGTGAGTGTTTGACAATGTTCAGCATTCCGTCCATCATCTTTTTTGTTGCTATAGTCGCCTTAAGTGGGAAGGGTATTCCCAAAAGTGGGTCCCCTGCTCACTAGGCCACTGGATTCAAGCTAGCCTGGCTGGCGAGCGGTGATACCCCGAAACCGGTCCCAAGGACCTGGCCTGGCAGTTCAGACTAGACTGTTCCCATGGGGAACAGGGTCAAGACTGATTCGCATATGGTTGGTTCCAAACTAGGGTGGCATGGTAAGCAACAAAACGATGGATTTAACTCAAATCTGTGACTTGGGGTGAATGTTTGACTATGTTCAGCACTCGGTCAATCATCTTTTGGTGTTGCCGCTGGAGGAAAGGCCACAATGCAGGCAAGAAAAGCCAACATTCAGGGTGACAACTTTACTTGGCATACAAGCCCGTTTACCTCTATCTACACTCCACCAATCGAGTCCTGGCTAACCACACGAGCAATAAACGTGATCAGGCCTCACTAGTTCCACAAACAAGATACTAAGGTTTCATGCTTTTTACACCAAACTCTAGGACTAACACATTTAAAATACACCAACACAGTCACTCACTAATTCTGTCCACAGTCAAGTTAGAAGTGTCCCGTGGACATGTCCCCTCACTCTACTCACCTCTAAAGAAGTGCACAGCAGTACACATGATGTCAGAGTACCCTTGCTTCTCCTTGATGCAAAGCCCATCCCATAAGGCAGTCCACCTCTTCTATATGTCCTATTACAACTACTCAATCTACCCGATACTGAACACATCCAGAAGTACACCCATACACTACATGCTTTAAGCACTAACACTACAACATTTTCATGATCGACCGCCAAAATATGTCACTCCAACCAAGTCTCCCACTTCTGGCAAGACCTTTCATGGGGCACTTGACAAACTAACTATACACAGAATCTCTCAATTTATGTATTGTTCCAATCATGGAATCAGAGTAACAAAAATAAAGGGCTCCTCCAGCCTGAACCCTTCTTTCTCCCACTTGCAATAAATGCATACACAAAAAACTCACAATTCACAAACTGGGGTAAAGGGTACGCAAGTCCCAATGGGGGTGATGATGGAACAACAAAATCAGCTAACCTGGTATTGGCCAGAAATCCAATGAAAGGCAATGTAAATAATGTTCACACCACCAAATGACCAAACCCCAAGTAAGGGTCTGACAATTTATGAGGTGAAAAAACAGCAATTTGCCAAAAAACTAAACTGCTCCTGTGGAAACCTGACATATGTAAAGGAAAATATGACCATATATTTAGGAATACAACACATACAGAAAAAAGAGGCCATATGCTACACCTATAAACGTCATATCTAGGACACCAACACAAAAGATGACATACATGCAAGTTCTGCAAGTACATAAGTTGTTATTTTTCGTGGTTCACTCCATTTCTTTAGGCATTTCGTGCACAACTGATATTAAAACCGACATGTACATTTTGATAATAGCCACATCTTGCTGATTAACTGAGATTTTTGAAGATCTCCCGGTCTAAAGCTAAAAGTCTAGTTGCCCGAACCCAATAATCTGCTGTAAATTCTCAACAAAATGCCGAACGCTTACTCGTTACTAGCCAAAGATATGAGAACTGAGCAGTGCCTACAACGGGAAAGGCCTGAAGTTTTTTGTTTCACTCACAGGGCGCCTACGTGCCAGTAGCACAACGTACTAATTGTGAGGGACCCAGAGAAAATACTTCACAAATAAACAAGCGGTACGGTGTAAACAGAAGAGCAATCGAGAAACAGACAGGATCGGAATCATCTACTAGAAAGGTAAAATACTGCTCTGCCTGCCGTGGTTTTGAATTGCTAATTTTATACTCCTTCCAAATAAACAAAGGGATCCAAAAAAGGGAACAAGAATGGCGGCAATAAAGAAATTAATAATAGAGAAACTAAGTCAGCTGGAGGGACCATTTGATACACTGCAAAACAACCTACCCTAGGGATGGGATTGTTCTGTGGGCTGAAAGGAAATTTCTGTACGCCAGCCCCAATGCCCTAGACGCCTTGTTTACAACAGCGGGGCCGTCGATCAGGTGTGCCAACGGTAACCCGGACCATTTGCCCATGTGACGCTTGTCTAGTAATTACTGCAGTCTGCCAGGTGAGACAATATTGCCGCATGCATTGCACAACACTCCTCGCCCACCCGCGCATGCACGTCTTACCCCGTACACGGAACAGAAAGTGCCGACCCACAACCGGCGCCTGCACATCCAGGTTGGATTCCGAGTCAATGGGTGGAATCATTGTTTACTTTTAGAAAACAGCAGCGAGAAAGACCACAAAAACGATGCACTCAACCTTCCGCACAAGTCCATATCTAATGGGCCCCAATTAAAAAGTGCGCCAGCGCACTTTGTTGCAGTCAAAAGGATGCTTTGCATATTCATGTACAGCGATTAAATATACGGATTTCTGGCAACAAGAAAAAATGACAGTGTAGCCACAAAGATGACTCAGTACAAAAAGAGATAGGTGGAACACTTCAACTAACCGGGCCACAGGTCATTCCCGTGTCGCATTCCAGCCCGTCCATTACAGACAGGCACCAGACATAAGCAAATGAATATGAGCCTAGTACCAAAAGGGACTGTCCAGACCGAATTGCTACCCCGCGAACCCTCTCCTCTGAAAGGCAACACAAGCAACCCCAGACCGGCTTCAATGAAGGTTCAGGCTTTAAGTGCAAAGAGGACTGGGCTCTCCCCAAAAGGCTGGAGAGCAAGCATGTTTATTAGCCCCAAATTAATGTTAAAAAGGTTTTCTCCACAACAGATGTCCAGTACTGTAATAACTGCGACTGGACGGCAGCGCTATGTTTTCCACAGAAAACAAGGGGACTACTATGTCAGCATGTCCTTTACATTTAAAGAGCAAAAGGTAAGTCGTTCGCAACCTTAACTCATTTCTCTTTTAGAAGCTCAAGATCAACTTTCTTGTGGAGTTTTTGTCAACGCGCAGTCTGTGCAAAACACAACCGAGTACTAAGAAACAAGACCGCATCGTCTATGGTTTTGTACATAGAAGCAGGGAAAGCGAGGCTCTGGGCTCTCGATTAGTCGAGACCCAAGGCATAGATCAGAAGTGTGTTTTAGAGAGCAGTGTGTTGCAACAAAGGTCGATGGGTCGCATGTAGCCGTTTCCAGCAGTTTTTAGGCTGCACCTTTCGTGTAGAAACACATTCAGCAGGCATCCCTCTGGGTACACATCCATGTCGGTTGGGTACCCTCGAATATCGGGGCCTAGTACCTGCGTGTGAATATGACAGCCCCACCCCTAAATAAGGCTATTCAACGGCTAGAATCCGTTTCTTTAGGTCCAGTAAAAAAACAACACGTTCTTCATAATCTCCTTTACACTGGGTGCAGGGCTGGCTCTTAGTTGCTTTCTCGATTAATAGTTTTAGTTGCGATGAAGGGGGGCAGTCAGACGAGCCAAGCATGTAACTTATAGGGTTACAGAGTAGATATAAATAGGTTCGAGATTTGCACTAGGCGGATCCTTGTGGCGACAGGCAGCGCAAGAGCCATGTTCATAGGTCACATCAATAAAAATCTCCACCCCAAGATCGCTGTTACATATACGCTAACACACAACTGCTATTACTGATCTCTTATCACTAATGTGTAGGCACTTGACACATCACCGTGGAAAACAGAGAAGTAATGCATGGAATTGGGTAAAGTCGAAAAACGAGGCCAATACAGCCAAAGGAACGACAGAGCTACGTGGTAATCAAACACTCATTACTTCCAATATGGGAGGGTATGCATAAACAGAACGAGAAGACGCGTCATTACTAGAAGGTCTGCGAATTTCAGCGGTTTTATGCAGCTTTTACTTCACCTAGAGGCAGGATATACAATGCTTGCGCAGAAGAGGAGTGGGAGGTGCAAACAAACCTCTCCCCAATTTTGCTGCTCTTATAGCATATCTCTCAATTCTTCCACGCTGTAACTATCTGTGACATCTAATCTA
This sequence comes from Calotriton arnoldi, assembly GCA_963921515.1. Lineage (NCBI taxonomy): Eukaryota > Metazoa > Chordata > Amphibia > Caudata > Salamandridae > Calotriton > Calotriton arnoldi. The sequence goes on from CAWUFW010000399.1 coordinate 1,737,179, forward strand.
CCATTTTACTTTTGGGTGACTTTTTATGGTATCAATTCATTGTTTAGTATTTCTTCAGTTTCAGTGTAAGGAGGTTTGCTGCTCTCCTATGCTGTTTTTACTTGTAAAGTGCTCGGACACTCATTCTGAATTGAGTAGGGCTATGAAATAAATGCTGTCTAAACAAGCAGGGGCATTGTAGGGAAGAGGGAATCAGGCACGAGCAGAGTGGGTACAGAGATGGCACAGCACACGTTAGAGGCAAAGAAAGAAAGCAATCGGGGGCAGAAAATGCCTGTGTCATTGACCTGTCATTGCGCCTAGTTTTAGATTTGATGATGGTCTTGGCTCAACTAAGGGTTAAATGGCTCTACTGTGAAGTACTGAAGGCCAGATATGAGTCACAAGACACCCTTTGCCCACATAGGCTAGCACCACCCAGATGAAGTTTTTGCCACACTTTGCCGCAGGGACCTACAGTCCTACACTGGAGAGCAGAGGAAACTTTCTCTTAGCTCATGAGCAGGAAGACCCAGAGAATTGAAAAACATAACCGAATGAAGTGGGCCTAGAGATTCATGCTCATTGCACTATGTATAGCTGGTTCATTCTTGTCACCGACTCACCAGATTTTGTGGAAAACAGAACGTCGTGCTGATGATGTCAAATACGATGAAACTCCAATGGAGGTTGGACAGGAGAAGACCAGCAAAATGAAAGCAATACTCATATGGGCTACCACGTCCACACACTACACCCGGGCTCCACAAAAACTGCATGCGCTTGGTCAAGAACACCTGCACACAGATATGGCGCACTGTCACGTCCTTTTTGGGATGGAAGGGGAACCTTACTAACATGACTCCACTATGGCATAGTGATGCACTTTCACAGGTACGTGACCTGCGATGTTTTAAAACATGGGACTTAATAGGCATTTCTGCATTGGGGGACATTTGGAGGGATGGTAATATGCTCACTTGAAAAGAGTTACAGACCCAGTATGAACTGACTGGCACCAAAGCTTTTAGATAACTCCAGCTTCGACATGCCCTCAGATCGCATATCCCCGGGGAGACCCCCCTGCCAGAGTACTCCCCCCTTGAGGACAGAGTCCTAACTGAAGCATTACCGAAAAAGACAGTCTCTCTGATATATAAAAAATTACGAAACAACTCCCACGAACTCCTCGTTGCGTTGAGATCCAAGTGGGAGGCCGACATCGGAGACTGTGATGACGGGGAATGGAAGGAAGCACTGGGGACCTTCCAGGAGGTTTCTATACAGACAGGGTTCAGATTGATTTTTCTGCGCATATTGCATCGATCTTACTATGCACGCACAACTTTCAGACGCATGGGGCGCGCCGCCACAGACCTGTGTCTGAGGGGTTGCGGAATTGAGGGAACCTTGTTCCGCACCGCACGTTGTGGACGTGCCCAAAGATTCAAACTTTCAGAACACCCTCCCCCCCCCCCCCGACCACAGCAAAGAAATGCATTTTACATATTTGGGAAGAGGAGCCGCCACCAAAATATGCCAGGATCTGGCTCTCATTGAGCCTTATAGCGGCTAAACGAAACATAGCAAGATTGTGGGGAGGGGTTGAGGTTCCGCGGGTGGGCGACTGGGACCAGGATTTAGACTGGTGCATGATCAATGAGAACCCAATATATCAGGGAAGAGGCTGCTCACACAAGTGGGAGAAAGTATGGGCAAGTTGACGATCCTACAGAGGTCTGGATCTGTGGCCCACCCAAGGAAGAGACGATGATGTACATGACACACTCTGTGCCAAGATGAGATGGTAAAATGTGTAGACTGCCTTCATTCAGTTTCTTTTCCTTGTGGTCTCCGACATTAACATGCTGTATCAAAAAACGTTATATAAAGTTCTGTATGCTGCTTTAAGGTTTATATATTTGTTTATTGCATAAAAAACCAATAAAAATGTTTAAAAAAAAAAAAAAAAAAAAAAAAAAGAACACCTGGTACAACTCGAGCTTGTGGATGCTGTTGTTCTATCACTAGAAGGCCCAATATGTGTAATTTAGGAATACTTGCAGAGAGCAGGTTTTCCCTTCACTCTTCTAAAAAAAAAAAAACAGGCCTTCTCAAAATCTAGTTTTGTATTTTGTGCTGGAAAGAAGAAACGGGAGTTAATGGAAAATTGAAAAACGTAAGTGTTAACTGTTTTTATTCCCACTGTAAAAGTGCTCTAGTGGAAGAGTGTGGTTCACGTCACGTAAGTAAAAGCACAACGAATAGCGAGTTCCAAAGGGGGGTTCAATCTCAATCGCCACCATCACTCCACGCTCAAATTATTTAGCTAAACTAATCCTTAGCCGGACTTCCCCGCAGCAGTAATTTGTCATTTAACCACACTGCTTCCGGATCCCTACTACAAGCTGTACTATACACCTCTTAACTACTACACAGATCCTCGAGTTTTCCCACCACATACCAGCCTCACGGTCAACTACCCATCAGTACTCCTTCGCTTGCTGCCCCTCAAACGTCATCTCAGTCTACCAAATACCTCACCCCTACTCGCCCCTATTGTCTTACTTAAACCTTAATCCATGTTGTCCCTGACATCGCTGTCACGTCTACCCGCTGATTAAGGACCCGATTTTACCAGAACCCGTCACAGATATGTCCCTTCCCATCCTAAACCACCTTTTCACGATCCTCTCGTTCCCCCAGACATTCACCCTTTTCTTCGTCCAGTCACATACCCCTTAATCTCCCAATACAACATCCGGCATTTGCCATTTAGTCTACCTTCAAACTCCACTCAAATTACTCCAGTTCCTAACCCAACAACCAACCACCCTTACTGTAAGTTTCCTGGCTAGAGCCCGTCCACTGATTTCACGATCTATGATAATCCACCAGTCAGTAATTGTTCTAAAGTCCGCTCCATTCAATAACAGTGTCCCCTACATTTCCCCTCAAGCCACGGCACCAGAATACACCTCTCAGTTAACATCAGTCATAGATCATCCTCCAGTCTCACCTCAAACTGCCACCCGGCACCCTGGAGCAGCTGTCGGGCCTGTTCGGCCGCGCACCCTGCTGCCAGCACGAACTGGTTGATCATCACTTGCTGCCGCAGCTCCTCCATGTTCACAGACATGGCTGCCGCCGCCCTCCACACACCGATCCCCACCGGCCCCTCTCACAGAACCCGACCAGCCCACGGCTCCCACTTCCGACGTTCATTGGCTGAGTCTGCCTCGTGTCAGCAACATCATAGGCCCAAGATCCCGTCACTCGACACTCTGTGTCCCACAACAAACAGTGTACGCCGGCGTCCAATAGCAGCAGTACATCAGCCATTGGACGTCGGCGACGCAATGTTTGTTGTGCTTTTTTTACAGGCCCCGCCCAACATTCTCCACCATTGGTCCATTTCACGCCATTTCTCCTATTCCCTTGGTCCGTTTGGCTGAAAAGTGACGGCTGACAGTTTCCTTTTGCGCTCTCCTGATTGGCCTGTCTACTACAACGGTTATCTCGGTCCCTCATTGGACGTGGTATTTGCTGTTTTAAACTTCCATGGCAGGTTGTGCCCGTAACTGATTGGCCGCGGAAGTGCAGGGACTTTCGTTGATGCCGTGGGCAAGTTCATTCAGGACTTTACTTGGCTACTTTATCTACAGTAAAAAAAATGGAACCGGAAATGCTAGTGTGACTAAGCCACTTCCTGGTGCGTGGGTGTAGTTGTGTGTTTTTTTTCTCGTTTCTTACTATCACACAGTAGTTGACCTTTGCCGGCAATCGTATAGTACACTACAGCACTGGCTTATTTGCCTACGTAAACAAACACTTTTATTTTTATCATATGCAGCTTCTTATATCGCGGACTGTGCCCATAGGTGTTAGAGCGCTTTACAGTAGTATTCTAGCGTTACATGATAAGGCACATAGATTAACTGATGCGTAGCTGAACGAACACAAGTGCAAGGCTAGGAGGTTGCCAAATAGTATTGAGGTAGACCCAAAGGTCACAGGGAACAGATGATTATTGCAGACATTGCCACTTGTTCGAGGGCTTTATGTGGCAAGTACAGCATTGCATTTTTCACATAGATTGCATAGTCAGCAATATTGAATGATAGACCTAAAGTCTGCAGTGTTAGGAGGGAGGCTTCATATCGAGATAGACAGTTAATTCTCTGGGCTTATATCAGCGTGGAACGTCGGGCGAGACGAGGAGGGAAGAGTACAATTAGCCAGCCCTGCCAAATACCACGCATCACGGGTTAGACTAATGCATTTTAGTGTTGGTGGCCGCATCACCACACTAAAATGCATTAGTCACGCATATTAAACTCTTAGGCACTGCAGCATTCTTTTGAACAATGCAATTTGTTTTGGATAGCTCTATGCTGCTGGTTGCACAGCCGCAATGTCTTCATAAGCCAGGCCGCGAGGGGGTGAGCGTTGCTGGGCTACAAAGTGTTAAAAAAAACAGCGTTGGCAACATTTGCAGTCAATAATATAAAATTAGCTAGCATTCGCGCCAAGAATTTTCAATTCTATTAAGGACACGGAGGCGAGGATTATGCTTCTCTTTCTATTTATTGCCACACACAGCAGCCAATGAAAACTTATATTATGAAAAATAAACTACATTTCCCATGATGCTCATGGTATACATCATATCCTGTAGAGCCCCATAAGAGCCACCATTACCGGAACTCGTCCTCTTTCTTTGCTTCGAACAATAAAAGTCCAACATAATAACTTAAGTCCAACACAATCCTCCAACGTGGAAGAACCAGTCCAGCTGGGAAGTACGTCCTCTTTAACCAGGATTACACTTAATCCATCTTCTTCTCAGATCCTGAAAAAATGAGAGATAAAACAACCCGTAACTTCTGCAAAATCAGAATGTATACACAACGGGTGGGTATTAATTACAATACTGTAATATAATCGGGTGGGATAATCCTCGCCTCCGTGTCCTTAATAGAATTGAAAATTCTTGGCGCGAATGCTAGCTAATTTTATATTCTATTACAGGACCGGAGGCTTCGTATTATGCTAGTTTAACGCTGATTAAAAACCACAGAGGATATATCACCCACCGGTTTATAATAAAACTGTTTAAATGTTGATTCAGAGGACCAATCTGCAGAGTGCATGATATCTTGTACAGTAGAACCCAACATGAACGTTTTAGAGGCCATGGCGCCTCGGACAGAATGTGCCCCAAACACTTGAGTATTAATACCTGCTTCTTGCATAACAGATTTTAACCATCTGGCTATAGTAGCCGCAGTGACAGGTTTGTAGGGTTTCTGTAAAGCAATTAATAATTGCACCACACCATCAGGCCTAAGAGACCTGGTACATTCTTCGTACGCTTTAAGGCATTGAACAACACAAAGCTTGGTATTACTAGGAAAAGCATGATAATCCACATTATGGGACATTGTCTTTGTTCTGGAAGTAATGTTAAAAGAAACTCCTTCAGGAGTAAATACTCTACCTGTAAGATCTAGAGCTTTGACATCTGATGAGCGTCTACACGCTGCCAAACATAACAACATGGCCAACTTGGAGGAGAGTTGTTTCCTTGTCAACATATCATTGCTGGGCCATTTATTGAACAAGGAAAGAACTAGTGAAACATCCCACAAAGAGGAATACTTTGGCTTGGGCGGATTAGCTACTCTAATACCCTTCAAGAGTTTGCAAACTAATGGATGCATCCCTATTGGTTTGCCCTCCAGCTGAGCATGGCCCGCTGAAATGGCTGAACGGAAATTATTGATAGAACGATATGCCAAACCATCAGAAGCTTTTCTGGACAAAAAATTTACAACATAGGATAAGTCTGCCCCCACGGGATCCACGTGTTGTTCCACGCACCAACGAACCCAGCATTTCCAGGCTGAAGAGTATCTTTTCCTGGTGGAAGGGGCCCAAGCCTGGTTGATAAAGCCTGAAGCTTGTTCCGAAATTCCTGGCATGTGCCAACGTTGCCGGAAAGTCTCCAGGCCATCAGGGACAACTGCCCCGATGTTACCATCGGGTGCATTTCTCCGTGAGGGCCCTGGAGCATTGTTGAGGACCACGGAATCCTCCTGGGAAAGTCGCAACTCGCCTCCAATAATAGTGGGAACCAAGGTTGCGACTTCCACAGTGGAGTTACCAAAATCACCTCCGCCTTCTGGCGCATTACCTGTGTGAACACTCGGGGAATCAGGATGAAGGGAGGAAAGGCATAATTCAGATTCTGTGCCCAATCCTGTGAAAAGGCATCCGTCGCCAGAGCCAACGGATCCGGCCTCCAGCTGAAAAACTTGGTCATTTGACGATTCAGTCTGGAGGCAAATAGATCTATCTCGCAATGTCCCCAGATTGCCTGTAGCCATTGCACCATCTTTGATTGGAGTTGCCAATCGCTGTAGTCCTTGAGATGTCTGGAGTTCCAGTCCGCCACTACATTGGATTTGCCCGGAATGTACTCGGCTATGACCGAGATCTGATGACTGAGGCAAAAATGCCAAAAGTCCTTCGCTATTTCCACCAACAGGGACGACCTCGTGCCTCCCAACTTGTTGATGTATTGAACCGCCGATATGTTGTCCATCCGCAAGAGGATGCAACACGAGACTTGTTTGGGTGACAGCGTCCGGATCGCAAACGATCCCGCCAGTAGTTCTAGACAATTGATGTGGAGATCCAGCTCTCCTAAGGACCAACGCCCTCCTGTGGAAATATTTCCGCAGCGCGCACCCCAGCCCCAACGGCTGCCGTCGGACTCTATGATGACTTCTGGCAGAGAGCCGAAAATGGCCCTGCCGTTCCATGCCTCTACGTGGGCAAGCCACCACTGGATCTCTTCCCGTACGTCCCGGGAAAGGGGGACTAGATCTGTGTAGGAGAGACCTTTCTGCAGGTGTTGAATCTTGAGCCTCTGAAGTGCCCGATAATGCAAGGGCCCTGGGAAAATTGCTTGAATGGAAGACGCTAGAAGGCCCACTATCCTGGCAATCACCCTGAGTGAGACCATCTGTTTGGATAACAGGGAGTGAAGCTCCTTTTTGATATCCCGAAGTTTGGAGCGTGGCAGACTCAGCTGAGCCTTCTGAGAGTTTATGACAAAGCCTAGGAAATCTATCATCTGGGTAGGATACAGAACTGACTTCGGTTCGTTGATCACGAAACCCAGGTTTTGTAAAGTAGCAATGGTCATGCGTAAATGTTGAGCTGCCAGAGTAGGAGATTGCGCCATGATAAGAATGTCGTCTAGATAAACTATCATGCAAATTCCCTGTTCTCTGAGATAAGCTATCACTGGTTTCAGCACCTTGGTGAAGCACCATGGAGCCGAGGAAAGTCCGAAAGGAAGGACCAAATATTCGTACCATCGGTTCCGCCATTGAAATTTCAGGAATCGGCGATGGGGGGGGGGAAATGGGAATAGATAGATAGGCGTCCTTCAGGACCAAACGAACCAGCCAGTCCCCTTGTTTGAGGAGATCCGCCAAGAGATGGATGCCCTCCATCTTGAAGTGTTTGTAGGTCAAATAATGATTGAAGTCTTTTAAATTCAGTACCAACCTGTAACCTCCGCCTTTCTTCTGTACCAGAAAAATATTGCTGCAGAAACCGTGAGGGCCCTCGTTGCAATATGCTATCGCGTGTTTCTGCAGCAATTCTTCGATTTCGGAATCTATAAAATCGCACTCTAGTTGGGAAAAAGAAAGCTGCCTGGGTTGCTTGACCTGGACGGGGGTCTGAAAGAAATCGAGATGGAAACCCTGAACTGTCTGCAATATCCAAGCATCTTGAGACAGTTGAACCCAATTGTGATAAAAGAACTGAGTACGCCCTCCCAGAGGTAATATAAATTTGTCCGGAGCACTCACCTGAAGATTCAGTATTTTGGAAGTTTCCCGGTAGTATCCTCTGTTGAAACGCCTTTGTTAAAGCGCTGCCTGGTGGGGTAGAAAGTGCCGCCACGGGTGGAGTCCCACTCTCCCCTGCCACGACCGAAGTCTCCTCTCTGAGGACCTTGGGAGAACTGTCGGCCAAACGAGCGTCCCTCGGCCTCGTCCGGCCCTGTTGAAAACACCAGCTTGAAAAACTCTTTTAATGCCTGACTGCGCCTTATCCAGTGTTGTGAAGGTGCCCACGTACTTGGCTACGTCCTTGACGAAGCGGTCTCCGAACAGGTTCCCGTCCGCTAGAGGACCAGGTTCCGCCGCCGCCAACTCCGTGAGATTGGAGTCCATTCGCATAAGGATCGATTTGCGCCGTTCTGTGGAAATGGCACAGTTGGCATTGCCCAAAAAGCATATAGCCCGTTGGGTCCAGCCCGCCAGGACATGGGGGTCGATTGCAGTCCCGGATTCCTGCGCCTCTAAAGCCATTTCTAGGACCTTGGCTAGAGGGCCTACCACATCTAGGAGTTTATCTTGACATCCACGCCAGGCGCGATCAATACCCTTTTTGGGGTCCTTCGTGAACTTCTTTAAGAATGTCAGGAGACTGGAATCGATATCTGGGGTCTCAGCTACCCTATCGGAAATATCCGGTCTAGGGCATTCTGACCGGAGCCGGTTGCGCACCTCCTTGTCAAAACTTTTACGAAGGTTGTCATGTAAGTATGCAGCAACCTCGGGGGCAGGTAACCAGTCAGACGATCTGGGGTGGACTATCTCTGCTGGATTAAAAGTAAAAGGAGTAGCTAAGGGCACCTCCGCATTCTTTGCCTTCTTCATTCTTTTCTTGGGAGGGGACGTGTCTGGGGTGTCAGAGCCCGTAGTATCAGGGTCAGTGTCAGTGTCCTTAGCCTTCGCCTTGTCAGCGTCAGGGTAAGGAAGTGAGGAATATGAGGCGGAGTGGGGCCAGGACTTAGTTTGGGGAGCGACAGTGGGGTTGACTGTGGGTGCAGTGAATCCATGACGTTTAGCAAACTTTTCAAGCTGTTTTGTTATTGGCTTCAAGGCAGTAGCTAGTGCCTGTTGTACAGTTCCCGGAACTGCTTTCTCCAGGGCCTTGTTGACCGACTCCTGGACAGAAGCGTCCAGGGCCTCAACAATGTTGTCCTCTAAGGAAGGATTAGTAACTTCCTCTTCATAAAAAACATCATCCTCGTTATAATGCACCCACTCTTCCATTGTGGGACCAAGCTTAAGTTGTATGTAATTTGCACTTAGGGCAAAAGTCAGCGAGGAGTATAGGGGGGGACCAACCCACAGCACAAATCAAAATTGGTACCTAGTCCCTCAGCAAAAGCTGTATCAGTGTTGTTGCAGCCCACAGGGCGTAAGGGGAGCCAAAGAGCAGGTTTCTTTAAAGGAGGTGTGCTCCCTCCAGGCCCAAAGCTCTGTTGCAGCCAGTCAGGCGTAGGGGATGCTGCTCGGGGAAGAAAGCAGGAGAAATGCCGGAAAGGGAAAGAAAAACGGGTCGTAGCGACGTGCGTAGCCCAATCCTACTAAATATAGCCCAATTGGGCTACGCACGTCGAAACACGAAGGAATTGTAAAGGAGGGGCTCCTAGCGCACACGGCCTACGAGGGGAGCCTCTGCGCTTGCAAACGTGTAACTTTTATCCCCGCCGTAGGCGGAGCGGTACCTGCCAGGCGGGCGGAAAGACGAGCCGCACAACCGCTGGTTGCGCTAACCTCCGCTCGAAAGCGGGAGATTTAAAAAATGCTTTTCCAGTGTTTGACACACAGCGCGTACCTCCGATGACAGCGGTATGCCGCAGGTCATCAGGAGGCCGCGCGAGGAGTCCGCGCTGCTAAGACCGAAGCGCAACAATAAAGCAAGAAATAATCAACGCGTTAATCGCGTACACATTTGTTAAAGCTGCGCAAGCCTATAAATCAATTTACATAGCTCAATGAGGAGAGCGTAAAATGCACTTAACTGACTGCGTGAGCAGCAAAGAAAGAGGACGAGTTCCGGTAATGGTGGCTCTTATGGGGCTCTACAGGATATGATGTATACCATGAGCATCATGGGAAATGTAGTTTATTTTTCATAATATAAGTTTTCATTGGCTGCTGTGTGTGGCAATAAATAGAAAGAGAAGCATAATACGAAGCCTCCGGTCCTGTAATAGAATTACACTGATTGGCCTGGCCTCTTTGGGCCTCGTGGATACAATATCATAGTGCGTCGTGATAATAGTATTAAATAAGATGCCGTTTTGTTTGCTGTGCACGCTACGTCCAGACAAGGTGGTGCTGTGATTGCCCATGGACAGGGCAGCGGATGCACTGCAAGATATTTTTTACCCTAAAGCCTGACTTGATAAACTATCTCTGGCCAGCCCCTGGTTGAGCGCTCATTTTAAAAGTGACAGCGCTACATGGCCTGCCTTCGGCTGCCATGATTCGCCTTCAGCTGCCATGATTCACCTTTTCCAAGCGACGCTGTGTGATCGGAACGACATAGTCACACTAGAAACAGAGATGCTGGCTGCTGTTGCAGTCAGAAGATCACTGTCCAAGGCCTCCAGGCAGGCACCTCAGCCCAGCACAAACCAGCCTGCATCTTGGCGGCCTGGAGTAGGACAGCAATTGAAGATACTTTGCAGGCTTAGCCTGCCCTGGAAGCCACCTCTGGCTCTCGTTGGCATAGGTGAGTTCAGCATGCCTCACCAGAGAAGGTTGACGTCTTCATGGACTTACACTTTCAGCTGTAGAGTCTCCCATTCACTGGGGTGTTTCTAATTTACGTTGTTCCTTAAACTGACCTGCAATCAAAACAATTCTGCCGCTATTTTTGTTAGTCTTCCAAATTGAAGCAACTACATTTCAAATTACAGGGGACACACTTCAAAAGGGAAAGATAAATGCAAGTAAAGTAGTGAGCAGGACATTTACATTATGAAGCCTCAGTTAATACAATTACTGCTGATGTCTTTGAGTACGTAACCAGAGAGGAACAGGATTGAATCCTGGTTGGTGCAGTGGCTGATAGTGATTTGTGTATTGATAGTCCCAGACTATGACTGAAAGCACAATGTATTTGCAAATAATTTTAGAACTGTATTGCACACAGTATACATAGGCTGCCACAAAATGTGCAAATAGATTTAGTGTTAAACATGAAACAATTAATTTTGCTATATGTATATAATATGTAATGGCAATTGCATATAAAATAACATTTGTGGAAAATGCACTCTTTTACATTCAAAAACCTCAATTAATTAATGCATCACTGCAGTGGCGTGTGTGTCTGTCTGTCTCTCGGTGAGTGTGTGTAATCTGAGCGAAACAGAATTGAATCCTGTTTGGTGCATTGGTGAATAGGGAATTGTGTATTTATAGTGCTTGGAGGTCCCACCCGGCAACCAAAAGCACTATAAATATGCAAGTCATTATTTTAAAATAGGGAAGGTAGGTTAGTGACTTTCTATTTCAGGAGTTTTGCAGCAGTTTCGTGATCTTTTTGGAGCTTCTTATTGGTCAAAATGGTGTACATATCAGAAATGATCTCTTCATGAGCTTCATTGCTTGGCTTTACTCACGAGAAAGTGTCCCTCTTAGTGTCACACACTTGGCAGTTGAATGTCACTCATAAGTACATTGAAACCATGGAAATGTCACACATAAGCAATCCTAAAACTTGGCAGCTATGTAGAGCACTTTACTTGAACACCAGACTGCATCAAACAAATACTTCGAGCGCTTAGTTAGGTATTGTGTATTCTTTTCACTTTTTCGTGACACATTGGGGCCGATTCCGATTCGGGCCGGAAATCTCTCCGACCGAGCCGGACCCGGAGAGATTTCCGACCGAATCGGCCCCGTGCAGCCCGACCGAACGAGTACGATGCGCACGTATGCCATCGGACTCGATTCGGTCGGACTCCCATTGAAGTCAATGGGAGCCGGTCGTACAACGCGTACGCGGGCTCCCATTGCCTCAATGGGTGCGAGGCGAACAAGGGCGCCCCCTACAGCGGGTACGCGGTGAAGCGACTTGCGCCGTACACGCACAGGTAGGGGGACCCATGGGTCCCCCTGTGTGCGACTCGCGCGGCTACGCGTACAGGCAGGGGTCCGACACGGACCCCCAAAGTACGGCTCTGACTGCTCTTTCGAGCTGGAGTGCGCGGCTCGGTCGGACTGCTCGCGGCGCGCATCGTACTTACCCGGCCGGGGAACGTCTCCATTGCGCGGTGCGAGTCGAGTCCGAGCGAGTCGGTCGGTGCGGTTCGACCCGGGAACGAGTCGGTCGGAGCGGCGGGACGCCCGGACGAGTCGGTCGGTGAATTCGCATTGTACTCGCTCGCCCGGACGCGCGTACGAATCGGTCGGGAAATAGGGCTCCGAATCGGATCCGGTTAAGCCGAATCCGATTCGGAGCCCTACCGGCCGAGATCGGAATCGGCCCCATTGTTTATACATAATGAAGGAGACAGCCAGGGTCTTTATTATTCCAGGGTATAGCTCTTTTGAATACTACACTGTCAGTATACCTGTCACTCACCCTCATTCGGCAGGGGTCCCCCTCTTTTCCCTGATCTCACCTTCCAACAAAACTGTACGTTTACCTCATATGTCTGACTTCACCCTCATTTTAGTATCAATAGGGTAACAGATACGCTGTTATGTTATCACTGTGGCGACTATTCACAACTTGCATTTAGTCATACCTAAAGTAGCACTATTCATATACTATACAATGCAATTCACAAACTTACGAGTGGAGACCTCTGCCTCTCCTATCTTTTCTGTGCAGAGATCTCCTCCACAGTGGCGGAGATCTCTGTACATATAGGTTTACAAATTAATAGTAAATATGGGAGGGACAAGGGGTAGTGGCTGAACATGGGAAATACTTACTCCTAAATGAGAGGGGTATAGGGAAATTTAAGTGGTGGGTTTAGGGAGGGGCATGCTAATACAGACACACCCCCAGCAAGAGTAAGACCATTGCTATTAAAAAAATACACACCTAAACTTACTTCAGCCTTAAAGCTGTCAAAACTGATGTAGATGTACTCCATCCTAGCATTGGAGTAAGTCAAGCACCACCTATGGCCATTCACAGATACTTCCAAATTAAGAGGGAGAACAAGAAAAGAGTCAGAGGGGCTCGTCCTCCTACTAATATGAAACAAAACCAAAAGGAGCCCATCATACTATGTATGGACTAACCGTTAACAAGATAAAGACAAATGCTATGTTTTCTTATGTAACCCTCACCCACAAGGGTTACCTCTTGGTGGCATACTTCATCATTGGGTCCATCCTGTTCTGCTGCGGAACGGAGCGTGCTGTGAGCTACAAATTACGTGGGAGCACTTATAGGTGTATGTTTAATGATGAAAAATAGGAATGGGAGGGTCTTTTGTGGAAAGGAAAAATTACAAATACCTGCCTAGTAGCTACAATGTTGTTTATTCTGGTCTCTAGTCGATATGGTTAAAACAGAGAAGAAGAAAGTGTAGGTGATTATGTACCTGCCTTTCTAAGGGTCTACATGTTTCAAGCCATACCCCTTGGCTTTTCTTCTAATTCCCTGATGCTACTCCTTTTACACTGTATAGCTGCACACACACTGCATGCTAAGGATATAATATATATATATATCCAGCACCTACTTGGTGTTTACTGCTCGGTAATATAGATAATGCAGAATTCTTGTATCATGGATTCTCCGGTGGAGAGGCAAGCTTGTAGTAATACTTTATGCCAAAGCTTGTCCTCTGTACAGTGACCTAAATTAGCCAGCCCGGGCCGAATGGGCTCTTTTGGTTTTCGTTCACAGATACTGCCACGCACTCCCATAGAAAAGAAAAGAGGCAGGGAAATAAAAGAATATACAATAGGAACTAATGTTAAAATAAATAAATTATTTCGACATTTAATATATTTTATTTTAAAAGTTAATAATAAATGTAATTTTTAAAAATGAAATGTTTAAACTTTTATTTAAAAAAATAAAATATTTAAATTAATTAAACCTTTTTAACACAATGTTAAACAATTTACATATTACCAAAATAAAATGTTAGTGGGTAGGATTTTTTTTAAATTGTTTAAAAATTGTTAAATTAATAAATTTAAATTTATTGATTAATACACATATAATTTGCTGAGTTAATTTGCTGTAGCATTTTATTTTGTTAGTTCTAGGTTAAAAACAAATATGTAACTTTAATTTACATTTATTATTTGCATTAAAATATTTTAAATATTGTTTTAAATACTAATTAAATGTAATAATTTCCCCAGTACTTTACCACAGGGAGATCTCCACCATCATGGCAGAGCTTTCCACCTACATGTGCAAAGCTACAAGCAGAACCTTTAAAGTACCCTGTATATGGTCATTATTTGCCTACATTATACATTTTTACTCTTACTAGATGTCCTACAAAGAGTTTTGGTTTCTCTATCACAAAATGCACTCTAGTTTTCTTTATTTGTGAATGGCACACAGGATAGTTAGGTTAATGTAGTGCTCTTCCCTGTTAGCATAGAGTGGTACAATGTGAAAATGTAAAAAACAAAAGGCATACTTTTGAGGACTCTTCATCCTTAAAATTCACATTTCCTTCACCTAATTGGAAGCAGTCAACGAGGGCAGGAAGAAATACTGATGACAGCTTTGAGGACAGGATAGGACAGATTATTTGGGAGACCATGTCATCAATGTAGCATCACCCTGTTCCCAAACAGAAAACCTCAATCAAATTGAAGATCTAAGGGGCCCATTAAGTTAACGGGCGGATGGCAACCGCCGGGCTGACGGTGGCCACCGCCGGCCCGGCGGTGGCGATCCGCCCGCCACATATCCCTGGATCTCCCCCCGCCATATTAGTATGGCGGGGGGCACCGCGGCGGACGGAAAGACCGTCCGCCGCTTTTCCGCCGGTCGAACTGTCGACCGGGCGGAAAAGAGTCACAATATGGTGGCGGTGTCTGCAAGACACCGCCATTCATATTATGATTAAGGCTCCCTGTTTTCGTTTTTACTGATTTTTACAGATAAATACAAACAGAAAACAATTTATTTTCTTGTCTGTATTTATTTTTAAATGTGGATAAAAACGGAAATTGGGTGCTTTTTCAGTGATTCTAAATCCGCTTTGCCATGACTGCCAGTGTGGAATGATAGGTAAAGGGGTTAAAAAAGAAAAGAATTTTAGTAAAGAGGCTTAAACAGCGATAGATATGTCCAAAGCTGGCACTGAAATGTGCATATTTTCATATAAGTGCATTGATTTATCTTCTGCGGGTGTTCATATCACTGAAACCTGGCAGGCATTCAAGAATGACTGCATATTTATTGGTTAAATAAATGTGGAAATATACCAGTTTCAGCTTTATTTTTTTCACAAAACCCATAATAAATATGGATAAGTACAGATAAAGTTGACAAAAAATAAATATGGATAAATACAGACGGAAATGTCAAAAAAATAAATACCATAAAACCGGGAGCCCTAATTATGATGTATGCGGTGATTGACCTTTGCATGGCGGCGTTGCCGCCATGAAAAGGCATGCGGTCATTGACATTGGGGGCACGTTGCGGGCCCCCAGGGTGTTGGGGGGGTGGGGGGTGCACATGGGGGGTACCTATGGTACCCCCCCTCATTACAATGCACTACGTGGCAGGCACCACGTTGTGCCTGCCATGTTGTGCATGGCAATGCTGTGCACAATCCTTTTACATTGCGAGCGTGGCTGCGGCCAGCAGATCCACCCGCAATGTAAAAGGCCCAGGATGCGCCCGCCAGTGTGGCGGGCGCATCCTAATTTGCATGGCGAGACCGCCACAACTTCGGCGGTCGGTCCCGTGCTCCGTTGCGGTGGCGGGCGGACAAAGTCCGCCCGCCATCGTAATAGGCCCCTAAGTAAGGATTCAAATTTTGAGGCAAAAGAATTGGAGAATCCTACCTCAGACCAGAGCGGAAAGTGTATAGATAAAGTGATTTTGTAAAAGATCCATTTGAAAATATACAAGAACATTGGTTTCCCCGTTGAAGAATCCCCCTTCTGATAATCAGATGCAGTACTAAGGTAATTTTATCTATATCCTCTGTTGGGCTTTCCATTGCACCAGCATGTGTTGGATGTTATCTTTTAAGAGCGGAAAGACCTGGGTGGAATCAACATTCCCATATTTATGTCCAGACTCTATCCTATTGTGGATATGGAGAAGAATATTTCAGAATCAGTCTCTGTTGATTCCTTGGTGGCCTGCTTGGTGAGAAGAATATTGATAGTGGAAGAGAATATTTTCGGATGCAATGGATAAGAAAATTCACTCTGCTTTAAAGAAGACCTGCGCCCATCTTTCCATGAGCACGAGGATTCATAAGGCTTAAACCGGGAAATCCTTGATTTCTTATTTTAAGGAACTCTTCAAAGCTATTCAGGTGGGATTAGAGTGTTTGGCCCTTCTTCAAGCTATGGAAAGACAAGTGGAATTCTTGTCAGATATTTCCTTCTAGGTTGTTTAAGGATCTGCTCTGGCTGAAGGGGCAACAAGCGCAGCAAGAAGGAATGTGTACTTGAGAGACTGGCATACAAATACATGACTGAAATATGCAGCCTAGTAAATACCCTTTGAGGGGGTTAAGTTGTTCGGGACAGAGCTGGAAGAGACGCTCCATCCACTATTTAAAGAAAAGAAGCATTCTTCTTTTTGTCAATCTTTAGAATCCTCAGCTCTAACAAATCAAGCATCCACAAACTCTTTTTTTTTTTTACAACCTTCCAGCAGTTCTATGGCCCAAAGTCCTAACACAAGAAGACAGAAGGGAAAGAATTTCAGAGGTCAGTTTGAGTAGAAGGAGAAGTTTTCTTCACCCAGTAGATCACAGCACTACTGACTATGCCTGAAATGTCCAAGAGTGGCCAGTTGGAGACCAAAAAAAACACACCAGATTAACATGTGAACAGTCCACCTGAGATGCCTGGGTCTTAAGTTCACCTGGGAGGGCTATCATATTAAGTTATCTTCTCTTCCTCCAGAGACTGTGATCATATGTAGTCTTGCCTCACAGTTCCATCAAGAGAGAGGCAAAGAGAGCCAACATATATTCACTAATAGTAATGAAAACAATTTGGCTGGTGCCACTGCTGGAGCAGAAGAGAGATATTTATTCAATCATTTCTTGGTTCTAAAGATGACGGGAGGCCACAAACTAGTGATAGCGTTACAGAATGTCAACAACTGGATACAGAAATTTCCATTAAAGATGGAAATTATTCCGAGGATTATTCCCCAAATTCCAGAAGGACTGGTAGCCTTAGGTTGTTTTGAATGCATAGCTTCACATTTACAATCATTGGTGAAGTAAACTCTCAAATTAGTTGTGGTAAAGCAATTATATAATGTGACACACTATCAACAATTGGCACCCACCAAACGAGTCATGAAAGAATAAAGTGAATATAAAAAGAAAATTAACCCCCCAAATTAAGAAGTGAACAGACGGTAGTGATTTCTCAACTCAGAACTCACCTGAAGATAGAAACATTTCTCAAATCCTATACTCAATAATCAAACAAGCTCAAATGTATGGACTCTTTAAAATAATGATCATATTCATTTATAGTAATCCATCTCAACATATAATTGTTTTATCACAATTAATTTGAGAGTTTACTTCATCAGTGATTGTAATTCGGTCAGTTTGGTCACATATTAGGAATGTTTATTTACTCATATATCTTTATGGGAATTTCCAGTTCTTACTTTATCTTTTACAAACTGTACTTCATTATGTACTATTGTTTCAACCACAGGGACTATGGTGGAGTAATTATTTTTATCAGCTTGTAGTAAGATTGAATTTTATATTAATTACTGTTCTAGCCCTGATGAAGACTAATGGAATACTAATGTCCTGAGGCAAAACACATGTTGGCTAGTGTGTGGTGGAAATGACAAAGATACATTGACTGATGACTTATGAATAAAGAACATAAGAACATTGAACGCAAAGAAATTGATTATCGACTGGTGTTGGAGTGCTCGAGATTGCTCTTCTTGCATTTGGTAAATATGAAAAAATTCCCCTTAAGATATTTTTGTTGTTTTATGTGGTTTATATGAAATATTATGTATTGTCCTTTTCCGTAGGTGGTTTTTGAAAAATTGTGAGAGATAGAACCATTTGTGTTGTCCTCAAAGAAGGTGGTTTTTAACAAATATTTCCACAGAAACATGTCAACATATATATATATGATTTTAATAATGTGTATGTTTACTTTTTTGTTTACAGGAGGACAATTTGCTATGCATAGCAGGTTGAGAAGTCGTGTAGTGGCAAAATATAGAGATTACTTGTACTGGAGAGTCGCAGCCGCAGTGCTGGTCTGATAAATTTGGAGTTATAAGTTTATAAGTTGTTGTATACATTTATATCAACAAAATAGAATAAAAAAAGTACTAAATTGTTTGAAACTGTGAAACGATTAAGTCCTGGGCCGATAGGGGCAATACATGTGAGGAGCACCATCGAAAAGGAGAACATAGCCCACTTGGGCAGACCGCCAATGTAACTATTCAGTACACAAATAAACATGTTTGAAGATGGTCCCCGTGTACAAACATATGATTAAAACAAAATTTTGGGTGTAACTGTACAGGACAAGGAAATATGAGTATATAAATTAATTTAATGATATTAATTGATTTATGTTTTTTCAAATGTGCAATGAATAATGATTGAATTGCTGCTGGTACAGAAGTGATAGCATATGTTGGCCACTACACGAGGGCGTGTGAATGCAAAAATGTTTTCTGAGTCCTTCCATTGTGTGTACATATGGTTTGTTAAAAGGAATGACAAGAGATATGTTCAGCGACGTGACCAAGGTGCTAGAAAGCATTGAAACGCGTTGATGTTTACTGCATTACTGCCAAAGAGCAGGCAAATAAACAAAATTATACTAACTTGCACCGTAGTGCTGTGGAGTCCTTGAAAGAGGGAAGCCGTAATGATATATAAATATATATAAGTGTGTATATATATAGAGGAGCCTGTGAACAAGGGCTTTGGCAGCCCGACACGCGTAAGGCAAAAAAAATATTGTTGTTGGTATTGCAGGTTGCCTAAAAGAATTGAACGACATGCTGTCAAGTGCAGCTTCGTCTGAGGACATTTTGGGTTTCATAATAACGAACGGCTGCCTAGCCGTGAAGCTCGCACCACCGCGCTGAAAAGAAAGCGGGTCCATGATTTGGACTGTCCATGTCACAAACGGAACAGCAAGTCATTTTTACTGAACTATGCAATGTACATCAGCAAGCCCACTGAGGGCTGAAAATAATATTAATTGACTCTTGGCATCTTTACACCCACCAGGGAAAAAGGAACATGAACTACAAATCCCAGCATCCAAAGAAGGAGAAATAAAACACCCACTGATGGGAACCCACTGAGGGAAAAAGTACTATGAACTATCTATCCCAGCATGCATGGATACTAATGAGCATTCCACTAGAGGCAATAATGAGCAATTTTGAAAATGAATTGTTGGTTCATGCTAATTGTGTGGATGCCACGAGAGGAGCCTGTGAACAAGGGCTTTGGCAGCCCAAAACGCGTAAGGCAAAAAAAATATTGTTGTTGGTATTGCAGGTTGCCTAAAAGAATGGAACGACATGCTGTTGAGTGCAGCTTCGTCTGAGGACATTTTGGGTTTCATATTAACAAACGGCTGTCCAGCCGTGAAGCTCACACCACTGCGCTGAAAAGAAAAGCGGGTCCGTGATTTGGACTGTCCATGTCATGAACGGAACAGTAAGTCATTTTTACTGAACTATGCATTGTACATCAGCAAGCCCACTGAGGGTTGAAAATAATATTAATTGACTCTTGGCATCTTTATACCCACCAGGGAAAAAGGAAAATGAACTACAAATCCCAGCTTGCAAAGAAGGAGAAATAAAACACCCACTGATGGGAACCCACTGAGGGAAAAAGTACTATGAACTATCTATCCCAGCATGCATGGATACTAATGAGCATTCCACTAGAGGCAATAAAGAGCAATTTTGAAAATTAATTGTTGGTTTGTGCTAATTGTGTGGATGCCACGAGAGCAGCCTGTGAACAAGGACTTTGCAGCCCGAAACGCATAAGGCAAAAACAATATTGTTGTTGGTATTGCAGGTTGCCTAAAAGAATGGAACAACATGCTGTCGAGTGCAGCTTCGTCTGAGGTCATTTTGGGTTTCATATATATATATATAGATATATATATATATCGCACAGCAAGGGGATCTTGTTGAAAGAATCCAGGCGAGCCCACTCGGTCGGTCAAAACAGTTTATTTTCTTAATACAGACAAGGACGACGCGTTTCGACCACGTCCGTGGTCTTGGTCACATGACCATCTCCTCCATTCGGTTCAATTTAAAGGTACATGCACTTTTCATAAACATAAAAGAAAATGTTTACAGCACATGTGAAAAAGTGAAAAAGGTGAACAGTGAAAACAGACGCAGCTGTTTTAATATCAATTCAATGCAACATTTTCTGTATTTACAGTCTCAAAGCAATATCATTTTGGGTAACACACACTCATTTTAGTAGTGATGTAACAGCATGGTTCCGCTCATTTTTAGGCATGGTGAAGGGACTAGTGCCCTATTTACTAGTTATAGTGACTAGAGGAATACCTCGTGGCTATGTTCAACCTCTGACAATTCGCTGCAATACAGGTGTAGTACCCAAGTGAGTATATGAAGTGACTAGGAGCTTGATGGATGATCAGCCATACTCCGGTGCTCTTATTTGATTGCCAACATGCCGTTCAGGGTGATTCACAGCTACAGTTCTGCAAAAAAGACAAAGTGTCAATGATTAGCATCATCATATCATATACTAAATAATATTCATGCTTCTTGCTGTTACATAAAGGAAACAGAGACTTAAAGATACTTTACAAGTTCAGTGATCATTTCAGCTTTAGGTCTGTCTATCTAATACAATAACATGTGTATGATAAGAAAGTGAGTGCAACTGAAAAAATAAAATAAAAGGGAGGGAAGGGTAGGGCGTGAGTCTACAGTCAAGGCTTATGGTAAAATCAAGAAGTGTATATCCTATAGATGAGAATACAATTCCTGCGTCCTGATTAAGGCCATTTGGGTACTTGGTGCCTGCTAGGAGGATCAGGCGTGACTCTAGTTTGCGGAGGGCTGCTATGCGATTACCTCCCTTGGGTTAGGTGCGATTGTGTCTAATCCAAAATATTTGGCTTTAGTCCAATCGGACCCGTGTTCCCTAGTGAAATGCCTGGCAGTACTGTAGCTTTGGTCAAGATTGGTAATTGCCCGCCAATGTTCTAGAATACGCTTTTTTACTGGAAACGTGGTAGACCCAATGTACCAGAGATTGCAAGGGCACACTATGGCATATACAACAAACTCAGTTCCACATGAGATGAATTTGGGTATTTTCCAGTTGGTCTTGGTTCTGTCTAGGGTTACCTCAGATACGTTGCTGCTGTTTTTACAGGCTTTACATTTTCCACATTTGTGGAAACCTTTGGTTTGTTTCAGCCAGCCACCCTCTTTTGGTTGAAGATGGCTATGAACCAGCATGTCCCTCAGGGATGGGCTTCTCATGTACGTCACCAAGGGAGTGGGGTTTATTTCATTTCTCAGAATAGGATCCCTCCTGAGAATATCCCATCTGTTTCTGAGAATGCTTCGTATCTGATTAGATTGATTGCAGTATTTGGTGATGAATCTGACTTCACTCTTTTTATCAGTTCTAAGGGGCCTCTGCTCTGGGGTTTTGTTAACAATTTCATCTCTTGATTGACCCTCGACTCGCTTTTCTGCTTGTGCAATGGCTTTCCTAGAGTATCCTCTCTCCTTGAATCTGGACTTCATATCTCGTTTAGTGTTTTCATATGTGGTCGGGGTGCTGCAGTTCCGTTTGGCCCTGAGGAGTTCACTGTAAGGGATTCCCCACCTGAAGCTCGGAGGGTGAGAGCTGGCGGCATGGAGGATGGAATTCCCTGCCGTCTTCTTTCTGAATAAATTGGTGACAATCTTCCCCCCATCTACACTAAGTTTTAGGTCTAGAAAGTCGAAGGTTTCCTGACTATAGTGTCTGGTAAATCTGAGGTTCACATTATTCATGTTTAAGCAGTCTATGAACTGATTCAGTTCCATTTCAGACCCCTTCCACACAAAGAAAATGTCGTCAATGTACCTTAGCCATGTGGATACATTGAATATCCAATGTTCAGTATGGTCGTTCCAGAGCACCTGCTTCTCCCAACAGCCCACCAAGAGGTTAGCGTAGCTGGGAGCGAAGCAGGTGCCCATCGAAGTCCCTTGTAACTGTTTGTAGTGTTCCTTTTCAAAAATGAAGACATTCTCCTTCAAGCATATTCTTAGCATGTCCAAGAGCATGAGAGTATGTTCTAGGAATTCTGCTCTGCGCTGTTTTAGGAAGAACTGACACGCCTTAATGCTGTCGTCATGCCTGATGCTCATGTATAACGACTCCACGTCGAGACTCACCAGCCATTGATCATTTCCTATGTCAACATCCCTGATCTTTTGTAAGAAATGCGTGGTGTCCTTGAGATAAGATGACAAGTTTTTCACATAGGGGAAGAGAAAATGGTCAACATATCTGCTGGTGTTTTCCAGGAGGCTATTTTTAGAGGAGACGATTGGTCTTCCAGGTGGGTCGATATCATTTTTGTGGACCTTGGGGAGAAGGTACAGAGTTGGCGTGGTGGGTGTATCATTTTTGAGAAAGCGTGCCTCATCCCACGTGAGTAGGCCCTTGTCCTGTCATATATATATATATATATATATTTTTTTTATATTGTTTGATACTGATAATGATTTGTGAGAGCATATTTCTGAAAATGAGCTATAAGTATGATACGTTGAAGAGATTCAATTATTCGTGAAATGTACCAAAATCGAATTGTGATACAAAACCTATAACTATATGCCCTAGAAAAGTTTTGCCCATTCAGGGCTCAATAGGAATACGGGGTAATAGTGACATAGATACTAACTATAATGGTGCTTTTGAACATCATGAGTACTTTTGAAAGATGGCGGCCATGAAAACCATGCTGTGCTCTCTCTATATATAGGAATGAACCCTTTTCACTTTCTATTGTTATTTTTGCACAATTGTAATGAACTGCTTCCTTTCTCTATGTTTACTAATAGGTTTAAAAATGGTGTTTACCGATTGTTCAAATGCTGCCGCGCTTTTAGACGAATAAATGTCTACGTGGGAATAAGACGAAGTTGGGCTCTGTGGTTTTTTGTTTTATTCAGCAGGATTCTCCATTCCTGCTTGTTTGAGAGGCCGCCCTGCAGGGTTGGTGGCCCCCGGTAAAATGGAGCCTCTGTGTTTAGTATATGACGGAGGGGGCATGACCCGCTTTTCCATCTGCACCAGCCTCTGGATTTCAATGGCGATTTGGTGTTGAAAGACAGAAAAGAAAGGGAGATGAGAGAGGTAACACCCTCCCTTTGGAAACTTCGCAACTCAAGTATGTATTTTGAGCGTGGCAGCGAACAATACACTTTGCCTAATAATTACAGTGTGCACTACAAAGCCAGAAACTGAACGGGACATTGGCAGTTTTAATCACGCTATTAAGCATAAATGGAATTTGTGCCAAGTCACGCTGCAACAATGATGGTGCATTCTGGGGCCTGCAGTTGTGTAAAGGGCCACGTGACCACTGGGACTTTTAATTAATTAACACTCACCTATGAAAAAGGCGATGACGCCGAAACGCGTAGGAAGTACCGAGTGTTCAAATGCTGCCGCGCTTTCAGACGAATAAATGTCTACGTGGGAATAAGACGAAGTTGGGCTCTGTGGTTTTTTGTTTAATTCAGTAGGATTCTCCATTCCTGCTTGTTTGAGAGCCCGCCCTGCAGGGTTGGTGGCCCCCAGTATAATGGAGCCTCTGTGTTTAGTATCTGACGGAGGGGGAATGACCCGCTTTTCCATCTGCACCAGCCTCTGGATTTCCATGGCGATTTGGTGTTGAAAGACAGTAAAGAAAGGGAGATGAGAGAGGTAACACCCTCCCTTTGGAAACTTCGCAACTCAAGTATGTATTTTGAGCGTGGCAGCGAACAATGCACTTTGCCTAATAATTACAGTGTGCACTACAAAGCCAGAAACTGAACGGGACATTGGCAGTTTTAATCACGCTATTAAGCATAAATGGAATTTGTGCCAAGTCACGCTGCAACAATGATGGTGCATTCTGGGGCCTGCAGTTGTGTGAAGGGCCACGTGACCACTGGGACTTTTAATTAATTAAGCAAACACAAGGAGATGATGGACGGAGCGCTGAAACTTTTCAGACACTCGCCCCCAGTCACAGATCTGGGTTGAATCCATCCTCGTTCTTTAGCTCACTTCGCCACCTCAGTTCAGACCCATCTATAAGCAAATCAGTCTTGACCCTGTGCCTCATGGGAACAGTCCAGCCCGAACTGCCAAGCCAGGTCTTCCCTGAACCGGAAACAAGCATCCTGGGACCGGTTTCGGGGTAACACCCCTCATCAGCCAGGCTAGCTTGAATCCAGTGTCAAATTGAGCAAGAGCCCCACGTCTGGGCATACCCTGCCAACTTAGGGCGAACAAAGCAAACACAAGGAGATGATGGACGGAGCGCTGAAACTTTCAGACACTCGCCTCAGTCACAGATCTGGGTTGAATCCATCATCGTTCTTTAGCTCACTTCGCCACCTCAGTTCAGACCCAGCTATAAGCAAATCAGTCTTGCCCCTGTGCCTCATGGGAACAGTTCAGCCCGAACTGCCAAGCCAGGTCTTCCCTGAACCGGAAACAAGCATCCTGGGACCGGTTTCGGGGTAACACCCCTCATCAGCCAGGCTAGCTTGAATCCAGTGGCAAAGTGAGCAAGGGACCCACGTCTGGGCATACCATGCCAACTTAGAGCGAACAAAGCAAACACAAGGAGATGATGGACGGAGCGCTGAAGCACTCAGACACTCGCCTCCAGTCACAGATCTGGGTTGAATCCATCATCGTTCTTTAGCTCACTAGCCACCTCAGTTCAGACCCAGCTATAAGCAAATCAGTCTTGACCCTGTGCCTCATGGGAACAGTCGGCCCGAACTGCCAAGCCAGGTCTTCCTGAACCGGAAACAAGCATCCTGGGACCGGTTTCGAGGCTAACATCCTCATCAGCCAGGCTAGCTTGAATCCAGTGGCAAAGTGAGCAAGGGACCCACGTCTAGGCATAACCTGCCAACTTAGGGCGAACAAAGCAAACACAAGGAGATGATGGACGGAGCGCTGAAACTTTTCAGACACTCGCCCCCAGTCACGAGATCTGGGTTGAATCCATCATCGTTCTTTAGCTCACTTCGCCACCTCAGTTCAGACCCAGCTATAAGCAAATCAGTCTTGACTCCTGTGCCTCATGGGAACAGTCCAGCCCGAACTGCCAAGCCAGGTCTTCCCTGAACCGAGAAACAAGCATCCTGGGACCGGTTCGGGTAACACCCTCATCAGCCAGGCTAGCTTGAATCCAGTGGCAAAGTGAGCAAGGGACCCACGTCTGGGCATACCCTGCCAACTTAGGGCCGAGCAAAGCAAACACAAGGAGATGATGGAAGGAGCACTGAAACTTTTCAGACACTCGCCCTCAGTCACAGATCTGGGTTGAATCCATCATCGTTCTTTAGCTCACTTCGCCACCTCAGTTCAGACCCAGCTATACGCAAACCAGTCTTGACCATGTGCCTCATGGGAACAGTCCATCCCGAACTGCCAAGCCAGGTCTTCCCTGAACCGGAAACAAGCATCCTGGGACCGGTTTCGGGGTAACACCCCTCATCAGCCAGGCTAGCTTGAATCCAGTGGCAAAGTGAGGGGGTGAGTGTTTGAAAAGTTTCAGCACTCCGTCCATCATCTCCTTGTGGTTGCTTTGATCGCCCTAAGTTGGCAGGGTATGCCCAGGCGTGGGTCCCTTGCTCACTTTGCCACTGGATTCAAGCTAGCCTGGCTATGAGGGCTGTTAGCCCGAAACCGGTCCCAGGATGCTTGATTCCGGTCCAGGAAGACATGGCTTGGCAGTTCGGTCTGGACTGTTCCCATGAGGCACAGGGTCAAGACTGATTTGCATATAGCTGTGTCTGAACTGGGGTGGCAAAGTGAGCTAAAGAATGATGATGGATTCAACCCAGATCTGTGTCTGGGGGTGAGTGTTTGAAAAGTTTCAGCACTCCGTCCATCATCTCCTTGTGGTTGCTTTGATCGCCCTAAGTTGGCAGGGTATGCCCAGACGTGGGTCCCTTGCTCACTTTGCCACTGGATTCAAGCTAGCCTGGCTGATGAGGGCTGTTAGCCCGAAACCGGTCGCAGGATGCTTGATTCCGGTCCAGGGAAGACATGGCTTGGCAGTTCGGTCTGGACTGTTCCCATGAGGCACAGGGTCAAGACTGATTTGCATATAGCTGTGTCTGAACTGGGGTGGCAAAGTGAGCTAAAGAATGATGATGGATTCAACCCAGATCTGTGTCTGGGGGTGAGTGTTTGAAAAGTTTCAGCACTCCGTCCATCATCTCCTTGTGGTTGCTTTGATCGCCCTAAGTTGGCAGGGTATGCCCAGACATGGGTCCCTTGCTCACTTTGCCACTGGATTCAAGCTAGCCTGGCTTATGAGGGCTGTTAGCCCGAAACCGGTCCCAGGATGCTTGATTCCGGTCCAGGGAAGACATGGCTTGGCAGTTCGGTCTGGACTGTTCCCATGAGGCACAGGGTCAAGACTGATTTGCATATAGCTGTGTCTGAACTGGGGTGGCAAAGTGAGCTAAAGAATGATGATGGATTCAACCCAGATCTGTGACTGGGGGTGAGTGTCTGAAAAGTTTCAGCACTCCGTCCATCATCTCCTTGTGGTTGCTTTGTTCGCCTAAGTTGGCAGGGTATGCCCAGACGTGGGTCCCTTGCTCACTTTGCCACTGAATTCAAGCTAGCCTGGCTGATGAGGGCTGTGTAGCCCGAAGCCGGTCCCAGGATGCTTGATTCGGTCCAGGAAAGACATGGCTTGGCAGTTCGGTCTGGACTGTTCCCATGAGGCACAGGGTCAAGACTGATTTGCATATAGCTGTGTCTGAACTGGGGTGGCAAAGTGAGCTAAAGAATGATGATGGATTCAACCCAGATCTGTGACTGGGGGTGAGTGTTTGAAAAGTTTCAGCACTCCGTCCATCATCTCCTTGTGGTTGCTTTGTTTGCCCTAAGTTGGCAGGGTATGCCCAGACGTGGGTCCCTTGCTCACTTTGCCACTGGATTCAAGCTAGCCTGGCTGATGAGAGCTGTTAGCCCGAAACCGGTCCCAGGATGCTTGATTCCGGTCCAGGGAAGACATGGCTTGGCAGTTCGGTCTGGACTGTTCCCAGGAGGCACAGGGTCAAGACTGATTTGCATATAGCTGTGTCTAAACTGGGGTGGCAAAGTGAGCTAAAGAATGATGATGGATTCAACCCAGATCTGTGACTGGGGGTGAGTGTTTGAAAAGTTTCAGCACTCCGTCCATCATCTCCTTGTGGTTGCTTTGTTCACCCTAAGTTGGCAGGGTATGCCCAGACGTGGGTCCCTTGCTCACTTTGCCACTGGATTCAAGCTAGCCTGGCTGATGAGGGCTGTTAGCCCGAAACCAGTACCAGGATGCTTGATTCCGGTCCAGAGAAGACATGGCTTGGCAGTTCGGTCTGGACTGTTCCCATGAGGCACAGTGTCAAGACTGATTTGCATATAGCTGTGTCTGAACTGGGGTGGCAAAGTGAGCTAAAGAATGATGATGGATTCAAACCAGATCTGTGACTGGGGGTGAGTGTTTGAAAAGTTTCAGCACTCCGTCCATCATCTCCTTGTGGTTGCTTTGATCGCCCTAAGTTGGCAGGGTATGCCCAGACGTGGGTCCCTTGCTCACTTTGCCACTGGATTCAAGCTAGCCTGGCTGATGAGGGCTGTTAGCCCGAAACCGGTCCCAGGATGCTTGATTCCGGTCCAGGGAAGACATGGCTTGGCAGTTCGGTCTGGACTGTTCCCAGGAGGCACAGGGTCAAGACTGATTTGCATATAGCTGTGTCTGAACTGGGGTGGCAAAGTGAGCTAAAGAATGATGATGGATTCAACCCAGATCTGTGACTGGGGATGAGTGTTTGAAAAGTTTCAGCACTCCGTCCATCATCTCCTTGTGGTTACTTTTAATTAATTAACACTCACCTGTGAAAAAGGCGATGATGCCGAAACGCATAGGAAGTACCGAGTGTTCAAATGCTGCAGCGCTTTCAGACGAATAAATGTCTACGTGGGAATAAGACGAAGTTGGGCTTTGTGGTTTTTTGTTTAATTCAGCAGGATTCTCCATTCCTGCTTGTTTGAGAGCCCGCCCTGCAGGGTTGGTGGCCCCGATAAAATGGAGCCTCTGTGTTTAGTATCTGACGGAGGGGCATGACCCGCTTTTCGATCTGCACCAGCCTCTGGATTTCCATGGTGATATGGTGTTGAAAGACAGAAAAGAAAGGGAGATGAGAGAGGTAACACCCTCCCTTTGGAAACTTCGCAACTCAAGTATGTATTTTGAGCGTGGCAGCGAACAATGCACTTTGCCTAATAATTACAGTGTGCACTACAAAGCCAGAAACTGAACGGGACATTGGCAGTTTTAATCACGCTATTAAGCATAAATGGAATTTGTGCCAAGTCACGCTGCAACAATGATGGTGCATTCTGGGGCCTGCAGTTGTGTAAAGGGCCACGTGACCACTGGGACTTTTAATTAATTAACACTCACCTGTGAAAAAGGCGATGATGCCGAAACGCGTAGGAAGTACCGAGTGTTCAAATGCTGCCGCGATTTCAGACGAATAAATGTCTACGTGGGAATAAGACGAAGTTGGGCTCTGTGGTTTTTTGTTTAATTCAGCAGGATTCTCCCTTCCTGCTTGTTTGAGAGCCCGCCCTGCAGGGTTGGTGGCCCCGGTAAAATGGAGCCTCTGTGTTTAGTATCTGACGGAGGGGCATGACCCGCTTTACATCTGCACCAGCCTCTGGATTTCCATGGCGATTTGGTGTTGAAAGACAGAAAAGAAAGGGAGATGAGAGAGGTAACACCCTCCCTTTGGAAACTTCGCAACTCAAGTATGTATTTTGAGCGTGGCAGCGAACAATGCACTTTTCCTAATAATCACAGTGTGCACTACAAAGCCAGAAACTGAACGGGGCATTGGCAGTTTTAATCACGCTATTAAGCATAAATGGAATTTGTGCCAAGTCATGCTGCAACAATGATGGTGCATTCTGGGGCCTGCAGTTGTGTAAAGGGCCACGTGACCACTGGGACTTTTAATTAATTAACACTCACCTGTGAAAAAGGCGATGACGCCGAAACGCGTAAGAAGTACTGAGTGTTCAAATGCTGCCGCGCTTTCAGACGAATAAATGTCTACGTGGGAATAAGATGAAGCTGGCCTCTGTGGTTTTTTGTTTAATTCAGCAGGATTCTCCATTCCTGCTTGTTTGAGAGCCCACCCTGCAGGGTTGGTGGCCTCCGGTAAAATGGAGCCTCTGTGTTTAGTATCTGACGGAGGGGGCATGACCCGCTTTTCCATCTGCACCAGCCTCTGGATTTCCATGGCGATTTGGTGTTGAAAGACAGAAAAGAAAGGGAGATGAGAGAGGTAACACCCTCTCTTTGGAAACTTTGCAACTCAAGTATGTATTTTGAGCGTGGCAGCGAACAATGTACTTTGCCTAATAATTACAGTGTGCACTACAAAGCCAGAAACTGAACGGGACATTGGCAGTTTTAATCACGCTATTAAGCATAAATGGAATTTGTGCCAAGTCACGCTGCAACATGATGGTGCATTCTGGGGCCTGCAGTTGTGTAAAGGGCCACGTGACCACTGGGACTTTTAATTAATTAACACTCACCTGTGAAAAAGGTGATGACGCCGAAACGAGTAGGAAGTACCGAGTGTTCAAATGCTGTCGCGCTTTCAGACGAATAAATGTCTACGTGGGAATAAGACGAAGTTGGGCTCTGTGGTTTTTTGTTTAATTCAGCAGGATTCTCCATTCCTGCTTGTTTGAGAGCCCGCCCTGCAGGGTTGGTGGCCCTCGGTAAAATGGAGCCTCTGTGTTTAGTATCTGACGGAGGGGGAATGACCCGCTTTTCCATCTGCACCAGCCTCTGGATTTCCATGGCGATTTGGTGTTGAAAGACAGAAAAGAAAGGGAGATGAGGGAGGTAACACCCTCCCTTTGGAAACTTCGCAACTCAAGTATGTATTTTTTGTTTAAATCGTTTTTATTAACCTTTTTGTTCGTTTTTGCACATTTATCAGTAAAACATACAGTCAAGTCAGAGCAGCACTCATGTAACAGATGGAAAAAGGTAGAGAATTAATTGCCAGTGACAAGGTACACTTTGACGAATAACAACATGACAATTAAAAATTCAGGGTGCATTAATTACATCAAAGCTTGTGGCAATATCCCAAGAAGGACAGAGTGGTGCTGCCAAATCTCGGCTTCAGGTAGTATGCGAGTAGCGTAGGAGCAGTGCAGTTCAAACATAACCGGGGACATAGGGCACAACAAAATGAGGACAACGAAAGCCAAGGAAGGGTAGGGAAGAGTCGCACAAGACCTGCCGCCATATCTAAATTCGCTTGCGGACCCCAAACACCTCCAAGACTCAGTGGCAGCGGGGTCCGCGGCAGAGGGGTAGTGGCTGTCTGGGTGTCAGTGTTAGTCCGCAGTCACGGCGGTGGGGGAGGTACCCTGAGTGATAATCCTCTGTGATGCAGTTGGGGATCCCGTGTCTGTGTCCGCCCCCGAAAGTTTGGAAACCATCGCATCCCATTGAGGTGCCAGGGGGAACATACGAATGCCAAGCAGGTCCTCTCTGCGTAGTGCCGCGCCCTCCGCCCTCGCCCAGTTGAGTAGGGATCTGCGCCAGGCAAGGGGGTGGGGTGACAGGGGGGATTTCCACCGCTTGGTGATCAAGCGATTGGCCGTTATTAGACCTAGGACTAGAAACTGTGTGGCAGCTCTGTATTTCTTGTTTCTGCTGAAGAGGTGCAAAACATGTGCTTCCCAGGTCGGGGGAATGGTGCGGGAGGTGCAGCTTATGAGAGTAGTTGTCACTGTGCTCCAGTAGTCAGTCAGGACTGAGCAACCCCAAAGCATATGTATTAAGTCGGCATCTAATAGCCGGCAGCGGGGACAAGCCGCATCCATGCGGAGGAAGTACCTGTTGATTTGGGCTGGGGTAAGGTAGGCCTGATGCAGTATGAAAAATTGTATCTGTCGGAATCGTTGATTCCGGGGGATGCGGGTCGGACCGCTACGGGCAGCCATCCATTCCCTATCTGTAAACGCCCTACCCAGGGCCTCCTCCCAGTGAAGTCGAAGTCGGGTGAGATCTGCTTCTGTGTGTTGGCGAAGTGAAGATGCGAACCAGCGCGTGAGATGTCTCCCTCTCCCCATCACGTGAAGGTACTGCAGAGTGTGGTGTATGGGAGGTTCCTGGGCAAGCGCACCCCATTTGGATGCTAACGTAGCTATGAGTGTTCTGTGTAATAAGAACTGTCCAGGAGGTATATTCTCCCCTGCTATGAGTTCCTGGAATGGAATAAGAGCGCCATCTTGAAAGAGGTCCCCACATCGTGTATCCCCTCCGAGGTCCAGTGACGTAACTCCGCCTCCGTCGTGTAGGTGCCCCCCGTGGGGTTCCCAACAATGGGATGGCGGGTGCGTATGGGATGATGGTTCTAGTGAGGAAAAGGCACCTACGGAAGCATTTGTGCGCTACAGTGAGGAGAAGAATATTCGGAGGTCTAAGCGTGGAGCAAGGGTGGAAAATCTGGAGAAGGGTTTTCAGCGGTAGCGGGGGTTGCAGAGAGGCCGTGTCCGTCAGGTAACAGGAGGACATCCACCTGGCGATCCATTGCAGCTGGGAGGCCAGGTAGTAGTGCTCGAAATTGGGTACCGCTAGGCCGCCCAGCTCAGTAGGCAGATAAAGCTTCCTCATGGATACCCTATGGCGTGAAGTACCCCATATGAAATCCCGCACTACTCTTTCCCACTGCTTGAAGAAGGGGGGGGAGATGATGAGGGGTAGAGTGGCAAAGTAATATAGGAGGCGGGGAAGACCCACCATCTTAATCAGGGCGATTCTACCAGAGATCGCCAATGGGAGAGTTTTC
Organism: Calotriton arnoldi; assembly: GCA_963921515.1. Lineage (NCBI taxonomy): Eukaryota > Metazoa > Chordata > Amphibia > Caudata > Salamandridae > Calotriton > Calotriton arnoldi. The sequence continues at coordinate 1,769,381 of CAWUFW010000399.1, forward strand.
CAGAAACCCATCTGAGACCGAATCGCCGTGACAGCTCGGACAACGTTTCCGTCAAATAGGTCAGCTTTGGCGCGATAAACCCGGACTCCTAAGTAACGAAAATGGTCGGTGCACCAGGCCACTGGCGTCCCCCCGAGTGTGTAGCCTGGATCCGGAGTATCCCCTAGGAACGGGGAGAGTATGGACTTTGTCGGGTTGACTTGCAGCCCGGAGGCTCGTGCAAAGAGGCTAAGGGCTCGGTCAAGGGAAGGGGGAATATCATGAAGGTCCCTGGTGTATATTAACAGGTCATCTGCATAGAGTGAAATGGTGTGTATGCCATCGCCTAGTTCAATCCCCATATCAACGTGCGTGCGGATATGAGCCGCCAGCGGCTCCACCGCTAACGCAAATAGCAGCGGGGACAACGGGCATCCCTGCCGGGTCCCACGCCGTACTCGAATCGGATCTGAAATATATGGGCCCGTCCGAATCCGAACCGATGGATTACAATATAACAGTTGTACTAGACCGAGGAAGTAGGGGCCAACTCCAAAACGAGCCAGGGCAGCAAATAGGAAATTCCAGGCCAGCGAGTCGAAGGCCTTCTCAAGGTCTAATACCATGCAACCGGAGCGCGGCCAGACGGTTGGGGCATATTCTGCCACCCGAAAGTAGCGGCGTAGGTTCAGGGCCGTATTACGCTGTGGAACAAAGCCATTCTGGTCAGAGTGGACCAGATCAGGGACTAGCGGAGCTAGCCGGTTGGCCAAGACCTTTGCCAGGATTTTATAGTCCGAATTCAAAATAGCAATCGGCCGGTAGGAGCCAGGAGACGTGGGGTCCTTACCAGGTTTCAACAGAGACACCACAGTAGCAGTACGCATGGTTGGGGGCAGAGTCCCTTCCGAGATTGCCTCCAGAAACACCGAGTGTAGCTGCGGTACCAAATGTTCCGCATAAGTTTTGAAAAATTCCGTCCGGAGACCGTCTGGCCCTGGAGTTTTACCCGAGGACAAGGCACGTAATGCATCTCATATTTCGTCCTCTGCTATAGGAGAGTCCAGCTCCAGGGACTGGTCCAACGTCAGAGTAGGTAACTCCACTGTGTCCAGAAAGGATCCCACGTCATGGGCATTACCTGTTAGGAGGATGTCATACAGGCGAGTGTAGTGCTCAGTCATCAGTGCGTGAATGTCTCCCTGGGTGTTGTGCTCTCGACCAAGGTCGTCAAGTAAGAAATGTATGGGGCGCTGGGGATGTTCCTGTCTAATCAAGTAGGCCAGTAGTCTCCCGGCTTTGTCCGCGGTCGAGTGGGAGCTGATCGAGTGCGCCAAATAGTTATGGCAGCGCAGGCGGTCCAGAAGCGTCTCCCATTTGGTATGGGCTGCATCGAGGCGCTGTTGCCGTGCCGGGTTGGTGACAACCTGCAACTCGAGTTGGAGTAACCGTCCCTCAATGCGGGTCAGTGAGGTGTCTAACTGTCTGCGAATACTCCAAGTCTGTCCCAGACAATGACCCCTAACCACCACCTTAAAGGCCTCCCATTCAGTGAGGACCGAGTCCGTGGAACCGGTATTAAGTGCAAAATAGTTAGCTATTGCTGAATCCAGCGAGCCGCGGAAGAGGGGGTCTTCCAAAGCTGCAATCTGGAGGCGCCAGGTCGGAACCGGAGGAGGTGGCGCCTCCCAGGCCAGGTGCATCAACAAGGGGTTATGATCGGAGTGTGTCCAACCAAGATAATCCGTCGCTTGTATCAAAGGGAGAAGGGCTGCGGATGCGAGTATACGGTCAAGGCGCACGTGTAGCTTATGAACTGGGGAATAGAAGGAGTATACTCTGGAGTAAGGGTGACGTTCCCGCCAAACATCCGAAAGTGCCCAGTGACCTAGCCATGTGTTTAAAAGGCGAGCATTGGAGGAGGCTGTAGTACTAGTGAGGGGGGGAAAGGAGCGGTCAAGGGAGACATCGAGTACTGCATTAAAATCCCCGCCCAGGAGCCACGGGACGTCCCTCCATCGGAGCAATTTCTCTGAGAGATCATTTAGGAAGGTGCCCTGGGCAACATTGGGGGCGTATAAGGCACCCAGTAAAATTGGTTGGCCGTTCAGTCTGCCACCTATCAGGACATACCGCCCCATTGGATCTGTCAGGACTTCCTTTTCTTCCCACGGGACCCCTGCCTTAACCCTCTAGCCATGGACGAGTAATTGGTGCTGTATATCTGGCCACGCCAACGTCGGCGTAAGCGGGTAGCTTCCATGACTGTCAGGTGCGTCTCCTGTAAAAATGCAACACTCGTCTTATGACGCTGCAAATAGGCATAAATGGCGTATTGCTTAGAAGGTGTCTGGATGCCCTTGACATTCCAGGTTAGGACGTTAAGGTCTGTCATCGAGGCAACCAAGGTCTGTGTGTCCAGCCCGGATACTACGGGACCCCCCGTATGAAGAACTCCCTTGGATGGGGAGGACGGGGAGGCGGCAGGTCTGTAGGGGTGGCGACTCATACAGGGTAAGAAAATTAAGAAGGTGGGGCAGTAGGAAACTTTGCAACAGGAAGAGAGCGGAACCCCAACGTGAGGAACTGCCCAAACAATCATGCCAAGTCATGGTTACGGAACCACCGTCGTTGTATGACTTTGGGGGAAATTTGACCAGCGAGTGAGAGGAGTCAGTGTAGGAACCGTCCCCTTCAATTACCCCAATAGAGCAGGAGATAGAGCATCACAGAAATAAAAGACGAAACATGCCCTGAAGTACTATGATGTTCTAACATGTATATAAGTCACAAGACAACCAATGTCGGGACCTCGGGGGTAAAAGTGACCTGTAGGAGGGAGTAAACAATGTATAGTCTGTCCCCTTCAATTACCCCGAGAGAGCATGAGAGAAAGGCATCATACAAAATGCTAGTAAGGAACAAACATGGCTTAAATGAGCGCGGTAGTCCGATATGAATGCAAAACTAACATCAGATAATGCCATCTGCAGTTTGTGGGGTGACACCCCGAAATGGGGGAAAATCCGCATCTAAGGACCATTCCGGTGTGGATTCGGGGGCTCCGGATCTGAGCGGAGAGGCAGCAGAGTCGACCGGGGATGGAGATCTGGAGGGCTGGAGGGCTGCTGTCGCCGGCAGGGCTCCCTGACGCTCCAATCTGATTTGGTCGGGACTGGGGATGGCCATTGCACGTCCCACGCTCTTGGCTTTTCCCTCCCTACATCGACCTCCGCGGGGACGTTCACGAGGCCGGGACTCATCGGATGATTTGGGTGCTGTCGCCAGCCCCTGTTCCTCGACCCAGTCCCATGTCTCAGCGGGGGAGTCAAAGTAATCTGTAGAGCCTTCTCTGATAACTCGCAGGCGGGCCGGGAAGAGCAAGGAGTAACGGAGGTCCAGACCACGGAGCTGTTTTTTGACGGCAGTGAAGGTGGCTCGCCTCCTTTGCACCTGAGCCGTATAATCAGGAAAGAGAGAAACTGAGACGTTTTGCACCTTAGGGCCGGGGTGTTTGCCCAGTTCCCGTAGAATAGTGTCTCTGTCCCTGAAGTTCATGACTCGAAATAGAAAGGGGCGAGGGCGCGCCCCAGGAGGGGGCCTGCGAGCAGGTAGTTGGTGGGCCCGCTCCACTACGAACTGTGGGAGAGCAATCCAGGAGGCATGAGCTCCTTCATCCAGGCCTCCGTGAAGGTCTCCGGGTCCCGTCCCTCCGCCCCTTCAGGAAGATTGACTACGCGCACATTATTGCGGCGTGAGCGACCCTAAGCATCGTCCACCTTGTCCTCCAGAGTGCAAACTCGATCCAGCAGATCTTGAAGTGCGGAGGAGCAATTCTGGGAGCGCGGCCGGAGATCTGCTAATGCGGTTTCCGCATCACGAACTCGGTCTGAGAGTTTGTGTTGGTCGGCCCGGAGGAGTGTGAAGTCTGAGGTGATAGTGTCCATGCGGCCTTCCAAGGAGGTACGTGTCAGGTCCAGGGCGTTGCCAATGCGCTCAACTGCCGCCAGCACAGAGTCTAGCTTGGTGGCAATGTCAGGCGGATTCATCGCAGTCGTTGATCCGGGGGTCGTGGGTAATGTCCCAGCCTGGCCCCCAGGAGGCACATCACGAGAGGTGTTGTTGCGTAGGCGGCCCATGACGATCTGCTGAGCGCTCTTCATAGGAAATGAGGCCGGGCTGCTAGGTCTCCGCGATGTCCTCAACTCAGTGGCGTCGTCTGCGACCAGGACCGGACTCTCCACAATGTGGCCTCCCTCTAGCCCACAATGCACCCCACTGTGTAGTCAGTGACCACAGGATCCCTCCAGACGACACGGCTCCCCCCGCAGCAGACGCAGCAGAGGAGCTTCCAAGGCAGTCCCGCGAAGAGTAGATGCGCCCGTGTCTGCCGGGCGACGTCCCGGCCGATAGCCAGCAAAACATGGTGGGCAAGATGTCCCCAGGCTCGGCCAAGCCACCACTGTCTCCACCCACGATGTGGGGCCCTCCGCTGGCAGTACACAGCAGATCGCCACTGCGGTCGCTCTGTCAGACGGGATGGCAGGAGAATGCGGGCCCTAATAGGAATGACATGCGCTGGACCCCATCACCCTCCAGCTCACCATCAGATGCCCGGCTCAAAGGCTAGATGTGGCGTGGTGCAGTCTCATCTCCACTCCGTGCGTCCAGTAGACGGAAGGGGGGTTGCTGCGGACAGCACAGCGGGCGAACCAACTCTCAACAGAGAGGGGCCCGCAACTCCAGTCTGATGAGGGGCCTCGGTTCCGACCGACCCTCGCGGCCTCCAGCAGCAAAGCCAACCCCTCAGGAAGCCCCACGCAGCCGCCTGATCAGGAAGAACGCACTGCTAGGAGTGAAATCTGGGTATGGAGAGTGGCGTGTCACCGGATCCCGTCTCCCCCCAAATCGCCGCTAGCGGAATGTCTTACTGCCGGGGCCCGTGCCAGCCGCCGCGCCAGAGAGCCAGGCCCCGGAAGGAGCCTCAACCAGCAGCACAGTAGGCAGAGGGAAGGGTAATGCTGGGCACCAATTTCAGCTCCGAGAGTAGAGGGGCATGAGCGAGGCCACCCCTCTAGGTCTGCAGCAGGCACAGTCACACAGCCCCAACCCCGCGCAGGTGAGGGCCCCTAGGTCTGACCGACCGCCGTGGACCCCCACCCCACACGGGCGCCGCAACTCCAGGGGAACTGCAGGGGCTGCAGCACACTCCCAGGCAGCAGGATCACCCCGTGTAGGTAGCCTTCGCAACGGCCCTAGGGCCGACCGGCCCCCGTGGCCCACACCGCCCGCCAGGCACACAGGAGCAGCTGCGCCACGACCGGGTAGGGGCCCCTGGGTCCGACCGACCCCCGTGACCCCCCACCGCCACCAGCAGGCACCTCACTCGCCCCCCGCAGGCCTACCTCGGTCACGGAGGCCTCACCGAACAGTTCCAGCGTTGTATCGGCAGCTCCGCAGGCACAGCTCACGCCGCCGGATCCGGGCCCCTCCCGTGTCCAGCCCTCCGGCCGTCGCCGCCGGCCTGCAGAAGCCACGGAGCGTTCTCCACCTCCCACAACACCGCCAGGGCAGGAGGCGACAGTGTCAGGCGGTCTCAGGCTTGTGGCGGGGCCGCCCCTCTCACGCAGGCAGCAGGGTCGTCTTGCTCGGGCCAGCCGCGCGGCCACGCGACCAGGCCCCGGCCTCCACAGCGCAGCAGGCGGCAACTCTCAGGGCCGCTGCGGGATGATGTCAGGGCCCAGACAACCCTTCTCCGGCAGCGCAGTCCCAGTTGGCCATGACAGAGAAGCACTGGGCGGGATAGAGCACCGTAACAGCAGGATGCCCAGGATAATCAGGGGATGAGGTACGGAGCGTTAGCAAGACGCGTCCGCCATCTTTGGCGCCTGGCCATGCCCCCACCGCAACTCAAGTATGTATTTTGAGCGTGGCAGCGAACAATGCACTTTGCCTAATAATTACAGTGTGCACTACAAAGCCAGAAACTGAACGGGACATTGGCAGTTTTAATCACGCTATTAAGCATAAATGGAATTTGTGCCAAGTCACGCTGCAACAATGATGGTGCATTCTGGGGCCTGCAGTTGTGTAAAGGGCCACGTGACCACTGGGACTTTTAATTAATTAACACTCACCTGTGAAAAAGGCGATGACGCCGAAACGCGTAGGAAGTACCGAGTGTTCAAATGCTGCTGCGCTTTCAGACAAATAAATGTCTACGTGGGAATAAGACGAAGTTGGGCTCTGTGGTTTTTTGTTTAATTCAGCAGGATTCTCCATTCCTGCTTGTTTGAGAGCCCGCCCTGCAGGGTTGGTGGCCCCCGGTAAAATGGAGCCTCTGTGTTTAGTATCTGACGGAGGGGGCATGACCCACTTTTCCATCTGCACCAGCCTCTGGATTTCCATGGCGATTTGGTGTTGAAAGACAGAAAAGAAAGGGAGATGAGAGAGGTAACACCCTCCCTTTGGAAACTTTGCAACTCAAGTATGTATTTTGAGCGTGGCAGCGAACAATGCACTTTGCCTAATAATTACAGTGTGCACTACAAAGCCAGAAACTGAATGGGACATTGGCAGTTTTAATCACGCTATTAAGCATAAATGGAATTTGTGCCAAGTCACGCTGCAACAATGATGGTGCATTCTGGGGCCTGCAGTTGTGTAAAGGGCCACGTGACCACTGGGAGTTTTAATTAATTAACACTCACCTGTGAAAAAGGCGATGACGCCGAAACGCGTAGGAAGTACCGAGTGTTCAAATGATGCTGCGCTTTCAGACGAATAAATGTCTACGTGGGAATAAGACGAAGTTGGGCTCTGTGGTTTTTTGTTTAATTCAGCAGGATTCTCCATTCCTGCTTGTTTGAGAGCCCGCCCTGCAGGGTTGGTGGCCCCCGGTAAAATGGAGCCTCTGTGTTTAGTATCTGACGGAGGGGGCATGACCCGCTTTTACATCTGCACCAGCCTCTGGATTTCCATGGCGACTTGGTGTTGAAAGACAGAAAAGAAAGGGAGATGAGAGAGGTAACACCCTCCCTTTGGAAACTTCGCAACTCAAGTATGTATTTTGAGCGTGGCAGCGAACAATGCACTTTGCCTAATAATTACAGTGTGCACTACAAAGCCAGAAAGTGAACGGGACATTGGCAGTTTTAATCACGCTATTAAGCTTAAATGGAATTTGTGCCAAGTCACGCTGCAACAATGATGGTGCATTCTGGGGCCTGCAGTTGTGTAAAGGGCCACGTGACCACTGGGACTTTTAATTGATTAACACTCACCTGTGAAAAATGCGATGACGCCGAAACGCGTAGGAAGTACCGAGTGTTCAAATGCTGCCGCGCTTTCAGGCGATCAAATGTATACGTGGGAATAAGACGAAGTTGGGCTCTGTGGTTTTTTGTTTAATTCAGCAGGATTCTCCATTCCTGCTTGTTTGAGAGCCCGCCCTGCAGGGTTGGTGGCCCCCGGTAAAATGGAGCCTCTGTGTTTAGTATCTGACGGAGGGGGCATGACCCGCTTTTCCATCTGCACCAGCCTCTGGATTTCCATGGCGATTTGGTGTTGAAAGACAGAAAAGAAAGGGAGATGAGAGAGGTAACACCCTCCCTTTGGAAACTTCGCAACTCAAGTATGTATTTTGAGCGTGGCAGCGAACAATGCACTTTGCCTAATAATTACAGTGTGCACTACAAAGCCAGAAACTGAACGGGATATTGGCAGTTTTAATCACGCTATTAAGCATAAATGGAATTTGTGCCAAGTCACGCTGCAACAATGATGGTGCATTATGGGGCCTGCAGTTGTGTAAAGGGCCACGTGACCACTGGGACTTTTAATTAATTAACACTCACCTGTGAAAAAGGCGATGACGCCGAAACGCATAGGAAGTACAGAGTGTTCAAATGCTGCCGCGCTTTCAGACGAATAAATGTCTACGTGGGAATAAGACATAGTTGGGCTCTGTGGTTTTTTGTTTAATTCAGCAGGATTCTCCATTCCTGCTTGTTTGAGAGCCCGCCCTGCAGGGTTGGTGGCCCCCGGTAAAATGGAGCCTCTGTGTTTAATATATATATATATATATATATATGAAAAACAAGGTTGCCCAAAGAAGAAGCCGCACATGAGGAGTTAATGCCCTTTTATTGCAGAAGGCAGCAGGCATAGCACACCAACACACTTCGAGTCAGATAGCCAAAGTAATCACCAGACGCGTTTCAGACTCCATCGAGTCCTTGTTCACAGGCTGTTTGGCGAGAAGGAAACAACAGACTTTTAGTGGAGCACGTAGTTAAATACACCCAAGTCCCGCCCTGGATGGGCGTCGGCACAAATTGCCTCCTGGTACCTGTAGTCCACCTTAATGCAAACCCCTGTGGGTGCTGTTGTTCTATAGTCCACAATTGCTTTCCCCGGTGGGCACAGCATGCCTGCTCCTGCTGCTTATGTAATCTGCAACAATGACCCCCTCATTCTAACAAACGCTCAAAGGTGCGAGCGCTTCAGATCCGCCCAATGTGTAAGGCAGCGGGGCTCCTTCGCGGCCGGACAAGCCGCAAAACGTGAAAAACAAGGTTGCCCAAGAAGAAGCCGCACATGAGGAGTTAATGCCCTTTTATTGCAGAAGGCAGCAGGCATAGCACACCAACACACTTCGAGTCAGATAGCCAAAGTAATCACCAGACGCGTTTCAGACTCCATCGAGTCCTTGTTCACAGGCTGTTTGGCGAGAAGGAAACAACAGACTTTTAGTGGAGCACGTAGTTAAATACACCCAAGTCCCGCCCTGGATGGGCGTCGGCACAAATTGCCTCCTGGTACCTGTAGTCCACCTTAATGCAAACCCCTGTGGGTGCTGTTGTTCTATAGTCCACAATTGCTTTCCCCAGTGGGCACTACGTGCTCCACTAAAAGTCTGTTGTTTCCTTCTCGCCAAACAGCCTGTGAACAAGGACTCGATGGAGTCTGAAACGCGTCTGGTGATTACTTTGGCTATCTGACTCGAAGTGTGTTGGTGTGCTATGCCTGCTGCCTTCTGCAATAAAAGGGCATTAACTCCTCATGTGCGGCTTCTTCTTTGGGCAACCTTGTTTTTCACGTTTTGCGGCTTGTCCGGCCGCGAAGGAGCCCCGCTGCCTTACACATTGGGCGGATCTGAAGCGCTCGCACCTTCGAGCGTTTGTTAGAATGAGGGGGTCATTGTTGCAGATTACATAAGCAGCAGGAGCAGGCATGCTGTGCCCACTGGGGAAAGCAATTGTGGACTACAGAACAACAGCACCCACAGGGGTTTGCATTAAGGTGGACTACAGGTACCAGGAGGCAATTTGTGCCGACGCCCATCCAGGGCGGGACTTGGGTGTATTTAACTACGTGCTCCACTAAAAGTCTGTTGTTTCCTTCTCGCCAAACAGCCTGTGAACAAGGACTCGATGGAGTCTGAAACGCGTCTGGTGATTACTTTGGCTATCTGACTCGAAGTGTGTTGGTGTGCTATGCCTGCTGCCTTCTGCAATAAAGGGCATTAACTCCTCATGTGCGGCTTCTTCTTTGGGCAACCTTGTTTTTCACGTTTTGCGGCTTGTCCGGCCGCGAAGGAGCCCCGCTGCCTTACACATTGGGCGGATCTGAAGCGCTCGCACCTTCGAGCGTTTGTTAGAATGAGGGGGTCATTGTTGCAGATTACATAAGCAGCAGGAGCAGGCATGCTGTGCCCACTGGGGAAAGCAATTGTGGACTACAGAACAACAGCACCCACAGGGGTTTGCATTAAGGTGGACTACAGGTACCAGGAGGCAATTTGTGCCGACGCCCATCCAGGGCGGGACTTGGGTGTATTTAACTACGTGCTCCACTAAAAGTCTGTTGTTTCCTTCTCGCCAAACAGCCTGTGAACAAGGACTCGATGGAGTCTGAAACGCGTCTGGTGATTACTTTGGCTATCTGACTCGAAGTGTGTTGGTGTGCTATGCCTGCTGCCTTCTGCAATAAAAGGGCATTAACTCCTCATGTGCGGCTTCTTCTTTGGGCAACCTTGTTTTTCATATATATATATATATATATATATATATATATATATATATATATATATATATATATATATATATATATATATATATATATATATATATATATATATATGAACACCACATCCGATTTCTCACAATTAAACCGGACACCGACACAGGGGGATTTAGGAATTTGAAAGTCTTTATTCCTCCATTAATATATATATATATATACACTAAACACAGATATATATATATATATACATACATATACATATATATACACAGTCAAATTTACTTTTATTTGATTCAAATATACTTTTATTTGATTTCGTTAAAAATCATAAAAGGTTGAAAGAACCATCGTGGAACATAATACTTTGAGTATACATTTTAAAAACATATTATAAAAAGAAAAAGGGCAACTAGGTCGTGACCACAAGCGATAAACAACTGGTAAAAGTAAAAATATTGACAGGTATATCAGTGCAATTGGAAAATGTGTATACAGATTGTTGTTAAGCAACTTGAGTTAAATTACTTATTTTGTCCAGTTCTTTTGCCGCGATTTTCCAGAAATTTATGGCTCTACAAGACAGTTGAATCGATGATTCTCCAAGACACTTTATCACTGCTGCTCTACATGTTCTTACTTGTTCCTTCCTTAAGGCCTCCCGAAGGCCAGTTTTTCGGGTTTCTAATAGTGCAGGGCAGATGCATAGTAGATGTAATAATAACTCGTCCCCTTGTCCGCAGAGGCGGCATTCCTTGGATGGCCATGTGTATTTCCATTTTGGGGTCAAATCCTTCGTGGGAAATGACCCCATTCGCAGCAGCATCAGATAGTGCTTTTTCTGATAAGAAAAGTGTTCAAACAGGTACGGTTGGGGTTTCAGCGTCTGATAGGCATGTATCACTACCCAAGCATGGTGTTTTTTCGAAAAGGCAGTTTTATCCGTTAATAGAGAAATCCGTTTGATGGCTTTATTCACGACAGATTTAAAACCAGAGTACGTTGTAGGGATAAGCCAGGCCTCCTCTAGCTGTAATGCCAAGAGAGATTCCTTCAAAACTGTAGTAATAGAGTTGATTAGCCTTGCTTGATTTTCGATCTCTACCCAGCAATAGTGGGCTAAGGTGTTGTCCTCTGCTTCCCTCATCCTCCAATAATATTTTACTAGTGCACCTTGTCTGGCCGAGATCTGATTTTTTAATCCATATTCTAGACGGATTTGTGCTTGGGAGATATGTAACGGAATTAAAAACAATCTCTTGAAAAAGGTGGATTGTGCTGTATTTAAAGTTATGGCATCTTTAATGTTCAAAATGTCTGAGCCATACGATATAGAAGGTAGAAATTTTGCTGCAATCACTTTTAGCAGGTGGGCAGTTGAACAGCCTATAAGCTTTTTTTTTTAAATTTTGAATGCAAACAACAGTTGTTTGGCTTTCGTGCGTCCTTGGTCCAAGTGTACCTTAAAGTTGAGATTGCAGTCCAGTTGAAAACCTAGGTATTTGTACGAAGCAACCCGGGTGAGTGGTTGCTTGTCCAATTTCCAGGTAAATTTACGATTTTTCGTTGTTTTATTATATTTGGAGAAGCACATCACCTTTGTTTTTTGATAGTTAATCGTTAGTTGGGCCAAGGTGGTATAAGCTCCTAATTCCGTAATCAGTCGCTGCAGGCCTACAGGAGTTTGTGCTAGCAAAACGATGTCGTCAGCATATTGGAGACACGGTGTCGGAATTCTGCCCAATTTTGGGGGGTCAGCTTGGATTAACCGAAGATGCTTGTCCAGGTCTGAGGTGAAGATGTTAAATAGGCAGGGGGCTAACACACACCCCTGTTTTAACCCGTTGAGTGTTGGAATCTTGTTGGTTAAGCTGCGCCCATCTCCTTTCCTAATTTGGACCCACGTGGGTGAGTAAAGATTAATTATGGCCTCCAAAAGTTTGGTTGGTGCCCGCCAGCTTTGCATTTTTGCCCATAACTTTGCTCTCGAAACTTTATCGAAGGCCGCTTTAAGATCGATAAAGCATGCGTACAAGGGCCTAGATTTTGTAAAGGCTTGATTGGCTAGGAGAGTGACCGCAGAAATATTCGTGAGGGTACCCATCCCTGCCCGGAATCCGGTTTGCGTGTAAGGTATAAGGTTAGTTCGGCTGACCCAGTCCTCTAAATCTACCAAAAGGTTCGATGCGTATATTTTTGCCTCCACATCAATTAATGCAATCAACCTATAGTTGGATGGATCAGAGCGTGGGCCCAACTTGTAAATTGGATTTAGAATACTTCCTCTCCAGGAGTCAGGGATCAAACTGGAGGCGATAGCATGAGTAAAAAAAGGAGTAAGTAGGCCGGACCAAAATGAAGGATCATGCCGAAACAGGGCGTTTGGCAAGCCGTTGGGCCCTGGAGCACCCTCAGATCGTAAATTTTTTATGGGGTTTAAGACTTGTTCTTGTGATATCTGCAAAGAGAATTCAGGTGATTCGTGAGTCAACGTGTCATTGACTAGATCTGCACCAACGGCCCCCTTCCCTATTGGTGTTCCATGCTTTAGGGTACTTGAGAATGGAGTTTCGTTTTTATAAAAGATCGATATGGGCTCTCCATGTAACCTCAGTTATGTCCGAGTTGTGATGTCGGTTCCTGCCGTGTGATAGCTGGTTGATGTGTTCCCAGAAAAGCTTAGAGTCCTTTTGTTTACAGGCATGGAGAAGTTTCACCCAGATGTTTTCGTGAAACTCTTTCTTAGCCAACTTAGTATCCCTTTTTAGCACTTTTCTTGTTTCTGATATTAAGAGCAGGAGTTCCTGGGGGGTTCTGGGCCCCGGGTTCGTAGTTGTCTTAGTTACTTGTTTAATTGTTGTTTTTGCTTCCTCAGACTTTTAGTGAACCAAACTGCACCTTTTGGACTTCCTGCTTTATGGCCGTAGGCATGGTTTGAAAATGTGTTATTTAATTCCTGAATGAAGGACTCCCAGGCCTTTATACTCAATGGTTCGACATTGAATCTCTCCAAGAGACTGGTGTATGTACCCGTGATTTCCTCAATGCTATCCTTTTTCCAGCTGAGACGTTTTAGGTTGTAGCATTGTGTTGGGAGAGACATCGCGTTGTCTTTAGCTGGGTTTACGGTGTATCCTAACAGCGTAAAGGATTGTGGCTGATGGTCGCTTTCCGCCCTATCCATGATTTGAAAATTCGCAATATACGGGAGAAGATCATGATCCGTGAAGGTGTAGTCTATCGTTGAGCGTGTTTTTTGGGTAACCCTTGTGTATGCTGCAGGGCAATCTGTCGGGCTTCGGCCGTTGAGTACACACATTGAAAGGTCACCCAGACAGGCCGCACATCTATTACCGAATATGTCACGTCGATTGAAGGCTGATGTGGGCCCTGTAATACCTTTTTTCCTGTCATGCGGTAAGTTCATATTGAAGTCACCCGACAGTATAATGTTGGCATCAGGATAGGCAAGTGTTAATGTTACTAATGATGATAATAGATGTTCGATTCTTAGCCTCTTTTGTTTAGATGCGGGGTGAATGTAGATGTTGAGTATTAACAAACTGTTGAATGGCAGGGCGTCAAGTTTGACACATAGCAGCCAAGAGGAATCTAGGTCTATCATAGAAGCGTGCCATGGGATATCTGTCGTGAAAGACCACCTTTTGCTCTCCCATATTTTGTTGCTCTCTTGGCCAGGTTCAAGAATTCCTTATAGCCAACTATTGGTGAAGGGATTTTCTGCCAGGTTTCTTGGAACAGAAGAATGTTGTACTGTGTAATGAATTCCATGAAGTCGGGATCTTCTAATTTCGTGCTCAGGCCGTACACGTTCCAGGAACAGATGTTACAACCCTGATGTAAATTTGGAGCTATTAATGAATTTATTCATGCCATTCCAATGGTTGTGCCGGCCGTATTCAGGTCCCGGAAACAAGAGGACTTAGCGGCTTCTGGATGGGCAAAGGTGATGGTGATTTTCCAGGCCGTGTAATCTATACCCTTTAGTGGGCTGTGGTGGTCCGGGCCTTTGGCTCCCTTTAACAGGCCCTCTATGTGATTTAGTGGTTGTAATAGGCTGGGATAACGGGGAGGAGCAATCTTTTTTAACTCGATACCCCATTTGGCGAATGAATCCCTCTGCTGCCAAATCTGCTCGATAAGGGAGTTAACAACGAACGTAGCTGTTGTAGTTTCTTGACCCATGGAGTACGAGTTCTGTTTGAACTCTATGCTTTCAATGTCACTAGTGTTGATATGACTCAGGGGAGAAAGGGCTTGAAATAGTTTAAGCAGTACGCTTCTATTAAGAATGTCATGGGTTCCCCTTGAGACATATTGGGGAATAAAATCCAGTTTGTTGTTATTAAGGAGATCACACTGTGGCACGTTGTCTGAACTCCTTTCTATTACTTTCTTATCCACCATGGGCTCCGAAAAGGTCGGAGGTGAGTTCAGAAAGACATGTGTGTTTTTTTGGGAGTGAATTTCGTGATCCCTTACATGGGTAACTTCGTTACCTCCCTGACTTTGGCTGTAAGTTATATCCAGATTGCGACTTTCTTCTCTTACATTTTCCTTAACCAAATTGACCTCGCGCGGGCAGGTTATCCTAAATTCTATCGAGGTGCTCCCTGATGTTGATATAGGTTTCGCAATTTGTGTGACCTGTATTTTTGAGTTATGTTTCTCTTTCCTTACGGGAGGTTTGAATAAACTGTATATTTTTTCAGGCGGGGATTGCTCTTTTGTATTATGGTTTGGACTACCAGGAATAATGGACGAGTTAGATGATAGAATCGATTGCTCCTTATTACTTACAGCTTCAAAGGTGTTTAGAATTACTTTGTCTTCACATTGATTCCTGTCTTGAGCAGACATAGCAAAGGTTAAATTGGATGTCTGGCTTATTTGTTTGCTTTTTCTGGCCTTTCTCACAGTATCTGCTGTACACTGGGAAACCCTACATGAAAAATTGAAAGAATCATGGATCCCTGTTGATACCAATAGTAGACCTGCAGAAGTGTAATAGACAAATTGATGCGTCTTAATTGTTATCCCTTATTTTATTTTTGAAGAGGGGGTGGTTTATGGTTTTGAGTATTGTCTCATTATTATTCGCTGTGGGATATATGTTTTTTAATCAATTTATGAAATTTGAATGTTGAACACACACAGAAAAGAAAATATATACTTTTTATATTGATTATATATATGTATTGTTAAAATTGTGTATTTTTCACAATCTTTTGGTACCCGTTTATGGTAAGTAAGTGACTTTGAATGCAGGTTGGATGGGTGAGAAGCTTTGAATTTTTTATTTTTTTAGTTTGTTGGAAGGTTTATCGTAAGGGGAATTTTGTCAAATGTACTGTTTAGTGGTACCCTGCCCCCATGGTGTGTGGGGTCCCTCTTGTAAGTCTTCTCGTATATAGACATTGTTCTCTTTCAAGAAGAATTTGGTGGCTTTTATTCATTTTTGAGTACTTAATTTAGGGCGGACAGTAAAATGGCTTTTTTTCCTATCCGTCACCGCCAGGAAAAGTCTGGCAGCGAGGGAGAGAAAAAAAAGACCCCTACGTCCTGGAAGAAAACTTCTATGGTGTGGGGGTCATTAGTTTTTGGTTTTCAGAAAAAAACTCCCAGTTTAGGAGTTTGTTTCTGAAAAACAAAAAATTGAAAAAGTGTGATGAACAGCCGTCAAAACCAATGATGGCCTTCCACTAAACTTTTGTACATTGAAGAAACTGCTGTGATAGCAGTTCCGTTAAGTGTACAAAAAATAATTCTGACCAGAGATGACCTCTGGGCCGGCAGTCTTCTCCAAATTTGATGGACGGTAGTCCATCAGGATGGTGGAGCTAATGTTCTCCACCATCCTGACGGATGGAGTCCATCAAAAAGTAAATTAGGCCCTTAGCCTCCCGGACTGAGATGATTC
Organism: Calotriton arnoldi; assembly: GCA_963921515.1. Taxonomy (NCBI): domain Eukaryota; kingdom Metazoa; phylum Chordata; class Amphibia; order Caudata; family Salamandridae; genus Calotriton; species Calotriton arnoldi. The sequence goes on from CAWUFW010000399.1 coordinate 1,785,324, forward strand.
AGAAATTGTCTGATCCCCCAGACTCCTGTAGACCTTAGGTAATAGAAATAGCGAAACCCTGAACGGAGAGAGGGAGGGGGAGTTGAGAAGAATAAGACTCTATACCTTAATGACACCAATTACCTGGTAGAACAAGAACATGTACAATAATATAGGATGCTATGACATATAACCGGAATTGAGCAACTGATAGCGCACTGTGGTAAATCATGTTTCTGGTGTAAGAAATGTATGATTTGTCATTGAATTCTTCCCTTCCAGACTACCCTTGTAACAATAAAGTAACTTAATATATGCAGTAAGATATTTTTGACTGCAGAGTTTATTGTATACAAAGGAAAATGATAAAAATGTTTAAAAACATTTTCAGCGATGAGAAGAATTTGGTAGTGTCAGCCCTTCAGGAGCGTAACTAGACTCAAACGCCAAGGTTGGCGGGCTAAGATACTGAATAGTAGGAGGGGGCACCTTCAGGGCTTATGTAAAAAATATTGCAGGTCTCTTATCACTGTTCTGGGCCAAATCGTGATAAGAGGGGTCCATTTATCTTGACAATATGTGTTGAACTGTGTATTTTAAAACACTCTGGGCCAGTAAGAATGATTTCAGCATTACATGACTCAATAGCATGCAGGGGCTGCTGCCCCCTTAATGAAATTTAGAATATTTGCACTTTTAAAATGCACTACACCAGTAGACCTGGCAGGATGTGGAATTTATGTTTCTGGTGTTTGGCATTATCTGTGAAACTTGGTGTCTTCTAAAACACACGACCAATTCCATTGGCCGTAGCCTATTAGGACTTTGAAAATTCTTACAAAATATTTTAGCATTATTTTCCCAAAGAAGGTTTGGAAAATGCAGTGGCAAATGGTACAGGTTAAGCAAACATTGTTTAGTTAGTGTTCCTTTCATACTGCATTTTTTATGAAAAAAATTTGTCAGTGAATTAGACATATAGGTTAAATGACTGTACAGTTATGAGAACCTACACTTATCATTGCAGCTCCATGCTTAACGTTTCCGCACATGTACAATTTGACATAGATATTTTGCCATTTCACATTACTGTTGCATGATGAACATATATCCTGGGGACCACTTCGCATAGTATGGTTGTATGGAGTGCAATCCATTATACACAGTCTCATCAGCATAATCAATTAGTACAAAATTTAGGTTATTTCTATCACATACTTATTAGCCGAGTTCATGTGTACTCTAGCATAGGTTACAGTTTCACAACAATTCGGTCATAGATGATTAAGCCTGTGACGCTTCTCCTTCTAGCTCACATGTTTCCTTCCCTACCAAGTATGTACGGTAAGTTTCCCAAATGTTCTTAGATCAGTTCCGCAGGGGGAGCATATCGTTATATACCTCAGACTGGGTACTGCAGTAAATCACATTGTTGTGCCAATCCTTCAATGTGGGCGTCGGTCCCTGGCCCTCCTCATCGCCACTCGCCTTTTTGCTAATAAGAGTCATACAGCTATCACTTTGCGGTCTGCTTTCTCTATCTGTTTGGTGTACCTTAATAGGGCCATGAATGGATTCATCTCTAGTGTGGTGCCGGTAATGTGGTCTAGTTCCTGAATGACCGCTCTCTAGAAGGTGAACACCCCAGGACAGAACCAGGCGACATGTATAAAATTAGCTGTCTGTTCTGAGCATCTGGAGCATACAGCTGAGTCTTGTAGCCCATATCTATGCAACCTCTCGGGGGTATAATATGTCCTATTAATGTATTTAAACTGAATTAATCTGTGCCTGCCATTTTGTGAGGTATCCTTAATCATTGTATTGTATTGTATTGTAATTGCATTTATATAGCGCTTACTACCCCTGACGAGGCGTCAATGCGCTTTTTCGGCGAGTAGCACGCTACTCCGGGACCCATAGAGGATTAGTGTTGAATTAGTACAGTGAAACATGAAAGTAATTTTAAGTGGTGGATAGGTTAGTCAGTTATTTGGATTCGGAATAGCAGAAGGATAGAAAAGGAAAAAAAAGGTTTGTATTTATATAGCGCTTGTTACCCCTGATGGGGTGTTGAAGCGCTTTTTCAGCAAGTAGCACGGTACTCTGGAACCCATAAGGATTAGTGTTGAATTAGTATGGTGAAACATGAAAGTAATTTTAGTGGTGGATATGTTAGTCAGTTATTTGGATTGAGAAGGGTTGGGGAGGGGTAAAAAAGGGAAAAAGGTTTGCATTTATATAGCGCTTGTAACACTGATGGGGTGTTGAAACGCTTTATTGGCGAGTAGCACGCTACTCTGGAACCCATAAAGGATTAGTGGTGAATTAGTAAAGTGGAATATGGAATTTGAGAAGTGAACATGTTAGTCTGTTATTTTGATTGAAAAGGATAGTGGAGGGATAGAAGAGTGAAGGATTTAGATTTTTTTTTTTTGGAGGTCATAGCAGTAGGAAGAGGCATTTGGATGAGTAAAAAGGGGTTTTGGAGGGGAAGAGTCAGAGGGAAGAGTTTAGAAAGGTTAGTTTTGCGGGATCGGTATAGTAAAAAGAGGTGTCAGATGATGCAAGGAGGGGTAGAGTAGGGGAGAGTCTAGAAAGGGTTATTTTGGGGATCATAGTCGTGGTATGGGCTTTGGGATAAATGAGAGAGTGGATGTAGAGGATATATTGATAGATGTATAGGGTGAGAGATAGGGTAGTGCATTGGAAAGAGTAGTATAACGAAGTTTGAGATGAGTCAGAAAGTTGGGCTAGAAGATATAATGAGAGAAGCATTGGAAATGCTAAATAAGAAAGTGATAAATATATAGATCTCTAAGTACTTTGAAAGTATATAGATGCATAAAGGAGGTAAGTATATGTAGATTAAAGATACTGATAGAGGTACAGGATGAGAAATAAGGTAGTGCATTGGATATGCTTTTTTAGGAGAAAAGTAACAAACACACAGATCCAAGTACATGGAAGGTACATAGATGCACAATGGAAGCAAGTACATGTAGACCAAAGATGATTTCTTTTTTTTACAACATAATTATTCTACATGTTTATAGAAAAGCAATACACAAAGATAGGTACATATCTATAGTGAAAATAAATGCTTATATACAGAGGGATATGCTGTAAATTTCTGTTTGCGTATGGTGCTTATGTGGGGAAGAGCCAATTCTTGAGTAGTTTTCTGAAGATAAGGTGGTTGTCGGTGGATCTTATGTTGGGGGGTAAAGAGTTCCATAGTTTGGCTGCTTGAACAGAGAAGGATGTGCCACCCATGGTTTTTTTCTTGTATCTTGGGATTTTGAGGCGAGATGCCCCTTTAGAGCGGTGGTTCCTTTGTTGAATGTGTTTGGTGATTTTATTCCTGATGAAGAGCGGTCCCATTCCATGTATTGCTTTGTGGGTAATACAAAGTAGCTTGAACGTGGATCTTCTGGCAACCGGTAACCAATGCAGGGCTTTCAAGGCAGGTGAGATGTGGTCTCGCGGTTCGATATGCAAGAGTAGTCTGGCAGCCGAGTTCTGAATCCATTGTAGTCTTTTCATGGTCGTTAAAGGTGATCCGTGGTAGAGGCTATTGGCGTAATCGAGTTTGGACAGAACAAGGGAGATGGTAGCTTGGACCTTGTGTGGAAATCCCAAATGAGGGAAAATTCGTCGCAGCGTTTTTATAGTGACAAAGCTTGATCTTGCTAGTTTGTCCACTTGGGCATTCATCGATAGCTTGGAGTCCATGGTCATTCTGAGGTTTCTTACTTCCTTCGATACTTTAGGCGGTGATCCCAGTTCATCAGGCCAGGCGGCAAGCGGGTCATAATGTTTCCAATCGCCACACGTGAGTATTTCCGTTTTGGAAGCATTCAATTTGAGATGGCTCCAAGTCATCCACTGATCCACGGCTCTGAGACAACTGAAAATTGGGGATTTTCCAATGTCTTTGGGGCATTCTAGTTGAAGGAGTATTTGCGTGTCATCTGCATAGTTATAGCACGTGAGGTGAAATTGATTGATCAGTACCGGTAATGACTTCATGTAGATGTTGAAAAGCATGGGCGAGATGATAGAGCCTTGAGGGACCCCTGCTTTTGTGGAGTATGGTTTGCCCGAGAAAGGTGGGGTATGGATGACATTAGTTCTGTTTCAAAGGTAGGACGCGATCCAGTCTAGAGCAGTTCCCTCTATGCCGGCTTCATAGAGTCTTTGTTTCAGAGTGTCATGGTCAACCGTGTCAAAGGCAGCCGAGAGGTCCAAGAGGAGTAGCGCAGCAACCCCGTTGCGGTCTACTGTATTCTTCAGGTCATCCCAGATGGAAAGGAGGGCAGATTCAGTGCCTCTTCTCGGACGGAATCCCGTTTGGAAGTCTGAAAGTATGTCATTCTCTTCAATGAATTGTGACATCTGGGCGAACACTGCTCTTTCTATCAGTTTGCCCAGGAAAGGTCCATTTGTAATGGGTCTGTAGTTGTCAGGGTTCAGCGGGTCCAAGTTTGTTTTCTTCAGTAAAGGGCATATGTGTGACTTTTTGAGTTCTTCTGGAAATATTCCGGTAGTTAAGGAATCGTTGATGATTCTTCTTACTGGAGTGGCAGCAGAGCTTGTTAAAAGAATTGTCTTGAAAGTTTGTGGTGGACACCGGTCAGAAGGGCTGCCGGCAGGCCTGCTTGCTTTGACCAAGTCCATAAATTCATCGTGTGAGATGTGTTGGAAGGAACGGAGAGGCTGGGTTAGAGTATTCTTGGATTGTTGCTTTGTACAAGGGTTAGTGCTGGTGCTTTGTTTCTGTTTTAAGTATGAGTCCAATGTGTCTGCTTTGTCCATGTAATGATTTGCCAGTTTGTCTGTGAAATCTTGAGTAACAGGATGAGTTCCTTCTAGGCAATTTGGTTTGCGAAATTCATTGAGTATTTTATAGAATTCTTTATTTGCACATTTAGCATTTTGAATTCTGTCTGAATAGTACACTTTCTTAGCTTTTTTGATAGCTGACTTGTATAATCTGTTAAATTTTTGTAGGCGAAGTTTGTCTTGTTTGGCGTTTGTTTTGAGCCAGGTACGTTGCAGCTTTCTAATTTGTAGTTTTATGTCTTTTATTTCTATGTTTCTCCAAGGCGCTTTTTTTCTTTTGTTCTGTTGTGTGGTTTTGAGTGGTATCAGGATGTCAAAAGCTTCCTGTAGCCACTCATATAGTTTTTGAACAGAATTTATTGTTTCCAGATTTGTACTGGATTTTAGTTGTGTTTCTAAGTGTTCCAAATTGAGTTTGTTCCACGGCTGATAGGTGGATGGATGTAAGGTAGTTTTAGGTGAGTCGTTTAGTGTTGTTTTATGTTGGAAAGCAAGCAAGTGGTGGTCTGACCATGTGACTGGAGTTATAGTTTGAAAGGTAACTAGTTCAGTATTAGCAAAAATGACATCTAGGATATGTCCAGCGATGTGTGTGGGTTTGTGGACAATCTGATGCAGGTTCAGTGCGTCTAGGCCAGTGATTATTGTTTTTGGATGGGTCATATTGGGTTTGTCAAACCAAATGTTGAGGTCACCCAGAACGCATAGGTTGGAGTGTATTGTTATCAGGTTTGAAACTGTGTCTAGAAGTGCGTCTGGGAATGTCGCCTTGCTAGGTGGAGGTCTGTAAAGGAGCAGGAAGTTACAGGAGGAAGACGGTGTAGGACTGCATCTGGTGAGAAGAGCCTCACAATTCTTTATGGTGATGTTGTCAACTTTAGTGATATGTAATGTTTGCCTGAACACAACAGCTAGACCACCTCCTTTTTTGCCTATACGATTTTGGGTGATCGTTTGATAGCCTAGAGGAACGGCTTCATGCAGGACTGGAGCCATATCATCTCCCAACCATGATTCAGTTATGAGTAGTATGTCTGGTTTTGCATCTGTGAGAAGGTCGTAGATGTGATGTTTGTTTTTAGAGAGGGATCGAGCATTTATTAGTAGACAGTTTAGAGAATGGGCTTTGGTGATAGTGAGACTTTGTTTTGTGGAGGAGTGATCAGTATTGTGTGGGTGTGTAGCAGGTGTGTTTTTAGTGCTGGCATCAGCTGTATTAGGATAGCAATCGTGTAGCTGTTCTGTATCATGTTCCTCATCCAGCATGCTAAGAAGGCATTTTGATGGGTCTGCGTGTGTATGTGGTGGAGAAGGTGTTTGAGAGTGAGTTTGTGTGCTGTGTTGTTTTCGTGGTGTAACATCGTTGTGCAGTAGACATGGGGAAGCGAAGTTGTGAGGTGTGGCTCGTCGCTTATATTGTTTGCACGTGTTTAGGGCGGAAGGTGTATGAGTCAGGGGTGGTGGTGCAGCATGTGGGTCATGTAGTAAGTTTCTAAATTGTCCAATGGATGAGAGGCGGTTAGAAGAGAGTTGCTGTATCTGTGTTAGGTGTGGTGGAAGAGAGAAAGCTTGGCATTGGAGTTTGTTCCTTTGTGTGGTTTGAAAGGTGGGTGTATGTTTGTATTTTGTGATGGTAAGTATTATGAGGTGTTGCGCTTGGAGGATCTTGTTGTGTTGGTGTGTGTGATATGTTTTGTCTTTGAGGAGTAGTGAAAAGGGGTGCTGGTGTATTTGTTTCATGCAATGGATTTGTTTGTATAGTATTGTTTCTGAGAGGAGGTTGTAAGGTAGAGGGGTGGTGATGTGTTTATGAGTAGAGTGTATGTTGTGTGTAGGAGGGAATGAAGTAGAGGTAAGAGTGTTTGTCTTAGACTGGTTTGTTGCAAGAGTTAAAAAGTGTGGTGCCGTGCAGTGTATATGTTGTGCGTTCGTGTTATTATGGTAGAAGGAAGAGGAGGGTGTTGGTTGGACAAATGATGGAAGGCTGATTATATGTTTGTTAGTGATAAAAGGTGGTCTGTTAGGAGTAATTAGAGCAGGGAGCGTGTGTCTGGATGGGATGTAGTTATGTATGGTGTTGAATGGCGTTGTGTTAGTGATGAGTGGATTGGTTAGTGGTATAGGATAGAGTTGTGCACTGTTTGTAGGTGATGGTGGGTATGTGTAGTAGTTGGGATAGAAGGGTGTATAGATGTGGTTTGGTTGGTTATGTAGTGTATGCTGGTACATTGATTTGTGCATAGGGTTGTGTGTGGTGTACATTTGGTGTGAGTGTGTTACTGTGTTTGTGGATGTGGATGGTGTGGGGTGGGTATTACTGAATGGGAAAATGGGCAGCTTTTCTGGCCCTAGTCCCGAACAGCCTCAAACAGGCAACTGCCCTTGTCCTCTCCGCCCTTAGCCTCGACGCCCGAGCTGAGACGCCCTAAGCCTTGGCCTTTTATAGCCCTATTAATCAGGTGACCCCTTCAACCAATGGGAACCCTAGCCCTAACACTATCCAATCACAACACCAGCCCTAATATCCAGAAACAACAGGAGACCAGGACCTTACAGCCAATCTGAGCCCTAGTCTAAGCACTCAATCAGGTTCAAAGGCCCTAATCTCAATGTCCAATAGAGGCCCTAGCCCTAGCAGTAGTCCCAACCCTAATCCCAGCAACCAATCACACCAGAAGCCCTAGTCCCTACTTCCAATTAAGGGCCTAACCCTGCCCCTAGTCCCAACCCTAGTCCCAGCAACCAATCACACCAGAAGCCCTAGTCCCTACTTCCAATATAAAGCCTAACCCTAGCCCTAGTCCCAACCCTACATTGATTGAGTCACAGACCCAGAAACCAAGGAGAACCCTCAAATACCCAACCAATGAGGACACCATCCCTAATCCTATAGAAACACCAGATACAGCCACCAACCAATCAGTGCACACATGTACCAACCAATAGCAGACTATATAAGGTCCCAGCGACCTCAGACAAGGTTTGCTGGCCAGGGAGTTGGAAGCTGCTCCTCTATTCAGAAATCTCCTAGGAGACAGACAGGCTCAATCCACAACTTTGGACTTCTGTAGGTAAGGGCCTAACAAACTGTCCTCTAATAATACTGTTTGTATAAAAACTTTACTCACTCTCCTAGCCAAAAAACGAAATGCACAGTCCCTAATAAACACAGTTTAAACAGCTCACAGCAGATTACTGCTGTCTCAGAGCACCCTCTGATGTAGAATATCCCTGTTGCTGGGGGGAGGTGGGAGGGGGGGCTGGTTTCACTGACTTGTTAACACAAAATGGTGGCTGGGGGTGCACTGCTTAACATACAGGTCTTAGCACAGAGCAAAGGAGAAATTTGGAGGGAAAAACTGATAGTCACGGGGAATGAGAGGGAAAAACTACAGAGTTTGGACTGCAAATCCCACAATTCAACAGATTAAATGGAAGCAGTCACGGGCAGGAAAAACCACAAGTTTCAACACAAAACAGGTGATAAATTATGCAATCATGGGCAGGTTAAAACTACAATTTTAAACTGTAACAACCACAGGCATAGACAGTGAAAGAAATTTTTTTAAAAGCAGAGATGATGCAATCACGGGTAGGGAAAATCGCTTTTTAACTTTTTTAGGAAAGAGACAGCACTAGTCTGCTTCTTTACCACTTCCTGGACTCTGCTTCACGGCAATCTGGGGCACAGGTAGGCTGCAACTCACAAGATGGAGGAGAATGATTTGGGGTGCACCCAGCAAAGCCTTAAGGGGGCCTGGGCAGGTGTGAGCGGAGGGCTCAGGTTTGCTTGGAGCTGGGGAAACCAATCAGCAGTCCTAGGTCTGCTGGCCTGGGGGTGGGGCTGGGACCGGGGAGCTGTTCCTCTATTCAGAAATCACCTAGGAGACAGACAGGCTTAATCCACAACTTTGGACTTCTGCAGGTGAGGGCCTAACAAACCGTCCTCTAATAATACTGTTTGTATAAAAACTTTACTCACTCTCCTAGCCAAAAAACGAAATGTACAGTCCCTATTAAACACAGTTTAAACAGCTCACAGCAGATTACTGCTGTCTCAGAGCACCCTCTGATGTAGAATATCCCTGTTGCTGGGGGGGGGGGAGATGGGGGGCTGGTTTCACTGACTTGTTAACACAAAATGGTGGCTGGGGGTGCACTGCTTAACATACAGGTCTTAGCACAGAGCAAAGGAGAAATTTGGAGGGAAAAACTGATAGTCACGGGGAATGAGAGGGAAAAACTACAGAGTTTGGACTGCAAACCCCACAATTCAACAGGTTAAATGGAAGCAGTCATGGGCAGGAAAAACCACAAGTTTCAACACAAAACAGGTGATAAATTATGCAGTCAAGGGCAGGTTAAAACTACAATTTTAAACTGTAACAACCACAGGCAAAGACATGGCACAGCAGTACCTCCAACCTCTGTCATCCATGATTATTCCCGATTCCCGTTGCCAGTCCTGTCTTGCTTTAGTCATGGATGGCCTGCGAGCTTCTTGTGCGAAGGAGTAGAACTTCGTGACCAGTTTGAGATTTACTTTTTTTTTATCAAGGAGGAGAGAGCCGGCATGGTCAGGGGTTCTAGCATCGCATCTCCTAAGATTGCACGTAATGAGTGATGAACCCTGAAGTAGTGAAAGCAAGTCATAATCGTTGGAGATGCCAACTCTGTGCTTAGAATTTCCAAACTTTTTACCTTCCCGTCAGTGAACAGGTCGCCCATCGTCGTGATTTGTAATGATTGTAGTGTTTCGGCTACCCTTCTTTCTCTCTACCAATTTTAAATCATGTGCACCATTCTATCAATGTATGAGGTGAGTACAATATAGAACCTGCCTGAGCCTCCAAGAGGTTCCACCAAACGTACCCTGTGGTATTCAAGGTATCGAACAACTGTGGCTTCTCTTGGGGGGGGGAGAATAGGAACTGGGGGAGAGTGTCAGGTGTTGCAGCGTCTCTTTCTATATGCAGATGTGGTAAATCTTGCGGGCCATGTATCCAGTAGTGCGCAGAAGTGGTCTGCGCCACCTTATAATATAGTTCGAGGTCAGGTGCATTGAGGCGTCCCATATTACACGGCATGGTGAGAGTTTCCCACTTCGCTCGCGGTTGTACCCCAGCCCAAGCGAGCTTGATCAAAATTGAGCGTAATGTAATGAAAATGGGCAGCGTCAATAGGATTGGGATATTCTGAAATAAAAACAGGACTCTAGGAAGGACTACCATTTTCATAATGGCAATGCGCCCCTTAGGGAGAGAGGGAGTTTAAGCCAATGATCAACATCTGTCTCAAGTTTAGCCACTGCTTTCCCATAGTTTTCTCTTATAACTGTTGTGGGGTCTGTGTGAATCTGTATGCCCAAGTATCGAACCGGATCTGTCATCCAATTCAGATGGAACTCCAGAGGGACTGGCTTCATTACAGGAGTGAGGGGGGACACCATGGACTTTTTCTAGTTTATGCGAAGTCCCCGGAGGGCTCCAAAGCGTACCACCGCTCTAAGACAGGGGCAAGATTTTCATCCGGATGTCGGATATATATTAGAGTGTCATCTGCGTATGTCTAGATAATAAGATTATAATTTGGGAAGCATATACCTCTATGGCTTTGGTATTCGCGTATAGCACTTGCTAATGGTTCTGCTATCAAGGCATACAGTAAGGGCGACAAGGGACATCACTGCCTGGTGCCCCTGGAGATCCCCAACAGTGGTGAAACGGAGTTCCCAACACGGACCCTGGCCATAGGGTCCGAGTTTAGTACGTCCACTAGGTTCAAGAAAACCTCTCCTACCCCTATACCTTGGAGCACCGCACGCATAAATGCCCATTCCACTGAGTCGAAGGCTTTCTGTTTCCAGAAAGACAGCGGCAGCCCTCACCTCTGGGATAATCTGCTGCAGGACGCCAAAGAGTGTGCGAAAATTGGAAGTAATACTACACCCAGGGACAAACCCAGACTGTTCTTGTTTTATCACTCCAGGTAACAATGGAGCTAGCCTATTCGCCAATATTTTTGCGTATAGCTTGGTGTCCACATTCAGTAGTGAGAGGGGTCTATATAAAGCACATTCTGTTGGATCCTTGCCCGGCTTTAGCAGAGTGATAATCATTGCTTCGCGCATAGAGGGCGGCATAGTGCCCACCTTTGCCATTTCCTCAAATAGAGTGATCAAATGTGGGATGAGAAGGTGCTGATAGGCCTTGTAAAAGGCGACAGTGAGGCCGTCAGAGCCCAGGGCCTTACCCGATTGCATGCCTGTGAGTGCTGCCCTTATTTCAGATGTAGATAATGGGGCCATCAAGTGCTCCCTATGTTCATTAGTGAGCCATATCATTGGTATATGTTTCAGATAATCTTTTATGGCTTCTTCATCTGAGGCTATTCATGTCCTATAAAGATCCGAGTAATAGCCATGAAATCTTTCCACTATGTGGGTTTCCTCATGCAACAATCTTCCTTGCTAATCTACTAATGTCCTGGTCCCCCCCGAGTCTCGTCCGTGGAGCATGAGGGCCGCCATTGTCACCCCGGGGCACTCCTCCTCTCCGTATATGCGGGCTGTGGCATATTTGCTCATGTGTACCACTTCGCTATTGGCTGTATCCTGAAAATCTAGTATTTTAGTTTTAATTTCCCACAATAAGTTACTGTCCCCAGTGTTGGTGTCTTACCTGTAGTGTCGCTAGCTCTCTTTCAAGGAGAGAGAGTCTGCTTCGTAGGGATCTTAACACCCCAGAGTGCTTAGAAATTGTGACACCCCTAATGAAGACCTTAAATGTTTCCCATACTGTAGCGAAACTCTTTACTGTCCCCACGTTGTTAATGAAGAAGTCTTCTATTTCCGTTGCCAATTCCGCCCTGAATACCTGATCTAATAGTGAGTGTGCGGGGAACCTCCATGTGAATTCGCCAGCCCTCTTCCCTTGGAAATATAAGTCCAGTACTATCGGGGAGTGGTCAGAATAGGTGCGCGGCAGTGGCTCACATCTCAAGACTTGCGGTATCAACTGTTTAGAACTCAGCTAGTAATCTATACAAGTGTGTGTATCGTGTGCTGCCGAATAATATGTGAATCTGGCACTTTGGGGATTACGATATCTCCATATATCAGGGTCAGAGAGAGGCAGGCCTACCTCGTCGTAGCTTTGCGTGTAGGGAGGGGTTCAGGCCTCACCTCCTGAAGACAGCATCCGCAGGCTACCCCACCTGCCTCCGGAGTTGCAGCATCTGCACTCCACAGCAGGATCAGGATCATGCTGCGACCACTACAGACAGGATCTCGCCGGCTCGCAGCGACAGTGAAGTGTGGCCGGAGCACCTCGTGGCCACGTCCGCCCACATTCGCCTAGCCGAGCACAGCACCAGGGCGCACGAACACAGCCGCTGCCCACCGCCTCCTACCGGCTGCCGAGCAGCTTTCCTGGGGTAAGTCTAGGGGGGGGGGCACATGGGGCACCGCTGTGGGCTATATCATCTAAGAGACGTGATGTTAATGCAGGATTTTGTCGGATTTTAAGGTCGGGTTATCGGAGCCTCTCTAGTCCGCGGCCATCTTAGAGTCGGGCAAGCTCCGCCCCCCCTTTCATACTGTATTTACCGGCATATAACACCTTTGCACTATTTGCAGGATAGGATGTTAGTGAAGCAGAAAACTCTCTGTCATGGGCCAAGGATCCCTCAAGTGCATGGACTTTAACATATAGAATGTGGAATATGAGCTCCATGGTACAACATGTTAAGCCTCAGTTCTAGCTTCCATCAAATAGTCTGGTTTTCATTAGATTTGTCCCTCCTACTTGACATGTGACTCATATTTGAAAGGTTTTGGCTATAGAAACAAACATAGGGCCTGATTCACAGAACTAACTTACGTCCAAAACGTAAAGTTAGTACTTTTTGGTATTCACAGAATACACTTACTCATTTTGGTATTCACAGAATGAACTTACTCATTTCGGTATTCACAGAAGTTAGTAGTCCTAACTTTAGGACTCCTAAATGCCTTCTGTGAATACCGCAAAGTCTTAAAGTTAGGATTTTTCTCAGTTTAGAGTAGTAAGTTAGGACTCCTAACTTTAGGACTCCTAAATGCCTTCTGTGAATACCGAAAGTCTTAAAGTTAGGATTTTTCTCAGTTTAGGAGTAGTAAAGTTAGGAGAAAAATCCTAACTTTAAGACTTTCGGTATTCACAGAAGGCATTTAGGAGTCCTAAAGTTAGGAGTCCTAACTTTACTACTCCTAAACTGAGAAAAATCCTAACTTTAAGACTTTCGGTATTCACAGAAGGCATTTAGGAGTCCTAAAGTTAGGACTACTAACTTCTGTGAATACCGAAATGAGTAAGTTCATTCTGTGAATACCAAAATGAGTAAGTGTATTCTGTGAATACCAAAAAGTACTAACTTTACGTTTTGGACGTAAGTTAGTTCTGTGAATCAGGCCCTCTAACCAGAGAAACCAAGCACAAGCATGCATGTTTTGATCCACCAGCACATAACCTATACCCAAGCTTACAGCTTACCCATTAACACTTTTAAAATCATAATAGTTCATAGTAATGCGTGTCATGAAGATAACTGGCAGCAGTGCATGAAGTATAATTTGGTTGCCTGCCGCAGTTCTTGTGAAATATTTACCTGCATTTTTACACATGGCATTATGAGAATTTTTCTATAGAATACTTTTGTAAGGTGAAGGGATCATGAATCCGTACTTAGTAGGTAAATGCTCAGAAGTAGCCTTAAAAAGGCATTGTAGAGATAGAGATAGGGCAAATCAGAAACAGAACCGACATATTTTTCTCGATAAACTAAAAAAATCAAACTGAAGAAAAGAGTGAGTAGCAATACCTGTGTTTACTGAGTTGAGACAGGATATGGAATCCTAATGCTAAAATCATTTGATTATCAGAGAAAGAGTTCTTAGCAGGAATCATGTACCCCACAACAGTAAATACATGCATCTGGTATTATGCATTTAAAGCACTGCCCTCCTGCTTATCTTATCCTTTCCCTGCACCCACTGAAAACCCTGGTTAAAGATTTGACTTCTCTAACCCTCATAGTAGCAGACCTCCAAAAAACAAGTTATCTCCTCCTATTCTGAATGTGTTTATTAGGAAGAGGCACACCACGTGCAGAAGGGGCACAGTCTGCTGCCTCCGAGTGGCTCGCGCTAGCCTACCGTAGTATATCTTGAAAAGCTCATCAAGGTGTCTAACTCTGCCAAGCCCTGATTCATCTCACTGTCACAAAGCCAATCCAGCTCTTTCCCTCTCTCGTGTTGTACTATCCTGTCCTGCTCGCCATAATCTCCTTTTATTCCTTTCTTTCCTGAGGGTCAGGCACTTAAATCTGGTATTCATAAACATCATTGCATTGTCTTGCAAAAAACGAAGGCATTTGGGATGACCACTCCAAACACACGGGTTCTTCCTGAATACCTCAATCTATTCTTCTCGTTTGAAGCGTATCTCCTCTTTTACTCTCCCATCTCCCCAGGGCTCAACCTCTCTCTCTCTCTCTCTTGCTCCCTTTCTGTCTTGGTCTGTCTCTTTATTTAATCTCTCTGGGTTTCTTTCTGAAAGTGGTGAGGGGACAAGGATGGTTAGGGGAAGAGATGAGGAGAGATGGCTTAGGGGAAATGAAGGTCTTATGGGCAGAGCAAGAGGAAGGGCTTTTTGATGGAGGGTAAGGGGAAAGACCTGACAAGAGAAGGGTGACTGGTGAAGGGCTGAAAGGAGACTGGTGTGAGAGAGGTAGAGTTGAGGGAACATGTAGGGTAATGTGCTTGTAGGAAGGTCAGAGGCCTCTTCCCTCCACGTCCTACACCCACATAGCCCTTCCTTGCGCCCCTCAATCATCTTCCTTTAGTCTGCATTCTATGAGTATGGATGTGGATGCCAAAGAACCCTGTCATTTGTTTCCTTCTGCAGAGGTACACAGTTGTCCATTGGTAGGCTTAGAGAGATAACTGGAAGAGAATGATTCTAAAATCAATATTGAGGATAGAATGTGATGTTGAGGCAAAACTCTTGTGCCTTGTTGTGTGAGTGGTCACCCCAGGGAGTGTCTACTGTGTCAGTTTATTTGGAACAAGGTACGAAGGTAACTTGTGGATGTCTTGCTGAGGTGGTAATGCTAAGCCCCCTGCATGACTATGATGTAATCTTGTGTTTCACTGTATGTGCTTTCAAAAAGTGTGGCAAACATTAGAATTAACAAATGTGAAATAAGGTTTATCGTCCAAGTAAATTACAGAGAGTTCAATATTTTCCCCCTAAGTCAAATTTGGCTGGTGATACTGATCAAATAATTATAACATAGGATTCCCCCCCAAGCAAACTGATAGTACGTACAATATGCTTAATTTTACAGTGTATTGGGCCTACATCACTGGTGAAGGCATGATAGAGCTTTAAGATACTTACCATTTGAATGCAATATAGACCCATTGTAGATCCAGATATATGTATAGTTTGGAACTCCTCCAGGCAAAGAGTGGGTCCCTTTCCCATCAGGTGGACAGACTATGGGCCTGATTTAGAGTTTGGCGGATGGGATACTCCATCACATAGATAACAGATATCCCTTCTGGTGTATTATAAGCGTCATAGGATATAATGCACTTGGAAAATGACAGACCGGGTATCCATCACGTTTGTGATGGAGTAACCAATCTACCAACTTTAAATCAAGCCCTGTATCTCATTGATATTCTCTATCTTCCTTCTCTTAATTCTTCTATTCTCTCCACCTGCTCATTTGTCTCTTTTCTATCTACTTTCTGCCTCCTTTCTTATACTGCTGCTTGCCTGCCTTCTCAATCAATTTTTTTCTGCTTCAGTAGTTTCTGTATCACTGTTTTCTGTTATTGTCCCTCTCTTTTCTTTGCCTCTTAACTTTTACTATTGTTTCTCCTTCACATTCTCCGTCTATTCTCCTCATCTCCTACCTCTTTCTGACCCTCTTGCTCTCGGCTCCTTTTCTCATCACTTTCCTCTTTCTTGCCTGGATTGTATATTTTTTCTTTTCTCTCCCCTTTCCTTCACTAACTTAAAAAAAACTTTTCTTCCTCTCTTATGCTTCCTGTATGCCTTCCATATTTCTCTTCATTTGTTCCTGTATACTGTGTATCTTACCTTTCTATTTTCACCCTTATTGCCTCCTCTCTCCCGCTTATTCTCTTTTATTTCCTTGTCTAATCTTTTCTGCATGCCTTCTATTATTTCTTTTCTCACTCTCTGCCTTTCTTCACATCCCATCAGTCCTCCATTTTTTCACTTTTCTCTGCCTCATTCTATCTTTCCTTTGTATCATTAATTATTTCCTTTGTCACCCTCTTGTCTCTCCCATCCTTTCTTATTTTCTTTCTCCTCCATCCCTGTCGCGAGCCTCTTTTCTTTCTGTCTCCATAGTTGTCCAGACTATTCTTTTGTTGTGCCCTCAAATTCCACATCAGCATGTTCTGCAGTACTTTTCAAAATTATTACTAATACAAGTTCTGAAAGTCTGTTACTATCAGGTTAATATGAAATAGACACTACATAGGTAGGGGTGGTACTAACTCCACTTCACTATCAAAAACAGATTGAACTGAGCCTAAACAAATGGACATTTGCTCTCATTTGTACATCCTTACAAACAAATGCTGCCCAATTGTAACCAATGTACAATTGAGCCAATAAAGTACATTTGAAACTACAACTGTTACCCGCACCACAGAATGAACAGTTAGAACAATGAGTGGACATTCAAACACACAAATATATATTTGTATGGTATCCACAAAACCACATATATAGGAGTCAACTAAAAACGTAAGAAGCGAACAGACTATAAAAGAAACTATATTTGTTCTGGGAAAAAACGAAATATTGCAAGTCCAGCCCTCTCTTAAATATGACATGAAAAAGTATACTGTTCAGATTTCACACCACTGTACTGTGCAATACATAACCCTACTTAGTCACTGTATATCACATGATGCCATGTTTTCAATGGGAGATGTGCAATACATGGCGCCAGTCATTTTTATTCCCTCTATAAGCATATCCAATGAAAGTTATTGGTATAATGGGTGCAGAGGGGAATGGTTTGAGGATTATTGATACTACATTGGTGTTGCACTTTTGTCCTTCTCCACAACAGCACCTCCCCAGTGAAAGGGCTCTAAATTCAGCTTCCAGGTGCAATATGACACTCTTTACTGCCCAATGTTGGTGACGCCATGGTTGTCTTGCCTCACCTTGTGAATGTACCATCCCTGCAGGCAGACTTCAACAACATCTATTATGTTATGTTATTATATAGCATGTTGGCCAATTACTTGGCCTCTTAGAACTTTGGCAGAGTCTGTCTGCAATAGTGGGTTTGCCCATAGTATGGAGGTACTCCAGGGGAGAAAGTACCTGGCCCTGTTCAATATGTGTTGTGTCAGTGTGACGCAAAGACTTTACGGTAGATTCCATTTTGAGCAGGCTGAGACTCAATTTTTCTCAGATTTTTGCAGGATCTTCACTATGTCTGCTTTGACGTAGGTGTCATCTGTCTTTATCTTTCCCAAGAACTCATGAAAGTGTCAAGTCACTCAGACAGTGACATTGATAAGACACCTGATGCAACATCAGTCTGGAACAAGTGCCTTGTTATCTCGATTTCAAGGTCAGACAAGGGCATCTGGATGCACATTGGCTGTGCCAGACATACTTAAGGTGATATTGGAAATTCCATCTTAGATAAGATACACTATAAAAGGCCCAACACTTGACCACTTGTCAGGAGAGGTCCTTCGCCTGAGATTACCGTGCAAGATACTGACAGAGATGATCATGACTGCCAGAGATGCTGCTGTATCACTCTTTCTATTGCCAGCTGATATCGAGCTCCATTCCAAGAGGAGAGGGGCTGATGCGACTCTTGTTTACCTTTCACAGGGAACACGGTCTCCCCGACTTTTGTCAACTGTAGCACTTTGCTGTAAATGAGTATACAGTGCGCTGATTCTCCCTAACAAAATCTAGATGCAAGATATATAATAATCTCTTTCTCTTAGTGTAGTGCTTAGATGTAGGGTTCAGGCTGTCAGGTTTTTAAATGACATTTCAATTTGCATAGAAGTGTTCATTTTATTCCTGTTGTTTGCAAAACTTACATGTGCTGTTATTATGATATTTTGTGTGGGTATTTTAAATGTGAGCAGCAACAGATTGAGTCTGTTGAAATAAAGCTCATTTTAGCTAAAGTGTCTTTTTTAAGTGCAGTTTGTGTGTGTGATATTGATGAGAACGAAATAGGGCTGTTTCCAGTTACCACAGCGTCCCTGGATCCCTTTATGTGGACTGTTAATAACCCAAAAGCATTGACGCCACTTCAGCTATGTATTGGCTGGGGTTCTGCGGGGCTACAAAAACCTGTCTTTCAAATTCAGATGTTGATGCATTGAACTAAGTTCACTCGTATCACCTGTAGGTGTGAAAATAAACGTTATAGAGATGAGCCTAAGGCTCAGTTTGCACAACATTGGCACCCAATACCGGTCCGGAATGTTTTGGAAACCCTTGAGTAGTTTCATTTTGATATGCACACACAAATGAACCATTATTACATCATTACAGAGATGTCTGTAGAACTCATGGTTTACCTCTGTTAGGGAATAAGGGAACACCTATTGCCATAGGTTTGTCAAGCTTGACTTTTAAAAGATTATTCCCCATTCTGTAGGTTTTCTAATTCTTTGAATCCAATCTACTTGAATCTGTTCGTTTACTTGGCAGCCCCTATTCTGATAGTAACCAATTACCAGGAAGCAGTTATTCAGCATCCCAAGCTTGTAGGTGTCCCCGATATGTGATATGTAGGTGCAGTTGCTTTTGAAATACTGCTCATGCGGCGTATGCCTTTGAGACTTTTTACTCATGGGTGGAGTTTGAGGCTATTGACACTGTCTCCGGGCAGTGTCAGGCTTGTAAGGCCCTACCACTGTCTGTACACTATAGAGCTTACCAAGATCTAGAAATTCCCTTAACTTACCAGGAACACCAAAACCGGTTTGCTAGTCAGTTACCACACAAGCACAGAAATGTCTATCTGGGACCCCTGAGCAAAGAATGGGCTATGTGGCCAGCACTAGCTGGTTACACACTTGTTCCACATCCTGACATATTAGCGCTCGCTGATGTTGTAGGGATCGTGGAACCATACAGTCACCTTGCACAGGAGATTGGTACAGTTTTTTGCTATGTACCATACACTCGAGACCTGCTCTTGTGGCGGGACCAGTAGTTCAGCGACAGGTACAATCAATTATTCTGCAGACTATAAACGCTATCATGTGTCTTCCTTTTAGGATTGTGCCACCTGAAGAGGAATGTAACACCTGGGGAAGCATATTTGCATGCATTTACACCAGCATGCATGGCACGCCATCATTAGCAGTTCTCCCTGAGGTACTGAAACAAGTACAGAAAGAACAAAGGGCTGCACCAGATCTGGACTTAGGAATGAAGTTAAGGGGGAACTTTCCTACAGTTTCCTTAATCATCCTAAGCAACATTAGCAGAAGCGTCGATTCTGGCCATACCCCAGAGATTGGAAGCAGTTCTAGTGCTAGATCGTGAACAAGAACTACTGAAAATAATTACAGAGATTTACACCTCTGTGGGTTGTGATACCTTAGGTGCGCGAGCCATTAAGCCACATTTAAAACCTAAAAGTGACGTTGAGGTTTCTGTTAAAGGGAAATCTGCAACAAAAGGTAGTAAGAAACAGAGAGAGAGGGTAAAGAACGATTGGATCTCCCTCATCTCGAGAATCAAGTAGAGGTGGTTATAAATTAAGGGACCATAATAAAAGTTTCTTAAAACAGAACGGTATCAGTATTCTTAGGTCCGCTCTCCACGTTCTTTTCAGGACAGTGATGGTAAATGAGCAAAGAGAGCTAGTCGATCCGAGCACCGAAGAAAAAAAAGAGTATACCAGAAAAGGTGTAACAAGATGAGAGGCTTAAGTCAGCGTAAGAGGGAAGAATAAGGATTGACTCTAAGATTCCAGCTAAAAAGAAGAAAGTAGCAGGACTTTCTAAGAAACATGCTGATACAACTACAGATTCGCCTGCAAAACAAGACTTGGGCGACAGCGCTTCTAGACAGTATATCAGAAGTCACAATAGTGCATAGACGCTTCAGAGGTTTCTGGTGGCGAATCTCACTGACGAGTTCCTACAAGTTGACACTTTAGATCAGCATTTAAATCCTCCTGATAGGGTTTACAATTTAAAAATACAGATTGAAGGGTATATACCACGCATTATTAAACAGTCTTCTGGCTCCATTTATCTGAGGATTATGACATCATACTAGCTGAAAATGACTGGCCTCAATTCTTTATTAGGGTAGCACCCGGGGAGAGGAAGTAACACAAGTAGCTTTTTCTTCCATAGTAGCTGAAGATACCAGGGAAGTTTACACCATTGAGTGGGCTATAATAAGACAGGTTCTGGCCTTATACAGAAACCAAGCGGAGTGGAATAAACACTCTATTCCAGTGGTTCCCAAACTTTTGACTCCTGAGGACCCCAATTAAGTCACTACTGGAAGCCGGGGCCCCCAAGCAATTTGTGCTTTTTAAATTTCAAACATTAAAACAGTTTTTTGCAAAAAACACACAAACAAGTGCACACCAAACAAATACTCGAATTACTAAAGATTTGCAACAATCAAATCATTTTAATGAGAAGGTTGGGACTACATCTCGACGACTAACTTTTCAATGTTTGATTTTATTTTGCAGTATGAGGCTCCTGCTCAGGCCAGGGCCAGACTGGAAACCCAAAGCAGTTGTGGCAAAAGTTTTCAGACCAGTCTCCGTAAGGTGAACACCAAGTGCAGCGAGTGAGCCTGACCACTACAAACGGGGCTTTGGGGGGCTTTCCCACCAAGAAAATTAAGGAAAAAATGGTGCATTGTACAACACATTTGTCATTATATATTGAATTGTATAAGCTTTTAAAGCACAGTAAATGATGACTTTACTGTGCACCAGGGTACGACAATCTTTGTTGGTGCTCTTCACTATCACCCTCCAACAGTGCCTCTTATCTCGCCATAGCCCCTCTGTCACATGTATTTTATTTGTTTTATAGCACCTGTCATACCAGTGTAGGGTGTCAGAGCACTTTACATCACACACATACAAAGACAATGAATCATACGTGTGTAAAACAGTGTATAGAAAATGTTACATAAGACAAAGGGAACTACAAGGTGTAGCTAGCATTCACATGTCATCCATACTGGTAGGCATTTTTTAAAGTTTGCTTGGTCTGGAGAACCACAAACTCAGGATTCAGAACATAACACAGTGGTTAGCGTTGACTTTAATATTAAGAATTTATTTCTACCCAAACAAAACTTTTTTAGTAGCATCAGGTTAATGAAAGACTGGGGGGAAAAACATAACTTACTAACTTAAACCATGCAGTCTGCATGCAGCTCTTTGATGGTAGTTCATAGCACACTGTGCTAGATTACGATTGTAATTTATGAACTGCACAGTTACAACAGAATTACTGTGACAAAAGCAGTAACCCATTGAGTTCTGCACATAAAATATTGTTTTTGTAATGCATGGTACACATTCATTGCAGCAGGCATATTAACCCTCTGTGCTACCATAGATGAGTCAAAGCTGCCACTGGACAAAACTCCCATCTCTCTCCAGCAGGTGCATCAATCACCAGAGTTATCTTAACACTTTTATTGTTCCCTTATAACTGTTAATTATACAAGCTTTGCAGTGCTTTTAAAACTGCTGCCTGCGGACCCCTTGGGAATGTGTCATGGACCCCTGGGGGTTTGCGGACCACAGTTTGGGAACCACTGCTATATTCCACATGTTATTCCCTTACGCAGTGAACCTCAAGGCAAGCTCAATGCTCTTTAAAGCCAGCATGGCATAAAGCAATATAAGATTAATTGCAATATGAGGGCATAATAGCGCCTTGTCTTTCACCAAATAAAGGTGCCCCTTTTTCCCATCTCCAAACCTGACAGAACCTATAGAATTGTTTTAGACTATAGGAAATTAAACTTGAATATGCGAACATACATGTTGCAAAATGTGCATAGTACAGGTTTAATGATGAACCGGGTACAGAAAAAATACAAAAAACCCTAGACATTTCCAATGGGATTTCCAATCAAAACATAGTACCTGAAAGTGAGCATCTAACCGCCTTTTGTTTCAAGGAGTGCAGTTCTCGTTCCGACACTTGCCTGTCGGAACGACAGTCCTACTCTATTCTCAGCACGCATCCTGGAGATCTTAGAACCAGATCCTGAAGTATTGTCATACATTGATTATATCTATCTTATTGATGACAACTTGGAGGTACAGCTAACTAGGGTGGAAAGAGTTGTAACACTGTTAACATCACATGGTTACAGGATTAATTTCGAAGATTGCCTACCTTATAGTGACCTTCCTCGGTCTTCAATAGGGACCAGGCTTTTTGGTAAAAGAGGTGCAAGTCTGTTGTAACGTAGATCCCCAGATATTTAAAGTCTTTGTTGGACATGTGCATAAGGATGTCTCTGAGTAGGGAAGGTGTGGGGCCCGTGATCATATGCATGAGGGACTTACCCCAGTTAATAGTGTACCGCGAGTCAAAGTCACAGTCTCCGGCAAAGAACTGCCCAACATTATCTGTTACATGCTATAAGTGGAATCATAAGAGATATTTTGTGATATTCTGTGGGAACACACGCAAACCTGTGATATCTCATGTGGATTAAGCTGCATTTGAGAGTGATGATGACATGATTCTAACAATCACTGCATGTGATAAGGATGTATGTGTTGCTGGTAATGAATTGAGGTAGATGAGGAGGTGGTGGGAGAATTGAAACTCGTACGCAGGAAACCGCCATTCTGCAATGTGATGATAAATTATGTTAATGTGTGCCTAATTGCAGATTTAGGGTCACCTTTCACGTTAATTGGCCCTGATGTCTTCTCAAAGTTCAAACCTCAAGAACTTCAACCATCCAAGGTGAACATGTGAGCTTGTGGTGGGAAAAGAATTGAAGTTGAGGGTCAATTTGATGGCCTGTTAGAATTTTAAAGAAAAGCAGGATGTGGGGTCGTCGTTGTGGCAAAGGAGGGTTCAAATTTATTGCAATGGCATGATCAAAGAGAGTTAGACATAATCCTGGACCGTAATCATCCAAATTGCGTGATATAAAGGTCCAAATTGATGCTAATGTGTATGAATGTGTCTTCTGCCAACGTTTGGGTTGAAACATTTTCTAAAGTTTTTACTAAGCAGTTAGGAAAACTGACAGGGTTCAAGCACAAAATCATATTGAGAACTAATTCTGTCCTTGTAGAGCACAAGGTGCTCAGAGTACCGTTTGTAGTTGAGAAATGATTTGCGCATGGAACAAGACAAGCTGTGCAATATAGATGTTATTGAGCCCATTGAGAGCTCGGAATGGCTGGCACCAGTGTTCTTAGTGCATAAGAGTGACAATACTTTGCGCCTATGTGTGGATCTGCGTGACCTCAACCAGAATATTTGGGTGGACAGGGAGCCTCTTCCCACCATCAGTGAGATGTTGAGTACTTTGGAGGGAAGGAAGATATTTACCATCCTTGACATGTCCACAGCAAACCACCAGGTAGTCTTGTGTCAGGAATCCTGGCACTTGGCCTCATTTGTAACTCCAGAAGGTGCATTCCGTTTCAAACGCATGCCCTTCGGACTTGCATCTGCTTCATCTGTTTTCCAAAGG
This sequence comes from Calotriton arnoldi, assembly GCA_963921515.1. Lineage (NCBI taxonomy): Eukaryota > Metazoa > Chordata > Amphibia > Caudata > Salamandridae > Calotriton > Calotriton arnoldi. Next base: position 1,808,948 of record CAWUFW010000399.1, read on the forward strand.
CTTATGAAGGAGATATTCAAAAATTGTGAGGGTGTCCGATATTTTCAGGACAACATACTGATTTTCGGCCAAAATCTTCAACAGCACATTGTGCGTTTGGACATGGTCTTATGTATATTGCAAGAGAAGGGAGTAACTTTGAGGGAAGACAAGTGTAAATTGAAACAGCCTGGGGTACACTATTTAGGTCCCTATGGGCCAAATGTACGATGGATTTGTGACTCGCAAATCGCTTTGCAAATGCAAAAACTGCAGTACGCGATGCACGACAAGCATTTGCAAAACGGAATTAGCGATGCGACTCGCAAAATTTTGCGACCATATTTTTGTGAGTTGTAATTAAGCAATCCCTAATTGCAAGTCGCAAACGGCATGTACAAGCGAGTCACAAATTGCGAATAGTCGCAAAAGGACCTGTTTGCACATGCTATTTACCACCAATTCAAAACAGGTGATAACAGGGCTCAAAGTATAAAAACAGCCCCAGAATTTATCAGGGACTTCAACAATGGCTGCCGTGTACGTGGTAGCGATTAGGATGTGCATACTCGCTACTCAGCAGAGGAGGCAGAGACAGTAGAGGATATTCTGAGAAGACAGAGGAAGAGATTTCTGAACAATACAGACTGAGTAGCAATGGGATCTTGGAGCTAATAGCCCGCTTAAAGTCGCACCTTGAAAGCAGTATGCAGCGCAACAATGCAATCCCCACCCATGTCCAGGTGTTGTGATCCCTCCACCTATTGGCCAGTGGCAGTTACCAAAATGTGATAGCCATGGCTGAAGGGGTGTTGCAGAGCGTACTTTCAAGTTTTTTCCAAAAGTTCCTAGATGCCATGTTCCTCTACATACACCAACACATTTACCTGCCCAGGCATGATGTGGAAATACAAACTGTGAAATTGCAATTCTACTGGATAGCCAGATTCCCATAGGTCACCCGGTGCATAGACGGGACCCATGTGCCCATATGTCCCCCATCCCATCTGGAATACCTATTCAGGAACCGCAAGAACACCTATTCCCTGAACTTCCAAGTTTTCTGCAATGCACACAATATCATCACAGATATTGTGGCAAAATATCTAGGGAGCACCCATGACTCCTACATGTTCAGGCACAGTGGCATATGCCAACGACTAGAAAGAGGAGATTCTGATGAAGGCTACCTACTAGGTACTGAAAAGTAATGTCTACACTTACATGTATTTTTCCAATCATTACACCCTGTATGTTGTCTCACTATATACTTGCTTTACAAGGTGACAGTGCGTATGCCCTAAAGCCATGGATCCTCACACCCTACCTGTCTCCCAACAACCCACATGAAAAGCAGTACAACATGACACTTAGGCGCACCAGGTCTGTGATCGAGCAGACATTTGGCCTCCTCAAATTCGCGCTTCGGGTGCCTGCACAAGAGTGGGGGATCCTTGCAGTATGCGCCGGAGACTGGTTGCAAAATTGTGGCAACCTGTACCATACTCCATAACGTTGCCTGCAGGAGAGGCTTACCCATTGAGGTGACCGGATTGGACTTGGAGGATGATAACTCTGGCCAACCAGCCCAGCAGCTAACCAAGGCAAGCAGAGCTGCAGAGAGGAGAAGGTGCAGGGACCACCTAGCCAGATATTACTTTACATGGTAAGACATCTCCATTAACACAATACTCACACAAAATGCAGCAACAAGTAATTAAATGCTCAAAATGATGTTCCCTTTAATGGCGAGGGTTACAAATTTTTTTTATAAACAACCTGTCCATCACTCCAAAACATATCTTCATTGGGTGCACATGTTTGGCGGTTACATCACCGCAAACAGGAAATAAACAGCACATAACACAATGCCAGACTGTCACAGTGCACTCATTTCTTAGAACTACGTCTAGTATGGGAGCTGGTGCAATGTGTAGGTGCAGGTGGGCAGCTGCTACTCCTTCGCAGCACATGGGCATCTGAGGCTGTTACACTGCTGAGGCTTGATACCTCACTGTCCGGTGCCTCAGCAATAACCATGCTGACAATGTGGGCAGTTTGAATGGCCTCTACGGCTGCTGTGATCTGTGCCAGGCCCAGTGAGACATCCCAACTGTAGTGGCCCATCCCCACCTGTAAGGCTACTATGTGCCTGGACAGTGTTGTTGCCTGCGCGAGCCTCCCTATGGCTCTTGTCATGCGCTCCATCCTGACGCCTCTGCTTCTCTCCCTGTGCTTTTGCAGGCTCCTATCCTCAGCCAGCTTGGTGCACAGTTGGACAATGGCACCTGTAAGTGCTTCCATTTTGTAGCCCATGCGGTCCTGATTGTCAGCCAAATGCTGGGTCAAGGTGTTGAAGCCCAGTGTCAATTTCCAGTTAATTAACTGCATTTGTTTCTCCTGTAGGCACTGAACCTGCAGCATTGCCTCCTCCAGCCCGCCATACACCGCCTATTCTTTGGCCGCCACCTAGGACCGAGATGTCTGCCTTGCCTGATGGCGCCTACGTGCCTGTTTGCCAGTTGAGTGGAGCGCTTCTGCTGGACCTAGGTGACTGGATTGCACCTAGGAGTGGGTGTCTGGTGGCTATCCTGCACCTCTACGGCAGCTGGCTATGAGGAGATGGACACAGCGCTGGACTGGCCATATGATGTGATTGGCAGACTAACAGGCACCTCACTCTGCTCTTCCCCCATATGGCTCTGGTCTTCGCCCTCATCTGTAGCCCATTCCTGTACTTCCTCAGGTGTCTCTATGTGATAAATGGGGAGATAAATAAAAAATGTTACGTGTGACACACTATCTCATTGGTTGTACAACATTATTCTACAAATGTCTGGCACTAACTGCACAGTTTATGTCTATGACTACATTTCCCATAATGCACCATGTGTGTTTTTGTAACATCCAGATATGTCTGGGTTAGGGTGTGTTGCAGAAATGTTGGCATAGTAGTAGTTTTGCACTTACTTGGTGATGGTGCAGGGACAGACGTGTCCAGATTCCCAAATCCTGCGACTGCCTCATCCTCATGCTCAAGGGTCATCTCAACCATGGCCTCCATTGTTGAGGGTGGTAGTACATTTGAGGGACCCCCTCCAGTCCCGCAGGCATGTTGCGACCCTCTCTTTGGCACGAGACCGCAGGTCATACCAGTGCTTGTTGATTGCCTTGACTGAACGTTCGGCCACTCCCGGAGCATTGATCCTCTGCTGCATGTCCTTCCATATCTTCCTTTTTTGAGACTCAGCCACATTCATGGAGGAACGACTAAATAGCTGGTCGGGTTATTGCAGCATACCTCCATTAAAATTTCAAGTTCCCTTTCAGATAACTTTAATTTTCTCCTTCTCTACCCTGTTATCCCTCTCTGACTGTTGGTTAGCCATTTATAAGGGTGGTTTGGATGCTGGTTGGCTCCCATGCTCTGTTTGTGTGTGCTGCAGGACTACCCTCTTCACTGTGGCTGCTCTCCAGACTTATCCTGGGCCAGTACTTCCTGTCTTTGGGGGTCCTTCACCTGACACAGAAAGCAGAAAGGTATTTTTTTACCTTGCAGTCGCTGATTGCGATCGCAATCGCAATTTACGACCGCTGTCGTTATTAGTGAGTGGATAGGAACACGCTATTACCGATTCACGCTTTTTGCAATGCGACTCGTTAGTAAGTCACTATTTTCTGCCTGCATTTGACTGTACATCAGATTTTGCGACTCTAATTGTGAGTCGCTAAAATTCGCAATTTGCGAGTTGCAAAATCTGACAGTCGTACATGTGGCCCTATATGTCCAAAGCTGGCATCAGTCCCAAAATAAAACTGCTTAAGGCCATAGAGGAAGATCCTGTCCCCGTAATAAAGACCAATTGAGATCCTTCTTGGGAATGGGCAAGTATTCCCTATTTTGCAGACAAAACCAATTCCCTCAGGAACTTGTTGAAGAAAGGGGTTTTGTTTGTGTGGAGTGATGAGTGCCAAATGACATTTGACAAAGTGCAGTCTAACATTATATCAGCTGGCCTTTTGAAATTATTTGACACAAGATACAGTAGCATCATAGTTACAGATGCTAGCAACTTTGGGTTGGGTGCTGTTCTCATGCAGAAAAGAAGTGATGGGAGAGAGGACATGGTAGCATTAGCTTCCAGAGCACTTCGGAGTGCGGAACACACATACTCAACCATTGAGAAGGAAGCTTTGGCACTGTGGTGGGGAGCTCATCCTTTCTGCACATATGTATGGAGGGTCCCTTTCCTGTTAAGCACGGATCACAAACCATTAATTTAGCTGTTTAGCATGAAAAGGAGGGACAAGACTACTCCCAGGATTGCCAAATGGAAGCATCGCTTACAGGAATTTAATTATGGCATTGAAAATGTTCCTGGCTAGAGGAATATCATTGCAGACTTCTTGTCCAGAATGCCGTTAGATAATTCAGAAGGAGAAGTGGCATATGATAATGATATTGAAATGGTGTGTTTAGCAAATTCTATCGAAAGTGTGTTGAGAGGGGTGTTGGAAGAGAATGAGTGGAGAGAGGAGTTAAACAAGGATCCTGTCCTTAGCAAGGTCATGTTGTGCATCATGCAAGGGTGGCCCAACCCTAGGTCTCTGGGTGAGAATTGCACTCTGTATGGGCATGTAGCCAGTGAATTGACATGTGAAGAGGATCTATGAAGGAGGCTAGGTCAGCTGGTAGCTCCAACTAGTTTGGGGCAAAAAATCTGGAATTAGCACTTAAGGGTCACAGTGGTATGAAAGCAATGAAGAACAGAGTGCGTGAAGATTTCTGGTGGTCTGCGATTGACAAAACAGTGGAATGTTTTGTGTGAGACTGTGGGTCTTATGTCCTAAGTGATAAATCTCAGGTGACCCAACCTATCCCGGTTAAACCTGTGAGTTCTCCTTTGATTCCATGGGCAAAATTAGCATTAGACATAGCCGGCTTTATAAATATTTTAGGTGAAAATTGCAAATTTGCCATTGTTCTCATAGACCACATGTCAAAATTAACCCTGGGCGTGAACTCAGCTCTGCTCGCGGAGTTTGTGGAGTTTTCCGCACTCCACGGTACGCGGAGTTCCAAAAAACTCCGCTTCACGTTGCGGAGCGGAGTTTTTTTCCTCGCTCGTGTTCGTCAACGTCATGTTGGCGAGCACGAGCGAGGAAAATCCACCTCCCGGCGAAATTTTTCCTCGTTTGCGATTGTCAACATCAAGTTGGCGAGTGTGAGCGTGAAAAATCAAACTCCCGGCGAGATTTCTCAACGCGGGGGGGGGGGCAGATTTCTCCTTGCGAGTGGTCGCGTATGCTCCTGACCGCTCGCGTTGAGAAACTGTCCATTCGCATTGAGAAAGCTGCAGCTCGAGTAAAAATCTACTCGAGCGGCAGAAAGGAAAGCAGCGCCTGCTTGCGCTGTGCATGGTGCCGTTCACGATGATTGCACAGTGCGGACAAGCATCCGGCACTGCAAATCACTGCGAACTGCATTTTTCTATCACACTCCGCTGCTTGCGGAGCTCCGCGTAGCGCAGCGAGATTTCTTTTTCCACTTCGCGGAGTTCCGCGTAGCGGAACTCTGCGAACTCCACCCATGGTTAGTCAAAATGGTCTAAGGTTGGGCTTGTAAATAGTGTCACCTCTAGTTCAGTCATTCAATTTCTGCACGAAGTATTTTTTGAGAGAGGGTTACCCTGAGGAGATCATGATGGACAATGGCACACAATTGGTATCAGAAGAAATGAAGGTGTTTTTAGATTCTCAAGGGGTTAAGCACATTAAGACATTCCTGTACCATCCCAGAAGCAATGGTTTTGTTGAACATTTCAACTGTACGTTGAAGAACCTGTTGCAACTGGCAATGATCAACAAATTGAATTGTAGATCAGCAGTGGATAGCTTGCTATGGGCATACAGGACAACCCCCAATTGCTCCACGGGGTCTCTCCTTTTGTCCTGTTGCGGGGTAGAGTTTCCAGTTCAAAACTCAAACGTGAGTGGATGGATCATAACCACATTGACAAGGCCAATTTGGCAGGAGCTGTGGACGTGAGAGAAAAAGTTCAAAAGAGATATGAGGGTGTTGGTGTGAAACCTGATTGCTGTGATTTGAAGGTGGGAGGTTGGGTCAGAATAAAGAAGCCACGTTACGTTCTTAAGGGCAATTTCAGATTTTCTACCCCCAAGCAAATGGTGAAGGTATCTCAAAGTACTATCCACACCAATGGTGGTAAAGTGTACAACAAAGACAAGGGGGCACATGCATCAAGGTAGGCAAATGCGATTCCATAATTGCGATTATTAAGGAATCGCAATTATGGAATCGCAATAGCCTATGCATGTAGGTTTCGCTAAAATATTAGGAATTCCTACATATTCCTTAATTGCGAATAGCAAATTGCGATTCGCAATTAAGGAATAGCTTCCCATTCATTCCTATGGGCCTATAGGAATGAATGGGAATTGCATGCGCAATTTGCGAGTAACAAATAGGTACTAGCAAATTGCGCATGCAATTTCAAGGGTGCAAGGGGGCCAAAAGGCCACCCTGAAGCACCCCCCAAAATTGGCATGTGTGCACATGTGGCGCACACACATGCCCTAAGGGCACTTAGAAAAATGCATGTTTTTGCATTTTTCAAAGGAATCGCAAATTACCATCCCCCTGAAAATCTCTGTAATTTGCGATTCCTTAATGCAAAGTCGCAATCTCAGATTGCTTCTTGCATTGCATTTGAGGGATCGCAAATTGCGATTCCTTAAATGCGTTTGCAAAATTGGTAATCGCAAATTTTGCGATGACCTATTTTGCGATTGGGGTTTGGGCTTGATGCATCCCAAATGGCTAATTACTGGTCGCAAAGGGGCCAATTCGCAGAATCGGCCCCTTTGCAACCGGTAATTAGGTTGATCTAGTGCGAACTCACCTGGGAGAAACACCAGAGTCGGAGTGTTTAAGGGAACCATGTGTAACCAGAGTGGGAAATGAAAGGTACAGACCATTGTGGCATAGGGATTACATTGTTGGGTATCTCACAGCCAAATTTGAGGTGTAAAGGTCTTTTTCTTCACGTCCTTGAACTTTGTGGTGTTTGATTTCTAACCCACTTTGTGCAGTTTTGGTATAATTTTTTAATATGCTTCTTTTCTTTTCTTTCCTTATAATATGCTTCTTTTCTTTCTGTTCTTACCTTGTGAAGAATTGCAGTCATTTTTGTTATAAGGGGAGGATGTGTTGGGGTTGGCGTGTAATGGTGGAATGTAGAAAAATTTTAGGATCGGGGATTCCGGGTTGATGGTTGGGAAGGGGATTATTCCCTTGTGTGGGGCGATGCAATGAAATTTTGAAGAATTGTCCTACCCGACCTGTATTTCTTCTACCAGCGCTACAATTAGCTCACGACTGATCAAATATGATTAAAGTCCACCTTGTATCGGTTATTCTTTATTATTTCACTGAAAAAGAGGTTTATGGCGTTGCACTTGTATGTGGGTAAGGAAGAGGGTTGAGGCAGTGCTTGATTGTCTTCATGTGCTGGGGTTGGCTTGTAATGGTAGAATAGGGAATGTTGGGGAACGGGGATTCCGAGATGACGGTTGGGAAGGTAATTATTTCCCTGTGTGGGGCGATGCGATGTACTGGTGGCATTTTACATGGCAACTTAATTTAATAAATTATTTACCGTCACCCCGACGTCTTCTTTTTAGATGCCTTCTCGGATATTCTTTATTTTTTCTCTGAAAAAGAGGTTGATGGCGTTGCACTTGTCTTTGGGTAAGGCAGAGGGTTGTGGCAGTTCGTGATTGTCTTCAAGTGTCTGCTTGTGTTGGGTGCTTCATTGATATTCCATTGTGGCTAGCAGGAGAATTATGGAATCCAGAAGGTAGAAGCTGGAATGTGTAAGAAGGTTGGTTCTCTTAGGTTCTGAGGTTTGCAGTTACTGTCTGACAGAGAATAGCAAGTTGTGGGACCTTTGCTCCCTTACACTGCTGCTAAATGCATTTCTTTTTTTTTGTAAACAATTTTTATTTTTGAATGTAACATTGCAGCTGTTACAGAGTATCAATGCATGGCAATAACATAGCAATGCGATTTCAAACAAAGCATTTAACAGTGTACCATTATAAATCTGCTAAGTAATTAGCAGGGCAGTCTCTAGAGGTATCAACCTCTACATTAGTATCTGGTGTTCAGCTGCTCCTGTGGTATTCCTTGTTACCTGAAGAAAAGGGCCATATAGAACGCGTTTTCTGAACAGTGTTAGCTACGCACCTCACTGCGGCACATCCCGCTCCAACCCTCCTTCCTCCCAACACCTCAGCCCAGTGTGTACTGTCTCTTCAACAACTGCCTCCCGAACCGTCATGTTTCTCCTTTCCTCCCTACGCTGAGTCTCATCGGGCCTGGGCCCCTCTGCCAGACATAATGCCGGTCTCCTGAGTTTCCAACCACTGTGTGTCTCCCACCCGCACTCAGTCCCCTTCCTAATTAACTTTCTTGCCTTAGTAGTTATCTATTTCATTTTTTATTTTTAGGGTAACACTATGTATAACGGGTGAGACCCCCTTCCCATTTCATATATCTTTCAACAAAACATCCCCAGTTGAAGACACACTCGAAAAGCAGATGAATTCCACTGATTCTTTTAATAAAAGGAAACTGGCATTTTCATATGGCTTTGCAGATGATCCTCCATTTCAGAGGAAGCCAGCTTGTTTAGGGCATTGGATGCAGATGATTTACGGGATCTATACAACACAAGTTTAGCCACTGCCACCTGTACTCTATACAATCTCTTAATCAAATGTCCAGGAGCTCCAAATAACAGGGCATTGCAGTAGTCTAATCTGCTGAGTTTGACAATATTACAGAAGTTTCAGCATATGATTAGAATGAAGACCTGAAATTTTTATTTTCTGAAATCAGATTTCAAGGTTCTTAAAAGCAGGCACAAGATGAATGTTTCAAACAGACGGACCACTACGACAGACAACGAATCCCGTACACCGCTCTATGTTTCACAATGCCTAGTCAGACGAACTACCTTTATAACAAGTGCAAGACTAATTTAAGACTATTCTGACTAGCCATACCTAAGCCTTGAGAAAGCCCCAGGTGAATAGGCCACTAAGGGGTGAAACACGTGTTGAAAAATGAATATCATGCGTAGAATCCCAGGAATGATGTACTGATGGGTTAAAAACGCTTGGAATAAATGAAGAAGAATTAAAATCACATTTGTTTCATTATAAGAACTGCAGTGTAGTGTTCTAGCAAAACCAATGGATTGAATAGCTTTTAAGAGACTCATAACCTGACTTTTGAAAATTAACTATTTTATCATATACTGACTGACAAGGAGACTGGCGTGTACTGTGATATTTTGCTCTGCTTTTACAATAAATCCTGCTTGTTTCACAAAAGTAAGTCTAATTACTTGAGGGTGTTGGTATAGTACTTGGTTTTGGCTGATGCAATGAGTTTGTTTGTTACACAAGGGGACATCAGTTGCAGCAGGAGAACAGGGTTTCTCTTTTTCTTCCATTTTCTTTCCTGAGTGGAGACTTTATTGACAGCAAGGTCTTTGGAATACCAGGGTGCTGAAGGTTTCGGCTTGTACATCTAACTTTCATTAGAAGCTTGGGTGTTCACGTGGTCTTCCAGAAAAGCACTGAGGTTATTTAGAAGGGTTTTGACTTTGGGTGTTGAGCTGGCAGGGGGAAAGATGATTTCAAGCTTTAGGTTGTGTGATGAAGAAAAATGACTTCATACCCTGCAATTTGGGCAGAATATAAACATATGCATTTATTTGTGATCACAAAACGGGGAGACATACTGACAGCTGTCAATAGATAAGAGAGTTTGTTGTTCTCTTTTGGGCTGACATCAGTCTATTGGTTTGACTCTGAGCAGAGATATGGGGATGGTGAGGTGACTATTACTGTCTAGGTGCATGAAAGGTTTGCATTAGTTGGTTGATGATGCCGACAAGACAAGGTGGAGTATGTGGCCATTAGAGTGTGTTGGTTGGGTGATGTGCTGGAACTCCCCTAGTGTGTTGATGCAGTTCAGAAGGGTGCCCCTTATTTTTTGTTTCATATTTATGCTGTCTGGGAGGTTAAAGTCCTATAGGTATGTTGGATGTATGAAGTGGTGAGGTGGTATGAGAATTCATCACTGAAGTTCTTGTTCTGTCCAGTAGGTCTGTAGATGAAGTGGGAAGTAATAGACTGAGTTGCGGAGAGTAAAAAGTGGCATGGAAGAATCTCCAAGGACTTGAGTGGATCTGGCTTATATAGTAGGCAAGACCAAGAAGACCTATGGATAATTTTTTTGTTGCATATTTATATAGCGCGAACTCGACCCGAAGGTATTGGAGCGCTTTACATGAGCACCGTATTTACACCGTATTTACATTACACATTCAGGCACGGGGAGATTAAGTGATTTGCCCAGAATCACAGGATGTGGACGCGACCCCGAGGCTTGATATTTTTTTTAAATGTTTTTCTTAGCTTTTTTCATACAACAGGTGTACAGCTCCAAATGTTGTGAAGTCATAAGCTAAAAGAAGGGTGTCTTACAGGTATCAAAGTTGCATATAAAATGTAATGGAAGGCAAAGCATGAGGACGCCAACATGCATACTTTTTTTTTAATATGACTGTTATCAAGGAGAAATAGTAGAGAAATGACAGGTACAAGAAAGGGAGCTAAAACAAGACAACGAGAAAAAACATATCATAACTTTAAATTAAGAGAATGAGAGGGGCACTTAGGGGGAGAAGATGTAGAAGGACTTCACTCTAGATTAGGGAAGGAGCCAGAGGGATAGTAAGAAGCTGTGGTGACATCATAGCGGTGGGTGCCTAGGAGCTAAAGGAGGGCTGTTGGCAGCTGAGAAAGCTGAGTGTCGAGAAGGGGGAGAGATCTGCAGAGTTACCAGGTCATGGTGGTGTGGGGGGAAAGAGCAGGGGAAGTTAGCACTTAACATTCCACTGATGGGTTATAGGAGTGGCATTCCAAGGTGCACGAGCGTGGTGTGCTAGCGTCCTACTAGCGAGCATCTATAGAGGTAAGGTGTTTTCCTTAACCTGGGCATGGAAGTCCTCGATGAGCTCATCCCAGCTCAGCAAAAGAGGGCATTTCCTTAGGCCATGGGCCTCCTTGGGGAAAAAGGAGAGTGCTTTCGGCCTCTGCCCAAGAAAAAACGCATTGTTGCCACATGACCACTGACGGTGATGCCGCTACTTTCCACAGTCAAGTGATAGCTCTCAGAGTAGGATGAATGCCAGGTCTAGAAAGGAGGACATGGCTGTGTAATGTTTGGGGCATTTAAAAAGACCCTCAGCAACAATGTCCCAACCACCCAATTTGGTCTACCTCAAAAGCGCCTGTAAGTGACCAGCAACCGATGCCCAGTAAGCAGCCAATGTGTGGCATATCAGAGCATGTGCAGCGCCCATTAGCTTACAATGGGGCAGCAGGAGTCGGCTTCCAATAAAAGGGCATTAATGTTCCAAGAGATCAGGTAGGCCCTGTGGAGAATATAAAATTGTATGAGTTGCAGGCGGGTATTTCTGGATTTTGTGTGAGGATGAGAGAGGGCATTCTCCAATTTGGTGTGGTTAAGTGACCTGGTGAGGTCTGTTCCCACTTTGTCTAAAATGTATCCAGAGTGATTTGCGTGAGTCAGTAGTGCGCTGGTCAACCATTTAATATGGTGCCACCCAGTGCCTATAGTGTGGAGCGACTGCAGAATTTGATGTGTGGGATATTCCGCTATAGTTATCTGCAAACCTTGGCACCAAGTATGTATCAGGGCGTTCTATGTTAAGGAGTGCCCGGATGGCACGTTAAACTGTTCTATGAGTTCTTCAAGGAAAAGGAGTGATCCCTCAGTAAAGAGGTGGTCAGTTGTCTCAACACCCAGGGATTGCCAGCGCTTAAGGTTGGCAAGAGCGAGAGCAATACCGACGTGCAACACACTAAGGAGCGCTGTGGATGTAATCTGTATTTAAGCTCGCTAGTGGCCGATAGGATGTCAACTCCCGGGCTTGGGAATGGAGACTGATAGAGATTCGTGGAGAGAGGGAGGCAAATGTCCTTCCTCAAATGTTGCGTTATATAAGGCTTGAAGTTTTGGATCTAAGACATCACCGTAAATGCTGTCAAACTTGATGGGGTCACACTGGTGCTGAACTGCTGCAGTGTAGTCTGGAAACAGCATGACTTGGTGGTTGTCGATCTGCAGCGGGCCCACTCATTGAGCCTCATGTAGAATGGTGTAGCGGTCTCTGAAATGCGGACGTTTGGCTAGGAGAGATCTTGGCGCAAATCCCGGGGAAGGGCAAACTTCCCAGAACCCTCTGGGCTCGCTCTATGGAGAAGGAGGTGAGCGCTACTGACATCATGAAGGATTTGATCCATGTTTTGAGGTATGTAACTGGGTCCGCACCCTCCACTCCTTCCACAAGTCCCACTATCCTGAGGTTACTCCTGCAGACTCTGCCCTCAGTGTCCTCAGCCCTCGCCTCCAGGAGGCCTACCCAATCTGTGAGTGCCAGCAGGTGTTTCTGAGAGTCCTCTGCTTTAGGGTGAAGTTCATGTAGGGAGCATTCTGCCTCCAATATCTGGTCAGATAGCTTCCTATGACCTTCACGGAGGAGATCCACTTTGGTCGAGATCGCATCTATGTTAGATTCAAGGCTTGTCTGCAATTTCTCAATTGTGTCTAGGACAGAGTCCAGTTTGACCGGTGTTCCCGGAGGGGGCTGGGACACCGAGGCGTTCCAAGAGGATGAGTGCAATCCTTGAGATTGCAGATCTTGTAATAGTTATGCCGAGGTGCTCGCCCACATCCTGCCCATGTCGAATCTGAAGTTGGGGACAGGTGGCTCTCAGGTTGTAGTGGAAAGGAGAGTGTTTGGTATGGATCCACTTGTAGTATTTTCCGGTCACTAAGGCTGAGGGCAGTCCAAGGAGTTGATGCCACAGTACGAGTAGTCCAATCGTGTCCAGCTGGGAGAGATTTCTATTAGGGCGAGGAGGCAGTAGGGTCAATCATGGTGCTGTAGGGTGGGACCATCAATCAGGCAAGCAAAGCAGGCGGGGGCACGCATGTTACCTCAGGGCCCAATCAAAGCTAGCAATGTGGTAGGGGCCCTCGACCCCCAGAGTCCGCAGAGGTCCACTGTCTTCGAAGGTGAGACAGCCCAGCCGCCTAGGGGCCAGCCAGGGAGTCCGTAGGCAAGGTCGCCTGGAGGGCTGCACTCACCGGGAAAGCGAGCGCCGCTCATGTGCTCCGATTGGGTTTGTAGCAGGCAAAGAAGGTCTCACCCCCAGACAGGTACAAGGCCGGCGGTCGAGAGCAGTGGGGAGAGTCCGATTGAGCACCCAATAGGGTCGCAAGTCCAGGAGTTGCGCATCTCCTTTGTGCCCCACTGCACTTTCAGGTCACGGGTCAGCAAGTCCCCGATCCCAGAAAGGAGGTCTGCCACAGGGAGGCATTGCGGTAGAGCCCAAGAGAGGATTCCAGGAGGTCAGCAGAGGACCGGAATGTGAGAGCCACAGGAGGGTAAGACAAGCCTCTTTCGCTCAACTAGGCCGCACCACTGTTGCCCCCCCCTCTCCCCCGACAGGTCACCGGGATGCCAAAAAGCCCACAGTCTGTCCCCAGGCAGTTGTGCAAGCATGGGTGCACAGCGATAAGTGCTATATAGCCGGATGGCGTGGATTTCAGAAGGATTACAGACAGGCCCAACAGAGCTACACACCTAGGCATCCACTATCTTGGCTCGTTAGGCTGTGCCCCCGTGTGCTCAATGATGAAACCTTTGGGAACAAAAATGTCTAGGAGATGTCATGAGTCTTGTAAGCCATGTTTCTGTGATGAAGAGTGTGTCAAGTTTGTTATAGGAGATAAGGGCAGTGATGTCTGGAGAGGTAATGAGCATGAAATTGAATTTGTTCTTGGCAGTTTTAGGGCGTATGGTGAATAGAGGGATATGTATGAGGTTGCACCAGCACAAAACTAGTCTTTCACACAAATCATTGAACATCAAAAATAAAAGCACATCTCATCTTCAACGTGGAATATGGAGTTTACAGGATCTCAATTTCTCAAGAGACAGTTTCTGTGGTCTGCTAACAAGAACTTCCTAACTATAAACTCCTGCATCTAAATGACATAGATACCATTGTTGACTTGTTGGTGAGCACATTTTCCAGACAGAGTTGCTGGAGATTTTGTTTGTGAAAACTTCCAGTGACTATGTTCCTCATTGTTAGTTTTGGTCCACAGCCATGTTCCGTTGAATTCCATGTAATTGTAGTTAGTTAAAAGCAGTATGAGCAAGGTGATGTGAATGAAATGGAGTTATGGAGTCCAGTATGGAAACCTCATGCCTGTGTTTATCATTATAAGAGCCAATTATTCAGTCAGAAGTGAATTTGTCAATAAGAATTTGTCATAATATGCTAGTTAGCGCATAAATAATGATTTTGAGCATACTGTGTAGTGATCAGTGGTAGTGAACAGAACCTTTATACCCTGTACCACTGGAGTGAGGCCTACAGGCTCACTTGTCTTTTTAAAAGATCCGCTGCTGTGTGTTTAACTCACCCTTGGCCTCCATCAGGTAGATGTGGAGTGCTGCATAGTGCAGGAGTAGTGACCCTGCGTTAGTTGTATGTGTTCCTGGGAAGGGTACAGTACAAGGATGGAGCAGTGCTATGCAGTACATGTGTGGTTAGTGCTTGAGCTGGGTGTATGTATGTCTGAGAGGAATACACTACATGAGAGATGTAGTGTGGCTAGTGCTTGACAGGGACCGCATGGGCTGTGAGTATGTGTGCCTGTGTAAAGTATAATGCATGAAGGGCGAAGAGTTGAGAAGCACGAACATTGTAAGTGCGTGTGCTGACAGTGCGTGTGTTTTGAAATAACACACCATGGTTAAAGATAAAGGGCCACATGTATCAACCAATTTTGCGTTCGCAAACGGGCCGATTAGCAGAATCGGCGTGTTTCCGAATGCAAAAAAGGCTTTTTACACGTATCAAAACCCATTTTGCGATTTGGTAACCTGTTACACGCCCCTTCCTAATTCAAATTATTACCTAATTACCGTAATAGGTTATCGAATCGCAAATAAGACGCTGTACACGTGAAAAAGCCTTTTTGTGTTTCAGAAGGGAGAACTCTTGAGTACAGCCTAATAGTTTGCATTCCCTGATGCACCACCAAAGAATGGGGAATAACCCTGAACATGTTACACAAAGGAGGGTGGAACAGGGATTCGCCTGACAACTACTAGAGCCCCGACCTCAAGGGTGATTGTGTTATTGCATTTGAATGTCGCATCTCTTTGCATGTGTAGAATTAGAAATAAAATACTACTTATTCTTATAAAAGCAATTATTTGGCTGGACATTGATTTATCGTTCGTACTGTTTGCTTTTTGATTTATGAGTCGTGTTCACTAGCCTGTATTTACATCCCCCGAGGGAGCCTTGACTGCTCGACCACAGCTACCACCGAGAGTCAAGTGCTGAAAGGGTCTTTGGCCCACTTGCTCAGGACTCATAGTAGGTTGAGCCCGGGACATCAGGAGTAAAAGGCCTCAACCACCACGGTTGGGCCTGGTAGCCCCTGCTTGCTCCTCTGAAGGCTTTTCTGACATGCCTTCTTCTGGAATGTCACAGTTTCCATGAACCCTTCAATCAGACTGTAGTTAAGCAAAGCAGCTCGGGCAGTTTGTGGTGATGGTAGGTACTGTTAGGTATCTGCGTGTATCCTTTTCCCCATAGGACACTGTACCCTCTGCTGTTCACCTCCATTATGATGTAATTGGCTGGCATTCTAGAATGCCAACTGATCCCAGAGCAACTGTCATATGCAGATGTGACTGTCCAGGGCAGACGAGTTGTGGTTACTGCGCTGTCCTACCCCTGAGTGTGTTGGTGTGTAAGACTTCAATAAAAGAGTATATCTGCTCTGCTGGTGTTAGATTCATCTTTACAAATTCACGCGTATGCAAGAAGTTCGTCTGAGTTGCTGCCTCATGAATAGCAAGTACTTTTAGCCTTCGGGTTCCTGGTGGAGGACGTTTAATTTATAAGGAGAACATTTATCATGAGTGTTGTACCTGTGTTTGGATTTACGTCGTGCTTTGTATAGTTGGTGTTGGTTCTTCACCTCGCTCAACCGTCTTAATGGTTGATCAACGACCATTCAAGTGATGTCCCTGGAACGCACACCTACGGCTCTTGCGTGCGTCCCTACGCAACGTGAGACCATCTTTAACAAGGCATTTAAACGCTTTCCAGCATTTTCAGTCCACACTCCTAAGCACGCCATCTTGCGTGTGTGACGCCATCTTTGGAGTAATTTCGGCACGCAACTATTGTGAGGTATTCAACGAGTGGCCCTTGCACTCTCTGCGGCAGCATTACTATTTCCTTTTCCGCATCAGCTGTTCATTTCCACTCAAGATGCATTCCGTTTGCAGCTGCACCTTGTTACGTATATCGGCAGAACTGTGAGAAATTCAGCGTACTGTTAGTAGCTTTTAGCGTTTCTGTCCTGCTTTGAGCACCAGTTGTGGACAGCTGTTGCCTCCTCAAACTTTCCTCAATCAATCAATCAAGAATTTTGTAGAGCGCACTACTTACCCGCGAGGGTCTCAAGGAGCTGGGGAATAAGGGGGGGGGGCGCTACTGGTCGAACCGCCAGGTCTTGAGTAGCCTCCTGAAGGTCAGCAGGACTTGGGTCTGTCGTAGGCTGAGTGGAAGGGTGTTCCAGGTCTTGGCGGCGAGGTGGGAGAAGGATCTGCCGCCGGTGGTTGTTCTTCGGATGCGGGGGACGGTGGCGAGGGCGAGGTCGGCAGAGCGGAGCTGGCGGTTGGGGATGTAGAAGAAGAGTCGTCTGTTGAGGTAGGCTGGGCCGGTCTTGTGGAGTGCCTTGTGTGCGTGGATGAGGAGTTTGAAGGAGATCCTCTTGTTGACGGGGAGCCAGTGCAGGTTTCTCAGGTGGGGGGTGATGTGGCTGTGGCGTGGTATGTCGAGGATCAGGCGTGCAGAGGCATTTTGAATGCGTTGCAGTCGTTTGATGAGCTTGGCCGGGGCTCCCGTGTAGAGGGCGTTTCCATAGTCCAGTCTGCTACTGACGAGGGCCTGGGTGACTGTTCTTCTTGTATCTTTCGGGATCCACCTGTAGATCTTGCGGAGCATGCGGAGGGTGTTGAAGCAGGAGGAGGAGACTGCGTTGACTTGCTTGGTCATGGAGAGCGTTGAGTCGAGGATGACTCCCAGATTGCGTGCGTGGTCGGTGGGTGTCGGGGCTGCCCCCAGTGTCATTGGCCACCAGGAGTCGTCCCAGGCTGAAGGGTTGGAGCCGAGGATGAGGACCTCTGTCTTGTCCGTGTTCAGCTTTAGTCGGCTGCTCTTCATCCACTCGGCGACGGCCTTCATTCCTTCGTGGAGGTTGGATTTGGCGGTGAGGGGGTCCTTGGTGAGGGAGAGGATCAGTTGAGTGTCGTTGGCGTAGGAGATTATGTTGAGGTCGTGCTGTCGGGCGATGTGTGTGAGCGGGGCCATGTAGATGTTGAACAGTGTTGGGCTGAGGGAGGATCCCTGGGGTACGCCGCAGATGATCTCGGAGGCTTCGGAACGGAATGGGGGGAGGTGGACGCTCTGGGTTCTGCCGGAGAGGAAGGAGGTGGTCCATTCCAGGGCCTTGTCTCGGATCCCTGCGTCGTGGAGGCGTGCGTGTAGTGTGCGGTGGCAGACAGTGTCGAAGGCGGCGGAGAGGTCCAGGAGGATGAGGGCCGCGGTCTCACCGTTGTCCAGCAGGGTCCTGATGTCGTCGGTGGCGGCGATGAGGGCAGTTTCGGTGCTGTGGTTGCTGCGGAACCCTGACTGGGATGGGTCCAGGATGCTGTTTTCTTCGAGGTATCGGGTTAGCTGTCTGTTGACGATCTTCTCGATGACCTTGGCTGGGAACGGAAGCAGGGAGATGGGCTGGAAGTTCTTGAGGTCTCTCTGGTCCGCCTTGGGTTTTTTGAGTAGTGCGTTGATCTCGGCGTGTTTCCAGCTCTCTGGGAAGGTCACGGTCTCGAAGAAGAGATTGATGACGTTGCGCAGGTGGGGTGCGATGGAGCTGCTGGCTTTGTTGAAGATGTGGTGCGGACAAGGGTCTGACGGGGAGCCGGAGTGGATTGTGCTCATTGTCTTAATGGTGTCGTCGATGCTCACGTTGGCCCGGGCTGGCAAGGGGTCGTGGTCGATGGTGTGTGGAGAGTCCGGTGTGTCGATGTCTGTTGGGGCTGTCTGGGTGTTGAAGCTGTCGTGGATGTCGGCGATCTTGCAGGTGGAAGAAGGTGGCGAGAGAATCGCACAGGGCTTGCGACGGCGGGATGTCGTTGGTGTTGGAGCTGGGGTTGGAGAGTTCCTTCACGATGTTGAAGAGCTCCTTGCTGTTGTGTGCGTTGTTGTCGAGGCGGTCTTTGAAGGAGGTCCTCTTGGCGGACCTGATGAGGTGATGGTGGTTGCGGATGGCGTCTTTGTGGGCTGAGTGGCTGTCCGGTGTCTTTTCACTGTGCCATTTCTTCTCTAGTTTCCGGCAGCTTCGCTTGGAGGCTAAGAGTTCTGGGGTGTACCAGCTGGCTCTCTTGCTGGTGTCTCTGTGGGTGGGTTTCTTCAGCGGGGCGAGGGTGTTGGCGCAGTCATTGATCCATCGTCTGAGGTTGCGGGCAGCGTCGTCGGTGTTGGAGGGGTCGGTGGGTGGGCTGAGAGCGAGGTTTGCCTGTAGTTGGTCTTCGGTGACTTTGCTCCAGCAGCGGCGGGGGATCTGTTGGGTGCAGTGGTGTGTGGTGGGTTTCTGGAAGGCGAAGTGGATGCAGCGGTGGTCGGTCCAGAGGAGTTTGGTGGTGTGGCTGAAGGAGACGTGGGAGCTTGAGGAGAAGATGGGGTCGAGCGTGTGTCCGGCGGAATGGGTAGGCGTAGTGACGAGCTGTCTCAGTCCGAGGTTGGCGAGGTTGTCGATCAGGGTGGCGGAGTTGCTGTCGTTGTTGTTCTCAAGGTGAAAGTTCAGGTCTCCGAGGAGGATGTAGTCGGTGGAGGTCAGGTCGTGCGTGCTGATGAAGTCAGCGATGGAGTCGCTGAACTGGGATCGGGGTCCGGGGTGTCTGTAGATGAGGGTGCCTCTGAGGGTGGTGTTGGGGTCCGTGTGGATCTGGAAGTGCATGTGTTCGGCGGTGCTGAGAGTGTCGCCGGTGCTGGTCGAGATCCTGATGCTGTTCTTTTGGACGATGGCGATTCCTCCTCCGACTCCGTTGGTGCGGTCTCTGCGGGTGATCTTGTAGCCGTCTGGGATGGCTATGGCGATGTCGGGTGCGGAGGAGTCGTTCATCCAGGTCTCTGTCAGGAAGGCGACGTCCGGGGTTGATGTGTCGAGCAGCTCCCAGAGCACGACGGCGTGTTTGCGTGCGGAGCGGTTGGGGTCCTTCTTGGCGGGTGGTTCAGCAGCTCTGAGGCTGGTGTAGCTGCAGCTCCGGCAGGTGAAGGGACCGTGTGTGCGTTTCGGGGCGGCCTTGATGCAGGTGTGGGTCCGTCCGGGGTTGAGAGCGTGGAGTGTGCTGGCATCGTATCGGCGGCGGTCGTAGTGGCGAGCGCGGGGACCAGGGGGTCTGGCACTGGGCGTGGTCCAGGCGCGGACGGGCGCAGACGGGCTTGCCTTTGGCGCGCCAGCGGCGCGCCCGCCATTATGGGGAGGTGGGAGGGAGGAGCAGCTGGGAGGCGGGAGGCAGGGGCAGGGGCAGCGAATGGGCAGCGAGGGGGGCGGGGCCGCAGGGGACGCAGCGGCGGGAACGGGAGCGGCGAGGGAAACCGTGGGCAAACTGGGCACAGAATCAAGGGGCACACGGGGGTTACAGAAGGCAAAAGAGGGCACAGAACAAGGGGCAGCGAGGGGAACAGAAGGCAAGGAGAGGGGTACAGAAGGCAAAAAACTGGCACAGAACAAGGGGCACACGGGGGGTACAGAAGGCAAAAAACGGGCACAGAACAAGGGGCAGCGAGGGGAACAGAAGGCAAGGAGAGGGGTACAGAAGGCAAAAAACTGGCACAGAACAAGGGGCACACGGGGGGTACAGAAGGCAAAAAACGGGCACAGAACAAGGGGCAGCGAGGGGAACAGAAGGCAAGGAGAGGGGTACAGAAGGCAAAAAACTGGCACAGAACAAGGGGCACACGGGGGTACAGAAGGCAAAAAACGGGCACAGAACATGGGGCAGCGAGGGGAACAGAAGGCAAGGAGAGGGGTACAGAAGGCAACAAACTGGCACAGAACAAGGGGCACACGAGGGGTACAGAAGGAAAAAGAGGGCACCGAGCAAGGCGCACACGGGTGGTAATACAGAGATAAAGACAGCGACACTACAAACCTGAGTGCGATCTTCTTGAAGGAATATTGGTTCCATTTCACTACCTTGCTTTAATTGGGTTCTAAAATATATATGCCTCCTCAACTCTCCTTCTGCTATTGTGTGCTCCCCCTTCTGCACCTCTGTTCTTGTACATGCATCGGTATGGGCACTATATTTTAAAGTAAACTTTTCTAGATGCATCCTTTAATCTCTAACAATTTAACAAGGAAGCACTCTCACGTGATTCTAATTTTTGAGAAAGACCTACACTGTGAGTTTTGTATTCCCCGCCTCCTATATGTTGATTATCTTCCCTTGTTCTAAAAAATACCTTGTGCCACCGTGGCCTCTGGGAATGTGTACAACCTGTCCCCACCACAAGCATTTCTACCAGCCTTAAAGTGGGAAGAATGGTGTGAATATTTCACAAGCTACATATCCACCTTCAATGACGAAGATGAGGAGTTATCGCCTGAAAAGGGGAAAAAAATATTATTGCATTGTTTAGGAGCTGGTGGTCTAAAAGTTTACAATCAGATTAATAAAACAATTTGTGCGGAGGGTCAGGGTGAAGTGTATGCCAACGCCCTAGAAGATTTGGACAACTACTACAAGCCTACTATTTGTGTTGCTGTGGATCGCTATAAATTCTTCCACAGAAAATAAGAGAAAGAAGAATCTATAGAGGATTATGCATCCATGCTAAAATATTTGGCCCTCACATGTCGTTTCAGAAACCTGCATGACGAGCTCATAAGGGACCAGATAGTAATGCGGGCTGCTAACTCTAATATTCAAGACTCCTTATGAGCAAAAGGTGAAAAATCCCTACAGGATGTAATTGACATCTTTAAAAGAGAGAACTTGACAGAAAGGTGCGCTAAGGCAGTGCTAACTGAAAACAAGGTAAAACAGGAGGAAGTAGCAATTGTAGCCAAAGTAAGTAGTGCCAAGTCAGCTTCTCAAGCACCATTCAAGAAAATGAGCAAGGAGAAGACGGAGGCAGAGTGGAAGAGTTGTGTGAAGAGTTCTACCCCAAGGAAATGATATAGGTGTGTTGGACCAGTATCCCCTACCTAGAATCAATGAGATGTTAGCCCTCACCAAGAAAGTAAAGTGTTTTTCCGTTATTGATCTTACTGCTGCCTATCTCCAGGTATCATTACACCAGGACAGCAGGAATCTCACCACTTTCGTTACGCTGTTTGGGTGCTATAGGTTCAAAAGAGTACGTTTTAGCCTAGCCTCAGCTGTGGCTATGTTCCAAAGGTTGATGCAAATGATCTTTAAGGGAGTCAAGAACCTCCATATCTTCCAAGATGATATCCAGGTAATGGGGAGGTCCAAGGAAGAGCATGACCAGAGATTGCAGCAGGTACTTAGCATTTTGGGGAAAAAAAGGCATGACTGCTGAATTCAGCAAATGCAAATTTACAAAGAAACAGGTTATGTACCTGGGAAATGAAATAACTGGGGAAGGGATTAAACCAAAAAAAGAATTCTTGAACGCAATCAGAGAGGTGCCGGTCCCCAAATACAAAAACGACTTGAGGGCGTTTCTGGGGTTGCTAGAATTTTATTCAAAGTTTGTGAAAGAATTTTCCCCTAGAACATTTGAAGTCTGACAACTACTAAAAATGAGGTACAAGTTTGAATCGTCCAGTCGGTGTCAAGAAACGTTCATTGCCCTCAAGGAGGACATTTGTAATGCTCCTCCCTTACAAGGATTTGACCCGGATTCTGCTAACATTGTCACTTCTGATGCCAGCGGAAAGGGAGTTGGTGCAGTCCTTACTCAGAAGAATAAACTAGGTATAGAAGACACCATTGCATTTGCTTCCCATTCCCTTACCCCCACTGAAGAAAAATACTCAGTCATAGAGCGGGAAGCACTTGCTTGCCTGTGGTGTTTAGAGTACTTCTGCCAATTTATTTGGGGCAAAAGAATGACCTTACACAATGACCATAAACCCTTTACCAGAGTGTTAACTGCTAGGAGATTGTATGCTGCATCTCCCAGACCAGCCCGTATGTCTGTAAGACTATTTGATATCAACTACAAAGTACAATACATCCCAGGTTCCAAGAATGTGGTAGCAGATTTCCTTAGTTGTATGCCACTCCCAATGTGTGAAGCCAATGAGGATGTTGGGGAAGAATTTTGTGTAACTAACATTTCTGAAGAATTCCCTAGTATCACAGGTGATGAGTGGGAAAAAGCCCAAGAACAAGACATAGTACTCAAAAGTGTAAGTAGAATGGCATCGGCAGGTTGACCTGATAAGAAAGCTATGAGTAAAGAGTTAGTAATTTATTGGGAACCTAAACATGAATTGTCCTTAGAAGGAGGATTCATTTTAAGACAAGAGAAGGTGGTACCCCCTACTACCTTAAGAAAGAAAGTCCTGGAAATTTGTTATGAACGGCATTTGGACATTAGTAAGACAAAGAATAGAGTCAAAAATTGGTATTGCTGGCCAGGGTGTGACAAAGAAATAGAAAGAATGGTCAAATGTTGTATACAGTGCAAAAATTCAGACAAAACACAAGTAACCTTCAGACCCCCATTACGTTCCCTTCCAAGACCAGGTATGCCGTGGGAAAAAGAGGGTATTGACATAACGGGCCCATATGGGAGCGTGAAGAACAACTTATCTCGTTGTTCCTATACACTACTTTTCTAAGTGGCCTGAAATTGAAATACTTCACAGACCTGACTCGAGTAGCATCATCAAATTCCTGGACAAAGTATTCACTAGGGAGGGGTTACCCAAGTACATTCTTAGTGACAACGGACCCCAGTTCATGATGGACAATTTCAAAAGCTTTGTGGAAAAGAATTACATTACACACAAGATGACATCTGTGTACCATCCTGCTGATAATGGAGCAGTATATCAGTTTAACTGTGTCTTCAAGGGTATTGTACAGTTAACCACTTATAACAGGCTAGTATGGAGAAGTGAATTACAAAAGATGGTGTGGGCATACCGGAGGGTACAATTAGCATACTGTGTCCAGTCCATTTGAGTTGATGAGAGGAAGAACACCCATGTCCAAAGATGACATAGGATGGTGGAAAACTTCCAAAAAGGGCAGAGTGGTTTCCTGAGGCTGTGAGAGAGAACTTAGTACAAGTGCAAAACACATGCAAAAAACTGTTTGACTTGAGGCATAAAAGTAAAGGTGTACAAGTCAGGAGCAGGGACAGAGTGAGAGTGAAAAGAGGTGGTTTCATTGGGAAAGACCAAAGTCGTTATACTCAGCCCTTGGTATTTGAGAAAGTCTTTTGCAATTCTGTACAGTTAAGCGATGGGAAGGTCTGGCACTTGTCCGCACTCTCCGTATGCAAGAATAGGGAGGGAGGTGGAAGCAGAGATATCCATAGTTCTCAACATTATAGTGGGTTCCCGCAACAAATGGTGGATAGCAATAAAAGGAGATTCGAGTGGTTGCATGATGAGGATGAAGCCCAAAGTAATGGAGGAGCGAATGACCATAGTATGGTAGTGCCTGGTAACAATGACCATGTGGACAACCAAAGTCTGGAGAGTATAGATGATGAAAATGATCCCCTGAGCAATGAGGATTATGAAGTTACCCGGAACCAAGGTAGTCAATATCCAGGCTAATAACCAGAGTCTGGTTAGTATGAATGATGAAAATGATGCCCTGAGCAAGAAGGCCTGTGAAGTTGCCTGCAATGTGGGCAGTCCCGCACAACATGGTGGAACAGAAGACTCTCATGTGAGTACTAGTACCACCACTGAAGGTGACAATTCTGTGGGTAATGTAACAAGCAGGACAGGGTGTACTATCACTAAACCTAGTAGGTTTAAGTACTTTGTGTGTGAATAAATGTTTTCATAATGCACATTTATTCATGCATGTGTTTCTGATCAATGTTTGGTGGACATAGCTTGTTTAACTTCCTTTCAATTTACAGCATTGTAACATGTGATGTATCCTTCCTCATGAAGGAGCATTTTAATTTTATATTTACAGGTTTTCTCCTCGTCTAGGAGTATCTCCTTTGTATTGTTTAGCTTAATAACTTGTGCAGTAGTGGCTCACACAGGTAAGGGCGGTGGGGCAGGGGCGGGGTGGGGGGTAGTGGAAGTCGACAGAAGACAGAATAAGTAAAAATAAAATAAATAAATGAATAAAACCACTTACTTTGCGCTTGGCGAGCACAAGGTAAGTGGTTTTATTTACTTGATATTACTTATCCTGTCGTCTGTCGACTTCCACCACCCCCCACCCTGCCCTGCGCCACCGCTCTTACCTGTGCGAGCCGCCACTGAACGTCCGATGTATCCTTCCTTCCGATGGGACACCCTACTTCCATTTTTATATTTAATATGCACTCATAGGTAATGTATATATTTATTTTTCTAATGTTGTTATAAGAGCAAAGATGTGTCGTGATGGTAGGTATTGTCAAGAATCTGCACGTGCATCCTTTTCCCAATAGGAGACCGTACCCTCTGCTGTTCACCACCATTATGATGTAATCAGCTGCCATTCTAGAATACCAGCTGATCATAGAGCAACTGCCATATGCAGAGGCGACTGTCCGGAACAGATGCGTTTTGGTTACTATGCTGTCCTCCCCCTGAGTGTGTTTGTGTGTAAGACTTCAATAAAAGAGTATATCTGCTCTACTGCTGTTGGATTCATCTTCAGGGCCGGACTGGCGGTAGCGGGCACCGGGCGTTTCCCCGGTGAGCCACCAGGGTGGGGGCCGGTTTTGGGCCCCTGGTGGGGCGTTTTTGTTCCCGGGGGCCAGCAATGTCGGCCCCCTGTAACAAAATTGTCCGAAACCGGCCCTAGCAAACAGCTCAGCCGCACCCCCCTCCCCCCAGGAGGGGCAGCCGAGCAGTTAGCCAGGGCCGGTTTCGGTTCCCAGTCCGGCCCTGTCATCTTTACACAGTACCCGTCTCTTCTGTATGTTTGGCTCCGTGATAATATTTTGAAAGCTCCTTTAAGAGCTGTTGGTGCTTCTCTCGAGTTAATGTAATTGGCCAGCAGCCCTCTGCGACTGCCTTTAAAGGTACCATCCAGTGGAGAGAAAAGAACCATTTTCATTACCCAGTCTTGCATCACTGACAATGATCGACAATAAACATTCTAGAATGTTATGATGTTTGATGATGTTAGCTTGGGTTGAGACATATTATGACGCCATTCTCTGAAAGGACCCTTTAACCCTATCTGCCACACCTGCTGGGTTTCCAAATATTCTGATGTTTGCTGCCTAATATGAATTCTACAGATTCCCTACCTTGGTTTCTAACGGAATAATGGATGGGAACCAAAGAACGCCAATTTTGGCAATGGAGCCTCCTAGTGGTCAAGTCTGGGTGCCCTGCTCCTTCTCTTTAGTGGGGCCTACCAAACCAGCAGGCACATGCATCAAAGTAGGCTTTTGCGAGTCCTTAATTGCGATAATTAAGGACTCGCAATTAAGGACTCGCAAAAGCCTATGCATGTAGGAATCGCTATTAAATTAGCGATTCCTACATATTCCTTATTTGCGACTCGCAAATTGCGAGTCGCAAATAAGGAATGGCTTCCCATTCATTCCTATGGGCCGACAGGCCCATAGGAATGAATGGGAAATTGCATGCGCAATTTGCGAGTACCAATTGGTATTCGCAAATTGCGCATGCACTTTCAAGGTTGCAAGGGTGTCAAAAGGACACCCTGTTGCACCCCTGAAATTGATCTGTGCACAAATGTTGCGCAAACACATGTCCCAAGGACATGTGTGTGTGTAACCTACAACTTTGAAAAATGCACTTTAGTGCATTTTTCAGTATTTGTAAATTACCATGAAGTTCAACTTCATGGTAATTTATGCCTCTAGTAGCGAAATCGCTACTTCAAAGTGGTTCTTGCATTGCATTTAAGGAATCGCAAATTGCGATTCCTTAAATGCAATCGCAATTTGAGAACTCGCATTTAATTGCGAATTCTCAAATTCCGAGTGCTTTGACCCTTGATTCATCGTAAATGCCCTTTTTGCAGGCGCAAACGGCCGATTTTTGCGAATCGCACCGTTTGCGCTCGCAAAAATGGTTGATGCATGTGCCTGCAGGTATGCTACAGTCTTAGAGGGTTTGGTGCAGGCAGTCCTGTAGTGCTCAGCTCGATTACTCCTCTGAAATTCTGCAGATCAGGGCTGCCTCTTCTGATGAGATCCCACAGGTACCATGTAGAGCTCAAGGGAATGTAGGTGCCCTCGAGCCCGCTCACCCCACATCTGAACTACATTTAGAACAGAAGGAACTTCACTAAGGATCTATGACGTCAGCCAGGGCATCTGCAATTGCTGAATCGAGAGACTATTCCACCTACAATCTAACAACCAGTGGAAGAAATCAGTGGAAGAATGAGTCAAAATGTTGGTGTAATACGGGGGCACATTTTGATCAATATTGGTGTAATACGTGGCACAGCTTGATCAATATTTAAAGGTCAGACAAATAAATTTGCATGTTGGTCCTGCTTCCACCAGAAGCCAGTGCTGTTTTCATCAGGCCCCATACACGTGGTCCCTTGGACACAGACAGGCTGCAAGATGGACACCAAAATTCTTGGCTTGCTTAATGAAGTACTGGCCAGTACTTCCTAACTACGTCCAGCTATAGGCTTTTCAGCAGCCTATAAAGAGGAAATCACAATAGAAACCAGGACAGTAAGTCATACAGAAGCACTTGCATAATCACTTGCTTCTTTGGGACAGAGAGTTTATGTTTTGATAAAAGTAGTCTGGGGTCCCACGTTCAAACTTCATCAAGTACAGCAACCAGAATCTTGACTTTCTGTGCGCGGGTCTGTGCCTAATTGAAAAAGGCTGGTAAGCCCATGTTGTAATGATGTATTGCTATGCTAATATCATCCTTTGATAGTATAAAGAATGAATTGTCAAATGCATCTTTTCTCAAAGGTTTGATCCAAAATGTCAAGTTATAGTAACCACTGATGCAAGCGATAAAGTACAATTACTGGTGGCCTGGTATCAATAAACAAGTGGAACAAATGGTGAGAGAATGCATTACGTGCAATGATTCAGACAAGAGCCTCAACATTTTTAAACCACCTTTGCATCAATCGAAAGTCTTAGTATGTCATGGGAAAGAGTAGGTGTAGACATAGTGGGTCCTGTTGAAGGAACTGATGGTGAATGTAAGTACATCTTGGTCCTGGTCAATCATTTTTCGAAATGGCCAGAAATTGAAATTTTTCACAATGCAGATAGTTCTAACATCTTGTTTTTGGACAAGCTTTTCACGAGAGAAGGAGTACCAAAATGCATTACAGATAATGGCACACAATTTACGTCTTCGGTTTTTAAGGATTTCTTAAAGCGTAACTGCATCAAGCACAATAACACGTCTGTTTATCATCCCGAAGACAATGGTCTAGTTGAACGCTTCAACAGAGTGCTCAAAGGAAGCATTCAATTGTCTAGATGTGGAAAATTGAAGTGGGAAGGTGAGCTATGTAAATTGATTTGGGCCTACAGAATTTCTCCTAGCATAGTTACTGGCAACAGTCCTTTTACAACGATGAGGGGAAGGCAAGCTCTGAGCAAAGACTTGGGTTGGATGCCAGTTCCAAAACAAGTGGAGTGGTCTCCTGAATTTGAACGAAAGAAAATGAGTTTAGCACAGAAAACGTATAAGGAATGGTACGATAGAAACCATGGTTCAAAACAAATGTTGTTCAAGTGTGGAGATTGGGTGAAGTTCGTTTGGAAAAAAAAAACAGAAAGGGGGAGAGCAGATTCTCTTGCCCATTACACCTTTGTGAAATATTTTGTAACTCTGTCAAACTGAGTGATGATAAGGTCTGGCACATGAGCAGACTGGCCTTGTGTAGATCTAATGGAAGTCTTCTAGACAACACACGTTTCAATGTGGCAAAAGCTAACAGTGATATATGGTTAGATTTTGATGATGAAAGGGTCGATATACCTGATTTGAACAGTGGCAATGTGGGTGTTTCAGATGGGAGCAATAGTGTGACTGATGGGGCACAAGTTTCCTCTGAAACTACTCATTTTGATGCCAATATTCAAGGTGGTGATCATGGTTCAACTAGTAGTTTAGGTAATCCTGTTGGTAGCCAGAGACATACTAGTAGTTGTGGGAGAACCATAATCAGACCTAAGAAATATGATGATTACGTCACTGATGTATAGATACATGTGTGCAGCTCTTAGTGTTCACCTTTGAACACCTATTTGGCGTTGTTTTTGCATTAAGTCCGTTTTTCATTATTGTACCTTTGTTTTTTTTACTTTTTCTCTCTTACAATGTATTTCTTTCTCCATCTCTTCCCAATTCTGCAATGTTCAATTGTTTTAAGTTTCTCTGTGGAAGAGAGGATGTGTTGTGATGATGTATTGCTATGCTAATATGTCCCTTTGTGATGCAATATGATTCTCAACTCTCCATTGGCACTGTGTCACACCACCTCTGTACATTCCATAGTTGACAGTTACAGATCGGTTACACGATCAGATTCTGTTTGCCTTCATGAGAACCAGATGTGTCTGGGGCTTCTAGAATAAAACTTATCTGAACCCTTATTTAAAGGATTCCTCTTCTTTAAAAAGCCCATCGAATAAAGATTAAAAAGCACCAACAAGGTAATTTCAGTTCTAAAGTCAGATTTACAAGTGCGTAAATGTACGAAATGTGACGAGTTACTCATTGGGGACAACTTGCTGTCCCTTGGGATTCCCCAGGAAACTGTTTTGACTACTAAGGTAGCAAAATCAGGTGGTTCCCTCCCTTCGACTGAGGGTCATTTTGAGTATCGACTCGTGAACAACGCTAAATTGCCATGTGGCCTAGTTTTAAGGGCTGGGCGCTTAGCTTGGGGCCGGGGATTTGGGGTGTGGGACTCAAGACTCCAGTTTTAACTGATGAAGCCAAGGTTGTGCGTGGGCAGCCCAACCCCACTCACTATCAAGGCGTTTCACAACTGATTAACCCACACTGGGCCTTTTATTCCAGGCCCTCGGGTAAGCGGCGCACTCCACTCCTTGGACCTTGGTACGAGCCGTGAACACGGCCTGCTGTAACTTCCTGGTATAGATCACCGCCGGAAGCGAAAAGTAGCAAAGCGCCATTGTCAAAGTCACGTTCGCCTATCGTGTGATCTAAGAGCGATAATGTTCGATCTAATGCAACTGCTCTTGGCGCTGAGCCAACACATCATATACTAATAAAATATCGTCAATTTCTAAAACACGAACCAAAAGCTGAATCATCTTTCGCCACGTGAACAGGAACTTTCATTATTTACCCAAGTTAAACATAATCATTTTTGACAGTGAAGCTTGCTTGGGCTTTTCGAAACCACGCTGTTCTGTTCAGCAGATACATTAACCCACTAAGCTATCTTAGAACGTGTGACGTGTGATTTGCAGGACACGGGAAGCATTTCGCTCGACAGGACCTTCCTTACATGGAAAATGTTCCATATTTTGTGCTCGTTACAAAACTCACCTGGTGTGCGTGTGCCTAGGAATGCAGAGATCACATACGTGTTAGCTGCTAGAGCGATGTTGCTCTAGCGTGTCAGAGGGTAGGAGTCAGCCACGTGTGCAATTGTCAGTCACAAGCCCGAGGAGTGATTTACTTTACTCCATCCTAGATGCCATTCATAGTGACACCCAACGTCCGGCATCTGGCCGGCTCTGCAGCGCCCTGCACCAACACACGCTGCCTTGACGTTAACTGTCTCCACAGCCAGCAGCGTCTCCGGATGTGCCAGCCTGTGCCTGGCATGTGACCGAGTCTGCTCAGGAACAGGAAGTCTCTCATCGCACTTAGCTTGTCACATGCCCAACTCAGCACCGGCATTGTGGCCTTTTAACAGCACGTGCCTAATCAACGCCCCCCAGCCTGTCTGCCACGCTTGACACGTGACTGATTCCTCAATTAACTAGCCATGCTTTCTGTAGTTTTGGGACCTCCCCATTTCCGTCTAGAAGGAAGGGTTGGATTCATTGGGATCAAAAATAGGCCCGGGCGCGCTAAAAAAAAGTGGCCCACATTTGCCTTTTGCCTTTCCGCAAAACACTGCTTCGGCGAAGTTTTATGAAAAGAAGAGGGGAGGGTCTCTGACAGAGGCATGTTTTCTTAACTTCACTTAGATAAAAAAAAAAAAAAGCTCTGATTAGTTCACACTGGTGAACCACACCTTAATACAAGTGAGGCCACTTCTGCTCAGGCCCCCTGCCCCGGATGCCCCGCTCAATCTGCATACATTAAAGGGCCGGCCCAGCGAGAGAAAGGGCGTGACACCTCTTCCCCGTTGGTAAAAGGGAGGTAATGGAGGCCCATCTGCCTCCAGAAAGGCCACTCAGGCACCCACTGAGCCGCTGGCGGCATCCGAACAACACAGACACCGCCAAATCGGACCCCATGCTGCCAAAAAAAAGCGGCCCACAGCTGGAACTCGAATACCAGCCCCTCGGCCATTGCCCGAGTGCCCGCCTTACCAATCCGACCCTGCTAGAAGGGCAGCCTATAA
This sequence comes from Calotriton arnoldi, assembly GCA_963921515.1. NCBI lineage: Eukaryota > Metazoa > Chordata > Amphibia > Caudata > Salamandridae > Calotriton > Calotriton arnoldi. The sequence continues at coordinate 1,839,904 of CAWUFW010000399.1, forward strand.
GGAGAAAGTATCGAGCTGTTTTTGTCAGTCATGAAAACATAGTATCGAGGACAGCTGCTAGTTTTCGATTTTTGCTCAGAGTTGCTTGTGTCCCGGTTCAGGGAGGACCTGGCTTGGCACTGGCAGTAATTGGGGCAGGGTCAAGACTGATTTGCATATAGCTGGGTCCAAACTGAGGTGACATGCAAAATAACATGGACTGGGATGCTTTTGTATACTTTAGTTTTGCCCCATCTTCTGAAGTTCTGGGTCGTAAACTCACTGGGTTTCAGCTACCCCCAATGGCCTCCCTGGGCCATGAGTCTTCTAAAGCTCCGGAGGCTGGCTATGACTCGAGTCAGTGGTGGAAATAGAAACAATTTACTCCGGGAACCCATAAATTAGGGGTCAAAGTGTGGTAGAGGAAAAGGGGTAGAGTCGGGAGGGTCGGAGCTTGAAAAGTCGAGTCTGACAGTCAACATATGCATATATTAAAAAAAATCTGCTCAAAGTAATTGGCAACAACGCTATATGTGACAGTAAATCTGTTCTAGTTTACGTAACTGGTCACAAAGAGGCAGCATTTGAATATTTTACAGGATTAAAACACCTGCTCCCGAGATCTAAGTGTGTCCAGCAATTTTGAGGGGATTATAATGTCTACAAGTACGGATGACTTGTGATTCCTGCACCTTAAAACCCTAATTTCTTATGTAGCACTTCCTGTACATATATTTTCACACTTGTATGATTTATTGTGTCCATGTGTGATGTAAAGCACTCTGACACCCTACACTGGGATGAGTAGCGCTATAAAAGAATTAAATAAAAATAAATTAGTAAGCTCCTTTAAATAATTATTTATGTAATTACTCATGCACACAAATAAAGCTTGCATTCTTAGACTTCATGCACATTTCTTACATGGGACGTTCAACAAAGTCAAAAACCTGCCTTTAAGTCACAGTTTCTCTAAAGTACTTGTGAAGTGATAATCTGTGTGCCTTTGTTTCCCTAGTTGCATTGGTATATAGGTGTTATGCTCCAGATGGCTCCCAGCCCAGTGATACAAAAAAAAGACTGATGACCTTTTTATTCAGGCCTTTGTTTTGGCCCTGGTTGGAAGTAAAAAAAAAAAGCCCCCCCTCTATCTAGGGTGACTAGATTTTGAGGAGCAAAAACCGGACAGGTCAGACATAAAAGTAGGACTGAAGCCTTTGGTGTTAATTTTATGTCTGGCCTGTCTAATTTTTTCGTAGCCTTGTAAATGTGTGTGTGTACATTATCTATCTATCTATCTATCTATCTATCTATCTATCTATCTATCTATCTATGCATATATAGATATATATGTATATACACACATACATTTACAAGACTACTTTATATAACCTTAGCTGTTTTAGCTATGGCGGGATCTGCACCCTGCGATGTCCTCCCCTCTCGCTCTCTCTCTTCCTCTGCATGCAGCCAACCTCCTCTCGTGCTGCCTGAAAGAAACTGATAATTGTAATCACTTCAGGCCTTAGAGGTGCCTTTTGACATGAGAGCACAGTTTCAATTCTGCTTTGAAGAATGACTTGACCTTTGTCCCAAAAACCAGGACATGTATTGAAAATGAAGAAAAGTGTCGGGAAGCTGGGACAGTCCTCTGAAAACCGGGACTGTCCGGGGAAATCCAGGACGTCTGGTCACCCTACCTATACCCCTACCCGCCGTCTGCAGGTTGCTGCTCTGAACGGAGTGCGAACGCGTAGGCACTGGTGAATTGTGTCATGGTGTCACAATCTGACATCAGGAGAAATTCAGTATATGTCCCTGGGCCCAGAAATAGCTGCCGGAACCGGGATGCAGTGGGAGCCCCCATACTTTCCAGTCCTGACTCGGGTACATGTAGGACCCCCGTAAAATGGCAATTTATGTGAGAGTTTCTGTTCATCTTTCTTTCAAAGCCACTCACTATAAATATGCCTGGACTCTGGATCAGAGTAAAGGCCTCCTTCCTAGGTCTTCCCGAACCTTATGTAGTGTTCCCTGAACTCCGTGGCGCACTTGCTAACTCGCCAGCCCACGGGTGGGCAATAAATGTACATGAGCAATATTGCTCCCTGGGGACATCACAAGCATGTGTTTGGTGAACTACACCCACTTTTCTTCCGCCTGTAACTTGTTATTGCGAAAGCCTCGATTTCCTTTTGTTAGGGTTGCTTAAGATAAACGGGCACCGGAAGCCTTATGCGGGGAGCGGTTGGAGCCAAAACAACCCCCATCCACCTCCTACATCTCGAGGGTGAGTAGAAAAAGAGAGGTGTGTGATGGAAGGGGCAAGCTAGAGCAACCAGACCTCGACTGCCAACCTCATATTGTAACAGTGCTTACTTTGAGCCAGTAGGTGCAGGTGGGGCTCACCAGCACTCATTTTCAGACACCAGCACTTGTTCAATAGACATTGTTCCAGAATAAGAGAGAGAAAAACAAAAAAAGAGGAAATAAGGAGAAAAAGAAAGATGCAAAACACTGATTAATGAGAAATCAGGCATGAAAAAGAACCTGAAAATTTGGGATAAAGAGGCAGAGAGTGTCTGGTGATGGATTAAAAAGATGTAAGGTGAAATCAAGACTACGCAGCCTTGTTTTTCTGCACCTCAGCTTTCAGTACTGCTGGCAAGGGCTTAAGCAAGACTTTGGGCTCCAGCAATTATTCTTTTACCAATTAAGGTCTTGGTGGAATAAAAATGTTTTATCTGAGTTGTTCATGCATTGTACGTCTTAAGTTAGCATTCGTGGCACCATTTTATATTCAGCCGCCATTTTGAGCCATGATCTAAACTAACTTCTGTCTCTCTGCCCCAGCTGAAAGCAGCTGCGATAGTTTTCGTTTCTGCAAGGTTGAGCCTCGCCGTACTAATGAATACACTGTTCTTGTTAGTGCATACCTTTCCCACTAGATAGACCTGCTCCCACCCTTAGAGCGGCGGGCACATGCAGAGTGACCTTGGCACTGAGATAGCATGTGCCCGGTCTCAGGATCGAAACTCATCCTTCTGTATCTCCTTTGTTCACCAACTACCGACTGGAAATTTCCAGTCAGGGCGTGTCTTTATTGGTTCTGAATTGTACATAATGTATCACCATGCTTGCTGAAGTCAGTCCCTCTGCAGCAATCCTAGGAGGCTGGTCAGACTGGACTCCGCTCGAGTGTACCTGAATAAAATATACTTGGTTTGTATTCTCTACTGTCTGACCGACTCTTCATTTGTATGGAAGGCTGAGAGGTGGTCGCGAGTGACCCGGGTGGCCCTAATCGGGTCACTTCCTTCAGTTGGCGCCCGAACAGGGACTCCATCGGGTGACCCATCCTCGCCCGCGGACGGGTGAGGAGGTCGGGGCTATCGTCGGGTCGGACGGGCGGACCAGGGATCCCTGCACGAGAGAGTCCTGAACTCGCAGCTGCCCCGTCTGTCTGGCCAGTCGGTGCCTCGCCCATCGGTCATCCCGACTGGGGTCCTGAACGGCGAAACCCTTGGATCTGACCGTTTGGTCCGAAGAGTCGGCAGTGGAGAATAAATTTGTTTGACCTGTGTGCATCAGGTGAGTTTGTTTTGGTTCTTTGTGGATATGGTACCAATTTGGTTTGTCTTTGGTACGGTCTGAGGACCAATTTTGGTTTGCATTTGGGATGGTCTGAGGACCGATTTGGATATAAAGTGTTGGTGAACACTTTGCCCTGCAACATAACGAAAATGCCGGTGTTTGGTTGTTTTTTTTGTTTTTTGTTGTCGTTGTTGTTCTGTTGATGCTGGACTGGAAGAAGCTCAGCCAGCGCCTCCGGAAGGCACCCCGAATTTTGATATGTATGTAAAAAATGGCCTTGGCCCTATTATGTTTAGTACGTTATGGCACAAATATACGAGGGACAATGCCGAGTTGCAGTGGCCGTTGACGGGCACTCTTGATGAACAAAAAATTTTTTTTTTACAGGAGAAGTTGTTCGCGAAAAGAAGTAGGCAGTCGATGTTTGATTCCCTCAGAACGTGGCAAAAGGAGGCTAAACAGAGGCGAATGAAAGCAGAGAAAGAGGCGCGAAAGGGGAGGATGCAAACATTGACTCAGAAAGCTGTAGCGCATGATAGAGATAAGCAGGAGATAGGAATAGAACGTGAAGATAGGAGGTTTCAGCTGAATATTGATAAATCTTATGTAGCCCGAGAAGAAAATGACGCTTTTGTAGAGGAATTGCTAGATGCTCGACCTCCACCTCCGTATGCCCCGCAGAGGGTATATCCCACTCTCCCCCCACAGGCCCAGCTACCCGGTTCTTCTGTCCCTGCTGTTTCCGCTTCTGTTACTGTTGATCACACTGCCTTGGCCATGGCAACTCCTGTCCTTTCTTTGCCTTCGCCGTCTGTGGCAACTGCGACTGTAGGCACTACTGCAACACCTATTGCTTCGGTATCCCTTTCGCCAGCTCTTACACCCACGACCCAGCAAGCAGCGACGTTAATGCCCACTACCTCCGTTATCACCCCAACTGTGTTCCTCCATTCCCCGACATCACTGAGTAGTAAGACACCGGTGCGCAGCCCTGAGGATAGAGACTGGACGAAATTTTAGGAACGCATGGGGCGGACATTGGTCCGGTCTGATGTGGGAGATGCAGAGAAAAAGGTGGTGGCTAATCAGGCAGCGCAGTGGGCTCGTAACCCTATTTACAGTGTGGAAGATGTGTGGAGTGTGATGAAAGATTATGAGCCTTTTGTACAGCAACATGCCCTTAAGCACATGTCGGCTACTCTGATCGGTCTTTGGGAGCAGCATTTCAAGGGTGCAGCACCGCAGATCATATATGACATTCGGGATCATGTGTATGTTACTGATATGGAGCCTGCTCATGTCTTCGGTAATGTCACAACATTGGTTGCTTACTGGGGAAGGCTGCTGGAGAAGAGCCCCACCCCGGTATCTCAGCATCCGATGAGGGAGGTGCATCCTATATACCATCCTGAGATACTAGAGCTACGGGAACAGCATGATAATGTGACTAGGCCAAAGGTAGAGGCCCGTTTCCAGGAACAGTGGGTTTATACTCCATGGAAAAGAAGTGAGGTCTTGTCCCTTAAAACTCAGTTACCTGACCCTAGGAAAAATCCTACTTTATATTATAAAGAATTGACTGAGGCCGCTTCATCGACAGTAATGACGCTTGCAAATATTGAAATGTTCTTTGGTTTGTTGGTTCCTGTTGATATTTGGAGACAGGTACATACACAGGATCACGTTGCTGAATTGGGTGGTACCTGGGATCAAATTAAGGTATGGGACCAGGAGAGGAAGCCTGGTCAGAAGCCTAAAGCGGGGATACTTGCTCTGCCTGGCCGTATTATCACTTATATGCACTCCCTTATCCCACCCCGAAAGATTGATTGGGACAAGCTATCGGCCTGTTGTCAGAAGAAAGATGAGAGTGTGTCTGATTTTTTCACTCGGTTTGAAAGTGTGTTTTTGGATTATAGTGGACAGGACTTGTCGATTGAGGGCGTTGTGCGTTTATTTTTTAGTAGATTTGTTTCAAACTTGCTCCCCGAGATCGCGACTCAATTACAGGCTTCCAAGAGCACCTGGTCCACCTCTTCTCCTTCTGTTATCTTGAATATGGCGCTGTATTATGAGTACAGGAAAAATGAGGAGAAAGAGAAGATGGAGAAAAAGCATAAAGATTTGAAGATGAAGGTGTTGTTGCAGCAGGCTTCTCGAGGGAATGGTAGAGGACATGGTGGTGTGGCCCGACAGCTTCCCCGTACTAGTAGGAATGCTACGCCTGTAGGGCCGAATCAGTGTGCGTATTGTAAGGAGGAAGGACACTGGCACAGCGAGTGCCCAGTGCTTTTACAGAAGGTGATGGTCCCAAGAGGGCGAGGGTCTCGTGGACGGGGCTGTGGAGATTGTGGCCAGGACAGGGCTCAGAACGCTGTGGCATCTCAGGGTCGTACTGATCAAAACTACTTTGACGACCCTAGGGGCAAACAGTATTATCATGATGACTATGATACGGATGAGGTGACCGGGATCTCTTACAGCTAGGACAGCCAGGGACAGGGTGAGGGACCAGTTTTGCTACCTGTAGACCAACGAGGTCCATAGTTAGTGCAGATGTGCATGGTTCGACTAAGGAGTTTTTGGTGGATACGGGTGCAACAAACAGTTCTATTTCTCGTTCCTTGGTCCCTGGGGCGGGTCTGTCTGGCCATAATAATGTTTCGGTAGGATTTTCTGGTTTACCAGTTGTGAGCCCCATTTCAAAGCCTCTTGCGTTGACTATTGGTCCTTTCACTGTGGATTCGCCATTTTTGTTGACATCCAATTGTGGCGAAAACTTGATGGGTTTGGACTTGTTGAAAACATTGCATGCTACGATTTATTGCTCCCCAGCCGGTGTCTATATGACGATAGGTCCTGATGTGGTGTGTGCTAAGCAGTGTCTGTCCAAAGATGCGCCCCTCCCCGCTGAATTTAAAGATGTGCCACCCACACTGTGGGCAACGAGCGACACAGATGTGGGTTTGTTGCAGATATTGCCTGTTTCGATACGTGTCAAGGAAGGTGCTATTTTACACCGCATTCCCCAGTATAAAATACCACAGGCAGGCGAGCGAGCTTTGATGCAAATAGTGCAGGATTTGATTGAGAAAGGAGTGGTTGAAGAGACGGCTGCTAATGTTTGTAATAGCCCTATTCTCCCTATTCTCAAAAGGACACCTTCTGGTTCCTCTGATGACCATGCAGATGTTTATCGCTTTGTGATTGACTTGCGTGAAGTTAACAAAATAGTGATTCCCCAGTTCCCGGTAGTCCCTGACATTACAACACTCTTGACAATGAATCCTTCTTCTGCTAAATTCTTTTCTGTCATTGACTTGAAAAATGCCTTCTTCAGTATACCCATTCATCCTGATAGCAGGTATGTGTTCGGGTTCACCCTAGCTGGTAGAAGCTTTAGCTTCTGTCGCGCTCCTCAAGGCTATACAGAAAGTCCGAGTATTTATAGTCAGGCATTGAAAAGTCAGCTGGATTCCTTGTCGCTCCCTACAGGTAATGTATTACTCCAATATGTTGACGACTTGCTCATCACCTCAGACACAGAACAAGGTTGCAGAGATAGTACGGTTAAATTGTTGCTCCATCTAGCTGACCATGGTCATAAGGTATCCCTTTCCAAGTTTCAGTATTGTCGACAGGAGGTCACCTATTTAGGTCACCTACTGTCGAAGGAGGGTAGGAGATTGACCCCTGAGCGCATCAGTACCATTGTGAAAATGCCCATTCCGCAAACTCAGAAAGATGTGCATGCTTTCATAGGTATCACTTCCTATTGCAGGCAGTGGATACCTGGCTACTCACTGCTTGTTAAGCCCCTGCTTGCACTAACACTAAATGATGTGCATGAACCCCTGCCTTGGACGCCAGAGTGTCAGCAGTCTTTTGAGCAATTGAAAACTGCGCTTTGCTCGGCTCCAGTGCTTGGTACCCCTAATTATGCCAAATGCTTTGTGTTGTACGTCCGTGAGCTGGGTGGTTGTGCGTTTTCTGTTTTAACACAAAAATTCGGGGATAAGCAACAACTGTGTGCTTATTTTTCTGCTGTGCTTGACCCTGTCGCACGAGCCCTTCCGAGCTGTCTAAGAGCGGTCGCGGCTGTGGCTGTCTCAATAAGACAATCGGCGGGACTCGTACTTGATACTGACCTCATAGTTATGGTACCACATGCTGTGGATACACTTTTGAATAAGACAAGGACACAGCACCTCACCAGTGCATGTCTGACCGGTTACGAGCTATCGCTCTTTAAAAAGCACATTACGATCAAACGTTGTGCCACTCTGAATCCAGCCACGCTACTACCCCTCCCTTCTGAGAAGGAGGACATTGACATACATGATTGTATCTTCCGGACGGAAGAAGAGACGAAAGGACGGGTAGACTTGACTGGTGTTCCCTTATCTGACCCCCAAGGGGAACTATATGTCGATGGCTCTTGTTTCAAATTACCAGATGGCACCACCACTGCAGCATACACAATTACTATGCTGCGTACGGTAGTTGAGACATCACGAGTTCCCTATCAGTCCTCCCAGGCAGCTGAATTAGTCGCCTTTATTTGAGCTGGTGAATTGAGCAAGGGACTGGTTGTTAATATTTATACTGACAGCCAGTACGCCTTCGGGGTCGCCCATAATTTTGGGCGGCTCTGGGCAGAGAGAGGGTTCCTTACTTCCCATGGGAAACGCATTCAGCATGGTCCTCTTATACATAGGCTTCGGTCCGCTCTGACACTCCTTAAGAAATTAGCAATTGTAAAGTGTAGCGCTCATAAGAAAGTTACTGACAATGTGGGTAAGGGGAACGCTTTTGCAGATCAGACAGCTAAGGAAACAGCCTGAACAAAGATGAAAAGGATGTTTGTAGCAGGTCCAGCTAGGTGGGTGCCCGAGTTCTTCATGTTTGAGGATACACTTGAGAACGTGAAGGAGATACAGAGTGAGGCTACGGTGGAGGAATTAGCAGTGTGGCAAGAAAGTACAGCGAACTTGAATGATGAGGGATCTTGGATTGATAAGTCAGGGAAGCAAAGATGAATGTTGCCGGATGCATATGTTCTTCCTGTAGTGACAATGGCCCATGGCCCAGCCCCTATCAGTGCTAAGGGCATTTGCAAGCTGTTGGACCCCGTATGGCAAAATGACAACATCTCCAAGGCAGCTACACGTTTAGTGAAATACTGCATGGTGTGCATGATGCACAATCCTGGCAAGGGTACCCCTACACCACCCGGTAATTTTGCACCTCCCACTTTTCCTTTTGAGGTCCTTCAAATGGATTTTATTGAGATGGACAGGGTCAATAATTTGAAGTATGTGTTGGGGGTTGTCTGTGCATTCAGTAAATGGGTTGAGGCCTACCCCACTAAAGAAAATACAGCCATTGCGACTGCAAAGATACTCCTGAAGGAGTTCTTTCCTCGCTTCGGCTTGCCCCGTTTGATCTGGAGTGATAACGGAAGTCATTTCAATGCCAAGGTTATCCAGCTAGTTTGTGAGGGACAGCACATCAGACAGAAGTTTCATGCTGCGAATCACCCCCAGTCAGCAGGTTTGGTTGAGAAGTACAATGGTACTCTCAAACTGAAATTGGCAAAGATTCAGGAGACCACAGGGCTGCAATGGCCAGATGCTTTACCACTAGCTCTTTTGTCCACAAGAACAACAGCACATTCTAGGACAGGATTGTCACCCTACGAGGTCGTTTTTGGAAGCCTGGCGAATGTCTGGGGCGGCCCGTGACCGCTTAGGTTTTCCGAGATTGAGTACCCTTTGTTAACCGATTACCTGTACCAGTTAACTGAAAATTTGCATTCTATTCACCAAAAGGTAAAGGAGTCGCTTCCGCCTGTACAAGAGGGGCCTGGTCATAACATCCAGCCGGGGGACTGGGTGCTACTCAGGAACTTTCAGCGGAAGAAGTGCTTGGAGCCCCGTTGGAAGGGGCCCAAGCAGGTGCTCCTCGCCACTATGACAGCTGTAGAAGTCGCTGGCCGAAAGAATTGGATACATTCCAGTCACTGCCGCCGAGTACCCTTGCCCTTACCCTATGACCAATGGGTGAGGGATGGTATTGGGGACGCTGAGGAAGAAAAGATACCTCAGTTCGTCCCATTCAGTGACGCCCAGCTTATAAAGACCCAAACGGATGCTGAGAACGACGATGTGTTAAATGCAGTGGTCCCCCTTGAAATAATAGCCATTAAAGAGCCCCTTTTCGTTGACCCCTCTGTACCTGGAGTCACCAGGTACAATTTGCGTCCTCGGTTGAAGAATAGTGCACCAAAGGAAAAGTCAGATTAGTCAGGGATGGACTGTGCAAGTTAGGGTGTACCATGCTATAGTACCAACGATGTTAGCTTAGGGTGAGGCGAACTTGGTGCATTGTTCTGTGCGACGTGGGATTCTGTGAGAGTTAGGACTGACAGACACTGGGAACACTTGCCCCCCTTGCCATCAGTTTTATTGCATTGCCTTTTCCTTGCTTCATAATGTATCCGTTTGGTCGGCCTATTAATAAGGAAGAACAGCCATTTGCACCTCCGCGTCCGGTACGGGGTTGGTCCACAAAAAGTAAAATTGTTTTTGCATCAATAGTTGCGATTGCGCTAATAATTATATTGGGAATATCCTGGTTTCTGGAGAAGTATCTTGTACATTCCTTGGTTGGTGCAACACCCAGTCCCCCTGACCACATTTTTGCTACCTTGGCCCCTCACAAAGGAGAGCACCGAAAGTCTTATACAGATAATGTTTTTATACAAATGTTGTATCAAGTTCATGACGTGTCCAATACAACAAATTGTTGGGTTTGTGGATTGCTTCCCTCAGTTACTCATAAAAGTGATAATTTGTTGTCTATGCCACTGTCATACCTTGAAAGTTGTGAGGGCTGGTTTAAATTGTTTGTCATGGTACACTACCACTTCCACCTCTCCTCTCTGATTATGACACCTGCTGATTCTCGCACTGTGACTGATTATATACGTTTTTATCATGGGTTTACTCCTATAGGTAAGGCAGGATTAAACTTTTCTGGTACTTTGTCCCCCAATTCCTGTATGGACAAATATGACAAGGTGAAGAACAACACATGGCTTCGAATGGAAATGGCTGATTTTCAGAAATGTAATACCTCTGAGTATTTCCAATCTTTCCAGGACCGTAATGTCACCAAGGACAAACCAATACCGGTGTCTGTGGTTAGCTCAGCAGCAGCTTTCTGTGACCAGGGGAGGGGAGATAGAGGTGGGGTAAAGCGAATGCAATTTCACCTACCCACTCAGCACGATCAATAGTCCTCCTTTGATCTTGCCCCCTAATGTCTATTTTGTCTGCGGGTCCCTTTCCGCAAAACCTGCTCTTCGATCTCTACACTGGCTCCCAGTAAAAGAAAGAATCAGCTTTAAATCATTGTGCATTGTGCACAAATCCCTTTTAGGGATAGGCCCTCCCCTGATCTCAGCCATAATTCATCCATATAAAGCAAGGAGAAAGCTTCGCTCGGATGATCTCCATCTAATTGACATTCCCAGAATCAAACGAGCCAGAAGTGGTGGCAGGCTCTTCTCTCTGAATGCAGGCAGACTCTGGAATGCCCTCCCCCTCCACCTCCGAAAAGAGTCTAGCCATCTTGCCTTTAGGAAACAACTCAAAACTCTTTTATTCCCTTAAACTAATCGTTCTGTCCCTCCCCCTGTCTACTAGTCATGCTAAGCGCTGGGAGGCCTTCTGGTAGCCATGCGCTCTATAAATGTCCTTTTCATTTCATTTCATTCATTATGTCTGGCTTCCTAGGGGATGGTCAGGTAGATACCTCTCATTTCTCCTTCCCCCGGTATATGTTGCTCCGCCCTCGTACCATAAAGATCATAGGCTGCAGCGTAGGAATGTATACTTGCCCCGAGTCAGAAGGGTCATTGACACGAAGGATATAGATCAGACAGATACTACCTCACAACAGTTTGAGGATGCCATGAAGGGTATCATACCTTTTTGGGGCCCCATGTCCAATAGCCTTAACATTTGCCGGTTAACAAGGGTTGTTGAAGGGGTTATTAATATACCAGCTGGTATATTGACAAACATCACTGCTGAGCTTCAGGCTACACGGTTAGTTACCTTGCAGAACAGGATGGTGCTAGACGTTATACTTGCAGATAGGGGTGGGACCTGTTGCGTCATTGGCAGTAGCTGTTGTGTGTACATACCTGACCACGCCCCCAATGTGTATGCTGCCATACAGAAGTTGCATAGACTCTCATCTGACATACACCAAGAAAATGGTATTTGGACTCTCTCTGGATGGTTCTGGAATATGCTAACAACGTGGGGTTGAAAGATCCTTATCTTTTTGGTTGCAGTTGCTGGTATTGTCTTTACATGTTGCCTTTGCATACACTGCCTCCCGGCTTGTTGCGCTTATTGTGTAAGTGCTCTGACATCTAAGCCAAAGATATCGGCCCATGACACTAATGCTGCGATCATGTTGAGGAAAGATATTAACGACATTATGCTGATTGACGAGGGTATCTTTGAATATTGACTGTGTACACAACAGCTTGTAGTGGTAGCTCTTATTCCTGCAATATGTTATCCGTTTCTAGGTAGTAATATAAAGGTTTAGCGAATGCTAAAAGGAGGGTCTGTTGGAATAAAAATGTTTAGCTGACTTGTTCATGCATTGTACGCCTTAAGTTAGCATTCGCGGCACCATTTTATATTCAGCCGCCATTTTGAGCCATGATCTAAACTAACTTCTGTCTCTCTGCCCCAGCTGAAAGCAGCTGCGATAGTTTTCGTTTCTTCAAGGTTGAGCCTTGCCGTACTAATGAATACACTGTTCTTGTTAGTGCATACCTTTCCCACTAGATAGGCCTGCTTCCACCCTTAGAGCGGCGGGCACAGGCAGAGTGACCTTGGCACTGAGATAGCATGTGCCCGGTCTCAGGATCGAAACACATCCTTCTGTATCTCCTTTGTTCACCATCTACCGACTGGAAATTTCCAGTCAGGGCATGTCTTTATTGGTTCTGAATTGTACATAATGTATCGCCATGCTTGCTGAAGTCAGTCCTTCTGCAGCAATCCTAAAAGGCTGGTCAGACTGGACTCCGCTTGAGTGTACCTGAATAAAATATACTTGGTTTGTATTCTCTACTGTCTGACCGACTCTTCATTTGTATGGAAGGCTGAGAGGTGGTCGCAAGTGACCCAGGTGGCCCTAATTGGGTCACTTCCTTCACTCTGTATTGCATTGTATTACAATTGTATTTATATAGAACTTACTTCCCCTGACATACAGCCTGAAACGCAATACATTCAACACAACACACTACAATGCATTCACAATTAACCTCAACACGTCTGATTTTAATATCTATTAGATCCTATTAATTCTAAATATTGTGACACCAATACAGATATTAAATTATTAATTACAACTTACTACTGGGAGGAATGGAACCTACAGATGCAGATTACTTTGAAGAGAGGGGGCATTGTAGTGACCCCCGCAGGGATGAGGGGATTATTTGTCACTGTGCTATGAAATACCCATCCCTATAAAGGAATTCGACATTCTAATTTTTCCTGAAATGTTTCACTTTTGGCTCTAAACCTGAAGCCTTGGCTTAGGGTGAAGCAGAGAGTTGCTGTCTTCCAGATGTCTGTTGGTGCCACAGGTGACAGCTGGTACCACCACAGTTGTCTAGCAAACTCTTGTGGTCCCACTGGTTGGCCACCACTACCACCACTAGCTTGGCACCGTACACCTCGGACGCTCCAACCTCATCTATGGAGTTCCTCCCTGAGCCCAACGCATACATAATCCCTCTGGCCAGCATCAAGCACTCTTACAAAATCAATCTCCTCTCTTACACAGATGAAATACAACTCAATCTTTCCCTCACGAACGAGATGCCCAGTACCCGGATCTAGTTCAGTGCCTGCATGACTGAAATTGCCCACTGGATGAAGACCAACTGTCTAAAGCTGAACATTGACAAGACCAAAATCGTGATCTTCCAGAAGAGCACTTCACCGTGGGACTCCACCTGGTGGCCAACTGAGGTAGGACTAACACCCAGGCCAAGAACCTCGTGATCATCATCGACAGCAAACTTGACATGACCACCTAAGCCAATGCCATCAGCAGTTCATGCTTCCTTATCCTGAAGATGCCAAGGAAGTTTTTTAAATGACTCCTAATCGGCAACCGGAAAACCGTCATTCATGCCCTAGTCACAATCAAGCTGGACTACGGAAACACCCTCTATGTAGGGATCATCAAAAAACTCACAAGAAGGCTGCAGACTATTCAGAACTCTGCAGCCAGAATCACTCTCAACCGCTCACGTCGAACTCATATCACACCACACCTGAAGGAGCTCCACTGGCTCCCTATACACAAATGAGCACAATTCAAACTCCTCACCCACATTTCAAGGCGCTACATAACACTGGCACAGCATAACTCAACAATCCCAACTGCTTTCACAAACCTTCCCGACACCTCTGCTCGTCTGGACTCCTTATTGCACACATCCCACACATACGGAAAACCACATCCGGTGGCATAGCCTTCTCTTACATTGCTCTTAAAGTGAGGAACAACCCCCCACTACACATGAGAGCCTCCTCCTCACATTTCTTAAATTCCCCAAGAAGCAGAAGACCTGGCTTTTCGAGTAGTCCCACTAGGTCCTAGGTTCCTAGGTTTGGCTAGGCTCCCACCTGCTCAGTGCCAGGATACGCTCCCAGGCGATAGTATGCTCTACAAATCTGCATAACATATAACATACCATAACGTAGCATAACATAACATAATGTTAGAACCACTACCCCCCTCCCCTGGCCATTTTCTCAGTTTAGCAGACTTGGAATTTTTTGCAGTTTATGGCTAATACAACAAATCAACCCTTGCCAGCATTATCAATACAGCGGACTGACAAGTGCAGTGTTTTGGAGGTCATGAGTTAGAATGATGGCAAGGCAGACTAAGGCTTCCATCCTTCTTTGGATAGTAAATTAAATGCCATAAATTGTCTTTTAGCATATGTTATCGACATTGCATAGAAATGGTAGAAGTATGGTATGTACCACTACATAAAAACAATTACGGTAGTAGTTATTATGGTGTTAGTAACCCTTTCTTGAGTACCTAGTTACAGCTTTAGGCAAAACACGTGTGTGGGTGAAAATCTGCAGCTTTCCAAAACTGAGAGTTTACCGATGCCTCTCGCCATGACTAAATAATATAAGCTGCTATTAGTTCAGATCCTGACAGAGCATCAAAAGCCAAAGAGCCACACATGCATAAGGCAGGGGGGAAATTCTCTTGAGGCTATCTGCTGACCACCATGATGGGATTTGTCAGCACTTATGCACCCTCAATAACTAGGAAGCCCTGCAGTAGTTTATTACTGGGCCCTAACAGTACGCAAGCTGTTTTGCCTGAGACCAGTGCCCAGCTCCATGCTTAAATGGTGGCTTCAAGCCACATAACTGATGCAAGCAGCATGAGGGCGTGGCCTGACTGACCAAGATGGAGGGCGCGTGAGAGTCAAGCTCCCATTCTACCGAACGAATCCTGAGACATCCTGCGACCCCAGGCCAACATCTGGGCTGGCGCCCAAACGCACTGGCCCCTGTGATCCCTCCTGTGGCCCTGTGATCGAGCCAGTAACAGACGGAGGCCCAGGCACCGCCCTGCCCTGGGGCTGCTTTGCCGCTGGGCCTGTACGGTGACCATAGACCCTGGCTGGGCTGGAGTGCTGCCAGTGAGAGGAACAGGACCGGGGCTCTGAGGGTCCGGAGGCAGTGAACACTGTGCAACTTTGGTGGTCATGGAGAGCCTGCAGCGACTGGTGGGTGTGCCGAGGCTGGCCTGGAACTAAGGATGGTGCTGCCTCTCCCCCCTGGACGGTAATCAGGCTGCATAAAAGGTATCCCCTGAGAGGCGGAGCTCCCACCCAATGCTGTGGATGGGGAAGCAGAAAACTAGATGACTGGCCTCGAACACGTCTTGGGGAGAGGTGGCCTTGCTGTGGATGAAGACGCCTGACTGCTGGAAAGCAGTGGGGAGGTCTAATAGGGGTCCTGAGCTCTGCTGGGAGACAAGTCTGAGGGGTAGGTCTACGCGTCCTGCCACTGCCACAACCCTCTGGGCCTCTTGGAGGCAGATCACCGAAAACTGCCTGACAGGGTGGGGGACGCGGAGTCCACCCTCGCCATTGTGAAATCGTCGGTCACAACGCTCCAACTACAGATAAAAAACTACAAGAGAAACTGTGAACACTATGAGAAAGGGCAGACGATGCTGAATGTCAATCGCGTCGGAATAACATCAGAGTAGTGGGGCTCCCGAAGTGTGCTGAACACCCCTCATCGAAACTATTCCTGGGGAATTAGTTGGTTACAACTGTGTTCAAGAATACACAGTTTAAAGTTTTCATGGTGGAAAGAGTACACAGGGTGCCGGCCCAGCCACCCCTGAAGGGTACTTCTCCGAGACATAGGGTCACAAGGCTTCTTAATTACCATGACCGAGATACTATCCTACAGAGAACCCATGCTCATAGCCTGTGGGACTTTGAAAGTCACAAAATGCACATATTCCCTGACTACACAACAGAGATGCAAAAGAAACACCAGAGCTTCCTGGCGGTCAAGCGAGCACTGTGCACCCTGTGATTGTCCTATGGTCTTCTATATCCCTCCAAACTACGAGTCATGTCTAACAATAAAACAACATTTTTCACAGCAGCTGATAAGGTTTGGGCATGGCTAGAGAGAGAAGGCCACAATGTTTCTAAGCTGCAGGTCATGGAGACTAACAACAAACAGTGAAGGAGGCCTGATCATAGGCCCAAATGCCTGACGGGGCTCCCATGAGAGAGAGGGAGTGGCGGAGGAACGGGCATCTCTCCTCACGGATATTCGCACGTGGAAGAAAACAAGCACCCAGCCCGGAACAAGCGGAACAGATGGGACTGAGAGTGACCCAAAGACAACACTGTGGGGCGGCAGATGTCACCGATGAGAGGCCCCCCGGTCACACCCAGGACACTGGACAAACTGATATGAGGACAACTGAATTCTGCAGTGCTAATACCCTGTGCAGGAGATGGACTGCTGAGGGGCGAGGTGACCTGTGGCCATAGGTTGCACTGTTTGCACAAGAGGGGGAGGAGAATTGGTGTACATACACTGGATACCGAGATTACACCTCCCGCACGTTACAGCAGACATGCACGTTTTTATGGACTAATGTTATGTTGTTGTTGTCTACAAGGGTTTTGGTTAAGGTGGTCAAGGCTTGTTTTTGCACTGCCTGGGCACCAAGGGATAGAGCACATTCTGATATCAAGATTTCTCTCTTTCAGGAGCATCCCCCACACTTGACTCATCCAGCACAGTCCAATTATACTGTAGGCATATTCCAGACGTATAAAAATTATGCCCACCCTCCAAACCACATCGAAACCATGGCACAGAAATATATCATTATCACCTGGAATGTTATGGGACTGGGCACCATGATAAATTGCCATAAGGTGTATTCTTTCCTGCACAGAAGGGGTGTACACATCGCCTGTCTGCAGGAGATCCATATGACAGCCTCGGAGCTGGTGAAAACTGGGGAGGCACTAGAAAGGCCAGTTGTTTGGTATGGTTTACTCTACCTTTGCGAGAGGTACGCTGATCTGGGTGTGCCAGGGCCCCCCCTCACAATACATAGATTGACCAAGGACACCGAGGGCAGGTTCACATTACTGGTTGGGGCACTAGATGGGGCAGATGTGTCCTTAGCCGGTATCCCTTTCAGAGACGCAATTGGGACGGCAATTAATGAAATATTTTAAGGATAAAGAGAGCTCTACTTCCCACACCACCCTGGAGTAGTACGCCTTTAAGGTGGTCATCCATGGCCTTTGTATATAGACATCTTATGGGGTCAAGCGGACAATGATGAATGAGGTGGAGAGGAAACTATGTGTGCTAGAAATATCAGTAGTAGAAGCCCCAACTGATAGACGATCCCCATCGGAAGTGACCAAATCATATGATGGAGTGCCTTAGATGCATGCATTACAGGGAATATATCACACGACAACATGAAGAAGAGAACAGGATGGGTCACCTTTTGGCTTGGCTATTGAAGTCAGACATTCCCCAGAAACCCATTGGCTGTATCAGACTACAAACCAGTCACATAGTCATGACACAGGGGGAAATCAACACAGCTTTTGTGGAAAATTATCAAATCCTGTACACAGCTCCACAGGTATCCCACCGCGTCTACAAAGCTCAGTTCTTGGGCACCATACAAACCCGAGTCTCGGGAGCCCTCAGACAGAAGCACTGGATGCTGAGCTGGAAGTACAGGAGGTGAAAACGGCCATTGATCAATTGGTGAAGAGAAAGACACCCGGGATGGATGGCCTCCCTCCAGAATTTCATATTGCCTTCTGGTACCAACTGGCGTCACAGTTGCTTACCATGTATATGGGGGTGTTTCAGAAAGGAGTGCTCCTGGAGTTGGTTAGGGAGGCTACTATAGTGGTGTTGCCAAACTAGGACTGGGACCCTCTGGATGTCCAATTCTACCACCCCCTTTCCCTACTACTCACAGACAATAAAATACTAGGTAAGATCATAGCGAACAGCCTGCTTCCCTATATACCAGGTCTTATATACCTGGATCAATGCGGATTCATCCCGGGACATAATACCCACGTGAATATCTGCAGATTGTTACACATTATGGACCAGTTGGTGAGTCAGCCGGGGTCCTCGTCGGTGCTGGTGCTTGATATCGAAAAAAGCCTTTGATACTTTAGTATGACCATACTTATTCAAAGTGCTAGACATCAGAGGGATTAGGGGTATATACAGAACATCTCGCCTGGGTTCGTACGGGGAGGGTTTACTCAGATAGGTGGCTACTATGTAGAGGCACCCGACAGGGTTGCCTCCTGTTCCTTATATTATTTGTCTTAGCCCTGGAATCTCTGGCGTGCATGATACATGCTAGAGGCCTGATGTGGCGAATACAAATAGGAGGCACCTATGATGCAGCAGCATGGTATGCAGATGATGCACTCATCTCAGAGACCCTGAACATATGCTCTATCTGAATGTCCAACATACCTTGGAGTCTCCCTGAGGTGGGAGCCCTCCACTTTCCTGTGTCTGGGGGTCCAGGTTTATCACTCGGATGTTGACCTCAGGAAGGGTAACATGGATAAAGGTGTCGCTAGAATATGGCACACTATTCCATTCTGGCAACGTCTCCCGCTTTCGCCACTGGGCTGGGTGGCCATTATAAAAATTATAATTTTGCCTCGTCTTTTATATTTCTTTCTGGCCCTACCTCTACAGCTATCACAATCTTTTTTCCAGGAGCTGCATTCGGTGCTTTCCAAACTGATTTGGGGAACCCAGCATCAGCGTACAGCTTTGGATAAGACAATGCACCCTTTGGCTGAGGGAGGCATTGGGGTTCCCAATCTGGAAACATACTACGTAGATGCCCAATTTGTGTGGTTGGCCAGATGTCTTAAAGTGGAGACGGCCCCTGAAAGAATGAATGTCGGGAGCATACTGGGGGAAATGCACCTGCTACGGGTGTTATACTCTAGAGGTAGGTGCCGAGGCCCTTACCCACGTGCTCTGCGGGTCATAAAATCGTGTTGGGACAGGTACTTCAGGAGATTGGGACAGGAAGCCTTATACTGCCCATATCTACCACTATGGATGACACCGGCACAGGTGGATATTGCGGTGAACTACGCCACTCAGGCGTTGGACCGTGGCTGGGGTGGTCATGATGGGTGATTTCTATGCAAACCGTCAGCTTCTCTGGAGGATGGTTTTGGTTTACATAAAGGCCAATTCCTGATATATCGGGCTTTGAGGGTGGCAATCAGTAGTATGTGGGTGAGGGGCCCTGAGGAACCGGCAGAATTGGAGGTCCTGGCTACTTTACTGATGCATGGGGTGCAACACAAGACAGTAACATGTATGCACCAGGCTCTGGCACCGGTATACTGTGGGAATATGTCTGCTCTGAGGGCCACGTGGGAGAACAAGCTGAGAGAGGATCTCTCCAATAAAGACTGGGGGCGCATGCTGGAGTACACGAAAACAGTGAATCAGAACCCCTGTTTCAAATATACATAATTAAATGATCTCCACTGTACCTACATTTCGCCAGCGAGACTGGCTAACGTGTGCTCAGGGCTCGGTGCAGAGTGCCCTAGGAGTCGGACTGATCCAGCTGACTTCTCCCATATGGTTTAGGACTGTCCCCACATCCGCACATACTGGTCGACCCTGCTTGGTGTGCTAACGGAATTGACGGGACGATTGCTCTCTCCACCGTGGCCGTCTGCCTGGTGGGTCGGTTTCAGAGACCACAGAAGGCCAAACACACCTCCAGGTGTATAGATCTGGCTTTGCTCCTAGGGAAGCGACCTATAGCTATGCATTGGAAGGCACAGACGCCCCTCACGGTGGCGACTTGGTTCAGGGATCAAATGGACATCAGCTGAAATTAGCGCCCTGATGCGCACATACAGGCAGGCTGGGCAGGGAAACGCCACCACTGAATGGGACACTTTATTGCTGCAGCACAAGCTAAACTGGATGAACTCCCTCCTTGAGGTCCAGTTGCCGCAGTTGTGTGCTCGATTCAGCGGGGGTCATTGAGGTTGGACTGGACGGGACCGGGGCGGGTTGAGAATCGGCCAATCAGAACCTTACAGCTACTTACATACCAGCTACCAGGCTGGACAGATGTAGAGGGAAGGGGGCGGGGCGCAGGGGACTGAAGCCATCTTGAGTCGAATTGCTGCCTGTTGACTGAAAATGAGTGCATGCCTGTATAGTGCGGGAGGAGACTTGGGAGGCGGAAACTGTACCATGGCTTATGGAGGATGCTTGATATTACTGACATGGACATGATTGCAGAGTACGTTTACAAGTTCATATGTTAATGTTTTTATTCATTGTTGCTCGAATTTCTTGAAGGTATGAAACACGTGGACAAGATACGATATGTACAGTCGGTTATTTCCGATTATCACGCTGTAACTGCTACAGACTGCACAGTACAATATACTGCAAAAACATGCATAAAGATATATTTAAAAAAAATAACTGACGCAAGCAGCATTCTGGTCCTGGAAACCTTATCCAGGGTCACCATACATGTGAGCCTAAATGCATGGATGTCAATTAACTAAAATGCCACGGGTAACTGGACTGGCAACACGTACCCTTACTGCCCATGACATCACAATTGTGACCTCTTGTCCCACCTTTGGCCTGCAATAGCTTCCTACTTGGAGCTAAGAGGATAAGATAATTACGTAAAGAGCACGCTTAGCTCTTGAGAATTTTGATGTTAATGCCACTACTTTGATGCCCTTGAAGCCTCAAGTAGCAAGGGAAGTTCCAGGGATACCAAAAGGCAAGTCAGTACCCATTATTGATTTGCAAGCACAAAGATGCCACAATGTGCTCCTGCTCAAAGGGCAGCCTCTCAGAAGCCCCCTTTCAGCTGCCAGATGAGTTCTTGTAGAGTCTAAAGTATTTCCTCTTGCAGTGGGGTTTCCATCTCAATCCTTCTTCAGCTATGACTTAAAGCACTGGCTCTTAAACTGCCCTAATTCTGAAGGAATGGGATGCACCACATGTGCCCAGCCCACCTCCTACCGGGGCTGCTTTCAGTGGCCCACAACATTTGAGTAAATGGTGAGAGGAGTACTGCCCTTCACAGCTTCCTTTAGAAAAGAGTAAGACATCTCTTGTGCTACCCAACAGGCACCATGGGCTGGGGGTGACAGCCCCAGCAGCACCCATCCTTCCCAGCTGCCCTGTTGCATTTTTGACCTAATGATCTTAATACCCATTCTCTTTTCATTTGCCAACTACCCCTTGGGCTGGATGACCCAACTGTCAACCACATTGTTTCTGGCCACATCCATCTAAGTGACCCCCAGGGCTCATAAAAGCCAGGACGTATGCATATGAAAAAAATGTTTGCTCCCAGATTATGCACACATTTGCTAGCACACCGACCATACTGCCCTATAAATATTTTCCTCTTGCTACTATTTTTATCTTCTCCATCTAATCATAGTCATCCTAAAATGAAAATCTGCTGGTACCTCCCATTTTTTCCTTCCTTTGGCAATTTCAATCATATCATTGCACATGATTTACCCTTTCCCCTCATTAGAAGCCCAGTTTCCTCAAACACCCAATCATGTTTCTTCTTTTGACACCTGTAACCAATCCCTATATGTCTCCATGTAGTCCTCACATTTTCTAAGCGTGAGGGATTTTAGTGTCAGATCACCTAGCCTGGGTGACCGAAAATTCTAAATCTGAGAAGGAAAATGTCATGTTGTCTTCTGTGTCTGTAAGTCGAGCCAACCTCCAGAAAATGCTGTCTTCAAATAAGAGCAGCAACATCTTCATGCCTGCACCCTTATACACAATCGCATTAACTTATCTACATTTCGCATTAACTTGAGACGCCTCAGTATAAGCGGATTGTGAGAAGTTGGCCTGGTATATGCTGTCCACTAATTAAAGTGGGCACCTTGCACCAGTCCAAACAACCCTTATGGTGATTTAAGAGGTCAAAGATAACCTTAGAAAGCTATCCAAGTGGTAGCTGTGGAGAGCAGCCTTCAGGCTTAGTCTTGAAGGAATGTTAAGCAGCGTGTTTCACCAGAATGCAATCTTATTGTATTGGTTAAATGAAAGGAGAACCACACAGTAGTTATAAGAATATATATTTATTATTATAACACTTTAAATACCTCACAGTATCTGCTACACGCAGATAAACACAAAGCACACAATACTATAGCACAGAAACAATCGTAAGTAGCACTAATAGACAGTGGGCTCCCGGGGGAGATCAAACCATATACTAAAATAGTGGTATAAGAACCACGACTCGAGTCAAGACAATGTCTAGAGAGTGTAGAATCGCTGGGACCCCAAGGAACCACCCAAGGTGAGTAAGTAGGGACCCCACGGAGGACGCGTGCAGTGTGAGAACACGACCGCGTGCTACGTACAATTCAATGGGAGAGTCGCGGTTGCAATTTTAAAGTTAAAGGACCCTTCCCAGTGGATTACGAGGAAACCCTCTGGAACATAGAAAGTTGGAGGGCCACCCCACCTGTGGATACTGAAGTATCAGAGTTACCTATCCCAGGGAAGCCGGTTGCATAGGTCTGAAGTGGCGTCGGAAACCGCCATCATTCTCAATGGAAGTCTTCAAAGAAATGGCACTGCTGGGAAGAAGAAAAGTGTCCGGTGGAATCCGCAGGTGGATTCTTGATGGAAGGAACCTGAAAGCAGAGGGGACAGAGTCTGGGTCACTCAGGAGTGACCAGGGGCTCTGTAGACGAATGCCCACCGATGTCGGGTGCCTCAGGTGCGAAGATGTAGACCTTGACTCTACAGCTGCAGGGACCAGGAGATGTCGAGGACAACCAGGAGCTGGATACGAGCTATCCCACGAAGGATGAGGGGTCGGTGTCCGGCGGGAGCACCAACAAGCCATGGCAACGGCAACTCACGAAGAAGGTCAAAGAAGGTTACGGTCTGGCCCAGCAAGGACCAGAGGACTCTCCACAGCAAGGGGAGTCAGAGCAGGCCTGGAGCAACCAGGGGAGCCCAAGAAAATCAGCGTTGTCCCTCAAGTGGACCCACAGGCCGAAGGCACAGGAGTCACGAGGGGACCTATAGCAGTTTCACAAAGTCACAGCTTGCAGGAAACAGAGTGCAAGGAGGCCGGAGTCCTTTGTAAGAAATATGCACAGAGGTTGGGGCTATCGACAGCCCAATGCACGAAGTTGGGGAAGACCAACAAGCATATGCAATTACAAAGGTACGCGGTGCACAGGGGCTCAGGTTATGCGGTCCCCACGAGGGATACTGGCCTCAAATGTGGTGAGAGGTCAGCTCAACCTCAAGGAACTAAGGGACCCACCTCCTGTGTTGCTGGAGCCTTCAGAGTCCGCAGGAGCTCAGGATCAGCAGACCGGTCAGTTGCATTATGGTGCCTGCAACCGCAGGGGAGTGACTCCTGCACCCCAAGGGAGATACTTCAGTTGTCCTTGATGCTCCACAGGTCCTGCACGGAGCCTGTATGCTGCACGGGCACAGACGATGCTTTGGATGGAGAGGGAGATGAAGTCGGGCCCAATCGAAGTCCAGCGAAGTCCAGAGTGTCCAGACGGTCGAAGGTCAGTGGTTTCTTGTTCAGAATCTTGTCCACGTCGAATCTAGGGTCTTACAGCCAGGTAAGCCCTTTTGTACCCACGGGAGAGGGTTGGACAGATTCAGGTAGGGATTCAGGGGACCCTCCCAGGGGAGGGTCAGGACAGTGGGGTGGTTACACCCATGTCCTTTGTCCAGTTTCGCGCCAGAGCAGGAGCCAACGGCTCCCAGAACTGGTTTGAACTGGACTATGCACAGGGACACCAAGTGTGCCCTTCGTGCAGACTTTCAGGCACTTTGGAAGTGCACCCACCCAGCCCCAATACACTAAATCCTGTCTGGGAGGTGGTCACACCTCCCTGTGACAGAATGCCTATTGTGCTGCCTTCCCCTGCTCGAGCTTGGCTCAGCAGCAGGAGGGCAGAAATGTGTCTCTGGTCGGCAGCATCCATTTTGTGCTGTCCGGGTCGAGAAGGCTGGTACCGGGAAGACCAGGGACCCCACGAAGGTTGCTTCAGAAGGGTGGAATCATACCTCCGACACCAGTTACCTGTGTGGAGGTATGATTCCAAGGTGTTTGATACCAAACACGACATATTTTGTTTCAGCTGTTTTTGAGATAGCATTTACCGCGAGGTTATAATGCACCTCTACCTATATGCCCGGCTGTGTCACAGAAAACCCGTTAGAATGGTCTCCAAAGGCTGCAGAGGGGCTCTGCTCATGCAGGGGCACCCTCTCACATAAAACCCAGCACCCTGCCTTCAGGATTGTCAAGGCCTGCTATAGGGGTGACTTATAGGTTTTAAGTGTAGTGACTTATAGATATAGTAAACCTATATCTAAAGTAAGTGATGCATGCACCATTTTACACAGGCTGCAATGGCAATGGCAAAATGGAACTACAGGGCTGCAATGGCAGGCCTGTAGTTCCATTTTGCATGGCCTCTCATGGGTGGCATAATACATGCTTCGGCCCATGGGAGGCCTCTGTGGTACCTATGCCCTAGGTACATGTGTACCATATACTAGGGACTGATAAGGGTACCCCAGTATCCAATCTGGAGTGTACCTAAGTACATGTCATAACATTTTAGGGAGAAAGCAGATAGACTGGGGTCCTGATTAGCAGGATCCCAGTCAGACTAGTCAAAAACAGTGTAACATCAAGGAAAAAGTGGGGGTAACCATAAGAAGCAGATCCTACTTTCCTACACGGATGGTTGGCCTAATGCTTGCTCAGCGGCTGTGCTATGGATCAGCAGCCGAGCCAGACTGCTATGGCGTGACTATCCAATTCATGGTTCCATACTCCTCTTATTTCTATCACTACTGGGAAGAGCTCTAGGTCATTAATGCTGACGATTAGTGTGCTGTCTTTGCACACAATTTGTTTCATAGTACCACCATAAAACCAAAGCTGCCTACTGTGTGTGTATATAATTCCAGGTCGCAGCTGCTCTTTACCTCCCCTCTCAGCATCAACATCCCTTTTTAATTGCTCGGAAACATGGCCCTATACATATAGGGCCTAGTTGGTACCTTTGCCAGCTTTGTGAAATGACAAGCTTGCTTTAAACCTGGTGTGGCTTGTGATATGTGCCCACAAAATGGACTGCCCAGTGGAAGTACATTAATAGCCAAAATTCAGTTGACTTATGTTTCAAGTTGATATTTTTAGCTGGTTTGCCTTAGTTCATTATTTCCTTGAAAGCCCGACCCTTGTCTGTGGGCAGCCTAGGATCCTGCTTGACCTTATAAATCGCTATGTCCCGGAAGGCTAGTGATGTTTGGGACCCTCGCACATCCCTCAAGCTGAAGGTCCGCCTTGCCTTTCTGCAGAGGGACCTGAAACGTGTTCCTTTTTTGCCTATAAACAAAAAAAGCAATCCAGTAATGCATGATACCTTGTGAACCACCTTCATTTGTGCAACACCACTCAAAGAATGTACTGACCTGCTCAAAGACAGTGCATTGTAGCAAAAAGCCTGCTAAGGGAGGGCATGGGTCCTTAAATGACTGGAGGCTTAACCACGTGAAACTGTAAAAGACAGAGATATACCGCAAGTGATATTAGTATTACTAAGTGCGTAGTAAGAGAGATCAAAAGCAATTGATCATCAAAGTGCAACATTCGTTACATTTATGAGAATTATTAATTTAGCCACATATACAGTTGAATCTCATACACATCACACATAAAAAAATAATAAAAGAATACACAAAGAATAATAAAAGAATACAAAAAAAGATAGTGTATGGCATTACACATCGCATGGGTAGGCAACTAATAAACCAGCACGCGCCTCCCGCTGTGATTCAAGCCAATAATAACTCCGCAGATGCACTTGTATTAGCCTAAGCCATAGGTCTTCAAAGTGTGGGGCGCGCCCCCCACGGGGGCGCGGTATCACCTCAGGGGGGGGGGCGCGCACTCCACTCCACCATTTCACGTTCCGTTGTTGCTTCCCACGTTGGAAGTACGTTTCCTGCCTGTGTGCAGACCCCCATCTCGAGTTTGGGCTCTCTCTGATTGGAGCATCCAAAACAGCCAATCAGCATGTAGTTCCTGAAGCCCTGACTTCGACACTGACGTTCCTCCATAGAAAGGGACAGCAGTACAGATGCCAGGAAGTGCCGCGAATTTTGCATACATAAAGCTGCAAAATACTTCTACTTTGCTGATAAAGCAGCGCTTCATCACTGCTGCCTTTAGCCTCCTGATTGCTTACTTTCATATCGGGTTGCTGACCTTCGCCTCGCCTTTGAAGCCTTCCCCTGGAGGTTATCATGGTTTGTAACCTCGCAGCGACTGTCTTTTGCTCCAAGGATTTGACAACGGATGCATTCTTCCCGAGGATTCCCTTCACTAGCAGGTAAGTGTGAAGAGTTTTTTTATTTTTTGAAAGTCTCCCTCCTGTGCCTTTCTTCCCAACACTAGTGGGAACGTTGGGTGTTTTGAAGAGAAGAGGATGCGTCATTAATGCCAGAGCTGATGACTTTGGTTTTGGGGACCCAGGTTTGAGTCCTGCCATCAGCTCTACATCATGTGATCCTCGGCAAAATCCCTTGATCTACCCGTGACATGTGGAAAATAAATGTGACCTTGATTAAAGCCGCTGGTGCTCATTTAAAGTGTTCAAATACTTTAGAGCTGAGTACACAAGCCTGAAATAGCAAATATCATGAAATACGCCATCTGTCTTTCGTAGGACAAATATAAATGCTTTCTTATGACATGTTTCTGCTTCTTTGGAAGCCTATCTTCTTTATAAGCCAGCTATGTTAACAACTGAATGGCTCTTAATGCTGCTAGGAAAGGTGTATATATCCTCTTGAATCACTTATATCGCATATGGGTGTGAGGTAGATGTCCCTAGGCCTTCTTGAAAAACTGTGGATGCCTTCTACTGGCGACACCTGGCCATACTCCACATAATCACTGATTTTTCAATTGTGTCATAAAACATGTTTTACGGGACCCCTTTTCCTGATATCTTATCTAGGGGCAATGTTGTGGCGCAACAGCCAGAGCTGCTGACTTTGGAGCTGGGGAACCAGGTTCAGTTCTCAGCATCTGCTCAACGTCCTGTGATTCTGGGCAAATCACTTAATCTCCCCATGCTTTCAAAAAATGAATGTGTCCTTGTGTAATGTGAAAGAGGCTCCTGTAAAGCGCTCCAATACCTTTGGGTCATGTTTGTGCTATATAAAATTGCAAAAAATATATTGCAAAATTTTGTGAGCGCTCCGGTTTCTAAGTACCACTCAAAACTGGGGTCCTCATTTACAAGGAAGTGCTGCAGCGTGGCACTGCAAGCCCTTTGGCTGCGCCACGCTGTGGCACTTTGAAAGCACCTGGATGCGTCATATCTACAAGGATATGACGGATCCCTTTGCTCTCTCCTGCAGTGGCGCACAATTTACTGCCATGCGCCGATACAGGCACACTTGTACTATGGTGCAAGGATGCCTGCGTCACAGGGATGATTATTTAAGTGCAGGAAGGTGTCCCTTCCTGCACATAAACAATCTGAAATGGCATTTTTCAACTTCTATGTGTGCTGCATTAGCACACATAGAACTTGCAAACCGTAATTTGTTTCATGATTGTTTATGTGCAGGAAGGGACACCTTCCTGCACATAAACAATCACCAGAGGTGATTTCCTCGTTCTATGTGTGCTGCAAAATGCAGCATGCATAGAAAGAGGGAAAAAACTAGGAGAAATAAATACATTTCTCCTTGTTACGCCTCCCCTGGGGAGGAGTAGAATTCAGACGCATTTCCAGGTTTACGGTTTCTCGTAAATCTGGAACTGTGTCAGGTTCCATGGGTGTTGCGCCGGAACACCCACAGCAACGCCCATGCAACGCCCCTTTCACGCAAAGTGCTGCGTGTAAAGGGGCTGTATTTACAAGGACAGGAAAAGCCACGCAGGGTGGCTTTTCCCGTCCTTGTAACTATGGAGCACTAAAATGCGCCACCGGTGCGTCACAAAAAGTGACGCACTGGCGTAGCAAGGGGCTTTTAAATAAGCCCCTGGAAGTGGAGCACAACCTCAGGATTGCAGTAGCAAGAATCCATCCACACATTGATTGTCTCTATGGAGAAAAACAGGCACACCGGTCACATTAGTTTTGAAATTTAGTTTATTGATCTATGCAAAAGTTTGTTTTATGTGAAAAGAAAGCACCATTGGAATTTTTTTGTGCAAACTTTTCTTGGAGACTTTTCATTTGAAGTTTGTAATAAGCATCTGTCACTTAACCACAGGCAGTATAAAAACTTCAGCTTACTAAACACTCTCACTTTAATATTATTTGCCATATACGACCTGAACTCTGCAGGTGGGAATGGCTAGAGAAGATGCAGAGTACCAGCTTCAGAATTTGTTGTCAAGTAATGATGGGAGAGGGGGGGCTCGACGTCCAAAAAAGTTTAGATGGGGGGGCCTGGCCTAAAAAAGTTTGAAGACCTCTGGAAGCTGACTTGAGTGCTTTTACCAGCAGTGCATCTTCTCATCTCTCGTAGACCAAATCCCCTGTCTCATCATCAACAGGCGTGTAGGCCTCCACACAATGGCGCCTCAAATAGTGGTTTATTGAGACCCACATGTGATGAATCAACCTGCAGCCTCCTGAATCCGAATCCGTCTCGGGGGCCATATTTGATGGGGATACTTTGAAAGGCTGAAAAGCTAGTCTTCTGCCCGCTCAGTTTTCTCTCTCTCTCTTTTTTCTTTTAAAACCTCTGGTCTTTACTACACTGTTTTTAAGTTGTTAACCGCAAATCACTCACGAAGCTCTCTCTCGGGAATTTCAAAACCTTCTGTAACCTGCGCAGAAAGAGGACTTCCGATCCTCTGTACCCACAATCTATCAACCCCTGTTGCAAGCCGCTAGTCATAATTATAGACGAGACAATGTCTTATTTTCCCACTGCTGATTTGTTTTCTCGCAGTTATTCTCGATGGACTGCTTTCCTTGGGTCTGTCTAAAAAGTCTGCCCCAGTGTGACCTTAATCCTGATGGCGAAACAATGGCTAACACTGTACAAGTTAAGAGCCTCTTAGGCACACAATTATAAAATAACACAAAAGTTACTTATGCAGTTAAATGCCCATTTTAGATACCCTCTCCATTTTAAATAGGGTGCTGACATGACAGGAACATTGCACCTTTCTCTTTTTTATTGTATGTAAAAATGTGTTTGTTGGAAGAGAAGAATACAGTGCAACAAAAACACACAACAACTCTGGGAAGCCAAATTATTTATACCACAAACTGTCACGATTTAATGTTTTCTTTAGTGTGTACCCCAAGCATAAACTGTAGAAGACGAACAAAAGGTTTGAAAAAATAGTGGTTTTGGTCATCTGTATTTCTTCAGGTAGACCACATATTCAGTGTGAACTAGGTTATTGGCATAAATTATTCC
The DNA here is from genome assembly GCA_963921515.1 of Calotriton arnoldi. Classification (NCBI taxonomy): domain Eukaryota; kingdom Metazoa; phylum Chordata; class Amphibia; order Caudata; family Salamandridae; genus Calotriton; species Calotriton arnoldi. The sequence continues at coordinate 1,869,669 of CAWUFW010000399.1, forward strand.
TTAGAATTGTTAATACATTTTGATCAGTTTCACTCACTAAAGCACAGAGGTGAGGCTTTTATTGAAGCATAATTTACATGTGTACATAATAAATCAAATCGGCAAGATCTTGTTTAAAATTTTTTATTTTTTCATTTCTTTATTTTATTCAGAAGAGTATACTTTGCACTGCTATATTTATTTGTTTGCGAAGCTAAGATTTTTATAACTCTGTTTCTGCACCTCTGACTGCAACATGAATTATTAAAGGTTTAACTTTTCAAAACAAACCTGAATAAAATAAAGAAATGCTTGCCTACTGTTCTTAGCAGTATCACAAAATAAAATGATGGACGTAGTGTTAAAACTTTTCAAACACTCACCCCAGTCGCAGATCTGGGTTTAATCCATCATTATTTTGCTCGCCACATCACCCAGCCATATGCAAATCAGTCTTGACCCTGCTCCCCATGGGAACAGTCCAGCCTGAACTGCCAAGCCAGGTACTCCCTGGACCAGAAACAAGCATCCTGGGACCGGTTTTGGGGTATCACCCCTCATCAGTCAGGCTAGCTTGAATCCATTGGTGCAGATCTCTTGACGTTTCATCACTCCGTCCATCATCTTGTTGTATTTGCTATGTTCGTTCTAAGTGGCCAAGAGTATGCCCAGATGTGGGTCCCTTGCTCACTGTGCCACTGGATTCAAGCTAACCTGGCTGATGAGGGGTGATACCCGAAACCGGTCCTAAGATGCTTGTTTCCGCTCTAGGCAGGACCTGGCTTGGCAGTTTGGGCTGGACTGTTCCCATGAGGAGCAGGGTCAAGACTGATTTGCATATGGCTGGGTCCAAACTGGTCTGGCGTGGTGAGCAAAAGAATGATGGATTACACCCAGATCTCTTGACTGGGGATGAGTGGTTGAAAAGTTTCATCACTCCATCAATCATCTTGTTGTGTTTGCTATGCCTACTGTTCTTGGCATTGCCTTTGCCACCACTGAGGCCAGGGGTCGCAAAGGCAGTTCCATGGGTCACAAGAAGCAAGCCAGGGGTTGCAGCTGCGACCCTGGCAACCCCTAAATGACGTCCATGATTACTGCCTTCCTTGCTGACCTCACTCCCTGTATTACTTAGTAACATCTAGAATACTTGGAAACTCGACTAAGTACCCAAAGTGTAAAACTCGCCATCCATGATCTCACAGCTGGCAAACTGCCCCGACTGACTGAATGCCCATTAACTTTGCTGAGCTTCTAACTCACAAACTCATCAAATTATATCCGTCATCCTTCAAGGAAGGCCACCTCCCACAATCCCAGAGAGAGGCCCTTTTGGTTTTCCTGCTTAAACTAGGACGTTCCCCTAATGATCCCTCTTCCCACTGACCTATTGGCATTTTAAGTTTAGTGGCCCTCACATGGGATCTCGAAAAAGCATCTAACATTGTCTGCCGGGAATATTTATTTGAGGTCCCTAGACACTTTGGGTTCAGGTCCCCACATTATCCGGCTTGTTCATACTCTGTACTCTAACACTGCTGCTACGGCTTGTGTGGGTAAATCCATCACTCCCCTTTTCAAGGTCTCACAGGGAGAACACCAGAGCTGACCCTTAACCCCTCTTCTTTCTTTCTTTCTTTCTTTCTTTCTTTCTTTCTTTCTCCTTAGCTATGGAGCTATTAGTGGCTAGAATTCGTGCAGCCAGTGATTCCTGGGGGATCCCTCTTTCAGACGGAGTTCAGTCAGTATCCTTGTATACGGATGATCTTCTCCTTTGCTTGAAGGACTGCTAAGCTTCTGTCCCTGAAACAGGCCAACTTCTTGTGGACTTTGAAGCAGCATCTGGCCTCTGAGTCAAGTGGTCAAAGACTTCTGTTTTCTCATTGTCCCCTAATGTCCCGAATGCCCACTTAGACCTGGTAGGAGGCCCCTTACGTTGGGAGGGTAAGACATTTCTCCACTTAGGTATAAGGGTCTATCACTCTGATATGGACCCAACCGCATAGCAGCGTGTCTCAGGCAGTGACGTCCCTTCCGTCCTAGATAGTGCTTTGGAAGACCCTCCCTCTGTCACCAATAGGTCACATTGCTTTATCAAAGATGGTGGTACTTCCGCACCTACTTTATTATTTCTCAAATCTACCTCTCGCCTTGCCTTCCACTTTCTTTTGTAATGTGAACTGGCTTTATTACCTCACCGTCCAGCTCCAATGGCTCAGCAGATGGCTGTCAGGACTCTCTTTGGAGGAGACGGCCACACTGTTCCTGCCATTGAATGTTGAAAATGTTAACACTCTACTACTGTCATGCCCTAGACGCTCTCATACTCATCCCTATCTTCATAAAGTGGCATTGTGGTGTTACACGTAAGCCCTGTGTTTTATAAAGAGACGCGACTCCTACTCTCCAGCGATTTCCTTGTTGGCCCTGACAACCTTCTCTGTTCCTATTACCTCTGCATCACTCACACACTTGCACAAAAACTTATATACTGATAGTGGGCAATTTCTACGATGAGAACCGCTTCCTCCCTTTCGCAGAACTAATTGATAAATACAATCTTCCTCGGGTCAGTACCTCCTATAGAGTACACTCCAGCACACTATGCGTCGACTCTTGTCCATCACGGAGCCCCCACCTGAGCCCCTTCCTTTCATCCAATTTCTGTACTCAATGGGCCTCAGTCGCAGGCACATCTCATGGTTTTATTGGTCCCTACTCCAGCTGACGTCTCCCACCTTGTCTCAAATGAGGGACAGTTGGGAAGGCAGAGTCGTTCATTATAAGGAATGGCCCCTGGCGCTTGAGGTTCCTCATTTGATATCTTGACATGCTACTGATGCAATACTTCATTCTACACAGGGCCTACCTTTCCCCTGCTGCCCTCCACAAATTTTCTCCTGCAAGCAGCGTCCTCCTGCCATTGATGTTCAGCCCCAGTAGCCGATTTCATGTACATGCTTTGGGGTTGTCCCCTCCTTCGCCCTTCTGGACATACATTGCATTGGGAATGTAGAAAAGTTCCAAAAGGGACCACGCAGCATCCAGGCTGGCTAACCTAGCTCGCCTCCTAGGGAAGCGCTCAATTACATCACATTGGAAATCGAACTTCCCCCCTCCACACCATCCCGGATCCAGGCCAGTATTAAATGGGACAATGCTGGGAGCTTCGCATTATGGAGGGAGAAAGCTACAGGTCTTCGCAAACGCCCACTCACAGCGACCTGGAACACCCTCCTTGAACACCCTAAAGGGACTGTACTAGATTCTCACTCCTTATAGGTTGTCCTCATTTCTCAGGCCAGAGGTTCACATTCTTTCTCTGGGCACCCTGCTACATGGGTATGGAGGGCATGCACATGCCCAGCCTCTCTACTTCACTACTTCCACACCGGACTCCACAATCCCACCCCGCACACACACACTTCACTCCATTCAATAGTTTGTATCACTCCTTGAGCCTCTGGCACTCCTTCTCCCCTCCTTTCCTCCTTCCCTTCACCAATTCCCCCCTGCCTCCCCCTCCGTCCCCCTGCCACAGTTCCTGTTTTTGAAGCATAGAGTAAGTTAATTAATCACTTAAAACGTTAAAGCGAATTTATCCACTCCAGCATACATTGGACAATCGAGTTGACCTTGTCATACTGGTTCTCCCCGAGCAGACCCACAGGCCATCATTGGTCTCTCTTTCAACTCAACTCTGCTCATAGATGTTGCTGTTCATGAGCACCGTATTCTCTGCTTCAGAGTTCCAAAATTAATAATATCAGTATTAAAGTGGATAGAATGAACAAGCAATAAAGCTTGTTTTAAAAACAAATTAGAATAGTCTTGTCCAAGTTTCTTCTACTAAGGTGAACTCAAATATCTTTTCCGTGGTTCCCCCAGTTGAAGCATGTGGTGGTTCAATCCACGGCTAGGGCTGTCACCCTATCTCTCCATGCGTGTATGCGTTCCACTGGCTTCTCAGGAGATGCCCAAATGATCCTCGTCATGGACGTGAGTTTTTTTTTTAAACAACCACAAAATCTAACCAGGCATGGTCGAATAGTGAACCTTGCACTCCGTTGTTTCAATAGTGGGCAGCAAAATATTTTAGTTCCGTAACTGATTCCAATATAAGGAAGAACGCAGATAGAGATAATTCACTTTCAGGTAATGAGTAGGGTACTCAACCCGTCTCTGCTTAGAGGGGCATAAGCCCTCTAGGCAGCACTCTGCATAATTAAGCCTACCTAATAAGGTCAAAGAAAAGAAAAACCACAGTCCACCCCTCCCCCCCTCATCCAGGGTTGCCCTGTGCAATATTCTTGAATGTGTTTAAGAGTGCCTGGTATCTTCATTCACCTTTAATGTGATTATCACGGCATCCCACAATGTCGCTCCTCTGTCCCTTTCACCCACTCATTGCATGGTGTGTAAGGCATCACCCTCAGCCTCTGCCCACATTAGCAGCTCATGGGACCGAACACTCAGCTGAGGGCCTTGGTCGACTTCCATGTCATTGCTATTTGTCTCTTAGCCAATAGCCACGCAAGGTCAGGGAATCAATTTTCCAGTTTTGCCTTCTTAGCTCTCTTATATTTCCCCAGGATGGTCGCCTCTAGTGAGTGGGGTAAACCCTGCCAGTCACTTCCCTCACTAGGCCACTAACCGAGCCCCAGAATCCGTGGAACACTGGGCAGTTCCAAAACATATGAGTCCTTTCTGCCTCAGATTGCCGACACTGAGGGCAATAAGGCGTAAGACTAGGGTACATTTTATAGAGGGTGTGTGGTGTGAGGTATGCTCTATGCAGTATCTTAAACTAAATATGTTTAAATCAGGTATTTTGTGACACGTCGTAAGGATACTCCAATTTGACCACTCTCTCTCTTGGTGTCAGCTGCCTATTCAAGTCCCACTTCCGTGAAGCCGCCATAGAATTAATGTTCGCTTTTGATTATTGCACTAAATACTGGTATATAATTGCAATGACCTTTTTGGGTCTGCCATGAATGAGCAGGCAGTGGAGGGCGTCATGCCTGGTCAGCTCCACAGCATCCAGTGATCCTTATAGACATGCCCTTTAACAGTGAGTGGCTATTCAAAGAGAAGGCCAAATCCTCCCTCAAGTGCTTCAAGGACATCCAAGCCATTGCATGCATACTGGGCCTGGCCTGCCCGGTGAAGCAGTTACTATAACAGTGCAGGGAGTTTCAGAGCTTCTCCAGAGCACAACAGTCCAACCAATGACAACCCTAGCAGCTGATTCTGACACCCCACCAAATGTACTGCTCCTTTCGGGTCAGGAGTGTATCTATGGGACACCATCACCAACAGCAACAGGTGCTCAAGTCCCTGCCATCTTTCAATGACTATGCTGCTTCAATACCTCTCGGACACTCCGCTGTACATCACCAAGTTCTAGTCGGGGGTGAGGGGTCGGGGGGAGGACCTCCCAATTCTCCAGCTATTGAGAGTGAGGTGATAATGATGGTTTGCTGAGTGATCCATCTCATCTGCAAAGGCTATGCCCTCCCCTTTAGCCCTCTCTCTGGACCACCCTCCCCTTGCCAGTACGTACTCTCTCTGCTTCATTACTCAGTTTTAGAGTTGGAGTTTCTTGCCTTGATGCAAAAACAGGTCATAGAAGGGGCACGTGTTTCTACTCCTTTTATATTTTGGCCACTAAAAAGGATGAAGGTCTGAGGCCTATCCTGGACCTCAACTTCTTGAATTCGTTTATTCAGCAAGTTCAAAATGCTGTCCTTCAGCAAGGTTTTGTATATCCTCAATGCAGTGGATTGACTTTTCTCTTTGTATTTCCAGGAGGCAATATTTCCTGCTCATAGATGTTATCTTAGGTTCACTGTGGGGTCTCAGCATTATTAGTTTGTGATCCTGCCATTTGGACTGATGATTGAACCACAGGTTTTTACCAAGGGGCTGGCCGTGGTGGTGGCTTCATTGCAGAGAACAGGAGCCTAATTGTTTCCATACTTGGGTGACTGGTTGGTAAAGTCAGGGTCCCATGTGCTAGTCATGGAACATCTTCAGCCAACCATGATACTCCTGCATGACTTGGGTTTCATCATCAGCACCTAGAGATCCAATCTCCTTCTCATACAAAGGTTGACCTTCATACCGGAAGCTTGTGCCCTGCTAGACATGACTCACATGAAGGCCTCCTACTCAGAGAATTCCATATATGTGGGATAGGATTTCAATGTTTCTATATCAGACACAGTTGTGGTTCTGCAAGTTCTATGCCTGTTAGGCCTGATGTTTTCTAGCATCCTGATGGCAAATGCAACCCTACCGTGGTGCCTGAAGAAGCTGTGGCTCCGGCATCATGGGAGCCTCTCAGTTCTTGTGCAGATCTATGATTTAGTCTTCCCAGATCTGCATTGGTGGATATGCCTCCCCAACCTCCAGCTATCCCTATTCAGTCTTCTGTGATTATGGAGGTCTCCTTGTTGGACTGAGGGATCCACCAAGGTAACATTATGGTATGCGGCCTGTCGGCGTACAAACCTGTGTCTCATTTACTTGCCTAATGTGCATCAACGGCTTGGACTGGGAGCGGTGTAGTCCCTGCCAGACTTTGGATCGCCCCGTTGGACCCGTCTGTACTCATTCAAGTTCATACATTAGGACAAAGCTGTAAGCATTCTCAATATGAATGACAGACAAGGACTAAAGTTTAAAAGTTTACTCAAAGAATATAAGCACAGAAATAAATAAGCTGGATAATCAATCTATTAGCATATAAGCATATATATAATATTTAATACAGGAAGAACTCAGGAAAGTTTTACTGGAAATTAAGCATAGATTTGCCTCCTAAGAAAGTGTAAAGGTGAGCTCCTAACATAGAGAAATTGCATCCTTGTATAGGTTTTCAGACAAAGAACATACATTTACTACATGAACACATGGTTCCCGGGGCATGCACCAAAGGGGAACAAAGAAGAAGAAACATTTTACTACATAATACATTTGAGGATTTGCTCACCATTCTACTACATTAGACTCGGACATTCCCAGAGTCTATTCAGGTGATATCATATTTGCTCTGAAACAGTTAGTTGTCCTTGAATAGGTATATCTCGTGCAGGGTGACTGGGAAAGTCTCACTCTTTTCATGGCAAAGCCTGCATATCCTTATTACAGTGGAAATAAATACAACAAAAATGATCATGTGGTATACTATGGCGTAACAAGCCAAGATGGAAGAAAACACAAAGTTGTCCTAAGTGAGCCTAAGCTCCGTTTCTCACATGTTAAACACTATAGTTAAGAAATCCAAATACCACAGGCCTAAGGGCCACATTGTTGCAGCACCTAAAATGTGTTGAAGCTGTAACTGGTCTGTCTTGCCATGAAGGCTTTCCTCTCTTCTGTCTCAGGGAGTGCCATTCAACTCTTATCAGACAACATCATTATATCAAAGAATGGGCGATGTGAGGTCTTTGGCCATGTTAGTATGAAATACAGTTGTGGAAATGGGCCTTGCAAAGGGGAATCTTCCCAATAGAAGCCTATCTCCCAAGCACCCATAACATGAGAGCAGATACTCTGAGCTGTCTCTTTCTAGAGGACCAAGAGTGGTAAAGGCATCCCAAGGTGATGAAAATTGTCTTATTCAGATTTGGGTGTGCATGTGTGTATTTCTTTTCACGGCCCAGAACAGGAAGTTTCCTTGGTTTTGTGCCATGCACTACCCTCTGAATAGTTCCCTGGTAGATGGCTTCAGGTTCAATTGGTTGTGGGGTCAGCTTTATGCATTTCCACTGATCCCTCTTGTGTCAAAAGTCCTTCAGAAGGTGTGAGTTGATTGAGAGCTAATGATCGCCCCACGCTGGGCAAGGAGGATTTGGTCCATAGATATGTTGGAACTCTGCATTTGGCCTACTCTCCTTCTTTTGGGCAGGGTGGACCTACTTTCACAGCAAAATCATAGTCCTTCACCCAAATTTACTGACATTACGGATGCACATGTGGAGATTAAGCAATGTCAGCTAGAGTCATCCTGCTTGCCAACAGATGTTGTGGACATTATCTGGGCAGCCAGGAAACTCACCACTAAATCTATTTATGTAGGGCTTTTGACGGGTGTGAGTTAGAAGGTCTGAAGCCCTTTCAATCCCACAATTCTGCCAATATACATTTTGCATTAACTCCTGCCTAGCTAGGCCTGGCAGTGGCCACTGTCAAGGGTTACTCAGTGGACCTCTCTGCTTTTCCATACCTTCCTGACCAGCCCTCCTTGTTTGGGTCACCTTTATCAACATTGCTTTCTAAAAGGCGTGCTCTACCTTGTTTTCTCACATTCCAATTAATGCTCCACAGTCGGACTTGTATTGTGTGTCAACATTTCTCATAGCAACCCCGTTCATGCGGTTGCAAAGAAGCCCAGTACCACTTCTAAAACTGAAAACAATTTTCTTTGTGCTAAAACTATGGCCATATGGTTGGTGAAATTTAGAAACTCTTGGTCGGTCCACCATTGACTGTACTCCACCCAGATAAACTGTCTCTTCATACCTGTCCTTCATCCCTTCCTAAAATTGTGTCTGCTTTCCACATGGGCCAGTTCATCACTCTTCTGTCTTTCTTCCCTCCTCTGTACTCCACCAAAGAGGAGGACAGGCTGAATAAACCAGATGCCAGGTGTGCAGATTCTTATTAGATCGACTGCACATGGCAGGACAGAATGGAGGATTAGCTCTTTGTGGGCTTTGCTGGAGCAAAGAAGGGCAAGACAATAACCAATCGCATGATTTAATTTTTTTTTAACTTCTTATTATTGATTGTACAACACATCATATGGCAGCAAACACACAGCAGTAATCATATGCACAAATAAGTTATACAGCACGCAAGGTTACATTTTTCACTATTACTCCAGACTCTCCAGTCTAGTCCCATCATTGCATACATTAAAGACCTCGAGTCCTGAGGCAAAGGCACCAGCAGATATGTGAAGGGGGCAATGCACAAACTTCCCCTATAAACATTCCTCTTACCCCAAACCTGCTCCCACTTTCGTGGGCAACCTCTGCTTTCATAGACAACTTTCTAGGCCACCATGCACCAGTCCATGTCCCTTTTCCAGTCTCCCCACAAGCACAGGATTTCACATTTGATTATACTATGCATAAAGATCTGCTACCCCTGGCAAAGAAAGACCCTTCAGCTGACATTTCTGCCCAATCCTTATAGGCTATAGGTTTTTTCTATTTCTTGCTTGTTCTTTGCAAATGACGGGAATTCTTTCTTGGTGGAGTTATACTTCAGGTAGGTGACAGATGTTAAGATCTGCATGAGGTGTAGGCAGTGTTTGAGGCATTTTATGTCTACAGCAGCAGAGATTTTCAAGTAGAGTTATGTATTATCAGTATATTGGTGAATTTTATTTCTGTTATCTGTGGGTAGGGCCCAAAGCATCTCCATGTAGAAGTTGAAAGTGATAGAGTACAGTATGTAACCTTGGGGTACTCCTCAGGTGGTAGGGATCTGGAGGTTCATGTGATGTCAGTTGAAAATACAAAACAAACTGTCACCTACTAGCTTACATACAGGTTTTTATATATATATATTCATGAAATTCATAAAATTCATGTATTGAGTAGATAGGCACTTTGAAAGATAAATTGAGCTAGTTTTTCACTGTCTATCATACGCCAGTACTGACACCAATAGTTGATCTTTAAAATCTCATATTAAGGGCAATTATTACTGCATATTATCTCTCCCAATAGAAATTGAGCTGTTAATTGGCATTTTTTTTTTCAGGAACTGCATTTTTATTTATTTTGGAATAGGTATATAATATGGTACTTGGTAGCCTAGGTCTCTCTCAAAATGAACCAGACATTATGATGAGATGTTTATTTTACTGTTTTATACGAATTATTTGATTTTATTGATTTGAACAAAATGACTTTAATTAACTGAAATAAGCATTCTTGATTGATAGGAGGTCAAACTCTTGACCCTTGGAGAACAGTTCCAGTCCATAGGTGCCAGTAGGATTCAGAAGTCTTTTAATCCTTAAGTTAGTCCTCTTCTACCATAGGAATCAGTATTTGTCTTCCAGGAGATCCTTTTCTTCGGGTGGAGTCAGCCCAGGTGTAGGCCTGTTCTGAGGAGTGGTGGTGGAGATGTCAGATTTTTCCTGTGAACTTGCCAGTGACTCGAGAATTTCTACCATCCAATCATAGTTATATCCTAACTATTTTCTCGTAGTCCACTCACCTCTTCTTGCAGCACTTTCTCTTTGCCTTACAGTAAAATTACAGAGAATCCCCTGTTTCAAAATGGCTGAACCCAGCTTCCACCAGTCGGACATGTGTTCAGCTCCTTAACCACTCTGCTATTTGAATGAGCTCTCCTCTCACTTGACACAGTCAAAACTGGTTCGGTCCAGCCTGGCTGTCTGGGAGGAGAGTCCTGGGAATTTATAGAAGAAGCCCTTCTTGGCATTTCCACGTCAAGAGGTACTGCTACAGAGGTCCTTTATTTTGTCAATTGTTCATATCCACTTCCAGATAGCTAATACTTGAACTCAGAAGCAGGATTTCGTCATTAAATCAGATTTTCCAAATTAAGTAGAAAATAACTATGAAGTATTCTCTAGCATTTTCCCCAGCTGAGATAGGAAATAAATATTTTAATCCCACCTAGGCTTGTTAGGGAAACGTCTAGCAAGGCCTAAGCAGTGAAATATTGTTCGGATTTTATTTCACTGTGAGAGCATACTAACCCTAATGGGTAGTGTGCCCTATTTTCATCTATTGGCATCCTGCTCCTTGGGCTTACAGCACACTTTAGTGGTGCTTTTTGAATATATAAATATACTTTTCCTGCATGGCAAAGACACTTTTCTCTGTCATGTGTCACTGCAGTGCATTTAAACTGCAGCTCAGCCAGAACACAGTAGTGCTCCTAAAAGACATATGTTTGTCATATAACGTGGGTGGTGTATATGCACACTGCAGCCCACATATGTCATTTAACTCCCATGCCATTGATGTTTTTTCTATGTCACCTACAATGGTCACACTCACTGTTAAATAGGCGAAACCAGTTTTACCACTCACATTTTAGGGACAGAGTACACACACTGGCAATGATTAACAGTGTCACAGGGCACAGAGTTATAATACCAGCAACAGTAGAATTCAGGAAAAGGTGAAATATTTGGGGTGAATATGCGGAAAAGGTGAATTTGCTACAAAGTTCTGAATGGTTGCAACCCAGAGTGTTATCAACTGAACGTCTGTCATTTGTATATGTTTTTCACATATCACAGAACACTGCACCGTCCGCTCTATTTTAGTAATTGCTTATTCATATCACTGTAATTTATGTCAATACAACCATTTTAGGTTTTACATTCAAAATTAGATCCCCATTGCATGTTTTGTGACTTTACTTCACTCATGAAGTTTTGCATTTTATTCTATATACACAGTGACAAGATTTTTACAGATTGAAGGTTTAATATTTTCACGCTCTTAGGCATGAATGAAACCCATGGAACCATGGTTTATGTACTCCAAGCATACCCATTGTCAACGTTTAGGGCCTCTTCTTGATTATACGTCCCTCTCACCAGAAGAATCAATGTTATTACCATCCACTCATAATTGCACCAAAGCCGCTTGAATTTCCAAGACATCAGAGGGATTATGTTATTATTATCAAAGTGCAGCATGCCTTTTTTTCTTGCTGTTCAAGCCCTTTACTAACATTTCAATCCAGCTCATACACTATCATCCAGTTATTTCAATTGTCAAAATTAGGCATGGGCAAGTGATATGCCAGGAGGGTCATGTATTACTGACATATAAAGGAAGAGGGAAGACTAAATATTCAATTTAGCTTGATAACATTGTGAGAGTACTCACTTCAGCCATATTAAATTGACCCAGGCACTTTCTGTGTAGAATAACTTGCCTGTGAAGAAATTTATAAGGAACTTGCCTGGATTTAAATAGCACCTTTTGCAAATTTAGAATATTTTTGAATAAATATGTGATTTAGATTATTTTGATTTGCATTTGCTCGTATATTGAACCTTTCAAATGGTATTTAGTCCCTCTATGTGAAACTGTGTTTAAACAGATTGAAATATATCAGTTCAGAATGCCATTGTGCATGACTCCATGATTCCCCCTAATGTTTATAGTGAATTATTAACTCTACTAAACGAACATATGTCAGAAGGCTAGCAGTGCAGGAGACATGTCGCTCGTTGGTCACATAAAGCTGATGCATATACCAACAGTCTGATAACTTTAGATGCTTGCTGCCTGCAATAACGTAGTGACTGTAGAGGGCTGCTGCTGCCGCCTTTGATAACATCATAACAGTTGAGGCCTACTGCCTGTTCAAAAAGTATAGGGTTGTGACTGGTGTATTTAATTAATATTAAAAACAATAGGTCATTGGATTCCTGTATCAATAAATGTTAGAACACAAAATCACCTGTGGCCCATCAGTTCTGCACAGCCAGCCGTAATCTTGATCAGAGCTTTTCCTCAGCACATTGAATTCTAAGAGAAGTATTTAGGATGTCATAGATTTTACCATTTTTAGTTGGACTGATTTATAAATAGTATTCAGGATGTTGCTACCAACATCTGTCCTGAAGAAGACCCTTGAGTTAGTTTCTTTACAGGATCGTCTATGTGACTACTATTTAGGTCACACCTAAGTGATATACCAGAGTCTCGAGCTGTTTTTCTAGTTGTGGAATATCTGCAAATATTTTGAGCAAGACTGTTACAGTTGCTTTTTTTCTTGCATTCTGCTTTTTATTTGTATTTGGCCACTTTTTTCACTACGACATTTTTCTTCAGAGCACTGATCCATTACGATCACAGTAAGTTTTTACTGCGTCCATTCTCTGGATGTTTGCTGAAATATATTTTCTGATTAAATGAGTTTGTGTTCAAAATTTATTGATGTGAGGCTTGCCTAAAATGTTTACAAATATTTTTAAGGACTCTAAGGAACCTTTTCATACAACCTATTCACCCTGGTTCCAAGGATTACTGGATTGCCCCTTTTTTGTGTATTTGAGCAACACCATAGTTGGCTGTCACGTGCAGCACTCATATTGTAACAATAGGAAAGTGTTTGGGCAGCATCTTTACACTGGATTTCTGGCACATGCATTTTGAGGGTCTATAAACTAGAAGAGTAAGAATGAAGGGCACAGTTTTTCAGATAGACATGATTTTTTATGTTGCACAGATATTTGTCTGTTTCTCTTTTTCTGGTATACAGTTTTGTCATAGCCAGAGAAAGACATGATTTGTTGCTGTAGTGAAGTAAAACTCCTGGAAGCTTTGGCAAGTCGGAAGTATAGGAATATAGCTTCAGATGTACTTCAAGTCTGAAAATTTCGGGCAGCTAATTTATTTTTTAAATTGTTCTGCAAAATTCACTTTTCCATGATGTTTCCTGAGAGGCGAACTAACTGAAAATGTCCGCTAAAGGTTGTGTGACTTGTTTTGCTCATTCAGTGCAATACTGGGTGTTATTTTAGGCCCCGCCTGTTTGAAGGTTCACTACCCACAGACTTGAACCTCTGAAAGGCTAGTGTTAAGAGTAGGGCAGAATTAGACTCAGTTCAGGATATTGACTCTCAAAGAGCAGCAACGCTCTGGAAGGCCACCGAGACTGGAAAAATCAATGGCATTGCTCCATTCTGGCGATGGGGCCTATGAGAGGAGTGGGCCTACGTGTGACTTGTAGGAGCGTGGGTAAACACAGCGCGGTGCGGAGACCAGCGCTAACGCCTCTATCCCATAGGCTCCGGGCGTTTAACTCCCGAGGAGCCCGAGCCCAAGCCCAGCCAGGGGACTGGAGAGGCTGGCCTGGCACCGAAGCATAATTAAACGATGTACGGTGCAGGGACCAGCGCTAACGCAACTCTTCCGCTCCATCAGTTTGTCCTAGTCTTCCATTTACTATTCAACCACCCTTTATCCACCCAGTCACTCTCGGTTCTCTCATCAACCCTTCTATCCAAGCACCAGTGTATTCACCCATTCGTTCCCAAGTTTGTTCCATCAGTTATCTACCCCTCCATTAATCCTCTTGCGTATCCACCTTTGCACCTATTTGTCCATCCATCTATTGTTCGTACACCCATTAGCTACCTTCACATTAACATGACCTGCGACTCGTTGCACCGCTTGTTCTGTGGTTTATTCACGACTCTACCATGCGTTCAGCTCACTTGTTCGCCTGGTCCCCTGTCTGTTCACTCACCGAACCAGTTAATCATCTATGTCCTTAGTATTGTATCCCTCCTCTTGTTAATTCAGCTGTTTGTTTTCACATTAAGCCATCCTGTTCTCTTATTCGTTCTTTTGATCAGTGATGAATTCACCCAGTCGTCCATGCCTGCATTTGTTTACCTGCCTCTTTCCTTATCCATCACTCCCCTGCCCTGTTCGACCCACCTGTTCCTCCTTTTCCCCCTACACACCCATCGTTTATCTGTACATCCCTCACATTCCCTCATTAAATCTACGTAATCCTGCTTTAAACGTGTGCTCATCGATTCCCTCATCTAACCGTATATGTACTTTTCCAGGGGCTTACTTATTCCTTTAAAAAAAAAAAAACCTCTTTATAGACCGTTCCCTCTACTATCCTTTTCAATCCAACTAACAGACTAAGATGTCCAACACTCAAATTAATTTCATATTTCCCTATACTAATTCCCCACTAATCCTGTTTGGATTCCGGAGTAGTGTGCTACCTGCCAAAAAGCGCTTTGACTCCTCATCAGGGGTAGCAAGCGCTATATAAATGCAAACCCTTCCTCTTCTCTCCCTCCACTATCGTTTTTCAATCCAAATAACAAACTCACATGTCCACCGCTCAAATTAATTTAATATCTCCGTATACTAATTCACCATTAATCCTTTTTGGGTTCCAGAGTAGCGTGCTACTCGCCGAAAAAGTGCTTCAACGCCTCTTCAGGGGTAGTAAGCGCTACATAAATGCAATTACAATTACAATAATACTTCTCATGTGAGTGCCATACCAACACCCCGACTCCCCCCCCCACATTGTCCTCCCCCAGGTCTATTTAAAATAGGGGTGGAGGAGGAGCCTGGGGGGCTGCAGGTGGATGGGAGTTGCCTTCTCTTGCATCGTCACAAGCCGGTGTCTGAGCACACCGGATCTTCATTTGTCAATGAATGAACCCAACAGATCCCGAAATAATGAAACCTTCCAACCAAATCAAGCAAAGAGAATCACAGACAAAGATCTTGACTTCGACAAAGTGTCAATATCTTTCGTTATCAGTTTATGACTCTGCACTGTGACCGTCAAGAAAAAAAGTTAACATGAAAAGAATCTAAACATTGAGTCATCCATTTAATTAAAAAAAAAAAAAAACTTTTACCCTTATAGCAGGGGCACTGGAATTATGCAATTTTGCGACCAGTGTTTTTCGCTTAATTATGGATTTTCCGAATTTGCACATAATCCATCATATGCTGCATACCCTGAACATTTTAACCCCCCCCCCAAATTGTTTCCCACTCAAACGGATCAAAAGATATTAAAGAACACAGCAACACGTGTTGCTGCGCAGCAGAAGGCCTTTCGCAAAGGTTGACTAGCAGGGCTTTAAGTGGGCTGGGTCCCTCCAGGTCTCAGACCTGGTAGTAACTTAAAACGGACATTGAAATTGGTCCCTTTCAGGCCCTATATTCATGTCCCTAACTCTTCATGCAAAAACACTGACTGATTTGTGAACAATGAGTGTTAAAAATGGCAGATTACCTTTTTTCATGCCTACAAGTGCTGCAAAATGCGGCTGCCAAGCTTGTCCCCCCCCCCCCCTTTTTTTCCCTAGCGCCTTGAGACCCTCGCGGGTAAGTAGTGCGCTTTACAAATTCTGTGATTGATTGATTGATTGTGTGTAACAAAAGTAGATTTAGTTCAGCGTCTGCGTGCATGAAACAGCTCCACTGGCTACCTAAGCGCCAAAGAGCAAGATTCAAGCTGCTGAGTCATGCGCACAAGGCACTGCATAACCTTGGACCCAGAATTCTCCAGAATAAAATCGAATTCTACGTCCCCACGAGGTGCTTAAGATCACGACACCAAGCACTAGCCAGGCCCAGACGTATACAGAAAGTGAGAGCAGGAGGCCGATCATTCTCATACCTGGCGGCTAAACACTGGAATGAATTACCCCAAGACCTACGTCTTACTGAGGATTATGTAACTTTTAGGAAAAAACTAAAAACCCAGGGTTTTCCTATGACGTAAGTGTGAGCAGCTGAAGGCACCCAATATAACCTACCATGTGTTCTGCAAGACAGCGCCGTGATATCCGTCAGGATGAATGTTGCGCTCTACAAATAAAATAAATAAACAAATAAATAAAATAAAATGTTAAGGTAATCAATGTCCTTCCTGCTTATACTTCACATGCTTTACTTAATCTTGCAATCCCTGTGAGTGTTTGCTTTCTCCAGGATGCTGGTTACGTTTTTTTCATGCAGAATGTTACTTTTGTCTAGTGCATAATAGGAATCGAGTCGCATCTTCATGTTTACAATGAGGTACAACTGAGTTGTGGCTGAAGGCAGTGCGAGTTTCTCCGATTGCCTGTCAGTTTGGCAAAAAGGTGTTCAGAATATGTGGTCAACCAATCCTTGGCCTCCGTGCATAGCTCACAATGGTCACGTATGCAAGTTGCGCTTCTATGCAAAAGTGTAGGTAGGGTGGCACTCTATGGGAATTTTAGTGAATATGTGTAAGCCACACCCTTAATTAAATAGGCTCCATCCCTTTCAGGGACTACCCCCACACACACTTTTTTCATCTCACTTACAGCCCTGTTGACTGGTCATCTTTCTGTTGCTTATTGCTGTATTTGGATGTCAGACTGGTTTCTAATGGAGTTAACCCTTTGCCCAGACAGTGATAATTTGTGTAAAAATGACAAAATAATGAGGTAATACTATCGCAAAATGTGCCACATTATGCCATATTATTTGCTTTTTCTTGACCCATAATTTAGTAAACCCTGCCGCATAATTTGTCCCTCCTCTGCTGCAAAATTCCAGTGGCCCTGCCTAAAAGCAGCTATTAAAGTAATGATGTCTTATTGCGGGTAAGTAATGATGATATAACTATAACTAGATGTCATCAAGCAAATCCATGCAGCTGTTGTATACGGTGTTGCAGGCCCCCCATGCATAGTGCATGCAACAAAGCATGTGCTGTAAATTCGTTTTAGAAGTGCAGTTTCTGCATTTAGCCACTAGATGACAGTAAAGTAGCAGAAGTGATATAAGCCTTAGTTGGTGATGATGAGGCAACTTTACTAGTCTGGCTTGGTCCACGATCAAGAACTGTCTGACAAATAGGGAGGTGAGGGGAATGGAAGAAATAATATTAACAGCATCCGATGCAGTTGTATTAAGTGTAGAAGTGGGCGAGGCAACAAATTAACTAGGCGAGTCCAGCCAGAGCCGAGCGGGTCTGGCTTGGCTCTAAGGGCCTGTGTAGGAGCACAGCCATGAATATATTTGGTATTAAAATCATGCAACAAACATCATGTAAAAAATGATACGGGCTTTTCAAAATTTCTTTAGCGTGCAGAAGCGTTTCACCTTAGTACATCAGAGTATATCACTTCATTGCATGAAGAGGCATTTATTAAAAGTGATAGTTTTTAAACATGAACTTAGAAACATTCATGCTCCCGCTTCCCTGATGGCAAGTGCCATTAGTAAACTAAGAGGCAAATCTGCTGGCATGCATAACCTAAATGTGGCCTACACGGAGCAGCATTATAGTCAATGAAATCAACCACAACAGGTTTCTGTACAGCACACTTGGAGCCTGGTGCTCCCAAATGTAATAACGAAGAAAAGGGAGGTGCTGCGAAATAAAATATTGATCTAGGATCTCACAAATTGGTTAGATGTGAAGCCTGATTTTCCAGGTTTCCTTGTTTAACAGGGTGCACTTCAGCCACTGGATGGGTGTCTCTTTCTCTCTCCTTTTTCATTTCAAAGGAGTTTTCTTAGAAGACATTCATGTCAGAGAGAACTATCCTGGAAGCCAAATCATTTTGGGAAAACAAAGTTTCGAATTGTTCCTTAAATTAGACATTTGTAGTCTAAGGCTTTGGAGACTGCTTTAAGCTTGAATTCGTTTCTGAAGGATTAGAAGGGATTTTATCATCAAAGCACAATTGATTATTATATGTGTATTTAATGTGCATCAAAGACTCCAGGGATGTTTAGTAAGTGATACATGTCTCATTAATATTAGGAATCACAGAGTACTAATGAATGTTAATTACTGATCAGCTGTGCTAAAGGCAATCGAAAATTGAGCCACTCCTTATCAGAATGGTACATCTGCAGGTTAAAGGTAGTTATCTTTCCTAAACCCCTACTCCCAACAGCAATATCAATTGGAATACTAATACTATACTATACTGAGCCACATTGCAAACTTACCAATGGATCTTATCTGATGAGTGGACTGAAGTATCTATGAGAGAGACATTGTCCACTTGGCCATAGCCTCAAGTTCTATGGGCAGCAAATAGTAGCGATCCCAGACTCGATTACGAAGCTCACGCCACAAAATAGGGCCAGTCTCCTCGTCCCTGTGAATATTCCAAAGCTCAATGCATTGGGCACTCCCTGTGCAATTCAAACTATGTTCTACTGTTATAGGTGTGTGTAGGCAATTACAAGAATACGAAAAGTGTTCAATAGACCTTGTGTGAGAGAATGCAGCTGACATGTTCAACTAACAACAGCTCCACCTTAGTATATCCACCACTTGGCCAAAGTTTGAGAGGCGATCGAACTAGGCGCCATCCTCAACATGATACTTTTCAACTAGCATTCCCCATTAACAACAACTGAACTCAATCGACTGAGATCTAAGAATACCTCTTGCAAATATGCACAGCTGCACTATGTTGGCATTGCTCCTCACACTAGCTAAGGGGCGGTTAGCTCCTCAAATCAAAGAAAACAGGAATATTATAGAGATCACCTACAGAGGCACTGGACACAAATGTAGCATGTTTGCAGACTACAATAAGGCGGTTATAGGGGAATCAGTAGACTTCGTACCAGGATTCCTGAAAATATTAAACTATATAAAAATCGATGCTTCAAATAGTTCAGCCTACCCATACTCAGCCCACTGGATTAAGGAATTATTCCCTTATTTTGCCTCTGATGCTGATTACCTACTCAATGCCCCCTTACTACAGGAATCAGTACGTAGGCAATTGAAACAGACAGTACTTACTCTTCTGTTGAATAAGCCTTTTGCAGACCCTGTGACCTTAGGCCACTAAAAATCTTTTGGCTAATCTACTATTTATAAGGAAAATCTTGGAAAGAAAAGTCACAAAGCAACTACAATAGCATGTGTAAAGAAACAACCTTCTTCATGATTGACAATCGTGCTTCAAACTTGTTTGAGGAACAAAATCTATACTAGTGAATAACAGAATCAACCAGAAGCCTTGATCCTTCTTAATGTCTCTGATGCTTATGATACAAAGAATGCCAGAGCCTACTAAACTGGTTGAAGCAGTGGACAGGCCTGTCAAACATAACTCTGTAGTGAAGTGGCACTTTCCTAGCAAACAGGATTCTGCAGTTAAAGATCAGGAGTTCTAATCCAACAGAAGACAATTCATGTGTGCTCCACCCTAGGGTTCTGCACCATCACCACTCCTATTCAGTGTGTACATGTGCCCTCTCACCCAGGTCGTCAGTTGCTATCATCTCCATTTCCAGTGTATGTCAATGACACCCAGATCCTTATCTGACTAGTGGATCAATGCATTATAGCTAATTGGGTTATTTAGAGTTTTGCAAAATTTGGCAGATGTCACGTCGGGCAATTTTTGGAGGATTTACAGCTTCTGTCAAACTCTAAACAAAATCCTCAAAATCATGGAACACATATTGTTATAGATATAGAAAAACTCCTACCTTTCACTTTGGTCTTTTACACTAGGACAAGACTCCATCTCTGACTCCAAAGACAACAAAGTAGGAATTTAGTTTGATATTGAGGTGTACTTGATCCCACAGATAAACCCTTTGGTTAAAAACACCAAGTCCAAACTACCCATGCTAAGGAATGTTTCCCTGCTTCTACAGGCCACCTATTGTATTGAAATCGTAACAGGTTTAATCTTATTAACTCTGGACTACTGCAAAATCATCTATGTGGTCCTACAGAAATCATAAATACAAAATTGCAAAGAATTCAGAATCATTCATCCAGAATGCGCCTAAATCTAAAATAAAATAAGTGTTATTCCTGCTATGATGCCTTTTCTCTGGCTTCTGGTACAGTAAAGCATCCAGTTCAAGTTACTTTCCCTAATGTACAAGGTCTTCTATGGAAAAGGCCCTCTCTACTTGGAAAATCTTCCCTCACAGTACCAAGCACAAAAGAAGACCTCTCAGAGTCCTAGACCCATGCCTCATGGATGAACTAGACCTATCTTTAAGAGTTATACTTAACAGTGGCAGCTGGTGACAATAGTAAGTGGTAGGGCGAGCAAACACTCACTGAGAGACACCAGCAATGCCTTTAGGCTCAATACCAAAGCTCTCAACAGTGCTTATAACGAGCCACTACTGAGATCTCTGGACTTGAGGCTGAAGGCAGTGCATGTTTTTCTCAGTGCCTGTCAGTGGGTCAAAAAACTAAAGAACAATAAAAATGTTTACTTACCCACATGTTCTTCTTATGCAGTTCCAATGCGAGTCTCAGAGCCTCAGCCATCTCCCCTGTACCACTCCAGATGCTTTTCTCATGGTGCTGATAATGTTAGCAGCATGAGATAAGCACCAGGATTGGTTGGAGCAGGCTGGCTTGACACTCCTTTAGGCACTGGGGACCTGTGCCTTCTCTCCACCCAGCTGTCTTAGAAAGTTAGGGTTGGAAAGGTTTAAAGTGCGCATGTCAGGCTGAGCCAGCCAAAGTGACATGCGCACTTTAAACTGCTGACACCACTACTCTCTGCTGCCAATCTGCAGCAATGGCCCCATTCTGCCCTCGCAGCGCGGGCTGCCAGAGGAAAAAATTAAATGGTAATAAACTCAGTTTATTACCGTTTTATTTTTCACTTTGGCTACACCTGCAGTGGGAGTGGGGCGATGTTCATTAGCCCATATGGAGCAGCCGCCTCTGGTTGACTACCTTAAATTCTGAAAAAACCTAATGATGTATGCACCAAATGCACAGTTCCCATTGGCAAAACAGGGATGTGCAATTTACACACTGACTAGTTTGGGAATAGGAATGCAATTTGTGATGCAACCTATGTGCTAACAGGTCACATTGCAAATTACAAATTTGTCAGGGTCACAAAACAATTTGCCTAATGAACGTTAATTAGGCAGGTTGTAATTTGCAACTCCCTTGTTATTGGAAGTGAACGTAGAGATGAAGGCCTGCAAGGGACAGCAGACCTCCAGCCCTGCATTTGCGTTTCTAAACAGCAACTTATTTTAAAGCAGCCTGTGTCCACTGAATGGTAGTTGCTGCTTTAAAAGAGAATATTTACCATTTGGGAACAAATGGGAGGAGCAGGCAGAGGTCCCCTCGGCCCCACCTTCTCCCCCAAGGCCACCCACAAGATTCGCAAAGGGAAACTGGTCTCAAAGGGACAGCCTCCCCTTTGTGAATCAGTTCCTACCCCAACTTGGGGTAGATACCTGATCAATGAAGTCTAACTACAATTACAGTCAGAAAACAATGACACATGACATTGTGAATCCCAAATCAGAAAGAAGCACCTCTTTCATGCCTCCCTATTTGCGATACAAAATGGATCACAAAAAGCCTTTCACAAATCAGAAAGAATTTTCCGACTTGTAAAAACATTTTTATACATTTCAAAAAGATGTTTTTCAGCTGCAGACCCTTGTGTTTTTGCTTATCACAGCTTTGCATCCACACAAACACCTTTGTATGTGAGGCCTAATGTCTTTCAAATCGCCTTTTGTTTACTAGTGACTGAATGGGCCTTCCCAGGGATTGACACTCTCACTAACAACACCTCTCTAAGACATAATATATCCTTTGCATTGAAGCCATTAAAACAGCTTGATGAATGCCACTCACACTAAGTATTTGAAACGAATTAAGCGTGGCACTAGTTGCACCATCTAGTGCCCTAAAGTGGCTACAAAGTGAACTTGCCTTGTGGTATGCAAAGATCCTTCAACAAATAACATAAATGTAGAAAGGTTTCTGGATTTAAGAAATCCTAGTTATATAACCAAGGGAAGGGAAGAGACCAAAACATTCAAGGCACTGACATCATTTAATTAGGCGTGGTAAGCATTGGCAGTAACGCTTTCGGCTCTGTGGTTTCCCAGTATTAAGCCAACTAACACAGAGAAGAGGGACTCAGACCCACTCAGACTGAAAAATACATATATTTTCATTGATGGAAATTGTAATCAATAAAGATCTAGATAGAATCTAGATAGTGGAATATGTTTCAAGCAAGATCTGTAATATAACCTTAGAGCCTGCTGTTGCGGGCTCTACCGACCATTAAAGACCTGCTCCAGCGTTATAGGGAGCAGGCCTTTAATAGCCAGTAGGGTCCGCTATGGAGGGCTCCAAGGCTATTAGAACATTCCGCCCCTAGAGGGCAGAATGTTCTAATTAGTAAAAACAAACACATCTCGGAGCCCGAGGAGGTATAAATCTCCTCGGGCTCCAAGAGGCCTTTGTTCACAGCAACAGCTGTGAACAAAGAGAAACACTGGAATGTTGGCGCTTTGGGCTTCTACCAGCCATTAGAAGCCTTGAGCACTCCATTGCTTTCAATGGAGCTCCCAACATTCCAACATTCCAATGTTCTAATATATAGTAGTAGTCGGGTGGATCAAGAAGCAGAATGCTACCCTTGGTAGTAGAGTCAAGGCTGGATAATCAAGGCACAGAGAGAGCTGTAGTTTTGCCTTGCAAGGTGCAACTGTAGAGGCATGCTGGATGGATTGCAGTGGTGGATCTAAGAAGGGTCAAAGGTACCACAGGTGTCCTCTGCCCCAGCTTGTTGTTTTGTTTCTGGAGCCTCCTTGTACACCCATTGCCTCTGGCCTGGTGTACAGGTGACAATTCAAAGAAAAATAAATTGCATACATCTAGGATTAAAATGCAAGCAATTTATTTGCAAAAGTGGGTCCAGCCCTCATACTAATGACTTCAATTTCACAAATGAATTGCTTGCATTTTAGTGCAAGTGCTGCGCAATTCATTGTGTTTGTCTTTTTGGTTCACCAAATGATGATCCTTTGGGGCTGATAAGTGGGTATGGGGGGCATTCTATCCAAGGAGCAATGAACTTAGAGGCTGATGTGTCTAAATCGTGCATGATATGCAGCTGCTTCTAAAGACAATGGTATCATGGCTGATTCTGGCAATCTACCACAGCAATGGCAAAAGCAGAGGTTAGCATCGCAGTCCATCTGGAAATTGACGTGTTGTGCTGAATTTTCCAGTTTCTGAAAACTTGCTACAAAATCCCTTGGAGGGGTCCGACCAATGGAAGGCCTCTAGCAAATTTCGAAAACTGGCTTTACCATGAAATCTGTCCTTACCTGCTTGACTGTCCGTGAGTCCCAAGGAAAGATGATGTGGGAGCCCACCATGTACAGCAATACATTTGTGACCAGTCAGTACTTTTGAGAATGTGGGCTGTGATATTCCATAGGACAGGCTCCCCGCAAGCTGGTATGAGCGTGTTGTCAAAATATGCAATACAGACAGTAGTTTGATGAGTGGGCAAATGGCACTCTGTTTACCAAGCTCATACTCCTCCTCAGAAGCAGATATGATGTGCTGTTCGGTCGCCGTGCCAAAACAATAGGTTGTGAGTATCTGAGACTCAAACATATTGAATGGGTTGGGTCTTGTCCTGGGAATCCTTTGCACGTATCTCTGACTAGGGACTGGTCTTGCCTTTTGGCGCTGTGTAACTTTGTACCCTTTGTCAAACAGCATCGTACAGTCTATGGACCTGATTCGCAAAGGGCCTCCACACTCATGGCGGAGGCCCCGCAGTCGTGGGGAAGTCTCTGCACTTGGAGCGGAATCTGCGCTATGAGAATTCTCAGTGTGCAGACTCACCCACAACTGCGGGGCCTCTGCCACAAGTGCGGAGGCCCTGTATGAATCAGGCCCTATGTTGTTTAGTATGTGGCAAAGTGTAGTAAAACACCATGCCACAGGTGCATCTTTGGTGGAGACTGCCAGTGTTTGTATGTGTTTCTGTGGGCTGCATTTATAGGCATAAGAAGTTAAATGCCTCCCCCGTTCCCATGTGTGGGCTGTGTCCATTTATGTTGCACTGGTGCCCTGACCTGTAGTCAGTGTGGCACCTTTATTTATGTTGTTATTGTGAATTTTTCTTTAATTCAATGCCTGTTTGTGTTTGCTTTCATTGTTAAAACAACACCATTTAAGTTGTTTTGTTCTTTTTAGGTTCAAACCTATGAGCCAGTGCAGCTGTCGTGTTTGCTAATGACATCTTGCGGACATTCTGAAAGCTTCCCTGGGAATGCATTCCGCCCATTGCTTACCATTGGCTTTGTGGTTTGTAACTCACAGCTGCTTGCTTTCTATTTGTTGGATTTATTGATTTTAGGCTGTCCTGCTTCAGTTCGTCCCTCCCATAGAGAATCACCTGTTTACTGTATTCTTCTGAGTGCCTGCTTTCTGTAAACAGGCCTTTAAATCTTGTTCTTATCTTGTCACATTTGCTGTGCATTCAAAGACAGAGGTCAAATGTCAGGCTCTGTGAGGGAGCTTGGTGTTTACTTGTCTTTCTTTGACTTCAATGTGAGTGGATTTATGTGACAATCTTGCTGTGAAAGAATATGTGAGTCTTGCTGTGAAAGAAAGGCTTTTTTTATAGCACACAACCACATTTAAATGTCTGTATAACTGTGCAGATATTTCAGAATATATTAGAATTAGAAAAGCACAAGTGAAGCACATATTTTTGAAATTCTGAAGTGTAGTGGAAACAAATATTTTAATAAGATCAACGCAAATCAATACACTAATTGACATTTCCTCACATTATCGTGTGTGCGCTGTATACTGTATGTCTGTGCAAATGTAATGGTCATTTCAATTGAAAACATGTTTGTTTGTAATGGCAGTGTGCTACCACACTGTGTGTGTGTCCACAGAAAAAAACAAAGGTTACAGGAACATTATAGTTAGGCTCAGATTTCACTCGTACAAAACCAGTGAAATTCAGCAGTTATAGTTACCTGTGCTAACTGCAACTTACGCCCCACAATGCACTGCTTATGACCTCACATATCACATCACTCATGACATGGTCGGTGACATCACTCATGACATCTCAAATGGCATCACTGATGACATCTCAAATGGCATCACTGATGACATCATCCAGTGATTGTGAGTGTTTTTTAAAGGTTTCTGAGTGTTAAAGATATATAGTAAGATACTATAAATGTTAAATTAGTAAATTTTGGGTACTATTAAAGAGTGATACTATTTTAACATATATTATGTGAGTGGCTGTGTGACTGTGTGTATCCATGTGTGAGTAGGTGCCTGAGTGGCTCTATGGGTGTGTGAGCGGTTGTATGGGTAAGTGAGTGACTGTATTGATGTGTTAGTGAGTGTGTGAGTGGCTCTATGGGTGAGTGAGTGACTGCGTGTGTGGGTGAGTGAGTGCTTGTATGGGTCTGTGAATGAGTATGCGAGTGGTTGTGTGGGAGTGGGAGTGGGTGTAGGAGACATTCTATGGGGGTGTGAGTGGTTTTGTGGATGATGTCATCAGTGAGATAGCTAAAGGTATTTAACATGTGAAATGCCCTTTTTTTGACCACCCCTTTTTCTCAGCCCCCGGTTCACAGATCACCTGAAACTTTCCATGCACAACTAGAATCACCGAAAAACTTTTTTGGGGAAAATTTCATGAAGTGTCGTCAAACGGCCCCAAAGATATAGCCTAGTCAAAAAACGCTTTTCCTATGGAAACATGATCCTACCTATACCTACCTACTGATGACCACCAGTAAGCATATATATATATATATATATATATATATATATATATATATATATACACAAAGTCCCTTCTCCAAAGAAAGAAAGCATCCGCACTCCCCAACTGGCTCTTGCAATCCTTTATTTTTCAATTAAATCAGCCACTGTAGCCTCCTGACGTGTTTCGGTCTGATAAGACCTTGTTCACAGGTATCATCAATTGTGCTCCGATGACACCACCAAACAGTTCCCAATTTAAATCATTTATGCCCCCTAGTGGCCACCCTTGTGGGTTGTGGAAATGCATGCTGGAACTTGTGATGAATTCAAATTACAGCCCCAGTGAGCGATCGGATCCCTTGTCAAATGCAGCCAAGCCAATGTCATTATCAAAGATAGCAGCCAAATAAACGTTCCAAAATTCAGTCATGTATGTACATGCTGTGTGGACCCATCCCGCGGTAATTCACGGCAGCGCTTCTGCTGAAATGTCGCTTCACGACTTCTCCCCAAACCGGCCCTGAAACGTGGTCAAAGAGAGGAGGGTCGCCACTGGGTATTTATAGTTAGGATACATTTTCTGTAGGTAATGCCTTATTTGTATTGCTAATAACGTAAGCACTGTTTGACGAATCTCCACAAAACATTCCAAGAAAGTGCTACTTTTTGACTAGTTTTCACATAGAAAGGTTTGGGGTGATCCATTAAGCGGGGGCCAAGAAAAAGGGGGGATCCCAAAACACATTTCCCTATTCATTTTTCCATAGGAACTTTAGACACAGCTACAGCCCAAACCACTGAACGGATTTACACCCAATTTGGCAGTTAGATCTTGGTCCAGTAGTATTGGAACAATTAAGGTTAATAAAATTGTGCATATCATGCCTTTGAGTATCCGTGGAGCTGACATATCTCATCCTGAGATCTGATTGGCTGCCACCACATCAACCAGACAGTCTTGAGTCTTTAATAAAAAAAAATAAGTCATAAGGGACAGGGTAGGGATACCCTGACTCTCTAGGCCTGCTAGGGCCAAAACGTTTTTAAAAAAAATATTCTGCTGCAAATTGACAAAGGATCCGCTAATCAACTGTAATTTTTTTATAAAGCATGGGCTCCCACCTGTTTCTACAATCCCCCCCCCCCCATACCCCCAGGGGTAGGCCAGGACCCATGGAGAAGCGCTTCATATATTTTAGGGGGAGGGGGCCGTGTGGGCCTCTCCCCAAGCCCCCAATAGGGCCCGAGGACACCTTACCCCTAGGCCGACTTCCAATTGAAGGGGAGGAGGGGTGCGTGTCTCCCCTCCCTGATCCTAAAAAGGCCACAAGGATCCCATCCCCTGGGGCGATAATTTAAACAAAGGGAAGGGGACACGCAGCTCTCTTCCCCGACCTAGGAGAGGTCCCGAGGACCCCATCCCCTGGGGTCATATTCAAAACTAAATGGAGGGGGCCACGCAGCCCCTGTCCCTGAGCTGGGAGAGGCCCAGGGGACCCCATACCCCAGGGCTGTGCTATAAATAAAAGGGAGGGGGGCCGTGTGGCCCATCTCCCTGAGCCATACAATTGTCCTGGGACCCCATACCCAGGGCCGGCTCAGTGACGGTGTCTCGAAGTCCCCAATCCCTGGGACATCAACTATTTCTCTGTTCTCCAACTGGGCAGGGGCACAAAGCTGGTACCGCCCGGTGGGAGAACAAAACATTTACCTGCCCGCATTCTCGGTCAGGGAAATGATTCGAATTTCACTAAGAAAACTGATCCAGTGGGGTTGGAGCAATGCTGGCTCCTGCTGCACCTGTGATGGATGCAAGCAGGGGAGCCGGCAGGCTGCAGGGTTCCTGGGCCTCCCCCCGCAGCCCCCAATTTCTATGGGGTGCCCCAGGTAGGCACTGGGGCACCCCACCTAAAAATAACATGCCCACTCCTGCAGGGAGCCGGTGGGCCGCGGGGCACTTGGTCTCCCCCACCCAGACCCCAATAATTATAATGATATGCGGGGCCTCGGTGGGCATCAGGGCACCCTGTAAATAAAAATGCTGGCTCCTGCGCAGCCCCATGAAATGGAGCGGGGGGCCAAGGCAGCCCTGTGCCCCCCGCTGCCCCTCCCCCCCCCCAAAAAGAATCATGGCCTGGGGTGCCCCAGGTGGGCACCAGGGCACCCCGTAAATTAAAAAGAAATGCCAGCTCCTGCATGGCCCTATAGGGCTGCTTGCAGGGAGCTGGCTGGGCTCTGTGGACCATGGAGCTACCCCGCAACACCCTATAAAAACAAGTGAATAATAAATGAGCAGTTACAGCTGCTCCTTTATTATTCACTGCTCCTTCAAGGAGCACACCATAATGCCCTGGGAGGGCTATTTACATATATTTTATTTTTGGTGATGTCCTTAGAAGGGGCAGGGACATCACCAAAATGTTTTTTAAATGTTGTGGGGGGGTGAGGGGGCTGCAGGGAATTTTGCAGCCCCCAAGCTACACTGGAAAAAAACTTTAAATCTCCTGGGTCATTGAAACCATGATCCCAGGAGAACTTACCATATATTTTTAAAGCATTTCCCAGGCTGGAGCTTTTGTTCTACTGCTAGGATTGCAGTGCCACCTAGGGGCTGGTTGTATGATTGCATTTTATGTGGCTGGAAGATGTAGCACATAAAATACAAGATCTTTATGTGGTTTTTAGATAGACTAAGAGGCATATATGTTTTATTTGTTTTTTCTTAAAGAACAAATAGCATAACTCTAACTATTTATTTTTACATTTTTCACCCCCAAACTGCAATAATTAAAACAATGTAAAAAGAATCACAGACCTGTTGTTTCATAAAGCGTTATTAAATATTTTTTAAGTGATCAATAATGATAAATATTTCATTGTGTACATTATTGAAATATACATTTGATTAAAATGATTGGTAATTTTTGGAGAAAGATAATATATATGCTTTATATGTATAGGGTGTTGGGTGCGGAGGGGGTAGGAGTGGTGGCCTCTTGCAGGGGGAGGGTTCTTGGCCAAACCCCTGCCACACATAGCTGAAGTCTGTGCACAGCTTGGGGTTTGCTGCCTTTGTAGAGTTGGCCACAGTCCCAACCCCCTGTTGCGCTAGGCCTTGTGCGACTGGGAAATGGTTTTAAATATGGTAATAAAATATTACTTTATGTTAAGAAACCCATGAAATTCACGGAAAAAGTAAAGGTTAAAGTAACGTTCTAGTTAGGTGAAATGTTCAGTAACAACGTTCCAATTTAAACTCTAAAAGCCATAGAAATTCACCAGTTATAGGTATTGTTATCTCAAGTAACTATAACTCATGCCCTAAGGTAACTATAACTCTCACCCTCACTATGCACTGCTAATTATCGCACATATTACATCACTCCTGACATCTTCTATGACATCATTGATAATATCACGGCAACATTTACAATGAAATTATTGATAAGAAAACTGTGCATGCCGGGGCGCGAGTAATACTTACCTTAGGGCACAAGTTATAGTTACTTTAGATACCTATAACTGATGAATTTCTATGGTTTTTAGAGTTTAAAATGTTACGTCGTTACTGCACATTTCACCTAACTAACCTAACTATAATGTTACTTTAACCTTTGTTTTTTAGTTAAAAAAATATACATATATATATATACTCGTTACCTCGCGCTGTCGCAAGAAGGAACCGCACTCCAGGTTTCTTTAAAGCAAACTTTTTTAATACAACTGACCTGCTTCGTCCTTCCCGGTCTTCGTCTGAGTCACTGTCCACACATGGACGTGCTCTACTTTTTCAAAACAACAGTGATTTGTAATTCATAAACATAGAAGACAGACCTGGTGGAAAAAGAGTTAATGCACCATAAAGGAGAAAACAGACTAATATTCCTTCAAAATTAAAGCAATATAGCAACCGTCCCAGATGAGAAATATATCATCTATGTAACGAGTCCACAGGATCAAATGCCAAAGCCACTCTTCATTCCTCTCATTCCAAATGTGCTCCACCTCCCACCACCCCATGAACATACAGGCGTAGCTGGGAGCAAAGCAACTTCCCATCGCAGTCCCAGTAAGTTGTTTATACCATTGTTCTTCAAATAAGAAAAAGTTATTTTCCAGGCAGAACCGCAACATTTCAATTAAGAGCATGGAATGATCATACATGGCTAACGGTCTATCCCTGAAAAAGTACTTACATGCTTCAAGGCCTAGTTCATGTTCAATACATGTATACAGTGCAACAACATCCACCGTGGCAAGTATGTATGATTCCTTCCATGGGATACCCTGAACCTTACAAATGAAATCCATGCTGTCCCTACAGTGTGAGGGGAGATTAACGACATAAGGGCATAGGAAGTGATCAAGGTAAATAGATGAGTTTTCAAGCAAACTGTTATTAGCAGATATGATCGGTCTACCAGATGGATCTGTGGGATGCTTGTGCACTTTGGGTAACATGTAAAAGACCGGGGTGACAGGATTTTTTACCATCAGGAATTCCAGCTCATTAGTACTGAGCATTCCTCTTTGGTGCCATTCGCTCAAGAGACTGTGGTAACAGGTGATGGCTTTGTTATACTGGGCAAAATTAGATCTCAGTTATTTTTCCGAGTATTCTAGTTGATTCCTAGCCTCAGTCCTGTACTTTCCAAGATCCCATAACACAACATTTCCACCTTTATCGGAGGGTTTAATCACAAAAGTCTCTGCTTTCCTGAGTGACCCAAGGCCTTTCCTCTGCCCCTCCGTTAGATTCTCAGCAAAATGATTATTGCCACGTTTCCATATTTCTCTGAGGTCATGTAGAATTACCTCATGAAAGGTGTCAATGTTGTCGTGTAGGGTCATCGGGTTAAACCTGGATCTGAGTTTTCAAATCATTTCTGCTTCTTCGATCTGTCATAATACCCATATTACTGAGCAGTTCTCTGTTATTCTCCCAATCTTTCATCCCCAGATCCATTTCTCTTAGAGATGCCAAAGTCTCAATGTCCCCAATAGATAGAACATCTGCCACTGGAACAGGAGTGACCCCCATAGCTTCCCTTGGGTTCCCTCTATCATTCTTAAGGGCATGTATTTTTAGGAGTTTCAATTTTCTCACAAACAGAAAAAATGTCAATGCGTGTGAAAGAGTATTCGAAATTCGCAGTAGGACAAAAGGACAGACCCATTTCAAGGACAGAGCGTTCGTCAGGTGTAAGCACATGTGAGGATAAGTTAACTATTATAAGGTTATTCTCACCCATCATTGTTTGTTCCGTTTGCTTTGCCGTGTTCCTCTCCCACGCGGCTTCTCGCTGTCTTTGTCCTGTGCCTCCTCCACTTGTTTTTCTCCTGCGCTGTTTTCTCCTTTTCCTCTTGGTGGTTTCTTTTTTATAGTCTGATTTTGCCGTAAAAAACGGTATTCTTCAAGTGTTGTAAATGGCATCGTTCCTGATGTTGCACTCCCGCTTCGCTCATCAATGTCAGATTGGGCGTCTGAGCTGGATTCCAAAGTCGCGGTCTCCTGTTGTCTCAGTGATTCTGTGTGTCTGAAATCCCTTCTTGCCACATCATACTTTTTTCCAAAAGTGAGTATCCGACCCATGGCGTAATTATTCTTGTCCCTGATGAATTTCCAACGTTTCTTGTCATTTTTGATGCCTTTCTCATATTTCGCCAACCTCCCTTCCGTTTCTTTTAATAATTTCTCTATCTCATCATTTGAGGCATGTTTGTCAAGTGTCTCTTTTAATTTCCTGATTTCAGCTCCCACTTGGTCCAGTTCCGATGCTGCATACTTTGACAATAACCCCATCATGTGTCTGCACGTGGATGCCATCAGCAGGGACCATTCTTCCAAGAGCTTTGGGCTAGGGTTCTGGTATGTTGGTGTTATCAAAATTCTTAAACCCCTTGTGACCCTGCCAACCTCCATGTAATTGTCGAGGGAGATAACCTCCCAGCTTCTGTTTACCTCTTTGCTGCATAGTCTCTCGTACAGGAACGGGTCCTGCTTGAGTGATCATGCCCCTCCTGTGTCCCCGGGAGCCTCTCAATAAATATAAATATATATATATATATATATATATATATGAACAAAAAGAACGGAGTTCCAACGAGCACTCAGGTCTGAATCAATAACAGAGGGGTCTAGATAACACAGGTTAGCGCTCTGACGCCAATTTGGATTCGACTTGAATCCAAGAGTGTAATGGAGGATGAAAAAGAGAGAAAAGAAGCAGCACAATTGCTATTTGCTCGAGCACCGGGTATGGGCAAATCAATACCTATGTCTACACGTACGGAAAAAACGATTATGGATACTCTAAGGAAATATGAAAAGCTGCACAAATTAGAAATCTCAAAGTGGTGGGAAGCTACCTCGCTGCAAGATTACCTGGATAAGAGTATGATACCTAGAGGCCTTAGGATCTACATTACACCATCGTACGATTCACCTGATCCTCAGATGTTGGAGGAATGGTCGCAGAATTCAGCAACCAGTTCAAAGAACATGTTGCAAATTTTAGTAAAATATGCTTGGTCTGACAGAGTAAATATCAAAAAGACATTGAGACTCTGGCAGAGGAACTCAACAAACATCCTGACCAAGATATCATTATTAAATTCATTGAAGAAATGAAGAAAAGATTGAAGTTGATGGAAGAAGATATAAAGAAAAGGAAACAATATAAACTTCATAGAGACTGTGGGGATTACGAATCAGGACGGATTCTAACACACAGTAGAAGATATGACCATCTTTATGAAACATCACAAGCAGAGGTCTCAAGTGAAAGCATGCCACATAGACAACAAGAAGAGGAAGTGGCAAGTACAAGTGATTCAAATACGGAGAACTCAGAACTAACCAGGACATCAGAAAGTTCCAATTCGGAAGGGGAAACCGCACCACGACGCCGGACTTTTTTAGACGAATACCGGCTCTTGAAGCAGAGCCGGCAAGCCACAAGATCTTCGTCCAGAATCAAGGAGAAGAAGGAAGTAGCAGAATCAAGCGGAAGAGGAAGACCATGGGGTACAAGAACAAAAGGCGGAAGAAATGCAAACAGAGGCGGAAACAAAAAGGAGAATGGAAAAGAGCACGTGGGAATCAGACAGGCTCGATACAAGAAAAACTAATTATGGATGAAGAACAGGTAAACAAAACAATCGTTAATTTATCTGCCAGAGAAATCAGCAATAGAGATAAAAGAACTTTATGCTTAGGATTATCCTTTTGTCCATCTGTACCTATGAATTATGTAGATGACAGAATTGACATCTTCAAATTCTGCAGAAAACTTAAACTAAAAAAATGGTACAAATTGAAACCGGTCAAGAATAGGGCCATTCAGTCTGATGAAAGCAATCTACCTGAGGAAGATTTAATTATAGGGGACATCGATACAATGATGGCACTTGATGAATTGAGCAATGAACAAAATGGTCTTAACCTGAGCACTGATGCACTCCGCACACTTGATGCTATGGAGGTAATACATGACCAAGCTGCGTGTACAGATTTTAAACCCAAATCGACATTTTTACCCAAAATGAATCACGATAACATTGACACATTTCAGGATCAGGTAGCAAAAGAATTGTTAGATTTTCGAAGTAAAAACTGGCCTAAAAAATGAAGAAATTTAACCATAACCTCACATTAGCACAGAAAAAATCCATGAGTGACCTTGCTGCAGATACCAGTATTGTGGTGAGGCCCGCGGACAAAGGCGGTAACATTGTCATTCTCCCCAAAGACATGTACATCAAGGAAGCTGAACACCAACTGATAGAGACTAGAACTTACAGAAAATCAAATCGTTCTGAATATAATGCCAGCATTAATTCCATATGGGAAAAATTGACGGAATGGAAAGACAGGGGCCTGATAGAGTGGGAAGAGTTCTGTTTTCTGAAAAGAGATTATCCTATACTTCCTATTCTGTATCTACTCCCCAAAATCCATAAATGCAGAACTAATCAACCAGGCAGACCCATAATTTCATCTAGGGGAAGTGTTTTGGAAAATGTTTCTCGTTACATAGATTACTTCCTCAGAGAGTATGTAATGTCATTACCTTCATATGTAAGAGATACAAAAGATTTTCTAGAGAAAATAGACAAGCTGACATGGGAGATTGACTATTTATTAATAACTATGGACGTAAACTCCTCTATACGGTGATTGAACACAAACAAGGAACCGAAGCTTGTGCCAGATACTTGAAAAGAAGACATATAGGTTACCTGGGACATACAACCATGATTCTAGACATGATCACACACTGTCTTGTAAATAACTTTTTCTTTTTAATGATGAAATTTATGTACAAACACATGGCACAGCAATGGGGACATGTTTCGCGCCCAGTTTTGCGAATCTGTTTATGGGGCGTGGGAGAATGACATCCGGACCAGCAGCACTTTTCAAAATGACTTTAGTAAAGTCATTTTATGGCTGCGTTATATAGACGACATATTTGTTGTCTGGAGAGGTACAAAAGAGCAAGCCTTAGACTTCATTTTCAGATTAAACCAGAATCAGATGAATATCACTTTAACATGCAATATAAACAAGGACGAGGTAGAATACCTGGACACCAAGGTACAGATTAGGAACAATAAACTCCATACTATTCTCTACCGCAAGAAAACAGCAGGTAATACACTGCTTCATGCTCTGAGCAGCCACCCGGAGAATCTTAAATGGAGCATCCCCTATGGGGAGCTGCTCAGAGCAAAAAGAAATTGCAGCACTGAGTTAGATTTCAACAAAGAACAGAACATCATGACACAGAGATTTCTGGCAAGAGGATATCCTAAATGGGTAGTAAAGAAAGCCATAGACAAAGTTAAACAGGTGGAACGTGAAGATTTACTTAGTAATACACAGGGCACACAAATGGAGAACCCTGATACATCACAGACTCGAGTCATACTTAACTATAATGGCAATTCGAATCAAATTCGGAAATGTATAGTAAAAATTGGAATATTCTCAAGGGGGACCCCATCATTGGAACCACTTTACCTGATCGCCCAAGTATAACATATAGACGCGGTCATAATTTAAAAGATATTCTAGTACAAAACAACATTGGTAGTAGAAGTTTGAACAGAGGTGTAGACCTACAGGGTTTCTATCCGTGTGGTCATTGTAAAGCCTGTAATAACAGCCACATGGTAAAGGAATATTGGAATCCCAGTACTAACAGGATGAACAAAATAAAACAATTTTTGACATGCACTAGTGCATTTGTAATATATGTGTTAGTATGCCCATGTCACCTTAAGTACGTGGGCAGTACAACACATATAGCTAAAAACGCATTCTTGAACATCTGAGAGCCATAAGCAAGAATGATAAACAATATCCTATAGCCCGTCACTTTGAAGCTTTTCATTTTTCAGATCAAACTAAACTTTCATTTTTTATTATAGACCAGGTAACTCTAAATCAGAGGGGAGGCAATCGCACATTGAGACTCAGACAGAAAGAATCCAGATATATAATAAGCATGTGCACCCGTTATCCTAAAGGGCACAATATGGATGAGGAGTTAGCCATACATCTGCAAAATGAATAGAGCCTTCTTTGAATTATATTTAAAGTCTGCACTAAGCAAGTCTGACTCTGTATTCAATGTTTCAATTATGCATTGATGTTGTTTATTATGTATTTGAAGATTGGTTTTCTTTTCATTTGCTATTTTTAATCGTTCAAGATATATTTTCTTCTTTTCTCTCTCTCACAGGAAGGAAGGGAGGGACGTTGTCTCAGGCTTGCGGCACCTGTACCCTAAACCTTTCTCCGTGATTCATCCTCTTTTTCTACATCATGTCAAGTAACATTACCATGATTTTTAACAACACTTGTAGATATGTGCACATTCATGCTTTAGTTATGTTGATTCAGTGGGTGCATGAAAATGAGGTTTAATGTTCGTTTCTTGTTTCATGGACTGTGTTCCTACTAACCGGGAGTGAAACCATATATGATCATGTGGCGATTTTGATAACAAATGGGTGGCATAGCTGTCATTTAATGTATTTTCACCAGCGTTTTGATATCCGTTTTCATTGTTAGTTATATGTATGCATAGACAAAGGAAGAGGCACATGAGTCTGATAGCACTAACCAGCAACAGACACAGACTCACGCCATTCATGGCCCTAGAATGCACTAACCAGCAAAAAATTAGTGGCTCATATATTTGAAGATAGAAGTTATTCGCTTAGGAGTCCGTATACACTACGTTTCCCAGAATGCATTTTGGAAGTTATTTCGCCTAAAGGGGTTTAGGAAATTGAGACTATTATAAATTATAAGAATGAAGATCGTGGTGTTATGTAAGGATTTTTCCAGCCCTTTATCTCTCCCCGGTGTTTGACATATACTTTTCCTTTACATTGAAGGTCAATTGTTGTATTGCCGATGATAAGATGGCGCTTATTTTCTGGTTATGCCACAGTCCATTTTCTATGTTGATTATTTCATAGAGTTGTAATGCTTTTTAAGTGACGAACTTTATTGACTCTGTTGTGTGAACAAGCGCTCTTTGGAGCGCGAAACGCGTCACGACTGGTTTATGCTGTAATAAACCTCTCATTTTGGCTTAAGAACGAACCCTGTTGTTATTGATTCAGACCTGAGTGCTCGTTGGAACTCCGTTCTTTTTTTCATATTGATTAACCGGCTGCTCCGCCGGCACCGAGCCACCCCGAGAAAGGCGAGGGATCTCCGGAAGGAGCTGCTTTTACGCGTCAGCCAGAGACGCGTTTCAGAGGCCCCGCTCTGTAAGTTGGCCTGAATATATATATATATATATATATATATACACACACACACACGCATACAAAGTGAGATATAAACATTTTTAATAAACAGCACTGCTTTGGGATGAAAGTAGTTAGGAAATTGTGTGGGTCAAGATGCAGTGTCCGTGTTTTTTCTGTGTCGCCTGGAACATTCAGTGGCTGTGGTGGTGGGGCACAAGGGGGGCATGACAAATAGAGTTGGGACACAATGCTCATCTGAACTGCCCCCCCCCCCAGAGATGCCAGTGCAGTTCATAGCTTTAGATAAGACCTCCAGAACTAAATTCAGTACTTCAAATAAGAGGTCTGTATCTGGAGACAGTTACGGCAGAGGCTATTCCAAAAGTTTCATAAGGCTTGGATCCCGTCTAAGGTTTGTTTTGGGCTAGACTAAATATGCTATAGTCAATATCATAAAAAGAATGCCATGGGCCCTGATGCAAGAAAGGTAAAAGGTCCCTTTGACTGCTCCTGGGGTACTAAAGTACAGCATTTATCAGTATTCAATAGGTCAAGGTGCCACTGCACCTGCTGCACCAATGGTAGCTATGCTCCTGATTATACCTGGAAATGGTGTGAACCTGAATGTAGTAATTTGACGTGTTCAGATCAGGAACTGCGATCCACAGCTTCACACCTTTTCCTGTAAGATGTTTAATATTCATCACTTTGTGCTGAAAACCAACTCACTCATTTGTTTTTTTTGGAAAATCTGTTTTTATTTTCAATAACAAACCAAAGTCAGCATTACATAGCCAGTATCATACTGTCAGTAGAAAGTACATATGTTCAAGTAACGTTCATTTTTCGGTCTACATACGCCACTATCGCACTTAGGCAGAACCCCCCCTCCCACCCTCCTCCCTTCAGTCATTCAACCCGACCCCTAAGCCCCTATAATCCACCCACTGTTGCCAGACTTTATTCCATTTCGCGGGGCATCCACGCCCTTCATAGACTGTCCTTTCTGGCATACAACACCAGTCCATGTCCCTCTTCCACTGAGAGACTAGTGGTGGTTGTGCCACCCCCCACGCCCTTGCCACATTCCGTTTAGCCACCATTGCCGCTACCCGTAGCCATATCGTGGAGTATTTAGACCAGGCTAGTTCCCCAGACACACACAACAAATGCCATCTGGCATCCACTGGGACCTGTTGCTCAATTACTTCAGAAAGGATTTGCGCTATTCTGGCCCAGTACCTCTGTATACTCGGGCATTCCCACAGGGTATGGAAAAAAGTCCCTTTCTGGCCACACCCTCTATGACACTCTTCTGTCGCTATCCTGCCCATTCGGCACAACGATACCCTGGTGTAATAGGATCTGTGCAGGATCCGCAATTGAACCTGGCCCTGATCGCTACTTCCCTCGGACTTTGTATCGCTTCGGCCCAATCGTCATCCTCCAGTAACCCCACGTCCGATTCCCATGCCTCTCTTATCTTGAGCAATAAGTCTGGGGCGTTATTCATTATTTTCTTGTACGTGGCAGAAAGCGATTTTTCCGGGATGAGGTCCAATATCAATCTATCCTCTAATGGACTATATTCTGGAAGCTGTTCCCCTTCTTTAATATGCCTACCTATTGCATGTTTCAGTTGAATGTACCTGTAGTGTTCCCTGGATGTGAGTTGGTATTCTCGCTGTAGTTCAGCAAATGAGAGCATTGCCTGCTGCTTTCTCACGTCTCCCAGTCGCATAATGTCTATCAGTTTCCAACTCGCGAAACCTTGCAGGCGCCCAACCTCCCTGAGCATTACGCTGGACCATAGGGGAGTCTGTTCTGTCAACCGTCCCGCCCAGCCCAAAAACTTGGTTGCTTTTACCCACGCCGCCTGCACTATCTTTGTATGCATGGGTAGGTCCTCCTGCTTCTCCGGCCCATACAAGACTTTCAGATAGCCCTCACCTCCCATTGCCCAGTGGTCGACCCTATAGGCTGGATCATTACGATCTGCAAAGGCCCAGTCATTTATTACCATAAGGTGGGATGCCCAGTAATATTTTTGAATATCGGGGACCGCCAACCCCCCCCTCATAGACTCCTTTCTGTAGTTTTGCAAGCGCTATCCGCGCGCTCCCGCCGTCCCAGAGCAGTGTTCTAAGTTGGCTGTCGACTTTGCTAAAGAATTTCTCCGGTACGGGACAGGGCGTATTTTGAAGTACGTATAGCAGTCGAGGCAGGGTCATCATCTTGAAGAGCACAGCTCGTCCCATTAAAGAGATCGGCAATTTTCTCCAGTGTGCCACATCCCCCTTTAGACGATCTAACAGTGGGCTAAGGTTCGCACTTAGAAAAGCGCTATCTGTCTTTTCGATCTGCACACCTAGGTATTTGAAGCTGGTCTTAATCTGGAGTCGGGAGTCCACACCCAGGTCCGGCGGCGGCCCATCCGTCAACATAAACAGGAGGGACTTGTCCCAATTAATCTGATACCCCGAATATCCTTCAAATAACTTAAAAATTTGTAACAACCTGTTAATTGTGAATCGCGGCCGCGTTGCATACAGGAGAACGTCATCCGCGTAGAGGGATATTCTCTCTTCCCATTAATCGCCACAGCTTATTCCCGCGATTACCAGATCACCCCTAATCCACACCGCCAGCGGTTCTAGCGCCAAGGCAAACAAAAGTGGGGAGATGGGGCACCCCTGCCTAGTACCCTTCCGCAAAACAATGGGACGAGACACCGAGCCGTTGACTCTGACTCTAGCCATGGGCTGCGTGTACAAAAGTTGGATCCATGAGATAAAAGTTGGCCCAAAGCCGAACCTCCGCAAGACTTCAAACAAATAGTTCCATTCAATACTATCGAACGCCATACGGGTGTCGAGTGATAGTAACGCAGCCTCTGTTTCGGGATCACGCCTGACTAAGTATTGTACCCCATATAGACGGCGCAGGTTAAGCCGAGTACTTCTACTGGGCATAAAACCTGATTGGTCCGGGTGAATCAGCGTCAGTATGGGCACCAATAGTCTGTTCACCAGGACCTTCGCCAAAATTTTTACCTCTATATTAAGCAGGGAGATCGGTCGGTATGACCCGCATTTCTCTGCCGGTTTACCTGCCTTGGGGATCATGACGATTGTCGCCGTGCGCTGATCTAATGGTAATGAACCTTGTTTCCTCGCTTCATTAAACATGGCCAGGAGGTGTGGGGCCACCGTGGAGGCAGTGCATTTAAAAAGCTCTACCGGTAGGCCGTTAGGTCCCGGCGCTTTACCCGCCTGTAAGTCCTGTATGGCACCCACGATCTCTTCTACTGTGATGTCCCCATCTATTGAGTCTCTATCCTCCGCC
Source organism: Calotriton arnoldi (assembly GCA_963921515.1). Lineage (NCBI taxonomy): Eukaryota > Metazoa > Chordata > Amphibia > Caudata > Salamandridae > Calotriton > Calotriton arnoldi. The sequence goes on from CAWUFW010000399.1 coordinate 1,909,848, forward strand.
CCTAGGGTTGGGAGTTGTATTTCGGCTAGGAGCTCAAAACAATCCATCGCTGTCCGCACTGGACTTGAGTCATAAATTGACTCATAATAATCTGCAAACGCCCCTGCGATCGCTTCCCCTGCCGTGTGCATATTCCCTGCTTCATCATGGATTACCACTACCCAGCTTCTCTCCCTATCTCTCTTCTCGAGCCAGGCAATCATTTTGTTCGCCTTGTCTCCTATATCATAAATCCTCCGCTGCGTGGCCAGGGCCACAGATCTGGCGGTTGCCATCGCCATATCTTGCAGTTCTCGTTTTCGCAAGTCTAGTAAGTGCGCCAATTCCTCATCTCTCCTCCCCCCTCCCAGATACCGTGTCTCCAGGTCTATCACCGTCATTTCCAATTGGTCCCAGCGTAGTTTCTTCTCCTTTTTGTCCACCCCTATGCAGTCTTGGACATATCCCCTTATCACCGGTTTGTACGCTTCCCATAGGGTGCTACGATCGTCAACTGTGCCCTCATTTTCTTGGAAATATAGTTTCGTTCATTCCTTAACTTCCTGTGCGTTGTCTTTGTTCTGAAAAAACCATATGTTCAGCCTCGGTGGCAGAACGGATTGACGTGGTGTACCCTTCAGCGACATCTCAACCGGAGAGTGATCTGATATGCCTCGGGCCCTATTTTGGTATTGGAGAACCATCCCACACTCCCCTTAACCCGTTGCGTGCATCTGTTGGCCAACGGCCGTCGCGAGCACTACCTCTGTAGTGCTGCGAACGTCCGTTGGCCGACGCGGCCCCGCCCACTCCGCTAAACCGCCGCACTGCGGCGGAATTGCCGCCGCGGTTAAGCGGTTAAGGGTCAGTAAATAATCCAGCCGGGAATAGCTGTTGTGTGCTGCTGAGTAGAATGTGTATTGTCTGGCCCCTACGTTGTGGAACCTCCAGAGGTCCACCAGCCCTAGCGCCTCCGTGAATGTTAGTAGAGGCTCGGCTCCCCTCGCACGGGCTGCTCTAGAGTCCCTGTCAAGTCCCGGGTCCATAACTGAGTTCATATCCCCCCCCTAATACCAACACCCCGGGGGGAAGATCTACAAGAAAGGCCCCCAAGTCCTTAAATGCATCTACACGTGTCACTGGCGGTATGTAACAGGAGACCATATTAAGCACCTGTCCGTCCCAGCAACCTGTCAGAGCCACAAATCGCCCCAGCGGGTCGTGTGTCACGTTATTTATCACCAATGGGGTTGCCCTTTTGACTAGGATTCCCACCCCTCGGGCGCCCGAGGTGTACCCTGCATGCGCCACCAGCTTATAACCATACCGATCTAGTGCTCGGTACCTCTGGCCCTTAAGATGCGTCTCTTGAATCAGTACAACACTGGGGGAATGTCGGTGTAAGTACTGAAGTACTATACTACGTTTAATCCGGCTCCCCAGCCCATTGACATTCCAGGATAATATTCACAGGGCATTAGAGCCTTGTGCGCCCACCTGTGACCCGCTCTGCAATTCCGGAGGGGGTTCTGCACTATTTGGTTGTTCACTCTGTGCCATTGTTCCGGTGCGTGTGCCGCTGGAAGCCCACTGGCCTGAACGTCGCTACTATCTCCACTGACCCTATGAATCTGCTGACCTTACAACAACAAAACATACACAACTTCAACAAGCCCCCCCTAATTCCCCCCTGCCCCCTCCCTGCTACCCTGCTGGAGAGCATAACCACTCTTCCCACCCCAACTCGCAGAGTGCCTGTCGCCCAAAACATTCTAACAACTGTGGGGGGTGTAGGCGCCCAATGCCTGAGCTGCCCGCCCCCAGGTCTCCTTACACGTTACCTTCCCATTAGCCTCATTCATATAAGGACCACTGATACAATGCAATTATAGGACTGTAATAGTCTTGGCGCCTTTGCGCAGCCCATCGTCTCCATGCGGTCCCGCATTGCGTGCTGGTACCCAGCACCATGTTACTTGCGTGAGAGCGGGTCTTCCTCACAGTGAACTAGTCCGACTCCTCTCCTGTCAGTCTCTGCCGCTCTCGCCAGGTTCCCGTCCTGTTGTTGGTGCCAACAGTGCGCCACCCTTCCAGCCAGGCCATTGCGGATTCCGGAGTTGCAAAAAACCATGCCTTCCCCTCCGCCTCCACCCTCAACTTGGCCGGATACATCATGGAGTATTTTATTACCTTGGCCCGTAGCTCCTTTTTGACTGCATCAAAGGTGCGCCTCTGGCGCTGCACGTTGAGCGTGAAGTCCGGGAAAAAACGGATCACCACATTCTCATGGAGCAGGTCCCCGGACTGCCGCACCGCCTGCAGGATAGCGTCTCTGTCTCGGTAGTTCAGAATTCACGCTATAATTGTATGCGGTGGTGCCCCCGGTCGAGGTTTAGGAATGGGAGCACGGTGCGCTCGTTCCACTGTGAAGTGGACTGACAGGCGTTTCGGTTTCAGGTGGTTCAAGATTAGGTCCTCAAGAAACAGGTCCATACTTGGCCCTTCCATTCCCTCCGGTACTCCCACCACGCGAATATTGTTCCTCCCGGCCCTCCCTTCTTGGTCTTCCAGCTTGGCCGCCATAAGTTCCTGCTGTTTAGTGAGGGCCTGGCCCTCTCCTCTAGACTCTGCGTGCTGTTTTCTAGGTGTGTGACCCTAGTTTCAGTGGCCGCCATTTTGTCTGACATCTTACGGAAATCGGCGCGGAGCAGGTTGACATCCACTGTGACTGCGTCAATTTTAGGATCGATTGTCCCTTTCAGATCTGCTATGGCCGCCAAGACGGCCGTCAGAGATGGTTCACTCTGTTCTTCAGCCTGATCGATTTGGGCTGGGGCCGTCGCCAGCGGCAGGGCGTATTTGTCCATTTTGTTGGTCTGTGTCGAGGCCGGGCCCTTGGGCTTCATACTGACAATCTTCCTCTCCCGGGCGTGCGCGCCCCTAGGGACCCACCTCTCGCCTTCACTACTATCTTGTCCAGGTCCACCCGGCGCTGCCACCACTGTGTGGGCGCCGCCGCCGCTTCGCCGGGTCTGGGCCGAGTCCCCGGCTTTGCCCACTGTTCCACAGTCCCCTCTCCGGCCCCGCAGCTGCCGTCTCCGTAGGCTCACCTACCGCGCTGTCTCATTGGTGCAGGTGTTATGCCAGGTCGTTGATCATAGCTTATTCAGCTCTCCGCCGCGCCCGCAATCACTTGGTTCAGGGGCAGCGGCCACCTCGGTCCCCGTCTCGCCCACCTGCTGGGTGCAATTGACCTCGTTGTTTCACTGGGGGGGATGCTTACTCCGTATGGCGCTCCACACACCTGTTGCATACGCTTTCACCACCCGGTGTTCACCGCTGCTCTCCCGATGGTGTCCTCCACCCCTCCTCCTTGGTGGCCAGCTAGCCCCACTACTTATCCTGGCAGGCTGCCGGGGCGCTCGAAAACAGTCTCTGTGTGCGTCTCGTTGTACTTGCAGAGAAGTGTCCCAAAGCCGTTCACCGCCGCCTCCCAGTATTTCAGGCGCTATATCGGGTCATTAGGCGCAAGACACTCGTTTCTCCACCTAGTCACCACCAGCAGCAGTCTTAGTCTTCGTCGCGCCCGCCGACCCAACAGGCTGATCCTTACTTCCTCGTGTGGGGTAGGTAGTTGCTTCGCTTAGTGAGCTATGCTTTTTGCCCCCGTCGCTGCTCTTGTACGCTCATGCCGCACAGGAAACTCCTCTGCTTGCCCACTGGCGCTCTCGGTACAGGCCGCCGCCCCTCTCGCACTGGTCCGGGTCATGCCACTATTTATTTGCGTAGGCCGCCGGGGAGCCCAAAAACTGTCCAAAGGTACAGCTCTCGGTGTCCAAGAGAGCCGCGAGTGGCACGAACTGCCCAGGGCCGGTCACCGCCGCCAGCCTCCACCGTCCCCGCCAGCTCCGCAGTGCTCTTCGGTTGCCGATTCTCCTCCCCCAGGCCGCACCTTCCAGTCCCAGGCCGCGGCCCCTTTCACCGCTCAAGGCGCCAATTACGCCGATCCGCACCGGGCGACTCCCGCTGATCCAACTCTGCCTCCGGCGTCGCTACCTCACCTTCCACCGTGAGTCTTAGTCCTTCTCGCAGTTCTGCACAACGCCTGCTTAGGCCTGCCCGGGCTCCTGCGCTGCTTTACTAGGCCGCGCAGCCGACTCCGTCCTCCGCTGCGTCACGCCCTTCAGCCGCCCCACCGACTGCCGGGGAGCCGATTTCCTGCCCGTAGACCGATGGTGGGTGTGCTCTGCCGTTATACTCAAGCGTTTTCGTAGCTCAGGGGCGGCTGGAATATACGGATATTAGGCTCGTTAGAGACCACAGGGACGGAGCTCGCTCAGCAAGCCGCCATTTCCCTCGGCGCCGAAACCACGCCCCCAACTCACTCATTTTTTGTCAAATAATTGAGCAGAAACAGTGTTGTTTTTAGTATAATCCATAAATAATCAGGACGCTGTATTTCCAAACGTGTATATCTTCTTTATAATCAACCCCTTTGCAGCATGACCACAGTAACAGCTTCCAGTAGGAGAATGCCTCAACATTCCATGTTCACCTACTTATACTTGGAACTGAGAATGCTTGACTATGACGTAATACATTCTACATAATAAATATCTATTGCTATATATATTACACAATCCCTTTTTTTCATTTTGTTTTTCTACATGCCACTAAGACTGACCAAATAACAAGGCCTCAATAACTCTAAAAAACAAAACATTCATGCATCCATGAAAATGTACAATGGTAATTAATAAGACAAAAATTCATCAAATTCTACTAAGCAATATATGTATTAGAATTAAATACAAAAATAATTAAGCACACCTAAATTCTTCAATATATTCTACTAGGTAATACATGAATTAGGAATAATTACCTGAGTAATTAATCACAGATAAATCCCTCAAACTCTTTGGTTTTCTTACAACCCTTTCTTATATTGTTCTTATGTTCCAATGAACAATGAGGGCAATCCTGGGTCTGTCCATCATCCTCTGACTTGTTTAAATCATTAAAGCTTTCTTTATCAATGTTAAACTCTCTAGACTTATTTGAATCTCCTTGACTCTCCTCATGCACCTCAGGGCTTGGTTCAGGTTCACTCACACCTAACCACCAGTAATCACTGTGTGGTTTATCCATTTTTTCTCACTCTCACCACTTCCACATGCTAATGCAAGTCGACTCATGTGCCATACTTCGCCATTATGTAACACAACAGTGTTGTTTCTCACTTGTGTTACTCTTCTCGGCTCACTTAAACTACTCTCAACTTTAGCAACCTTCCTTGCACTTTTCACACAAACCCATTGACCTACACATATGTTTAACATCATAGTAGAGCTTGTTTTCATTTGGTAAGTCTTAATATTCTTCCTCACTTCATCCACATCACATTTCACCATACCACCTCTCCCCATCTATCCTGGATTGACCTTTGAGAAAAGACCTCTGCCTCTCATTAAGGAAAATTGACTTTTCCCAGCAGAACCATGACACGTCACACTATATGCCCAAAACATTTTCTTTAGTTAATTTTCCCATAAAACATTTGCTTTATTAGAAAGCTGCAAAATACCATTAATTGCTCTATTTATTCACTCCACAACGCCATTCCCACTAGGATGATAGAGAGCAGTAAGTTTCTGCTTAATACTAGAAGCTTTAAGATATTCAGTCATCTCTTTGGATTTGAATTGCACTCCATTCAGTGGCGTAGCTAGGGGGGGCGAGGGGGGCGGACCGCCCCAGGCGGCACGAGTTTTCGGGCGGCAGCCGGCCCCCCTTCCCCCCGCTCTTACCTGCGGCCGTCGCGGCCGCAAGAATCGGTCGCTACCACCCCCCCCCCGCTCTTCTATCACGAGGGAGGCAAACGCAGTGGGCGCCACGGGCAGCCTAAGGCCTAGCTACGCCCCTGACTCCATTATCAGTGAGAATGGATGCAGGAAATCCTTCCCTTAAAACTACACTGTCTAAAAATTCAATCACTTCCTTAGTGTCAACTTTCTCCACAATGCTTACTTCAAATCATCTTGAGAATATGTCTGTCACCACAATTATGTACTTGATATTACCATCCTGCCAACTTATGGGTCCCATTATATCTAAAGCTACATCCTCCCATTGTAAGTTTGGGCAACGGAAAGCAACTAAAGGATTTATCTGCTACCTCACAAACTTTTCAACAGCATTGTCTACACCAGGCCACCAATATAAGTCTTTGAGCCTTCTTTTGGTTCAGGTAATGCCTGAATGTCCTTCATGACAGCAGTGTATAATCTTTTCTGTTAATATCCTGGGTTGAACAACTTTTTCTCCACTTAATAGAAAATGACCAGACAGACTTAATTCATCTCTGGCCTTCCAAAATCCTCTTAAACCATCACTTAAACATTTTTTCCCACATGTCTCCATCCATCAACCACCTTGGATTTTACCTCAGTCAATATGATATCTTCCTTTATAGCTTTTAACAATTCATTTTGGTCAAAAATATCTTGCTAATTGTTTGCTTGTGAAATCCTTCTCAACTACATTAATGGTAACGCCATCCTGCTTAGGAAATCTGCAGTCAAATTCTTTGCCCCAGGTACATACTGGACTTCTTACCTAAAGTCCTGCAATCTAATTGAAAATCTGCCTCTTCTAGCAGGTGCCCTGAATAGCCCCTCTGCTGTTAGTAACTTTGTAAGGGGTTTGTGGTTGAACCCAAACATACACCAAAGTCTCTCTCTCTCAATTTTAGAGTACTTTTCCTCTGTAGGAGTTAATGACCTGGAATCAAAAGGCAATAACGACTTCCTTTTTATTTTCATCTATTTGAGTGAGAACACCTCCTAAATCTTTGCTATTAGCATCGGTGGTTACAATGGTGCTTGCAAAAGCATCAAAACCTTGCAAATTGGGCGCTTTGCTGATTACTTCGGTAATTACACTAAAGGCTTGTTGACACTCAACAGACCAATTGAAGCAAATCTTATTTTTCAACAAAACTCTCATGGCATGAGTTTTGTCCACAAAGTTGTTCACAAATGACTGTAGATCATCCTTGGATTTGGGTGATGGACCATTGACAATTGCAATGACTAACTTTTCTTTGAGTTTTATTCCCTGACCCCTTACTTCATGTCCCACAAACCTAAGCTTCTTTTCTGCAAATCTATTCTTGGATAATTCTGCAGTTAATCCTTTGACTCAGAAACCTTAACACCATTCTCAGTCTCTCATCATGTTCTTGTTTTGTCTTGTGGATTGTTACCTGCCTTGTTATGTTGGCCTAGGCCTGGCTGCCATGCTGCTTTTCTTTGCGCACGTTACACTGAGCCGGGCCTTCCTCGCCCTTTGCTCGTGCCAAGTTCTTTTGCACTGTCTGCATTTTCTGTTGTTCACCTTTTTGGGCTCAGTCTGCACAAACATGTACAAGGTCACATAACAATGTATTCTGGTTCTTCCTGATATGGCCAGTCTCGCGCACCCAGACATAACATTATGTGCAATTGCCATGAAGAATTTGATATGCTTTTAATACTGTGGTTTACTAGCGCTTAAAGACACTTGGAGAAATCCCTTTCAGTGAGAAGAGCTATGATGTCCTGCTGATGTAATTCTGCATCTAGAGACTGAGGTATGGGGGTTCGCTAGTCAAAGCCCAGAGGTCTTCTATTATTATAATAAACTATCTTACTGCAAGGGGAGGGTGGTAATGTTATTTATACGTTTATCCACTGAGCTCTGAGATGCTTTCCCCGTTTGTATTCTATGGAATTGTAACCATGCTGCTTATCTTAGTCATATGCATTATGCTATTAGTACTGACACGTGTACTGTACATTAGAGCACGTAAGTTGGAATAAACATTTTAACCTATCCAGTGTCTCTTCCTACGCACCTTGTGAACAAGTACGAGTGAGTGACGAAAGAGTGTTCTTGCTTCAGCGAGTCCTGAGATAAAGATACCGTGTTCTGGGTTGTCCAAACATTAGTACTTGAGTGCTAATGGGATGCTAAGCTAGTTGGGTTGGGGTTTTTGGGTGCTACGGTATATGGTGGCAAACCACTGTATTCCGGGGTCCCATTTTCCTGTGCATAGCTCTGTGTATGTGCAGAAACCTTATGACATGGCGCGACCACCGTGGGGCAGCTTATCTGCGAGACGCTTGAGTAGTACTTGTGCTTGTCCACAAACCCCTCGCGTACGCTTCCGGAGGCGTATGTGACGGTGATACCTCCTATATTGAATGTTTTATAGGTTCTTTCAAGCTTGATATTATTAAAAAAGGTTAGTTAATAGACCCATTTTTGTGCTCCCTGTTAGGTTGTCGAATATAATTGTTTAGTCATGGCTGGTGTGGCGATAGCTGCACATAGTCGAGGAGCACTCCGAGACCACTTAGCTGTGTATGGAGTGCCCGATACTGGGGTCGAGTTGGTCTTTGTGGTTCAAGCCGATGCGGCTTATCACTTTGAAGTGTTTTACACTTGGATCACTTTTGAAGCGGTGGATGCAGGTGATAAGCTGTTTCATGAATATAAGCCCACCGCTGTTCCTGCTGCCTATCGACCCTATACTGTTCTTGAAGTGCCTCTCACGGCTTGGCAGCACCGTGTTTGGTTCAATGGCGCCCTACCACAACCAACTACCGCAGTTCGTTTAGGCCCCTTATCAATTCAGGGGGCCACTTGGCCTGTATTGGCCGGGTATACCCCGCATCCAAATTATCTGGCATTACCGATTGCGGAACTGCGCACTATGCATACCGAATTGGTGCGAGTGCATCGAGCCTTAGTGACATACGTTACAGGTAGCCTCCATGGAGCTGCTCCTGTAGTCGCAGGCCAACCAGCTATTGCAGCTGGAGTGTCCATAAGTCCTGTCATGGTAAATTCCGTGATGGGCAAACGTCCACAAAATAAGGACGACTATCCTTACTGGCTTGCAGAAAAGTTCGATCAGATAGAAGCAGTGTTTCCACATACATCCCCAGTAGATAAACACCGCATCCTCACGATAAGTTTGCCAAAAGACATAATCCCCGATTTGACATCATGTGAAAACTGGGGTAAGGTATTCGCAGCAGTTTATTCAAAATGTTTTGGAACTCCTTCCATGACGGTTCTACCCTCTGTAATTAAAAAAGTACAGGATGAACATGGCCCTGAAGCGGCTGTGGAATTAGGGATGAGACTAGTGGGAGTGTTTGATGTAGTAGCTGAGCTGATCCTTGGAAATGTCAAGGGCGATGCTATGAACTTTCAAGTAGCGAATGCTTTGGCTTTGGTCCCAGAGTTGGACCGGCCCCGCGAATTACCGAAAATCATTGCCCGGGCTTATAAAACAATTGGACGAAATAGCCTAGGCAACAAGCCTTTTGTAAAAACGCAAACTCAATCGCAAACACAAGTTGCACAAACAAAAAGTACATCTGAGAAAGATGATAAGCCAGTCTTCACCAAAAAAAGTTGGAGACAGAAAAAACAGGGTAAGCAACAAAAGAAGCCGGGGTCGAGAGGCGCTTCCCAGTTTCGGTTTCTTCTGAACGTACATATGATTTACGTGATAGGTCGAGAATTAAATCACCGGATAGGTTTCAAAGCTCTGATACGCGTTCTCCTCGTTCTTCACAGGCCCAGACGTCGTCACAGGCTGGTGGAGGAGAACGGCAAGATAGAGGAAGGGGCCGAGAGGCTCCCCAGGAGCGAGACCAACCTCGACAACAAGTCAGAGGGAAAGCGGAAGACTTTCACCATTCCCGACCACAATTTCAGAAGAAAAGGTTGCCGCTGTAACAGCGAAATATGCCACAGACGGTGAGAACGAGACTCCAGAATTGGACGTGGGCAGTAACCCTCCTAGACAGCGCCGCGGAAGTTACCATAGTGCGGGAGGCGCTACGTCCTCATATGGAGGCGACAGCAACTGAAACATTCGTTACAGTAGAGACAGCTGACACGAGAGTGGCACCCCCTGACAGACTTTATAACATAGTCATCCAAATTGAAGGTGATATACCGCGTGAGATAAAAGGGATTTTTTGGGAAAATCTAACCTCTTCATATGACATTTTGTTAGCGGAGGTGGATTGGCCACCCTCATTCGTACTTGCTGCACATAAAGGAGAGGAGGCAATCCTTCCAAGCTTTTCAAGGCATGTCCCAAAAGACAAAGCCGAAGCACTTGCAGCAGAGTGGGCTGTGTACCTGGCTCCAGCGTTATACCGCAACCATGTGGGATGGGATGAAGAATCACCTCCTCATGCAATACCTTTGCGGTCACTACCGCAGCCACAACCCCAATATCCCATCAAACGGCAGGCAAAAGGCCCCGTCTCCGAAATTCTGACACAGTTGGAATATCAGGGAGTAATTGAACCATGCGTATCACCTATGAACAATCCCCTTTTCGTGGTTTCTAAACCCGATGGATCGTACCGCTTAGTTTTGGATTACCGGCATTTAAATACTCATTGTCGGAACTTTGCGGTGCAAAATACACACAGTTCTGCGCTTGTAGACAGTCTTGTTCGTAAAAAATACAAAACGACACTTGACCTTTCAAACGGTTTCTACACGCACAACCTAGCCCCGGAGAGTGGTCAATGGACCGCATTCACTTCCGGTGGTAAATTATTCCAGTTCCGGCGTTTACCCATGGGCTACAAAAATAGTCCGGGTATATTCGCCGCCCGTGTTGTTTCTTTGTTAAATGACATTGATCAAGACGCATGTTCGTACGTAGATGACATCTATCTGACAGACGACGAGTTATATCAGCATCTGTCCCGTGTGGACCGCATTATTCTTGAATTTGCGGAGCAGGGTTACAAATTTAACTTTGCTAAGTCACACCTTGCTGAATTTACCGTTCTGTTCTTGGGCTATGAGCTCAATAACGAAGGTAAGGGCTTAGCCCCCCATTTCTTGGAAAAATGTGCACATTTGTGCCCCCCAAATACTCTGAAGAAACTTCAGTCTTTGCTGGGATTCTTGAATTTCGGGCGTACTTACATCCCCGAATATGCCCAGCGTATCAAGCCTTTGTATGCTCTGATACAACCTACTTATTCAAGGTCTTGCTGGCTGCCTGAGCATACCTCAATTTTGCAGTCTTTGCAGACAGACCTATTGGAGTCTAAATATCTTTTGACTCGTGACAACCACACAAACCTGGTGATCAGAATAATTCCGGGGCGGTGGGATTCACATACCTAACCTTTAATGAAGGTGATACAGTACCTATCGCATACAAGTCACATCTGTACACTTCCGCTGAATTACGCTTTACATCTGTTGAAAAAGTTCTGACTGCAGTGCAAATGGCGATTCTGAAAGAACGCGCACTGGCACAGGGTAAGCGAATTCTGGTGGTAACACCCTGTCCTGCCCTAGAGGCAGTAACAAAGGCAAGTGTACCGAACTCAAAAGCAATGCATCCCCGTTGGATACAATGGGCTACATCTTTGACGTCATCAGACGTCACCTTTGTTTTCGATTCTTCTCTTCAGACTCAGGAGTTCTTACAGTATGAATTTGTTCATCCTCCTCCTCTGTTTTTGTTGCCGCTTGAGGATTACAAATGTGTGATCTACACCGATGGTTCGGCGCAACCGGCCACTGGGTCCAAGCACGCTTATTCTGCTGCATGTGCTATTGTTGCGGGATCCTTTGTGGATGGCAAGTTCAAATCCACTGTAGTGCACACACGCACACTTGGAGACAGTACCGCACAATTGGCCGAGCTGCATGCATTGCTACTTGCACTTGAGTTCGCTTCACAGGATGAGACCACTCTTATTGTATGTGATTCTTTTTACTGTGTACAATCTTACAATGACAATCTGTTTTTCTGGTCGAAAACGACTACAAGGACGCAAAAGGAAGCACAATTAAGCATAAAATGCTTTGGGTTCGAGTGGCAGAATTGCAACAACGTCTGCCCCTCACACAGGTGGTTCACACCTTAGGCCATCAGCGGGTGGGCGCACACGCTATTGGTAACGATCTGGCAGATGAAGCTGCCCGTTCAGCAGTAGTCACGTGTTCAGTAGCAGCGGTTACCAGGTCCATGTCTAAAATAGACCCTGTTATTTTAGCAGCTATTGCTGCAACCAAGGAAGGTGATAATTACCCTACAGGTTTCCCTTCCAAGTATTCTTACAAATTAAGTCCCGATCAGGTTCCTTATGTAACTATACCTGACGTTGGAGATCGGCTGATCCCCAACGCGGACCGCAGGAGTGCCTTGATATCAGCTGCACACGAAGGCATGGCTTCTGCTCATGCAGGTGTGTCAGCTACGGTTTCCATCTTGCAGCAGCGTTATTGGTGGCGTGGGTTATATAAAGACACCCGTGCTTTTGTGCTTTCTTGCGACGTTTGTCAACAGATTAAGCCTTCCACGGTAACACGTCCACCACAAACACCGCTCTGCATTGCTAACAGACCCTTTGGGTGTGTTTACTTGGATCACTGCGGTCCATTCTCATCAGACACTGCTTATAAATACATCTTAGTGGCAGTGGACTCGTGCACACGGTTTCTCTGGGTCTGGCCACAACGGAGTGCTGACGCCCGAAATGTAATCAGGGATTTGCGTGTCTTTGTGGGAATTTTCGCATGCGGCACCTTCCATTCGGACCAAGGTCCAGCGTTTGCCTCTAGGGCTTACAAGGATGCAATGGCTTCGCTTGGGGTGCGGGTGAAATTTTCGTCTCCGTATAGGCCTGAGGGCAACTCTATCGTTGAACGAATGAACCGTGACTTAAAGCAATCCTTAACAGCTAGGGTTTTAGGTACTGGCAGGAACTGGCTGGCCCATTTGTATACCGTTCAGCGTGCACTTAATAATCTCCCTAGAAGACCTCTGGGTGGGCGGACCCCATACGAAATGCTCTTTGGCATAAGAATGTTTGTGCCTGACCTTGAGGGTCCAGACATCGCGGCGCAATCCGCCAAGTTTGATGTAGATAACCATTCTGCTATGTTACAGGACTTACAAGAAGCCCGAGACAAACTTGCAACTACACATTTGCCTTCAGCCACAGATCCTGCGTTGCAGATTCCGGTAGCCGGCTGGCTTCCGAAAGTTGGAGAACTGGTTCGAGAGAAGGTTGAAAACAAAAAGAATTTGGCCCCTCTTTTCGTGCACCGGTTCCAGTTCTTGGCCTGAAGGGAACACGTACAGTCATTTTACCACCGCTTCCTGGTCGCAAAGAGAACAGATACATCTCAGTTGAAAATGTCAAGCTACAGCGCCTGGCCGATCCTGAATAGTGTCACACCAGCGGTCTCTTGTCCTGCCATTTATCGGACATATGTTCATAGTCCATCTGCACGAACGATCGCTGATGCTGTAATTGAGATGGTTGATTTGCCTGACACTACGATTGATCCCCAACTCTCCACCAATATCGACGAGGACGAGTATACATATCCTGCATCAGAATCGGTGGCACATCAACCAACAACGCCACTAAGCCCGACTCGTTATTCCTTTGATTCGGATTCCACATCTTCAAAAGTTCCATCCAAGTTCAGTATTTTTATATCCTGGTTTAGAGACAATTTTTTGATTCCCCCTGGACATACCTCTGGTTGGTACTTTTCTTGATATTTTTGTTCATGTCCATTGGCTTTGTCACAGTGTTTTTTCTACTAATCAATGGTCACTATTTACCTGAACGCTCTGCTGTAGACTATGTTTCTGGAACTTTGGCTCCTCATTCCTCGTCTCACATCATGAAGCGTGACCACACATTTGTGAACATTTCAGCTTTCCCAGTTGCTGATGGCATCGTATGGGATGCAGTGAACTATCAAATCCATGGTCCGACGGAAATTATTAATGTACCTAATGTCCTTCGTGTTTCAATGGGTGATGTAGTACAAAATAATATTCATTCTGATGATTGGGATGTGCATGCCGTTGAAGCATTGTTTGCCGATTTAAAATATTATGCATCTTTTAATGCTGAAGATTTATATATGAATTCTGCTAATTATGCCGATTTGTATTGTTACCAACATTGGGGTAATCATTTTCTCCATAAGCCCAGTGCCCTGCGTAGTTCTGTTAACTATACCCAATGGGAACATTGTCCAAACCCCTTGCCAGGTAGCTCTCAAACTCTTCGAAATAAGTTTAATTATTTCACTGATTTTAATCGGTCGAACCCTGCATCCTATTATTTTAGACTAAATAACACATCAACTCAGAAAATTATGTTAACACACACCAAAATGCTTTATTCAGGTTCCTTTCTAAGTGCCTTAGCTGTGGGTGGTTATGAGTACTGGGATAATACAGTGGATTTAAAATCTATTTGGGGCTCCAAGCCATGGCAGGTACAGGGAACCGAGGCGTTGCATCGTGCGTGCCTCATCCCTACCCAAATTATGTTCCTAAATGCTTCCATCTATCAGACTACATGTTGGGGCTTAGCAACCACTAAACAATTGAATACGCCATCAATACCATCCCTGTCGAGTTTTCCAAATGAAAGCTCACGATTCAATATGTCCCTCGTGTCCCTGCAGGCAATGTTACAAAATAATTCGTTTAATGTTTCTGAGCTGGTTCAGTCACCCTGGTTAGTATGGCCTATATCATCTAATGCATGTCAAATGCGTTTTCATGATACTGGTGCTAGCTACACACAGAATAGGCCTGATCCGAGGTTTACTGATGCCCGTACTGTCACTACATACTCTGTTGGTAAATTATGCAAACAATGGCTGCAACATTCGTCCCTTGATTCTGTTAAACAACATTTGTCCCTCCTTACAGGCAATATTGATCTGTCCGACTTTGTTTTGGGACCTCGTGGTCCCCGACCTAAAAGATTCATTTATGAAACATATAATGAACTCTGGAAGCTATCACAAATGGAAGCTGCTTCCCGTCTTCGGGAAATAGATCAAGCAAATATGGAAAAGGTGCTCGCTGTTGTAGACAATAGTATTAATACCCTGTCTTCTCGCATTTACACTTTAGAGAATATTGTGTCCTCTGTTGTTGATATTGTACAAGATGATGTTTCTGTGTTATATCATGGTCAGAATCAATTGCGCTCAGTTATGCAGTTTGCATGGACTTTACAAACGCTCAAGTTAGGTAAAGTGCCTTGGCAATTTTTGAACACCTCTGCCTTATTTCTACCTTTTAACTTAACTGACAAACAGCAATTTATGTCCATGAAGGATGCAACTTACACTCTATTACATATCGAAAAGGTGGATCCTTTGCCGTTCTCTGTTGCAGAACTCGATTCTGCTGTATGGCTAGTCCATGGGGTTATAGCTTTACCATTTTCCTTGTTTGAATTTGACTCGTGCATGAAACATTATCCTGTGGGCCGTTACCGGCCATTGGGCAGTGCTTTCCTGCATGAACTCTGGTCCTTGCCTTTCATGTATAAATGCCTTCGGGACGGCAAGGAAGTCTTTCTCACGGGGAGTACTGCGACTCGACTATAGGTCATTCGCTTATTTGTAAACACATTAAATTGCATGGCTCATGTAGCGTTTCCTCTCCTAATCTTGCTTGTGTGCTGAAAGGTATTCCTGCTCCTGTTATTTCACCTACTTTCACTCTCCTTTCCAATGGTAGTTATTTACTTTTAAATAACGAAAACTGTTGTGGCCTGCAGGCTGGCATTCCTTACATTGTAACAGTTTCGCACAGGGTTGTCTGCTGCAAAAATGTGCTTTTTCCTCCCCCTCATGGCAAGGTTGATATCTCTATTTGGCCTTCCATCCCTACCATGGAAGCAGATTTCAATAGACTGAGCAGAATAAAGGCACTATTATTAAACGAGGAAGTTATGCTCACGTCCGCCCGGGAGACATTCATTCTCCAGGTGGCGAGTACCCACAGTGAAATACAGGCCCTTTTAAACACTAATCTCCCCCAACATTTTGGGGAGTTAATACATCGTATTTTTAACGCATCTAACACTGAAGGCCTAGTACACTTTTTTAAGGTCGTTGGGTCGGGCTTGGTGTCCTCCTTCCAGACTATTTTTGGTGTCATCCCGGCTTTCATACATTCTATATTTTCCAGTGTCTTTGGCGGTTTCCCATTGATCCTCGCTTTAGCGGCCGGTGTCTTGCTCTTAATTTGCTTTCTGCGCAATGGCTGCTCCCCGATGGGACCTGCTCGATCCAGAACGCCTCCAGCTGCTCCGTGAGCGCCTTTTGGCCGGTTTTGGTGTCTTGCCATTGGCGACACTGAGCGTGTCATATACTCTTTCATTTCGCTTTGCGTATTTCACTTGCGTGCAACCTGTGATGACTTGTGTCCGCTGTCCTTTCACCTGGACTCTGGATTATTGCCTCTCCAATTCGTCATTGTCTGTTCCGGATTTTGTTCAGTTGATGGGTCCCTTAGAGGCCCATGAGCAGGACTGTTCCGTCGCTGGCTGTATGGCGCGTGCGGCTGCACTGGGGATTTTGGCGCAATGGGATATCTGGGCGGCTGCCCAGGATCTCCTACAACGAAGCTGTTTCAATTATCACGCAAGCTGTCCCGCATTGCTTCTGGATGCTCCCTTTGCTGAGGAGCATTCCTGCTCTTTTGAACTCATGGATTGGATGGCATCTATGTTTTTTGACGATTCCAATGATGAACTCTTGGAGGGTATGGCTTTTTTCTGCACTTTCACTTTCATGGATTGACCTGCCCTTCGCCGTTTGGGCGCTCCCTGTGCTCCGACGTCAATTTTCTCCTCTGATGGGCCTCTGTCCTGGCCGCCGGACTGTCCAGGGGAGGGTGTCTTGTGGATTGTTACCTGCCTTGTTATGTTGGCCTAGGCCTGGCTGCCATGCTGCTTTTCTTTGCGCACGTTACACTGAGCCGGGCCTTCCTCGCCCTTTGCTCGTGCCAAGTTCTTTTGCACTGTCTGCATTTTCTGTTGTTCACCTTTTTGGGCTCAGTCTGCACAAACATGTACAAGGTCACATAACAATGTATTCTGGTTCTTCCTGATATGGCCAGTCTCGCGCACCCAGACATAACATTATGTGCAATTGCCATGAAGAATTTGATATGCTTTTAATACTGTGGTTTACTAGCGCTTAAACACACTTGGAGAAATCCCTTTCAGTGAGAAGAGCTATGATGTCCTGCTGATGTAATTCTGCATCTAGAGACTGAGGTATGGGGGTTCGCTAGTCAAAGCCCAGAGGTCTTCTATTATTATAATAAACTATCTTACTGCAAGGGGAGGGTGGTAATGTTATTTATACGTTTATCCACTGAGCTCTGAGATGCTTTCCCCGTTTGTATTCTATGGAATTGTAACCATGCTGCTTATCTTAGTCATATGCATTATGCTATTAGTACTGACACGTGTACTGTACATTAGAGCACGTAAGTTGGAATAAACATTTTAACCTATCCAGTGTCTCTTCCTACGCACCTTGTGAACAAGTACGAGTGAGTGACGAAAGAGTGTTCTTGCTTCAGCGAGTCCTGAGATAAAGATACCGTGTTCTGGGTTGTCCAAACATTAGTACTTGAGTGCTAATGGGATGCTAAGCTAGTTGGGTTGGGGTTTTTGGGTGCTACGGTATATGGTAGCAAACCACTGTATTCCGGGGTCCCATTTTCCTGTGCATAGCTCTGTGTATGTGCAGAAACCTTATGACAGTTTATTTGGTCACGATACACAATACCCATATCAATTATAGGGCTGGGGTAATGAGAGAGAAAATTATATGGGTCAACGTTTGCACTCTCCCTTGTACTATCACAAACCACAACAGAACACACCCCAGCTAATATGGCTGTCAACTATGGGAACCAAACATCCTCATTGGTGAGCCCCTTACTCCATTCAGGATGATTTGCACCCCAAAAACTGGAGAAAGGACTCAAGGGGCGTTTCCAAAAAAGAATGGGATGGCCAGAGAATGCTCTAGTGGCGGGCAACCCTTGTTGTGGATAGAGGGACTATTCAGGGATGATCCAAGGAGTGGGGCATCCTGGCAACTAAAAACCCTATGCACCTACCCGTGCTCAAATTATGTCTTTTCTTAGATGGGTGGTGTAGGGGTGATTAAAAACAGGTTGTCGGACACTTGAGGTGCAATTACGCAGCTTGCGTCCAATCTAAGTCAACATGTTTCAGCCCAACAAAGGACCACAGATGGGTCCAGGGCTTTCCTCAGGACTAGTATCCTGCTTGTCCCTATTTGAATCCCTGTCAAATACGTATACACCCACTCAGTGCACACGCATACATACTATACCAGTTTCTAATGGCTGGTCATGGTCATGAAATTGCACTTTGCCAATGGTAGGGTCTTATAAAGAGAGAAGACATATATATATGTATATATATAAATACACACACAAATAAAATGTACCACAATGTTGCATTTGAGAGAACAGTACATTGTAAAACACACTAGTATTTGGGACATGTAATGCTTAAAACAACATGCAAGACCGACTGGCGGTTGCTGGCCTTGCGAGAATCAACCATGCCACTTGTGGGGAAGCATAACCGCTTTTTAGAAAAGATGTGCGTGTGTGGTCTCACCCGTAAAACATGCAACACAAGGTTACAATGTAGAACTCTCACCCAAACCCGGTTTCACATTCCAACCCTTCCCCTAAATTCAGGACAGTTAAACTTCATGGAGGACTGGGATGAGGGGAGCCTTGTAGTCAAACACTTAAGTAAACGGAGAAAAGGACAAAATTGTTGCACAGTGGGCGCAATCAATATCAGTGGGTTGGTTTTTCCGGTAATATAAGCGGATCCGTATGCAAACACAATTTGTTTATTGCGTCCCATAATGAGAATATCATCCTGAAAAAACACAATCCCCGACATATCACCAAAAAGCTGTGACATGAGACTTTGAAACATCGCAGCCGCAGAGGCCAAACCGAAAGACATGGTGCAAAATTGGTAGCAACCGAAAGGGTGCAGAATGCAGTAACATTTCTCCTAGATGGATGTATAGCAATTTGGTGATATGCTGAGGAAAGGTTGCTGGTTAAAAAACACTTAACACCTCTAGTTATTGAAAGCATTTCATCAATCCTAGGTAGATGGAATTGGTCCACCACAATACTGTTGTTTAAACTTCTTCGATCCACACACAGTCTAATTTTCCATTGGCTCGTCTTGTTATAACCAACAGAGAAATCCACTCGGATGCTTCTATAGGTTCAATAACACTTATTTTTTGTAATTTATTTAGTTCCATTTTAACTTCTCTAACAATGATTGGAACATTACGTACTTTGTGCATCTTCAGTATTGTTGAGGATGTTACTCTACTGCGGTGACTGAACCCTTTAAGTTTACCCAGTTTGCCACTAAATACATCCTGGAACTCACTAAGAGCCCACTTCTTAGAATTTTCACTATCACATGCTACTAGGACCTGTTCAGGACTCTTAGGATCAAGTATAATGTGTAACGCTCTTTGGTCTTTCCAACCTAGCAATGAAGGACCATCAGCCACAACATACAACTTGCAAGTGGCTCTCCGGTCTTTAAACTCAAATACAAGTAACCTATACCCCAACATGTCTATTTTTCTCCAGTAAAACTTTCCAGATTCACATTTGTGGGCTCTAGGTGTGAACCAATGACATTTACAGAATTACTTTCTAATACTGTGTGAGCAATAATAAAAAAACAGAGGAGGAAGCGATACGAGGCGAGGAAGTCAAAGGAACACGCAAACACCACATTTCCATGGAATGGGCACAATTACTGTACCAATTTAGCCAGCAAGCCACACGGGACGAACCAGTCGAAGCACCCCAAACCCAGACAACACCCATCACACTAAAAGGACCCAGCGACGGGCACACCGAATCGGAGCGCACACGAACCAGGGTCGCCCTATAGCAGTTCTTGCATGTGAGCACAACCCCAGGTTAATTTAGGGGAGATAATCATCCCCCCACCCCGCATCCACAGTTGTAGGCTGTCAGATTACCATGCAAACTTGGATAGAGGACCTACTTCCCCCCCGTCTGCACACACCCCCATCCCGCTGATCCCGTATCAATACCCCAGTTCAACACCCAGATTACCAGTTAGGGATACAGGCCAGCAGTTTGGTATCGACACTAGTTGGCAGAGGATATTGCCCAATCGAGGGGACAGAAAATCACGACTCCGAATGACACCAAAGATAGGCGTAGCTCCCACACAAGGGTACATGTTTATAGGCACCCTACCGAAGACACACAAACAATGTAGATTACCTCAATATGCATGTACTCCTGGGTCTGTAATGACGATCAGCAGCAATTATGTATGAAGATCACTACCAATGTATAATCAACTGACAAACCCATGCCAATCTATCTAAGCATGTAATTCACGTATAAACCTGTGCTTCTCTGTATCTAAATTGTTAAAATCTAATAAACAAATTTAAACAAAAAAAATAAGAACTCTTTGATTTTGGGGAGGAGCTAGAAGACTTTCCTGTTCGCTTCTGGATTAAGGTACATTGCTGCAAAGGAAAGAGAGAGAGCAAGGAAACCATGGAGCAAAAAAAGCCATTATGGGAAATTAGAATACAAGCTATCAAACTGGCCTAATATGCATATGACTACAGATAACAGGAATAATCCATGAAATTGACTCCTGAAGACAAGACATGAAAACGTATACCCACATTTCCCTAAATCATGAAATCACGTGGACAATCCATGAAATTTCCTCCATCAGCCATAAAATAAATCCAATACATTGCACCACAAGGAGCATAAACTACAACATGACCATGAACGATGCTTTCATATAATCCAATTAAACTGCTGACACAGGAACTATGAAACTATTCAATAAACAAGTGCTTCTTTTCAGCAGTGTTATTGTCAGTCTACTATCTTGGGCTTGGTTTAATTTGAGATTCAAGAATCCTGGAACATAGTGTAATAGGAATGGCAGGTCTACGTTTCGGTCAGCAGATCTTTGAATTGATTTACACAGGGGCATGTTATGAAATGTGTTCCATGCAACATGATCCATGAACAAGTCTCATAATGGTTTAAGGAATAATGACACCAAGCATCCAAAAAGAATGCAGATCTGTAGGCCGTCTACATGGAAAGAAAGTTCGAGAACCTTTTTTGTTGATAAAGTATGTGCAAAACTCTCACTTACATGATCAGTGTTCATAGCAGTTTGGAACCACATGGTCCTTAGAACAAATGTTATAAAGTGCTGAGAACTCCAGAGGAGTGCTGTGGGAATCTTTGGAATTTTTCTGACAGGTGGTCGGCCTCTGAAAGGCCAGTAAGCGTCACAGCAGAGTCAATCACATGTGTTAATTGTCATGTCACTGACTTTGCCTTAGTCCTGCAGACAATTCAGGGCCATTAGCCTTCAATGTACTGTTCCGTGGCGGCATCTAGCTATCTTCCCTCCTCAAGCTGAACTTTCATTTTTGTAGACAAAAGAACAGACAAGATTTGTATAATCACTGTGCCCCATTTAATAGCAATCAAGCAGCGTAGCACAACAGGGTTGTCTTGCTGGGGCAGGACATGGAAGAGTGGCGGCAGGGGCCTATTGGTGATTAAACAGGCAAATTTTCTGTAGAGTTGCATATCTTGTCGCTGGTGTCATGCATCTCACCTTCGCTGCAGACATTTTGAGGCTCAGAGAACTGGTCAGAAGATCCCAGACAACTGTCCTCTAGTTCAGGCTGTCCAATGATGCACAAGAGGTCCTTCATTTTCCTTGTGTAACCCCGGTGCTGTTTGAGGGATTTGTCCCTTTTGCAATCAGCGATGTTCACCTTCTCCCGAAGCTGCTCCAACTCTGCCTTACGTTCTTCAATTAGCAGCCGCGCTTCTTCCATCTGGCGAGACAGGCGATGCCTCTGCTCTTCACTGTCATCGTCGTTATCTTTGGAGATCCTGATGGCTTCCATAGCCATCATATATGCATCAGCCAAAACATTGTCCATAACCAGTGAGACTTGCTCTGCAGCAGCAAGATGCTGTAACACCTCTTGATGGGCACGCCACCCCTCCTGCATGTTACAGGCCATCGCCTGTAGCAAAGGATCCACCGGGCGCTTCACGCAGGCACTGTCCTCCATGCTTTTTAGGCTATTGCTGACAAGAGGGCTACTTCCTGTTCTGCTTTGCTTCACACCTGTAGACGTGTCATGCCCCGTCCCTGCCTATCTGATCTACTGCGATATTCATCAGCAATGGCCACCGCTCTTCTTAAACTAAACTACCTGATCTGAGGGCTTGCTGAGATCACAAAAAAACACAGCAGCTCACAGCCCTCTGATGTGACAAAGGCCCCTATAGCTCATCACACATTGAGATCACAAAGAATCCTGAGATCAGTATCCCCTGATGTCATAAAGGCCTCTGGAGCTTAGCATTTGCAGACACTGCACCCTTTACCACTGTAGCATCTCACAAATACCCATCAGGTTAGTACCACATGATATCAAGTAGGCCCCCCTAAATCAGAATACTCTGAAAACATGATGCACCACCAATTTAGCACTCTTTGACACTACAAAGACCCACTCTCCCCACACACACTCACAGCCAGCAGCGGCCAGTGCAGGTAAGAGTGGTGGGGCCGAGTGGGGGGGGGGAGATTTCGACAGACGGCGAGTGAAAATTAATTATTTATTTCATTTTCCCTCATGGTCGTATGTCGAATCCCCCCCAACCCGGCCCCACCACTCTTACCTGTACGGGCCGCTGCTGCTCACAGCTCAGAACACTCAATAGTCTGATGGTTCTCTTCAAATTAGCATGCTCAAAAAGTAAAAAATTAAAATTGTGAGATCTGTTCTTTGTTGAAACGTTCAAGAGAAAGAGAGTTTTAAACTGCCAGATGCTGAATAAGGTTTTAAAATGGTGAGTTTGGCATGTCTGGACAGATTTCTAGAGGTGCTAGGATTGAGTGACATTCTCAAATACTTTCTTAAATATCAGTACCCATCCACAGAATTTTGATTCAATGAACAAAGAATAAAAATAGCCTTTTTGCATGAAAATGTGTTTTCCTCCATCACATGTGCTCTTCACACTAGGCATGGAACCGCTTAGAAAATTAGGCCAACCAGAAATATCATTGGTGTTAACCTTCAAAGAGAAGGAACAGAAATGTACCAGATTTGCAGATAACATTAATAATTGGTTAATCTGCACCAGAAATCCTGAATCAATTGAATTGTATCTAGTTTTAAAATCTACGAGATCCTAAATCTAACCTTGGAGAGGAAGGATACTGAAACCCTGAAGGCACTGTCACCATTTACTTGGGTGAGGTAGAACTTCAAATATCTTAATTTCTTGATAGTAAATAATCTAACTCTTAATCTCTACGTAGTAACTACTCTACCTCTGTGACTGCCTAATATGAAGCCAATTGCACGCAAATGGATGGAGATAAAATCCAATTTGTCCAATATTAAAATTTCTTTCTGTAGTTTCAATAGTATGAATTCTAGTGTTACAAAATTAAGTGTTTTTAGCCATTGAACAAGAAGGAAAATATTGCTGATCTTTCTGGCACTTATCAAGTGATAGGTGATTGTTTTAGAATAGAAGGTTCTGTACTTAATTCTGGTGAGGGTAGATAGGGGATTAATAAGCAATGCATGGTCTAAGGTCTGTGATGGCACTGAGAGGTCTACAAGCATTGGCGTGTAAGGGTGGACTTGATCCATGATTACCAGGACTTCCTTTCTGATGTTAATAAGGGTAGACTCTGTACCTTTTATTCTGGTGGAAACCAAACTCAGGATCGCTCAGGAGTCCTTGTGGCTTAAGCAAATGCAAGTTTGTAGTAACCACGCTCACAGTGGTATGTAAGTAGGAGCTTGTTTATTCGCAAGTACATGTATACAGCTTCCTAGTAACCTCCAGCTTCCCCAACTGAAGGCCTTCCTCAGAACTTTTCCAGTACCATTCTATTACATCATTAGATTCTACAATTGCAGGAGAGGATCTCCACACATCTCCCCCTCATACAAAGAGTTCCATCACAATAGATAAGGAAAACATAAGATAAGAAACAATAACATTTCCATTCTAAACTTAACACAGCACAAAACAATAGATAAACAATGTAATGATGAGAAGAAAAAGGTCTCCCCTTGTGAAATATGCAAAAAGATTCCAATTCATTTCATTTGGTAATATTTGGAGCATTAACTTTACATACGTTACCCCAAATACATTTCATTCGGTAATATTTGGAGCATTAACTTTGCATAAGTTACCCATACTCCACTCCTTGCCGTCGTCTAATTTGACCACAGATTTCATTACTTTGACCACCCTACGCGGCTGAGAAAACTTGCTTTCTCCCTTCTTGATAAAACCCATCCTTCTCGTAGCAACCCAATCACCACATTTCATTCCAACAACCTTCACTCCTCTCCTCTTATCATAATCCGCCTTGTTGCATTCATGAGACTCTCTCACTTTAGCAGCAATGCACTCACGATCCACCAAAACCTGATTTTTCTTTTGCAACCACACAGGAGACTCTTTGGTTGCCAGTTCTCTGCCTTTAAGGGCAACAAATGGAGAAACTCCAGTGACAGAATGAGGCGTCACTCTATGGGCCCACATCATTTTGTCCAGTTCCTCCTTCCACGCCAATCCGTTAGCCAGGGACAAATGAATGTTTTCCACAATAATACGGTTGACCCTTTCAACCAATCCATTGGCCTGCGGCCTAAACAATGCTACTCTATCATGCTTGATTCCCAACTCCGCAAGAAACTTTGTCATAACTGTGGAAACCAGTTGTACCTCATTATCTGTGACTAATGTCTTAGGTATTCCTTCCTCTAAGAATACTTCTATTAGAAACTCAATAACCTTCATAGACGTAATGTGCTCCACAGACTTGACAACAAACCGTTTACTATGGTAATCCACTAAAACAATTAAGAATCTATTCGTGACCCCCAATCTTTCTATAGGACCCAGGAAATCCATAACTAATTTCTCCCAGTGTCGGTAAGGTACCTTCACACACCCTAAAGGAGGCTGACGAACCACCCTGCTCTTGTCACTGTTGCTACAGGCATAACAATCCTTAACAACCTCCTCCACTTCCCTATCCATTTCAGGCCACCAAAAACACTGTCTCAATCTCCTTTTACTCATACTCCTCCCCAAGTGTCCTTCATGCACAATCCTAATCAGTCTTCCTCTCAGTGCCTTAGGCGGAACTATGCGGTTGCATCTCAAAACCTTATCTGCTTGGATGCTCAACTGATCCTTCACCTTAACGTACTGCTTCAATCCTTCACTCAAAACGGAAGCATTTCGCCAACCACCACTTATCACGTCCTTCAACTCTCTGTATTCCTCATCAGCACTCAATGCTTCCATCCACTCCTCACGCGTCAAAGCCAATTCCCCATCAACAAGAGTTGTCAGCGAGTCCACTTCAGTCATGAGAGAAACATCCTCCTCTACATCAACTGGCATACACGATAAGCAGTCAGCTATCACAATTCTTTTACCTCTGACAAATTCAATCGCAAAGTTCAAATCCATCACAGACAACAACCATCGGGAAATACGTGGAGTTACATTTCCTTCAAGACCCTTACGGCCCTTGAAAATATGCAATAAGGGCTTGTGATCCATTCTAAGTGTGAAAGGCAAACCCCATAGGTAAAATCTGAAGTGATTCATTCCCCAACAACAAGCTAACGCTTCCTTCTCGATAGCAGAATACGACCTTTCTGCACCCTGCAAACAACGCGATGCATAACCAATCACTTTCTCTTCATCATCAACTCTCTGAGTCAAGACAGCACCCAACCCCACATTGCTTGCGTCAGTCGTCACTGTGGTCTTTTTCTTTACATTGAAGTGACCTAAAGTAGGCGCACGAACCAACGTCGCCTTAATATCATTGAATGCTGTCTCACAAGCCGAACTCCATTCGAACAGCACTCCTTTCTTTAATAACGCTCTCATAGGTTCAACAATATCAGAAAAATTAGATACAAACTTAGAGCAGTACTTGGCAAGACCAAGAAACAATTTCAATAGCTCTTTGTCAGCAGGTTGAGGAGCATCAACTATTGCTTTCACAATACTTTTTTTGGTCTAATCCCACCGACGGATATCTCATGCCCCAAGTAATTCACTTGTTCCCTTCTCAGTTGACATTTTTCTTTTTTTATAGTCAATCCATGTTCCGCGATCCTCCTCAGCACTTCATACAATAATTCATCATGATCTTCAAAAGACCTACCCACAACCATAATGTCGTCCTGGAAACACAAGACCCTTTCCATCACCTGAAAAATATTTTGCATAATCCTCTGGAACACCGCAGAGGCCGACGCCAAGCCGAAAGGCATACGACAATAACAAAAGGCCCCTAGCGGTGTCACAAAGGAAGTCAGAGGACGTGATTCCGGATGCAAATTCACTTGGTGATAGGCCGCAGACATGTCTAAAACGCTGAAAATTTTTCCACCTTCCATCACACTCAACATATCTGCTATATTGGGAAGTGGCTGTCGGTCGACCCATATATTCTTGTTCAAGTCCCTCAAGTCTATGCAAAGACAGATTTTGTTGCCATCCTTAGGAGCAACCACTATTATAGCGAGCCATTCAGAAGACTCAATGGGTTCAATGATCTTACCTTCTAACAATTTATCAAGCTCCTTCTGAAGCGGCTTCCTCATCAACAGTGGTATGGACCTAACTTTATGTACTACTGGGATAACACCCTTCTTCAAAATGATGCGATGAGTGAACTTCTTCAGCATACCTAATTCATCCATAAACACATGTGGGAAGGATAACGTTAACTTCTTTCCCCATTCTAAATCAATGTCGCATATAGGCAATCCACACTCATGCATAGTTTCCACCACCATCACTGGCTCTTTTCCATTAGGATCAAGAATGATGCTTAAATCTTCCGTTACATACACTCTGCAATGTACACTGTTGCCTTTGAAGAATATTTTCATTTATTCCATTCTCACAATATTAATTGTCTTGCCACCATAACCCACTGCTTTAATATCTGGTTGCTGCAACTTACTCATGTCCTTTTTTAAATCCTTCTCATAAATATCTTTAGAAATTAGAGTAAATAAACTACCCGAATCTACTAGCATCTAGATCTGAGTAGTGCCTAAAGTAATATTACAATGAGGCTTTTCTAGTTTTCCTACACTTTCCATTTGTATACTTGTACTTTCGTTACTTTGGACCTTGAAATCTTGGTTACAAATTTCATACTCATCAATAGATAACATAATTTCTTCTTGAACTTCTCCAAAGTTCTCCACTACTTTCACGCTTGGATTTTGTACTTTCGATCTGCACACCTTAGCTAAGTGTCCCTTTCTCCCACATGACCTACACGGCATGTTTCTTGCCCCACATGCAAAGCTAGAAGCAATGTGCACAGGACAACCACACGTGTAACACATAATTTTTCTCCTTTCGCCCACTCTATCTGTATTAGGTTCTACTACTTTAGTAGGCTTTTTGATCTTAACTTCCTGTACGTCAAGTGCAACAACCTCTTTTTCCGTAGATTTCACACTTAACTTCCCCATATCAATCTCCTTCATCCAAACTGCAGTGTGCTCCATACTCCTGGCGATTTGTACTGCCTCGTCCAATGTGGGATCTAAAGATAGGAGTCTCTCTTTAACTTTCTTGTCTCTGGTACATCTCACAATTTGGTCAAGAATTAGGGACTCCATCAAACCTTGAAAGTCACATATCACTGCCAGACCTCGTAACGTTGCAACATAAGTCATTATGTCCTCATCATGAGCTTGTGATCTGCAAAAAAATTTATGCCTTTCAAAAATGACACTAAGTTTGGGCGTAAAATGTTTCTCTAGCATTTGCAATGACATATCGTAAACGTTTACAGGTTGACCATTACCAACTCCCAAAGATACTTCAGGAAGGTCATCGTATATTCTCCTTCCTTCTGTTCCTAAGTGATGCAACAATATGGCTTGCCTTCTCAACGGACCATACTTGTCCCCACCAATAGCCAACATATAGGTGAAGAATATATTCTTCCACCTCTTCCAAGGAATGCTTGGTTCCCCTGGAACAGCCAAGAAACTGGGTGGAGCAGCCATGCTCTGTTCTGCCATACCTGCAATAAAAAACGAAATAACAAACTACCATAACTAACTAAAAGAATAAACTACAATAATAAGTTAAAATAATAATTCAAAATAACAATTTAAAATAAATATTTAAAATAATAACTCTGAAGATGTGGTAGATTTCTCTCCTCTTTTTTTTCTGACACTTTCCAATGTATATTGCTTTATTCTTGACACTTTCCTCTTTAACAAGTCCTCTTTCTATGTATATTGCTCTAGCAGAGCAAATCACGTGTCCCGATGACGTCTATTCAATACTGTGGAGAAGGCAGGGCACACGCTATAATCCAGGTAAGCCTCCGGTGTTTTTCTTCTACTTTAATCAGCCTTATTCACTGTAATTCAATGCGTTCACCCAAACTGTGGCAAAGCAGCTCGTGCGCGCTCGAGCAAGAAACACTTTCAGAGCTCGAGCGCGTCTGCTCAAAAACACCTTCTGAGCTCTAGCATGTAGCGCGTGTTCGCTCGAGATGCAACTTGTGCGCGCGTGGGCAGCCGGCTCGAGCACACGCATCCAGTATGGCCAATGTCTCGCGCAAGCGGCTCGAGACAAACAACGGTTGCACGCCTCCCTTTGAAGCAGAAAATAAGGCACAAATGACAAAAATGTCGCAATATCGGACTTCGGAAGTTCCAAATATCGTCCGCTTACTTAATACAGAGTCTCGATAGCATTCGTTAATAAAAGCCCACTAGTACGCTATCCCTGCTTAAGGCAGCCGATAGGAAGCCGGTAGGAAGGAAGGCAAATCCCTTAAAATATCGTGATTTCCCCCACAAAAACGGTAGTCAGCAGGAAGTCTCTCGTTGGGCTTCTAATTAAGCACAAAAAGAGTCAAATACATGTAACTCTCAGTTTTGAAATTCCGAATTTCATCAGCAGAATCTTTCACTTAATGCTTTTCCAGGGGTGGAGGTTACTCTGCACTCTGCCCCCTGCGCAGATCGCTCGTCGCCAAAATATGTAGTAACCACGCTCACAGTGGTATGTAAGTAGAAGCTTGTTTATTCGCAAGTACATGTATACAGCTTCCTAGTAACCTCCAGCTTCTCCAACTGAAGGCCTTCCTCAGAACCTTTCCAATACCATTCTATTACATCATTAGATTCTACAATTGCAGGAGAGGATCTCCACAAAGTTGCTTAGTGGCAGCCCTCTCCAGGGCCTAAGCCAAGCAATGAAGAAGTTAGAAAGGGCTGCTTTGTCTAATCCTGGTGCTGTGTTTCTCACTAATTAAGACTTGTGACCTGTGATCCCTACTCCTGGAGGGGGAACATGAAATGATCCTTTACTAATGAATTCATACTGTGAATTCATACTGTGAAAGTTTTCTGTTTTTTCATTTGTATTTTTCATATAATTGCATATAAAATATATTTATCTAAGTTAACCTGATCAATGTTTTTACCATTGCTCACATTCAGCAATATAGTATGTAATCCTGCTATTGTGTCTATTTATGTTCACAGTTTGTGTTTTGTGATTCTCATTACCTCTGGCAAGAACAGCTTCTCATGCTTTGGCCTAATGTCCTGTGAGGTATCTAGCAAAGAAAGTTCTCAGATTAGGCTCTTGTTTTCTTTTAATAAAATGTTAGGTATTTTCTATATATGTGCTTAATATTTGCTTGCACATTTCTAAAATTCATCTAGGATAGTCCAGGTTAGCGATGAATAAAGAATTTTAAAAATGAAAGATAAAAGTGAATGGCTTTGACTGTTCCAAGCAAGATGAGGATCCCAGTTATCTAAATATGCCCTGCTAAGTGTCTGGCAGGTCTGAGGTCTCCACAAAGGTCCTTCCTGTGAACTATACCTACAGGAGTGGGGAAATGGCAGTAAAGGCAAAATGTATTTTTCTGATGTCACTGGCTTTTGATCAGTAGAGTGGTAATGCAACATTTGAGTTTCTGAGGTATTGTGTGGCTGGTTAGGGAGGAATTAAGGAAAATAATGCTGACTGTCCAGTGCTGGTAGTCCCAAGTCGACTACCATGGCACTCCAGGTATTTGTAAGTAGCAACCTCTCAGTATGATGGAGGAGTTTGGTTTCCTCTGATTCTTGATTGGGGTAAGCAAATGAAAGAAGGTAGAGCTGATGCAGCAGTCAGATCTTCAGCCTGTAGGTGATTGAAGCCAGGAATGTTGGAGGCACTGGCTTCTATTTTGTTGAAGGACAGGGATTGTCACACAAACTTTGCAAGCAGGTGTTAAAACGCAGCTGGATGTGGCAGCATGACCAACTAATCATATGTCCTACACATTTCCAAATGTTACCAGTTTCTGACACTCTTTTTTTAAATAGCTTTTTGCCAGAAGCAATGTACATTTATAACGTCTGTGTTGGATGTAGCATGCCTCATGATTGGGTCTTAGGCCGCCATCGTTCTAGTTTCCCCCGCTTCAGTTTAAGTTGTTGAAAGCCATCAGAGAACCAAGCATTTGCTGAAGATTTGGTTGCCCTACTTGCCTTGTTTGTCTCTGGGACAAGATGTAGCAGGCTGACACATAAAATATGTCTCCATTGGTCCATCCCAAATTGCCTTGATTCAATCTGTCACTTTGTGTGGTGGCCCTCATAACCACGAGACAGTTGCATACCATTTGAAGCCCGGAATCTGAGTTAGGGTAGATATGACCACAATAAGCCTGCATATCAGGGTTTTACAACTTTTTCTAATTGTGCAATTTTGGGATGAACTATTAATGTTACACTAGAAAATATTTTATTTGGGGGTTTAGAAGTGTGTCTATTAATGTAGTATAGTTATGCCATATATCTGCAGTGACACCATTTTATTAACTAGGTGCTGTTTTTGGCGTTCTGTTCATCTTGCTGCTGCTCATTACCCCCTCCCCCAATCAATGTCCTCCTGCATGTCTTCTGTCCACACAATCTTCACAGAGCACAGGACACTGTGACGTAATTGGTTATTTTCCTTAGAGAGCTTGTATTGTGAATTAAACTTTCTTTGTGAACCTAAAGTAACAATTTGATGGACACTTCCGTTGGATGTTCCAATGTAGGCTCAAACACTGGTGTATGGGCCATTGTTTGAAAATGTTTCATATTTTGACTGCACTGTTGCTGTGGCAGCTAAGGGAAGAGTTTCTCTGCCTTTAAATTGGGTATTTAGATTATTAGTGTGACAATCAGCATTCTGATTTGCTCAATATGCTAGGCATGCCATGCTCAATTTGCAGTTTTTGCTTAGTACCTATCCATAAAATGTGTATAAAAAACCTTGGTTTTGGGGGTGAGCCAGAGACGTTCCATTTTCTACTAGAGCTGCTGTTAGTTTCCTTTGTGATTCTGACAGTCATATTGAGATGACTTTCCTTTTCCTCTACGGTTGCTCTCCGTTCTGTTAATGATTTTTGCTGTTTATTGGGACTTGGAATAATTTTGATTTCTGACCATGTACTCTGATTCTGAGCCTTCATGGCTTTCTAATGTTTCTGTATCGCCTATAATGAGGTTTTGTAATTCAACTCTTTAACTTATCATTGGTCTAGAACTCAGTTGTTGAGTGGTCTCAGACATTATTTTATTACTCTTCTATTTTGTTGGGCCTGATGTAAAGGAGGGTGGTGACCCTTATCGCTTGATCAAGGGTGCTGAAGCCGAGCCACTGGAGATAAAGTTTGGGTTGATTGGGCCGCAGTAGAATATTGGGGTTTGGCTCCCAAACTAAGTGCATAAAGTCTGCAGCTGAGTGACTACATCTAAGGCATGTGGTACAATTGGCCAAATCCAATTTAAATAAGAATACTGGAGTTTAATACATTTGATACAGGAATTTAAAATGTTGGAGTTTCTGTCTACTTCATATGGATATTAGAGCAATTTGCCTACAACTGTACTCCCAGTATGTGTCTGTAATGGTCACACCTAAATCCCTTTCCCGGAGTTATCATGGCAGTAGACTGCTAACTTCTCCGCAAGGCTTAGTTTAAGCATACAGATGGGATTCTTAACGTCTTGCACCCTGCGACTAGACAACCTGGGTTAGTAAAGTAAACCTATTTTGCTCATTTGGAGGTTTGTGGAGTTTGAGTAGTGCACAGGTCTCCAGTACAGTAGCTATTTCATTTTGAATGATATGCATGATTGAGGTGGGAAAGCTGTTAGGCTACACCAAATTATGTATGTACGCATGTATCTATGTATGTGAAGCTTCTAAACCGGAGTGCTACCTTAGGACGTCCTGGCTTTGAAAACTCAAAGTGCCAGACAGGGGAGGGATTCAAGTGGGAAAATGTGGGGTTTGTCTTTATTACGGAACATGGAAAGATCCTGGGTAGTATGTAAGGAATTAGGGAGAGAGTTCCATAAAACCACATCCATTTAAGAAAAAGAGGACCATCTACACCCTTCCGCTTGTAGTGTGGAACCTTAAGGATGGTTTTCTAGGCAGATAAGTTATGAATGTGTCACAGAGATACTTGGGACCTGTGTTATAGAAGAATCGATGAACTATGCATAACACCGTTCAAAGAAAGTTCTTGGCTGCTGAAAGCCAGTACAATTTAGACAATGTAAAACATAGAATTCTGCAGGTTTTTATACCATCTGAAGCCTGTTGATAAGTTAGGTGGGCAAAGCCTCATAATGAGCGCTTTCATAGTTTAGTCATGATGATATGGCAGCTTGTATATCAGCATGCAACCTTCCAGGTGGAGGTAGGGCATTCATTTCCAGAGGGTCTTCAAGGTTTCTGGAAACAAGAAAAAGCTGCTTTGCTGAGCGGGGGAAAGAAGACAAGGATGAGTCAAAGATAATCCCAAGGTTACATACATTGTGCACCAGGGCAGGCACCTGGCACTATGCAGAAGTGCAGATTGATGGTGGACCTCCTCAGATCATCACCTGATATTAATCTGAGTTAAGCTTGAGAGTATTACTACACATCCAGTGACCCACTGCCAACATGGAAGACTGAGAGACAGAATGTATTTAGTCAATTATTTAAAAAAAATCATAAAAGCAAATTTATAATACAGATGTAGTCACATACATAACAATGGAGAAAGTTTCACCAGTGATCAACCAAAGTTTATTAAAAAAAAGCAAAGATTTACAATAATTTGTTGTAGACATTAAAAAGCTCCAACAGCTTCACATACAAACCGTGTACTTAGCACCTTTAAAAAAAAAGTGCAGGTATATATTTAAAAAAAACATTATTCTTAAGAACAGGTATTAAAAATTGTCCGCTAAAGTATTTATAAAATGTGCTAAAAAATACAAAGTGCGAAAGTGTTTGGAAGGAGGATTCTTGACATGAGTATGTAGATAAGGCGGCTGAGTCGAATTGTCCTAGGGGAAAGCTAAGAAGGCTACCGATAGAACCAAACAGAATTTTGTGAGCGCTGATCTCCCCCAAGGTTCAATAACATAATTCACATATGGTTCCAATCCCATTATGGTTTGTTTAATAATGTATTCCTGAATTGAAGGTTTCTTCATCTCTTCCACCTCCTTGGACAGCATAGCGTGGGCACTGAATTTATCCCTGACCCATGTGCCCCCCATCATGAAACCTGGTGAGGGCTAGCAAATAAATCCGGCCTACCTAGTGTGTAGGCTAGTGATTTAATATACTGTAACCAAAGTATCTTAAGGTCGTGGTCATAGGCTAAGCAATCTTCAATGATAAGACTGTTAAGGAAGTCTGAACATTAGGCCATATGGACAACCATAATACCATAGGTGGTATTTTTATACTGCCCTCCACATAGCCCATACCTAATTCTTCGTGCAGGAAGAAGTGTGGGCTATTGGGTGGTAATCCCTAAAGCCATCTACAGAAGTGATTTTCTTCTACCTGCACATTATGTGCATCTCGGTAGCCCCATATAGCCCATCCGCATGTTAAAATCGCAAGACATTTACAGTTATAAAATTCTAAAAGTGGCAGGACAGGTTTGTTCCCAATCTTTTCTGCAAAACTAAAAAGAGCACCTATGGCTTGATTAAGTTTCATACACCTAACAAATAGACAATGAGTCCATGAGCTGAAAGAGTCAAAGGTAATACCTAAGAAGGGGAAATGGGCCACCTTGCCAACGTTCTTACCCTTAATAGAGATAGGTCCTATCTTACTGTTGGTTCTGCCACATACAATGTAATATGTTTTGCTAAAATTGGTTTCCAAATCTAAATTGCCCACAAAAAGTTACAAAACAGTCCATCAATGCTTTAAAACCATTGGGCATCCTAGACATTAAAACAGCATCATCTGCATAAATTAAAACAGGAACAGGGTTTGACCACACCATTGCCATGTCTTTGCAATGCAAAATTAAAAAGGCATTAAGATCATTTATATACAATAAAAAGAGCATAGGTGCAAGGACGTAGCCCTATCTCCCTCTCTAATGCAAATTAATCTGAACACTCTCACCCTGATCCATATCTTACTGATGCAAAGACCTCTTTATGCAAAATGTGTAAAAAGTTGATTATAGCCCTATACAAACCCATACGCAAGACTATGACCCAGAACTTTGACCGGTTAACTCAGTCAAAGGTACTGCTGAGCTCCATAAATGATATAAACAACTGACCTCGTTTGACTACCATGTTTTTGCTGACTATCAGATGCCGGTTGAGGCATTGCTCTACTGCACCCTGGCCAGTACTAATTCAGTATTGTACATTCGATAACACAATCATGTCTTCCACCCACTTCTGGATTCTATGCGCAGTTACATTTTTTTTTTTTTTACCTGGCAGACCACCTTAACCACAGAATCCAACAAAGAAATTGGTCTGTAACAGCGTGGGTCTTGCTTGTTTCGTTTTTTAAACACTGGCACTATAACAGCAGTGTGTCAAGAGGAAGGTAATTTTGTAGTACCTTCTGAATAGATAGCATTTGTATTAGCAGGGGGCCAGAGTTCTAGGGTGCAATTATAAAGGTCAATATGAACCCCCTCAGTTTCCAGGGCCACTGCTGATATGGAAGATTGGAAATCAAGGGGTTGGTCAGCATGGAGACACTGTAAATGTACCAAACCTTTTGGTGTTAGCACAGGCATAAAAGGTGAAGTCAACAGATTGAAAGAGAACTGTAAAAAAAGCAACATAAGCATTGAACAAGTTAGGGCTGACCAAAGAGCCTTGAGGGACGCCACATTTCAAATACTTACACTCTGACAGCGGCGGCTCCTCCGCTAAGGCGGAGGAGCATTGCCCCACCTCTCTGAGCAGTGGAAAGGAAAAATGAAATGATAATAACACAACGTTATTGTTATTTTATTTTTAGTATGGAGCCAGGTGAGGGCAGGCGGGGCTGGGCTCTCGTCAGAGGGAGGAGTAGTGGGCACTCTCTAAGTGCACATGGCGGTTTGGCCGGCCATCTTGGGCCCGCCAAACCGTCATGCGCATTTAGCATTTCTCCACTCTTGCTGTGTTGCACAGCCGGGTGGAGAACTGTCCTAAGCGCAACTAAAGTACTATTCACTTTTGCCTGTGTTTGTCCAGGAGTATCCTTTTCAGAATGGACATACCCTCGCCCGCCAAGGTGGCATGCTTCATCATCGGGTCGTTCTCCAAGTTGGATGAGGGGTGCAATACCCAACTGGCTCCTTTCGGAGCACTTTGATGGAGATCTTTCCTCTCTTGCCAGTCAGTCAATAACTTTATTTCGGCCATTACGGCCATAAAAGTGTCACATGCATACAATACAGTACAAACATAGTAAACAATAAATTTATAAAAACAGTCCTTGATGACTTAGGCTTTTACTTTTTGGAATCCTTACTTCCTGGAGCACCAAGGTATAGGAATCCTCAAAAGTGCATGTGCGTGAAATATAATCAAATGATAACCATATTTCAGAGACAGGAACCTAGGATTGGTAGAGACTACCCTACCCCCTAATGATAGATAGAAACCTTTAAAGTGCCTAGAGTACAAAAAGGACTAGAAATGTATTACAAAAATTCAGGAGTAGGTTCAATCGGACTGACTAGTACATTAATAAAATAGCTTAAATGAACAATAAAAGCTATTGAAATCAGAACCAGTAGGTGTATCAGCAAAAGTCTATGCCGTAGGGGTTAACAGCATGACCCGTCATGCACTACAATTCCATGATTGATACAATACTTAGTTATTGAATAAATACTTAGATAAAATCAGTTAAAAAGTAATAAAATACGAAAGAATTGGGTCGGTTACTTGATCAGTGCTTGCCTTCTGCTAATCCACATCTTGCCTAAAAATGTTGCAACTGCACAAACAATTAGCATACTGGAGTCAGATTTTAAGAACTGTAACGCCTCGCTATGGCAGCGGGTGCCTAACTGTTTGCAGATAGGGGCTATCCACCTGGATCTCATTTGGTGGTACCTAGGGCAGGCAAAAAGTATGTGACTGATGGTCTCGGCTGCACAGGAGCAGCCAGGGCAGATCACAGAAGCAGAAGGGTACTGGGACCAGGAGGCAACAAAGGTGTTGAGAGGGAGGGAACCAAATCTGAATTGCATGAATAGTTTCCTATCCTGGGCGTTAGTGATAATCTCCAGATATTGCTCAAAGGCGCCTTCCTGTTTGAATTCCATAAAGTCGAGAGTCAAACAGCCCCCAGTTGGATGGGAGATGAGGGACTGCGCCACCCAATTCCAATAATGTTTCTTAAGTTGGGCTTTGGTTGGGAGAGATTCTGGAGTAACAGTGTCCCAAATGGCTTCCATACCTAGAGTGGACAGCAGTGATTTCACCCTAGTTATCCAGCTAATTTTCTTGTGGCGGTCTAACACATGGACTTCGCCCAGAGCAGCAGCATATGGATAGAGCTCGGGGGTTGTTTTTAGACGTAGCAGAAGGAGCAGGGGGCGTAGCTGGGCCTTTTGCACAATCGTAGATCTACCCAAGTCAAATCTCAGCGATTGCAGGGGGGTACTCTGTGGAAGGGAGCAGAGTGATCTCAAAAATTTGTTTTCAGTCACTAATAGTGCATCCAAGTTTTCATACCCCCAGGGTTCCACCCCATATAGAGCTGCTCCCAGGGCTTTGTGATCGTAAATGCAGATGGGGGCAGCTATTGGCTTGCTCACTGAGATCTTATGTTCCTTAACCAAAGCCCCCGTGATACCCCTTAGTTGGAGATTCTGCCGCTTAACATGAGATCTCCAAGAAAGGTCATCAGAGAGGGGGATACCTAAGTAATCAAAGGTATTCACTCTCTCTAGTGGTTTTCCATCTAGAAAAAGCTTCCCCTTGAAAGATCGATGAGGGTTGATCATTAGGAGCTTGGTCTTTGTGGTATTTATCTCAAGCCCTCTCAGTACACAAAAGGACTCAAAGCGTTTGAGAAGGGATTGTAGGCCACTAGGTGTCTTGGAAACTAGCAGGGTGTCGTCTGCAAAAAGTAAAGTTGTCACTTTAACCCCCCCCCCCCAGGGTCAGTGCATCAGCTGGGCTCTCAGCAAGAAACTGGCCGATACCATTGATAAAGAGAGAAAAGAGAGTGGGCGCCATTACGCACCCTTGACGGACCCCTCTATCTACCCTAATCGGGTCTGTCAATTGGCCTTGGTTACCCCACCCTTGCATAGTTGTTCTCATGCAGGCGGATGGTCAATGATAGAATTTCGGGTGGGATGCCCATTTCTTTCAAGACACATCAAAGTTTGTGTCTAGGAATAAGGTCAAAAGCAGACCGTAGATCAATGAAAGCTACATATAGGCTTCCCTTAGAGATTATCACCGTCTTCCATGATAGTAATAGGAAGCGGAAGACCTGATCGACAGTGCTCACTTTCTGTCTGAACCCGGCTTGAAAGGGAGTCAGAATGTTGTTATCTTCTATCCATGTTTGTAGTTTCATCAAAAGTGCACGGGCAAAGACCTTTTGGGCACTGACGATCAGGCTGATAGGTCTGTATTTCGAGGGCAGCGAACGATCACCCTTCTTAAACACTGGGATTACCTCAGCCCCTTTCCATGAGGCCGGAATTTCTGAGCCGGCGGCTATTCCGTTAGCCAGGGCCAGAATATACAATGACCAGTTCTCGATGTTAGTGAGAAATAGGTCGCCCGGAATAGCGTCCGGCCCAGGGGCTTTTGAGCTTATGATTGCATTTATACTAGATTTTACCTCCGCTAAGGTGAAGAACCCGTCAGTCGTACAAATATCATAGACAGCTGTTAGGTCTACGTTAACAACAATAGGCTCTCCAGTGTATAAAGACGAGAAGTGGCAATGCCATTCTTCAGCAGCAATGTTGTTATCAGGTGGCTGAGTCCAGTTCTCCTCTCCCCTGGTTACCAGAAGCCAGAACCGTTGTGTGTCTTTTTTAGCACATGCCTCGCTAATCTGTGCCCAACGCTCCTCTTCCCATTCCTTTTTGGCTTTGAGAGTCGCTTTCTTGTATGCACGTCTATTTTCCCTCACTTGATTGACATTATTTGCACGGCTTGCCATGGCCAGTTGAGATCTTAGGTCTCCGCACTCAAGCGTAAACCAGGCAAATTGCGATTTAGTGCATTTGTTTGTTTTTTTACGTGGGATTTTGAAATAAGTGGCCAGCAAGTTAAAAAAATTAGTGTGGCAATCTGCAATCTTGCTAAGATCCCCCGGGGGTTCTATAAGACTGTACATCAATTTTGTGCTCGCCTCCAAGTTTATGTTAATAAGAGCTAACTTCTCCGGCTGCGTTGCTACACGTGCCCATTTGAGGCGCCTATTGTTGTTGGTAGAATGGACCTCCCTGGTGGCGAGAGTAGCGTCGGTGGAAGTTAGGCATCTGGCCCAGGGGGAGATTAAGGTTAGCTCGAGGGGGTTGTGGTCACTATCCGTGGTATACCCCACAATCATATCAACAACTTTCGGCCATAATCTTAAGTCTAATAAAAAATAGTCAATTCGACTCAGATTGGTGGTCCGATTAAAAGTGCTAGCTCCTTCCTTGTCCGAATTAGTTCATCCGTTTGAAGCCCTCAACCCAAATTCAAGTGTTAATGCATTGAGCTGCAATGCGGTTTGCGACCACTTTTTGATGAGAGTAAGATCCAAGCGGGAAATATGCCATAGCTCCTCCTCTTCTTTGCTTCCACACAGATCCTCCTGCCCCAAAGGTTCAAAGGTGACATTGAAGTCTCCTGCAACTGTAACTGGTAATAGAGATTCTCCAGCTCCTGAAGGGTAGAAGATGTGCTTCCCGCTTTCGTCCCTCTGGTGTACACGTTAAAAAGATCCATCCCCAACCCGTTTTCTACCCTTATCTGAACTGCTAGTATATCCGGGCTGTTGGTCTTGAGTTTTTTGATGGAGCAGTGGAGATCAATTTTAATTAAGATTAATAAACCACCGCTTGGGCGTCCAGATTTGCTGGCGGTGGCAGTGCGATGGAATGTAATAAACCCCGGGATGAAGATGGGAAAAGTGCACCATGTTTCTTGTAGAATACAGATATCATGCCTTTCTATGTATTGGATCCAGTGGGCAAGTGTGAGTTTAGATCTCACCCCGGCGACGTTCCATGATAGTAGAAAGAGTTTAGCTGCATGATCTGTGTTGACTAAGAGTACCGTATTATCACCCTCTCCCATACCTCCTCCCTGTAATCCCAACCTGTGTTTCTCCTGGCTACCCCTCTCATGGCGACCACTGGCTGCAATTGAGTCTTTGTCACCAGTTAGAGCAACCAGGGCCGTTGTTAGGCGTGGGGTTATGTCATCAGGGCTGATTGGCATAGGAATAAGTGGGGCTGGGGTAAAAGGGACTGACATACCGCCTAGTGGTGCGGTTAGGACAGCATGGCAGGTTAGCACAGAGATAGGTGGGGTTGGAGAGAGATGGAGTGATATAGGGCCCGAAGGGATGGTCGGATATGCAAGTCAATCATTAGCATCAAGGCTTGAACCATAGGTCAGCTGATGGGCCAGAGTGTGGATAGTTGGCTGAGATTAATGCGTTACCGGGTGATATTTCATCTGTATCCCCGTACGAGTGGAAGGGTTAAACCTAGCTTCTAGTGCAATTAGATCGTGTACAAGGTTCGCCTTGCCAAAGAGCAATTCTATACAATCTGTCGTGGAGTTGGGTCCATTATCCCTTGTGACCCCACAAATGTCCTCCCTGATTATTGATCGGCACCCCCTCACATGGCGTATCCAGTGGATACCTTTATTGATAAGGGAGTCTTCGATTTCGTATCTTGTAGTAGACGGCAATCTGGGGACATAGATCAAAAAAATACTCTTGGGGGGTCCTTGTGGTAGGTCTCTCCTGCTAGATAAATCTCGACAAGGACGAGTGTGGTTAGAGGGAGACATTGGTTGGTGGACCACAAGGTGGCAACTGGGCTGGAATTTGGATAAAAGCTGTTTTAGCGTGAGGCGCTATGTACCTAGGCATGGGGTCAGAGGCGTTCTTGGAATTTAGATTTGCAACAGAACCTAAAGTTAATACCTTGGGACTATCCAGGGTAATTGTACGAGTCAAGGATTTCGTAGGAGGCTGCTCGGGCAGTTGGGCTTTGATGTCACCTTTTTTAGTTAGCAATTTGATTTGGTCCGTTAACTCTTGACCTGCCCTTTTCAAACTCTCTACCTCTGTCCTAAGATCAACTAAAGTCTTGGATGGATCCTGGCCCCTACCGACCTAGTCGGAAATGGCAGTCTCACTTATTGGCCAAGAAGGCGTGACTTGGGCCCCTTGAGCTACTCTTGGTTCCTGTCTCCCTTCATCTAGGCTGTGGGACTCGCCCGGCCCCGTCGCTACTGTCATTGGGGGCTCATGGGTGACCTGAAGCGGGAGGAACCTATTGGAGAGAGTAAGATCGGTGGTTAGATTACTAACAACTGGGGCACTGTCTAGGATCCTACCAGGGAGTTCGGTAATTTGCGCCCCCTCTACTACAACTGCCTCTTCTACAACAATGTTGGAGGTATTAGAAACGGAAGAGTGGTCCAACGAGCATTTTTTTGTGCTACGAGTTTTGGGTTTTCTAAACATAGAAGGGACATGTTTGGGCCTGCTAGGTTTCGGACTATTAGAGTGGATTGGCGAACATGAGGGACAAGGGGTCAATGGAAGATCTACTGGCTGAGATAGAATATCCTCGATGCAGGGAACCTGAGTCTTGCGGAGCTCAATGGGGATTCCCCAATGCAAAGATTGTTCTTAAGTATCCTCGAGCTGCATCAAGCCATGTTTATCCCTCTGCCGTAGCTGCTTGCATTGAGACTTGACCCTTATGTAAGTTTATGTATTACCTGCATATTCTTTTATATACTATAGGATATAGTTACGTTTCTATGCGAGTAATAATTGTAACATCAACTTAGGTAGTCACTAAAGGTAGGTCCAAATTCTATTTGCTGCTCCTAACATACTTATCAATATTGGCTAAACAGCTGTGGTTTGGCTATAACTTACACTGTAAATAAACATTAAAACAACATTCGAATTGCCCCAGATCTCCCTGTAAACCTCATCCAAAATCGACCCAGAATCTGTAAACGTGCTGACGAAATAAGTGTGATCTGGGTAACATAGGTTTTGTTACTTGGGTACCAACCCTATCCTATCTGGTATGGAAGGTTTGATCAGTGGCTCGACGCAGATTTGTGTTATATTTTTTAAGGTTGCATGTTTGCTCTAATCTGGCAGGGACGATATGGCTGTTTATCCCAGTTGCCATCGAATTTGAGTCCAAAGTAAACGACAAACCTCCAGCAGTTACACAGATGTCGCAAAAACTAAAACAGTAACCATAATTTCTTTATTAATGCGTTATTTTTCCTAACGTGGACACTTTTTCACCGCCGTATGACTTCACAGGAAATCATGGAAGCACGTTTCGTACGTTGAAATACAAATAACTGGTATAGGTTTTTGTACCTCCGTGAGGGGAAATATGAGGGGGGGGCGGACAAGGGCAGGACGCGTTGGCAGCACGCGCGCAGTGGCGGCAGCAGGACGTTCCTGACAGCAGGGTCAGAAGACGGGCACTGGTGGATGCGCTCAGGGTAGGGAGGTGAGAGGACGGGGTGAGCAAGGGTGGCGGCACCAAGGTGGGAGATGGGGAATGGAGGCTGGACCCGGGGATAAAAAGGGGCTAGGAGTATGGCTAATGTGACTACCCAGGGCCGGTGTAGACAACGGGCAATAGTGGCAGCCCCCACGGCAGGGGTAAGGACTGGCCAGCAGGGGCAAGTACAGACGTCAGCAGTCAAGGTAGCAGTGAAAACGCGCGAAGTGCAGGGTCAAAAGGCCGAAGCGGAGGCTGTGCACTCGGTGAGGGCTGGGGCCTGGGCGGGAGTTGGGGAGGGATGGCAGCTCCCAAGGCAGGGTGCAGGTGATGCACAGCGATTTACCGCACCCAGGGGTTGTTGGA
Organism: Calotriton arnoldi; assembly: GCA_963921515.1. Lineage (NCBI taxonomy): Eukaryota > Metazoa > Chordata > Amphibia > Caudata > Salamandridae > Calotriton > Calotriton arnoldi. Next base: position 1,952,333 of record CAWUFW010000399.1, read on the forward strand.
TAGGAGCTGGGCAGTGGGGATAGTATCCAGGTGAGGGGTAGGATATAACGATCGCAGCGCTCATGGCAGATGTTAGAGCGGGGACAGCTGATGGCATTATGTGCAATGGCTAGAAGATGGGCAGTCGTGTCTGCACCCAGGGAACATGTTCGGCATAATGAGCAGTGCAATCACCCAGGGCGAGGGAAGGTTGTAAGTAGCTACGGCAGTGCCCGGGGTAGCCAGCTGTGGGTGGCAGTGCCACTCAATGTAGAGGTGACATATGGACAGTGGTGGAGTCGCCAACCCCCCCCCCCCTTGCAGGGAGGATGGGGCTGCAAACAGCGCTGGCAGCACCTAAGGCAGTGGGTGATGGGCAGTGGTGTCAGTCCCCAGCACCCAAAGATCCTTGAAAAGCCAACCCTGGGAAGCAAGTTACGAACTCTTTTTTTGCCGTACTATGTATAGCACGGATCTAATTCCAAGAAGCGCCGCGCAGCGCTTTATGGAGAACATTTTTATTGGAGCAGGAGGTGCTTCAACTTGAAGGCCATGGTGCGTGGAGTCGAGACGAGTTGAGACCATATTACACAGATCAGGTTGTAATGGGCCCTGAGAGCGGGGACATGTACTAGGCATAACATCAATTTACCTTCAAGGGATACGGGCTTTAAATTAATTTTTGCCTGCCTGCCAGCCGACCGACCCCACTCCCCCCGGGTACCTGATAGGCCTGCAGGCGGGCCGCAGCGCCGCGGTAACTCTCTCTGCCTCTTCTTGCCGGCCGCGCGCGCACAGGCACAGCCCCTGCGGCCGCCGTGGCGCCGAACGTGACGTCACATCACCCTGGTCACGTCGACGGTCTGATTGAAGACGAGCCGCGCCCGCGCAACGCTACATGGCAGATTCGGATTCATTCAATAGTGAAGTCAAAAGAGAGTAAAGAACTCATGTTTTTAACTTTTGCCACGGCCGCCGGCCGCCCTCTACCTTTTGCCGCCCTAGGCAGCCGCCTAGTCCTGCCTAGTGGTAGAAACGGCCCTATCCTCGCATTGAACAAGTAAGTCATCTATGCGATCAAGGGCACAATTGCCTCCAGCCGACTACGTACTTTACTGGTTTTAATTGCTTTTAATTTTGATTGTGATCCACCATCCCTGTTTTTGAAGTCTCTAGACTTCCTTTTCCCCATAATAGAATGTAATTTGTAATGCCTTGCGAGTCTAATAGTTCGGCCAGTATCACTCCCCCTAGATCCTTTTTTGGCTGTAGCCAGAGGATATGTAGGTGATAATCTGCTAGTCTGCCCAGCAAGCAGCCTAGAGTGTTCACAAATCACAGCTACAGTAATCAACAAAAGCCAAAAGCTGCGGAACTGATCACAGGATTCTTTACCCACACAGTATAAAATCAATGATATATTTCAAAAATAGACAAGACGTGGGTCAAAAGTAGCAAACAAGCTGGCCACAAACAGCTACCAGCAACCTAGAAAGTTTGTGAGCAAAATATAACTGACCCCAGATGGCAGATAGTCCAAGTGTAACGAGATCAGGCGCTCAAGTGGTGGGACAAAAGTGAAAGGCCAGAAACAAAGTCAAAGTCAATGTCAAACATTAACACAAAGTCCAGGGGGTTTGAACTCACGGTTCGATGGCACCAGATTTAAAGGGGGTGGCCCTGCCCTGCCTCTTCCTGGCAATGACGGGCAAGGACGGGCCCGCCCTTCGCGTCCCGCGCCGCGGGAAGGCAGGGGCGCTTTTATGCGCGTTACCAGATCCTCCCTCCTGGGAGAGTGATGTCTTTTGGGGGATGGAGTCCCCACTGCAGGCGATCTAGGCGAACCAGGCGGCAGCAACAACGGCCCAAAGAGCGGCGTCCATTTCAGAATGGACAGACCCTCGCCCGCCAAGGTGGCATGCTTCATCATCGGGTCGTTCTCCAAGTTGGATGATGGGTGCAACACCCAACTGGCTCCTTTTGGAGCACTTTGATGGAGATCTTTCCTCTCTTGCGTACTGTAGTCCAAATGGACCACGAGACCATACCCATCCAGTCTAGAACTACACAGAATTTTGTTTATAGCTATTAGTGGGGAAGAAGTGCGACAGAACAAATTCCTCTAGTTCCTTTATGTATAGGGATGTACGCACCCAACCATTTTTTCGCACCATTCTTCATCTGCCATTACTGTTCCTTCTCTTTCCTTTAATGCTCTTTTTCTACGGATTTGCAGAACATGTTCAATCAGTCACTCAACCACTTACCCATAAACCCAGTGGTCTATCCATCCATTCATCTTTCATTGATCTACACACCATTCAGACACCTATTCTCCCACTTACAATTCATCCACCTACTCACATGTCTCCAACAACCCACTCCACTCATTTTCCTTCCACTCGCCCATCTGTCCTTCCACTCACTTGCTAATCCACCCACCACTCATCCTTTAGTAACCTACTCATCTACCTACTCATCCAGCTTTTACCATTCACTCACCATCCAGCTGCATATTCACCATTCAACCGCTCATACCATGTCACTGACCCATCTGCCTATATGTTCAATGATGCGCTCACCCATCTACCTACTCACTCACTCATCCATTAAGTCTTCACCCACCTACTCCCTCATTCAACCCTGTAGTTAACCAGCCATCTATCCACTTACCAACACATTCATCAACCTACGCACTCATCCATCTTCATTCATTCAGCTAGCATTTCAACCATTCATCCACTTACTCAACTCCCTATTCACAACTCACTATTCTTCAGTGCGCCGGCCCACCCATGCAGTGCTCACCCACCCAGGCAAATGTGGCATCCATCTACTCGACTACCATCAAGACCACTATTCACCTAATAACCAACACTCACCTTCTCCTTCACGTGCTCACTCTTTCATCACCATACATTCATCCATCTACCTGCTCAACCACCAGCTCACTCATCTACCCATGTACTATTCATCCACCTACTCAGTACCCATCCAGCTAACTGTTGATTTATTCTCCAGATATTTATCCGGGTAGCTCATCCATCTATCCACCATGCAATAACCTACCTACTCATTCACAGCCCCTTTCACCCACAAACTCAGCCACCATCTACTTATTAACTCACTCATATACCCTCACATCCATTCACTACCCACCTAATCATCCAATCTAATCAATAATCCATCTAACCATGCACTTACTGCCCATATGTTCAACTGACTCACTGTTATGCACCCACCTATAGCTACTCACTCATCCAATCTACCATACACCTGCATGCATATCCATTAGTTGCTCACCCATTCATCCACCCACTCACACATCCACTTCCTAATCCATCATTACCCTCACTGTAGCTATTCACGTCCCACCCCTTTTGTTCACAGATTCCTTTTTTAGAAGTGAACGTAAACGTTTTTTAAACATGAGAACCCTTATACTGCCTTTCCAAAACTCTGGAGTTTCATTCCCACTAATTACTGATGAAAAAACTGGAGTTAAGCTTTGAGTCCATAATCTTGGTGCCAATTTTAATATCAATCACTAGAGGGTAGCTGTTCCTAAAAAGAGCGGACCAGTACGGTCGCAAGAAGGACAGTTGACAGAAACTCTGTCAAGGAATGTAGGTCGGAAAATATTAAAGGGGGGAATTCCTCCTTGTTAATGAAGTGCCCTCACACACCCAAGCTGGTGTCATGCTTCATCATCAGGCATTGCTCCTCGTGGAGGTGGCGCTGCAGTCCCCCACGGGCCCCACGAGATGGCTCTTTGTCGGAGATCTTCTCGAGGAACGCCGCAGTGGTGAGTGCAGGTGTGTGGGGTGTGGTGCTTAGTGGGTTAAAAATATCACACTGGTACCCTGGAGAGACTTTATTCTGGGGTCCATGTAATATGGTTAAAAACTGGAGTCAAGAGGAATACTCTTGACAGGGTAGTCAGGATAGTGAGTATTCTCCTTCTGCGTATTTATAGAGCAAGTGATGGTATAAAATAATGGTATCAGGTTGACATGTTTCACGCCTCCCGTGGTCCCTAGTGGATCCAGTGGTATTTCTTCAGGACCATGCAAAAGTGTATAAAGTGAAGAAAAAGGGGTCTGGTCCAGGGGATGACACTGCTGGTAGGGGAGTGGTAATGCACTCCCTTCACTGTGGATGAGGGTTTGGTCCTCCGTCTCAGGCCGGCCAAACCCTCATGCATAGTGATGCTCTCTTCAGCCCCAGCTGCATTGCTGGGGCTGGAGAGAGCAGTCACAGGCTCCCAGTCTGCCTGGGAGCACAAGTTGCCAGTGCTCAGACCAATCCTGACGCTGCTTTTATGCAGTGTCAGGATTGGCCGCAGTGCAGTCTGGGAGCCTGTGCCCAGATTAAGGAAGAGCGCAATGTGGCAGGCAGCATTAGCGTGGCGTGTTCAGGTACGCTTGAAAAAAAAATTGGTCCAGATCCCCTCCCGACCTACCACCTCTGCCCGCCTCACCACTTTGGCAGGGGACGGGCAGCTACTGGCTTAAACTTTTCAACCACTCACCCCCAGTCAAGAGATCCGGGTTTAATCCATCGTTCTTTTGTTCACTATGCCACCCCAGTTTGGAACCAGCCATATGCAAATCAGTCTTGACCCTGCTTCTCATGGGAACAGTCCAGCCAAACTGCCAGGCCAGATCCTTCCTGGACCGGAAATAAGCATCCTGGGACCGGTTTCGGGGTATCACCCCTCATCGGCCAAGCTAGATTGAATCCAGTGGCACTGCGAGCAAGGGACCCACGTCTGGGCATACCCTTGACCACTGATGGTAAACATAGCAAACACAACAAGATGATGGACAGAGTGCTGAAAATTTTCAACCACTCACCCCCAGTCACAAGATCTGGGTTTAATCCATCGTTCTTTGCTCACTATGCCACCCCAGTTTGGATCCAGCCATATTCAAATCAGTCTTAACCCTGCTCCTCATGGAAACAGTCAAGGCCCAAACTGCTGGGCCAGGTCCTCCATGCACAGGAAACAAGCATCCTGGGATCCGTTTCGGGGTATCACCCCTCATCAGCCAGGTTAGCCTAAATCCATTGGCACAGCGAACAAGGGACCCACATCTGGGCATACCCTTGGCCACTTATGGCGAACATAGCAACCACAAGATGATGAACGGAGTGCTGAAACTTTGAAACTAATCGACCCCAGTCAAGAGATCTGGGTTTAATCCATCGTTTTTTTGTTCACTATGCCACCCCAGTTTGGTCCCAGCCATATGCAAATCAGTCTTGACCCTGCTCCTCATGGGAAAAGCCCAGCCCGAACTGCCAGGCCAGGTCCTCCATCGACCGGAAACAAGCATCCTGGGACCGGTTTCGGGGTATCACCCCTCATCGGCCAAGCTAGATTGAATCCAGTGGCACTGCGAGCAAGGGACCCACGTCTGGGCATACCCTTGACCACTGATGGTAAACATAGCAAACACAACAAGATGATGGACAGAGTGCTGAAAATTTTCAACCACTCACCCCCAGTCACAAGATCTGGGTTTAATCCATCGTTCTTTGCTCACTATGCCACCCCAGTTTGGACCCAGCCATATTCAAATCAGTCTTGGCCCTGCTCCTCATGGAAACAGTCAAGGCCCAAACTGCTGGGCCAGGTCCTCCATGCACAGGAAACAAGCATCTTGGGATCCGTTTCGGGGTATCACTCCTCATCAGCCAGGTTAGCCTGAATCCATTGGCACAGCGAACAAGGGACCCACATCTGGGCATACCCTTGGCCACTTATGGCGAACATAGCAACCACAAGATGATGAACGGAGTGCTGAAACTTTGAAACCAATCGACCCCAGTCAAGAGATCTGGGTTTAATCCATCGTTTTTTTGTTCACTATGCCACCCCAGTTTGGTCCCAGCCATATGCAAATCAGTCTTGACCCTGCACCTCATGGGAAAAGCCCAGCCCGAACTGCCAGGCCAGGTCTTCCATCGACCGGAAACAAGTATCCTGAGACTGGTTTCGGGGTATCACCCCTCATCAGCCAGACCAGCTTGAATCCAGTGGCACAGCGAGCAAGGGACCCATGTCTGGACAGTGAGAAGGGTATACCCAGACGTGGTTCCCGTGCTCACTATGCCATTAGGACTCGAACGTCCGGCCACTGTGGGCGGTGAGTAAGGTGGCCCAGCAGCTCTCTGACCCGGGTACAGTGGAAGACTTCACCGGCCCAGCCTCATGACTGCCTACCTGTGGGCCGGTGTTCTGAGGCCCGGACTGGCACAGTGCTGCCCGTGCCGCCCGTGCGGAGGGCATTTGAGGGCGAATCCGGTGGCCTCTGGATCTGGGTGCCTCGGGGGGGGGGGGCTCAACTACACGGCACTGCTGCAGATTCTGGGACTGTCTCCTGGGCCATCTTGGGGTCAGCAACAGGGATTCCACCCAAACCCTTGACCTGCACTTTGGGGCCAGCATGGATGGTGGGGCCGGGCCTCTTCCCTCTCCTCTCGCGGATGCAGGCCCTGTGGCCTTAGGAGAGATGGTTCCCACCCCCTTTTTTTTTTACCCTGTGCTCCATGTGCCTCCCCCCTCGTGGACCTGCATCCTGCTGTGGGGTGCCCCAATTGCCCGCTGCCTGAGTCCAGGCTTCCCCCACCTCACCGAGTGGACGACCTTTTGTATAGGCGAACAGCACACCTGAATTATAATCTCTGCGGGGCTACGGATTTCCCCTTGCTGCCCCCCTTGGACTGGCTCCCCAACTGCCAATGCTGCTCGCTGTTGCTGCCCAACGGAGCAAGCGGGTTGGGGAGTCCTTGCCTTCGACATCTGGCTCTGGAGGCCTACATAGTGGAATTTCCGATGGTGGGACAGTGCTGCCCTGGGCTCCCAAAAACTGGTTTGTTCTCTCAGTTTTACTAAGGCCGATCTTTCAGACGGAGCTGAGCAACATGACTCGAGACCAACCTGCCTACCCGCACATGCAAAGCAAAATTGATAAATTTATAATGTAGAGACCCGGCAGGGGATCCAAACGAGGAGAACAGCCCGCACAGGCCACGAGTATTGCTGACACTATGGCCATCCTGCAAGCCATCCAAGCGTCATGCTAAGCACTGGAATCCGGGCTGGGTGAAAGCACAGGAGGAGCCAGAGAAGGTTTGGCAGGTGACGGCGCACAACATCCGCAACACGGTCGTCCTCTGATTCAGCGAGTGCACCACCTGGAGAGGGGCTAGACCAGGCCCGAAGCTTGTCAACAGGGGGCCCCCGCTGCCCTATCTCTTTGATACGCAGACCTAAACAGTTGCAACCGCTGTCCTGGACCCTTCAACGTGATTTCGCAATGTCTGCCCGTCAGCACCACTGTATCTTTTGCCGTGATGCTTCTTTGTGGATCATGCTGGAAGACTCTAATCAGACTTACACCTAGTTTGGTTGAGGGGGGCGACAGATGCTTCTGGGTGGAAGTGTGAGGTAGGGAGTTCTTGTCATGTGGTCACATTTAGGCCCGGGCAGGAACACCACCATTTTACATGCTCATGTTTAAACTTGACATCTTTTCTTGAATGTTAACGATTGACACACCTTTTACTTGCGGGCTTGTACGGATAATGTTTAATTAAATAACTTTGCTTACATTTACACATCTTCGTAGGCACATTATCAGCGCCTTGAACATTCTGTACAAAAGCTAAAGTTCACTGTGCAAAATGATTATGTTTATTATTGTTCGCTCTGCGAAAACTTTGTCAGGGTAGAATCAATAATAGCAGCCTGACTGGGACTTCGGCATGGCAACATGGGTGATGTTTATTATATAAATGACATCACTCCTGTGTTTAGTTAGAGGAGCATTTCACTGGCACTGTGAGGTCACTCCATGCCGGAATTCCAGTCCAGCTGATTCCTGTTTACCTCCTGCGAGGGATAAAGTCCAGCTCTCCACCAAGATGGGCTCCCTGATGACACTTACCCATAGGTAACAAGATAGTTAGATCACCCTATAGGGATTCTGGCAGATTCACCCACCCTAGAAACACTAGGATGGATGGCACTAGGTAGGAGTACAAAATATAACAGTACTTATATGCAAGCATATATTCTCTGTAACAGCACAATGGTTGAATTGTTTTTCTTCTTCACCATTCTCGTAATTCTGATCATGCTAGTCTGTTTCCTTCTATTGATTATTGCAGCGTATGTGTCATAATGCTTCAATAAATATTAATATGCCATATTGTGTATTGCTTGTGTATCTCTTTGGGTATGCATGAGTTATCAAACGAAAAGGTTCTAGATCTTTTACCACAATTTCCTTGGGGAGTCAGGGTTGTCATGTTCTGAGGTTGCACATTCCACCTTTTATCTTGCCAGGTTAGAGGTACAAATGGTGCACTGTGAACTAGCAGCACTAAGGCCAACATGTCCTGAGGGTGTGCGTAGTATGTCGTGCATAGTTTTAAATTTATGTTGCCCAACAAACACACAGTTTTACTGAGAAAGTATAAGCCGTACAACATTTTTAGGAAGGAGGAGTTACTTGTGTTCCCCCACTTGGGCTTGCTGGTGTTACCTAGGTCACTAACCATGTTTCTTGCACAGTTCTACCCACGTCGGCAGTCGCCCCATGGAACGTAAATGGCCTCAAACACCACAGTCCTGCACTTTGCGAAGGGTCATCCCCCTGCTGTCCTACTTCTCTTCTCCAGGGGAAACAGCTCCCCTGTCTTGGCATGATACGGCTATGACAGGGTATACCATTCTGGGCACATGAGGAGTTCCAGAAGGGTGGCAATCCTCCTACACAAATGCATTCCTCTAGTTCCCTCCCAATTGATACATAATTCCTTATGACTCCCTTGACCAATTGGCCGTTGGCCGCGACTCCCCACTGTTAATTTTTTGGGGAGGGTGGGGGCTGTAAGCCCGACCTCTGGAGTACTTGCATTTTTCTCCCTGAAAATAATTGGGCTGAAGCTGATGAAGGCATTATAATCATATACGCATGGTGTTTGGTATTACTAAGGCGGAAAAATAAAATATTCCTAGCTACACTTCTAAAATGCCTTTTTTTAGAGAACCCTGTCAAACTTTTGTATCCAACTTACAGTACTAGATAGCACCCCTATGCATGTAGGCCCCATTGCCAAAGTGTTTCTGCGCTTAAATAATATTTGCATGCGCGGGGGCGTGGCTAGCCAGCCAAGATGGCGGACGCACTCTAACGAGGCTCCGTCTCTCGGCCCGTGAATTCGATATTTCTCCTGCGCACCGCTATACCTGCTGCCACTGACTTCGACCCGCTAGATCGGCGGTGTTTTGGTGGATGGGCACAGAGAGTTTGGTGGCACCAGATGCTGACCTGACGGAGTATTCCCTATCTGCTGATCCCGCAACTAAACGAGGCCGGGTGTGCTGCAGGTGCGGGCCTGATTGATAGCTGAGGTTACTGGCGTCTATGTGACATCTAACCGCATTTGGCTCTATGCACCATTACAAGGTGACAAACAAGAGACGCTGCCGGACTCGGTCGCACGCTTTCAACTGCGGCGACCGGACATTACAACGTTCTTAATGCTGAAGCGTGTCTGCCTGTGACTCCGCTCCACTTACTGCGCCGCAGAACAGCCGGCACCGGCAGTCCTCCTACAGCAGAGGAACGATCGGTGGAGTGACCAGCCCTCCCCTCCCCGCGCATACCTGGAAATATTAGTCCGGTTGCAGCTCCAGGGTGCCGACTAGCGAGGAGTATTCCATCACGACCGGCAGCCACAGCATAACGCAGCTGCATGATATCGCGGCGCCCCCGATGATGGAACAGACGAGGCTGTGACCCCGCTCCGCTTGCTACACCGCCGAGTGTCCGGAGGCAACTGCCTGTAGCAGTGGGGAGGAGGACCGGTGGAGCGGGCCCGTCCTCCTACACCCCCGTGCCTGTCTGGAGATCCAGCTCAGCTAGTGTCCTGCTGTGGTGAGTGACGCGGCGCCCTCCAGGAGTGCTGATCGCCACAGTGTGGCGCCTTGTGCATCTGCAGCGTATGACCTGGGGAGCAATGAGAGCAGATGGGTCCCGGAGAGGCGGATTTACCCTGCGCCATTAGAGACAAGAGAGAGCCTGCAATGTTAACGCCGGCGCGAGGAGGTGCATGGATGTCTGTTACACGTGACCTGTGAGGAAGGGCTAGGTACCTGCCCAGGATCATTGGGGTCTGTGAGGGCCTATTTGGAACTGAGACCTGAGGGGCGCCGCGGCCTGGAGGTGAGGAAGCGACGGAATAGTGCCAGCAAGCGCCTTGGCGTAACGCATGCAACCAGACAGTGAATCACCTGCTCTGTTGCCTAGAAAAAACCTGTAACAGTTGAGCCTTTACTCAGATCGAGGAAGTTGGAACACAGGCCCCCTGCGCTATAGAGTGCGCCTGCACCTACGTGAGAGAGTGGCATTGCTGCGGAGTGGCTCTGTGACCGCCGGTTGGAACACCACGGTTAAGCGACATAAACCCAACTCTGATTGAGCTGACTGGTGGATTCAGCTGGTACTCGCGGACATCTGGTCACACCCACTTTGCTATATATCCGCCTGAGTGACTGAATTGTGGTGCTCTCCTCCCTATGACACGGGCAGCCGTTGACTGCGGACTCCCATATAGTCTCCACCAAAAGTGACCTCTGCTTCCTGGCGCCATGGGCAAGCCACGCACAGGTACGGGTGTACCCTCCACGAGATCGATGTCAGGCCCCGCGCACTCTGATCAAGAGTCTGAAACATCAGACACGTCACGACGCTCCAGCTTGGAGTCGAAGATAGACTCTGTGTTGCAAGCGGTGACTCAAATCGGTGAAGCACTGACGCAAACCCGCACCTCCTTGGAAGGCCGCATTGATAAGGTCACGTCTGACTTCACGCTCCTGCATGCTGACCATCGCAAATTGACGGGGAGAGTTGCTGATCTGGAAAAGGAAGTCCAAGAGATTGTTCTGACAGCCAAGGAGACGACATCGGAACACCGCGGCCTCATGGCCCGGCTTCACTCTTTGGAGCGCAGGATGGACAACGCGGAAGGTCGTTCCCGGCGGAACAATGTGCGCGTTGTGGGGCTGCCTGAGGGCGAAGACGCAGTGGCGTACACTGAAAGCTGGCTACAAACCCTGTTGCCTACAGGTGTACTTTCCGCGTTCTTCGCAGTGGAGAGAGCGCACAGAGTGCCATCGCATCGCCCGCTGCCGGGTGCTGGGCCACGTCCGTTCCTGTTCCGGCTCATGAATTTTAAAGACAGAGACACAGTGCTCAGAGAAATCAGAAAGTTGGGCTCGGTTAAAGTGGACAATTCACAGGTACTTTTCTTCCCGCATTATGCCTTAGGAGTGCAGCGACAACGAAGCACTTTCCTTACAGTCAAGCGCCGTCTCCGAGATTTGAATTTGAAGTATTCCCTCATCTTCCCGGCTCGATTAAGAGTAGTAGCGGATGGTAGCGCGCACTTTTTCAGCAAGGCAGAAGATGTATGGGACTGGCTGGAAGCCAAGGGACATCACACTTCCCCGGGCAACCGACAGAGTGCTGTGGGACAACGAGGGGGAGCCCGGGGAGGTCGTCGCGTCGGACGCCAGAGACGAGCTACGGCATCACAAGTGCAGCAGGCGGCTGCCCCCGCTCATGAGCAAGTACTGCGAGAGCGACGGAATGCATTACAGGCCGTATCAGACATGGGGGACTGGTGGAATAACGTTGATGTGGATGCCTCTTCCGAACAATCACTGAGTGATGACAACTCACGATCTGTATGGCCGACCCCTGAAGACTCGCAGTCCCTTCCGATTGTGACACCCCAGACTGCAGACGAACTTATGTAGCGGCAAAGAGTAAATCATGGACATACAAGTATAAGACTACAGTAATGTTCACTTTTGCCATGAGATTCATATAGTTCACATATGCAACCTGCACTTACTCTTCAGCAACATGCTACAAGTAACATGTCTCACGATCAGGCTAGCGTAGATGCCCACGTGGCTCATGTTACACCACGCTAACACGTTGCGCAAATCATACACAAGTACACACCGGGCCTGAGTCCGCCTACCCCATCCACAGTAGGCTCTAACCCGCCCCTCCTTTTAGTAAGATACACACTGCAAAAATGGCCGTGAGTTACCGTTTGGCACTGTTGTTGGTTTGGGCACATGCATGTTGTTGCTCCGCTCTCTCCCAGTTGAGCCATCAGAGGCTCTTTCCCGTACACCCAGTTCGAGTTAAGACACCCATATACCCATTGACACTGCTGATACCTCTGGCAATTACCAGAATCTCACCGTTCACAACTCTTACTGGCCTTAACGCGCTCATATATCCTCGGACCTTTTTCTCCTGCTCCGCAAACACACAATATCTACTGCGTCATTACTCCATGCCTCCTGCGACGCATAAACTGCATGTCACACCACCTCTGCAACGCACCCTATGTCACACACTAACATAATAACTTGGAACGTCAGGGGACTCCACACACCCGCGCGCAGATATGCGATATACGCCTATTTGAAGCGCCATGCTGCACTCATCGCGTTTCTACAGGAAACACTCATTTCTCAACCGGAAATTTGCAAATTGCAGCAAAGATGGAGGGGCCAAATATTTGCCACGGGGTATTCGGCTTATGCGAGCGGAGCTCTGATATGGGTACGACCTGGAACCCACTTTGAGTCTGAAGAGACGCTATTAGACACAAACGGTAGATATGAGTTTGCTCAGGGACGTCTTAACGGTCAAAAGGTGGTGCTCGGCTCCATATATGCCCCAAACACGGAGCAGGCCCCTTTTTGGCGAGCACTCATGGGTCTATTGTCCCGCTGGTGTGATGTCCCTTGGCTACTGGGCGGGAACTTTAACTCTGTTCTGGACACGACGCATGATAGATCATTCCCGCCACTTCCGCAAACGGCAGCGACTTTCAATGCTAGATATCTAGGGGACTGGTTAGCCCATTGGGACTTGGCAGATGTGTGGAGGACCCTTCACCCACGGGAGCGACTATACTCATACTACTCACATCCGCATGGGTTACATGCCCGTATCGACCGTTTTGTTGCAAGCGCAGCGCTCCTCGAGAAGTGCACTATGGCAAATTATTTAGGAAAAACACACTCAGACCATAATCCACATATCATGACACTACAGGGGGAAGATGATGGCCCCACAAATCATATTTGGCGGCTTCAGCCTCTAGCACTAGAGGATCCCCCGTTTCGAGAGGCAGTGGCCACTGCGCTAGAAGACTACTTCCGACACAATGAGGGATCAGTCGCAGATGTTTGGGTCCTGTGGGACGCCGGGAAGGCAGTGGTGAGAGGACATTGCATGGGCCTGAGTTGGTGCCTTCGGAAACAGTTAGATGACGAAGTCAAACGCATAGAGGACGACCTGACTCGCCTAGAAGCTAGACTCGCACGGGGCACTACAGTTCAGCCAGAAATAGATGTACGCCGACTACAACACACAACAGTACTGGAACTCCTGCGCTGCCTCAATTACATGTCTCATGCTGCGTGTGCCCATTCAGCCGTAGACAGGGCGGGTAGACTGCTAGCGCGCATGATCCGGCAGGAACATGCCCACACATCAATCCTATGATTGTGCTCTGCGTCTGGACCGCTACTCACTACGCAACGTGACATTCATGATGAGTTTACCACTCATTATGCCAGGGTCTGCCAATCAACACACCACGCAACACCTACTGATATGGAGTCATTTCTTACACCCCTACAGTTACATCACATCACGGCTGAGCAACGTGCTGAATTGAATGAGCCGCTCACGTTATTAGAAGTACAGGCTTCTATCTCCTCCGTTGCTACAGGCAAAGCACCTGGACCGGATGGCTATCCGGCTGAATTTTATAAAGCATACCAACAGACCCTAGCACCGCGACTCCTTGCAGTGTATCAGAATGCGCAGGAGACTGGCAGGCTACCGGATACACTGTGCGAATCCTTACTGGTGTCCCTTCCTAAGCCTCACAGAGATACGGAGCTGATCGGTTCCTACCGGCCGCTAGCTCTCCTTAATACTGACTACAAGGTATTGGCGAAAATACTAGCGAACAGACTCGCCCCGTTAGTGCCTCAGTTAGTCCATGTAGATCAGAATGGGTTTGTGCCGGTTCGCAGCACATCGCTGAACCTGCGACGATTTTTTAGAGTGGCGCATTACTAGAGTGTCAACTGGCCACCCGCCGGATGTTTGGTCTTAGACCTAGAGAAAGCCTTTGACACCCTAGAGTGGTGATTTTTATTTGAGGTGTTGCAAAGGTACGACCTCGGTGCAGAGTTTTTGGGACTCGTCAAGCTGTTATATACGAATCCAACGGCCAAAGTTAGGACAGGTCGCTATGTCTCGACACAAGTCCCCATTGGGCGTGGCACGCGGCAGGGTTGCCCGCTCTCTCCCCTACTGTTTGCGCTGGCGGTCGAACCGTTGGCGGAGGCGCTCCGCACCACTCAAGCCAAATGGGGGATCCCCATAGGTGATGACATACATGCGGTATCGCTGTATGCTGACGACCTACTCATCTACCTTAGAGATGTCGGGCAATCCTGCGCGTCAATCGAGCGTACACTAGATCATTTTGCCTTGGTGTCCGGGCTGAAAGTGAACTGGGACAAGTCATGCCTCTATTCCTTTGTAGATTCTGTACCGGACCCACATTTACTTACTAGTGGTAAGCTAGTGCACTGGCAAACGACGGCGTTTCGATATCTCGGAGTCCATATATATCGCGAGTGGCGGGATCTCCTTGAGGGCAATCTGACGCATGCATCACAGCAGTGCGAGCGCAAATGACCTTCTGGAAAACCCTGCCGCTAGCAGTTATGGGCCGGATTGCGTTAATAAAAATGGTGGTCTTACCACGTTTGCTCTATCACTTCACAAATTTACCACTTTATCTTCGACCACCATTGTTCAGAGATCTAGAGTCAGACATGCGACAATTTATCTGGCATGGTTCACGCAGTAGGGTAGCAATGGTAAAAATGAACCCATCGACCACGCAGGGAGGCCTATCGCTGCCCAATATGGAACATTACTACCTAGCGGCACAGCTCCAATGGGTGGCGCGCTGGCTCAGTGCACGGAACCTTGGAGATACGGCGACACAGACGCCCGGGTACACCCAGCCCCAGATAGTGACGCTCTTCCACCCTAAGAGGAAAGGAGGCCCACCTATGCAATTGCTGTTAAAAGTGGCTTATCAGTGCTATCGCCGCTGCCTTCGCCTCACACACCAGCTTGTACCATATGCACCATCTCTACCTATACTAGGCACCCCCAGAAGGCATCGAGCGGTATCCAGCGCGGAACTCGCACAATGGGAGGGGGCGGTCATACTAACAGTAGGAGACTTATATAATGATGGGCAACTTGTCCCCTTCGAGGAGCTAGTGGAAAGTTCTGGACTGCCACACAGCCAGTTCCTCCTCCATGCCGCGGTGACTCGTACACTGAGTGCACAGTGGGGAAATGCAGCACAGGAACCTGCCACGCATCTTACCATACAATATTTGCACAAACTGGGGACTGGTCGCCACCTTACCAAATGGTTTGCGGAATCACTCAGAGCTCACACAGCGCCGCCACTGCTCTCTTTGCGCGCCCACTGGGATGCGGACCTCCAAAGACCCGTCACAGATCGTGAATGGGGCTGCATGCTTGAGAGCCCCACACAAATCCCCCGTAACATGAGATTTAGGCTCATTCAGTATTACATACTACACAGAGCTTACCTCACGCCGGCAAAATTAAACACATTTTTTAATCGTACAGACGCCAAATGTGCCAGATGCAACAAACTAGGGGCGGACCTTCTACATATGTTGTGGTCCTGGATTGTCATACTGCCGTACTGGGCCGAAGTTACTAGACCAACACTATGCACAGAGCGGACATTGGACTGGACATGGGAGGTATGCATCCTAGGACTTTACCATAGATCTAAGAAACATAAGGTGACGTCCAGATATATCGACCTAGGCCTTATAGTGGGTAAGCGATTGCACACGCATCGCTGGAAGTCCCCCGACCCCCCAGTGGCTAAGGCCTGGTATCACTCCCTCCTGTGCTGGGCGCAGGCGGAGAGCGTTGCACTCCGCCGCGAGGACGCAGCTGGGCTGCGTAGGCAACCACTAGCACCAGCATGGGACGCAATATTGTCGGATTTTCGCATGGCAGAGCAAGATTCAGACGTGGTACCCGACACGGCAATAGGTGACGACGGACGCATCGCACCACAAATGACGCCCACTTAGACCCACTAGGACGTAGACACAATGTGCCTGGCTACTGATAATCCCTGACACTCAACCTTACACAGCAGTCGCGCAGACATGAGTGTTTATAACTGTTCTATCACCTGTCGCTAGGCTGGCAGTTCTTTTGGCTGACCAGATCCATATCTCCAACTTGTGTGGTTAGGACAAATAGAGCGTATTGTTACCCAGCACAATAGTATATATATGAATAACGGTTGGGAATTTCTTTCTGCCTTATCCTTTGTCCTCCCGCCCCTTCTTTTTTTTGTACTTTCTTTATATATTCTCTGGACAGAGCGTCACCTCATCCTGTATTGGATTTACAACCTAAAGATAATCATATAATTGTACA
This sequence comes from Calotriton arnoldi, assembly GCA_963921515.1. NCBI lineage: Eukaryota > Metazoa > Chordata > Amphibia > Caudata > Salamandridae > Calotriton > Calotriton arnoldi. The sequence continues at coordinate 1,968,955 of CAWUFW010000399.1, forward strand.
TTGTCATAAAATGTATTGCCATATGTAATGATCGCCTGAGACTGGTGATATGTAATATGTATACGGGCTATTCTACTCTGTTTTGTTTTAAAGTTCTAAGAAATAACAATAAAACAAATTTAAACAAAAAAAAAGAATATTTGCATGCGCTTCAATCGCTACTCTGTCTCAGCAGGGTGACTCACTATTTTTTACACCACATACAGCTTTATTTTAGCTGTCTCCTCCCTAAAATTGTCTCCAATTCAATGCAAGCCAAATAAATTCCTCTGATTTTATTGTTTCCTTTTTTAAACGTCCCTCTTTCTTGCTTGCAAATGTTGGCATTATACGCTATATCGTGTTTTACTTCCCTGTGCTCATAGAAAGAGCTGGCCTGTCTGGAAATGTGTGTGTACTGAAAAATTAGTACTGAAGGTACCTATGGTTCAAGTACACATGTCAATACTTAATATCACTTAGTGGTTTGAGAGACAGGACAAATGTACATTTCCTGATTACTTGCATTGGTGTAAAATGCATTTGGAAAAAACGAAACTATTAACAAGTCTAACAAAATAGATCGGGCGTCTTCCGCTTACTTTGGGAGTGTTGGAACGTGAAGATCCAGTGAAATATGGAGGTCATCTGCCTTAACATGCCATCAATTAAGCACCATGTTTCCATCTTTGGGCATGTCACTTACAAATCATCCACATCATGCATTTAAGTTTAATTAGTTTAACTGAAGCCAACAAACCCTTCAACATTAAATGCATTAAAGTGCTTGGTGCGCGGCTCCCCTGGCTAGTTTTGATGGCTCCCCAGGAAACCACGGCGCATAGATTGGGAACAGATACATCATAGTGGAGGGGACCCTTGAAGGCTGCCCTATCCATCTCCTTAGTGTATACGTGCCTCCCCTCTTAGGTACAGCCACGTTGGACCTACTTAAAAATGTATTCTCCACCACCTGTAAGGGTTTAGCTTCCAAGTACCCCAAACGCCGGCCCCATATGTGCTGATAGCGAGGCTTTACTTTTATAAAGCATGGTCATTTCCTTTGGGGGCTTATGTCCTAGTTTCTTGGCAAACCTAAAAATTGATTTGCACGATGCCTCCATGGATTGAGCCCTTTGGGTTAACAATCTTTCCACTTCATAAATAAAATGCCCAGATAACTACAAATGTTTGTCTTTAAAATTGGAGTCTCCCCAATAAAACATTTTTTCGACCTGGTATTTATTGGGCCACAGGTCATAACGTAGGATATAGTATGGTTAACCTTCAGCTTTAGTTCCTGCATAAAATTATTAAAACCATCTAAAAGTGCTTGCTATCCTTTTGCTGTACGGGCTATTAAAACCGCGTCATCCGCATACAAAATCACGGGGACTAGGCGTGAACCAATTTTGGGGACATCTAGTGTACAAGATGTTAGAAAGGTATCCAGGGCATTAATATAAAATAAAAATAAGAAAGGAGCTAAAATACAACCCTGTTTGATATCCCGACTGACTTGAACAGGGAGTGTGAGATCTCCATTTTGGGTATAACATACCTGCATTTAAGTATCACAGTGAAAGCTTTTTAAACCATGCAATATGACCAGATCAAACCCTGCTCGCCCCTTGATAACCCATAGGGTATCTCTGTCCACTAGATCGAAGGCACAGGAGAGGTCCGCAAAGGCCATGCGTATGGCTCCTCTCCTGGCCTTTCTCATATTTACCTAAGATCAGGGACAGATTTATGGCTTGCTCTGTGGTGCCCAAGCTCGGACGGATCCTATATTGGGCTCCTGAGAAATAAGATTTTTCATCTGCCCAGGCTTCCAATTTTGCCAGAATTACCCTTTCGAATATTTTCCCTGAGGCATCGAGCAACGAGATGGGCCTATAATTTGAGGGGGAGTTTCTCGCTCCTTTTTTAAAGATGGGGACTATTACGGAGTTCTTCCATGACTCTACCAAGCCCCCGTTGACTGTGGTACCCATTAGGGTTGCCCGCTCTGCCCCTTCCTATTCACCCTGACCATTGAGCCCCTGGTGACTTGGGTGGGATGGGACGCTCAAGTATGGGATTTTGACTGGGGGCTGGCTGTTGAAGATCGCATAGCACACTATACAGATGATATCCTGCTATTCCTCTCATGGCCTTCCCTCATGGCTCCCTGTCTGTTTCAGATACTGACACTCTATGGCGAAGCATCGGCCCTGCAGTTCAACTGTTCTAAATCCATTCTGGTCCCCCTGCGGGTGACAGTGGTATTGTGGACTGGCAGACGAGGCTGCTGGTCTGCAGACCAAGGGGCTCATTACGATGACGGATGGAAAAGCCCTCCGACCGCCATGGTATCGGGAAGAATCCCCCCGCATGACCCGCGGCATTTCCGTTGGACAAATTACGATGCAATGTACACAGAATCAGACCGCGGCGGAAGGATGCCACAAAAGACCGTCCACCACATTCGGAAAAGCGGAAAATCCGGCCGCGTCGGACGGGGAAAGCTGTGCAAAGGCTCAAAAAGGCCGCTCCTGCCGCGGCATGACCGCACGGCCAATTACGATGAGAATGCGGAGCTGGACTGCGTCCGACCGCCGTGCACGCACATAGGCCAAATGAATGGCGGAAGGAACCAACTTCACAACAACGCCCGAAGTGTGCCTGTACCCCCTGCCGCCCACAACCACAACACACACACCACAATGATACACCCCAACTTGCTCCTGGTAGGGAAAGCCATGCACAGCATGGAAGAGACATCTGGAAGTCATCACTCATATGGACACACCCACATACCACAGTAGAAAACCAACCCCTACCTGGACCAGCAGCCTTTGCACACCACAAGCCGAGACAGAAAGACAGGGCACCATTGACCCACACTGCACAACATCACACCCACATATATCCACACAACACCACTTCCACCCACACACCTCACACACTACACATATCTCCAACATCACCTTGCACCCTGCACCCCTCATCCATTTGCACCATGCCCCCCAAATAAAATGCCCAACTTCACCGACTCAGAGTTGAAAGTGATGGTAGACGAGACAATCAGGGCAGAACCACATTTGTACGGGCACCTGGTCCAACACACCCCACCTGCGCGCAAGAATCAGATGCGGGCAAGGATCCACAGCGAAGTCAATGCCGTAGGGACCACCCTCCGCACCGTGCGTGACATCAGGAAGTGGTGGTGCGACCCCAAGGGCCGGTTCAAGCCACGGGCCCAGAGGAACCACGCAGCGGCACAGAAAACTGGTGCGGCCCTCCCATCCCACCACCAACCTTCACTGAATGGGAGGAGAAGGTGCCTGCCATAATGCATCCAGAGAGTCTCACATGAATCGAGGGGGGACTGAAGGCTGGTAAGTACCAACAAACATGGACATGACGGAAGTTGTCACAGATCACATAGCGCAGACCTATGAAATCCTTAGCAGTGTGCCCACAGGAGCCAGCATCACACCACATCCTGTCATGTGGACGATGTGGACATTGTCGCATTAACACACTCAAGTACTGTTGCACAGGGATTTTCGGAATACACGTGCGATTTATGCATGTTCAACCACATGAATACCAGTCCCTGACAACATGCACACGCCAAATCTGGTTTCAAAAAGCACTTCGCTGTTCCTGCATGAGTACAACAGCTGCGTGCACAGGCCAGGCATCACGTATATAGGATCTTTTGCACGACGTGTCCTTTTTGTGGCAATGTTCAGCTAACTACCCCATGAGTGATGTGGATAGTCATCTGTGGCCTCACATTCACACAGCCAAAGCATACTTCAATAAGTGTGCATGCACAATGGGCCTCTGTTCAGACAAGTAGTCGCTCCCACACCAGACCGGAGACCTTCGTATTGCAGGTGTCTTGACCGTCCCGCACTATTCAGTCACTGCTGAACACGGTTCTCCCCCTATTTTCACGGTGAACTGACACACAAATTATTGATAGCGTCTGATGCTGAAGGCCGTTGCACACTTTTTATCAGACTTGTGGGCTCTGGCCTTGTCCCTTCCTTCCATGCTTTTGCCGGGAGTACCACCGGGTGTGATTGCTCCAAATTTCAACACTGCATTTAGCGGTCTCAGTTCATTACTTTTGCTGTACAGCTGAGCGCTGGTTCTGAGATTGCTCTCACGCCATGTCTGACCGCCCTGTGGTCCAGGCCGAGCCCGGGCAGTTGCAACTGTACCGTGCCCGCATGCAGCTTCTCTTCGGATGTGTCCCATTGGCTGTGCTGGGCATCAGTTATGGGCTAACGTTCCGCAATGCCTATTTCACCTGCGTGCAACCTGTCTTTTCCTGCAGGAGATGTCTGTTTGAGTGGGCCATGGATGTCTGCCTTTCAAACACATGCCTTGCCGACCTGGATCATGAGCTGTGGGTGACTCTTTTGTTGGTCCACGTGCAAGACTGCTTCGGTGAGACACGTTTATGGGATGCCTTACAATGTGTCAGGCAGGAGGACAGCTGCGCCTGTGCGTTAGCACAATGGCTCCTGTGCAATGCCTACATCGAACCTCTCCCAGGTTGTGATGGGATGCTCCTTTCAACCTCGTGGTGCGAGGAGCACATCTGTTCCTTCATACTGCTGGATTGGATGGCGGTCCTCTTCACTGAAGATGATTTGGATCGTCTTTTGGAACTGATTGCCTTCGAAGCTGCCTGTGCCTTCTTGGATCCCGTAAATACTTACCAGCAACAGGGACTGTTGGTGACTAATTCAATTTTCGTTTCCCTTTCTTCACGCCTCCTGACGGGAATTGTCATCCAGCTCTCTGACTTTAGCCCTGTCGACATTGGCTTGGACTATGCTGAGCTCTGCGGGCTGTCTCGCTTGGTACCACAGACCGGAGCAGGTGGAGTCTGTCATCTGACCGTCGTGGACATTGTCGTCTGGCATGGGCCCGGCTTCCATTATGCAGATGTGGCGCACGAAGATTACATGGCGTTGTTGTTTTGCAAGTACCCAGGGCTCGAGTCGGATGTACACGCAGGTACACGGCCCCCCCCTCTTTACACGGGGTGGACGCCGTCCCCCCTGCCAGGGCGCTGGTCCCCACAGGAATATGCATAACTTGTCCCGGTGTGCTCTCCAGTTACCGGGACACGTTCAGCAGCACCTGCACGTTGACTGCTCTCCATTCCCTGCAGCAACGTGCAGTCAGCGAGTGAGCCTTTCTTCACCTCCAGCCGTGCCGAAGTAAAGGGGCCATCCGGCCTCCTTTTGTTTGTACATGCTGACTGGGGGCCGCCTTGAACCTTACATTTGAATGTGGATGCCACAGAGGGAAACATAGGCACACAGCTTGCCTTCTGTTCACAGGGACTTAAGGGAGGCATGCTTTTGCCTGTGTTCTATCCATGTGTATCAATGCACACACTGTGAGACTGTCAGATGGGTTAGTCTGTCCCAGTGTTTGCACAAATCATTTCTGTCGCACTATTTTACTTCTTTCTTAGCGCTACGTCGTAACGTTGTGAGGTCATCTGCATTTTGTAAGTACCTTGGTATATGTCTGTCACATGGGAGGTGTCCGCAGAGCTTGTCCTCTGCGCGGTCCTAGAGTCCTGTCTGTGCATTCTGTCCGTGGTCGGAGGACATTGTCTCTTGTCATTCTGTTCTGGTGTGGCCCTGGCACCCCGACCCAACCAAGTCTCACAGCTGCAAGAGGACACGGATCCCCTTTGGATGACATGGGAATGCCGGCTGGATGCCCCACACCTGGAGAGTGATCCATCCAGTGATGAGAGCGACACAGCAAATGTGTTGCAAATGTCACCATACATATGCAGAGGGATGGGTTCTGCTGACAAAGCCCATAGACCAGGGACATCCCATACAACTCCTACCTGCAAGGGGTGGGGGGATATGCTCGTGGTTCTACGTCCAGAGTGATTATTGATGCGACATCTTGCTTCATGTTAAATGGACATGTCACTGTGGTTACTGGTTAGGTAATCATGCATTTTCTGCCTGTTGTGGCACGTATGTTGCATGCTTTAGCAAGTGAGGCAGTATGGCAATGGTGTCCTGTGCGTAGGGGTGCTTCGTTGTGCTCAGTCCCTGCATGCACAGGTTCTCAAATCCTGCGCATAGTCCAGTATGTGTACGAACTCACATGAACATTTGTAAAAGTCTATGAGACAACAGCAAGGCACACAGACACAGTCATAGTCGATCATTGTTGAATCACACTCAACGGAAGTAGTTGACGATGAGCTGTTGTCGTTGGTCAAGGCCTTCTTCCTCACCACTGTCATTGTCACTGGGCATGTGTGGGTTGGGAGCGGGGGTGATGTTGCTGGTCCGCCAGATGTAGCAGTCATGTGCCGACCCCGGATACTCTGCACACACATGTGAGATGATCTGCTCCGCCTATCGTACCACCTGCACGTTGATGGAGTGGTAGTGTTTGAGGATCCTATAGATGGGTTCACTTGCCTATGGTGGTACGTGGCCAATGTGTGTTCCATCAATGGCTCCCATCAACATTTGGTATTCCTCCCAAGCAGGGCCGGCTCCAGGACTCTTTATTTGTGTGGTCCAACGAGTCATTAGGGTGGGCCACTGCGTGCCCGATTTGTCACTTGTGTCTTTCGCCAGGCCTGCTTCAGGGCCCTCGTTTATCTCTCCTCAGTTTTACAGGGGCCAGGGAGACGCATTCTTTCCTTCCAAATTCTCTTTCTAGATGTTGTCTCTCTCATGTAGTGTGTTTATCCATGAAGGGTCCTCATGATGGGAGGAGGAGGTTACCTGAAGTGGGAGTATCAGGCAAGTGACACTTCTCATGCTCCCACTCATGCCCTCCTCCTCGGCTCCCCTCTCTGCCACCCTCGTCCAGCGCCCCTTATCTCTCCATGGCCACTCGCTCATGTGCATTTCATTTGTTGTATGGTGCTACTGATATCAGGGTAGGGTGTGACAGTACTTTACGTCACGCACACATTGTACAGAGACAATCAGTCATGCAAGTATGTAAGTACATCAGTCTACAGGGAATGTCACGGAAGCCAATAAGGTTCACAAGGGGTGGTAATCACATGTCATCCATACTGGTGGGCAGGATTCTTGAAGGCGTTTGGTCTGGAGAAGCACTGACTCAGGACGTGTGTGGGAACAATTGCAGGCAATGGCAGCTAGGCACACTGCACGCCACACCACTACGTGTGTTGGGAGTGCTAGGGATTACAAGTATGTCTGATTTGCAGACAATGGACACATTAGATTGTCTGCCTACATCACTGGCCCTTCACAGGATGACCCCTGGCGAAGAGGCGCCAGTCAGATGTCAAGGGATATTCAAGCGATGTTCACGGGTTGGATGTTTCCTCACACAACATTGGTACAGTGCGAGAGACCTTTGTCCTTTTTGACTCCTTCCCTCATTTCAGTCCATGCTGGCCACGAGGCATGGCGATGTATGTAATTTCACTCTCCTTTCCTAGACATGCCATGTGTGTGAAGACTTGACTCAAAGGTCACTCTCTCTCATCCCTTCACAGTGTAGTGTCAGCTGGTCACTGTTCTAGTTGTTCTGATGTACCAGCCACTCCCAGAGGGCTGGCTTACCCCCCACCCCACAGCCACCCAGCACAGGTGTCACTGGACCTGTGACCCTGCCAATAAACGGGGCCGGACGCACGTGCCCTGGGCCGGTTCTCCCATACAAGTACAGTGTCTGTGTGGTTACCTTATATGCATGGGGGCCTCGTGCCCCACGACATTACACATAGGGTGCACCAATCACTTTGGGCGAACGGGCTGTGATGTGTGATGTAACTCGCAGGTCGCCAATGCTAATGCAGTATGTGTTCGCATGCGCGGGAGCTGGCATCCGCAGCGATGACACGCATTGGCTCCAATTGAATGATGCAGGGTTGCGGTCGCAGCTTCCAGGCCGCCGCAGTGTGGCACACACTATGCGAATGAGCCATCAACCAATGGAGGCCTTCGGCGGCGTACATATTTTGATATTGCGGTGTGCGCGCTCTGCAACTGCGGGGCTCGTCATTGACCCCAATTGCTTTCAGGGGCACCGAGGGTCACTCATGGGGATTGGGTGGGCCTCGCACTTTGCATTTGACAGGTTGCCATGTTCATCGTGGTGCCGCCACGCTTGCTGGGAGTTGTAGTTGTTCAGGGGTTGCATGCGTGGAGATGTTTGGTACGAACCTCTGCTGTTGGGCGCGGCGGCGTATTGTCTGCCGGAGGTGCAGCAGGTAGTGAAGCGGGAAGGCCTGTGGCGCTGGTTTAGATGGCTTCTGTGTCGGCTCTTCCTCTCCGTTGTTGTATTTCCGCCATCCGCAACGTGGTGGTTTTTATGCTGCGGTGGGAAGGGCTGTTTGCAACATCGTGATCTGGTTGGCGGACGGAACGTGTTTCCGCACGCCGGTCCTGCTCAGTTTGCTCCGTCCGCCACCCTTGCGTACGCAGAAAACGTGCAGAACCTGACAGACCGCGGCGGACGGTAGAAGGCCTCTGTTGGACTATTGTGATTTGGTGGTCGCAATGACCGCACCTGGGGCGGACGACATGACGGTTTTCCGCCACCGCCACCAGCACGGATGGGCTTCCGTCCGTCATCGTAATGAGCCCCTAAGTTTTTAATACTTGGGAGTCCACATAGCATTAGAACCCGTCCATACCTGGAGCTTGAACTTGACCCCCTTGTTAGCTAACTTGACAAAAACTCTTAGCAGGTATTCAGACAGAATACCGATTTGGAAATGTCGACTTACACAAATATCGAGTTGGAAATATCATGACACAGATATATCGACAACAAGAATATCGTGGTCAAGAATATCGAATTTAAGGTAAGAAATATCATTTTTTTAAATATAGAAGTCATTAATATAGTTAGCAAACATATAGTTGTTTAAAATATCGATTTTTTAATTAGTGTAATGTGTTTTAGTTTCAATTCTAAATGTATGTGATTTATGCTTTTTTGTATAAGTATTGTTCATATTTTTTAATATATGTGTTACATTTTTAGTAGTAATCAATTTTATTTTAATTACATTTTCCGTTTTTTAGGGGGTCATTACGATGGCGGGCGGAAGCACAACCGCCGTGCTGGCGGATGCAAAAACCACCAGTTACCGCCGGCACGCAGCAGTCCACACGCCCGCCCAATTACGATGCGAAAAGTAGGCCAAACACCGCCGGCAAGCCAGCAACACCGTCCGCCATCAAAGTGCGCCCGTACACGTAGCGGCGCAGCCCAACTGACACACACCGTCCGACGAAAACACGTCCCGCCCGGCGCATAAATTACGATGCCGCAAACAAACGGCTCCCACGGCCAAGAGATACCGTACGACAAACCGAAGCGGTAACACGGACGCCGAGTACGGACAACGAAGAAGCGGCTCCCCCGAGCATGAATCCAGCACTGCAGGCCCTCCCCATGCTCTTGCTGATGCACCACCAAGGACGCAACGTACCGTGGAGACGCAGGTAGGCACACACACAACAAGTGCACGCAAACAGCGCACACAGTGCAAGGGCGGAAAAAGCGGACAACCCCCCCCCAGCGCGTGTACACTACACATCCACCATTGCATCCACATATGACACACAGGCCAAATCGTAACATCGCGCAACACATGTGTACACACCACCTGGGACTAGGAACCAACGACCCCGTCACGGCCCCAAAGCGGCGATGACGCCGCCACACATGCGCACAACGCAGAGGCCAACCGCAGCGCCATGCATGCGTCGCACACAGACACAGGGACACAACCAAGCAGCACACACATCAGCCCCACCCCGAACGCACATGACACGTGACAGGCCTGCCACAGACATGTCCCCAACGCCCAATTCACGGACAACACCCAACGCCACACAACCGACGCACACATGTCAGTGAAGTCACGCAACAGTAGGACACACCCCAGTGTAACAAACATGGCGAAGCACACAGCGGCGGCAACACCAACTAGGAGAAGCAGGGCCCCTTCGGGAAGAGGAACGCCAGTACCACACTGAAACACCCATACCACCCTGCACATATGAACAAGACATATAAAACGGAACACCAAAGAGCCCGGGGACCGACAACAGGTGGCCCAAGAATAACATTCACACACAAGGCCCAACGCAGAGCGGAAAGGCAGCCTGCCGCCCACACAAGGAGAGCAGACAGCACTGAATGACCTTCCATTCCAACTCCGAAACCACAGCCCTACGAAAGAAGCCGGTGAATACAGCCATTGTCCAAGAAAAGACCAACACAGGCATGCCGAGGAGACCGACCACAGGGCAGATAGCGCATATCACAGAAGCACACAACGGACGGGGAAGAAAGAAGAAAACACTCCCCCATGTCGGCCACATGCAAGTTAATTGGAAGGAGTCACACATCACTGACCTTGAACTGTCTGAGAAGCATGTGGGATGAGGGCCCGTGTCCTCCAAACAAGCCAACAGAACACAAGTCCTGTCCCCCTACGACTACACAGAGCTCACAGCAACCTCGGAGCGTGCACATTGCAGACTGCACACACAGCCGGAGCACGCCACCACAACGCACCGCTGCGAAATGGCAACCGCAACACACCTACCCAACTACGCCGGACAGCTCAAGCTGTACAAAACCAACCTGATACATATATTGGGATGCGATCTCCTGTCCCTGCTGAACGTAAGTTACCGACTGACTTACCGCATCACATTGTTCAGCTGCGTCATGCCAGTCTTCTACTGTCGGAGGTGTCCCTACCAGCATCCCGTGGAGATATGCCTCTCCAACCCGGCATGTCTAAAGGCGGACCTGCTACCACTACTCCTCCCTCTGGACGCACACGACAGGGCCTGCTCTGCCTATGGGGGCATGGCGTATGTGGCCAACATCGCACCCGCACTGAAATGGGACCACTGTGCCTCCACACGACGGATCATCGAGAACAGCTACATCGAATGTCACCCAGCATGCCCCATCATGGTCCTCCAAGGGACAACTTACGAACAACACCTTGACAGCCACCATCCGCTACATTGGCTGGCAAACATGTACACCACCAATGACATGGAAGCCCTGCTGGGCGGCATCGCATACCTGACAACCTGTAAATTCGTCGGACCACAACGCAGGTTCCCCAATTGACCTATGATGTCCAACCCCGCACCCATGCTTAGCTTCCGCACGGACTGGCCAGTCACCACCACAACAGCCATACCAAACGACCGGCAACTGTTACCACACCATCAACGACATCGCCATGACATCGGATATGACCGGGACATGCACACTGTTCCCCATCACATCCAGAACACCGCATGCATCGTGGGAGGCAGTGGCATGGGGTCTGTGTATCGCACCCACATGGACGGAACTGCACGAACAACCAGGACACGACATGGATCCAGCGCCCATGGACACACACACCGCTCAGTGGACATGAATAGGTCGCCTGGAGTCTGTGGGTGCTGCACCCCTCCCACCCCCGCCCCGGGAATCCCATACCAGGACCTTTGCATGGACGACAAGTGCATACAACAACAACACGACCCCAGTGACTGTGACATGTCCAGTAACCACCACATTGCAACAACAAGTGGCACGCCGCTGCATGCACGCAAGCACATGCCCTGATGTCATCTCACATGCACGCGTGCATGAGGAACAACCGCAGCAAACCTGTCACATGGAACTGAGATGGACTGTGCCCATGATGCCAAGCGGTCTGGTAGGCTACATGTATACCGTCTGTGTCAAAGTCCGCAGCTCCGCAGCTATACGTAAATGTACATTAGCACAGCCTTGGCCAAGCAGATGTAACTCTGAAGCCCACATCCCACATGCAACAGCCAATCACATGTAACCCCACACCCTATCCCATTTGCAATCATGCTCAGTATATCCTCAACATGTATTCCGCTGCCAGTAGTGTCCACTATACTGCATCACAGAGGACAGAAGACTCAATATAATGTTTGAAACCAAAACTGTCTCCGCTGACTCATTTCACAAGTACGAATGAGAGAGGATGAGAGTATGTGAAGGACACGGCAGTCGTGACATGACCATGTAGTCCACTGGTATTGGATGTCAACGCAAATGAGTAGCACAACTGTGGAAGACACACATGTGTCGTGTGAAGTCGTATGGACGCAGTGCTCAGGTGGGTGGATGTGATGGGTGGGTGGGTGTGACGGGTATCACTGTCAGTGAGTACAAGGGATGACCCAGATGTGGAAAGGAAGAGACGTGTCCCGTGTGTACTGCAACTAGTCGCCAATCCAACTACCCCCCCATGTCCGGAATGTAAGCCCGCACCTAGGCCCGCCCATCCGCCACATCGAATATACCACCAGCACGACAACCTTCCCATTCGAAACACTGACTGGGGGTGGCGACCAGTGAACAATCATGTGTTGCCTACCCACGCGTACATGTGGGCCCTCCATGATCCATGTCACCTGCGGCAAAGTCATGACATGCGCAATGAGGGAAGTGAGGAGAGCTGTCCGCCCCACGCACAGAAGGTGCATCAGCTCCACAGACCCAGCAGCGAGTCCAGCAGGGGTCACATGTGCAGGGGCAGCTGTGCCTGGTGTGAAGGCACATGCATATAGACAGCACATCGACCAATGTGTAGTCTGCCCACATCTACAGTCCATCATCATGCGGACATAGGAATTGAACACAGGGCAACACATCTGAGTGGGTGCACCCACCGTGACCAACAATGCGCAATCATCGACGTACCCGCCCTGTGCATGGCCCCCCACCCAACGGAGGCACATCCAGTGCCACCATCCCACACACACAAGCCTTCCACGGAACATGCTGTGTCCAATGGTCAGTACAGAGTCAGCGCCCATCTGGTGGATCCTGAACAGGAGACACATGCACACACATGCCAGCTCCCACTATGTACGTCTGCCACCTGGCACGTGCAATGTAACCTCTCACCTGTGACGTGTGACTGCAAGCACACAGCCGTCTTGGCATGGGGCTGTCAATGTGGACACCTGTCAATGTTTCGGGAGGTGTGATCCGTACAGTGCTGTACATAGGGTGCAGTGCTGACACCTACTACTGTCTCATATCCCCTCGTGCCACAGGTCCCACTTGTTTTGGCCGCTCAGCCTGTGCCCACATCGTCGTCGTCGTGTGCCATACTCATCCAGCCTCGGAAGCAGTTCCATGCTCAGCAGACATTCATGTTGCCGTGGCGTTGCCGCTTGACGAATATGCAGTCAGTCCCCATCAGCACGCCCCGCAAGTCATTGGGGCCTAGATCCCCATGTGCATGCACATGGCAGTGGTTTGTATCACTAGCCATTGCCATTGTTGGGAGACCTGTGTAAGTGTATTGTGGCCGTGCCGTCCCAGCTTGACAGCTGGGCTGTGGCTCATGTGCTTGCTCAGTCATGTCAGTGATGTGTATGCGAAATTGCTATGTGTTGTGTTGCTTTGACATGTGTCCACTGCCATTTTCCCTAGGCGGAGACCGAACATTGACCGCCCATACCAATTGCTGGCGGACATGGACGATACAGAGGTCATTAGGAAGTTTCGGCTGGACAGGCCAACCCTGCATCGACTGTGTGCCATGTTGGAACCCCATCTCCGTCCCCGCAGGGTGTATCCGACAGCTGTCACCCCCACGGCTAAGGTGATGGCCGCCATGCATTTCTTCGCCACTGGGTCATTCCAGCACACAGTGGGCAGTGGAGGAGGGATGTCCCAGCCCATGTTCAGCAAGGTGCTGAGGGATGTACTGGCAGCCATGATGCTGTGCCGAAACAGGTACATCCGCTTCCCCAGGGCTCGTGAATTGGCGGCAGTGAAGGGTGCATTCTATGCCCTTGGCAGAATCCCACACGTCGTTGGAGCCATTGACTGCACACATGTTGGCCTTGTTCCACCACAGGCCACTGAGCACCTGTACCGCAACAGGAAGCACACGCACTCCCTGAATGTGCAAGTGGTGTGCCTTGCGGACATGGTGATCACCCACATGTGTGCAAAGTTCCCAGGCTCGGCCCATGACGCACACATAATGCGCAACAGCATCTTGCCACGACTGATGTCCAATCTGCAACAGGATCGTGGCTGTATTGTCGGTGAGTATGTGGAGTGGTGTAGCGTGCTGGTTGTGCGATGCTGTCCCCTGTCCAGTTGGAATAGCAACGGTTCTCTGTGTCCCTCACACCCAGGTGACTCTGCGTACCCGAATGGGGCATGGCTGCTCAGTCCATTGAGGAATCCTCGCACCCCAGCAGACGATCGCTACAATGAGGCACATGGGAGGACCAGACGTGTGGTCGAGCGTACCTTTGGCCTCCTCAAGTCCAGGTTCAGGTGCCTGGACCGCACCGGGGGTGCGCTGGCGTACTCCCCACAGAAGGTGTGCCAGATAGTGGTGGCGTGCTGCATGCTGCACAATCTGGCCATTCGGAAGTAGATCCCCCTCATCGTGGATGACGGAGATCAACCAGGGCCCCAGCCCGCAGACCAGGACAGCTCGAGTGAGGAGGACAGCGGAGAGGAGGAAGCTGGTAATGTGCGGCAGCAGCTCATCGCCCACTACTTCACTTGACGGTGAGTGTCCATGTACGACGGCTGATGTGGCTGTATCTGTGCAAGTGTGTGTGTGCTGTGTCAGGGTGGCCGTTTGTTCACTGCGTGCTGTGTGTCAACGCTCCATGGCCAGGGTAGTATGCCACTGTTGGTGGCTGTGGCATTGTGCCCTATTGCTCTGTGCGATGTGTGTACATTGCTTGTAGTTGTTGACATGTACTGTGTGATGGGTGTGTGACACACTCATTGAATGTGCTCCTGTTCTGTCTCCCACCCCTAGGTCCCTACAGGTCCTCCGGTTCCATTGCCATGCCACGCATCAGGTGCCTTTCCGCCCAAGGTGGCCGTTGTATTCCGTACAAATAAAACACAGGGCACAAACAGCAGTTTGTGTAAGAGGTGCATTTATTTCAAACTGTGACATGTGATTGTGTGCGAGGTGATGACAAAAGTGGTGCGTGCAGTGACAATGAGCTGTCGGTCACGGCTGCGTGATGCTCAGGGTGTACCCACTTGTTCCATGTCCATGGTCCAACAGACACATGCCATCCAGATGGCTGTGTGGAGTGGGATCGTAGTCCAAGTCAATGCAGTGGGTGGTCAAGGAAGGCTGGCTGGCTGCCTCACTTGCGTCTGGAGCGTGCGTAGTCCTCCCGGGAGATCTGTTTGTACTTCGGACGGCCCCTTCCACGTTTGGGAGGGGGGTGTGTGCTGGCGACCTGCTGGTGGGGGGTGAGGTGTGCTCACTGGCTGTGGACGCAGGGGTACTGGACACTGCTGCTCGACCCTGCGCCCCGGCAGGTGGTGGCGGTGGTGGAGCTGCTGTCCCTGGCTGTGACCTCACCGCCACCACCAGCTGGCCCATGAGGTCCACGAGTTGGCCCATACGGGCGTCCATGGACCTCAGCACCCCCAGCACCTCCCGCGTGTCTGAAGCAGACCTGTCCCATTGTTCTTGGGCCTCTTCATAGGCCCCAAGAACTCTGGCCATTTGAGGCAGGGCATGGCTCCCAGGGGAGACTTGCGTTTCCCTGACCCTGCTCCTCCTACCAGTACTGCTGCCACCGGCCTGCCCACTAGCCACATTGCTCACCACGGTCCTCGCTGTGGCTCCCAGGGTGGATCCAGTCGGCCGGGCCACCACCTGCGCTGGGGCTGGTGCCAGCGAAGACGTGGTGGTGGTGGCGGCGGTGGTGGTCGGTGCGGCGATGGTGGCGGTTGCGGCAATGGTAGTGGCCGCAATGACTGTGGGTGTGGCCGCAATGACCGTGGGTGTGGCCGCAATGACCGTGGGTGTGGCCGCAACGACAGTGGCAGCAGGTGGCTGGGAATGTTCAGCAGCCCTGGATGATGGGTTGGTGGGTAGGAGGGGTCCTGGGGAGCGGCTGGGCCCTGCCACACCAGATGGGCCTGCTTGGTGGTCCGTGTCCGAAGAGGAGGACAGATCCTCCACATCCGTGTGTCCTCGTTGGGGGCTTGTAGGCTGGCTGTGCTGGCTGCTGTCTCCATCCCCAGCATCCAGCAGTTCGTCACCTGTGGAGAGAATGAGATTTGTTATTGTGTTGCACCTGGCGAAGTATGTATTTGTCGTCTGACATTAACAGTTCGTGCAATCTCGTACATGGGTTTCCCGGAGGCGTGTGTGTGGCTGTAGCATTTGTAGTTGTGTGTGCTTGACAATGGGACTGTGTGCTGTGCACATGTGGCATGGGACGGATTGGCCATGCCGATGGGTGTGTTGCTGTGCCCCTACTTATTGTGACTCTGGTGTATGTGGGCTCCTGGCCCATCCTGGGTCTGGTTTGTACTTTGCTTTTGGTGTTCAGATGGGACGCTTAGGAACGCATATGGCAACATGGGGGCCATGCCCCAGATTCGCATTTGGGATGGAATATGCTTTTGGGGTACATGCTGTGAGCCATGGGTGCCGAACGTGACGTGTTGTGGCAGCATGACAGTGCATGGTTTGAGGTGTGTGCATGCTTGACATGGCCTGCATATTTGCTGTCTGTTGTGATTACAGGACATGGCATTGGACGCATCGTTATGAGTGAGTGATGGTTGTGTGCCAGCCAACGTATTGCAGTTGTCCCATCTCCTTGGTGTGCGTGCTGCCCTGTGCCATGTGCATCACTGCAGTGCTCGGGGGGGTGTGGCCCATGTTGTGTGTTGTTGCTCACAGTGTGTCGTGCGCTTCATTGACTTCTGGCACATGGTTGGTCATGGGCATGTATCTTAGCGTGACTGCTGTATGTGTGGCAGCTGTGCGGATGACATGCCTTTCATGAGACTGGGGCTGACGGATGGGATGGATGGTATGTTGTATGTGCATGGTGTGTCTGTGTGTTTGATGGGTTCAGTGGTGTTCGTGTGCATTTATGTTGTTCCGCTCTGTTGCGTCTTGTGTTGTTTGTCTTACATAGGCGTAGTTGTGGGGTGTGTGGTTGACAGGCAGTAGGGGCTACATGGACAGGACTTCAATGGTGTTTCGGTTGTGTGTGATGGGTTGCACAGTGGCTGCCGTGTGGTACTATATTCAGTGTGGCTTGTGCATGCAGACGTGGCTCCTTGGGTGTTGCTGTGTTTGTGATGGGTCATGTGGGGTGTGAGTCTGTGGTTCATGTCCGTGTGCACATTGTTCACTTGTTCGTGACGGTGGGCGGTGCTGCGTGTTCGTCTGCTACGTGACATGTCCCATGTGTTGGTCGTGTTACGGTCCTCATGCCTCCAGTAATCCAGCCCTGTCCAGTTTCCCACCTGCAGGTTGTTCGTGCGTGCACTGTACTGGATGCCACATGGTTCTAAGCGGGGGTGCTCCATGTTGCAGGTCTGTGGGGGTGGGGGGGTGTTGTGGGTCGTGGTGGTGGCTGGACACCCACTGACACCGATTGCTGTGGACCGTGATGTCTACCTTTCGGCTGTCGTTGTGCACTGCGGTGGCTGACACGTGGCTGTGGGGTGTGGGGGATGCTCCTCCTTGCTGTGCTGTGGGACTAGGGGCCTGGTGTGTTTTGTACTTGGGCTGTCCACCCTCCCACCCACTGCACTTTGTGTTCCTGCCACTTACCTGTTACTTGTCGGTTAGTGGAGCTATGGCGGACACATGGGTGTGGTGGGTGCTCGTTGTGGCGCTTCTGGCATATTTGGGGACCTGTTGGTGGTTACGTGGCTGGCTGAGTGTACACATGTCCCCACGCATCTTACAGTTGTTCGGTTTGGGCTGTGTGTGGTGGTGTCTGTTGCATGTGTGTGTGATGTGTTGTGTATTGTGTGCTGGACATGGGGGTGTTTGTCCCTGGGAGCTGTGGCATGGTGGTAGTGCATGTGAGTACATAGCGGTGTGCTGGTATACATTAGTTTGTACTTACCAGCCTCCACTCCCCCTGCTAATCCGGCGAGGATCTCGGGATGTATGATGACTCGCACCTTCTCCTCCCACGCTTTGAAGGTCTTGAAGAGCGCGGGATTCCCTCCGCCAGTGACGGCAGCCAGCTCTCTGTTCTTGCTCTCCTTCTTCTTGACCAGGCTCTTGACGTCATTCCACCGTTTGTTTATTTCGACTCTGTTCCTGGGCAAGGTCCCGACTGCATTGACCTGGTCTACGATCCGGTTCCACATTCTCTTTCTGGTGGCTAGTGGTGTGTGCTGGACCAGGTTCCCATAGATTTGTGGGTGCACCTTGATGATCTCGTCGACCATGACCGTCAGCTCCATGGGCGTGAACTTGGGCATTCTTTGTGGTGCCATGGTGTTTGTGGTGCTGGTGCGGTGTGTGTTGTGTAATGTGCAGGGGGTTTGTGGTGCCGGTGTTTGGTGGTGGTGGTGGTGGTGGTGGTTGTGATGTGTGCGTTTCTGTGGTGTGCTGCTGTCCTTGCTGTGTCACTGTGTCCTCTCCTCTCCTCTCTAGTTTGCAATGTTGCAAGGGGTTGTGGTCTGTGGGAGTGCTGCTTTTGTACTTACCTATGTGGGTGTGTCCTCATGGTCTGTTGTTTTCAGGTGTGTTGTGTCTGGGGTTCTGGCCTTTGTAGTTTTTGTTTGTCCAGGGAGGTGTTTTCGGGATGTGTACTGTGCTTGTGTATTTGTGCGTGCCTTGCTGTGTGGACTTGTTGGCCATGTTGTGTGCGATTGTTATCGTCAGCGGATGGTTTCTGTGCAGGGACGTGGGCGCCATGGCTTCTGCCGTGTCGGTTCTCATCGGCGTTGTTTGCGCTGGCGGGCGGTATATTTGTAGTTTTCCCGCGCTCATGGCGGTGCGATCGTAATCTCACGTGCGGTGTGTCGGGCGTGAGGGCGGGCGGTTTTGTGTTGTCGTGCGTGTTTCCGTCCGTGGCGGGCGGTTTGACTCCGACTCGGACGATGGCGGGCGGTATCTTGTGTGATTTTTCCGCCGATGGCGGTTTTCGGTTTGTGTAATCGTAATGGCGTGGTCGGTGTTCAGGCGGTGTGTGCGGGCGGATTTTTGCCGCTTCCATGCCTGGCGGATTTTTTTACGCCGGGTATCGTAATGGGCCCCTTAGTTCCTTAGCGGGTTGTGGGTTTATAGGGGAATAGGGTGGGAAGTAATTTAATTATAATAAATTAGTGATTATTTTTTATTTATTAATATTTATTTAATTGAGATTTTATAGTGTTAATTGTGGGAAGTAATTTATTTGTAATTAATTATTAATTGGTTGTTAATTAATATTAATTAATTGATAATTAATTATGGTAATTGTGTAAAGAAAATTAGGTGCAGGTTGTGGGGTTTATAGGGGTAAAGGGTGGGAAGTAAATTATGTTTAATTAATAATTAGTTGTTAATTTATATTAATTAACTGATTGTAAATTAATTATGTCAATCAATCAATCAGGGAATTGTAAGCGCGATACTCACCCGTGAAGGTCTCAAGGCGCTGAGGGGGGGGTCCGCAGATCTGTATAGCCGAAGAGCCAGGTCTTGAGGGTCTTCCTCAAGGTGTTCAGGGAGGGGGCGGGTCTGATGTCTGCCGGTAACTCGTTCCAGGTCTTGGCTGCAATGTGAGAGTAGGATCTTCCGCCTGCTCTGGCTCTGTGGATGCGCGGGGTTTCGGCCAGTGCGAGGTTGGAAGATCGGAGGTTTCTTTTGGGTACGTGGAAGTTGATTCTGTCGTTGAGCTATTTGGGTCCGTTGTTGTGTAGGCATTTGTAGGCGTGAGTGAGGATTTTGAAAGTGACTCTTTTCTCCACGGGGAGCCAGTGGAGACTTTGTAGGTGTTGGCTGATGTGTTCGTGTCGGGGGATGCCGAGGACGAGTCTGGCGGCGGTGTTCTGTATTGTCTGGAGTTTGCGGAGTAGGGACTTGTTGATGCCGGCGTAGAGTGCGTTTCCATAGTCCAGTCTGCTGGTGATGAGTGCTTGGGTGACTGTCTTCCTTGACTCAGGGGGGATCCACTTGAAGGTCTTGCGGAGGATGCGGAGGGTGTTGAAGCAGCTGGAGGTGACGGCGTTGACCTGTCAGTTCATGGTGAGTGATGAGTCGAGTACGATGCCGAGGTTCTTGGCGAGGTCTGAGGGGGTAGGTGGGCTTCAGAGGGCGGTCGGCCACCAGGTGCTGTCCCATGCAGAAGGGGTGGTACCGAGGACGAGGACTTCTGTCTTCTCGGCATTGAGCTTCAGGAAGCTGTTGGTCATCCAGACTGCGACGTCTTGCATTCCTTTCTGGAAGTTGAGTTTGGCAGTGGTAGGGTCTTTGGTGAGGGAGAGGATGAGCTGGGTGTCGTCGGCGTAGGATACGATTTTGAGGCCGTTTTGTCGGACGATGGCTGCGAGGGGGGCTATGTAGATGTTGAAGAGGGTGGGGCTCAGTGATTTTCGTGGGGTCGGAGAGGAAGGGTGGGAGTCTGATCCTTTGGCTTCTTCCGGTGAGGAATGATCGGATCCAGTCCAGGGCTGTTCCTTGTATGCCTGCGTCGTGTAGTCTGGCGACTAGTGTGCGGTGGGAAACGGTGTCGAAGGCCGCTGATAGGTCGAGTAGGATGAGGGCTGCGGAGTGGCCTTGGTCCAGGAGGGTGCGGATGTCGCCTGTGGCAGCGAGTAGGGCGGTCTCTGTGCTGTGGTTGCTTCGGAATCCGGATTGTGACGGGTCGAGGACGGCGTTCTCTTAAATGAATCATGTCAGTTTCCTGTTGACTGTTTTCTCTGCAACTTTGGCTGCGAAGGGGAGGAGCGAGATGGGCCGATAGTTCTTGAGGTCGGTGGGGTCAGCTGTGGGCTTCTTGAGCAGGGGTCTGACTTCTGCGCGCTTCCAGTCATCTGGGAAGGTGCCTGTTTTGAAGGTGGTGTTGATGGTGCGTTGTGTTCGGGTGCGATGGCGGCCTCAGCTCTGTGGTAGATGTAAGGGGGGGCAGGGGTCTGTGGGGGCCCCCGAGTGGATGCTTTTCATGGTCGAGGCGGTGTCTTTGGCCGTGATCAGTGTCCAGTTGGAGATGGTGGGCTGGCTGGTGTTTCTGGGGGGCGGGGGCCATCTGTGGCGCCTGGTGGATGGTCGATGAAGTTGTCAGAGGTTTTTGATCTTGAGGTGGAAATAGGTTCCAAGCTTGTCGCAGAGGTCTTGGGATGGGGTGATGTCTGTGGCTTCGCTGCGTGGGTTGGTAAATTCTTGAATGACACTGAAAAGTTCCTTGGAGTTGGTGGAGATGGCCAGGATTTTGTTGTGGATGAAGTTCCTCTTGGTGGCTCTGATCTGGTTGTGGTATTCTGTCATGGCGTCCTTGTAGGTGGTGTGGTTTTCGGTTGTCTTGGTGTTTCTCGAGTTCTTCTCCAGGCGTCTGCAGGTGTGTCTGGCTTCTTGGAGAGCGGTGGTGAACCAGGCGGCTTTCCTGGGGCGTTGTTTGTTGGGGTTGCTCGTCTGCGCAGTTGGAGATCTAGGTGTGGAGTTCTCTGGCTGTGTTGTTTGCGTCGGTTGCCCAGGTGTGGTTGTCTCGGGTGAGGGTGGAGTTAAGTTGCTCGTCGGTAACCTTGCTCCAGTTCCTTCGAGGTGGGCGTGGGGCTGGTTTGGGTGCCTTGGGTTTGTTGATGGCGAAGTGTACGCAGTGGTGGTCGGTCCATGGCGGCTGCGTTGTGTGGCTGAATTGGACGCTGTTTCCTGCAGCAAAGATAGGGCGAGTGTGTGTCCTGCTCTGTGGGTCGGTGTGTTGACGAGTTGTTTAAGTCCGATGCTGGCGAGGTTGTCACGAAGGATAGTGGAGTTGGGGTTGCTGGGGTTGTCGAGGTGGAAGTTCAGGTCTCCAATGGTATGTAGTTTGTTGAGGCGATGGCGTGGGGTGCGATGAAGTCGGTGATGGTGGTGGCGAAGGGTGTTCGTGGGCCGGGGGGTCTGTAGATGAGGGCTCCTCGGAGTGTGGCTTTGGGGGTGGTCTGGATCTGGAAGTGCAGGTGTTCGGCGGAGGGAAAGGTTTCGCTGGAGGTGGTGAGGCAGAGGGTGCTCTTGTGGGCGATGGCGAGGCCCCCTCCTGGGTGGTTGGGGCGGTCTTTCCTCTGGATCTTGTAACCGTCTGGGATGGCGGTGCTGGATGTCGGGGGCGGAGGATGCTTTGATCCAGGTCTCTGTGAAGAAGGCGATGTCTGGCGAGAGAGAGTCGAGTAGGTTCCAGATTTCCATGGCGTGTTTGTGTACAGAGCGTACGTTGAGGAGGATGCATTTTAGGGTGTCGCCGGTGCTGGCGTCGGCGGTGTTGGAGGCCGGGGTGGCGGTGAGTGTCTGGCGGCAGTGGAGGCAGGAGAACTGGCCTGTTGGCATTCTCTAAGTCTTCCAGGGTTGAGTGCGAGGAGGGTGGTGGTGTCGTAGCGATGGGTAGTGGGAGGTCCAGGGTTCCTGCCGCGGTCGGGTCGCAGACGGGTGCAGATGGGCTTGCCTTTGGTGCGCCAGCGACGCGCTCGCTGCGCGACCGCGCAGCGGCCGCCATTAAGTAGGGGAGGTGGGAGGGAGGAGAGGCTGGAAGGCAGGAGCGGGGGAATTCCGGGGGGGAATTCTGGGGGGGATTTCCAGGGGGGAGGGGCCGCAGGGGCAGCAGCGGCGAAAGGCGAAAGGAACAGGCAGGCACGAGAAAATAAAAACAGTGGTGGAATTAGAGCAAGACACAGATGGGCACAATAACAGTGGCACAACAGGGAAAAATTAAGAAAAAAAAACGGCTGAGAAAGGTTACGGTGGTTGCAGGCAGTCTGGTCCCAGTTGGAGCGGGCAGCAGGCGCAGGAGCGGGCAGCAGCCTCGAACCGCCCAAGGAGGAGGTCGGGGTCTGGAGTCAAAAGACGGCACAGCGGAGCTGCGGAGAGACAGTGGACCTAGACCGAATGTAAATTGTCTAATTAATTTTAGGTGCGGGCTGTGGGGTTTATAGGGGTAAAGGGTGGAAAGTAATGCATGTTTAATTAATTAATAATTCGTGGTTAATTTATATTAATTGACTGATTGTAAATTAATTATGTAAATTGTCTAATTAATTTTAGGTGCGGGTTGTGGGGTTTATAGGGGTAATGGGTGGGAAGTAATTTATGTTTAATTAATTAATAAATAGTTTGTAATTAATATTGATTAATTAATTGAAAGTTAAATATGGAAATTGTGTAATTAATTTTAGGTGTGGGTTGTAGGGGTTTATAGGGGTAAAGGGTGGGAAGTAATTTATGTTTAATTAATTAATAATCAGTTGATCATTAATATTAATTCATTAATTTATATTTTATTAGGGTAATTGTTTATATTTTTTGTGTGTGGGTTTTACTTTTATAGGGGAAAGGGTGGGGAGCACATTAATTTTACTTACTTTATAATGAGTTATTAAATACTATTAGTTTTTTAATTGAAAATAAGTTTTAATTGTGTAATTAATTTTATTACAGTTGTATTTTACCTGTGGTTTGTGGAAATTATAGGAGTAAAAAGTGGGAAGTTTATTAATTTTTATGAGTTTTAAATTGTTTTTTAATTAATAATGTTTCTTAAATTGGTAATTAATTATGTAAATTATGTAAGCACATTTTCTTTTAAATGTAGATGTGGGTTGTGAATTGTGTGGTGTTATAGGGTAGGTAATAAAACAAAATTATGTAATAATTAATGTTTTTGTTTCTACACATTTTCTAATTAAAAATATGTATTTGTTTGAAAACTTTTTTTATTTTATTTAATATAATATTTGTAGGTATTTGTCATATGCTTTTTAAAAATTGTAATATTAAATATATTTGTATTTGAATTTTTAACATATTTATATATATTTTATTTATTTAGTTTTTTAAATATTTTTGTTGTTAATATTTTGTTTGTTTTTAATTTTGAACTGACTGGAGTTAGAATATTAATTGTTACCCCTCCGCAATCCAACACTTTCCCCACTGTTACAATTACTGGAGTAGGAATAGTACATTTTATCCCTCCGCAATCCAACAATTTCCCTACTTTTGCACTGACTGGAGTGGGAATAGTAATTTTTCCCCCTCCTCTATCCAACGGTTTCCCTACTGTTGTACTCATTGGAGTGGGGAACAGTAATTTTTACCCCTCTGCTATCCAACACTTTCCCTATTGTTGCACTCACTGGAGTGGGAATAGTAATTTTTACCCCTCCGCTATCTAACACTTTCCCTACTGTTGCACTGACTGGAGTGGGAATAGTAAATTTTACCCCTCCGCTATCCAACACTTTCCCTATTGTTGCACTGAAAGGATTAGTAAATATAAATTTAATTTTTTTAAATAGTTTAATGTTTTAATTTATAATAGAATGTTTTTTTAATAGATTTTATGTTATTGGTATATACATATATATCTAGCTATATATATATATTTGTCCATTTTTATATAATTTTAAAATTATAAAATAAATTAAAATTAATAGTTTAATTGTTTTAAAGTAAATATATATATATATATATATTAATTATTAATTATTAGGGATGTGTGTAACTTTTTTTAATTAAGTTTATTTGTTATATTTGTTAAAATGTATATTAAATCTACTTTATTTTTTTATTAATTGTATTATTTAATATATTTAATATTTATTATTTTATTTTAGATATGTATAAAAATCGATATTTTGTACAACTATATTTTTAACATCGATATTTTTTTTCTGATATTTTTGTACTTACCTGTTTAAGTATAGGGAGTCGATATTTTTGCATCCTATATTTTTTCATCTATATTTTTTACATCGCTATTCTGTCAGTGAACCCCCTTAGCACATGGCGGAAACTGCCTCTGAACATGCTCAGTAGAGTAGCACTATGCAAAATGATCATGCTCCCCCAAATTCTCTACACGATCCAAAACTTACCCTTACTGATACCTTGTGACTGTTTCCAACACATTTTTACCCAAATCTGCACCTTTCAATGGCTTAACCGCCATTGAATGGCCTTTTGAAAATGCATTCGCTTGCTGTATGATGGGGCTGGGTATGGCAGACGTCCTATTGTACTACGGGGCCTCACAATTACTGACAGTAAATGATTGGTTGAGTGGGGGGTGTGGCGGTCTGCCAGGAGGTGGTACGGATCGGTTGGGATACCATTTTAGGCATACTGTAAAAAATGTAAATCCAGTATTTGTAAAGCGCGAACAGCTACCCGAAGGCATCCCGGCGCTGGGGGCCGTCGGGAAGATTAAGCAAGCTATTGCCCAGAGTCACATGGTGCTGGGCTGACCTGCTGCCGGTGCCGGGGATCGAACCGTGAGCCCCAGGTTCCAGCGTCAGTCGCCCTGGCCGCGGCGCCACTTATCCCCCACTCCCTCCCAGACCTCACTAAGGTGTTTTTTGAACTTGGCGATCGGCACTAAAATGGATTGACTGGAATTGAAAGATTACTCTCGAAACCCCCCTGAGGACAAATACCTGGCTTCACCACACAGCAACGCTTAAGGGCTTCGACAGATGGAACCTCATTGAGATATCCAGGGTGGGGACATTTAGCAGGGCTCCCACCTAAAATCCTTCCTAGACCTTGAAGCAGAATACTCGCTACACAAATCCCAATTTTTCCCCTACTTACAATTACGACACACGCTCTACACTCCCATCTGGTGCTCCTCAATGATATACCTGTGTTCAGTCCACTCAAGGCAAAAATCCTAACGAGTCCAATGTGTAAGGGAGGCATCTCTCACATCTATAAATCCCTGGTCCTCAACACCCCAGAGCCTCTACTGAACCTTAAAACCTGTTGAGAGAAGTTGTTGGGACCACTTGTTGATTTGGTCTAGAGGCACGCCTGCATATCCCCTAGACTCCTGGTGATCCCACCAAGACTCCGACTCATCCGACTTAATTGCCTTCACATGGCCTATCTTACACCCCTGAGACTGTGGCCCCCCAACAAACTTTACACCAGCCTGTAATTGTTGTTGTGGGAGGAAGTTCACTTCTTCCATGTGTTGTGGGAACGTCCCATCAATAAGGAGTACAGGCAGACATGTTTGACTCTCAGAAGTAACTGGGGAACCAGTGGAACCCTCCCCAAGAATTGCTTTATTGGGTATCCTTGAAGACCTTCGGTCACCTTAAGGGGTGACCGAACCCTTTTAGGTATCAGGACAGTACTCGCCAAACAAGACATCGCTAAACACTGATGTTTCCCCTCTCCTTTACCCCTGATGAGTTGAAGAGCGCCGATGGACTGGTTCCCAAGCTCAAGGAGATGATCTATGCGACCAGAGGCTGTCCTCATAAAAATTAAAGAGTCTGAGGGAAAAGGTTATCACACTATGGGCTAGACTGATACGACCTCTGAGGTTCTTGACTGATTGTAACACTGTTATCTCTAATATCTTTACTGGTAGGGGGCGTGGCCAAGCAGTATGGCCAACAGGACATGAGCCTCTCGAGCCCCCAGTCCGTTCACCCGTAAATCCTGAAAAATCCTGCTTACACCGGCTGGAATTGAGTATCGCCGAAACGCACTGAACTCCTGCAGGTACGGAGCTGTCCTGGGACATAAGATGACCAGTCGCAGGCTGTCGCCAACGAAGAGTACGGGGCCGCATTAAGGAGCTGCGGCACGGGCGTGTGACCTGAGCGTAGACTGGATTGGACGCCGGTTGAGGATTTGCCCAGCGAAGAAGGTACGGGGGTCCGGGCCATGCAGAAGGGGTTGCATTCTCCCCACCTCCCTCTTACCTCCTGGATGGAGTCTGCGGCTTGCGGTTCCGGCGAACCTTGTGGGCCGGGCCCTGGACCGGGGCTGGCGGCGCGGCTTCCTTAACAGGGAGGCGGGGGAGCGGCGACGAGCCTTCCCCGGGCCGGGTCTACTGTGCAGAAGGAGCAGCGTGAAGTGTTGTTGAGGCCCGCACCGGGTCCCAGAGGACCCCTGCCAGTTGGATCCCGTGACGGGGGCCATTAAGGCACCATAGTAGGGGGCGTAGCAACCAGGCTGCACAACACGAACAGCACAGCAAAGAGGCCAGGGAGTTACTGAAGCACTGTGGTGCGTCCAGGCTCCGGCCGTATCCCTCATCGAGCTGACCGGGGCATGATGAACAGGTGGGCAGGCAGGGTTGTTATGCATCAGGGCGTAGGGCTGGCTTGACTAGAGGCTGACCCATCCAAGGCAGAGTGCTTAGCAGGGGAAGAGCTCACGTTGCAGACGGGAGGAGGCCCCCAAGCTTTCCTCTGGGTGTTGACAATGGAGGGAGCACCGCAAGTGGAGCTCAACCTGGTCATACTACGGTCCGGTCACAGATTGGGGAACAGCCTGGACCACCTGCTGACAAGTAATTCACGTGCACTGGGTCACCTGCGCAGCGATCAAAATGGTCACTGACAAGGCGCAGGAAGCAGCAGGGGGCCATGAAGGCGCTGGAGCGGCGTGCAGAGGAAGAAGGGAGAGCAAGGCACAGTAACATCCGCTTTCTGGGAATTCCCGAAAAAGCTGAACAAGGGTCGGCCGAGCAATTCTTAGAACATTGGATCCGAACGCAACTCCGGCTTAAGGGATTATCTGTTTTGTTCACGATAGAGAGGGCTCATAGGGCTCTAGTGCCACCTCCACCTCTGGGCGCTCAGCCCTGTGCAATGATAGCCAAAGTGCTCAACTACTGAGACAGAGACTGCATATTGCGTGCGGCGAGGGAACACCAGCACCTTCAGTATGAGAATAATAGCCTCTGTATATCCAGACTACACAAGGCAGGTGCAGGAACTTCGGAAATCCTATTTAGGTGTCAAGCGCAAGCTCCAGCAGTTGCAGTTACAGTACATGCTCCTGTACCCAGCCAAATTGAAGGTTCTGATGGGGGGAAGGGCGCACTTCTTCGACTCCCTGGAGGAAGTCTGGGAGTGGCTGGAGGTTCGGGGTGACAGTCTCCCACCCCGGGAGCAGAAGCGTGGATGGGGAACACGATTGAGCAAAAGCCCTCGACAACGAACTGATCGGTCAAGAACACAGGACTTGGCTGAACAAACAGAGCATAGGATTACAGCGGGGGAGGCTAGCTCGCTACAGTTGTATGCAACTGAGGCTGCCGGTGCTCTGGACTCTCTGCCGGTGGCTGCTCCTGCTGAATTGAAACAAAGGACGCAGGTCTTGTGCCCGAAGATGGACACTGTGCCCGAAACACTGATGGATGAGGCTTCTGAACACGGGGGGATTAGGGGATGGATACCGGCTTTGGAAATATGGACGATGGCCCGGGTCCTAGACCGATGTACAGTAAGGTTGTGTAGTGAAACTGATGGAATGATGAGGTAATGCTAATGTGCTTAGCGCGAATGATGGAGTGCGAGACATCCCAACTACGGGAGCAATTGGATATTTTATGGGAATTTCAGGAGAAGCACAATGGATGTCAGTGAGGGGTTCGCGCATATATGCGGTACCCCACGATTGAAGAGCAACTGCTGATCTGTAATGGGTGGGCGGACTGGGGACGCAATGTTACGTGTTGCCCCTGTTGGGCTAATTGGGATGCTGTGCATGTCCTAGCACGAGCATGAGGTGGGCAGTATCGCATGTGATGTTTGCTGAGTATTGTCCGTGGGAGGGTGGAGGGTAGGTTTGGGTCCTTGTTCACGGACCGTTACAGGTTGTATTGAAAAAGTGGGTTGGTTGGGACACTTGAGCAGTGGGTACAGTGGCACAGGCGAGGAGAAAAAGTTAAAGGGATATAATGGCACGGGAGGTAAAGTTTCTTAGCTGGAATGTCAGGGGGCTAGGCACCTGCACTAAACGTCATAGAGTCCTCTCCTTCCTCAAGAGACATAAGATAAGATAATTTTTGCATATCTGCAAGAAACCCATTTGGGTGACACAGGGGCTGCAAGGGTAACGAAAAAGTGGCAGGGACAGGTATTTCTATCCTCCTATTCTACATACGCTAGGAGAACGCTGATATGGGTGGCTCCGGGTATCCCATTCACACTCCAGTACATGGAAGCCAACGTGGGGGGTCGATATGTGCTATTGAGAGGGAAATTGGATGGCAGAGACATAGCTATTCTAAATACTTATGCCCAGAACACGGACAAGCCGGCTTTTTACCCAGAACTGCAGGATCTAATTACGGCAGAGCTGGAAGTTCCGCTTATATGGTTGGGAGATTATAATTGTATCATAGATCCTGATCTGGACCGACACCCGCCCAGAGCAGGCACTGAGCCGGGTATGACTAAACAATTAAAGAAAATGATGGGGGATCTGGGGCTTTGCGATGTTTGGTGGACACAACACCCGACACAGAGGTTATATGCGTGTTTTTCACACACACAGTAGGCTAGACAGAATCTTAACGACTGAATTGCCTTAACGACTGGGCTTTTCTGGCAGCCGAAATAACCCACTCGGCTCGATTGTCGGACCATGCTCCGAGGTGCTGCGTAGTACAGTGGAATGTCATGGAACCCAGGAGGGATCTTATACAATGGGGAATACGGATAGGGAATGATACCCATCTAGTATCGCTCTACGCGGACGATGTGCTGTTTTATGTTGCATCCCCCATACAGCGATCCCCAAACTCCTTTGGCTCTTGGATGAGTTTGCTAACTATTCAGATTTATGCCTTAATAGGCATAAGTCATTAATCTTCCCATTGGCAGGGCTGGTAGCGAAAAATCCTGAAGACCTGCCGAGGCTCGGGTTACGGTGGGAGACCAGTCACTTCCGTTATCTGGGCATACAGGTGGCGCACGGGACGCACAAGTACTACACTTAAATATAAATAGGGTGCTTAAATCCCTGAAGCATTCTGTGGCCTTTTGGAATACACTGCCGTTATCCCTCATGGGTAAGATAGCTGTGGCCAAAATGGTGGTATTGCCTCGGTGTCTCTATATCCTGCAAAATTTGTTGTGCAGTATACCCATGACAGCCGCCAGACAACTGAACCCAGTGTTGGTATCTCTATACTGGGCAGGGAAGCGTAGTAGGGTGGCATTGCATGTACTATCAAGGAGATATGGGGGTGGGGGGGCTGGAGGTGCCCAGATTAGACCTATACTATTATGCGGCACAGCTGCAACTTGGTGCTCGGTGGCTAGATGATAATGATAATTGGGAGAAGCATTTACTCAATGGGCAAATAAAGCCAGAAAACCTACCTGCAATTCGGATGGTGGGAGCAGGTGCTTCCACAGACTTGCCATATATCGTTAAGCAGACAGCATATATTTGGCAAAAGTTCGTGGAACGAGTGCTTAAACATGCGCCATTTCACCGGGAATTAAGTATCTGGATTTTAGCCCCAGTACGGAAAATGGTAGTAAATATGTCATTTCAGGCTTGGAGAGAGGTTGCTGCCAGATACTGGCGGATCTGTATACTAACGACACCTTTATCACCTTTGAACAAGCATGCAACGGGTTTGGTCTGGGACAAGGGCAGTATCTGCAATATGCGGGCCTTACGGAACTGGTCAGAGCAACATGGCCTCTGTATCCAAATGCCCCGCAAATGACTGAAACACTGGATGTATTGCTCACATGTGGGAGTGTGCGACAGTTGGTGTCATTGTTGTACAGGGCCAAGAGGGCAGATTCAGGAGCCCTTCCTCTTAAGGTGCGGGCAGCATGGGATGAAGATTTGCAGACACCCATGGTGGAGATGACTTGGACAGGGGCATGCTCCTTAACATGCATGGTATCCTGTAACGCCAGTTTAAAACTAATACATTTCAATTTCCTACAGCGGGTGTATATGACCCCAGAGAGATTACATCGCATAGACCCTAGTCGCTCTCATGAGTGCCCCAGATGTAACAGGGCACAAGTAGGTTTTGTGCATTTAGCATGGGAATGTGCGGAGGTGTATCTGTATTGGGTATGTGTGATTGAGAAAGTATGTGCGGGGATTGGTATATGTGTGGAGGCTAGCCCCACTCACTGTCTATAAGGCCAATTTCCAAGGCCTAAGAAGCACAAAATGGCATATAAATTGCTGCAGCTGACCATGGTATTGGCACGACGGAGGGTAGCCATAGTCTGGATGAGTAATCTCGCACCAACAATAGAGATTTGGTTGAGAGATGTGCGAGAGTGGTCTCTGACAGAGGAGATTCCTATGAAAGCGAACAGAAAAGATGAAACGTTAGAGGAGGATATTAGCAGTTGGAGAGAACTATGTACGGAGCTACACAACCCAGTGGTAAATGTAGACGTGCAGAGTGAATCTAACGCTAGCGATAGTGAGACAAATGGAGAGGGCCAAGCCAAATTATAATGCAGCATAGTATGCGCCTCCTTGGAGCCTAATCATACTGTAAGTGCATGAACATATAAACTGTAAGTCACGAATGTTGGTAACTCTTGTGTCACTGGTATATACAGACTGATGATACTCTTGTCGATGTAATGCTGCTTTCATGTGTCTCCACCTACACAGTTGTTGTTATAAACTGGAAAAAATAAAGTTTAAAAAAAAATATATATATAGCTCTACTGGTAGACTGTTGTTTGGTTTGTTATGGCATCAAATGCAAAACAATAAAATTTTGTTAAAAAGAAAAAATAGTATTGAGCATGGTAACGTGCAGCTGGGGGTTGGGGGTGAAGAACAGAAAGATCCTCCACAGATCTCCAAGAAAGAAAAGATGGGTGCTGGCTCACGCAGAGACCTGAGGTCCCAGTGTCAGTACTAGACGCCATATAGACTTCCAGGGTGTGGGTTTAACAACCACCATTGAACTAAGGCCTGGCTTAAGAAAGGAGAACAGATTGTCAGAGTTCTCCCTCAAATCTCCCTTTCTGGACAGGCTGAGCATCTAAACATCACTTGGGTGTCACCTGTGTTTAAACATAGTCCATTTGTACGCAGATAGACTACCACAGGCTGCAAGGATATGACGAAGAACAAAAGTGACAAAATGGAGACCCGAGGCGCCCCACAACGGAGTTGACGTGCCAAGGAGGTGAACAGAGGTAGGGACACCTATTTGGATTCCTACAGAACTGTACAGTTCTAAAATAAACCCTTTTCATGCTGGATTTATGACCTCTCTCTTGCCACCAGGATATTACGTCTGCTACCCCTACAGCACTATGCTGTTCACTGACTAAGGGAGCTCAACGATGGTTAAGTACAAGAGAAGAATGTGGCTACTGTTCTGTGTGTAAAGGATGCGTGCAGTGCTGTCGGTGTTGTACAAGGAAGCATACAGTGCTGCAACTGTGCATTTATTGGGATGTACTGTGAGCTGCTGCTGTCTGTAAGGCACCTGTTTGGTGAATTAAAGAACACGCACTGCCTCTACCCAACTGTACCTGTGTTTTATAATCAAGGGAAGTTTGGTAAAATCGTTTCACTGTGCAAAGACCAGAACCATTGGTTTTTTTCAATGCTGTATCTTTTTGGGTGTACAAAACATTTTACTTGTTCTTTACAATCCAAGTAACCCAGCTAAGGAAGTATATATGATCAAGTAGCCATCAGAGTTGTCCGCAAACTCTTGCTCCCTCTTCCTTCTGCGACTGACAATGCTCCTGGCATTGGTCTTCCTACACACTACTCGGCCATACGTACTCAGCCAGATCTCCATTTTGGGGAGATAAAGACAATGTCCTCCATCCCTGCCACACCCCTAGTCATAAACCTGACATGGATAGGCAGATATCATAGGTGAATAAGCCAACTACAGGCTGTGCTAAACCTGACATGGATAGGCAGATATCATAGGTGAATAAGCCAGCTATGGGCTGTGCTAAACCTGATATACATAGGCAGATATCATAGGTGGATAAGCCAACTTCAGGCTGTGCTAAACCTGACATGTATAGACAGATATAATAGGTGGATAAGACAACTATGGGCTATGCTAAACCTGGCATGCATAGGCAGATATCATAGGTGGATAAGACAACTACAGGCTGTGCTAAACTTGACATGGATAGGCAGATGTCATAGGTGGATAAGCCAACTACAGGCTGTGCTAAACCTGACATACATAGGCAGATATCATAGGTGGATAAGCCAACTACGGCTGTGCTAAACCTGACATAGATAGGCAGATATCATAGGTGGATAGGCCAACTACAGGCTGTGCTAAACCTGACATAGATAGGCAGATATCATAGGTGGATAGGCCAACTACAGGCTGTGCTAAACCTGACATGGATAGGCAGATATCATAGGCGGATAGGCCAACTACAGGCCATGCTAAACCTGCCATGCATAGGCAGATATCATTTGCGGATAGGCCAACTATATGCTGTGCCAAATTTCCACCAGTGCCCTTTTCCCAAAGGACTTTAGGCATACTACTATTGCTCACTCTCTCCCATCCCAGATACCGTTTTGGAAGCGAAAGCTTACATCTGCCTAAACAAAGGGCAACTGCAAGTGTATTTGACATGGTCAGCAATCACAGTCGAAATGCATGATTTTACTTAAACATCTTGCACTGAAAGAGCAACTAAGTGAAGTAATAGCAACAAACTGGAGCTGTGTTTTACAGAGCAGCCACATTGAAAGCTCCTTGTATGTCTCGTCTCAGTGTTTTTCAAATGTATTTGTCTCGTTTAAGGTGCCGGGCTGAAAGTTTTGTTCATTGATTCAGCTGGCAGAGGGTTTGGGGTTTCAAGGGGGTCACTAGAGCCGGCCATTAATATCACCATATAAAAACTATGGGGGTGATTACAATGGCGGTGAACCCGCCACAGGCAGGCTGCCGGTGGTGGGTTCACCGCCATCATAAGGCCTTTTTCCACCCGCCATATCAGGATGGCGGGCGGTGTGCACGGGTCCAACAGAGGCAATCGTTACGATTGCCTGTCGGACCCACCCCGCATCCACAAAATGGTGGCGGTGCCTAGCAGGCACCGTCGGCCAGATTTGGATACTGCATCCCCGCCAACTTGTCAATGGCGGTTCAACCGCCATTGAAAGGCTGGCGGGGATGTACTTCGGGGGCCCGTTGCGGGCCCCCCTTGTGCAGGGGCATGTGCATTTTGCACTTAGGGGGCACCTATGGTGCAGGGAAATGCACAACATGCAGCCAGCAGCACCCGCAACAATGTTAATAATGCCACGGCGGCCGCATTGTAATATGTTGTGCGGGACTGCCGCCATATAGGCGGGCGGTCCCAAACCCCGGGACGATGACGGACGGACTTAAGTCCGTCCGCCATAGTAATCACCCCCTATGTTCTGAATTGCTTCCGATGCATTCTGTACCGTGGAATACAACAGACATGTATTTTGTTATGTGCTATTTTCTGGATTGCTTTTCATTTTTCAATGTTAGGGGCCAGGTGTACGTATTTGCCATTTGTAAAAAGTGGTGGCGAATTGCACGCCAACTTTTTGCGAATGGAAAGGAACTTTATGAACCGACCTATGTACTAATATGTTGGTTCACAAAAAATCTGAATCATAGCGGGTTGCAATTCGACCTACCTCATTTATATGCATGAGGAAGGTCTCAAATTATGACCCACTACAACTGGCTAAAATCACATGCATTATGGCCTGCTGGAATCCACTGACCACCATGTCTGTGACTGCTTTTAAATAAAGCATTTGGTATAATACAGTCTGTTTTCCTAAAAGGAAAATGGGACGCATTAAAAAAAAAAAAAAAGTTACACTCAAATGGACCACAGCCTACTCCTCAAAGGGAAAGAGGTCCCCTGGGGACCGCTTCTCGTTTGAGAATGGCTTACCATCAATTTTCAATTGGTGATAAAAGATTAATGTTTTGAGACTGTATTTCGGTCACAAAACATTAATACATACCTTAAGGATTTGTTATTTGGAAGGGACACCTTTAACACGCCCCTTCCAAATAGCGATTCCTTAATGTTTACTTAACACATTTAACGATTCGGAAAACCTTTTCTAAATCAGTTATTGCTTAACACATTTAACGATTCAGAAAACCTTTTCTAAATCAGTTATTAATTGGGCTTAGTATATTACAAAAAATGTTTAGCGGTCGCCAACCCTCAGATTGACTGAATCTGAGGGTTTGTGACCGTTAAAACATTCTGTACATCAGTCCTCAGGACCATTATGGGGGAACCATTGCGCCTAAGATTGGTCGAAGGTACATGAGGGGGTGAGGGTCGTCAGTTCCTACGCACGGTTTAAACTTATACATTACAATTTCATGCACCAGACATACCTTACTCCACAGGTCCTACATAGTATCTATGTCACTCGCTCAGCGAATTGCCCATGCTGTGGGGCTCTGGCAGCCGACTTTCTCCATATGGTATGGTCCTGCCGGGCCCTGGCCTCCTATTGGCTTGTATTGCTACATAATCTCAACAGGGCCTCGGGAGGGATGTACAGTTGGAGATTAGTCAGGTGTTGCTGGGCTTGCTCACCTCCCCTCCCAAGAAGAAACTAAGCAGAAAATGTGTTCTTCTTGGACTGGGACTGGCAAAGAGGCGCATAGCGATAGCGTTGCTTACTCCGACGCCCCTCACGTATGCAGCGTGGTTGAAAGATGTTTCTGAGTAGGCGATTGCGAAGTAGGTACGGATGAGGCACATCCTTAGAGACAATAAACTTGAGGTTGATCTGCGAGCTTGGTCAGCAATGCTGACTGACTTAAAAGAGCCCCAGGAGCCAGATGCATCTGGTGACAAGGCTTTTTAGAGTGCTGCCTATGCTTGGGAGGTGAGGGAATGAGATTGAGGGAGACCTGGGACACGGGTCGTTATGCCATGACCAGATGGAGCCTACTTATAAGTGATCCCATGCTGAGCGTTCCGTAGAGACTTGGCACGAGAGTAGATAAGGGAGGGTGGAGGGTCTCATCTTGTTATCATGTTGGATTCAGGGACCCTTGAACTATAGTCTTCTTCCTTTCTGTGTCATTGTTTACTGGCACTGTTTGTATAATCACTGATGTCAATTCGCATAATTCTGATGGGTCTTCTTAGGCCCCGGATAACCGAGGGGGAGAAAATGACATGATGTTTGCTACAAGGGTCTTCCCTGTACTGTCTATGTGGTATCCCTGTAAACCAAGTTTATTACAAAAAAAGAAAATCAGTCCCCATGTCTCTTTTGCGCTCTTTCCACTTCCCTCTGGTTCTTGAGTTTGAATCAAGTTAATTTTGCCAACCTGGTATCTAGAAAGATTTTTTTATATAGTGTCTGAATGATTTGTATATATTTTTCATGTTGACTTTAATGAACAGTGCACTGACTTAGCTATTCAAAGAATAATAAGCACAAGGGCCCATATGTACTAAGCCTCAATTTGTGTGACTGCCCATGTGGAAACACCTATAAGTAGTTCATTTTAGAATTATGTCTTTCCACTGTATTGTTTAATACTTCATCAATATAATTATATTATCTCCTTTGGCAGTGTGGCGTGAAGTTCCGCCATTATGCCAGCCACCCATATTATCTTTCCAAAGATTTTAAGAAAGATCATGCTCATGTTCAAGTTATTTGTAAAGAGGTATAGTATGGTTGAGGGTTGCTAACAGTGTGCATAGTTGCCAGGTTTCCCAGGTCCATACATGAATACTTAGGCCAGTCATGTTTTTTTATTCCCCGTATAAAACCTGAACTACAAGTCCTAAAACTCCAAGAGAAAACAGGGGCTGGACTGACTAATCACACATGGACCATGTTGCTATAAACGAGGCTAAAACAAACTACCATCTCCAACCTCTGCAACTCAGCCTGCTGAAATGAGAGAAGCCTACAAATCTGACACAGCAGCCATATTAGCAATACAAGTTAGAGGAAAGCTCTCTCTGGGAGTCATATGCCACATACTGCTATTGATTAGTCTCCAGGTCAAAGCACTAATTGTTATCTTTCACACCAACGTACTGAAAGCATTTTCTGCTACAGGAACACAACGCTACTATAGTGATAATAGGGGCACACTGGACGTCTCCAACATCCAGATAGGAAGCACAGCAAAGAAGCTACTAAACATGTTTCATGGCTCCCAAATCATGAATGACACAGCAATCAAGGGTACTGCTAAGACCCTTGGTATTAAAGATGTTTGCCCTTTCTACCCATCTGACCTCAGGTCAGATTTCAATTGATAATGATGACTCCTACAGCACACTATGGAAAAACCTAATTAGCTAGCTTATGGGATAGTCCTTTATTGTTGTGACCTGCGGCCTGCACTCTCGGCAGGCATGCAAGTGCAGTACCTCAAACTTGCAGGTCCTGCATGCATTGAGAGGAAGGAAAGACTGGCGAGGTACATGGAGCATTAGCACCACTTAGACACATGCTTTGGTTCTTCCTGTTGCGCACAATACTAGGGGCCCGATTCTGATGCGGGTTGGAAAAGCTTCCCGACCGATGGCCTGATTCTGATGCGGTTAGGAAGGCCTCCTAACGGCATTTGCTCCTTCCAAATCGGATCGGGAACGTGTCTTCCCGACCGAGGGCCCAATTCTGATGCGGTTAGGAACAAATGTTCCCATTGAAGTCAATGGGAGTTCAACCAAATCGTATCTGGAAACATCCGGATGCATCCTACTCTGCCGGTTGGACTTTCCCGATCCGAGTGGGTCGGAAACCATTTCCCAACCGATTCGGTCGGGAAGCTTTTCCAACCCGCATCAGAATCTGGCCCTAGGTGTCTGAGGTTAATCCAGGAAACTAGATTTACCATGAAGCCAAATAACTCAGATTTGCAAATGGCGACTGCCATTTTGAAGTTATCAGCTATAAGCTCCTCAAGGTCCACAGCATCCTTGCTAGGCACTAGAGACACAGCAGCCAGGATCATGTTACCAGAACTTGTGAAAAACATTGGTGCTTGTTTATTGACATTTTGGAAGCGTTTGAAGTTCAAGTTGAATACAGAAAAGTATTCTTAGGAATTCAATCGTATTGTGGAAACGAACTTCGATTGTTAAAGTACTATTTTCAGAGATAAACTTAAAGGAGTATAAACTTGTATTTTCTTTTGCATATTTTTGTTAATTTACGTGAGGAACAGGAAGGAGTCAGATCTCTTCAGAAGACCTGATACTTTACTCATAAACACATGAATTAAGGTAGTGATATGAGATTAGGGGAGTGATTATTTGTTTTCCATTTGAATGATATAATTCAGATGACTGTTATATAAAGTTTAGGAAGACAACCTTGAATATATATATTTGGGTGGTTACCTTTATTAGAGAAGGTGAGATAACTGCAAAATTCTTTATGACCCTGATTACATGGATATCATTTCTGTTTCAGACTTGGAATGTCAGAGTTCCACAAAAAAATAAGAGCATCTGAGATGCAGAGATATTCTGAATGTAATTTGGTATAGCTAGTATTAGATGCTGCAAAACATTGATAAGATATTAAAAGATATTAATCTTGCCTTTAGAAATCTCTATGACACAGCAGTAGTCAGTGCTCAGCAAAGTTGCAAGAGAGAGTGGTGATATTCAGTGTCTTTGTTTCTTCTCTAATTCCATTCCCCTTTACACAGGTTTACTGCTAACCCACATATATTCCTGGTGTGTATGGTTGGCTGTGGATTCAGAGAAGTGCAGAAACGTTTATTGCTCCAGTTTGATCCAGAAATCAGGTTAGTGCATTCTGAAACTTATCAACCAATCAGAACATAACAACCAAGTATCAAACCTTTGCTCGCCAAAACTAATGAATCAAGGGCCCGCAGTGCCAGAGGCAGAGCTTCTGCTACTCAGATTTCAGTAACTTTCCAGAAGCCTAATAAGCACACCAGAACTTACTGCTAGTTATATAATTGTTGGAAAAAATATTCCTTGACTGCTAGCAGCCCAGTCTGTGCTGTTTCACTGACTTATTTGTTTCCTTTAGCCAATCTTTTAGTTTTCATGTTCTTATTGGGAACCTGGCCCCAGGGCCACATTGGTATTTATTTTAACTCTTTAAGTTGTGTGTGAGGGTTATATCTATTAGGAAATGTACTGTTACTATGCAAA
This sequence comes from Calotriton arnoldi, assembly GCA_963921515.1. Classification (NCBI taxonomy): domain Eukaryota; kingdom Metazoa; phylum Chordata; class Amphibia; order Caudata; family Salamandridae; genus Calotriton; species Calotriton arnoldi. The sequence continues at coordinate 2,007,862 of CAWUFW010000399.1, forward strand.
TGTCAATAAAAATATATATATATATTTTTTTAAGTTGTGTGTGAGGGTGCGTTGTTATTTTAATTAAAGTTGTTATTTTAGTTTTCTATTTTGACTCTTATCTTGCTTCTATGTTCTGTGTAGCTGCTTTAACAGCAGACAATCCTAGGGTTGCTTTTGTTTCTCTCTCTTCTCCAATTCAGTTGGGTTCTGGGCCAGGCCGTGTCTGGTGCATCTGCTATTCCCTTGATGACTGCTGAATGGTGCAGGTCTGTGGGTTACTCAACTGTTGCTAGAGCTCCTACCTTTGGATAGCTCGCACCCTCGCTCCTTGCCTGCACTTTGCTGCACTGACATTATTGTTTCCGTTCGTCAATCTTTTAATTCCCTAGTACATTTGGGGAGGCTGGCCCCACTGCCATTCTGTTATTTTTTGTAGTTCTTCATTTTAATTTATTTTCAAGGGTGCTTTGCTGTTTTTAAGTGGTTTGAAGTTATTTCATGATTCTTCTTTTTATTTGATTAATCTTTCTTTTTTTGCATCCTCCTTAGCACATAAGGTACAAGGATCTACGTTTGCTTATTTATCTCTGTCTCCCGTTTTAAGTTGTTTCTGTTCTATGATCGTGTTGTGAAGCCCCTTATGCTGCTTGGACAATGACTTAACCACTGCCTAAGGCAAGCTAGTCTTCCCTGCCCGGGCTTGAGGCAATCTGCACTGGTCTTCTTACCCCCTGAACTCTCCTACTTCTGGGACTATGGATCAAGTCTTCTAAGTAAAAAGGCTCACCTTTCACTCGTTCATTCTGACCACCACTATATCTCTCGTTGGGACCCTCCACCTCTTATAGTTGTGAAAGACCTCACAAATCCTAATTGTAGCCACACTCTGCTCACTCCTTCACATTCCTTATAGAACAATCTGTTGCATTATTTCTGTGATCAGCTAAGAAAATTCAATCTTCCTTCTCCTTATGTGGTTTCCTTTACTTTTCTATAAGTCCCTATTTATGCCTGCAGCGATGCTACCCCAACTGTCTTAGACCTGGACTGATGATGACCCCATTATTTTCTCCTAAGGTGTTGAAACACAAACTGTATTGATATTTTGACTGTCATAACACGATATATCCACTGTGGAAACACCTAAATTCTTTTTTGTATTAACTGACAGCTTTATCTTTGTTTCATCATGTGTGATTGCTCAAAAATAAAACCACAATGCTGTTATGTGTGTTCACTTTAAATGCCACTCTTTTTATGCACATGAATGTTGTTCTTGATTCGGTTTACTGATTAAAATGTATAATCTACTAACGACATACTTTGCACTCTTTTTTGTAAACATACAGTGCCTAAATACATTCTCATGGATTTCATCACACTACACAAATAGTTCTTTTTAAAAATTTATGTAAATGTTTATAAGTACACCACTGTTCATATACGCTTCCATCTGTTCAGCTAGATCACTCAATCAGCCCCTCCCAAATTCAGAAGATATATGCCATTCTTTTTCTCCCATTGATAAAACCTTTGCTCTTTCCAAATTACCATCTGCTCTTCCCATTATTTTCCATATTCTTACCAACATTTGCAATATCTCTTTTGATAAAGCTACATTTCCCACCAACTGAAAAAAAGTTATCATGCTTGCCCATAAAAATCCTCCTGCCAAACCAATTTTGCTTGCAAATTACTGTCCTATTTCACTGCTCTCCCTTGGAGCCAAAATCAAGAGTGCTATAAGCTCAGAAATCTCTTTTTTTCCTACAATCTCCCTGCGGGCTAGATCTCGCTTAAGCACATTTTTGTCCAGGTCACTGACACAGGATCAGTTCTCATTGACAAGCTGGATGATGTTTGCATGCCGCTCGATGTCAGCTGCTGATCAGCCTTGGATCTTTTGGACCTTTTCCCTGCCTTTAACACTTTCGCTGGAACCTGTCCTCTTGCAGCATCTTTCGGAAGTGAGGGTGTAAGTCAGTGCCATCCCTTGACTATTTGTCCTTTTCATGTCATTAACTAGTTATTTCACATCTTCATGCCCCCTTTCCACCTCTGAATTCCGACCCTCGGCTTGCAGATTTCCATAGGACATGTTAAGCTCCCCTTTAGTCAACCTGTACGTTTGTCTGCTGATCAGCTACCTCAGTTTCAACAATTACTTGATGGCCACCTACCAACTGATGTCCTCTCCATCTCTGTATCAACAAGTGCCTTACTGCAATCTTGCAGTGGTTGCCCAAGAACTTGTTGCTCAGGTTCGTACTTCTTAGTAAAAAAAGAAGACAAGAGGCATTTGGCAAAACAGGAACAGTTTCGTTTAATTAAACAATTCGGCTGAGAGAACAGTTACAGGCACAAGGTCTAAGGACTGTCTCAGTTTACATTGGGTTTGCGTTAGTCTTTTATACATTTTTTAAATCAAGCCATAAACTCACCCTGAATCCCATATAAGGTGAGGAATGTTGGTTGCTGTCTTAGAGTCATAAATGAAATGGTCAAACGTTACTACAGGTAGGTCTCGACCTTGTGTGGACACAGTGTGGCCAGTGATGAATGTGTCCAGATGTCCGGCATGGGGAGCAGGTGATCACTACGTGTGCTAGGTTCTGTTTGCCTATGTGTTCCTAACTCATGTGTCATCTGACTTTATGGTTTTTTCCGAAGCACGTGTACCCCCTTGGGACATATGTACTTTATTGGGGTCATCTCCCCTGACTATTGTAATGTCGCTGCACCTATCTGTGGGATTGATCAAGAGTTTCCTGCCCGCGTGTTTGCCTGCCAGCCATGCACCTTCCCACCTGTGACCTATCAATCAGTAATCCCGGGCCTAGGTTGCAGGGCCTGCTTGACTACATACTTGAGTTTCGAGGTAGATGTGGAGTTCGGGATGGGGGATTTTCTTAATAAGGATGATAGTTCATTTTTGTCGACAAACACATCAATATCCATATTAACATTCCCCCCTCTAGTTGATTCTTCCACTACCCCATCTAACTCATGCGTTTGTACCATTACTTTATTAGGTTCCTGCTGATCCCTTTGATCGCTTTTGACTGCGACAACCTTTATAATTATCTGCATTCTACCTAACTTGAGGACTGTGTTTTTACAACAGGTGATCCCCAAATGTACACCCCTGCAAATCAACAGGAACACAATAACAACTAGCAATAGTGATTTGCACAAACCATAGATCCATCGTTGGAGCTAGGAGAACCAATTTGAAAATCACTCCTTCTCAGGGGCACTTCCTTCTTCATGCATGCTTCACTGTAGATTATGCAGTGCTTGGATGGCAGTGTCAAAATTCCATTGTCCATGTCATTCCCTGGAATGAAAGTACAACAGGCAGCGCCGAGTTTGGCACAGAGCGCTCCCTCCATTGTGGTCATTAATTCCAGCACATACCAATGCTGCATTACCATGAGGTGCATGGCTCGCATTTCTTCTGTGATCGAATTGAGGCTGAGCTCAGTTCTGTTCATCATCTTGAGCATTTCCCACCAGGTTATCTGAAACCAGGGGGCATTAGCTTTTGTCTGTAGGGTGAAGAAGGGTATCGACCACCCTGCCCCCAGCTGTGCCTCTGTGAACAGACTAAACTCTTCTGGGATGTCCTTGAACTGAACCCAGCCAAAATAGTCCACTGCTCTCTTTTCACAAGCTTTGTGCAGCAAGGTGGTCTTTTTCTTTAACGGGTGCTGGTACAACTCTGTTAGTTCTTCTCCAGGAATGACCAGAGTGGGGGTATGTACGGTCACCAGGGAGCACAGTCCCCTCCAACTGGGAACCAGTTGGGTGACTGCCAATAGAAATCCATAAGCGTGGAGGTACCCCATTGCATATCCGGAATGTGCAATATCATGCCACAGTTAGCATTCGTGCCCATTGGAAGCGTTGCTTTTCCTCTGAAACAAAAGGAATTCAGAGTAAGTTTCTGTACAATCAGGGGTTGACCTTTCCCCTCTAGCCAAGTAAATCCACCCACCTTGATGTCACAGATCTCCTGACAAATGGTTGGCCATACTTTTGTTGAACCTCCCCCGTGCAACTCAGTCCCATTTTTATCCCCAAGCTGGATGGCCCTACACAGGAACTCCATGTCGGGGGACCATTTGTTGTTGAAGAAGACTGCCCCGGATATGCTAAGGGCCATCCTCGGTCCAAAGATGGATGCAGGAGCGGATATGTTTGTGCATTAGGTTGAGGGTTTTGCTACCTCCAAGATTCTCTTCTCTGGGAAGTGTCGGGCCAAACAGTATCCTCCCCTATGGTGCCTTTTCTACGCATCCTGTCCAGCTCAGTTCGGATATCATTGGGTTCAATGAAGATATAATGCTGTTGGGTTTGTCTCGTATCAGGTCAGGTCAGGCTTTCAACTACCCTGTGAGGTTCTATCTTATTGGGCTGGATCTTTACCCTTATCCTATATAAGTAAAGGTGAATAAGGCACTATGCTTTTCCTGGGGCTACCTCTTGGGACTGGTAAAGTCTACCTGTGCCTACTACGTGTGGGATCAGCGAACAGACATAACATGACCTGGCTGATGCATGGGAGCCGACTGAGGTCATGTGTTGGTACCAAGTGTTATGTAAGAGTGTGCTTTGTAGTGCGTGGGGGATGCTAGTGTTCGGTTTAGTGTCATTATAGGTGACATACGAAAGGTCTCTACATGGGTGCTGCATTTCCACATTACTGACTCGCTTTTGACTCGGCAGTTCCTCAATGGTAAGTAAGTGTGGCATTACCCATAGCAGACAGAGGGTACAAATGCACAGAAATATACATAACGTTTGTCATGATATGGGCGTTCGAGGTGGGATTCCCTTCAGAGCCATCTGTGCCTTTCCAGTGGTTTTGTTTCTTCAGCCCAATTTGAAAATGTTCGCAAAGTTTAGTTCAAGGATGTCATCGCCATGGAAGGACTCGACCACACTGAGGAACGGTGCACCTACTCGGGTGTTAAGCAGGCTGTGGGTTTTTCCTCTTTCGATTGACGAAACTGTGGAAATTGTCCTTTTTCTCTTTCTTGCTTAGTGAAAGTTGATGACAGCTCGCGTTGGTGCACTTTGTGGTCTTCTCTGTTTGTTGATTGTTAACTTAGAAATATTACATATGCTCTGTAATTAATGTTTTTCGGAATCCCTGTATTTTTACCCTAGGAATGGGATTTCCACTCCACTAGTCGCAATCTACTGGGGCACTGGAAGGTGAGCCCCTGTTGGGTATATTTTAGCACTTTTCGGGGAGTAAGGGTGATTATTAGTTATTTAGATGGATCAAATCTTCTTATAAGCCATTGAGCCCCCGCCAATCCTAACTAGGTGCTTAGATTGGCGCTAAATATGTTTGTAGGGTGATCTCATGAACATTGCAGGGAATGGAATTATAGTCAGAATCATACGGCGGGGTTAGTTTTTGTCATAGGCACTTCGCCCGGTGGCTAAGGGTCCGGTTGCTGTGCGGCCCCTTCCAGTAATTATTTTATCGAATGGGGGTTACATTTTTTGATGCTACCCTCAGTTGCGTTTGTAATGCCTTGTGTAACTTGGTATTGCTACAGGTGAGTGGAACATGTGGGAAGAGGGGGCGTATCGCCACTGAAGATGCTAATGTCTGCCTCATGCCATGAGCACGTTTTGGTGCGTATGCACCTCTTTGTTCTCGGCACATGGTGTATAACATGGAGTGGCCTTCCCTCGCATCTTCCAGGTATCTAACTTTGGCTGATCTTGACCCCACCTTTGTATCTAGAACCTTTTTTTGGGCTAGCTTTGGGCACTTTTTCTTTGGTCTTGGGTGTTTCCCTTAATCTTGTGTGATCTATTGCTTCACTAGTCATACGGGAAAGAGGGTCACGGGCTGTTCCTTGGGCCCATTTTCTCCCATCTATGCCGCCTTGTGATGTCCAAGGTCGGGCCACCTGTTTTCCGTGGATGAAGCCTGCAAAGTTGGAGCACCGTTTAGTCCCTATGCTTAGTATGAAGGTGAGCGCACCCTGTGCCCTACGTTCATCTGGAGCCAAAGTAGAGATTTGAGATCCCCCCTCCCGGGCACCTCAGACCACACCACGCTAACTCTGAGCTTATTGGTGGGTCCACTGTCCCTAGCTTGTGGCTGGGCTCCTGAGGTCATGTGTTGCCAAATGAACTGGTGCATCTCTTGCCAAATTTTGGAAGGGTGTGGCAAGGTGACCGGACTTCGGAAATCGAAAAATGGGAAAGTTCACAGAACCTAAAAGAAGGCTGGCTAAGGTAATATTTGCCTTGTAACCCCAAAAATTTAAACCCTGGGACTTTTGACCAAAAAATTGCAAAGGTCTGCTGGGTGACGATGAAAAAACAGGTTTGCCTCCGCAAATCTGGGATGCCTGGTCACCCTGGTGAACCCCCTCCCCACTTCCCCTCAACTGGGGCCTTGGGCTCGACATCATACTGAGGCCTCGCCGCTTACTGGCTCCTTGTGTGCGCACTGTGGAGTCTTTTCGGGTTTTTACCATCCTAGGAACACAGGAATCCTGGTTCCCGCCACTGAGGACAGCTTTGTTTTATAACTGAAAGTGGACCTCCATTGGTGCAGAGGCTTCTATCTTTTGGGGTCGCTGTTGGAAGTACACGCAATGCAGGAAACATTGGCCCTGGACATGGTGCCCGAGAATGGGGACCATTTGGCTTCATCGGAACGCATCCCATTTGACTTTGGACGCGGGACCTGGGTTGCTCTTTTTTAAACAGTTCTTTACCACGCCCCCTCGTCAGACTTCCCTGCCCCTGGGGCCCGGCCAGCCAACACGACTGGGGGATATATGCAGCAGAGTGGGGCCCCTTGAAGACAAACTTGGTGCGGGCTCCTGATCGACACAGCTCTCAGTCGCTCTGGATTTCTGGACGCAAGTAAAGAGTTTTGAACTCCCACTGTTGTCTTTAAGTCCTTTGTTTTGATCTGGTAGTAGTTTGGGGGAGGTGGAGGTGTCGGTGTTGGTCATTAGTCATTGGGTTTAAGTTGTTGGGGTAATTGCTACTTGTGCTCGGGGTTTTAATTTTTACTGCATAGTTTGCTTCTGTGATTGCATGAAGGAGATACCGCCCCACTCTGTCACTCCTCCCTGTGGGTGTTGTGGCCCCAGCCCTTGTTGCGTTGGATTACCTGTCTGTGGCTGCTATTGCCACGTGCACGCCCAGTTGCTGGATCCCTGTTTTGGTTGTGTGGCGACCGGCGGGCCTTCCTGTGACTGGACATAGGGTGCATTCTGATTCCCCTGTGCTTGATGCTGAGGGGGAACATTTGTGGCATTTTGTGGTGGCTGGCCCTGTTCATTGGTCTCTGCTGCTTATGCTGCTTGTGGTATGCCTTTAACCGGCATCTCTCCGCCAGATGCCCCAGCCTATGACAATAGTAGCACTCCCTAGGGTCTAGTTGTTGCCAACGACCCCGGCCTTTACTGCCATAGCCTGTTTGGAACCCTCTGGGGTTTCGCGATGGAGCCCCTCTTGAGACTGATGCCACCTGCACGTTTGCGGCACTCGCTGCCCCCTTGAGGGCAGCCCATTTCAATTTGTGTTGAATCAGCTTTGATGGGTCTCCTTGGGCCAGCTGCTGCTCGGGTATCATCCCTGTGGCCTGCTGTATGGGGAGTACTTGTGTCTGCCAAACAGCTCCGTAAGCAGCCTTCTTCGCCATGCGGTGGGCGGGGGCATTTCCCTGTGATAGGTTTTTACCCTCAGTGTGCGCGGCACACTTTACTACAGCTACACATTTAGGTAGAGTAATTAGCACATAGACAAGAATCGGGATGAATGAGAGTAATTACTCCTTCCCGCCAGGACGAAACGCTACCGGACACGGCCCGCATTTGAAACAACCATACGCAAACACTTATTACCTCTGATACGGACCCATACAACAGGGACAGAGACCTGAAGCCTCTCACCAATGGACCATTAGTGCTTCTCAAATTTAAGAGGTCAATTCCTCATTACCTACGTCCCGACGTGGACACGAAAATATGCGGACTTAAGTAAGCTCCCCTGGCGAGATTAGCGCGCTCTCGAATCGCCCTGAAGAAGCCCATGTTTGGGCGAAACGCCTTGGCTGTCTATCTATGAAAACCAAACACATCTGTATTAAAGATACACTAAGGCTACATACAGCAACGTGGACTCTTTTCTTTCGCTAAAAACGCAGATTTTGTGATTTACTTTGTATATATATTGCCTCTCATACCCCTTGAATGAGAGTAATTAGCAGCTCAAAGAGATCCTTGGTCATGGTGGGTGTACTGCATGACTTCGGGAAGCCTCGTCTTTTCCACCTCCAGATGCTCAGGTACACTGTGGTGGTGGCATAGGCTGAGTCCCAGTAACTCGTGACCTGCAGTATTTGAGAAGTGGTGTGGTTTCTAGCTTCCCCCGTGTGTCTTACCCCTGTTTCCTGATCTAGCACACGGGACCTATCAGGCGAGTATGTAACGCAATCACAAATCTCTTCTCCCTCCGGTACTTCATTGGCTAAAAAGGCTTTTGCCATTTTAATAGCCTCAAGTGAGGGACAATGTGCGGCCATACCCACTGCCTAATGTATTTGCAAAGATCCAATATTTTTTGCATGCTCTTTAAGACTGCCCTAGTGAAGGCATTGTGATTGGTAGGTGATGTCCTCATTTGTGTACCTGTGCGATGAGGGCGTTTTAATGACATGGGTCTCGGGGAAGGAACCCCATGGGAGGAACAGGCCATAGTCCCATCGTCAGAGGACTGGATGGTCATGTTTAGCTTGCCCATTAAATCTTGTCCTTAGTTGGGGATGAGGGAAAATATAATAGCTGTCCCCTTACGTGACTACCTCCTATGTCCAGTTTTAGGGGTTTTGTGAATGGGATCCTTGTCACCGTTCCCGAAAACCCTTGCAGAACCGGAGTGTCTCCCCTACCTTAGGCATGACCTGGTTGCCCGTGTCTATTAGGAAGTTGTATGGTGTGTTGTTTACTTGTACTGTTATTCTGGGTTTCTCTTCTGGTCGACGCATGGTTGACAGTATGAGGTGTGTGTGGTTGTATGCTCTTTATTTCTCAAGCGTCAGTTCTCGATTTTCCCTCTCGACTCCCTGGGTAAATCCCATAGCCCACTCTCGTCATCGGTTCCAAGGGGACTGAGGTTCCCTTCCTCACCTGAGCTTGCTGAATCACTGTTGAGAACTGCCACAAACTTTCCTTCCACCTGCTTACGCTCGCCTGACCGAGTTGGAATGCCTATCCTACCTACTCTTGAGGTGTCACGTGCCTTGGGTGGTAGATGGGGAGCCGAGCTTTTGGGGACCCTCCGTAGGAACTTGGGCTGTGTTGGAGGTGCCTGGGCCCGCTTAGTTTTACTTCTCTCCGACTTAGATCTGACTGACTTTCTTTCAGTGGGGGGCTCATCAGCTTCTATCGCAGCTGGGTCTGAGGATCCTAATGCAGTGGGAGCGGGTGTGAGCACGTCCATTCCTGTATATGGTGGGGGAGGTGCTGACATTTGTTTTGCTAACGGTATTGTAGGGCTATCGCTCTTGGCTTCTTCGAAGATGGCCCATAATCCTGATAATGCCTCTCTCTTGTCTCTCTTTTTACCTGCATATTTGGTTTTTATGTGTGTTTTAGTGTGCTCAATTATGTTCGTGTCAAATGTTACCTCCTTAGTCCAGGAAAATGTGTGTGCGTGGCACTCTTGGCAAAACTTATTTAGTATTTTTATCTGCTTGGGGAACCTAGTTTCTATGTGTTTTAGTGGGGAATCCATGGCAATTTAGTAATTTGGCTAATACAATCAAAATTACTTTTTCCTGGTTTGGTTTGCCAAATCGTAGGGGCAGTTAGTACGTGGTACACTCTTACAATTTTACACACTGGGAGCTCAGCGCTATTCACAAATGCAATAAACAGTTTAAAGTGAACATTTAAAAACCACAAGATAACAGTGCATATGAAGTACTGCAACAAAGAGTGAAAATGCAATATTGAAACAGTATTTGCACATAATACAGTTCGCAATAAATAACAGCACCATAACGTCATATACACAATACACCAACTCAACAAAGGTTGACAGAAAAAACAGGTAATTGCTTTGTCAAAACTTTTTTAGCCCACTCCTAGCACATGCTATCCTGTAAACAGGGGAAGCTCTGTGCGGTACACAGTACTAAGTGAGTCGGATAGTCTGCCAATATCTGCTCCGAGACAAATGTGAGAGTAATAGAAGCGGAAAAAGGAATAACTCAGGAATCACAGGCCCCTCTTGGCCACACACAAGTTACGCCTAGTTTCTCAAGTCCAAATTTTCCCTAAAGTCCGAATCACACCGTGTCACACCCAGGGGGCAAGCGTACTATCTGTGTCATGCCCAGGGGTCCAAGCGACCAACACCTCTCACTCCTTTCAGATACTAATGGTGTTAAGAAATCAGTAGCACTGAGAAATCCTTTTTGATTAAAAAACTATGAGATTGAGGTGCCAACTCCGCCCATTCAGGATAGCTGTATCACAAAAATAGCATCCCGGGAGCCATAAAGGGCTACATAATAAATATTCACCTTTCCTAGCGTGCTGACAATCAAAAAAGATGACTTTCGCGGGATCACCTCCAAGGCCGCCTTACAACTGATACAGTTGGGACATATAAAATATGTAATATGCCAGACCCTGTCAGTGGCAGGGCGCTCAGGTTATTTTTTACACTTCTCCCTAGTTTGCCATATGCCAAATGCTTTCAAAAACAATTTTTCAGGTTCGGATGTGGTCTCTTACCCTCTGTAATGGCTGCTTCAGGGCTGCCCCGCAGATTAAGAAGAACTTCGAACCAATTGCGGTGTCTGCCCACCTTTGTCAATGCGCAATGTGGATCCGCCTGAGCGGGGTCACCTTCCTTCGGCTGCAGTCAGGTACAAGGTCTGAATCCTCCTGGCTGGGTTGCCAAAATGTTGCTCAGATTCAAATTCCTTAGTAAAAACAGATGTCAAGAGGCGTTTGGCAAAACAGGAACAGTTTCATTTAATTAAACCAATTCGACCGGGAGAACCGTTACAGGCACGGTGTCTGAGGACTGTCTCAATTTACATTGGGTTTGCGTTCGTTTTTTATAAATTTTTTACATCAAGCCATTAATGCATCCGGAATCCTATATAAGGTGAGGAATGCTGGATGCTGCCGTAGACTCATAAATGAATGGTCAAACGTTACTATAGGTGGGTCTCGAACTTGCGTGGACACAGTGTGGCCAGTGGTGAATGTGTCCAGATGTCCAGCGTGGGGAGCGTGTGATAACTACGTGTGCTAGGTCCAGATTGGCAATGTGTTTCTAACTCATGTGGCACCTGACTTTATGGTGTTTTCTGAAGCGCGCGTACCTCCTTGGGACATATGTACTTTATTGGGGTCAATCTCCCCTGACCATTGTGATGTCGCTGCGCCTATCTGTGCGACTGATCTAGAGTTTCCTGCCTGCGTGTTTGCCTGCCAGCTAAACACCCTCCCACCTGTGACCCATTAATCAGTGATCCCGGGCCTAGGTTGCAGGGCCTACCTGACTACATTCTTGCGTGTCGAGGTAGATTTGGAGTTCGGGACGGGGTATTTTATTAATAAGGACGATAGTTAATTTTTGTCGACAAACACATCAATATCCATAATAACAAACTCCCTGAAACTTAACAGTTCGAAAACTGGGGTGTTTCTACCACAATCCATGGATGCCACACCTATGCCTGCCACCACAGGGAGAAAACTCTGAAGCATTTTTACTTTTATTGATCTCTTATACCACAGATCATCAGGTTCATATCTACTTGTTTCTTGTGCCAGAAAGTGTTTAGAAAAATGACTCTGGTCCTTCCCCTGTATCATCGCAAATCTGTGGTGCGAGTAGCTATATCCTCAAGCCTTGACTACAGCATCTAAATTTATTCAGGGCTTCGAAGTTATATGATAAGGCAACTTCAGATTATGGAGAATGCTGTAGCTAGACACCTTTGTGGTCTTAGTCGAAATGGCTTGGTATCAAGCTGGTGCCCAGAGATATACTAGCTTCAATTTAAAAAGAGTTGCCCTTTAATGCTTGAATCATCATGCCATCTCAGGCAAGGGCCGTTTTTTTTCTCTATCTCTATCTGCCTTATCTTCCATCTCGTACTTTGATTTTACTCTGAAATTCTACTCTGCTTCCCAAAGTCCACAGACCTTGTTGCAGGAGCAGAGATTTTTATTACTGTTCTGGAAACATGTGAGTTCTTTGCTGTTCTGCTTTTACTGCAGTCTAATCCTCTGGTTTAGGAAACAGATGAAGACTTGTCTGTTCTACTCACTCACCCAAGACTTCTTAATCTTTCTGTTGTTCTAGGCTATGTTCTGCTACTTTCCCCAGCACATGCATACCTGGAGGTCATAGTTCCAATTCAGATTTGTTCATTCTGATTTTATGGCACGACACGGAGGCCAATTTTATGCAATCTCCTTTTATTGCCAGCTCACACAGCAGCAACAATTAACAAGAATTTAGAACTTTGAAAACATTCTAAACATCTATATAGTCCAGCAACAGGCAGCCATCTTCCTTCTTTTATTGCTGCTTCTCACAAGATAAGTAATCTTTACTCTCTCTTCTCATTTTACCTTATAACTGCCTTTAATGCGAGATACGATTAATTACATGTCTATTTAGACCTTATTAGATCATTTGTGCTATATTATGCTTCTTGTATGCCTGCGAGATGCTATCTTATTGACTTTATCCTTTTCCTTTCAACCTTACGAGTATTCCTCTGGTCTCGTAACCGAGACGCTATTTGCAACCTTACGAGTATTCCTCCGGTCTCGTAACCGAGACTCTATTTGCACTGTCTCCTAGAGACATCAAAATCTTGCCCATAATTAACTGCTGTAATTAGCCCAGATTTAAAAGACGCGCCGGGGCCTCGCTCGTACCAACGCGACCCCGCGCGCCCTGCCTTCTCATTAATCCTGCCCCTTCACTGCCAGATTCTGCCGGTCCAGATTTAAAAGACGCGCCGGGGCCTCGCTCGAACCAGCGCGGCCCCGCGCGCCCTGCCTTCTCACAACGCGGCTCACGCGACCGGCCCCGAGTCTGCCGGCGCGTACGGGAGCCAATTTCTGTAAAATAAAATATAAAAAAGCTCTTACCTGAACTAAGTAGCCTCTTTAACCACTCCACGGGGCCAAACAACGCTCGTTCCTCTCCCGGTGCGGCCGCAACTCCCAACGCGACCGCACCGGGACCATCTTCAAGCCTAAATACAAATTAAGGAAGTGAAGCCTCAACTTCACAAATTAGAGGAAAGACCCCTTCAGAAACATCAGGCACGTCACCATATCGTCCAATTTAACATATAAACGACAGTTACAACTCGAAGGAGAACATCGTTTGACTCCAGCTGCCCCCTGCTGGCCCAATATCTAACCTAATCCTATCAATTAGACATATAATCTGTTAAATAGTTACCTTATATATAATTATTACTAGTTACATATAGTTATTCTACCTAATATACTTATTTAAATAAAAAAATTAAAAAAAGATGTCTGAACAACAGTTAGACTCCTTAGTTGAGGGTAAGTTAGAGGAATTGGTAAATAGGGCTTTAGGAGAATTGATGGGGTCGCTGGATGACACCATCAATAAAAAATTAGAAGCCCTTTCCAATAACCAAACAGGTGACCAACCCGGATGTTCTTCCTGGCCTGACAAATCTCAGAAAAAAAGGCCATCAGGTGACCACCCTCATAAAAAAACTAAGAAATCTAAAGGGGTCATTGAGGGTCTACCGGATGACGCCGGTGATGGACTCAGTGTGTTCGACACTGTGGATGGGCATGAAAGAGGCCCGGTTGTCCCTATATCCAGCGAGTCTGATGACGACCAGACATACCAGCCGGAACTAGAATTCTCCTGCTCGTCAGAGTTCGACTCTGATTACCAGAACTCGCCCACGACCCAAAAAGGGACATCTGATGAGGCATCAAAGGCCTCGGGGTCTAAGATGGGGATTCTTGACCCACTTGGGGACAACATGTTTGATCCCCTCTTTATAAAACATCCCCTGTCACCTGAATGGACCCCCTCTCAGCATGTGGCTGACTATATCACCTTCTGGTTGAGAAGGGAGATCCCTAAGGAAGTGTGATCTCGCTTACGATCCGAATGCCCCCGGCCATCCCTCCCTGACAAGATAACTGTGACACCCGTACTCAACCCAAAGGTCGTGTCATTCATCAACAAGGGAGGAAAAGACCCCAGAAGAGGCTTAGACAGAGGCTTGAAGTCTTGCCAAGATAGACTCCTGGACATTACTGGCCCCCTTACAAAAAATGTTGAGATGGCCGAGACGGCTTACCTGAACGAATCTCAGGTTGACCCAAAAGAACTACGAGAATGGGCGCAGAGAGCTGTTTGCCTCCTTGGCAACGCAAATACGGCTCTTTCGAACGAAAGAAGGAAGAGTATCCTCTTGAAACTGGACCCCAAACTGATCGAGCTTCGCCAATAAAGAAGGGGGACCTTCTTCCCAGGGCCAACTTTTGGCGATGATTTTATAAAAGAGATGGCGAAGTACGTGGGGATCTTCAGCTCCATACAGAAGTCCCAAAAGGAAATAAGAAAGGTGTTTCATGATAGAGTTTTTGCAAGGGCCGGGCGAACAAGGGGTCGGTTCCCCGGCCGAGGTACACCTTTCTCAAGACCCTACATGGCACGAGGCAATAGGCCCTTCCAACAAACCTATGGCTCCTATTCCAACTTCTATCCCCAAAGACAGAGAGGCAGCTTCCGGAACACCAGAGACAACAGAAGACAGAAAAATTTCTCATCAGGTACGTCACATGAAAGACCCTTCAGATTCCCCTATAAAGGTGGGAGGGAGACTAGCCCAGTTCTGTGGAAACTGGAATTTAGTAACACAAGACCCATGGGTGTTACAAACGGTCAGGGGATACCGAATAGAATTCACAGACACACCCTCTCAAGACAAAATCTCAAGGAAATCAGCTTTTCACAAGACCACTCAAATTTGGTAACAAAGGAGGTTCAAGACCTATTGGCCAAAGGTGCCATCAGAGAGGCAACCGATCCAGGGGTTGGCTTTATCAGTAACATCTTTTGGTGGAGAAAAGAACAAAGAAATGAGGCCAGTAATAAACCTCAAAGATTTGAACGAATGGGTGGTCTACCGACACTTCAAAATGGAGGGTATATATCTATTAAGAGACATCCTAAGGAAAGGGATTGGTTAACAAGATTAGATCTCAAAGACGCTTACCTTACCATCCCCATCTGGCCTCTACACCAAAAATACCTCCGCTTTACATGGCTAAACAAAATCTGGGAGTTCTCCAGTCTCCGGTTCGGACTATCCTCAGCACCCTGGTGCTTCACAAAGGTACTCCGGCCCGTAGCGGCCTGGCTCAGAGCAAAAGGCGTAAGGTTAGTAATATACCTAGACGACATCCTAATAATGGGTCAGTCCAAGGACATTGTATCCAGCATACTAAGTGGGCAATAGAGATCTTAGAGAAACTAGGATTTGTAATAAACCTAAAAAAGTCATGCCTAACTCCAGCACAAGACACTCAATTCCTGGGGTTCATTGTAGACACCCTTCACACAAAACTACGCTTACCCAAAGACAAACTAAAAAAGTTACGCAAGGAAATAAAGAAGGTCTTATTAGAGAAGACTATTACACTAAAGAGTTTAGCGAGAATCCTGGGTCTCCTATCCTCAATCATTCAAGCCATATTCCCGGGCCCACTCTACTATCGAGCCCTCCAAAGACTAAAAAAGAGATGCCTTTGCATAAATCACTCATACTCTCAAACCTTGTCCCTAGATCAGGAGTCAAGGGAGAAACTAGAATGGTGGCTGAAGTACGCACAAGCCTGGAACGGCAGGGCAATCTTCGGGGAAGAACCAGAAATGGTGATAGATTCAGATGCAAGCCTAGAGGGTTGGGGAGCGAAATGCGGAAGTTCTTCCACAGGGGGACGTTGGTCAGACGAAGAGAAGAACATGCACATCAACTGCCTGGAACTCTTAGCGGGCTCCTTTGCAGTCCGCAGTTTCACTCAAGAAAGGATGAAATGTTGTGTAATGCTTCGCATGGACAACATTTCAGAAGTCCAGTATGTGAGCAAGATGGGAGGACCACATTCCAAAGACCGAGCAGACCTAGCGAAGGAATTTTGGGGTTATTGTTTGAGCAAAGGAATTTCAGTTGTAGCACAACACATTCCTGGTTTGAGCAATGGAGTAGCAGACTGGTTTTCCAGGAACTTCAGAGACTCCAGCAACTGGAGACTGAACAGTGAGATATTCCTACATATCCAACACATATGGGGTCCCTTCAACATAGATCTCTTTGCAGACAGGTTGAATACTCAACTGACACAGTTTTTCAGCTGGAAACCAGACCCTCAAGCTGTTGGGGTAGACGCCTTCCTACAGGACTGGAGAGGTCTAAGGCCATATGCCTTCCCGCCTTTTGTCATGCTACCCAGGTTCCTCCTACAGACACGCAGATTCAAAGAAACAGTAGTAGTGGTAACTCCACTTTGGAAATTCCAAGCCTGGTTCCCGGTAATCCTGGAAATGTCAATAGACTTCCCCTTACTTTTACCACATTTCGAGACCCTAGTTCTAGGCCCTCGAGGGGAAATCCACCCTCTGATAGAAGAAGGGTCCCTCACACTGATGGCATGGAAGATTTCCGGAAACAATGGGAAATCCCTGGACTTTCGCCAGATGCTTTCAGACTCATATCTGAGTCATGGGCATCTGGCACGAGAAAGGCATATAGACTGGCATGGAATAAATGGATTTGTCGGTGTGTTCAATGGGGTATGAATCCCATTTCAACTGATGTAGTGCATGTAATAAATTACCTAACAGAACTATTTGAGTCAGGTTTGTCTTATAGGACGGTGAACGTCTATAGATCAGCCATTTCTGCCAGTCACTGCCTGATAGATGGTCTACCTGTCGGCCAGAATGCTTTAACAAGGAAGATTATGAGAAGCATTAGGGTTCTCAAACCGCCCATACCTAAGTACACCTCTCTTTGGGATGTTAATTTGATCCAACAAGTCTTAAAGAACTGGGGCGATAATCAATATGTCTCTTAAAAAACTCTCTTACAAACTCACAACCCTCCTGTCTGGTTTCTTTTAGGCGTACATCTGATGTTAGAGCTTTGGATGTCACCAGTAAGGCATACCAACCTGAGGGAGTATGTTTCTACATCAAAAGAAGAACTAAGACTCTTTCCTCAACAATTTTCTTTCCTTATTTCTCAGGAAACCCAAGACTGTGTGTGGTGCAATGCTTGAAAGAATATGAAAGGAGAACCCTTAATCTTAGAAACAGCGTCGCACAACTATTAATTTCTCATAAAAAGCCTCACAAAGCCGTTTCCCCCTACCTTAGCTAGATGGGTGAAAGATGTTATGATTGAAGGGGTGTGGACACCTCTATTTTTGGAGCTCATTCGCTAGAGGTGCCTCAGCCTCCAAAGGTTTCATCCTTGGAGGAGGTTTACAGGACATTTTAAGAGCGGCCGATTGGTCCAACGAGCATGTTCAAAAATTGTTACTTTAAACCAATGTCTAATGCGATTGATAATGTGTTGAATGCACTTTGAACTTGCATAATATTGGCCTCCGTGTCGTGCCATAAAATGTAGATTTTCCACAGCCTGATGAGCAGAAAATCTGGATTTTATTAAGGACACGGAGGCTAAGATTATCCCACCACTAATACCCGCCCGGGTAGAGTAACCTTTTTCTATACTTTCTTTCAGAGTAACGTGGTTTGGATGTGGAAGTTTGCTCCTCTTAGATACATTCATCAGGAATTCCTTTGGATTTAAAGTTTATCTTGTTCGCAGCGCAAGAAAAGAAGGAAGATGGCTGCCTGTTGCTGGACTATATAGATGTTTAGAATGTTTTCAAAGTTCTAAATTCTTGTTAATTGTTGCTGCTGTGTGAGCTGGCAATAAAAGGAGATTGCATAATCTTAGCCTCCGTGTCCTTAATATAATCCAGATTTTCTGCTCATCAGGCTGTGGAAAATCTACATTGTCTCATCTAGTAGTTTTTTGGAAGTGCATTGATGATCCTTTTGAAGTTTAAAGAGCTACAGGTGCCTGGTGATAACTGTGTGTTCTGTGCAAAATCCTCACTAATAAAAGGTTTCAAACATTATACTGCTACTTTTTATTTACAATACCAATATTGGTAATTTATTTGCAGACTTCAACGTACCTTCTTGCAATGGTGAGAAAGATTCACTGAGGTTGAGTGCTTTAACCTTTTTACTCAACCAAGTGGTGAATAAATGAAATTGCCAGTCAGGTTCCCTTTGAACTTTTAGAAATGTTACAGTTCTGGAACCACTGAGAGACATTTGGTGGCGCTCTGGCTCAGAACTCTTTAGTGTGTTTGTTGTTCATGTGTTAAAAGGAATCAAGCTACTCAAGGATGGAAGAGACATGGCCTAGTGGATAGAACTGCTGACAATGGAACATGAGTGTTTAGGTTTGAACCCCAGCCTTGGAGCTTCACTTAATATTGTATCATTCTGGCCAAAACACAATCTCTCCCTGTCCCTCTAAAATTGTAATTGTTTAATTCCCCCTCAATGTACATGGTATAGTGCTCTATTTCATACATATAAGGATATAAGCATAGAAATACCATTTGTGCAAAAATCTAGTAATCATTGTCTTGGTAATAACATACTTTGTATTTTATCACTGCTTCTCTCTAACCTGCCTCTGAAAGTTTGGTAGGGCTGTGGTGCAAACAGGCACAAATCGGCTTAGTGGCAACATGCTAAACACACAGTCAGGTCTGTGATAAAATGCAGATTATTTCGATGGAAATTATTTTTGTGCAGCGCAGTACATCTTCCAGTCAACACTGACGAAGACAGGACTTCTACCACCACGCTCTACGTTCTAGAACTCCAATAGCAGCATGAGTGCAGTATTCAAAGCAAAACTTAACCATATATGTAAAGACAATATGTAAACAATGTAACACTCTGGCTTACTTACAAACAGCACATCAAATGCTGTGACAATGGAGCCCACATTTATAAAGGAAAAAAAGAAACACTAGACCCCAGAATGAGTGTGGGGCTCAAAATCCAGACTGACAAAAGGTGTCAAACATGGCATGAGCCGCTCAGCACCACTGCTCTCACCGTGCACAATAATCTCAGAAAGGTGAGCAGGCTTAGAGTGGAGCCTGTCAATTGGAAGCATTACCATTGGCACACTGACAAGACTGAGAATGTTTGTTATATCAGAATAATCTGTAAAAGGCCAACAAGGCAGTATAAAGGTCAATCAAATTATAGATTTACTTCTGAAAGGATTGTAGGGCTGGTTCTGATTCAGTCACATCTCAATGAAAGATTAGTAGAGTTAGGCACAGTCAGTCACATGTCAGATTTCCGCTGAAATACGATAGAACCAAGGCGACAATTACTGTTTTTTGTAAGTCAAATGGGATGAAAGGGAAGATCTTTTTTAGGATCCTCAAAGTGTAAAAACAAGATGTGATGTGATTAATCTGATCTGAAAAGGACAGCTGATCATCTAGCGTGACTCCCAGATTTTTTACTTTTCGAACGGGGGATGGGCACGGTCCAGCGATGGCCGGCCACCAGGAGTTGTTCCAAAACTTGGAGTCATTTCCTAAAAGTAAGACCTCGGTTTTCTCAGTGTTTAACTTGAGACAGTTTTCCTGCATCCAACTGGTGATGTTTGCCATAGATTTGTTAAACTTCTTTGCCACACCATTTGACTCAGATGATAAAGATACCACCATTTGTGTATCATCTGCGTAGGAAATTGCCGAGAAACCATGTGATCGATTGAGTTTCGCCAATGGAGTAACATACATATTAAACAGAGTTGGGGATAAGGTTGATCCCTGGGACACGCCACAGGGAAGAGCAAACAAGTTAGATGTGTGTCCTCCCAGCAGCACCGTCTACTCTCTATTTGACAGAAACGAACTGTGTATGATCAGCGCCCTACCGGTGATCCCCATCTTGCCTAGCCGGTGGATAAGTACTTGATGGTTAACCATGTCGAACACAGCTGAGAGGTCAAGCAGTATAAGTGCCGCATTCCCTTCCCAGTGTACCTGCATACGGATCTCATTCGTAGCTGCAATTAGCGCTGACTCTGTGCAGTGTTGGGACGGAAACCATGTTGTGATGGATCCAACTTATGATTTGCCTCTAAAAAGGCCACCAGATCTTCATTTAGAGCTTTTTCTATGATCTTGGATAGAAACGGGAGGCAGGAAATAGGCCGGTAGCTTTTACCTCTATGGGGTCTTGTGTAGGTTTTTTCAAAACAGGGCGCACCAGAGATTTTTTCCAGGATGTTGGGAAAAGCCCTGAACAAAGAACATTGTATAGAAGTGGAGCAAGGTAAGTTGCAATCGTGTGGGGAACCATATGTAATATGGAAGCCAGGCAGGGGTCCAGTGGAGATCCTGACTTAGTGGATTCCATAAATCTTATCACTCTTTCGGGCGTCAACAGGGAAAAGTTTTCTAAGCCGACCTGTATGTCGTTAGAGTTGTCATACGGGCAGGCCGGCTCGGCCAGGTGTCGAGCATTCTGATAGGCAGAGAACTCCTCATAAATGACATTTACTTTGCTGTAGAAGAATTCAGCAAGTTTGTATGCTCCCCCACCCCCAAGGAGGTCTCTCGTGCCTTAACTTTTATTAGAGAGATCTCTGGGTTCTTATTTTTTATTTATTTAATGAGTTTTATATAGCGCTGGCTAGCACCGTAGGTATCAGAGCGCTTTACATAAGGTTACACAATGTTACAGAAAATGATAACAATTACACATTACATCAAAAATAAGCAACACATTGTGAGAGGAAGGAAAGGTGAGACAAATAGAGCAGAGGGGGGGAAGGGGGAAGTGTGAAGGGGGAGGATGAGGGAAAAGACGGCCGGAGAGACGAAAGGAAGTCTGCCCAAAGACCGACTGGGTAGGTGACGTCTGAGGAGGGAATCCACAGCCCGTCTCCCCTATAGCTAAACAAGGTAGCTCCATCGGGCATTAGTCAAAATAGCTAGGTCTCAACTGGCGAGGGAAAGTTCACAGAAGAAAGTCCAGTGGATAAACAGGGTGGGAACTATGAGCAAGGACGGGTGGGGGCAAAGGTCAATAGCTGGAAAGAGGGGAAGAGTAGAGCGGAGAGGGGTAGGGGGTGGGGGTGGGGTGAAGGCGGGAGGAGGGAAATAAGGTCAGGAGAGACGCAGGAGAGTTTGCCCAAACACCAGCTGGGTAGGTGATGGTCAAGGAGGGAATCCATAGCCCATCTCCCCTTTAGCTCGCGAGGTAGCTCCACCAGGCATCAGTCAAAATGGCTAGGTCTCCGCTGTCGAGGGAAAGTTCTCAGAGTAAAAGTCCTGGTGGGTGAGCAGGAACAGGGTCGGGTGAGGGCTGATCAAGATCAGGTTGATGACAAATGATTTTAGACCAGGAGAGATAGAGCATCGAGGAGGGTCCCACTGAGGCGGCCATCTTGAGGTCAGGCAAGGGGGATGAGTCCTTGAAGTTCGAATTCAGTCGGTCCCCATTATTCTCTATAACCCAGAAGGAAGGTGGGTGTAAGCTACGCAGTGGATTTTTTAACCAAGGGAGTCTGCTTGCTCCGGATGTGGCACCCTGGTGTCCTGTTCTGCGCCCACTATTCGGTTTCTCGGGGGCCAGAGGGATTCAAATGCCCGCAACCATCCTTTTCCTCGTCCTGGCCTCTGCTCAGGGGATTCCTCTGTACTTAAGGTGCGCCCCAGGCCCGGGTGACGCCACTCCTCCCCCCGGTGCCTCGAGCGGGGACACGCCTGCATCTGGATGAGTAGCGCCGGGATTAGGGTTGTGAAGAGCTTCTGGCCGCCATGTTAAGGTCAGGCTCGTCAGGCAAGTCCCCGGAATGCCACCTATACCCAGGAGCAATCCGATCTCTCAAAGTGCAGGGGCGCCCCCCCGCCACCATTTGAATCGCCGTGGGCCGATTTAAAGCCCCCCCCGCTCACCGGTAATTAGGAGGTTGATGTCCCTCATGGTGGGCCGCCGCCGCAGTGCTCCACAGTCCAGTCACCAGGCAGGTCTCAGGCCGACGCGACTTGCCGCGTTCCGGTCACCATTGCTGTGCGCTTGTAAGGGAGGGGGTGGGCTCCCCTGATCCGTTCAGACCAAGCGGAGTTGTCGTCTGATGCTTAATGGCCCCTCACCTCTTTTGAATGACGGCCGCCATTTTGCGGTACTCCTCCGCTGCGGCTCCGGATCTCGGCTCCTCCATGCGCGGCAAGCCGCGGTCCGACTGTCGTTCCCGCCGGTGTCTAGACACGGGAGTACGCTCCCCTGTTCTCATGCGGCTGCAGTGAAAGAGCCTCCCCGGTCAGCAGTCTCTCCTCTTACTGCAAGTGGCGGCCGCCATCTTGCGCTGCTCCTCCGCCGTGCTCCCGGACCTCGGCACAGCCCACCGGGGTGTCCGTTCGACGCCGCGACACACCCGTTCTCGCTCTACTTGCTCCGCATCAGGTAGGCGTTTCGAGTGCTCAGTTTGGAGATGTTTAATGCGCTTAAGAGCGCGGGAATGTTGCGCGGACCGGGAGCCGAGGCAGAACACGTCTACCAGGCCATCTTGCCGGTCAGTGGTTTCTCTTCTCATACAACAGATTCAAGTGAACAGATGTGAAGATACTCTATGAAGTTTATCTATTAAGGACTTGGAAACAATTTGAAGGATTTTTTTCTACTATTCATCTGAGTTTGGCCTCTTCTCTATCCTTGAAGTTGGGGATCCCTGGTCCACGTATCTATCCCGAGAAGTAAGTCTCTGTTCCGTTTATATTCTGATATGTACTGTTTATCTTTTTTGAACCTCATTGACCTCCCCTTTCCATCACAGTGGGTCCTCCACTCGCCGGAGGGTTTTTGGGTTCATGTACCTTACCTCGGTTGCCTCCATTGGTTACATCGCTTCAGTCCAATTGGTTGCACAGTTTGTGATCAGATATTGGTAGGACCTGCAGGTTTTAAAATATTTTAGCACTATGGTGTCACGTTGGTTTATATGTGCTTCTTGTAATGGTTATTACATTTCGGATTTTTGTTTCTTTTTTGTATTTTGGGGCAGCAATGGGTAAGCTATCTGACTGTTTTCTTCACCTGCTATAACCTTTGGGCCCCCACATACTGCTGTTTGATTTGGTTCTTATAAAGTCCACACACTTTTGCAATATGGGTACTTACTTCTCACAGGTGTAGGTATCTATCCCTTTGATGTTTTTATATTTCATTCATTTCTCTGTCCTTCTATCGAGTACACGCATTCTATTTAATAGGAGTGCAATTGCTAGTATTTTAGCCCTTCTTCTGCTTCAGATCATTCTTTTTCCCGTTGCTGGTTCCCTGTCCCCCTCCTATCTTTTATTTTGCTTTGTGCCATGAAGACGGTGGTTGAACGCATTTGGGTTTCGCATCGAAGCGCACGTCGGCGCTTATCGAAATTGAAGGCGAACCAGAAGACCTTATATCATTGCATAAGCCCTAGGGATTTTCAGGAAGGCCCCCCATTATAAGTAAACAATATGGTCATGTTGATATAAATATGCATATGATGATGAAGATGTAAGTGAATAGACTCAGTATATGGTGAGGTTTAACATACAGCATACACATGACAACAGAAAAACAAATATATACATCATAACAAAAAAATACCTCTTTATATTTTTATATAGTATCCGATTATAATCTCAGTACAATTTGGTCTTGCCTGTTGTCTTGTATTTTGACCTTTTAATGGTGTTTCTTGTTGATGGATGTTGAATGAAAGAAGTATGAATGTGATATGAATGAGGGTATGTATAATGTTTTAGTATGAGTGGGGTGTCAGGTTAAGTAACTTGGAGAAAAGACACTTATGTTTTGTATATGGTATATGTATTTGCTTTGATATTGTGGTTCTCTGTATTCATATGTATTTTGTTGATAATTGTTTAAAGAAAGAAATATAAAGAAAAAAGAACTGAATACATTTCATGTTTTGCTATCAAGGATTTTCTGTTATTTTATATTGGTTTGAGATTTCGCTTTGAATGTTAATATATGAGAGTTACACCAATTTAAAGAAATAGAGCTGGCAGGGTTTTCTGTTCCTTGGATTGTATTTTCCCCCTGTTCCTGCCTCACTGCATCTATGTTTTCCAGGGGCCCTCTTATGTTTTTGTAGACTGTTCCCATTTGCTAGCTCCATTGTCACTCCTAATCTTTCTCTCCATTTGTCCATGGCATGCCTCTTCCTGTGTTGAGCCCTCCCTGAGAGCATGGACCAATTACTGCTATCCATCCACTCCTCCCATTTAATAGCCATTTTAGGAACTTCTTTTTTCTTTGTTTAAGAGCCCACCTCAGGAGCGGTCATGTATTCACTCGCACCTAAAGCTGCGCCTTTTCTGTAAACAAGCCAGTAAATCACGTTTTTATCTTATTATCCCGTCCCCCAATCACCCTCCTTCTGCTTTTGCTTTCTCCATCCCACGCACTCTTGTCTGCTTGCCCTGTGCTTCTCTGACCATCATGAAATTGCTCTCCCCACTCCACATATTTTCTTAACCCGGCCCGCCAAATAACCTCCTCCCGCTGTCTCTTGCTCCCTCCCACACCCCCTGGCTGCTTGCCCTGTGTTTCTCCGACCGTAATGGAAGAAGCCTGTAAATCATGTTCTTATCTTGTTTTTCAAGCTGCAGCATGTTTTTCTATTGCCAGGAGAGCATTCGCGGGGAGAGAGCAAGAAAGTCTGCAGTCCCCTTCATGGTCTCCCTTGTCTTGCAAGGTCATGTGACTGCTTCTTTTCAGCTGCCCTTCACTCACTCATTCTCACCCCCCTCCCTACCTCGGCTATAGTTACAAAAAACAGGAAAAAGTCATAATCTGGCTCGGTGGTTACCAGAAAAAAAGGCTGCGGGAAGGGCTTGTTTCATTTCACTGGATGGTCATTGTAAAGCGCCACACATCACCAATTGAACTCCTAGGCGCTGGAGTGCATCTGTATAGTAAGCGTTTTGTAGTTTAGAATGCAGCACCCATTACATCAGCAAAACCCTCCACGGTGTCCATTGCCTTGCAAGGTCAGGTGACCGCTTTGTTTCAACTGCCCTTCACTCATTCATTCTCACTCCCCTCCCCTGAGATAGTTACAAAAAACAGGAACAAGTCATAACCTGGCTCCCTGGTTACTAATCCACACCCTCCAGAAAAAATTTGCACTTGTCCTTTCTTAAGGTTAGCCCATGAAGTTTCACAGTATCCAGTACATGTTTAACTCTGCTGTCGTGCTCTACCTCAGTTTGTGCATACACAAGAATATCATCTTGGAAAAACACGACTCCCGCTGTGTTTTTGAATAAGTTGCCCATGAGGCGCTGAAACACTGCGGAAGCTGATGCCAAACCAAAAGGCATTCGTTTGTAATGGAAAGCTCCTTCCGGTGTCACGAAAGAGGTGAGATGTCTGGAGTCTTTGCTTAACTCAACCTGGTGGTAAGCTGAGGAAATATCAAATGACGAAAAATACTTGGCTCCATCAAACGTCGCCAGCATTTCATTTATATTGGGCAAAGGCTGGCGGTCGATCCATATATTAGCATTCAGATCGCGCAAGTCTACACACATCCTAAGAGACTTGTCAGCCTTGCGTGCAAGAACTATGGGGGCTAACCATTCGGATCCTTCTATGGCCTCGATCACATCCATGGTGCACAAACGTTCAAGTTCATGCTTCAATTCCACACGCAAACTCAGGGGTACCTTACGCACCTTGTGTGCAACTGCCTTTGCACCATTTTTTAGGATGATGCGGTGCTGAAATCCCCTTAGCTTGCCAAGTTTGTCACAAAAAACTTCGGGATACCTCTGAATCCACTCATCACCTGATAAGTGTCCCACCACCCCCGCATTGGACAGATTGGAAGATGAAGATGGAGTGTAAAATTTGCGTGCTTCACGCCTAGACAAGACCATGTCGGGATGATTAGGATCAAGAATGATACCGAGCTCTCCTTGCTCCTCCCATCCCAACAAATTTGCACCATCCTCTACAATGTATACAGTTCCTGTAGCAAGATCCCCACAGAATTCCAAATTCGCTTAAAATTTACCAAGAACTTCCACTCTTTTGCCCCCATATGCAAAAATTCTAATGTTAGACTGGTGCAATTGAATGTCTTCTAACCCCCCAAAATCCTTAGCATTGATACGGGTAAATGGGGAACCGGAATCAGCCAAGAAATTCAAATTTTTTCCATCCACACAGATAACGCATGCGGGGGATTTTCTCTTGCGCAAACCACCCATGGACGCAATTTCAACAACACCCTCAGATTGTAAAGATGAAGAAGACAACATTAACAACATATTGTCATTTTCGTCACTAGAGTCAATAAAGTCTTCTTCAATGGACTTGACGATTTGCGTGTTTCCTTTGTTGGACCCCATAACTTTACAGAGATGTGACAGATTACCTTTTTATCCGCTTTTGAAACAAGTCTGGTTCAAGGCAAAACAGAACTTTGCATTTCCTAAATGAGATTTGCTCCCACAACGAAAACAAAAGAGTTGCATTTTTTCAGATTTGATCTTGGGCGAAGGTAGAGAAGATGAATTTTGCGTCGTGTTTTCAATGGGAACTTTGGTAGGCTTAACATTATGTTTTGCTGACAACAGTTTAACTTCAGTAGGTTGAGAAGAGTTGCACATCTCCTTCATGCAAAATTGAGAATGCTCAATGCTTTTCGCAAGAGTAATAGCTGTCTCGAGGTCGGGGTCGTCTGATGACAAAAGCTTCTCTTGAATTTTCTTGTTACATGTGCGCTCAATTAGTTGATCACGTATGATTTCATCCCTAAATTCTCTGTAGTTACAGCTGATAGAAAGAGTTCTGAGCGCAGAGACAAAATCGTTGATAGATTCACCAGGAACCTGGGCGCGTTGTAAAAACTTGTGACGCTCAAGTACAACATTCTTCTTGGGGTTAAACCTTTTGTCCAAAGTTTTGATCAGTGATGCATAGTCATCGATGATTAGGGAATCACCGCTGTCGCCGCCACTCACACGAGTGCTGACGACCTCAAGAGGCAATGTTTTCAAAATGCTTCTACCCTTCGCACCAAGATTATACATAAGAAGTGCTTTCTTCTTCTTTGTGGTGAACGTATCACAGTCGATGGCTTCCAGATAACTCTCAAATATATCCTTCCATTGTTGCCATATAATGGGAGGAGAACCAGGAGATTGTAAGAACGGTGGCGGAGCTAACACGTGATCCATGGTAAAACAGTGCGTGGGTGTGTTGCTGCCCACATTGTAACAAATTACAAGGTATAAGATGAATACACGTGAACACTGTAGAGTTCTTATGATGCACACTGTGAGTGCATCACATAAGTAAGCAAACCAGAACTTGTGGTAAGTAGGAGCTGTGCGTGTTAATCAAGGAGAAAAACACAAAGAACAATGAAGAAATATGCTGTGCACATCAGCGATTACTACATAAGATGTGCGCATAAACAATAAATGTTAAACAGCTGTGCGCATCAGCGGTGAAAGCAACACTAGCGTTGCTATGCTGGTGCGCTAATCAAGAAACGTGGTAATCCGATAAACAGCTGTGCGCATCAGCGGTGAAAACAACCGTGGTGTTGCTATGGCAGCGCGCAATTGAAGGAGTTGAATGATCCAAAATGCCTGCACGCAACGTAAGGACGTTGCGTGCGGAAGCGCCAGGCAGGACTCCAAAGGGGCACGCAGCACGTCTCAGCAGAGACAACGTCACGGGGGCAAGACGCGAGAAGCAACGGAAGATTGCTTTGATCGCGCGCGCACAACAAACTTGTAAAAGTACCTTGAAATGGCTAGAAATAGCCAAAATTGACGTCGGAGTACCAGGGCTGCAGCCGGACCACGACAGGAGTCCACAGGGATGGCGAGTCTGCGAGTAGACGCCGTGGAGTAGGAAAACACCACACAGGAAGAACAGAGCTCCAAGGGGTCGGCTGGAAGGAAGCAGGTTCACTCCAGGAAGGGGAGACTGAAGACGGGACAACTCGTCGCCAGTGAAAGGAAGTACAATCTCGGCATAGGTAAGTACTCCGTTTATTACGTCCCGTCAGGGCAACTCCCAGGCAGCAACTGCTGAGGCAGAACATTCCATGTTCCACGCAGGGAACTGTGCCACGAGAGCATTCTGTGAGGGAGGACATGCAATATACAATACAGATCCCAACACTGCGGGAAGGGCTTGTATCATTTCAATGGATGGTCATTGTAAAAAGACACACGTCACCAACTGCACTCCTAGGCACTGGAGTGCATCAGTATAGTAAGCATTTTGTGGTTTACAATACAGCAGACAGTACATCAGCAAACCCCTCCATGGTCTCCATTGCCTTGCAAGGTGACGTGACAGCTTTGTTTCAGCTGCCCTTCACTCACTCATTTTCACTCCCCTTCCCACCCCTGAGATAGTTACAAAAAACAGGAACACGTCATGATGGGCTCACTAGTTACTAATTTATTTTATTTTTATTTTGTTTTATTCAGTGTTTTCTATAGTGCGAACAAGGCCCAATCTTGGGTGTCAGAGCGCTTTAAAGTTAAACAGAATACAAATTCCGAATATATACAAGTCCATTAAGCCTACTACAAGGTATAAGTATTCATCTAACAGTGGCACATGCTTAAACTTACAAATAAAACACATATAGAAGCTAACTAGGAATCAACTCGAGTTACAGTAGTACATGTCAAAACTAATACAACTACTGAAGATTACTAGGAATTTACACTTTTACAGTATTTCATGTCTAGACAAATACACGTGACTTGATAGAGGTACCTGTCCTTAGACAACATCCCTGTCATCAAGAACAGGGAGCTTAATGTATCAAACAGAGCTGATTATAGGCAATAGAGCTAAATCGATGAAAGCAAACTGGCTTGCACTATCCCCAGTTTCAATGCTCTGAGATTAGCAGGACTATAATCAGCTTACAGTAGCCCTAGTATTGTCCACTGGTAGTTATAGGAGGAATTTGCTCATAAGAAAGTACTTAGCCTCCTTTTTTGAATCAGAGAAGCGGACGAGATTCTTCTAATATTTGGTGGGAGCGAATTCCAAATTCTTGGTGCAGCTCCCGAGAACGCTCTATCATATATTCTCTTCTTACGGAAGAATGCTGGTTTCAGTAATAAATCTCCGGATCCCCTAGAGGATCTACTGCCTCCAGACATCGTAATTTTCTGGGCAAGGTAAAGTGATGTTTTGTGGTGTAGTGCCTTGTGTGTAATACATGCAATCTTTAGCTGTATTCTTGCCTCATGCGGTAGCCATTTGAGCGCTTTCAGATGTGGTCACATTTTCTAGAACCCGTAATGAGTATAGCTGCAGCATTGAGACAAGCTTTTGGGGGAGCTGTTGAAATCTTAGGAACACCTGATGGAGTTGTGCAATCGTACTCAATTCTTGATATGGCCAAAGCATGGACTGCCGTTTAAAGGTCAGCTGTATTGATGAACGGCTTCAATTTTCTAAGATAGCTCAGATGGAACTGGGCGTTTTTTGCCATTAATAAAACAGGCTGCGGGAATGGCTTGTTACAATTCACTGGATGGCCATTGTAAAGCGCCACATGCCACTAACTGCACTTCTAGGCTCTGGAGTCCATCTGTATAGTAAGCATTTTGTGGTTTAGAATGCAGCGTACAGTACATATGCAAAACCCTCCATGGTGTCCATTGCCATGCAAGGTCACGTGGCCGCTTCGTTTCAACTGTTCTTCACTCACTCATTCTCACCCCCCTCCCCACCCCAGATATAGTTACCAAAAACAGGAAAAAGTCATAACCTGGCTCGCTGGTTACTAGAAAAAAAGGCTGCGGGAAGGGCTTGTTTCATTTCAATGGATGGTCATTGTAAAGTGCCACACATCACCAACTGCACTCCTAGGCGCTGGAGTGCATCTGTATAGTAAGCATTTTGAGGTTTATAATACAGCGCACAGTAAATCAGCAATCCCTTTCATGGTCTCCATTGCCTTGCAAGGTTGCGTAACAGCTTTGTTTCAGCTGCTCTTCACTCACTCATTCTCCCCACCTCTCCCCACCCCTGAGATAGGTACAAAAAACAGTATCACGTCATAACGGGCTCGCTGGTTACTAATAAAACAGACTGCGGGAAGGGCTTGTTTCATTTCACTGGATGGTCACTGTAAAGAGCTACATGCCACCAACTAAACTCCTAGGCACCGGAGTGCATCAGTATAGTAAGCATTTTGTGGTATATAATACAGCACACAGTACATCAGCAAAACCCTCCATGGTTTCCATTGCCTTGCAAGGTCACGTGACCGGCTCGTTTCAACTGCCCTTCACTCACTCACTCTCACTCCTCTCCCCATCCCAGAGATAGTTACAAAAAACAGGAACATGTTATTACGGGCTCCCTGATTACTAATAAAACAGGCTGCGGGAAGGGCTTGTTTCAATTCACTGGCTGGTCATTGTAAAGCGTCACACGTCACCAACTGCACTCCTAGGGGCTGGAGTGCATCTGTATAGTAAGCGTTTTGTGGTTTCGAATACAGCACAGCAATCCCCTCCATGATTTCCATTGCTTTGCAAGGTCACATGACCGCTACGTTTCAACTGCCCTTCACTCACTCATTCTCAATCCCCTCCCCAGATATAGTTACAAAAAACAGGAACATGTCATAACCTGGCTCGCTGGTTACTAGTAAAACAGGCTGTGGGAAGGGCTTGTTTCAATTCACTGGATGGTAATTGTAAAGTGCCACATGCCACCAACTGCACTTCTAGGCGCTGGAGTGCATCTGTATGGTAAGCATTTTATGGTTTAGAATACAGCACACAGTATGGTCAGACTATACCACGGTTATGTTAAACCAAATAGAAGCAACAGTGACCCACAAAACACCATGTAGTAAGAAGAGGGAATAGATCTAATAAAGGATTCCTGAATTTGAATCTACGCATGCAATGATCTCTCCATTTTGATGATTGTTGGTCGTGCTACTTCTAGCCAGTCAGATAGCTCAGTGGGTTGAGTGCATGCAGCAGGCATGCATGTATAACATCCAAGTCACAAGTATGAATTGCACTAAGGCAGACGGTACCTCTGTTCTTGAGAGGTGAACAAAATAAATATCATGATTTTACTAGGTAATTTTGTTAGCACTCGTTAAAGGGGATTGAAACATTTCATATTCTGTTTTGCTCTATGTCAAATGGAAAATGTAATTTAGGATGTATTTTTCATGTATAACCGTGGTTATACAAAAGAGTAACGGTGAATCAGCTGCAGGCACTTGGGTGCTGCATCTGCCTAGGGAACACTTACCATCTGACCATGCAATGCTGAAACACAATGGCATTGACAAAGCCAATAGCTCTTGCATTGCCGGGACTGATTAGCTTTGTCAATGCTTGTTTTCATAGGGTAAACACCCCTTACAACGCATCCCTCACCCCGCATGTTGTTACAACGCGGTCGTTACAACGACTGCGTTGTAACAACGCATTCCATTACCACGCAAGTCGTTACAACGACTTGCGGAGGGGGGAGAAGGTGTTGGATTTAAGATCCAACACCTTCCCTATTGTCCGCACAGACTGGAGTTGGAATAGTAAATTATACTATTCCAACATCCAGCGCCCCCCTCCGAAAGTCGTTGTTACAACTTGCGGGGTAATGGTATGTGTTGTTACATCACGGTCGTTGAGGGAAAGCAGGGTGAGGGAAAGCGGGAAAAAGAGGCCTATTCTTTCATAGGCACCGTGAAATTAAGTGGTTTGCCCAGAATCACAGGATGTTGAGCTGATGCAGAGACTTGAACCTGATTTGCCAGGTCCACAGTCGCCAGCAATGGCCTTAACACCACACCCTCTTCCCTTGACCAAAGGCCCTGTTTACTACAGTACATCTCCATGTGCCCCAAGTCCTAAATTCCCCTGGATTCAGAAGTGAAAGGCCCATAGGTCTAAAAGGGCTTTAGCCTCCCCCGTGTGTCTCAGCCCAGACTGATACAGCTTCAGGACACACACACACACAGAGCTTGAGCTGCTGTGAGCTGTATGGGCAGTGGCTGGCGCCTTATCTAAGCCTCATCTGAGTATTTTACAGGAGTTTGAAACCATTTACATGCTTTAAGGTTTTCTGTGTTTTTTCACTGGTTCCAGTACCCCTTTCGCCCCCACTCTGCCTATTCCTTTCGTTTGTTAAATACTTTTGCTGCCACAGCGGGAGAATGCATTTCCTAAAAAGTAAAGTTAGGCATATAGGGTTGTCATCTGGTCGGTTCTCTACTGGCAAACCAGCATTTTGATATCCCGGCTGCTACAAAACTAAGCAAAATCACCTAAAGCTTGTATTTTTAGCCCTTATCTGTACATACTTCAAGCAGCAAATATAAAGGAAAAGCACTTTTAAAAGTATACTACAGCTGCATTGATGATCCTTGACGAACAATTAAACAAGGGCAGGAAAATCATCTTACAAATGAATACATACAATTTTGTTCAAATTTAGTTTCACTTCTGGGCCTTGTAGACTCTTACAACAACTACAAATGGCCAGTACTTTTCTCTTGGAAAGGCCGCAACCCAATAGGCATATCAAGAGGCTGAAAGTTTTTTGCAGTATCCGCAAATCATTTATTTCCTCCATCCCTGATTGATGCCATAATGGCAATAGTTTAAATTATATCTGAGACCCCACCTCGAAAACCATAGATAACATGTTGATTTATTCAGAGTATCTGGGAATGCATCCTGCAATCCGACAACTCACCCATCATTCTCACCGCTCACCCTTCACTTTTAAGCTCAGGCTGCACTCACAGCGATCACACAGCACTTAGGCTGCTCACCACGCACTCGCACCATTCACCCTCCTCTTTCCCTTCACTCACACGATCACACCAACCACCCTGCACTTACATGGCACTCTGCTCACTTATCACTCACTGCTCGCCCTGCAGTCCCTTCACTCACCCTGCACTCACAGCGATCACACTATACTTACACCTCTCACCATGCACTCACGCAGTTCACTCTGCGCTCATGATATTCACCCTCCTTCTACCATGCACTCACACGAGCACACCCCTTACTCTGTACGAACATGGCACTCCACTCATTTGCCACTCACTGCTCACCCTGTACTCACCGCAATCACACTGTACTTACACCGCTCACCATGCACTCAGGCTATTCACCCTGCAATCACGCCATTCACCCTCTTCTTACCCTGCACTCACAGGAACACAGCGCTCAACCTGCATTCACACTCCAGTCCACTCACTTCTCCTTCTCATTGATCACCCTGCAGTCTCACCACTCACCATGCACTCCAACTTAAACAAGCACATCACTCACCATACATGAATTCTACATACTCTGCACTTTCACCCGCACCCTAACTCAAATGAGCACATCACTCACCCTGCACTCACTCATCTCACCCTGCCCTCACATGGGCACATCACTCACCCTGCACTCACATAGGCACTCAGACAGCTCACCCTGCACTCACACAGGTACACTGCTCAGCCAGCACTCACACAGACACTGTGTTCACCCATCGCTCACGCTGCTCACCCAGCTTGCACACAGGCACAATAGTCTGTCAGAACTCACTGGGACACACCATTCACCATGCACTAACTCCTCTCACCACACACTCGTCAGTCACTCTTGCAGCTCACCCTTCTCTTTCGCTGCTCACCCTGCACTTACACAGGCACACTGGTCCCTCTTTTTTCACATTGTAAGCTGGGTCTGAAAATCCCACATGCAAAGTGTTACAATCAATCAATCAGGGAATTGTAAGCGCGCTACTCACCCGCGAGGGTCTCAAGGCGCTGGGGGAGGGAGGGTTTGCAGCTCCGTTCAGTCGAAGAGACAGTTTTTGAGGGCCTTCCTGAAGGTGTTCAGGGAGGGGGCGCATCTGATGTCGATCGGGAGCTTGTTCCAGGTCTTGGCCGCGATGTAGGAGAAGGCTCTTCCCCCTGTTCTGGTTCTGCGTATGCGTGGGGTTTCGGAGAGGGCGTGGTTGGCGGATCGGAGGTTTTTCTTGGGTGCGTGGACGGTGATTCTGTCATTGAGGTATTGGGGTCCGGTGTTGTGGAGGGACTTGTAGGCGTGGGTGAGTAGTTTGAAGGTGATTCTCTTCTCAACGGGGAGCCAGTGGAGGTTCCGTAGGTGTTGGCTGATGTGTTCGTGTCGGGGGAGGCCGAGGACAAGTCTGGCGGTGGTGTTCTGTATCGTCTGGAGCTTGCGGAGAAGAGACTTGTTGATGCCAGCGTAGAGGGCGTTCCCGTAGTCGAGCCTGCTGGTTATGAGGGCGTGGGTGACTGTCTTCCTTGACTCGTGGGGGATCCATTTGAAAGTCTTGCGGATGGTGTTGAAACAGCTGGAGGTGACAGCGTTGACCTGAGGGTTCATGGAGAGGGAGGAGTCGAGTATGATGCCGAGGTTTCTGGCGTGGTCCGTGGGGGTGGGAGGGGTGCCAAAGGCGGTGAGCCACCAGGAGTCATTCCATGCTGCCGGGGAGGATCCGAGGATGAGGACTTCTGTCTTCTCCGAGTTGAGCTTCAGGCAGCTGTTTCTCATCCAGGATGCAACGTCTTGCATTCCTTCCTGGAATCTGAGTCTGGGGTGGTGGAGTCCTTGGTGAGGGAGAGGATGAGTTGGGTGTCGTCGGCATAGGACACTATGTTGAGGCTATGTTGCGGCGAGGGGGGCCATGTAGATGTTGAAGAGGGTAGGGCTGAGCGACGATCCCTGGGGTTCTCCACAGTGGATTTCCGTGGGTTCGGAGAGGAAGGGTGGCAGTCTGATCCTCTGGCTCCTGCCAGTAAGGAACGAGCGGATCTAGTTGAGGGCTG
Organism: Calotriton arnoldi; assembly: GCA_963921515.1. Lineage (NCBI taxonomy): Eukaryota > Metazoa > Chordata > Amphibia > Caudata > Salamandridae > Calotriton > Calotriton arnoldi. The sequence continues at coordinate 2,042,897 of CAWUFW010000399.1, forward strand.
TTCCTTGTATGCCGGCGGCGTGTAGTCTGTCGGCGAGTGTGCGGTGGGAGACAGTGTCGAATGCAGCTGATAGGTCGAGTAGGATGAGGGCTGCGATGTGTCCTTGGTCGAGGAGGGTGCGGATGTCATCTGTGGTGGTAAGGAGGGCGGTCTCGGTGCTGTGGTTGCTACGGAATCCGGATTGAGAGGGGTCGAGGATGGCTTTGTCTTCGAGGAACCTGGTTAGTTGTGCGTTGACTGTCTTTTTGGCGACTTTTGCCACGAAGGGCAGGAGCGAGATGGGTCAGTAGTTCTTGAGGTCCGTGGGATCTGCTGATAGTTTTTTGAGCAGGGGTCTGACTTCTGGCCATTTCCAGTCGTCGGGGAAGGTGCCGGTCTTGAAGGTGGTGTTGATGGTGCGGCTTAATTCTGGTGCGATGGTGGCGGTTGCCTTGAGATAGATGTGAGGGGGGCAGGGGTCGGTGGGTGCCCCTGAGTGGATGCCCTTCATAGTTGAAGTGGTCTCTTCGGTAGTGACCTGGGTCCAGGAGGAGATGGTGGTCTGTCTGGCGCTGTCGGGCGTGATGGTTGCTGGGTCGGGGGTCTGGTCGTTAAAATTGTCGTAGAGGTTTTTGATCTTCCGGTGGAAGTAGTATCCGAGCCTGTCGCAGAGGTCCTGGGACGGGGTGATGTCCGCGGCTTCGCTGGGGGGTTTGGTGAATTCCTGGATGACGTTGAAAAGTTCCTTCGAGTTGCTGTCGTTGGTGAGGATTTTGTTGCGTATGAAGGTTCTTTTGGAGATTCTGATGCGTTGGTGGTACTCCGTCATGGTGTTTTTGTAGGTGGAGTAGTGTTCGGGTGTCTTGCTATTTTCCAGGTCTTCTCGAGGCGTCTGCAGGTGCGTCTGGCTTCTTGGAGGTCGGTGATGAACCAGGTGGCTTTACTGTGGCGGTGTCTGTCGGCGTTGCGTAGTGGGGCAAGTTTGTTTGCGCAGTTGGAGATCCACGTGTGAAATTCGTTGGCTGGGAGGTTGGCGTCGGTTGCGGCCGTGGGGGTGTTGCGGTTGAGGAAGGAGTTGAGCTGCTCCTCGGTGACCGTGCTCCAGTTTCTTTCGTGGCAGGCGTGGAGCGGGGCCGGGCGGATTGGGTTTGTCGACGTGGAAGTGTACTCAGTGGTGGTCCGTCCAGGGGGGTTGTGTGGTGCGGCTGAAGTGAATGTTGTTTCCTCCTGCGAAGATGGGGTTGAGGGTGTGTCCTGCCTTGTGGGTCGGCGTGGTGACGAGTTGCTTTAGTCCGATGTTGGCGAGGTTGTCCAGGAGGGTGATGGTGTTGGGGTCGCTGGGGTTGTCGAGATGAAAGTTGAGGTCTCCGATGAGAGTGTAGTGAGTGGAGGCGATGGCGTTGGGAGGCGCTGAAGTTGGTGGTGGTGTCAGCGAAAAGGGCTCGGTGGCCCGGGGGTCGCGGGCCACCGAGGGTGAGGGTACTGCGGAGAGTGGAGTTGGGGCTGGTTCGAATCTGGAAGTGCAGGTGTTCGGCTGCGGGGAAGGAGTCGCTCGAGGTGGAGGTTTTTTTTATGTGCGATGGCAAGACCCCCTCCCGGACGGTCCTCCCTCTGGATCTTGTATCCTTCTGGGATGGCGATGGCGATGTCCGGGGCGGAGGAGGTGCTGGTCCAGGTTTCTGTGAAAAAGGCGACGTCGGGTGAGAGGTTGTCCAGGAGGTTCCAGATCTCTACGGCGTGCTTGTGCAGGGAGCGGACGTTGAGGAGGATGCACTTTAGGGCGTCGTTGGTGTTGGCTGCGGGGGCGGTGGTGAAGGATTTGTGGCAGTTGGGGCAGGCGAACTGGCCGTGTGTCACGTTTGAAGCGGACTGCTGGCAGTTGTTGTTTCTTCCGGAGTTGAGTGTGAGGAGGGTGGCTGAGTCGTAGCGGTGGATGGCCAGAGATCCAGGGTTTCTGGCACTGGTCGCGGACAGGCAGCCATTATATAGGGGAGGGGGGAGGGAAAGCGCAGCTGGGACGCGGGAAGGGCGGGAATCGGCAAGTGGGAGGGGCTGCGGGGACGGGCAGGCGCCGAGAAGCGCAAGTGAAGAGAGGGCACAGAACAGAAATAGCAAAAAACAAGTTAAGCGAAAGCAATACAAAATTAAGAGATGGCAACAAAGTTAACAGAGTTAAGAGAAGGCAAAACAAAAATCAATAACACCAGGCAAGCAACCAGGGCAAAGCAGAGCATGCCCAGAGAGCTGGTCGAGGACGGTCTCGAACCCTGCTCTTCACAGTCAGCGGCGGAGACGGCCAGGTGGAGCTGTGTGTGAATATGACAGAGTACAAATGTAAGAAAGAGTGCAAGAGATATAATGGAGAATGAGTGTGAGTGTGTGAAACTGAGTGTGTGAATGAATGAGTGTCTGTGAGAGAATGTGTATGAGTGCATATTTGTGTGTATGTGTGTTGTGCTCGCAAGTGTGCTGCCGGTCTGGCATACTGGAGGTTATTCTTGCCTTATGGATGAGGGCACTAATGGCAGACGAATGTGAGGTGTTACTCATGGCAGAATGCAGGCTCTGACATACTGTACATAATTCTTAGCACGTGGTGTGCATCCATAGCAAAATGATGAATCTGACATTTGAGGTAATTCTTGTCATAAGAGACCTTGTACTCGTTTTATAGAGGGATTCCAATGGCAAACTTCTGACCCCTGTATACCGGAGGTAATTTTTGTAGGCACCCATGACTATTGGGTAGAGTATCCATGGCAAACCTCTGGCACTAGCTTAGTGGATGTAATCCTTGGAATTAGGGGCCCACCTACGAAAAAATGCAGACTGTGGCATAGTGGAAGTAATTTCTGACTTATGACATTTGAAGAAATGGGATCTACTCCTAGGAAAGGCCAGGTTTCTCTCACACACTTTGAAAGCACTGGAATATTTAATGAATGCCCTTTCAGGGTCAATGGTGCTTTTGCTAATATGATCCCAATTTTTTTAATACTCTTGGGAGAAACCTAGTCTCCCCGAAACCACTTACTAGAAGTCTCTTTACTCATTTTGTTTACTGGATAGTTTGGATTCCTACCTCCTCCCAATTGGGGAGTTCCGTTACAGTGATTGCTTGTTGCCGCCTGGGCATGCCCAGTATAGGTAGGGAAGGTGCATATGAGGTGACAGCCTTTGTAAGGCGCAAGCTACGTCGGAAACAGGCGTAAGCCACTTTTACTAACAGCTGGGTAGGTACCGCACCCCTCCTGCCAGGGTGGAATAATGTTATGATCTGTGGGTGAGGGTAGCCCTGTTGGTGTGAAGCAGTGTCGGCGAGCTGTAGGCCACTAAGCCATCGGGCCACCCATTGCATCTGCGCTGCTAGGTAATAATGTTCCATATTGGGCACGGCTAACCCACCGCAGTTGGTAGGTAGGTAGAGTTTGGCTAACGCCACCCGTCTGCGGGTTCCGTGCCAAATGAACTGCCTCATATCGCCTTCAAATGTGCTAAACAGTGCCGGCCTAATATATAAAGGAAAATTTGTAAAGTGGTAGAGGAGCCTTGGGAGCACCACCATTTTTAGTATCGCTATTCTGCCCATGGTGGTGAGAGGGAGCGTGCGCCAAAATGACATCTGCGATCTGGTCGCCGTTACTGTACGAGTATAATTACCCTCTAGAAGATCTGTTGGTTCACGGTAGATTCGGATTCCCAAGAAGCGGAATGCCGTCTGTTGCCAATGCACTGGTGTGCCGTTAACTGACAGCGCAGGATCAGGGGTTGACTCGCCGAATGGGTACAGGCATGATTTTCTCCAGTTTACACAGAGTCCCGATAGGGAGGCGAATTCCGACATTGCTCTTTCTATTGCACCGCACGGCTGCCGAACATCCCGAAGGTATATTAGCAAATCATCCGCGTATAGGGATACCGCGTGCATGCCATCTCCAAGGGGGATACCCCAGTCCTCCATTGTTCTACGCAAAGATTCGGCTAGTGGCTCAATGGCCAGTGCGAACAACAGGGGGGAGAGAGGGCAACCTTGTCGCGTTCTGCGTCCTATTGGGATCGGTTTAGATATATATGGCCCTGTCTTAACTCTAGTTGTAGGCTGTGTATATACTAATTTAACGAGCCCCAAGAAGCCAGCGCCCAAGCCGTATTTGATTAGAGCGGCAAATAAGAAATCGCAATTGAGCGTGTCAAACGCCTTTTCCAGGTCAAGCACTAGGCAACCCGAGTGTGGCCAGTGCTCCCGTGAGTAAGTGGCCACTCGAAAGAAACATCTCAGGTTCAGCGATGTACAACGCGCCGGCACAAGCCCATTCTGATCTGCGTGAACTAGTTGTGGCACTACTGGGGCCAACCTGTTCGCTAACAGTTTCGCTAAAATCTTGTAGTCCGAATTCAGCAGTGCCAATGGGCGGTACGAACCTAACATTTCTGTATTTCTATCTGGCTTAGGCAGTGAGACAAGTAAGGACTCGCGAAGTGATGGTGGTAGAACAGATGTCTCCTGCGAACTACGGTATAATGTAAGTAGTTGTGGGGCAAGGATTTCCTGGTACGCTTTATAAAAATCCGCTGGGAGCCCGTCAGGGCCAGGCGCTTTGCCCGTAGTTAGCACCCCAAATCGCCACCTGCACCTCCAGTAGTGTGATCGGCTCATCTAATTCAGCTCTCTGTGACACTGACACGGATTGGCATAGTGAGTTGGGACAAGTAGGATTCTATCGCTTCTGGCGTCGTTTGCACCACTGGCTTATATATTGCGGCTACGGTGAAGACTGATTACATGGCAGTGCGGTTTTAAATTCTTGAAAATTCTGGCACTAGCATACTGGATGTAATCCTTGCCATTAGGGGCCAACCTATGAAAAAATTCAGACCAAGGAATAGTGGAAGTAATTTCTAACTTATGACATTTAAGAAATTGAATCTACTCCTAGGAAAGGCAAGGCTTCTCTCACGCACTTTGAAAGTACTGGAAAATTTCGGGGCGTGGCTTGGACGCAGAGGAAGATGGCGGTGTGACTGCTCAGCTCTGCTCCGGAGGGACAAACTCCTCTCACTTTCTACAATAATTTTGACTCGCAGATGCTCGCAAAAGTGCCCCATCAATCAGCAATGCTACGAGGCACCATCTGTCCTACTTGCAGCCCCTGATCTCGTAGGATCACGGAGTTCTCCAAAGCGGCCTAATATATGTCCGGAGGTAGGACGACTGGAGGTAGGACGACTGCAACAGCGCACAGTGACTCAGTCACTCGGTAACTTGGGGTATCGCCTATTTTGCCCAAGACCTTGCCCACCATACAACGTGGCTCTCCCCTAACAACGCAGCATCATCATCGCGTTCGACACTCCGATTTACAACGTATATTTCAATAAATCTTACCGGCGGTTACAGTTGTTTTCGCTCTTAACTGTTCCCAAAATGGCGGCTGATATCTTTCGGCGCCCATAATAATTAAAGTATATGAGCGCTTCCACAACCCTCTCAAACGGCAGCATCAACGCACATGGTGACACAATCATCCATAATGCTATGTACACACTTGGAAAATCTTGTAATGCTTGTAATGCCGTAACACTTGAACCGCTTGTATAACTCATGACGCATCTAAACCGGATGCCTGACTCTAAAATGGTGGCTGCGAATGCTATGATTGCGGCAGCGACGGCAGAATATCAGTGAGGATATGTCAATATATGTTAATGTATTAAATGATCCCAGCTTAAATGGTCCCAGCTTCTCTAAAACCACAACTGCAACTGCAAAAAAGTACTCAGCCATAACTCAGCCATAATAATCCTGCAATGCTCGATATCTATTCGGTTGCCTGACATCAAAATGGCGGCGGCAGCATAATAAAGGCATACTAAGTGCCACTAAATGATTCAATAAGTGATTCAGCATTCAGGATTCCTTCACTCAAAGGTCGCACAGTCTCAAAGTAAACTCATAGTAAACTCAAAGTAAACGTTAGAGTAAAAGTCTATGTGAGCGCACGCTACCACTGGCTACCTGTTGTTGTACCTGCTGTCTGCACTTATCGACTGCCTGTTCTCGAAAATGCCTATTAGTTAAACGCACAGTTAAACGCGCAATCTCAAATGAAATGTCTATGTGAGCACGCGCTACAACTACAACTGGATACCTGCTGTTACTACTGCTGACTAACTACTACCATTATATATATATAGCTAGGTCTCAACCCGTCTGTACTAGAGAACCCATTCCCATACTGGCAGGTATCAGCAAATGTCACCAGGGACCACCAGGAACCACCAGATCTCACCAAGTGACACAAAAAAGTCAACAAGTCAGCAAGGGCCAACAAGAGTCTCCAGGTCTCCCCAAGAGGCACCAAGAGACACCATAATCGCCTAGAAACACCAAGAATCACCAGGAAAATCCAAGAAACACCAAGAAGGATACCATGTGATACCAAGGAAAAAGATAAGTGACGGGCGCAAGCGGCAGGCTTCAAATGTCAAACATCACTACGTATCACCAGTGATACCAAGAGTATGTGTTACCAAGAGTCTGTTGTCATCATTTGCTGTCAGCTTCCTACATCGATATCTTACGACGATATATCCGTCCTGGCAGAGTGCCACCAGTGAAACACTAGAGATCCACCAAGATCCACCAAGACCCACCAAGAATTCACCAAGAATCATCAAGAATCATCTGCAGCAACCTACATCTTACGTCGATATATCAGTCCTGGCAGCGTAGGGTCATAATCTCTGACTACACAGACCTGCCAAAATGACGGACAAAGAAAGCAAACAATCTCTAAAAAGAGTGAAAGCCGACCCACCGCACCCGGACTCACCAACAAAAGGGAAACGACATTAATGCAACAATGGAAATGATCCTCAAGAAACTAGCGGATGTACATGACCTGGCTAAGTCCACAAAAACAAACACTGACTTCATGCAGAACGAAATTGCAGCCATCCGTCAAGACATAAAGGAAACAAGCACCAGAGTTACTGAGGCAGAAAACAGAATTAGTCATCTTGAGGACAACGGAAGCACAATGAAGAAATCCATTCAAACGCTCAATGTTGCCTCCCGGTCTTTTGCAAAAGAACTTTCAGAATTGGAAGATAGAAACAGGCGAGCTAATCTTCGCATTTTTAGCTTACCTGAAGGAGAAGAGGACCCTGATCAATCCTGCATTGTCTTCCTAGAAAAATGGTTCACCCAGGCAACCAACATAAAATTCGAAAAAGCGCTGGAATTTGACAGGGCCCACAGGGTCCCAAATCGGATACCTCAAAATGCCAAAGCTCCTAGACCTATAGTATGCAAACCCCTAAGGTATCAGCATGTAGAGCTGATTCTGAGCCACATGAGGAAACATAATCACATACTATGGAAAGGCACAAAAATCTTTATTTCCCAGGACTACTCAAAATTAACTGTGGACACCCGCAAGAGCTTTCTAAACCTTCGACCTAAGATGAAGTCAGCTGGTCTTCAAGGTTCGTTCATCGCCCCGACAAAATTCAGGATCTTTGCACATGGCATCCCTCACATATTCACGGACCCAGGCTCGCTTAACAAATTTCTTGACGAAAAAAGTGAAACGCAAATGGACACATCAGTCCCCAAGGACTCGGCCTCCACTTCCTCTCAAGAGAGACATAACTCTGATCACTAATGTTCCAGGTGGAGTCCAATCGATCACTAGGACCTATGCCCTATGTTTAACAAGACTTACTCTACATATCCTATACATCCAGCCATCCTTTGCATTCAATGCTTCCATTCTGAAGCGGACCATTTATCTATCTGTTGAGTATCAATGCCCCACTTGTCAAGAATCCACTTTCATACAGGTCGTATCTTACTGTTATAGACATGTTACATGTATGTGTTTGGGGTTAATACTCTCATATTTAGCCATATCATCTGGTCTCCTTCCGCAATGTTCACAATGCTATCAATGTTCGCAATGTTCCGCAATGTTCACAATGCTACCAATGTTAGACTCGAGTTCAGTCTAGTTCTAGTTCAATGCTAGTTCAGTCTAGTTCTAGTTCAATACTAGTTCAATGCTAGTTCAATACTAGTTCAATGCCATCTCAATGCTAGTACAATGTTAGTTCTATGCTATCCAATGCTAGTTCTATGTTAGTCCTATGCTAATTCAATGTTAGCTCAATGCTAGTTCTTTCGAGGGAAGTTTCCGCCCCATTTTTCTGTGACTTTTCTGTGACTCTTAATAGCAATTTTTAACACCTGTCCCTCCGGAGGAGCGTCCTTCCTCTTTTCGCTACGCCCGTTGGCGACTATGGGGGGTGGGAGGGTGGGGGTTGGGGTTTTGAGGGATGGGTTTTCTATTTGTCACTCTGCTGTTTTCCTTACTTATTGTTTTACATCTTTATTTTTGTCTCACAAGTCTCACATGTCTCATACCAATCTAACAATCACAAGGAGATGCGTTCAATTCAGCTATGGCCTTGTTTGGCGCAACCCCACCCAAAGGGGTCACTGATCTGTACCACCATCTTATCACACATCATATGGCGGGTCTGAACCAATGTATTAAAGTAGTCTCATTAAATGTAAAAGGCTTGAACCATCCGGTAAAGAGGAGGAAAATAATTTACTATCTGCATAGACTCAAAGGAGATATAATTCTCCTACAAGAAACAAAATTGGATAACTCACTATCTGAGAGCTTCGCTGGTAGTCATGCCTCCGAATATGCCTACTCAGCTGCAGTGGGGAAGAAAAACGGAGTACTAACACTCATTTCCAGAAAATCTAGAATCAACTTACTCTCGAAATCCACTGACTCACAAGGCAGGTGGGTCATCTCGAAGCTCACTAAAGATAAGGCTGAATTTTATGTAGCTAATGTTTATGCACCTACTAAAGACGACCCATCCTTTTGGGACGATCTATACTCACAACTAGAAGGAATCCCAGACTCAGCCACCATTATCCTAGCGAGCGACCTCAACCTACCTATAGACCCACATCTAGACAAAAACTCTAGATTTTCATTTACTCCTAATAAATCACACAAAATCCTGAAGAAAATTTGCTCGAAATGTAATCTAGCCGACGTTTGGAGAAGCCAAAACCCAGCAGAAAGGGACTATACATTTTACTCCTTTCCCCACAAATCATACTCACGCATAGACTATATTTTGATTTCCAACAATACACTATGTAAGGTAGATCATACATCAATCGAACCCAGGGTGATCTCAGACCACTCCTGCATAACACTTTCTATCTCTGACCCCGCACCTAAGAAAAAACAATCAAATTGGCGATTCAACGATGAGATAATAGCTGATTAAGACAACGTCCAAATAATTAAAAATGCAATCCTTAACTTCCTTGCAGAAAACAAGGCTGGCGAGACTTCGGACCTGACAAGGTGGGAGGCCCTAAAAGCAACAATAAGAGGGGAAATAATTAGGATTAGAACAAGAATGAACAAAATAACTAACTCTAACTTAATGAAACTAGAGAAAGAAATTGCAGGATTAGAAAAATTACACACCACTAACAAAGAAGATGACACTCTTAATAAAATCCTTAACAGAAAATATGAATACAATAAAATCATTAGTAACAGGGCGGTGTTATGGATCAACAAACAAAAGAGCATCAAACTATGTGAATCTAACAGGGCAGGCAAATCCCTTGCCACATATCTAAAATGTTAAATGCAGAAATTCACCATTAACGCCATAAAGGACAAAACGGGTAATATTATCACTAATCCACAAAAAATAGCGGACACTTTCATGAGCTTCTATAAAGAGTTATATGAACTAAACTCTAATGTAAAACACTCAAAATGCCAGAACTACCTAAACAATATTACTCTCCCTATCCTTACAGCCCAAGAGAGTTTATCAATAAATGGCCCGATCACAGTAAATGAGGCAATGTTAGCGATTAACAAATTGAAATCAGGTAAAGCCCCAGGCCCTGACGGGTTCAATGCAAAATTTTACAAAACTTTCTCACCATCTCTGTTGTCTCCACTTATGAAGCTATTTACCCACTTCTCAGGAACTGGCCAAGTCACTGGCACACCAGCGAATGCAACCGTAATCGTCATTCCCAAAGAAGGTAAAGATCCCCTTTTACCTAAAAATTACAGACCAATATCACTAATAAACCTCGATTGCAAAATTTATGCATCAATCCTGTCATATAGAATCCAAAAACACATCTCAAAATGAATACATCCATCCCAGGTTGGGTTTTTAAAACACAGGCTCTCTAGTGACAACAAGCGCCTGTTATGTCATGTCATAGAAAAAGCTAGACTCCTTGACTCCCCCACGGTGGGCATCACACTGGACGCGGAAAAAGCCTTTGATAAGATGGATTGGAGATATCTAAAGGCCGTCTTAGAAAAATTTAATTTGGGTGATAACCTGATCAAAATGATAATGGCCCTTTACCACAATCCTACCGCTAGAGTTAGAGCTGGTGGTATAGTTTCCCCCTCCTTTAACCTAAAGCAGGGGACACGACAGGGCTGTCCTCTCTCACCCCCCCCTGTTCCTCCTAGCTTTGGAACCTTTTTTCTCCAACATATTAGGGAAAATAAGGACATTTCTGGCATCCCCTTCGATGACTACAACGTAAAACTCGCCGCCTACGCAGACGATGTATTAATTGTCTCCCAAAAAGCCTCAACCGCAATCCCAGCACTTATGAATACCATACAACACTTCTCAGAAATATCCGGATATTCTCTAAACAAAGACAAATCTGAAGTAAAGCTTCTCAGCCGCTATGGTGATAAAAGCATCCTAGGCTCATCAGGTCTAGCCTGGCAACCGGAGGCTATCAAATATCTAGGTCTTGAATTCACAAATGATCTAATCACCACCCTGCATACTAACGAAAACATTCTATCCAACAAAATAAACTCTCTCCTAGACACCTGGTCTCCCAAATTTTTAACATGGTGGGGTAGAGCAGAGACCCTTAAGATGATGCTAACTCCTCTCGTTAATTATCTCACTAGTATGCTGCCCATGTTCCTATCAGAAGAACTTCTAAAAAAGACTGTTAAAGCTTTCAGCAAGTTCCTATGGCAGGGAAAGAAGGCCAGAATCTCTATGAAAAAGCTCAAACTGGCCAAAAATAAAGGGGGCATCTCCCTACCCATCTTCAGAAACTATCAAACGGCCTTTCTTTGCAAACAGGGCGCAAATTGGTTTATTGATAACCCATCATACATTCCGCCCTGGGTGATGATAGAAAAGTCCCTCATACAGAACATCCCACTTGCCGCAATTGTTACGATGGACACCTCCCACCTACCACACTCTAGAAACATCATACAGAACACCAAAAGAGCCATCCTACTCCTAGACTCACGCCTCGAGATCAAAATAAAACACACCCACTTATCCTCACTATGGTACAACCAAACCCTCAAAATTGACGGCTTCTCATTCTACTGGTCGTGCAAAGGCATTAACCTAGTGCAAGACATTTTCGAAAACGCTTCCCCGCTACCATTTTCATCCGTGCAAAACTGATTCAATCTTACTAACTTAGATTTCTATAAATTCCTTCAGCTTAAAGTAGGGCTTACAAAATTAAATCTATCGGGTAACTGCCCTTCCATCACTACCCTCTTCTCTTATGCCACTTATCCAGGGTAGGACTCTTAGTCTCACACATATATAAAATCCTCCTGCCCAACATAAGCAATCAACAGAAATGGGAATCCGAACCTTCCAAGTCAAACATTGCCTTCAATTGGCCCGTGATTAACAAATCCCCCTTTTCACACAAAATCTCACCAACACTATCACAAACTAAATTCATGTTAATTAACAGGACTTACTGGACTCCCGCAAGACTCTTCAAGGTCGGCCTTTCTAAAACTCCCTTCTGTTGGTGCTGCGATAGGCATGAGGGCTCCCTAGAGCACATGCTATTCGGCTGCCCCCTTCTGCCAGACTACTGGGCTAAGATTTTTGATTACATCACACACACCCTAAAGATTCTCCCCACAAGAGAGTTCTCATACATTTTACTGGGCCCTCTGGATCCCCAACTTAGGAACGACAGTGATCGGTTCCTCTTGGATTTAATGCTTACCCTAGCATGCAAACTTATCCTATGCAATTGGAAAAACTTCAATGCGGTCTCCTTTAAATGGCAGGAGTGGCTCTCTTTCCTTAGGGGTGCTGATAACATTGCTCTCCAAATATCCCCATGGAGAGCTTCACAACACCCAATCTGGAATGCACTGGATGCAAGGGACTTTGCATACAAACCTCCATGAACCACTTAATGGCTACTGCTCCTTCCCACTGCCTCCTTAATATGTATGCATTTCTCCATTACACCAAGGTGATCCTCTACATTAAGAATTAACAAGCGAGTCCCTACTAGATACTATGTACCAAAAAGAAGTTTCAAAAATTTTATATATATATATATTGTGCCGGTATTAAGAGAATAACAATAATTATCACAGGGAGTCAGAATCAACATACAAAAATACAATAATAAGTGTAAGAATAACTAAAATTCACATGGACATATGTCAAAATAGATATTTATTAACATTGTTATACATAGTATATTTACATAAAAAGTTTAAAAACATTTCATTGTTATATACAATCAATCTAAAAACAAATAATATGAAAACAGAGTTGTCGGCGCTGCGTTTCGGTGAGTAGATATATAGACACCTTCCTCAGGACAGTTTTCTAAAAAAGTGTAAAAGCAGGACTAGAATGTAATACTTCTAGTTCTTTGTAAGTCACAATTGGTTGAGGTGAAGGAGTAAGAATGCACTGGAATCCCCAAATGCAGAATTTTTGATAAAACTGGAACCAATCATAAGGTAAATGGTACGTCGTGATAACGATCCCCAAGATAGACAACAGTGCCGATAGTTTCGATCAATTCCTAGGGCAACAGTTGTTCAGGCAGATATACAGCCGAAATGATAGGTACCTCGTCGTTGAAATCCGGCCTCCTAGCAAACAATGTACAGCTTCCAGTTTTATCAAAAATTCTGCATTTGGGGATTCCAGTGCATGAGAAATACACGGTGGCATCAATGTACATACATACACTGTTTTAATTCATTATCATAAGGAATCTTGATGAGGTGATCATTCTTACTCCTTCACCTCAACCAATTGTGGCTTACAAAGAACTAGAAGTATTACATTCTAGTCCTGCTTTTACACTTTTTAGAAAACTGTCCTGAGGAAGGTGTCTATATATCTACTCACCGAAACGCTTAGCGTCGACAACTCTGTTTTCATATTATTTGTTTTTAGATTGATTGTATATAACAATGAAATGTTTTTAAACTTTTTATGTAAATATACTATGTATAACAATGTTAATAAATATCTATTTTGACATATGTCCATGTGAATTTTAGTTATTCTTACACTTATTATTGTATTTTTTGTATGTTGATTCTGACTCCCTGTGATAATTATTGTTATTCTCTTAATACCGGCACAATATATATATATATAAAATTTTTGAAACTTCTTTTTGGTACATAGTATCTAGTAGGGACTCGCTTGTTAATTCTGTCTGAACTTTCCCTGTCCCTGATTGGACTTGTAGGGTATCTCCCTTGTGTTTATTGATCCTCTACATTAAGCCATAAAACCTCTATTACCAACATCCTCCCGCATACTTGTGTGACAAAACCTTTCTATTCTCCTCTGTGCATCCCACAAGATCATAGATGTCATGGTATATAATTCTGCTTACCTCTATTATAATCGTTCCTATTCAGCATGCTTATAAAAATTACTGCTATGTAATGTTGACACACATTGTGTATGCATAGTGTTACAGCCCGTACTGTATGTATTATAATGTTATGCTAGTATGCCATTCATGTCAACTACGTGCCTATGCTATATTCTCTATGCATTACACTGTTCAATCAATATTGCAGAATGTCCACTGCATCATCTTATGCACAGCTTACACCCCCTTCCCCTTTTGTATCAGACCTTTCCCACTGTGTGTTTATTCTGTTTACCACTGTCTAACTCTGCCTGCAAAACTCAATAAAATACTTTGAAATAAAAAAGAAAGTACTGGAAAATTTCATGAATGCCCTTTCGGGGTCAATGGTGTTTTTGCAAATTTGACCCCCGTTTTAGGTCTCGCTGAGCCAGCGCATGCGCTACTCTGCGAGACCTTTAGTAAGGGCTTTTGGAAGTGCTACTTTGCTGGCTACCAGCATGCGGTTACGCGCGCGTGCACGTGCGCAGCCGCCATCTGCCTGACTTTATTTCTTTACTTTTGCTATAATCGCGGCACCCGCTCTTTACTTTTAACATTAAAAGTGAAGCGCGGGTGCCGCGATTATATCAAAAGTAAAGTAATAGATGTTTTTTTCTATTTCTTTACTTTTGCTATATTCGCGGCACCGGCGCTTTACTTTAACGTTAAAAGTAAAGCGCGGGTGGCGCGATTATGGCAAAAGTAAACAAATAGAAAAACATCTATTTCTTTACTTTTGATATAATCGCGGCACCCGCTCTTTACTTTTAACATTAAAAGTGAAGCGCGGGTGCTGGGATTATATCAAAAGTAAAGAAATAGATGTTTTTCTATTTCTTTACTTTTGCTATATTTACTGCACCGGCGCTTTACTTTTAACGTTAAAGTAAAGCGCCGGTGCTGCGATTATAGCAAAAGTAAACAAATAGAAAACAAGCATTGGCATAGCCAATAGGTCTGCCTTTGGGACCTTATAAGTATTTAGTTATGCAGCACAATTGTTGCATGGCTAAACACTTATAAGGTCCCAAAGGCGAGACCTATTGGCTATGCCAATGCTTGTTTTTTATTCTCTTGGGAGAAGCCTAGTCTCCTCGAAACCACCTACAAGAAGTTTCTTTACTCTTTTTGCTTGCTGGAATTAATGGGAAATGTGTCATTGCATGGATACTAAACTGATGTATATTTGTGTCTCAAATTAATCATTAATGTTTAATCATTAAACTCAATATATGTATTCTTAGCAATAATTGTCAATGTCTATATAGCGCACACCTACAGGAATGGCCACTGGTCAACCTTTATATGGTGAGCAGCATTGATGTATCATTTTTTCTTCTGAAGAACACAGGAGTAAGTAACAGGGAAATCTGGCTGGAGCCAAGATACCCGAAGCCTGCCTTACTTAAGGGGAACCTACCCTATGTCGTGGAGAAATGACCTACGGCTGAAGAGCAGACCGTACTCAAAAGACCTGAACATGAGACAGGAAATCTAAACAGTGCAAGCTGACGATGGGCCTCAAGAGCACAAGAACAGACCGGCTAGATGAGTTCACATGAAAAAGGGTTCTCTAACCATAGTATCTGAAGTGGCAGTACCATAGGACATCCTGATGCCTTGGCAGCACAGTCAAAGGCCCTTGCTATGTGGCTGGTACACCCGCATTACTTCCAACCCTCCAAATGATTTTAGACCCCCCGCTTCCCTCTCTATTGCTCAATCACAATTCCAGCAGTGCTGTGAAGTTTACTAGAAAACACATCATGAAGACAATCTTTAGTCTCGAAAACACACAGGACGTCATCAAGGCTGCAAAACCTTGTTGGCCAACTAAATTGTACCTTCACTCATTAATGGGACAGGAGCATTTATCTGGACTTGCAAAGACAAACATTTCACAAGCTAATTTTTCTGCCACAGAAGGGATCAGTGAATTGACAAAAAAGATGTTGGCTTGTAATAACTTTGTGAAAACGTGTTTGATGTGCTTTGGATTAAAATCTGTGAAGCCGATTTTTAGTTGTCAATGCACTCAATCTGCTTTTTAAAGATCACCATGAGTAGCCTAGAACAGTGTCAAATCTACAGAAACTTGTTTGTTATAATAACTGGTTTGTCCAAGTTTATCACCTCTTTTTCTTATATTGGCTAAGAGAAAATACTCGATCCCAATTCTGGAAATGCTTGTTCTGCCCCATTGCTGGAAGTGTTAGCGGCCATGAAATGTGGGTCTAGTTGTACCCCTACTTGGATTCATCTGTCCCTCCAACCCTCGTCGGTAAAGATGAAGCTTCCTGCAGAAAACCCAGACTTGCCAACCTGAACATCTTTTGCACTATGTGAAAGAAAATAAGAAAGCTTTGCTAAGGCCGTCGTCGATTTCCTTTGGGGTTTTCACACCGCGCAATGGACATCGGCTGTTCACAGCCTCAAAGACGAGCTGGAAATTAACTCTCTGCAGTAGTTTCCAGCTCGCCTTCAATGCCACCGTGTGATTCAGCTCGAGAGTGACACTCGCTGGCTCCAGGTGAGTAGGCAGTTCTGACAGAACCCTGTGAGTCTAGGCAGGGCTTTAAGTGGGATGAAAAACTGGGGGGTCTCTCAAAGGGGCGTGGCCAATGTAATTAAGGGCGTGGCTTGAAAACACATAAGCTAAAAATCTGTGCTTAGCATAACGTGCCGCCCGACTTGTATTTTGCTGTTTCTGTCATAGCGTCTAGATATATGATACAACAAGTAACATCATACCTACAACAAGGCAGGACTATTGGCTTTGTCAATGGTTGTTAGTTGCATAAGATATACAAGCAGCAACTATGGCTTGTATATAATATTGAAAAAGCTTCCACTTAAAGCCCTGGTGACACAACGACAATGTTGCTGCTCCTGCGTATCAAAAAGAGAAGGGAAATCCAGAGAGAAAATGACTCTCTTTAAAGGATTTCCCTTCTCTTACAACGCTCACCTGGCATGACGTCCGTAACTTCTCCACTAGTGAGAAGAGCAGTGTGAGCACGCGCGCATGGATGTGCCTGCTATCACTGAAGTCCCGAAAAAAACGGAGCAGTGTGAGCACGCGCACATTGATGTGCCTGCTGAGTGTGAGCACGCGCACATTGATGTGCCTGCTGTCACTGCAGTCCGGATAAAAACGGACCGCCTCCAGGGCACAAAACAGAGCCCGATAGAGACCCGTTTCGATGCCTCTCTAAAAAAAACTGCCGGTGCTCAGACCCGGCCCACTTAAAGCCCTGAGTCTAGGCAACCTATTTCATCGCGCAGAGTTCATCACAGAAGGTAGCGAGAAGGGCACCGTACGCTTTCCGCCACACTCAACTGGGATAATACCGATGTCCAGACTGCTGGGCAACTATTTCCGGGTGGGCGAGGGCGGTCACTTCCGGGATGTTTACCTCTTACTCCAACCACCCAGCTCCTCCTCCTACGATCCTTATTCTGTCAATCATTATCACCTAGCTTACCCGATTGCCTCACTTATTGAAGTCGGTTTAAGCAGAAAAGGCAATCAATCGGATTTTTTAAGATCGTTTGTGAAGAGGTCGGCGGTAAAGCTTGCGGCTTGGGAGCTCCTCGCCTTATTGGGGCGAGCTGGCATGTCAATGAGAGGACTGCCACCGCGGTAAACGGGCATAGCCCAGGTGACCGAGAGCATCCTCTGTGGAATAGAAGCAGCTTACATCCACCGCTCAGAGGGACAAGAAGCTGGAACGCGGGGCAGCGGGCCCAGTGGAGGTTGAGGAGACCATTCGTCTCTACGGACGTCGGCGATGGGGGCCCTGACCAGCCGGCAGCATGCCGGGGTCGAAGAGGTGGACATCACATCCAACTCTGTCTACAGATATCCCCCTAAATCGGGTGAGTCTTGGCAAGCTAATAATTACAACGTTGCGGTCTAATATAAAGTACCCTTATGCATGTTTGTGCACTTACTGAGATTTAATCCCACAGCACTGTTTTCATTTAACCCTTTCTCCCAGAGTTTTACTAAGCAGTGATCATTCATCAGCAACCAACTGCGGCATCAGCCTACGAGGATGATTTTATTTTATTATTAGTATTGGCAATGATTAACAGGACGATTTTTAGTTCTGTGCTCTTCAACGACCAAATGTAAGCTGGGAGTTGTAGTCTTAGTTCCCTTCAACTGACCCAGTTCGACCAATAGACCTGGCAACAGTTATTTGTGAAAGGAAACCCAAGGTCAAAAATCTGGTGTTTGTTGACCTAGACTAAGTCATATGCTAATCTTACGTATACCATGTACATTTGGTGAGTTTGGCACGTAGAGGCCACTAGATAGAGGTCATCATGGGGTAGCACATCAATTTGACGAGGCGGTCAGTGAGCACTTTATTTTGTTTCAATTCTTTGGCGTGTTTGAGGCCGCTGGAACGATGAAAAGGGAATTTACTATATTTTAAGATGGTGGGGTGGTAATACTGAACTTTAAGCAGGATATAACGGCCAATGCGGAGGGTGAATTTCCAAAGGAGCGAAGATTAGGGAGATTTGAACTAATGATCAAAGTGCATGCTGTACTTCTCTCACAGTTTGTGCCGTTGTTTAAGGAAATGCTTGTACCGATGCCCAACTTTCTACTGTTCTTGGTACTGCGGTTGTTGGTTGTTATACTAGGTGTTTGTTTAAGCAAGTGAGTACGTTGACTATCTCTGTCTTTTACACTGTTTTCTTGAAAATGCAATTGCATGCAAACCCAAAGGGTTAACTTAAGAATGTTTTTTTATATATCTTGAATTCTACCGAAAAATAGAAGCTATTACTTATTCTATATTTTTCCACTCTAGTCTCGTACTCTGAACGAAATTGCTGCAAAATCCACCCAGCTAGTCTTTAAATAAAACTAAGTAATGACTGTTTTTCCCCAAGCCCAAATTGCTCCTGAAATATGGGTATTGGACTCTCACAAGCTGTGATAGCTTCTCAGCCGCTACACATCATGCTTATAATAGAACTAATGCTCTATCCTTCTTGAAACAGTCTTGTTGTTACCACACACAGACTGCATGCTGTGTGGACATATACATCTTTAGAGGGCACTAATCTTCTTTCTAAAAACTCACTGGGGCCTGACTTACAGGAGACAGTTCCCCAAAAAACATTTCATTAATAATTCTTTGAGTTAATGCAGATAAAAGTTGTTGGAGTGCCTAAGAAATATTACTTTTTTCCATGCCTGATGTACGTGCTACGGTTGTGTGTGGGTAACGTCAGTGGAGTAAGCGTGTCTTCTGGTATGTTCTGAGTCCTGAACTTTTTAAGCCTTATTTTCCATCGCATGAAAGCCTGATGTAAAAACTGTCCCTATGTGTTCTAAATAGATGGGGTGCACCGGGGAATAAACCTGACGTCCAATCCCATCTACAATTCTGCCGCCAAATTATTTCTTGTACATATTTCTGTAAAAGACTGTAAATTGATAAATTATGTCTTGCCCTTTTCTTCTTCTGTCTTGACAAACATTCAAGCATTTTAAGATAATTTTATGTAATGTCCTCTCTTTTCCAACTTTCGAGATACTCACAACCAAGGTCATCCTAAGGGGGTATGATCGGCCCACAAAACATTAATGTATTCTCTTTGCAGTAAGTAATAATGTCTCCCATAATCTGTTATCCACTACAGTAGATTTATCCATGTGATCGTATACATAGGAAAAGATACTTTTTACAACCAGAAATAGCCTTACAATCATACTGAAAATGAAAAATATATTGCCCACAAGATGATGATTGTAATTATGTTGACCGTGTCCCCCATTCTGTAAGATAGTTGGCCAATGCTCAAAAATAGACCAAAACCCTCAAGCGAAACATGTGCCAACGCAATATACAAGGATATATAATTGAATGTAATGAAAGCAACTAAGTGGAACTTACTGCAACATACAAAGCTATGTGATTAGAATTTATTGAAACTAAACTAAGTGGAATACATTTCTGACTGAGGAAAGTACATCGACTGGCTGTAATGTAATGATATATGATTGACTTCCCCTAAGCCAAACAAAGTGAGCATGGCTCACTGAGTCTGTGGAAAGGAAACTGTTGAAAAAAACGAATGCAAAGGTTTGAACTCACTGAAACCAAGTTGAATGAAGTTGAAACCTAAGAGGAAAGACAAGGAAGTGATTTCAAATGTGCTAAATAGCCGAACTTGCAAAAACAGGTATATGGTATTGCATTTTATCATTTCTATAAGGAATCAGACCACAGGTGTAGGTCAGAGCACTTTCTTGGGTTGTAGAGTAAGACGCTATCCAGCTAATTACGTATGGATCGTTGTGTGTCTTTATAGTGTAAACTAATCGTGTTGCGTCTAAACACCAAACAGCAGACTCATAAAGTTTAGTCTGGAAGGAGGAGAGAGAAACCACTTCTTTTATGGGAGTATAGGATACAGTCTCCATACTTGTACATCTATATACACAAGTATCCTATAGCCCAAAACTCTTCAAGAGAGTATGAGTGGAGGACAGTCCCAAATCAGGAATCCAAGTTCTGTTTTTTTTCAGAGCCTCACCCACTGTTTTAGTGGCATGCTTCATTATTGGGTCCCATCCAGGTCCCCATTAACCAAGATGTGCTAACTATATCCCAGGGAGCACTCTTAATATTACCTGATGGGGTCTATAACATAAAAATACCGTAGGAAAGTTTCCCTTCATTTTGGATGCCCCAGGTACGGTAAACAAATATACACTTGTAGTATGGCTTATGGGTATTTATTGTCCATACACCCTAGTGATCAACATCTTAGATTGTGCAGTGTAGGACTGTATTAGTGCTTCTATCCCCTTATCACATGCAATGTTTTTTTTAGTAATCTAGTGTCAATTGGACTCCACAATGTTCTTTGAAATACACTTCATGGTCAAGATGTTCATGCTACAATAAATTATGGAGATTTTCACGGTCTGTTTTACCACAGGATAATATTCAAGTTAATATTCATGCATAGACAACAGGAATTGTAGAATTGATGGACGCTGAATATTTGAAACCGTACAACAATTGTGTTTAAAAAAAGAAAAGAAAATTCACTACTTTGGTCAAAACCTCTGTAGAAGCATTTTACTCTTGTCTGAGAAGTCAATGTGTATAAATGATGGTGTGAGTAGTTTGTTTTACTGAGGAAACACGCCAAAAGGACAATTTATCTAAATAACTTGATGTTGTATTTTTTTTTGGATGCCATATATTATTCTTTTGATTGTGAAGGTATAAGAACTGCAAAATATAACCTTGCATACATTTTGCCGGCACCTTACTATTGTTGCATGTTGTAATTTATTGAAGTTCTACAGTGTTCTCTTATATTTTGTATCTGTGATGGTAGATGCCTTTCAGTGTCTAGAGTAATCAGTCTTTGGGTTGATAATAAAGTTATGTTATTCCCTTATACTGTAATGGCGTCTCTTTCATTTTCCAAGTGGTTTATAATAGGATTTATGGAGAACAGGGTAACTGTGTAAATTATATGTTCAAGATGACCCTCACAAGCCTGTGCACAAATATATACACACAATGTATTCAACCGTAGTTGAAAACATGCAGTATTACTTGATAATTTAAATAAAAGTACATCTGATATGTGCCATAATTTCCTAACAAGTGTCTATTTCGCAAGTAATGTTTTCCAAGAAATCTCTAATTAGTAGATTATTCCATAATCAAGTAAGCGGTCATTTTTACTTCTCTTTTGATTCCCTACTGTTTTTTTAGGTCGAGCCTAGCGCAGCGCGCATGCGCTGCTCTATGGGAGGCTTCTTGTGAGCACTCCACACTGTTCCTAAACTTCTCCGTGGGAGTTAGTTAACTCCCACATATTCAATTGGCCTTTCCGTGTGGCTTTCAGTACTGAAAGCACGCAAATGGCCAAAGACGGCATCATGTCCCGCCTTTTCTTTTAACGTTCACTCCACTGGCCTAGGGGGCTCGGGAGCGAGCAGCTGCGCGCATTGTGCCAGCTGCATACCTTCCTTATCGTGATCTTGCCTCATGTTCCTAAGTAAACAAACACGCTCACACGCCCGCTTTCGCGGTCGCGTTTGTTTCAACTTTGTTTTTCAGCCTATTTAATGTGCGCGCACCACTCCCGGGCTTGTTAATTTTGTTTTCATGTTGCTGTGGCACTTTTCGAATTTGCCTCCTTTGAGACGTTGCCAATTGCATACTTGATTGTGTTGTGATTCTGTTTTTGCTGGCGCTCCCACGGCTGTGTATAAACTCTTCATTTCCCTTCACCAGTCATGTTTTGCCCCCACAGTGACTTGGCAGGCAGACATTTAGAAGTTCTCCTCCTGTTCCATAAACCAGGCTTCACCACAGTCTGAAACGTCTCTAATAGAGCGGTTTCAGCAGGCAGCTTTTTGTAGTGAGATAGGGATGACCTTTTTGAAAATCTGGCTTCACCTGCAGTCCTAGCACTTTCTGGGCTTGGCTTGCCTGGCCAGAACCTTAGTTATTGATTCCATTTGCTCATTCTTGTAACAAATCTACCCCGAGCCAAATGCTCTTTTACGGAATTACTAGTGAGAAAACTGAAACCGAGCAGGGAAATGGGCACTGTGTGCCCGACCGTTCTTCGCATAACCCGGTTATGTCAGTGCAGACACTTTGTGGATGTGAGTGGTCACCTTCAGCAGTATGTTGCTGCAGCGAGACATTTAAAGAGGTGATAATGCTGCCCAGAGAAAGCAAACATCCCTATTTGATGGGACGGACTTCTGTCTGTATCAGGAAATAAACCCCATAAAACTTAATGTAATTCAAACAGGGTGGAAAGAATCTTTTTGTTTTTTGTCTTGATTTTTTTCTCTCCATACAAATTCGTGTATATATCACTGACAGTGTTCCAAATGCAGTATCTTTCAACAAGGTTATTGTAAAATTAAAAATACCACTGACAAGTTGACTTGTTAAGATCTAACGTTTATATTTCAAAGTACCTCTTAGGCTGCACGGGCAGGTTAATATACAGTATGGTATACTCTGCTGCAGTGCTGCTTTTTAATGGACAGGGGTGTTCCATAGGCCCCTTTTGAGTGAACACATGGTAAGCCTGAATCTGAAATCAGTGTAAGAGATGTGCGAACATATGACTCACACCTTTCATTACATACGTGTGTACTTTTAGACTTGCTTTCTGTTAAGCGCAATGTTTTAGATGGTGCATCCAACTAAGTGTGTTTTTCTCTGTGATTTAGAAAGGACAGCAATACTAAAGTGGCCTTCCTGTACTTCAGTGCTAGACAAAATATAGAAGTGTTGTTGGACAAGATTTTGAAGAGGAGCTGGCACATAAATAGCGGTTTTATCAACTATGTTAAAACTTCAAAATCACTAGACCGTTTCACATAATTAACAACATTTTCCATTAATCTCATAATATAATGCATAATTTCACTGTTTTGCCACAATTGGCCGACCCTGTCGTTAAATTTTGACCTCCAGCTTCTACATAATTGCCGTGGCCCTTATTTTGTGGTACAAAATCTATGCGTTCCAAGCTTCCACTGTATTTCACTTAGGCTGTTTAACTGACTCAAAGGAGACTATTTGAAATTCGGAAAAAGCCAGAAACTCTTAATTTCCAGAAGGATAATCCGTGTTGGACTGCAGCTGTCCACCATATCTAACTTTTTGCTGTAGGCTTTGTTATCCTATACAAAGCTCAGCCCTCCCTTCACAGAGCTCTTTGAATAAACAGGCAGGCAACTCGTGCTAGAAAAGCGGGAAATGCATTTTTTAATCAAGGTTTATTCATTTTATTTATTTAAAAAGCAATGCCTTTAATTTATCTTATAAGGTCCCAAAGGCGAGACCTATTGGCTATGCCAATGCTTGTTTTATTAATGCGTTTGGGGTTTATAGCTCAATATTTTTTTCAAATGTCTGTTAGACTTCAAAGGGAAAGGCAGCGCACTAGAAAGAATCACAAGATTCTGGCTCTCCATTTGATAAGTTAAACTTCTCCATTCTCTTTAAAGATTACCAAAAAAAGAGAGTATTTTAGCCTAGGCAGTTTTGACACTGTTGGGACGGACAAGTCCTCTGTATGGTTATGGACGAGTACCCCTGCCATGAGTGCCCAACTGTACTGTTGTCTGGATCTCTAATGCTCATTTTTGTTGTTATAGACAAACACGGATCATGCGTGTGCGTCATGACATTGGCCTATCTCACAAATTGCGGTCTTTTTGAAGTGGGAGGGACTGGTTACTCATCGTTGTGGAAGGCTGCTGCCTTCACCAAGAGTTAAGCAGCCCAAATGCGGTTATGGCAGCATACCATATAGTAATCAGTAGGAGAGAACATGTCCTTTTTAACCTGTCTCACTGGAGTGAGGCACTACAGGCTCACTCACTTTTTTAAAGTTCCACCTCTGTGTGCTTAACTCATCCTTGGCCTACATCAGTCAGATGTAGAGTGCTGTGCAGTGCAGGAGTGAAGACTCTGCGCTGGATGTATGTCTGCCTGAGAAGGATACAGTACAGGGATAGAGCAGTGTTTTGCAGTGCATCCATGGGGAGTGCGTGTACTGGGTATAAGTATACTGTAGAGGAATAATTTACATGAGAGATGTATTGCTGTGCAGTGCGTGCGCAGTGAAAGCATGTACTGGGTGTATGTGTACAGGAGGGGCCGCCGTGATACAGACTACTGTGTGGTGAGGGCAGGCGCCTTGGCCGGTAGTGTTAAGCCAACCCCATATGGCTGAAGGGAAAGTCGATATCCAAGTGGTTACAAGGATCTGGCCACCACCTGAGAACTGTGAGCCATGATGTGTAGGTCACCCTGAAACATCGAGGGTTGAGCCGGAGCTGCCCCCATAAACTGAGGAATACGACATGTGCATCACCAAGACCCCAGCCGGGGGCATGGGAATCCAATCCCTCTTCTCCTCCCCATTGGGAAGCGCAAGACTTACTGTGCAGGAGGAGCACCTCTGATCGCTGCTGCTGGAGACGGTCACGTATGCTCAAAGGAGAGAGCCATGTGGAGCCGACCCCTTGAACAGGACCGGAGCAATGTTCGTGCCCGCGTTCGAGACACTCGCTGGGACATTTCAAACCTCCTCGCTGCTGGAAGCGGGTAAGACTGGTTACTCATCGGTCCCTGGGGCACTTGCTGCAGCACTAGGGCACTTTTGACTATTTTATGAAGAGACCGAGTATACTCTTGAGTTAAGGTCTACTAGTGAGGGTTCCCTGGAGCGGCCACCAGCGAATGGGGAATAACCCCAACCACACTACAAAGAGTGGGTAGGACAGGGATTTGACAGCGAAACATTTGAGTACCGACCTCGAGGGGAAATGTTATTGTTTATATATGCTGTAAAAATGCTTTGAATGTGAAGAGTTAAAAATACAATAATTATTTTTATAGTACAAATAAGTATTTGACTGGACAGTGATTTTATTGATACTGCTGTGCGCTCTTTGAGGTATGAATCGTGTTCACTGACCTGTATTCACACAATCACACTCCCCACGCCCCTGTCTCCCCGTCCCCCGGGAGCCTTGTACTGCTCGACCATAGCTACTACTGACAGTCCAGTGCAGAAGGGGTACTTGTCTCAGTTGCTAAGGATCCATAGTAGGTAGAATCCTCGGACATCAGGAGTAAAAGGCCTCAACCCCCACGGTTGGGCTCATTAGCACCTGCATGCCCAATGATTCTCTGAAAGGGATTCTGACAGACACACATAGGATGCGTCTGTGATAATGGTTGATCAGAGGCGGCCCTGCTTCAGTGAGTCGATACATTCTAAGTATGCACAGATGAGGCACTATGATTTCCCACCCCTTTCACAAACATTTCTGTCCTGGCCTTTGGCATGGCGGAAAATCCCTGTGAAATCCGCTGTGGCTGTAACTTGTTCTGCCTCCACCCACTCAGCTGTTCATAGACACTTTGATTCCCTTAACAGTTGCTTTTTCTTTCGTAGATGAAGGCGTTCCTCTGCTTACACATTTGTCTTCCTGATCTTCCCTCCATTGTGTACAGCTGTACTGTACCCTTTCCCTTCCGCCTTGCTGTCTGAGCTATCACAGTTTTTGTCAGCATTGGTTATATGTTTCTAATGTAAGATGCCCAACCGACATGGTTTATGGAGCAAACACCAGTTAGGCAAAATACTAAACTCTCAGAATTTATGGGCATCAAAAAGATGAAGGATTCAATTTATCTGGAATGCTGCAACAAACTATTTGACATCTTCTCAGATGATCTCAACTCATAAATGCTCCTATACTGCATCACCTCTGCCACTTCAATCAGCATGCATCATCAAATCTTGTGCCAAATTATTAGCACCTGAGATTTGTAGCGCAGACGGAAAGACACCTCTCTGCCTGAAACACCTAATCATTATTCTACCACTGAAAAGGTCACAGAAGAACCACCTTATTCTAACCAATTGTAGTCTCATTGCCAAAAGATTTACATGGTGCAGGATTTTTATAGGTAAATACAAGCGGCCACAATACTGTTACAATGGTGAAACCAGTCTTAAAAGTTAAGAAGTAATATGGCTTTAATTCACGTCTTCTGTGTTTGGGTTAGTTGAACCTTTAGAGGAATTTGGTTCACATAATCCATATTTGTAGAGGATCTTGGACACATGACCAGGTCCAGCTGTGTGTCGAACCTGCCTCTTTATATATGTGTCGAAGGGCGCAAAAATCTTTTTGAATTAGTTAATTTTATCATGGATTTTCGCTATGGCTTATGTGCACCAAAGTTTAGAACACTACATGTTAATAGGAGATGAAGGTGTTTACCAAGACTGTGCATTTGTATCTCTAGCTGCCAGGACATGTAGATGAGCAGTGTTACGGTCCGAGTGGTTATGTTATGTTAACAAAGTTTGTAGTGCGCTCGTCTACCCTGAGTGTCTTGACACTGAAGCTAAACATCAACACGACTGGTGAGGGATAGTAATTGTTAAACAACCAAGTTTTGAGCTCTTTCTTGAAGGAGATCAACGAGGGCAAGTCTCTGATATTGGGGGGGTGGGGGGGAGCGGGAGGATTGTTCCACAACTTCGCCATTCCCCAGCAGAGTGCAGAAGCCTGGTGGGCTGGTACCATTTAAAGAGATGCTTCAGAAAGTCAGGGTCAGAGTTATTCAAGGCTTTGTAGGTGATGCTGAGAGCCTTAAATTTGATACAGTTTCTTACTGGAAGCCAATGTTGTTTGTGGATTTCTTTGGAAACGGACTGGAATTTGGGTAGCCTAGTAGTAATCTGGCAGCAGCCTTTTGAACCAACTGCAATTTATTTAGATGAGGAGCTTGAATATTCATATAGAGTCCAGTACAATAATCCAATTTGGATAACACAAGTGCAGTGATAACCAAAATGTTGGAAGGGATGCCTAGAGGATGGCACTATTTATTACACATATACTTGACATATGAACCAACATATCACTATCCAGAGGATGATAGGGACAAAATGTAATGCAATCTTTAGCCACCTAGTTGGACTTCACCAGCAACTAATTCTCTTTGGGGAGGACATCGGTTGTGGAACATTAGACCAGTACAAAAAAGACTGCTTATAGAGGCCTATTCCCCTCCAGAAAAGCTAATGTTTTAAGATTGAATTCACTGTGGCCTATTTAACTGTGGCTATGTGATTAACACACTCGCGGGTGTATTGACTTGAAAGAAAGGGATTTCACTCTGTCAACCGAGCATGGCAGAGCAGGTATGGAAACTCTGCCATGCCTTCCTCTGACATGGGTAGCTTGACGAACTATGATATTTAGTGCTTGGACTTTGTAAAGCTTTCTTGAGTAAGCAATGTTCTTAGATGTGACATGACCCGACTATCAAAATCATGGGAGAAACCATGAGGGAATGGAAGATGACAGTTTAATTGAATTAGGTTCATGATTTAGGATCAAGATGGTATTAAACACTAGCCATTTCAGAATGTTCTACACAGCGGATGTCACCTCGAATTCAGAAATTCTATTCTAAATCATAGGACACTGATGACAAGACTTGACTTTGTTGCTAGTTTTTTGTCTTCAGGACAGCAGCCACAGGGATTACATGGAGAGACCCCATTACAAGGTTTCAACCCTGTTTTAAAACATTTGGGGAATTTTTGACTTTTTAAAAATATTCCACAACTGAAGTAACAATACTAAATTATCTGTCTTAATGGTCACAAAACCTCTCCTGCCCTGTGGGATGTTACTGAAAGAAAGTAAAGGTAGTGAACATGAGAATATTGTTTATTTGTGATTCTGAAGTGCGTACATGAGCTTTAATTGATTAAAAATGGATTAAAATAAGTTACCCAGATTTTCTGGTATCCTAGATGGGACCTTGTCCAACTCAATGCCCAAAGTTGGAAACAAGGGAATGACTTTCAATTCTGCCCTCTGATTCAATCCTCAAGTCAATAATATCAAAATACCTAAAACCTGTTAGGCACTGACATCCTTCTTCCTTCATCAATATAAAACATACCTAGCCTTTCTACTCCTACACTACTGTGACTTAATTTACAGAAATGGCTCACCTGCTGCAGTGCCTGCATAATCAAGGAACTGGACTTATTTGGCGGTCACAACAATAGCACTTTGAGCAACTCTACTTTCGTTTCATCCTATTTAAAACAAATATCTATGTCACCTCTGTGCTTATAACCAAAGTCATGTATAGCTCTGGAACTATGTGTCATCATCTTTTGAAGGCCGTGCCCACATTCACCAGTTTAAAAAAAATACCTCAAGCCCACCTCTTCAGACTTCTGTAACATGTATTACATTAAGTACTTGGTTTTTATTATTGTGCTCCATAATACTATTCTGCCATTGTCAAGCGTTGTAAATAACCGGTGTTAGCATTACCCAATTTAAATGGTACTGACCCTGGAAGGAAGGCTCTGTCATGATTGCCAAAATTCAAACTTGTGACCTGTGGAAGACCACCACATGTTTCAAAGACAAGATTTCAACTCACTGAGCTGTTGTGTGTGTCAAGAGAGAGATGTATAATAAAGATAAATATTATGCATTCAAAGGAAGTAAATAATTGATACCTTAATTATGCTAACAGTCATTTATTTGCATGTTTTCATGAAAGGATTATTTTACTTCAGGCATTTCCTAAATGAGACTTTGAAAGAAACATGCACAACTTTGTGCTCCACAAGTCTGCCTGTTCTCTCACCAACTATAAATGAATGTTAACTCATTCAAGCCCTAGTCACCAGCTGAGGGGTCTACAGCAACACACTCTACCTAGGAATCACCTCCTGAAGAGACAGCAGACCATACAGAATTCAGCAGGCAGACTCACCCTAGACCTGTCAAAGCTAACCCACAGCACCCCCACCTCAAGAAGCTCCATTGGCTCTCCATTCAGAAGAGATGTCAATTCAAGATGCTGATCCACACCTACAAAGCCCTAGTCAACCAAGTACCAGCATACATCCACCACCGCCTGAACGTCCACCAACCCTTCAGACACCTGCACTCCGCCTCCGTCGCTCACACTCCCCGCATCCGCTGAAGCAGTAGTGGAGGATGCTCCTTCTACCTTGCTGCGAAGGCCTGGAACGACCTCCCCCTTCACCTCTGGACCTCATCCTCTGTTGGAATTCAGGAAAGGACTCAAGACCTGGCTGTTCAACTGATCCCTCCCTAAGCAGTAGGGTTCTCGGCGCCTGGATACCCTCACAGGTGATTAGCCGCGCTTTACAAGTCCTGTTTGACTGATTGATTGAATACCAGCCTACCTGTCTTGATTTAATGTTACACTGTGTATTTAAAGGGTTTCTGCCTCAGTTCTCACAAAGGTGTGAATAAAAGGAACCAACTGGTCAAGAAAATTTAATTTGGTGGGAAGTAGAACAGACTCCCTAGATAAGGTTTCTGCATTTCAAGACTGTTCTTAGCAAAGAACAAAGAGGCTAAAGCAATAGCACATGGATTGGACCGCGCACCAACCAGACATCTCGAATAGTGGTCAGCTTCCCTCTGGCACAGTTGCCTAGCAGAAGATTCGGTTTTGGTTAGCCTACTGTTGATTGTAATTGAAGAAAGAAGCCAGCTGGTTGTACACCGTAAATGTGTATTGAAACCAGGAAAAGACAGCCGACACATGTTTCGTCACAAGGGGACTTCTTCACGGCTAAAATCACAGTTTATTGGGCAGAAGTTGCACAGTCGATGCGAAAAATAACTTTTTGGGTCGAAAAGTAATTATACTGAAGACTGCTCCGTGTTCTTGAAGTTGTAGTAAGAGTAGGTGTGTCTGAAATAGTTAATGGTGCCCCCAATTCAAGTTGGTGACCTCCCGTCCATTAAAAGACTCACTCCCGACCAGCCAGTGTGAAGAAACCCTGATAAGTTTCCTGTTTCTGTGGGTCTCATTCAGAATTTTAGCGTCCAGGAAGTGCAGGCTTCTGACCAATAAACTGTGATTTTAGCCTCGAAGAAGTCACCTTGTGACAAAACCCGTGTCTACTGTCTTTTCCTGGTATCAATACATGTTTACGGTCTACAAACATCTGGCTTCTGTCTTCAATTATAATCAACAGTAACCAAATTAATTTTGTGAAAGTTTAAATTGTTTTGTCGGACTACTTATTGAGTGCGTTGGTACTACGGTCTCACCTGTGTAATGTCATTAAACATTTTCTTACTATGTGTTATGACAAATGACAATTAAAAATAAGTTGGAATATGACTATTATCAGCATCCTTTGGCTCCACAAGTCAGAAAAAAGAAGAGCTGCAATCTTAAAGGAAACCATGTTACAGCAGAAGTAACAGAAAGCAGTTTTTAGGTCTGGCCTTTTAAGACCGCTTTAGCTGTGTCACCAGAACATTGTGATTTTTTTTTTTGATTTTTATATATATATATATATATATATATATATATATATATATATATATATATATATATATATATAAAAATTAATGCATGATATACATGCATAGAGGGGCTTTTGGTCATTGGGCTTCATGCATTGGTCTGTTAAATTGTCATTCACATTTTGCTTCTGCCCATTACAGCATGGGGCATGAGCTAGTCCCTTTTACCTAGTGGGTCCCTTCACATTGACTGGTCAAAGCCTGTGCACATTGTTCACATCCACCTAAAATAGTTCCTCTCACTTCAGTGATAAACCTGGTTTCAAGAGTGCTTTTTATTTTAGTTCCTTTTTAATATTAACTTTAAATAGCGCTTCTTTATTTAGCCTGCACTTCGAATGCCCAGTTAGGCGGTGATTTATATTTGATCTCCTTTTTAAAGATCTAAAATGTTTACTTGATATTGTAACAGGTGATTTGAGTGTTTGATTAGGTGGTGATATATTCTTGTTTCCTTCACAAATCATAATAAAGTTCATGGCACAGCTGAAATTCATAAAATGTTTAAATGCAAGCCTATGGTGGCCCTGTTTAGATAGCCACATTTTCTTTTTGTATCACATTCTTTCAAGAAAAAAAGAATTAACCATCACACCAGCTTACCAAAGCCAGACCTATTGACTTTGCCATTGCTTGTTTCAATTGGCTGTGCTACTTCGGTTGGTGTGGCAGCTGCATAAGTCTCATCCCATTAACTGTTACTCAATGCAACCACAAGTTGAGAAAAATTAACTTTTATAGTTGATTAGGGTTGCTTTCTTCTCAGCAAAGTAATGGGTGGAGCCTGCATAATGCCCGGTTACTTATTGGTAATGTTCATTATACTTAATCCCGTGAGTCATCGTCACAGTCATTACTTTTGAGGTGGTCCCACCTTACACAGGAGAAAGGAACAGGAAGTGCTTAAAAACTCCTCCGACCCAAGGGGTAACGTTGCCGATGGAGCCCAAATTCGTGATACTGGGGATCCCAAGTGAGGTGGACATAACTAGAACACAGTTGATTTTTGCCTCTTTGGGGTTGGTGGTGGCCAAAAGAGACATTGCCAGGAGATGGGGAGTGGCCGACAGACCGACCATCCAGGAGTGGACGAGAGGAATGGATATGTACATGACGGCCGAGCAGGTCACATATTGTAGCAGAGCGTGCCCGAAAAAATTTCACAAGATCTGGGACCCCTGGAGAAAACACTTTGGGTTGGATATGGGAGGTGACACGCAACAGTCCACCAGGCATACCGCACAGGAGACCCAGACATAGGGCCCCGAGACATAACGCTTTAAAAGATTACTCCTTCAACCTACCAGAGACTGTTCCCTGGTTCAGGACGCAACCACATAACCATGACAAAAGTTACCACTGGCATACACTGTTTTACAATGATCAATGGAAGGAAAGGGGAGGCGGCCTTGCTGATAATGATCATATTTGTAACGGTTTGAGATCAAATTTATTTAATGCACCATGTAAGAATTCTTTTGTGCTGATTGTTCAGTTGAATAAAATAAAAAATACATTTAAAAAAAAAAAAAAACTCCTCCGACCCTCCCGGCGCTAAAAGAACGAGCTTCCCCTCTACCACATTCTGCTAATACCAAGCCAAATGAAGGCCAGTATCGCAGGGTGGGTTGTAATAGTTGTAGCAGTTATTCTCCGGTCTAAGGGTAATGAAACGAACTAGTAAGTAACCAGGCCTTAGGCCTAATTCCCTTTATCCTTGTCCCAGCCATTCATTTTGAGAATATCAAAGCCAGACTGACCTTCATTTAACAAATTAACCATACTTGACACACTAATTATGCAGCACTCTTTAATTAGTGTAATGAGCTAAGTGTTTGGGAAGAAACTACTGAATTCAGACCCCCTTCACCAAAAGAATGTTCTCCATTCTTACATTTTGAATACCATAATGTTTAACAAAAGTGAAGCATCCCAAGTTGCAGCTTGGCATATTTCACTTACAAGTACCCCCTAGAGCTCACCAGGAAGTAGCAATTCTTCTGAAAGAGTATAAGCCATAACAATAGTAGAATGAATCCACCTACTTAAAGTCAAGTTAGATGGCTTATGGCATGGGTACTCGCACACATTTTCCTAGGGGCCACAAAGTTTGGTCTGTGATGTGACCGAGAGCAGCATTGATGCCAGCAGGGTGGGGGTAGGGGTGGTGATGTGGTGGCTTGGTGGTAAGGTGGGTGTGGGAGATGTGAAGCATAGACATCTAGTGTCTGAATTGCACAATGTGAAACCAAAAACTTTGAATTAATCCTGGCTTCTCCACTTAAAACAATTGCCTAGGATCACACAATTTGGTTATTAAACTTTCCCTACTTTTTCTTAATTATCACATAAGAGGACCTCGATATACATGACTTCAGGATGAGTGCGTACAAAACCTACTCCTGGGTTTGATTTAATAAACTAAAATGTTGTTCCCCAAAGGGGCCCTTTTTGATATGCCAGCTTTAATTTATATTGAAGTCTCACGCCTTTGCACCAGAATTAGTGTATTTCTCGGTGCTTGTTCGTAAAGCCAATTCATTAAGTCCTGCGTTGACCATTTGCTCTTCGGAGCTGCAGATTAGTTGTAGCTACGTTCTGTATAAACATCCAAGAGAGCTGAAAAAAAATGGCAGTGCTCGAGTTAAAAAAGCAGGAATTCTGGTCATCGTTTCATCCTTCCATGGTTGATGAAACAAGTATAGTGAATTCAGGTGATAGTAACGCATGTATATTATGATATGAAGCCAAAAGAATATGGCAACCTGCAACAAAAAGTTTTAAAAGTCAACATTGAGTAATCACAGTAAACCATGTTCTCTTACACAAAATATTAGGTCAGATGCTGGTGGGTTGTGCTTTGTGTGCGTTTTTGGGGTGTGGGATTGCACCTTTCTGCCTTCTGAGATGCCTTTAACTTCGGAAGAAGGAGAAGGAGGCTCTCGCGCTCATCCAGGCCCTCACAAGCGCTGACTCCTGTTAGGCTTTGCAGTGATTGCCGCTCTTTGCTACCGCCTCTTAGGTTGTTCTAGTTCGGATATCTGTAGTGGCCACTGGTATGTATGTGTCATCTTGTCTTCATTGTTTCAGCCTGCTCGGCTGCTCCTTACATTGCGCTAAGCTCTTGCCTCAAATAAACACCCCTTACCACCAGTCTTAGCAGCTCAAGGTGGACGGGTGATTGGGAAAATAGATGACATGACACAGTCTGCCGAGCCCTGCTTGTTTTGTATCCCTGTCTACCTACCCCCGCGCAATGGATTGGGGGGTGGGGGTGGCCCGTGAGCTGAGTGGGGAACCGCGTGAAAACCATAACGGTATCGTGAGTGGAGTTTGAAACGTGACAGCACGCTTCTTGAGCAGTTTTCATTCAAATAAACTTGGTGCAAATGGTGCGTAATTGGGAGTTAGTTTGGGTACAAACTAAACTGAAACCAAAAGAACCCTTGCACAACTCGCTTGAAGGCGCCTCGGCCCTGCCCTGCCGTTCTGCTGCCGAGGTCATCGCTACTGCATAACCGTATCCTGGGGAGCGTACCTAGCCCGCCCCACCCCCTCATTGTTTTATAATAACACGCTCAGGTGGCGATGCGGAAAAAGCACACGCTTGTCGACCTTCGCCGCGCCGCTTTCCCCACCTTGGGCACGGGCTGCATTTTCGATGCGCTTCAGCCAAAGTCACAGTAGTGCTGAATCAGGCTTTTTTGTTGAAGGGGCTCTTTGTCTCTCTCTGAGCACCAGCACATTAATACATTGTGTGTTTCCGGCGCGTTCTTCTCGCTGTCTGTAGACAGCTGTGAAATATTCTACTCTGCCCACTATATCGTAAATACAATGGAGCTGTAAACCTGTTTACATCACATAGCCAGGAGGCAGATCGCTTGGACACTTATTTGCAATCGAGAATTAACCTTTTGTGTTTGATTTGTTGGGTGTCTTACCTACTTTACGAAATCTTTTTCGGTTTCTATGGTCCGAGTTTTCTAATAAAGTGTTTTATTTGAGCCCCTAGTTCCTTATCTTTTTAATCATTATTTTGGATGTAATAGACCAAGGGGGCTCAATTTAGCTACAGCAAGACTACAAATCCCAGAAAGCACTGATGTAGAAAAAAGGGAAGTTTAGGGCAGGAAAGACTGTGTCTGTAGGGCTGCTGGTCAGCTCACGTGGCGCCCTATAAAATAACCACACGGACTCAGTGACCGCTATAGTGGTTACTCTCTTTATTAACCACACACTGCTCTCCCCGGCTATTTATTCCTTACGCCTGGCCGTACGCCAGACGATACTGTTCGACACACACACAAGGGGTCCAACCAACTATCACTCCTGTACGTGTGGTGGTGCCTAAATTATCGCAACACTACATTCCTCCCATGCCATGAAAAAACATAATAATAACCATAAAGAATATCAAACATTTCAAACTACTGTATACTAACTAGTCCATCCTCATTATAAACATTTCAACAGTTCCCATTCAGGATTTCTCACAACGTCTGCACCTTCACCCACCTCAAATCAGCTTCAGGTACCTCTGGAACGGCTCAGGTTGTGGTCGCAACTGGTAACGCCCTAGACCACCCCTGGTGGGGGATGCTGGCAGGGGATCCCTTGGCTTTGGACCCTCTGATCTTTGGCTTCCATTGACCCGGGCTAGGCTTGGCATAGGTGCTGGAGAGGCCAGTGAGGGTGTCCCAAACAGGTCTTCTGAGTGACCACTCCCCTCTTGGTCTGGTACACAGTCCTCTGCGTGATCAGGGTGACCGTCTTCTACAATGTCTCCTAGCGGATCAATGGAGATTGGTCTTGACGCTGATTTTGGTGGCACCCTCTTAAACTGGGAAACGTTATGTGCCACCCACTCGGTGCCTTTCTGGGCTGTCACTTTCATGCAGTTGACATGAGTGACGACCCATGGGTCAAGTTCAAAAGGCATTCTGAATTTCCCTCCGGGGTGACGATCCTTCACAAGCACATGGTCACCCACTTTGATGGGACTCTCCTTCGCCTTCTGTTTTTGGGATGCATACTCATTGTTGCGGAGTCTCCAGGAGGTTGACTGGTCGGGAGGGCTGAGCGTGTTTTCCCACGCGGGGTGGTGGGGGATGGTGTGCACCTTGGTTCTACCGAAACGCATCTTGCTGGGAGACGCACCAGTTGTGGAGTGGGTGGGGAGTCGGAATTCCCTCAGGAACTGATACAGGGCAAATTCAACACTCTTGCCCTTGGCGGTTGCAATCCTGATCACCTTGGTGAGGGTTCTCATCAGGCGTTCCACCTCCCCGTTGGCTTGAGGCCAGCGGAGGTTATGCGGCGATGTTTAATGCTTCGGGAGCTCAGGTACTCGGCCAGCTCGGAGACATTGAAGGGGGGGTCAATTGTCAGTACGGATTTCCACGAATAGCCCGTGGGTGGCCATGAGCTTCTCCAGCTTCAGGATAACCTCAGCAGCCGAGGTGGTGGCTATGAGCTCCACTTCAGGATAGTGTGAGCAGTCATCTACTACTACTAGCATGTGTGCACCGCTCGGAAGGCTGCCAAAGTCTGCGCTGACTCTCTGCCACGGAGTCTCTGGCCAGCTTCCGTGATGACCGAGGCAAGCGGGTCAGGTTGGCTTGTCACAAGGCAGGCTGGGTATCCTCGCACCACTGCTTCTACCTTCTGGTCCAGCCCTGGGAACCAGACCTTGCTCCTGAGTCAGTTCTTAGACTTTACGATACCTTGGTGTGCTCCATGTGCAAGAAGAACAGCTTTATGTGCCAGGCTTTTAGGTAGCACCAGGCGTGGATCTCAAAGCAGATACCCTTCGCTGGTGACTGACAGTTCTTGCCAGACGTTGTACAGTGCCTGAAGAGCAGAGCGGGCATCTTCTTTCCGGATGGGTGTCGGACTCTGGAGTGACCTCCAGTCGCCCGTGAGCGTAGCTTCTACAGCCATTTGCAGGCAGCCGTCTCGCTGCGTGGCATCCACAACTTCAGCCAAGGACATCGGCCGGGAGTGGTACACAGCGAGCCTGACCTACTCCTCTGTTTCTTTGGCTTAGGCCGTCTCTGGGATGGTGGCCAGGCGAGCGTGCCTGGACAGGAAATCTGCACGGTTGCGGATGTCTGGCTGGTAACTCACTGTGAACTGGAACTCCTGTAGTTGCAGGATCTACTTCTCGATCCGGGGAGGAGGACGCGGTGATGACCCCTGGAACAGTGTGAACAGTGGTTTATGGTCCATGATGACCGAGAAGGGGTGTCCGTATAGGTATATGTAGAAATGCTGGCAGCCCCATAGGATGGCAATTGCTTCTCTCTCGATTTGAGAGTAGCTCTGCTCTGTGGGCGTGAGCGTGCGGCTGGCATACGCTACAGGGGCCCACTCTCCACACTCTTGTTTTTGGGCCAGCACTGCTCCCAGACCAGTGGGGCTGACATCCACCACCAGCTGTGTCTCTCTGCGGGTTGAAGTACACCAGAGTGGTGTCTCCATATAGGGTGGCCTTCGTCTGTCGAAATGCTTCTTCCTGTTCGGGCCCCCATACCCAAGGACTAGACGACTTGGTGAGCTCCCGGAGAGGGCCGGTGACCGACAGATTTTTCATGAAGCACCCACTGTACGTCACCATCCCGAGGAAGCTGCAGACTCCAGACATTGAAAAGGGAGCAGGAGTGTCCTATATGTCCCGTACTTTCTCTGGGTCGGGACCAACACCTTTGTCTGAGAAACTGTATCTGAAGAAGCTGATATCACATCTCAGAAAATTGAATTTTTCACGGTGGAGCGTCAACCCATGCTCGGCTAACCTTGTGAAAACGGCATGGAGGCGAGTCAGGTGCTCCCCAAGCGTGGCAGACTGAACAAGGATGTCATCGTTCACGTTCAGCATGCCGGGCAGGCCTTGCAGGACTGTTTTCATGATGTTCTGTAACACCTCAGCCGTGCTGGAGACGCCGAAGTTGAGCCTGGTGTACCTCCACAGGCCAGCATGCGTTGAGAAGGTGGTGACGGGGCGAGAGTCCAGGTGCAGCAGGATTCGGTGGTAGCCTGACCTGAGTTATATCTTCGAAAACCACTTTGAGCCTGACAACTCCCCAATGATGTTGTCTATGGTTGGCGTTGGATGTCCTTTGCGCTTGATCGCCAGATTTGGGATCCTCATATCCAAACTGATCCGGACCGCGTCCGGCTGCTTGGTCTTCGCCACCACGATCGGGGACACCCACAGGATGGGGCCTTTCACCTGCTCTATGTGCCTGCTTTCTCTAGGAGTCTCAGCTCAGCTTAAACCTTGGCCCGGAGGTGGAAGGCTAGGTGACTATGTCTGCGGGCCACAAGAGCCACCGATTTGTCGATGTAAAGACGTATGGCCGGACCGGTGAGACAGCCGATCCCTTCAAACAGGGGTGAGAAGGCGGTCCAGACCTTGTAAATGTACACTGAATGCAAATTGTATGAGGTTGAGGTCTTGTACGGTGCGGCAGCTGAGGAGAAATCTTGACCTTTCCCGTGACACATACACCTTTGCTCTCCTTTGTGTGGACTCGTCAGCTAGGTTCATATTGAACATGCCGCGGAGTTGGAGTGGGGAGTGGTTGCCATACGCATACACCTGTACGCTGGTGCATCGGGAGTGTTGGAGGGCCCGGCAGACTGCTGTATACATCTTCGGCCATAAGGTTGATCAACACCCCTGTGTCTATTAGGGCGGAAACAATGTGGTTCTGCTCCCCCACCTGGCACATAGGGGCAGATTGGCGGTTCGTTCTGAATGTGTCCAGTGTCCATACTACATGGACAACATCTGCCTCATCCTCCTCCAATTGTCTTCGTCAGACAGGGTGTCCTGGAGTTTTTCCACTGTGCGGATGGCTTTCCGTGATGGTCTGGGCCGTTGCCATTGTGAAGATTGGCAGACTTTAGCGAAGTGGTTAGGCTTGCCACTTCCACTGCAGGTTTTACCGATCGCCGGACAGGCTCCCGTGTGAGGGCCACCACACCATCCACATGGGCGGGACAGCGATCCTTGTTTGGCTGGGCCAGATGGATGTCAGGCAGGTTCTCATTTATCCACGCACCTCTTTCTTCTGGACCGCATTGACGGGCTCTTCTTTGACGGAGACTGAAGAGGGAGGGTTCATATGGGCTGTTCGGGCTTTGGAGAGTTACTTTGAGCTCCCTAAGGTCAATATGTCCCTCATCGACATGTTGGGCTCCTGGAGGATCTGTTCTCGTAGCTTGGAGGATGCGCAACCCTGGATGAATTGAGCATGTATTTCATCGTCTTCGTCCAGGAGGGGACAGTTGCTGGCAGACTCTCTCAGCCGCCCATGGAAGATATCCACGGATTCCTATGGAAGCTGCTGAGCTTGGTGCAGGAGGAATCGCTCGTAATCGGGATTGGAGTAAGGTTCGAAGTGGGCTGTGATGGTGTCCCGTAATGTGGCGTCGTTCCGAGGGGGGGCCAGCTTCTACGACCGCCTTGGATATCTTGTGAATGTCGGTGCCCCCTAGGTGTAGGAGCATTGCTCGCCTGCGACCTGCAGGCATTTAGACGGATTGGAAGTAGTTCTCCAAGCGCTCCACCCACACTTTCCAGTGGGCAGCTTGGGAAGGCGGGGGCCCAGTGACGGTGAACGGTTCTAGTGCGGGAACAGATGCCATGAACGTAATCTCATGGGGCGCCCCTGAGTCTCCTTAGGCAGAGGGGGCCGGAACAGGCTGAGATGCTGGGGGGATGGGGATCGCACGTGCCAGGATGGGTGTGGGGCCTCCAATATGGGTGGTGGGCTGGGCACAAACGCAGAGGAGTCCAGCCTGGCAGGGGTCCAGCCAGCTCCCAGGGTGTTGTTGTGAACTATATCCTCGGTGTAGGGCTGTCGTGGAGTACAGGTCCACTAGCAGCGAGGGATTCTATCCTTGCTGGGTGTCAGCCACTCATATGATACTTCTTTAGGTGACTCTATGGAAACTTATAGCCCCCTTGCTTTTATGTCTTCTTCTTTTCTTTTTTAAAATTTTCTCTCTAGGTCGTGTGATTCCTCTCACTTTCTTCAGTGCCAGCAGGAGAGGGAAGGAGGAGGTGCGGCAGGGGAGGCAGACATGTGGAGGCCTGCAGGCAGGGGCGTTGGTGCGGAGCACACCAGCCATAAGCAGCCGGGGTCACTGACCTTGAGCGCCCTCTTCTGGGCCCAGGCGAAGCTGCCGGGAGATGCCGGGAGGTCCTGGGACTGACACAGCGCCAGCGTGTCCTTCGGTGCAAGACCAGGCTTCGGGCACTGCAGGGCGGTCACGTGGTGGGGCACCACCTCCAGCGGCTGTCGGAAGAGCGTTGCTGCATGGAGCCGGAGCGGGCCACATCACGTGGGTACCAGCGGCTCCAGTGCAGGGGAGTTCTGGCGGGAGCAGCCAGGACTGCTGCCGCCACAGGCTGAACTAGGGAGAAGCAGGGTGAGTGGCCGGGTGAACGGAGTGACTGGGGAGGCACACGTGGACAAAGCGGGCCCCCTCGTCACCAGTGTAGGGTTTTTGGTCAGCGCACGTGGCGCCCTATAAAATAACCACAGGGACGCCGTGACTGCTATAGTGGTTACTCTTTATTAACCATGTCCTGCTCCCACGGGCTATTTATTCCTGAAGTCTGGCCGTAAGCCAGACGGTACTATTTGACACACGCACAAGGGGTCCAACCAACTATCACCCCTGTGTGTGTTTTGTTGCCTAAATTATTGCGACAGTACAGTGTCTTTGCACAGGGTTATACGTATAAGCGGTTAAAATTCTGGTAAACGCCCACCTTTTTAAATTTCTGCTGGAAAACAATTCCAAATTTTCTGAGAAAACCTAGAGAATTGGTAGAAGCCGGGTGCTTAGTTGATGATAAAATAATCATTCCACCTTAAACTGCCTTTACTGTACTTATCGGCATTCCCATGTGCTTTAAAAGCACGCTACTTGAAGTATACAGGATCTCAGCCCCACTTGCCCATGTTTTACCTCCGCCTTTCAGGGTGCACATTCATATCAAAGAGCTGTCCTTTTCCACACATCTCGGCAGGGTCTCTGTAAAGTCCACACTTTGCCTGGTACCCATTTTTGCTCGTACGTCCCACTAAGTGCTTATCAGATTCAGTCATAGTGGCTAGCAGAGAGCCTCTAGAGATTGTCTACAAAGGCTTACTAAGCTAGCCCACTCCAAGATTTGGGATCTGGGAGGGCCATGAAGATTAATGTGTAGGCCATAAAAGTGAGTGGAGATGTCCAGAGACTCTCAGGTGACTGATAGCTAGGTCTGGGCAGGCTGGATGGTCTTGGCACGGGGTCGAGCTGCCTACCATACCTACTGCTGGGTTCTGTGTACTACAGTGCTTCCAAACTTTTTAGAACTACGACCCACTTTTTAGAACAACAAACTTTTGCGATCCACCAAGCTTTAATGGACATGAGGACGGCGATTTTTTTATTTTTTATTTTTATGTAACTAAAGCATCATGTGGTAGTGTACTGTCATTTACATACAACACATTTTCCTTTGTAATGGCCACTACATTTGCACAGACATGAGGTTTTACTGTTGAAACTATATTGCACACAAGTGATGTGTGGAAGTCGGGTTTCAGTGAAGATTTATCATTTGTGCTTCACCAAGTCCAGTATCTTGATTTGTTTTGATACTGTTAAATTCTGTGTTTACTTCACACTTCATAATTACAATAAAATGTGCTGCCTTTTTTTCCATTCCTGACTGCTGAATGTTTACAGTTCTTTTACGGGTATTTACATTTTGTTGTGTGTTACAAAAAATGACATCCTACAGCCTTTCATTTCACAGTTCTGTACCCAGCAAAATTGTGACCTAATTAATTTTACTTTTCTTTCTGACTGCAAAGTGAGAGGAGTTTGTAATTAAATTCCAATCCCCATATAAAATAAAAAACAGCACTTTTTCACAAGACTTAGCCTGACATTTGACCTCGGTCTTTGAAGCCCAGCAAATGTGACAAGATAAATACAGAATTTAAAGGCATCTTTCTGTACTGCTTGGACTTCAACAACCCACCAAAAATCAGCTTGCGACTCACCAGTGGGTTATGATCTACAGTTTAGGAAACACTGGACTACTAGTTTTAACTGTGGATTTCTTGAAGTTAAAACTACGGGCTTGATCTTTTCTGCTCTCCCCACCTAATCCCCCTTTCTCTCCGTCACGTCCTCCTCTTTCCTGACTTCACTCTCTCTTCTTTCCACTCTTTTTTCTCTCCACTTCACTTCACCTTCTTGCTCACTTCACCCTCTACTTCCTCCTACCTCACTATTCTATTTTTTCACATTCTCTCTCTCTCTCTCTCTCTCTCTCTCTCTCTCTCTCTCTCTCTCTCTCTCTCTCTCTCTCTCTCTCTCTCTCTCTCTCTCTCTCCCCCCTTCTCCCCCCCCTCGCCCCCTTATCCACCTGTTTCCATGCTGATCCTTGCTCTTTCTCCACTTCACCATCATTTTTCGTTCACCTCTCTTTCTGCTTTATCCTGCTTTTTCTCCAGACTTAACCATCCTCTTACTGTGTGTCGCCTTACTTCCTCTTCCTCACCCTTCCCTCTCTCTTCCTTACCCTTCTCTCTCTTCCTTGCCCTTTTCTCTGTTCCTCGTCCTCCTGTCACTCTTGCTCAACCCCCTCTGTCAGCCTCCCCTTCACTGCTGCTACCTATTGGGGTAATGATTTTGTGTATTTAAAGGAATGAGGAGTGTGCATGTGCCTCCGTGGGTCCATGGGCGTGCGTAATCGGGCCCGGCACTTCTGCATCCTGTATCTATTCTTCACTGATAGCTCTTCACATTCTAAGTAGTGGCATCACTAAGGCTTAGTTAATATAGCGCATACTCATGAGCACACATGAGTTCTACAAAGATATGGGCCCCTGCATATCTTAACTAAATAAGCACGATATCAATTGAAAGAGCAATCAAAGGCAGCAACCTGAGCAACAAAACCAAACCAGACCTCAAATGTTTGGCTTGTTTCCACCCTTATCTGCCCACTGTGCCAAGAGTACATCTTCTGAGGTTGACGACTGGACTTGTAATTTGGTGGCTAGTTTCTCAACCACTATTTTTCTTGTCAGTCTTTTGAGCATAATGTAGGGGAACAGAGAGCAAATGTACAGCTCGTGTGTCTTTCCTTGATAGTGACTGGCATGCCTCCTCTTCTTTTCCGTTCTCCTGTCTTCTACAAATGTCTCCCATTCCCGTCACCTACTCTTTACTCATCACCCTTCCTGTCCTTCAATCTCTCCTCCTTCTTGTTCTACCACTGTCTTCA
Organism: Calotriton arnoldi; assembly: GCA_963921515.1. NCBI lineage: Eukaryota > Metazoa > Chordata > Amphibia > Caudata > Salamandridae > Calotriton > Calotriton arnoldi. The sequence goes on from CAWUFW010000399.1 coordinate 2,085,902, forward strand.
GTCACTTCACACTCCTTCTCTGGCCCCTCTCCCACCACTTACCATTTGCTCTCATCATCCCCAATGGTCGAATATGGCACGTTAGTCCGCATGCATTTACAAATCATGCCATTACAACGCGGTTGTTACAACAACCGCGTTGTTACATCGCATACCTTTACAACGCAAGTCGGAACAACGACTTGCTGTAGGGGGCGCTGGATGTTGGAATAGTATAATTTAATATTCCAACTCCAGTCTGTGCAACAGTAGAGAAGGTGTTGGATTTTAAATCCAACACCTTCTGCCCCCTAACGCAAGTCATTGTTCCGACTTGTGTTGTAAAGGTATACGACCGCGTTGTAATGGCATGGTTGTCTCGCATGCGTGGTAAACGCTGTTTACCCCAATGGTCACGGTAGACTGGGACCTAGGTGCATTTTGAGGTGAAACGCGCTGGAGCTCGGGTCAGATACTACAAGTGAATTGGTCGAGGTGAAAGTCTTGAAGTTGAAAAGTACAAATTAGTTTCTAGGCCCCACTTCAGAAAGTGACTGTCACTTTTGTTGAAGAAAACTCCTCTTCACGCTGGTGTTGGTGAAACTGCAGCAGCTGCCCTGGAACCAAATCCTGAATACCTGAAGCAGGTTGGTCCCGCTTATGCTCTGAAGTTTTTGAAATTTCTTGCTGAAAATGTTCTAAGTCACAACTCAGAATAAGAGTTTGTTGGTTTTTTGGGCGGTGCGGAGACCTCTGCTGGGGAGATGAAGCTGAAATTTAATCGGGTGCTGTGGAAGTGCCATTCGGATATTTTCCTCAGCGGGTCCCACTGAAGCTCTTGAGGAAAAGTTCCCAAACTCTTCTGGTACCCAGGCAACCACAGGAGTGAGTTCTAAGACTCTCAGGACCTCGGGGGAAGGCACAGATTGTAGGAACATCTCTACAGCAAGTGCATTAGCCTGGTATATTGTCAGTTTAGGAGCGGAGGAGAAACCGCAACATTATAACCAGGGCCACATGAATTATGCAACAGGGGTTGACTAAATTATGCAGCAAAACTTGAGGTAGTATTAGTTTATTATTATTTTTTTTTTTAATTTTATGTTTTTACACATGTTAACACTTTCTGGAAAAAGGTTCCACCTCATAGTAACAGTTTAAAATTCAACTACACCAAAAAGCATCTGAAAGGTGACGAGTAAACCTTTGCGAAGGGCATTCACAGTGTAGCAGTACGTCACTGCGTTTTTAGTAAAATTTGATCTGTTTAAGATGGCTTTTTGTTTAAAATCTGAAAATTATGCAGCAGGTGAAGAATTGTGTGGCAAGTGTGCCAAATCCGTAACTAGAGGATTTAGCTGCAGAATCACAATTCTAGTGGTCCTCACTATAATTCATTTCTGTTTATTCATGTGATAAAATGAGGGAATTTTTTGGAAGAGGATAAATGTACAGTCACCTGTGCCCCTAAGTGAGGTATCTGTTCTTTAAGTTTCTTTTTATATTAGCGAGGTCCGCTTTCTGCTAGCACCTCCGGAGATTGACAGTAGCTAGGGCAGTGGTAGCACATGTTGCCAATACTGCCATGGAATTGTTGCCAGTACTTTTCTCTGTATAATAGGCACTTGCACTGCTTCTTCCCCTTCTGTATCTATTGTTTTGGTGAAGCTTGACGAGTCTTTTCACTAAAGAAGAGTCAAAACTTTGCCATTGTCCTTGTTTTTTCACTTAATATACTGCCATGAACGGGTCCACTGGAATTATGCATCTGCAGAGTATTCCACATAATTATATATTAGCCACATTTGTCACTTAATCCAAAATCTGCTGCATAATTTGCAGTTAGTAGAAACGCAGCAACAGGTGCTCCTGCATAGTGGAAGGCCCTTCGCAAAGGTTGACTGGTCACCTTTCATTTGCCTATTGCCGTATTTTGGTGTTAAACTGGTACCAACAAGATGTAACCTTTACCAAGACAGTTTTAACATGTAAAAATAATGAAGTAATACTACCACAAAATGTGTTGCATTACGCCATATAATTTTCCGTTTATTACCCCATTATTTATTCAACTCTGCTGCACAGTTTGGTTTTCCCCAGCCACTTAATTCCAGTGGCCCTGGCCATAAGTTAGGAATAGCGTCACAGCAGAAAGAAAATAAAACAAACCACTACTAAGATATATGTCCTAATTATATGCACATTTTCACTTACATTTCTTGCAATGGCAATGTCCTTTACCCTGTTTCTTCCATAAACCTGTTTTAATCTCCTAATTACTGTGTGATGGGTGTTTGTGCTCTCGATATAGTGGGGGTGTCTCGGGTACCCCTTCTGTCTGCACTGCACAGTGATAGCAACCATCCCCCATTATCTCAACCCTGTCTCCAGGCACTTCAAGTAGCCTAAGCATTGGTGTTATACTTGAAATTTACACCACAATGAGGCTACAGATCAGTGTGATTTTTTTAAACGAAAAAGGGGCGTGGCTTGCGAGAGCAAGATGGCGGGCGGATTTTAACTTTGCTCCGCATCCCACCCAAGTTATCCACAAATTCCAACAACATAGCAGGGCAACCGAGCGATCTGGAACAAGTTGGCAGTGTGTTGGGAGCACCCCGAAAGCATTGGTGATCAGAGCGGAGCTGGCAGATGCGAGGCTGCGGCTCGGAGCTAGACGTACTGAGGGATCGGGTGAGGGCGATGTTATGTTTAGCATTGTAAATACATATTGTGTTGCGCCGCTTTGCCTGTTGTCCTTCGCTGGCCTCGCGCTGCTTCTCCTGCCGCGTGCCCATGCCCAAGTGTTCTATGACGTCCCTTGATTCCATGGTAGAACCTTGGGCATGGGTGACGGTTGGGTGACAGTTGCCGAGACCTTGTACCCCTGCGAGGACGTTCCCTCTGGTGTTGGTGGAAGAAGAAGTAATAAAGAACTCCAACCTACCTACCGCGTTGGGTCCATCATTACAGGCGAGATGCGACTTGATGCCGGAAGCAGCCACAGGAAGGATCTAGCAGGTGGGAGCGGAGTGCCGCACACCTGGCAGCTTCTGGAGAAGAAGCGACGGACACTCCGATATAACCAACTGTTAAAGGTGGACAGCGTCGAAGGGCTTGCGCTGTATGGGAGGAGACTGTGGCGACGGACTCCACAGCACCACTGCAGGCCCGGAGACACGCGACTGGGATCGAAACTGAGGGTCCCGGCAAAAGGTGAAGAGGGGATTTGTCGGCGGTGCATTCGGTCCGCGTGCTGCGACATCTACTCCTGCTGTGGGAGGGACACCAGGATTGGGTCTGGTGGTACGAGGCCTGATCCGGCCTTCTCATAGACGGGGTCACATAGAGTGTTGCGCACTGCCCGCTGCATACTGGGAGACTCGTATAGTCACCAACAGGATCGAGCGCTATTTGGCAGAATCCCAGGGATTGGCGGCAAAAAACTGGTGTGCGGAGCTGAGGAACCAGCCGTGGCACTGATGCGACAACGGCGCAGAGGTACTGTGACACCAGTGGGAGATTGGGAGAGGCTGGCCGGTGTGGCACTCTGCTTGTACACAAAGACACCTGCCTTCATCGTGCTAAAAAACTGCAATTGGCCCCGCTGCATGACCTGCATTGGACCCATTGAAACCAATACCAGGTGGTGCATTCTCAGCTGGACTGGCGCCCTTCCCTCCGTCCTTAGGAGAGTGGGGGGGGGGGACTCCTGCTTAGATGCTGGGCCTCTTGTGATCTGTTCTAGCTCATGCTTCTAACTGTAGGTTTGGAATGGGAGTACTGCATATGAAACACAGGAGCCCATTTCCCCTGGTATAACCTTATGAACCCAACTACTGGAAAAGAACTGAGGTGAATCTCCCACGCTGAATTGAGGTGTGCTGTGGACAGATCGGCTCTGTGTTGTTTTCACTGTGCTAGGGATCACGAACACTGTGGGGGGACACAGCTGTGCGTGGTGGGTTGTTGGTTACTCATCTGGGAAAATCAAGGCATGCTGGAGGCTAACCATGAACATACTGTGGGAGTAGTGAAACGAGGACACGCATAACACCGCCTGTTCTACGCCACGCATGCCACCTATTTTCCGACATTAACCACGGAGAGAAGGAGGCTTGTTTCCCAGATCACGAAATACACCGGACTGGCATTAAATTGACTCCAACCGACGGGTGGAAGTCTAATTATAGCTTCTTCTGAGGCTCCAAACCGGCTGGTGGAGTTCCTTGGGAATTAAGTTTCTACCCATACCTGACTAAGAATTCATTCATTAACAGGCCACCCAGGAATCTACTTTTGGGTTACCGTTCCTCCCCTTTCCTGCCTTGAGGAAGACCCGCCTAGATGCACTTCCACTTTTTGCGCGATATACAGGGTCGAAACGTCGGCGTATTGTATATGTCCACGCAACGCTGATGATCACAGTCCCATTCGTTATTGGATCATTTAAGCATATGTGTTAATAACAAGGACATTTATGAAATCTTTTTCCCTTCCCCCTCCCCATTTTTTGCACATTTGTTTTTGTATATAGTAGATTGTATTTATCACCATTCACCACATGTCACTATTGCACTACAGTCACATATTGCAATTGAAATTATAAATTGCGACAGACTTTATTATTTGATTTTCTTCTAATATAATTTTGATTCAAAAATCTTTGGTGTGTGTTATATCTGTATTTATTTCATTATTGAATTGAGTTACAAGTAAGTTGTTACTATTTGTTCTAATTAAGTGATACCCCGACAGAACCATTTTTCTTTAGTATACGTATACCCAGGTTCTGAGGGACACCGGGTTGCCCCATTACGCTTAACACTGCCACCTATGTTGCAGCAGATATGGGAAGATCCAGGGGAACGAGCTCTAGGGCATCTTCTCGGTCCTCAGTGGTGGAGATGAATCAGAGGGATTCTCAGACACAACAGACCTCTGTTCCTGAGGACGAGGTTGATATGATCCTTTAAGCCATTGAGCAGTCCAAGCTCTCACTGGAATAAAAAAAATAGTGTGGTGGCAGACCTCGCGCTTTTACATGAAGATCATAGAAAGCTGGCTGGCCGCATTGCTACTGTGGAGCAAACCCTAACTGAAGTACAGCCCACAGTAAACAGCATGGAGAAACAAATGAGGTACTATGAACAGAGGCTTCGTCATCTGGAGGAGAGAGCGGAGGATGCAGAGGGACGCTCTAGGCGCAACAACGTCCGCATAATTGTCCTACCAGAGGAACGAGATGCAGTAGGTCACATAGAGCAATGACTGTGGGAGCTGTTGCTCGTGGAATCACAATCTCCATTTTTCACGGTTGAGCGAGCACATCGTGTCCCCTTCCGGAGATCTGCCCCCGGATCGAGTCCCCGTCCCTTCCTGCTCAAAGTACTTCACTACTGGGATAGAGACTCCATACTGAGGGAAACTCTTAAACTACAGGAGGTCCGTGTGGGGAATGCTAGAGTCATGTTCTTTCCGGACTACACCATAGGAGTCCAGCGTCAGCAAAGCTCATTCCTAGCAGTAAAACAATAACTGCGACGTCTCGACATCACGTACTCCCTGATGTTCCTTGCCAAACTGCGGATGGGAAAACACGATTTTTTGCAACACCACCAGATGCATGGGATTGGCTGGATCCAACCGGAAAATTCTTGAGACCCAGACCTACCAAAACAAGCATTTGCAATGCAATAGGTCTCGCATTTACGCGAGTTTGAGCTATTGACAGTGCAAATGGCAATGCCTTTTATTTTTGTTTTCATTTTTATAACATAAATAAAAGGCATTGTCATTTACAATGCCAATAGCTTAAACTCGCGTAAATGCGAGACCTATTGCATAGCAAATGCTTGTATTTCTTTAAGAGCGCGCTCCTTCCCTACAAACAGATCTCGACACAGAAGAAATCTCCAACCCGAACACAAAAGGGACAAGGAGCATTCCACCCCTTCCACCCTTCTCCCATGTTCCCTCACTGACTTCTAAAGAGCTTCTTTCTACCTTGACTAGTGCTTTTACCTTCACCTACACTTCACGTGCTGACATGTTTGGGTCTCTACTTGCAATATGAAAAAAGAAACTCAAAAGTCCCAGAATGCAAGCTGCTGTTGGCTAAAATGCCAGCACTGAGCGAAGGCGTCACACTTATCACGAAAACCCTCGGCAGCTGCGCTTCACCCCAGAATCAAGGCACATACAAGAGCTAGGTATGTGTGGTGTAGGTGTTCTTTATTGTATGCATGGACGAACAGGAAGAAGTTACAGCAAACCCTTGAAGCTCTCTTTATTGAGTGCAGAGATACAGATAATGGTTAGAAGACTGCATGCCTGTCGTTGTGCTTCTCTGCATTGGGAGCAGCACTACAGCTTTGTTTTTTTACATGTTTTTTAGTATTATCGAATGTAATGACGCATAGAAACAGGCCCAGCGTTTGAGGATATAATTTTGCGCTATGGTACTTGAAGGCCTGCCTGGTGACACAACCGGAAAACTAAGACTACACATAATGCAAAGTGCTAAATCGCCCGCAGGTTGTGGTAAAAGGTTTACATCTTTCTCTCTTGCACGGTATAAACTCAGCCTGGCCTACACACAAGCTACTTCGGGGTAATGACCAGTCAAACAAGCCTGCACAATTTCACTGAAGACAAGGAAAGGCCACGAAAATAGACGGCGCTCCTGCTACAAAGTGCTTTGCCTGGAGCACTGTGTATGTTAAACAACATGGATTACTAGTGAGGAAGGTGTTAATCCTTGTGAACAGGATCTGTGATTCAGCATACAGCCCGAGGGGTTAAGTGAGCAGACAACAGTGGCTTGTGAGCTGCACTGCTTCAACAATGCTTGTGTTCACTTTTAACAATGATGATAAAATAAGAGTAAATAGTATGGGGTTACGGAAAACAATACTGTTAAACTGTTGTAGGTCTGAAGTCGGTGTTGCGTTTATATAGCACTTCAAACTCCTGCAAAGGCGCCGAGACGCGCTTTGACAGACGTGTACCCCGGTACTTACTGATTTGCTTGGGCTTGGTTGGAAGCTTTGTGGAATGCAATATTTAATTACTTCTAGGGCTCACAAGCCAAGCGAACACATTACGAATCTCCGGTCACATACATCCTGCACAGCTACAGGCAATGCTATTGCCAGTCTTTTACAAGACCTACGGTAAACGACGAGTGACCACGTTTGCCAAGTTTGCAGCGTCAAAACATACCCATGCTCATCTTAATAGGCAGGTTCTCTCTGCTCGCTGCCTCCACTAGGTGGCGCCTAACCTCCATCACAGCTTCCTTGTGCTTCAGACTGAGCATGGACTCCCACAGGGCCTTGGCAGCGGGCTCTCTGAAAGATAACAAAATGCAAAGACCAGACGCTCGTGCGTCATGGCCTTTTCCCTGCGATTACCCGCACGGCCGGCATGTGTTTCCAATTATCGCGCCCGCGTCTGGGCACGATAATTGGAAACAGATGTCTGCCGTGCGGGTAACCGCAGGGAAAAGGCCATGACGCACGAGCGGCTGGTCAGCTTTCAAAAGCCCCTAACTTAAAGTCTCGCAGAGCAGCGCTTGCGCGCTACTCGAGGCTCGACCTAAAAAGGAACCGAAGGTGGAAATCCTAGGAAAACCACAGACAAACGGAGGCGACGGATTAGGGCTCGAGCACTCAAGCTAACAGCAGTGCCCAATCTGGAACCGATACTTCAGGAGCGCCAATGAGCAGTCAGAGAGGCGGAGCGGATAGCTGACCTCTAAAGAATCTGACAGAGAAATGTCCGCCAGGTCCACAGAAGACGAGAGCTCCTCAGTGTTGTGCCCTTCTGACACTAACTCTCTAATTATACCAGCCATTACCCCACAAACATCAGAAGGAATAATTTGAAGTGCATAACCTACCACCCAATGGTTTACTTAATTGTTGATAAAGCTTAATTGTGCATGCTAAAGTACAACTGGATAATGAGGGAGGGGGAAAGGGAATGGTAGCTGATATTGTTGGAGGGACGAGAGTCGTGGGGGCTGCACGGAGACCCCCAGCTGCTGGGACGCCCTGCATGGCCTTGCATCTAGTAATGATTCAGAAGATTGCTGTTGTTGTTTTACCTACTTTTATCACATAAATGGGTGTGTGAAACGCCCCTGATTGCACCGTTGGGTTACGCCCCCTCATAAACACGCTTGTTGAAGGGTTGACCTAGTTTATACATTAAAAAGTGATAAGTTTGGGCAGTTCCCTACAATGTTAGGGACCACTTTTTTGGTATTGTATGTTGCCATGTTGGCAGTTAGTGTAAATTGGATTGAATTCAGGCATTCCTATACCCGGCTACTACCGACCATAGACTGTGCACTACGTTATTACCACATACAACTGTCCTCTCTTGCTCAACTTATACTTAAGCGAACACTTCCGACATGACTTCACAACACAAAATAACATGGAACACCCGAGGGTTGCGTACCCCCTCCCGTAGGTATGCAGTCTACGCATACTTAAAACGGCATGATACACAAATAGCTCTCTTGCAAGAGACCCACCTGACACAACTAGAGGTAGGCAGACTGCGATGTAGGTGGAGGGGGCACATTCTGGCTACGAATTACTCTGCATTCGCCAGAGGAGTATTGATTTGGGTGCGTCCTGGTACCCCCCTTCTAATAGAGGAAGAGGAAATAGACATGGAGAGGAGGTATGCTTTTTTGATAGGCAAACTAGATGGGAGACGCTTACTAATTGCCAACGATTATGTGCCAAACACAGACCAGGGCCCGTTTTGGAGTAAATTGTCTACTGTACTCTCTAAATGGTGCGATTTACCATGGGTGCTTGGAGGAGACTTTAATAACATACTAGACATAAATCCTTGATCGCTCATCCCCCCCACTGAGGGGCACAGCGGTGGCTGCAGGGGCCATGCTACTAAAAAACTGGGCTAACAGTTGGGGATTAATAGATATCTGGAGGCATCGAAATCCTGATACGCGCACATATTCCTTTTACTCAGCCCCACACACTTTACATATCCGCATTGACAGATTGCTGTGCACGCCTAATTTGCTACCATATGTGCAACAAGCGGATTATCTGGGTCGCACACATTCGGATCACAACCCGCAGAGTGTATCTCCGAGGTGGAATGTCGGGCTTCCTCCGATCCCATTGTGGAGATTGCAACCCACTGTGCTAGAGGACTTGACCTTCCATGGTTCTTTGCGCACCTCGCCTGAGCAATATTTTGAGGACAATGCGGACACAGCGTCCTCCAAAGCAATAGAATGGGAAGCATTTAAGGTGACACTCTGGGGCCGCTGTCTGGGATTAGGGGGCGGTATGCAAAGACAGGTGGAAAAGGAACTCTTAAAACTAGAACGTGAGCTACTGTCACTAGGAACAGATCTGTCCTTGGGAACATCCTGCCCTGCGGAGCTCCTAAAGGCAAAAGCGACTCACTCCACTCTCATTGAAAGGCGCAGATGCCTTAATTATGCAGCACATTCCACTAGGGTTCATGCGCAGGCAGACTGGTCCGGGCACTTGCTCGCCTGGCTGATTAGACAGGAACACCCGACAAACACCATCACTGCTTTACAATCCCCCGCTGGACTGATGAAATATACCCAACATGAGATACACGAGGAGCCGATCCTCCCCTTTACGTCCCTCTATCAGTCAATAACGGAGGCTTCTGAATTTGAACTAACCAGTTTCTTGGACAGCCTTCCGTTTCCCACACTTTCACCTGATCAACGCACGGATCTCAATGAACCTATCACATTGGAGGAAATACAAGGAGCAATTTGCTTCCTGGCCTCGGGGAAGGTGCCGGGTCCGGATGGCTTGCCTGCCGAAATATATAAAACCTATGTAGATCTACTAGCGCCAAGGCTGTTAGATATCTATAACGAAGCTATACATTTATCAAGCCTGCCAAATTCTATGTGTGAGGCCTTATTAATTACACTGTTGAAGCCGAATCGTGACCCTACGCTGCTTGGCTTTTATCGCCCACTGGCACTATTGAACATTGATTATGAGATCTTTGCCAGTATTCTTGCGGGACGACTTGCGCTGTTGGTCCCCCATCTGATCCATGAGGATCAGAACAGGTTTGTTTTGGATAGATCCACTACCCTCAATCTGCACCATTTATTTCGTATGAGATATGCCCCCCAGGTTGCACCCCGCTCTGGGTGTATGGTGCTTGACCTGGAGAAAGCATTTGACTCCGTAGAGTGGTTGTTTATTTTTAACGTCTTCCCTCGATATGGGTTGGGAACTCCCTTCGTTTCATTAGTGAAATTACTGTACAATGACCCGAAGGGGAGGGTCCGGACTGGGAGACTGGTGTCAGCACCTATATCGGTGAGGAGGGGCACTAGGCAGGGATGCCCCCTTTCTCCTCTCCTCTTTGCACTAGCAATTGAGCTGCTAGCTATAGCCATGCGAACGTAGGCAAACAGTTGGGGTGTTCGCCTGGGAGAAGAGAATCATGCAATCTCTCTATATGCTGATGACCTGTTATTATACATACAAGATATAACAGACATCCCAGACTCCATACCTAGCATGTTGTCTCTGTTTGCTCGACTTCCAGGACTGCGGGTCAACTGGGGAAAGTTGTTCTTGTTTCCTGTTGTCCCTAGTGTGATTGACCCATCATTTTCCATAGACTGATTCATGGTCACATGGCAACCGAACATGTTCCAATATCTAGGTATCCATGTGTATCATGAGGATTGTGACCTTTTGGATGGCAACCTTGCACGTGCCCTTACATCCTTAACATCGCAAATTACTTTCTGGAAGACGGTGGCATTATCAGTGGCGTGCAGAGTGGCACTTATTAAGATGGTGGCACTTCCCCATCTTTTATACTACTTTGCTAATCTACCACTATGCTTGTCACCATCATTCTTCCGACCTATTGAGCGGATGCTTCAAAATTTAATATGGAATAGATCGCGCTGCAGAGTAGCGCTTATAAAGCTGTATCTACCATCGGATGGGGGGGGGGACTTGCGGTGCAATTTTGGACACTATTATCTACCATTTCAGCTACAATGGGTGGCACGCTGGATGAAGGGCTGCCACCTACCAGACACTGCGTGCAATGAGGCGGCACTAACGGTCACTAAAGTACTTTCTGTGTTCCACCCTTGTAGCGGAAGAGCTGGTGATCTTCCTCTGCTATTACAAGTGGCCTAGCGCTGCTTTTGGAGATCGTTATTTCTCACAAAAAGTGTCGGACCTTACGGTCCAGCTACCCCGCTTCTTGGGACATCCAGGGGGGACAGAACAACCACAATACCAGAGCTTACAGTTTGGCACGAGGCGGGAATACACACACTGGGTGATCTTTATGTAGATGGAACACTTATGACGTACAATGACCTTACGCATATAGAGGAATTACTTTCTGGACACTTTCTTATACATGCTTCATGGATCAGTTTATTACGCCAACACTGGGGAGACATTACCCAAGAACCACTCACAAATCTCGTACTCCAATACATTCATGTTATGGGAGAGGGTAAACCTCTAACTCAATGGTTTGCAGACGCATTCCTATCACACAGCACACAAGACTTGTCCCCGTGCGTGCTAAATGGGAATCCGACCTTGGACGCCCATGCACAGATACGGAATGGAGCACAGTCCTGGTGATTTCCACATTCATCCCACGTAATGCTCGATTCAAACTAATTCAGTACTATATAGTGCAAAGGGCGTATCTCATCCCGGAGAAATTAAACCACTATTTTCATAGACATGACTTGCCCTAGATGTGGTTACTTATTACACATGGTGTGGATGTGCCCTGATTTACGGCGGTACTGGGAAGGGTGACACAGCAGCTAGCTGCACCGACAGCCCGGTGCCCAACACCTAGAAGGGATGCATAATGAGTCTGTACAAGACAGACAAAAAACAAAGAGCCACAAATCGCTTTATAGATCTGGGACTAGTGGTGGCCAAACAATTAATAATAAGGCGTTGGAAATCTAAGGATCCGCCACATTTACAAGCCTGGCTACGTTCTATCCTTATCTGGGCCAGAGCGGAGGGAGAATCCCTTCGAAAGGGAAGATGTATTAGGATTGCGTAAATTCCCCATCTCAGACTGTTGGGAGGCGATTTTCGTGGCTCTTCAGATGGCTACACACATTGATCCGATTGCAGCAGATCCATAGCCTAAGATATTCTCGAAGGATGTAGGAACACACCTCTCAACCAGAGGTGGTTGCACTGGTATGTTGTAGGGAGAAATATTTGCAAAAGGAACTGGTAATTTCTTAAGAGTTTAGTTGTGGGTCTGATCCATTTAATATACCTTTTAATAATGGGGAGGAGGGGCCGGCGTTGGGTAGCCTGTGGTTTATTGGTTAAAGATTTAAGAATTCTTGTTTATTTGATCTGATATAATCTGACATTTTATAACTTTGTTCCTATCCTGAGACGCAGGGTTTGCTTATTGTATGATGAAATTGGGTAACAGTGATGCCTTCTATTACTGTAGATGGTAAGGTGTATATTCATCAACCCACTATTCGACTACTCTTGATGCAAATGTTGTACTCAAACGTGTTTATACGCTATAAAACTCAATAAAAAGATCAAACAGGACCTAGCCCACTCTCTATAACCGGGCCTGTTGCTAAGTAGTTGTCCACTGTCCAGCCCAGACTGCAATCCAACCAGGCTGTAACAACAAGGAAAACAAGGAAAACCTCAGCCCTATGGTTTTCAGAAGCACTTAAAGACCTCCAAAGATAATGTCGGAGGCAGGAACGGAGATGGAGAATGGAGAATGGGTCTCAATTTGGAAGAGAAGAACAAACATGAAGAGTGAATTCAAAAATATAAAAGTGACATTATTGAGGCTAAATAGTCTTTTTTTTCTCTCAGAAGATAAGATCTGCTATTAAGGATTCATTCAAGACCGTTTCCCCCCTGACCAGACAGGTGTTGGAGAATCCCCAAAATCATTGCAATAAGGTGGCCGAGTCTTTAGGGGCAAAATAATGAAGATTTGTGCAGAATTTCAGGAGCCCAAGGACAGGCCAGATGCTTCTTCTATGGAAGGCCATATCTCTAGACAGGCCACTAACAGCTGTTTATCCAGGTTCGCTCCCATTCTGTTGTCAAAAATTAAAAATCTTTTAGGGCAGACCACTTCGGAATCGCCGGATGACCCTTGACCCCCTAGGGCACTACAGTTGGCCCCAGATTTAATTGCTGAATCATTGGAGAAAGTCTATTCTCAGGTTCTGGAGTCTGGAGTGTACCCTCAGCACTGAATCTGCTCTGCTGGCAGCGTCTGATTCGATTTGCTGACAAGTAGATCAATCAGTCAGGGATTTGTAAAGCGCGGCTAGTTAGCCGTGAGGGTCTCAAGACGCTGGGGGAGGGGGCTGCTGGTTGGACTGGGTGGAGGGTCATTCGAAGAGCCAGGTCTTGAGGTACTTCCTGAATTGGGTCAGTGACGCGGGTAGGCTGAGGTAGAGGGGCAGGGTGTTCCACGTCTTGGCGGCGAGGTAGGAGAACGACCTTCCTCTGGTTCTGGTCTTGTGGATCCTGGGGACTGAGACGAGGGTGAGTTGAGAGGATCGGAGTTGTCTGCCGGGTATGTGGAAGGTGGGGCGGTGGTTCAGGTATGCTGGTCCTTCGTCATGTAGAGCTTTGTAGGTGTGAGTGAGGAGCTTGAAAGTGATTCTCTTGTTGACTGGGAGCCAGTGGAGTTGTCGAAGGTGTTGCGTGATGTGGCTGTAGTGGGGGATGTCGATCACCAGTCTGGCTGCGGCGTTTTGGACGTTCTGTAGTTTCTTGAGCTGTTTCTAGGTGGCGCCGGTGTAGAATGCGTTGCTGTAGTAGAGTCTGCTGGTGATGAGTGCAAGGATGACTGTCTTTCTGGATTCTGTGGGGAATCTATCTGAATATCTTCGAAGCAGGCGGGATGTGTAGAAGCAGGCTGAGGAAACTGCGTTGATGTGGCAGTTCATGGTGAGCGATGAGTCCGGTATGATGCCGAGGATGCGTGCGTTGTCCGTCGAGGTGGGGGGACATCCCAGAGCGGCTGGCTACCAGGAGTCGTCCCAAGCAGAAGGGGTGGGTCCCAGGATGAGTACTTCTGTCTTGTCCGAGTTGAGCTTGAGTCAGCTGTCTTTCATCCAGGTATCAACGGCCTTCATTCTACTGTGGATGTTGGTTCTGGCAGTTGTGGGTTCGTTGGTGAGGGAGAGGATCAGCTGGGTGTTGTCGGCATATGAGACGATGTTGAGTCCGTAGCTTCTGACGATGGCTGCGAGGGGGGCCATGTAGACGTTGAAGAGGGTGGGGATCAGGGATGAACCTTGGGGCACTCCACAGCTGATCTCTGTGGGCTCTGAGAGGAACTGTGGTAGTCTGGCTCGCTGGGTCCGGCCGGTGTATGAGGAGTGGATCCAGTCCAGAGTGCGGTCTCGTGATATGGGTGCGGTGGGAGACGGTGTCGAAGGCGGCCGAGAGGTCTAGTAGGATGAGGGCTGCGGTCTCGCCCCGGTCGCAGAGGGAGCGGATGTCATCGGTGGCGGCAAAGAGTGCGGTCTCCGTGCTGTGGTTGCTTTGGAAGCCGGATTGGGAGGTGTCCAGGGTGCGGTTCACTTCGATGAACTCAGACAGTTTGGTGTTGATGGCCTTCTCGATGACCTTGGCTGTGAAGGGGAGGAGGGAGATGGGTCTGAAGTTCTTGAGGTCTGTCGGGTCCGAGGATGGCTTCTTCAGCAGGGGGTTCATCTCTTCGTGTTTCCAGTCGTCGGGGAAGGTGGCAGTTTTGATGGAGCAGTTGAAGGTGCTGTGAAGCTGGGGGGCGATGGCGGCGGCTGCTCTGTGGAAGATGTGGTACGGGCAGGGATTTGTCGGGGCTCCCGAGTGAATGCTCTTCATGGTCTTGAGCGTGTCCTCTGTTGTGAGCGGGGACCAGCAGAGCGCGGTCTGTTGGGGGTGCGGCTTGGTTGTGTGCGCTGGTGGAGGGCGTAGTGGCTGGGTCTAGATAGTCGAAGCTGTCGTAGATCTTCTTGATCTTGTGGTAGAAGGTGCTGAGTTTGTTGCAGAGGTCTTGGGAGGGGGGGAACGGCTGTGGTCTCGCTGTTGGGCCTGTCGAACTCCTTGACTATAGCGAAGAGTTCATTGCTGTTGTGTGTGTTGGTGTTGATTCTGTCTTCGAGGGCCGTTTTCTTTGTGGTTTTCAGGAGGAGGTGGTGTGAATTGTTGGCGGATTTGAAGGTTGCGTGAGTTTCTGGGGTTTTGTTATTCCTTCATCTCTTCTCGAGTCATCTGCAGGTGCGTCTAGACTCGTGGAGGGCGGGATTGAACCAGCTGGCCTTCTTGGAGTGTTGCTTGCCTGGTCTTTTCTTGAGTGGTTCCCGCGCAGTTGGAGATCCAACGGTGGAGGTTGCGTGCTGCGGTGTTGGCGTCCGTTGGCATTGGTGGAGTGGTTGTGCTCAGCGAGTTGACGAGAAGTTCTTCGGTTGCCTTGATCCAGCTGCGACAGGGGGGGCGATGATGATGGTGGTGTACGGTGGGCGTGGCAAAGGTGAGATGCACGCAGTGATGGTCCGTCCAGGAGAGTTTGGTGGTGTGGCTGTAGCTGATGTTCGCTCTGGCGGAGAATACTGGGTCGTGCGTGTGTCTAGCTGTGTAGGTCGGTGTGGTGAGTAGCTGCTTAGGGCGGTGTGGTGAGTAGCTGCTTGAGACCGATGTTCTCCAGAAGGGAGGCGGTGTTCTGGTCACTGGGGTTGTCCATGTGGAAGTTAAGGTCTCCGAGTAGGATGTAGTCGGTGGATGCGAGCTCCTGAGTTGCGATGAGGTCTGCATCGGCGTCAGTGAAGGGGAGTCGGGGGCTCGGGGCCTGTAGACGAGGGTGCCGTGGAGGGTGGTGTTGGGGTTGGTCCGGATCTAGAAATGGAGGTGTTCCATGGTCGTCGTTGGAGTGCGTGGTCAGTTGGATTGTGCTTTTGTGGACGATGGCGATGCCTCCTCCTGGGCGGTCGGCTGTCCTTGCGGGTGACTTTGTAGTCGACGGGGATGGCAATGTCCAGTCCGGAACAGAGGTTAGTCCAGGTTTCCGTGAGGAAAGCGATGTCCGGAGAGGTGGTGTCGAGGAGGTCCCTGATTTCTGTGGCGTGTTTGTGGAGGGACCACATGTTGAGGAGGATGCAGTTGAGCCAGACGGGTGCGCTTTTGGGCGGCAAAAGGAGCTGGCAAGTTGGCATGGCTGAAGGTGTGGTTGCAGTTCCGACAGGTGAAGTATCCAAGGGTCTTCTTCGGTGATGCTAGATGTTAGGCGGCATGGCGTCCTGGGTTGAGGGCAAGGAGGGTACTGGCGTCGTAGCGGTGGGATGTCCGCGAAGCAGGGTCCCTGGCGCTGGGTGCAGTCCAGGCACGGACGGGCTTGCCTTTGTTGTGCCTTAGGCGTGCCAGTGGCGCGGTCGCTGAGCGACCACACAGTGGCCGCCATTAAGTAGTGCTCAGGGGAGAGGGGGGGCTGGACAGCTGGGAGGCGGGAAATACGGAGCGGGAAGGGACACTGGAGGGGGGGCGGGGCAGCGGGGGATCGCAGTGACAGGGGGAGAGGAAGAAAGGGGGAAAAAGGAAAAGCGAAAGGAAAGAGAAGAAGAACAAGCATTTGCAATGCAATAGGTCTCGCATTTACGCAAGTTTGAGCTATTGGCATTGTAAATGACAATGCCTTTTATTTATGTTTTGGTTTGTTAAACATAAATAAAAGACATTGTCATTTACAATGCCAATAGCTTCAACTCGCGTAAATGAGAGGCCTATTGCATTGCAAATGCTTGTTTCATCCCAGCTACTTGGCGCTGCCCTGCATGGGAATTCCTACCTGGAGAATGACAATGCTGTCCAGAACTGCCCATTCCTTCCTGACTTCAGTGACCTTGCATGGCCTCCACTTTTACCCTTACTTTATCAGTACCACAGAATCGGTACTTTGAGGTTATTTTTTGCCCAAATATTTTTCTGGGGGACAGTTCCATGGATTTACAACACAGTCAGTAAATCAAGGCCATTACACTACAAGTCTTTGCTCATAGGAAGGACCACTGGAATAACACAATATTGTGGCTGCCGCGTTCTCGGAGTATTTACATATTTTCCACACTTGCCGCATGATTCAGAACTTCTGTATCCATTGCAAACATTGATTCTAGCTCATATTGATCAAAAGAGGCTTTAAAAAGCATCAGCCGTGGTCCCCCGGGGTGACAGACGCTTTGCAAAGATTAACTGTCACCATTTCGTTGCTGATGGCTGTATTCGGGTGTTAGGGTGCTGCTAATGAGGAGAAACGTTTGCCCAGACAGTACTACTGTGTTGTAAAATGACAAAATAGCAAAATATTGCAACAGAATCTGCCATATTACGCTGCATCATTGCACCTCTTCTGTGTCTGATTACGTTTGTACCTCTCCAGTCCCTGCAGCACCTGTTCTGACCTGGGTCTCAGGCTCTACAACAGCTCTGCTGACTTGGTTCTCTGGCTCTACAGCAGCTCTGCTGACCTGGTTCTCTGGCTGTACAGCAGCTCTGCTGACCTGGTTCTAAGGCTCTACAGCAGCTCTGCTGACCTGGTTCTCTGGCTCTACAACGGCTCTGCTGGCCTGGTTCTCTGGCTCTAGAGCGGCTCTGCTGGCCTGGTTCTCTGGCTCTAGAGCGGCTCTGCTGGCCTGGTTCTCTGGCTCTACAGCGGCTCTGCTGGCCTGGTTCTCTGGCTCTACAGCGGCTCTGCTGACTTGGTTCTCTGGCTCTAGAGCGGCTCTGCTGACCTGGTTCTCTGGCTCTAAAACGGCACTGCTGACCTGGTTCTCTGGCTCTACAGCAGCTCTGCTGACCTGGTTCTCTGGCTCTACAGCTGCTCTGCTGACCTGGTTCTCTGGCTCTACAGCAGCTCTGCTGACCTGGTTCTCTGGCTCTACAGCAGCTCTGCTGACCTGGTTCTCTGGCTCTATAGCAGCTCTGCTGACCTGGTTCTGGTTCTCTGGCTCTACAGCAGTTCTGCTGACCTGGTTCTCTGGCTCTACAGCAGCTCTGCTGACCTGGTTCTCTGGCTCTACAGCAGCTCTGGTGACCTGGTTCTCTGGCTCTACAGCAGCTCTGCTGACCTGGTTCTCTGGCTCTACAACGGTTCTGGTGACCTGGTTCTCCGGCTCTAGAGCAGCTCTGCTGACCTGGTTCTCTGGCTCTAGAGCAGCTCTGCTGACCTGGTTCTCTGGCTCTAGAGCGGCTCTGCTGACCTGGTTCTCTGGCTCTAGAGCGGCTCTGCTGGCCTGGTTCTCTGGCTCTAGAGCGGCTCTGCTGACCTGGTTCTCTGGCTCTAGAGCGGCTCTGCTGACCTGGTTCTCTGGCTCTACAGCGGCTCTGCTGACCTGGTTCTCTGGCTCTAGAGCAGCTCTGCTGACCTGGTTCTCTGGCACTACAACGGTTCTGCTGACCTGGTTCTCTGGCTCTAGAGCAGCTCTGCTGACCTGGTTCTCTGGCTCTAGAGCAGCTCTGCTGACCTGGTTCTCTGGCTCTAGAGCAGCTCTGCTGACCTGGTTCTCTGGCTCTAGAGCGGCTCTGCTGACCTGGTTCTCTGGCTCTAGAGCGGCTCTGCTGACCTGGTTCTCTGGCTCTAGAGCGGCTCTGCTGACCTGGTTCTCTGGCTCTACAGCGGCTCTGCTGACCTGGTTCTCTGGCTCTAGAGCAGCTCTGCTGACCTGGTTCTCTGGCACTACAACGGTTCTGCTGACCTGGTTCTCTGGCTCTAGAGCAGCTCCGCTGACCTGGTTCTCTGGCTCTAGAGCAGCTCTGCTGACCTGGTTCTCTGGCTCTAGAGCGGCTCTGCTGACCTGGTTCTCTGGCTCTACAGCGGCTCTGCTGACCTGGTTCTCTGGCTCTAGAGCGGCTCTGCTGACCTGGTTCTCTGGCTCTAGAGCGGCTCTGCTGACCTGGTTCTCTGGCTCTACAACGGCTCTGCTGACCTGGTTCTCTGGCTCTACAGCCGCGCGCTAAAACTAAAACCCCTGAATACAAATACCAGACAAGCTGTCGCCATTGTGAAAAAAATATAGTGCCTACCGACTAATGGAGACAGTGTAACGCCGCAAGTAAAAGATCCAGTCCTGATGGGCGGTCCCAAAAGGAGACAGGGCGGTAACGAGGGACTAAGAAGCCTCATTATCAATCGGAAGCCAGCCTTTACCATGGACGATGACGCCAGCCAATGAAAAATATGGGCGGGGCTTCCACACCACCTCTAAAACATACCCTAATACAGCAAGCCTCGCAAAGCGTGTAGCGCAGGTGCTGCAACGCTAGGCTTGACCTAAAAAGGCAGGGGCAGAAGGAGGAAAAAGGAAGAGAAAAGCAGAAAGAGGGACAGAAGCAGCAGCAAAAGAGACAGAAAGACAATCAAGCAGCAGAGCAGTGACGCCCTACCACTGGACCACCAGGGATGAGGCGCAGGCAGGAGCCTGCGGGTGGAGGAGGGCCTCTAACTCCTGACCTCCGGGTCAGTGGCAGCCATGGCAGCAGATGGGGACAGCAGCAGCAGCTACCAGACGGGGCTGCGCTGTGGAAGGAGCAAGTCCACTAAAGGATAGTGGATTAGGGAAGTGCGGAGTAGGTGGTACTCCCTCTCTAAGGAGTCCTCCCTCTTGCTAGAGATAGAGGTCCCTATAGAATTGTTAGAAGCATTGGAATTTACAGAGGAGGACCTATACCTCCCCTGCATTCTCGAACCCTCCCAGGAGGAATAAGGGAGGACCTCCCTCTAGGGGCCCCCTCTGTACTATTCACACTGGTGAACTCTGATCCCCCAGGGGAGTCATCAGACTCCTCCTGGTCATGCTCAGAATTAAGATCACTAGGGGCAACCCCTCATGACCCATCTTCTGGAGCATCCCCACCCACTTTGTCCTGCCCTTCTGACCTATCAGGATTCTGGAGGTCATCCAGCAGAAGTAGCTCTAAGAGTTGCTTAGTGTTAGGGTTGCTACCTGTCTTTAGTTTTCTAGAGGCACCCAGGGTCCTTAGTTCCTGGAACTTAAGACCACTGTATCTAGAGGGTTGGGACCCACTGGGTTCCATAACTAGAGACATAGTGACCAGGTGTAGTGTGGTGTTTCACCTACCTACCTTAGTGAAAACTAAACTTCCAAAGATTGGAGAAAGGGTTGTGCTAGGCCCTAACAACCAATCTAAAAGTTCAGTATAACTTACTGTTATAAAATATTTTTGTATGTGCCTAATGCTAGTGATGGTTTTTTCTTTAATCCACACCTAGATTAGCTGGTTAAACAGTGCAGGCTTAAATCCCGACTGCTGGACACTAATGTAGGAGGCTGACTTAGTATATGGTGCACACTTATTTAAGTGAAGCACCTTGCACTAATCTAGACAACCCTTATGGTGATTTTAGTGGTCTTGGACAACCATAGAAAGCTCTTTAAGTGGTAGCTGTGGAGAGCAGCATTCAGGCTTAGTCCAGAAGGAGTGTTAAGCAGCTTGTTTTACCAGAACTTATCATATAGTGTAGGTTAAACCACAGTGTAGTTATAAAAAATAGTTATATTTATTAAACAATCTCACTAAGATATCAACACAATACACACAATATTTCAACAGGTAAGTAGCACAAATACACAGTGGTCACCAGGGGGAGACCAAACCATATACTAAAGAAGTGGAATGCCAACTGTGACCGAAGTCGGGATTTGGACCAGAAGACTCAGAAGAGCTGGGGACACAAGGAACCACCCAAGGTAAGTACCCAGGAACTCCACGGAGGCTGTGTGCAGAGTGGAAAAACCGCAGTGTACTCAATGCAAGTCAAAGTCGCTGTTGCAGTTTTTAAGAAGGGCCCTTCCTAGTGGACCCTGAAGAAACCCGGGGGAAGATGGAAGGTTGGAGATTCACCCCACCGGTGCATACCCCAGGAACCAGGATACCTATACCAGGGAAGCCGGGTGCATAGGTGCGAAGTGACGTTGGAAACCACCGTAGACCACAATAGAGAACTTCAGGAAAGATGCCGCTGGCGAAGAAGCTGAAAGAGTCTGATGGAATCCAAGGATGGATTCTTGAAGAGGAGTACCTGCAAGCAGAGGGGACAGAGTCTATGCCACTTGGAAGTGACCAGGAGGCACGGAAGACCAATGACCACGGATGACAGAAGATGCAGGAGTGACGACGGTGACCTTGTCGCTGCAGCTGTGAGGACCAGGAGCCGTTCACGAACTGTCCCACGTTGGAAGTCGAGAACCAGGTGGTCGGTGTCCGGTGGGAGCTCCAACAAGCCTTGGCAGCAGCAACAGACGTGGTAAAAGAAAAAAGTGCAGCGTTGGGCCCAGCAAGATCCAGGGGACTCGCCAGATGCAGGAGAGTCAGAGCAGGCCCCGAGCAAGTAGGGGAGCCCACTGAAGCTGAAGACCCTCAAGAGGACCCACAGGTCGAAGGTACAGGAATCGCAAGAGGACCTCGAGCAGCTCACCAAAGATGCCGGCTCACGGTGCAGAGGATGCGGTGTGGACAAAGATCTTGGTTGGAAGAGATGCTGGAGGCTGGAGCTTCTTGTTGCCCGAAGATCTCTGGAGGACAGAATCAACCAGCCTTTGCCAACGGCAAGTCAATGAGGTGCACAGGGGTGCTGTTCCAGCGGTTCCGACGAGGGATACTGGCCTCAAGCTTGCTGAGAAGACGGTGCAGGCCTTGAGGGAATTGCACCACCTGTGTTGCTGAGCCTTTCGGAGTCCGTAGGCCATCAGGAGCAGCAGACCGGTCAGCATGGTTGTGGTGCCTGCAGATGCAGGGGAGTGACTCCTTCACTCCAAGGGAGTTTCCTTTGGGTGTCTTTGATGCCCACAGGCCTGGAGAAGAGCCTGAATGAAGCACTGGCACAGACGACACAGAAGACTGGCAGGACGACTAGACCAGAAGCAGCAGGGGGACTTCCTTGGTGCAGTCTCATTTCCTAGGCGAAGAACAAAGTAATCACACGGTAGAAATTGAAGTGGTTTCAGGTTTGAATCTTGTCCCACGACGAAACTGAAAAGCCACCCACAGGTAAGCCCTTAAGTACACTAGGGAAAGGGTTGGGACGATTCAAGGATCCCTCCCAGAGGAGGGGCTGGACAAAGGGGAGGATACTCCCATGTCCTTAGTCCAGTTTCGTGCCAGAGCGGACGCCAACAGTTCCCTGAACTGGCTCAAACTGGTGTATGCAAGGAGGGTACCAAATGTGCCCTTCAAAGCAGTCTGGTGGCGCTTGCAAGTGCTCAGCAGCAGGATGGCATAATTTTGTCTGTGTTCTGCAGCTGCACTAGCTTGCTGTTAGACCCTGGAAGGCTGGTACCAGGAATACAGGGGGGCACCCTAGGGGAGCCCCCCAGAACATGGGATCCTACAACCAAAACTGGAATCTGTGTTGGGGTAGGATTCCAACATGTTTGAGACCAAACATGACCGGTTTCGGTGCAGCCAATATATGGTTAGACATCTCGTAACTGAATTGATGTCCACTATATGTACTAAATGGCTGACCGCACTTACAAAGCCTGGAGAATGGACTCCAGGGTTTGTAGGGGGTGTCCTGCTCATGCAGGGCACCCTCAGACTTATAACCTAGCACCCTGCCTTCAGGATTGAAAGGCATGCTTTAGGGGTGACTTATAGGTTTTAAGTGCAGTGACCTCAGATATAAGGAAACGTATCTGTCGTAAGTGGTGCTAGCACCAGCTTACACAGGCTACAATGGCAGGCCTGTAGTCACAGTTTAAGTGGTCTCGCATGGGTGGCATAATACATGCTGCAGCCCATGGGAGACCCCTGGTGAACCTATGCCCTTGGTACCTTAGTACCATATACTAGGGACTTACATGGGTACACCAGTAGTCAATTGGGAAGGTACCAAAGTACTTACCATTGTCAAATTTAGGGAGGAAGCACAGTGACTGGGGTCCTGATTAGCAGGATCCCAGTCAGACTAGTCAGAAAAACTGAATAATACCAGCAAAAGGTGGCGGTAACCATGAAAGCAGATCCTACTTTCCTACAGAAAGGGTGTGAGGGAAATGTTTTTTTACGAAGAAGCAATTGCCAGTATTCGAGTAGTGTTGTTGTCGTGGGGAAGAAGAGTCTGGGATCTGGTTGAGGTCGGTAGCCATAACAGGCGTTTGAGTGAGATGGGAGAAAAGGCCTGTTCAACCTGTACCCATTGTTTATGGTTGGGATCGTAGTTCCAATCTAGAGCCGGGCGAATCTGCGCTGCCCAAGTATAGGTCGTTACATCAGGGAAGCCCAGTCCTCCTTCAGCCATGGGTCTTGAGAGGATCAAGAGTGCGACTCTTGGGGATTTGCCCTGCCATATGAAGTCCAGCATCTTTTTCCAGATGTGTGATAATGTTTGTGTGGGTATTGTGATAGGAAGTGTCTGCACAGTATTGAGCAAACAAGGCATAACATTAATTTTCAGGCTATTCAGCCTACCTAGCCAGCAAATCTCCAGTTTACCCCACCGATACAGGTCTTTGAAAAGAGCAGTAAGTAAAGGAGGGATGTTTCTGTTGTATAATAACTGTGTGTGGTTCAGGAAGTATACGCCTAGATATCGAATAGGCATCCCATTCCACGAGTAACCACTACTTTGAAGAGATTCTTGCATCTGTTCGAACGGCTCCGCTACCCCTATGCCTTGTAATTTAGAGTAGTTAATTTTGAAACCTGTGTGAAGCGGTCGTGCTCCGCTTGGATAGCTGGTAGTGTTCGGTCAGGGTTAGTCACGAAGCAGAGGATATTGTCTGCGAATAAGGCTAATTTATGTTCCCTGGCTTCCACCAGGAAGCCATGGATGTTGGGGGTTACATGTTATATTTGCTATAAGGGGTTCTATTGCTAGTGCAAAAACCAATGGGGAAAGGGGGCTCCCCTGTCGTGTTCCCCTAGTTGGGGATATGGCTGCTGTGTATTCCCTATTGATTTTGAGCTTTGCTTTTCGTTGTAGGAAGTTGATTTGGATGAATGTTCGCATTTTTGGGCCCTTACAGCTCTTGGTGAGGAGTTTTGATATAAAGTGCCAATCTACTGGATCAAAGGCTTTCTCGGCGTCGAGGGAGAGGAGAGCCATTGGTTGGTTCTGCCTTTCAGCAGTTTCCATTAAAGTACCAGCTAACCGAGTGTTATCGCTGGCTTGGCGATTTTTGATAAAGTGCGATTGGTAGGGGGACTAGAGAAGCCATGTGTGGTGGAGGCGGTGGACAAATATAGATGTGAATATTTTTGCATCGCAGTTCAGGAGGGCTAACTGCTGCTGCGGCTCCTCCATTAGGGCGGAGGAGCTTCACCCCACTAATTAAAATGCTGCAAAGTTGAGAAATAATTTTAATAAAGTTAATTTATTACCTTTTTATTTTTCACTACTCGAGAGCGGAGTGTCAGGGTAGGGTGGGCCATTGTTGCTGAGTGGCAGCAGCAGGGAGGAGTGGTGGGCACTTCAGTTTAAAGTCACTTTGGCCGGCTGTCTTGCGACGGCCAGCGTGACATGCGCATTTTAAGCCTTTCCAACCCCAGCCGTCTTAGCCAGCTGGGTGGAGCAGTCTCAAGCCCCTAGTGGCTGAGGGAGCGTCAAGCCAGCTTGATCCAACCAATCCTGGTGCTGCTCTCATGCTGCCTAACATTATCAGCAGCATGAGAGCAGCGTCTGGAGTGGTTAAGGGTATTGGCTCTAAAACCACGTGCTCCCCGCTGGACTGAAAAACACGGACGAGAGGAGGTGAGCCAGTGGATAAGTACATATTTCATTTTTGATGTTATGGCCCACTGACAGGCACTGTGAGAAACTCAACTGCCTTCAGCCTCCACTCCAGAGCTCTGTCATGGTCTGTTCTCAACACTGTTTATAACGTGCCATGTTTCAAAGCATTGGGGTTGACCCTTAAGGCATTCTCACTGTCTCAGTGCCTGTCAGTGGGTCAAAATTACTGATTTGTTTTCAACAATAATAAACAAACATTTGCCTTAATAATGACATGAACTTAAGTAAGATATAGGATTGTCTGTGTACATTAACAAACAATCCTCTCCCGTTGCTAAGAATAGCTGACCTCCGTATTCTGCTAAACATTTTATATCGCACAATCACCATTCCAATATGGCGACCGTATCGGAGACAATAGTGAGGACGGACGTCTGTGTAAGTCCCACTTTAGTTTCTTACTTATACAAATAGTGACATTAAAATGGCGCTGATGCAGAATGCCAGCGTCCTAATATAGGACGGGACTACTCCCGTATTAAGGTGAGCAGACGATAATATCATCTGTCTTATGTAAACGGTTGCGATTATGAGTTAGTTGATATTATCCGATAGAGTGACCGGCTACAGATTATGTTAATCCGAATGACTAGAGTCTCGTATATCGAGCGTTATAGTATACGTAATTGCGGTACGTTTAGATATCACGCCTGTAATGAAAGGCTAAGGACTTGAGGTTGGAAACGCATGTCTTACTAGATTGGTAGTTTACATGAATTTTGGATAATTTTGAGACCATTTGAGATTTGGATGACCAGTTAAGATGCCGTTCTCTTTGACAAGTACTTAAAACTTGACATGGTAATAAAGTAAGATCCATTTATGTGCAGTCTTGGTAATCGGAGACTCAATTATTATATTACAAACTTTGTTCGATATATAACCGGACTATACTACAGGATACGGTTATTTAGGTAAGATATCCCATTATCACTTGATTGTCATTGGGCAGGTCCCGATAGAACGCCTGATTATTTATCCTTGGTTAATTTCAGTGACGGAATACGTATGACTCAATTTGACAGCGTTTTTGAAATTGGAATACTTAAAGACTAGACAAACGCAGAATATGATTGACGTGAAATAACTCAAAGAAATAAGGTCAGTCACATTGCTTGATATAGGCTTTCCCACCAACTTACCAGCAAACACACTTGTGGTGATGTAATTCAAACAGACTCACCAAATACAAGACAATGGATATATCATTATCACCTAGAATTTCACAGTATGGGAATTATCTTTGTGGATAAACCTTTTCCCCTTTCCCGTTCTTCTTTAACGAAACGTACTTTTCAGATTCACAATAATCTTAACTATCCTTTCATCTCTTTTGGGACACAGGTAGCATGAGTTGGATGTCCTTTTGGGTCATGAACCCTGGTGCTTGGACTTTCTAAACAGTTCTTTGGATTTCCTCTGCTTTTAATACATTTATATTTATGTTATAGCCCTAAGGAAGTCTGGTGTGACAGGATACAGCTCAGACGAAACACGTGTTGGTAAGGCAATTGGGCTATTTTGCAAATCCAAATGTGTGGACTAAACCGGATACTGCAATAAAAGTACAGTTGATACTACGACCTCAACAGTGGTTTATTGAGTGCTCGGAGACCGCTTTTGTTACTGATTTGTTTGCCCCACCACTTAAGCCTGCCACCAGCAAATTGTCATGTAAAATGTGAAGAATCTTTACCCGGTTTAAGAAGGTGTGAGATGTGGGAGCCCATCATGGTGTCTGTTACCTGTCCAGTGGACAAGAAATAATTAAAGACTTTCGTTAGGGGAGTAGCCAGAGGGGAGGCGTACGCTTTGTAAAAATTAGCCATGAAGCCGTCGAGGCCAGGGGACTTGCACATGGTGATGCGCTTAATCGCATCAGGTACCTCTGTTGTAGAGATATATTTTTCTAGGGAGCGCAGGTCGGCTTCCAGGTCAAGAGAAGAATTGTCCTTAAGATAGTCATCTTGGGTTGCAGCATCAAGCTCCTGACTATGGAACAGCAGTGAACAATATTTATAAAAGGTGGATTTAATCTCCTCTGTGTGGGTAATTAATTGCTCATCATCAGTTTTGCGCAACTTTATGTGGTTCCATGTTGCAACTTGCCGAAGTTTATAGGCTAATCTGTCCACTTTATTACATTTTTTGTAATGGGTTTGCCTAATATACAAGAGCTTCTTAGCCACATTCTTCATTTGGAGGTATTCTAGCTCACCCCTTATTCTGGGCAGGTCTCTCATAGTTCTTGCAGAATCACCTTGTTTGTGTTTCATCTCGGCCTGAGAGAGCTGCCATTCCAAGTCTTCCCTATTCTGCTTGGCCAAGCTTTTAAACGTTGATGTGTGGGAGATCAAGTCTCCTCTAAACGCTGCTTTGGCTGCGTCTCACAGGATAGAGGGATTGACCTCTCTGTTATCATTTTCAGCAAAGTAATGTTCTATAGTATCTTTAATATGGTGCCTGAGGGTTGGGTCTCTCAATGCTATATCATTGATAAACCAGGGTTTCGGATATGGTTTCTGCGGTGTGAGGAGAGACACCATGAGCCAGACAGGTGCATGGTCTGAGAGGGACTTAACGTCTAAAGCTGAGCTCACTAAAGCAAGCAAGAGGGTCCCAGAAGTCAGAAAATAGTCTATCCAAGTGAAGGATTTGTAGACGTGGAAATAAAACGTATAGTCCCTCTTGCCCTGGTGGTGGTGCCAAGCGTCCATCAGATTGAAGTCCTTAATTCCCAAAACTAGTGAAGGTGGTGGAGGGCTATCTGTGTGTCTGGCATGGGATCGATGTAGCTGAGGGTCAAGTGATACGTTAAAGTCTCTTCCCTTTCCATTATTATTTCACCTGAAGCGAAGCGTGAAATCCTAGGGAAGAGGGCAGAGTAAAACAAATCCAGTCCCTCATTTGGGTTGTGAGGGATATGATGGTGAGCAAGTTCGAATTCAATTTTCCTTGAATGCCCATCAGGTAGCCTCTTGGTCCTTATGTATGTCATCAAAGTGGAAAGTAAGGTCTCAACGTATGAGGATAGCTACCCCTCTGGTCTTGCGAATGTAAGAGGAATTAAATTGTGAGGGGTACCAGTATGATCGGAGGCGTCTGACGTCCTCCTTTAATATGTGGGTTTCCTGGAGTAATGCCATATATGCTTCTTCGAATTTAAGCCATTGGAGTAAAGCTCGTCATTTCATTGGTTAATTAAGGCCTTGTACATTTAATGAAACTATTTTCAGGGGTGACATAGTATTTGTGGCGGGGCTTCAAACAGAAGTGAGTGCCTGTCAGTCTGTAGGGTTAATGAGAATAAGGCCACAGGAGCTACCAATGAGGGCGGGCCGATGGAACTGAGGCTCTGTTGGGATTGCAGAGGGCTGCCCTGCATCCTGTGGGGGATGGGATCGTGTTTGGTCTCGTGTGTAGTGTATACTGGGAAAACTTATTGGGACAAGGCTGGAAAAAAACAAGAGAAGGAAGTGGGGTAAACCGTAGTCCCTGTGAGGGACATTGGTAGCAGGTAGAACTTATAACAAGTTGGGTCCGAGGGTTGCTGAATAACCCTGTGAGGGTGTGGCTAGCTCCACAGGTATTGTCAAGATACCTCCTCCCCTTATTACTAGGATGCATACAACATTAACACAAGCACTAAATACTTATCAACTGGAGGCAGTCAATGTATTAGCTGCTATAAGTTTGTGGTTTCTTCACTGAGGGCAGTCGGTCGCCTTTTAAAGTGGATGGATGGAGTTCTTTATTTTTCTGGTAGTGTTTCTGTGCTGACTTTTGAGAGAACCTTGAATGGAAACCCCACCCACCTCCCTTATCTATCAGCTTCATAGGAGCCTGTTTTTGGTCCGAACGCTGCAGGTAAGAGGAGGGGAAACCCATGATATCTCTCGCTTCCTGCAGGTCTCTCACATGGCGTTGATCCTTGTAGGTGAAAAGGAGTCAAAAGGGGAAGCCCCAGCGATTTGATATATTTTCAGTTTGGAGGTACTGAGTGATTTTGCTGCAGTCCTTTCGCTTCACTGAAATTTGGGCTGACACATCTTGGTATAGTGAGATGGAGTTGCCTCGGAATCATGGGGATACCGGTTGGCGGGCCGCCGTTAGGATATTCTCTTTCATATGGAAATAGTGGACTCGGTGAGCATGTCTGTGACTAGGTTGCTTTGTTATTGGTATGCCGAATAGACCCTGTGCGTGCGGTCCCGGAGAACAGGAGCGTCACCTGGGAGCTGGAGTAAGTAAGCAAATAGGACCTAGGCGTAGGCCTCCAAGTCCGATGTCGACACTGTTGTTTATATGATGCGGCTATTGTTGTGGGAAGGGTGATTTTCCAGGTCGTTGATCTTGTCCAGCATGCGCTGTTGGCGTTGCAGTATATCCAACCGGGATGAGCGTTCGTTGTTCTCAAGGGCGTGTTCGGCTACAGTGGTCTTCATGCTATGCAAGTGTGACTTCATGTAGTGTAAGGATTGGTCTAGGCCCGACAGAGCTCTGCCAAGTCCTGTCTGAGGGATGTTATGACCTTAAGGAACTCTGTGAGCAAAATATGAATGTCCTCTTTGGTTGCTCATGGGAATCCGGAACTGTGATTGATTTTGCTGTGGAAAGTTGGGGACCGTCGCCATGAAGCTGAGTTGGGTCCGGTTTCTGCAGACTGTCCCGCATGGTGGAAATTTTATTGCCCTTCGATTTCAATGTCACCATGACTGGTAGGTCAAGGGGAGGCTCTCCCTCCCGACAGAGTTGCGAGGTGACGATAAATCGCTGGGGGTGGAGGGGTGCTCCTTGCCTTTATTCTCACCTTGTTGATAAGCAGGGCTTTGATAGATAACGTCCGTGCCCTTTGGGGGAGAGGGAGGCGACCTCCGGGGGTCTCAATTGAGGATGGCGTAGGGGCTTACATTCTTTAACATCATTCCAGGGGCCCCCGTTAAGCTTGCTCTGTGCTTCCCAGACCACCGATCTTCCTGCCCCAGGGTCCACTGCGTGGTGCTCGGATGGGTTGACAATAAAATATCCACTGACCAACTGCTGTGCACCAGATTCGTGGGGGTCCCAGCCTTCCGCTATGCGCTTGTTATCGGAGGTCTCCGGGACCGCATTTGGTGCTTAGCCGCCCAGCACAAGCCGCCACTCCCCTTCTCACCTCCTGTGGGGGTTAGCGAAGCACCCTCTCACTCTCCTCCTTGGAAAGGCAGGGCCATCCAGCCACAGGGGACCCGGTCCGAGGCCCTATTATCAGTGGCTTCTCCAGGGCCGCAGGTTTCTCTCTTATGGGCCAGGCGATCTACACGCGACCCGCAGCAGGGTCCCTCCACGCCCCCAGCCCCCGCTGATCTCTGAGGCTGCACTGGACAACAGTGGCACTGGCCTGATGTTGTGGCCAACTCCTTGTACCGTTAAGCCCACGATGATTGGATGGCGGTTACCATCTTAATTGGCTTGCCGAGTGGTCGGAGGCTGAGGACCGACCCGCCACCCGAAGATTCCTGCGCCGTGGAGACCCCATGCCGCTCTGCAGGTATTCTGAGGGTCGCCAGAACTCTGATTCTTCATGTAGTGCAGGCTTTGGTCATGATGGATGAGAGTTACGGAGACCGACTCGCGGAGCTCCGGAGAGACGTCTTGCCTGGTTTCCACCGTAGCCACTCCCCTGCCATTGTCATTTTTCATGGTCTGCCTTGACAGCGCAGTTGTCGTCAGACAATTATGTGAGTATCACCAGGAGAGGGGCTTTGGCTCCGCCCACATGTTGGGAGACCGGAGTACATGTTTTGATCGGGCAAAAGTTGTGTGCTTCCACAAAAAAATGCTTGCCCTCCACTCAGCTGTGATACTTTTGTTTATTTATCAAGCTGCCTGAGCTTGACTTTTTAGGGGCACACACATGCCATTGCAATGCTAATAAAGTGTCTTAGATAACTAGATAATTGATGGCATTTCTCTCTGATAGCAGCACAGATGGGAGGAGGGCAGTCATTAAAGTAAATGGATTTTTAGAACTGGTGTGACAATGCATTCAAAAGCCAGGCATGTTGGCCAATGCTTGTTTTTCTTTCCTTCCTGACAATTTTACAAGCTTACGCTTTGCCTATAAATTCCGTCCGTGATGGAACATCTTCGGGAAATTTTAAAAAATTGCCAAAATCTGCAGGAACGCTCAGAACTGGCAAAACATATGGCAATTGAGAAGTCTGTTTTCACTAAAAAATAGCTCTGCAGATCTGGCCTGTCCTTAGTTATATGATAACCCTATCAAAGTCTAGGCGTATTTTGGCCACGGATGGGTCGGTGGTCCTTTGCCTGTCAGGAGGAACTTGAAAAAAATGTGCACTGTTCATTGACCTTCTGGAAGACATCAAACAGTGACCAGGCGCATCTCTAATCACTGTATTATAACACTCGATGGGACGTTTTCTATGCGCACACTACCCCTCTGCCATCATCTGTCCCTCCACCCAGGTTTGTGACTCTTGATAAACGGTTGCTATGATGAATATGCACAAGCTGCTGTATACTGCTGCACCACCTCCATCACAGGATTGTTCTCCAAGCAGGAAAAAGATCTGAGCAGTGATCTATCTGCTGTAAACCCCGCGCATGTACACCGCGCCCCCCTCTCACCACATCCACACATCCTCATCCCAGCCCAAATAAAGTCCATCTGTGAATCTCAACGCAAATGCGATTGGATTTGTCTAGTGGGCTGTCTGAGTCACAGTTGTGAGGAGAGCACCTCGAGTGTCAAGGCTCGTGCATCACTTCCGCTAAACCTAAGTTGAGGCCGCCTTCGACATAACCCAGACCTTTGCACTGCAGCAATTCTTACCACCGAATCTTTAGGGTTCGGCCCACATAGAACCGAAAATCAAAGTTATTGCTAGAAGCTCACCCCACCAGTGACGAATGCTGCAATCTTTCGAAACTTTTATCCTCAGGGAGGACTTTGAACCAACGGTCCACGCCTAAGCCTTTTCCCACCATAGACTACGGAATAAGCGTTATCACGGGCATCCCTGAGAACTGCACAGCTCCCATCAACGCAGCACGCGGAACGACCTCGGGCACCATAAAACACGACCATACATCGCCGGCACTAACCCAACTCAAATAGCATCGGCACACATGCAAATACCTGAAAAAGAAACTAAAAAAACACGGGAGGCAGTAGAATGCCCCTAGTTTCCATTGCATTATTTTCGAATTGCTTTTACAACCCAGTACGCTACTCCTCGAAATTCCCCGCCGCTACATCAAATGTTCCATCTCATAGTATCATTCTCAGGATTTGCTCCCAGGGCGTGGAATAACCTCTGTAGAGCTGTCCGATAAAACCCATCATTCTCGTCCAGAAATGGAGCAAAGAGTCATCTGATCCTGACAACCTGAAATAGCAAACATATTTTTTATGAATTTTAGATGTTTTGAGAGAGAACTATTGCCATGAGCTCCACATAGGATACTCTTAATTTGTTCTGGTCTTTAAACATTTAATTTTTCTCCTTTTATTGAGGCAGGCCAGCCTTTTGTCCCAAACATCCTAAACTATAGATACCTCCCCATAGACACCACTCAACCCAATCCCTTCGTGAACTGTTTAGAGCATCTGTCACAAAATCTTTTTCCTTGACCAACTTGACGTATTTTTATTGGGTCCTCTATTGTTCGCGCAAAATCTTTTTGTTTACATGATGCTCTACTCCTTCCTTAGCCATGAATATAACTTGAATTGTTACTGCATTTCTGCTGTTTCTAGGCTCTGTAAATAACAGATGCAACTGTTACCCAACTTACGGTACTCCGAGGCTAGATATGCCTTGCTCGTATTCAAACTCATGACCTCCAAAACCCTACATTTTCAAAGGCGAGAGCGGTCCGCTCACTGAGACATTGTGCTGGCATAATGTACTGAACTATAACTTCTACCACATACATGCTCACCTTGTATTCATGTTTTTAGGTCGAGCCTAGAGCAGCGCATGCGCTGCTTGCGAGACTTATAGTAAGGGGCTTCAGAAAGCTGACCAGACGCTCGTGCGACATGGCCTTTTTCGGGCGGTT
This sequence comes from Calotriton arnoldi, assembly GCA_963921515.1. Classification (NCBI taxonomy): domain Eukaryota; kingdom Metazoa; phylum Chordata; class Amphibia; order Caudata; family Salamandridae; genus Calotriton; species Calotriton arnoldi. The sequence continues at coordinate 2,118,806 of CAWUFW010000399.1, forward strand.
ACCCGCGCGGCCGACATCTGTTTCCCATTATCGTGCCCAGACGCGTGCGCGATAATTGGAAACACATGCCGGCCGTGCGGGGGGGAAAAGGCCATGACGCACGAGCGTCTGGTCAGCTGAGCCTTTTCTTTGCTGCTCGCATTTCCACATCTGGCAGCTTCCTGCCCTCACCCGACACCTTGTTTTAAATTGCTTTGCTTCATGCTCTCAGTGGTTTTAAGCTTCGGCGCCCGTCTCTGTCCCTCCCCCTCCAAATGCAGCATGTCTAATGCAGTTTTATATATTTATGAAGTGCGCTGCTTTGACTTCAAGCGCACACGCGCTGTTTTAATCAATTGCTTTGCGTTCCATTATCAGCCGCCCTCCACCCTCCGAACACAAACACAGCAGAAGCAGTCCTCCGGTGGTCCGCACATTCTCCGAGCAGGCCTCCACCATCTCCCTGCTCAGGTCGGGAGGAGCCCGCCGAGGCGTACTGCACATTGGCAGACACAAATGTCGGACATCGGCAATCTGAAACTTGACCTTGCCAATGCTTGTCAATAGTCCTCCGACAAGTAAATTCGCTCTTGTCGTACTAGTTAATCTTACAGCACCGGTGCTCCCTAAAATTCACCATATATTAAAAAATATGCGAACCCATTAGCACTTCCAAAGCTTCTTTGACCCGTCACTTTTGGCTGCAGCTCCTATAACCCTCATTTGACACCAATAAGAGAAAAACGTCATCTTTACTCATTCGTATTTCTTAAAATACATTGCTAATCGTGCATTGCTATCGGACTACACGTTGCACGCTTTATTTCCGAAAAAATAATTTTCGTTGCTTTGCACACCACCTGTGATCAATTAATCGTAAAGGGACATTGAGTGACATGAACTGGAATTGGGTCTGGCTTGCCCACCAAAAGTTTCTCAACACTGCCCACACTAAGATCTAACCGCAGAAACCACCCAAAACCATAAACTTACAATCTTGCATAAAAGTCGCAAATCTCCTTGTAGACTTTGACGTCACTGCGCCTGCGTTGCAGGTTGGACACCGGCTTCTCGCCCTCGCTTCCATTTTCTTCGCTGTTGTGGTCTACAGCGGCGTGGTCGATTTCTTCGTCCTCTGGTATCGCATATGGGGGTCTCCTGGCCTGGAATTCCATCCTGGACGGCCGCCTGGTCTCCAAACGAAGCCCGCGGTATTTGTGGTGGACAACACGACCTCTGCGGGCGCGCGCTGTTCCAAGACCACCCCTGCGCCCCGTGCACGGCGAGTTACTTCACAGTTTCAGGTTCCTGGCGGGCCGGGCTCTGCTCGCTGCTTCCAGTAAGAGAGTCCAGCAGCTCTGGCCGAGTTTGCTGGGATGCGCGGCAGGCAGATGGCCAAATTCCACTGCAGGGGTGTCAACGTGGGCGCTGCAGTTAAACAATCCACTGCTGGTGTCAAGAATTCCAATCATGGGCAGTGGAAACTTCGGACTGGAAACCACGTCATCCCCAACTAACTGAACCTTCATCATTTACATCACTGCTTTCAGGGGGTGTGCGCAGACATTAAACGCTCCCAGCAACCTGCTGTCACAGCAGCAAGTCTTCTGGGGAAACGAGAGCCCCACAGCTTTCAAAAATATTACCGACAATTACACTTCTATGAAATACACATGTCTCTGTAAATAAAGGTGTTTGGGTGGCTTCAGTTCAGGGACATAGATTAAACTGTAATTTCTGGGAAGGTTCTGCTCGACAACACACCAAACGTTAGTCTGAGTGGCAGTGCAGGGTGGGTCCTCTGTACTGAGGTTTTTGATGTTCAAGAGTACTGCTGAAACCCACCCATAACAAGCATTTGCAATGCAATAGGTCTCGCATTTACGCGAGTTTGAGCTATTGGCATTGTAAATAACAATGCCTTTTATTTATGTTTTGGTTTTTAAAACCTAAATAAAAGGCATTGTCATTTACAATGCCAATAGCTCAAACTCGCGTAAATGCGAGACCTACTGTATTGCAAATGCTTGTAATTATTACTGGGTCTGAGATCCTGGAACCGCCCCATTTAATCCCTGACCCCACACAATTTGTAATTTCAGTGGCCTCGGTAGTGGCATGTCGCTTGAGTCTCTAGGCACATCGAGGAAGGCAAATATCACGATATCCCCGAAAGGGGCTTGCGGTGATATTGCGGTAAGCCTCTGCTCCAAATGCTGGCCTTCTTCAGCCTAGATAGGAGTCGTGGATCCTTGACATTTTAGAGTTGTTATAGTTTCTGCTAAGGTTGCCAGCCTGGAGTGCTCTTCCACCCGCCTCTTCATTTGTGGGGTGTATTTATGCAGCAATAGGCAGCATACCTCCCTTAAATACATTTTTAAAAAAACTAAAATAGTGCCAGGCTCTTGCTTATGTTAGCAAGTCCCTTTCTTGCCCTTTTTGCATCCTTTTACTCATTCAAAAGCATCTCCGCCTGGTGCATCATTGTGACAAAGACAGTGGGAGATTAAGCGATTTGCCCAGAATCACAGGATGTTGCTCCGATGCCGAGACTCGGTTACAAATATGCTAATGCTGGGAAGATTGGAGACTTCCTCTCCTGCATGCTTCTACTTGGTCGCTAAATGACAGGGTTTCAGTGCAAAGTAATTGTACAGTTATTCAATGCCTAGCAACACAATACATAGGATAATGTGCTGCATACCTAAACGCTTATAAGGTCCCAAAAGCGAGACCTATTGGCTATGCCAATGCTTGTTTTCACTTCCTTGAGTCTTTTAATTTCCTGGTCTAGTCTCCTTTCTACTATAACTATGTGAATGGCTCTGACCACCATTTGGACTTTGTTTGTCTATTGAAAAACTGAAATAAATAAATTAACCTTAGGCATCTGCCCTTTTGGCTGTCGTGCGTGTGGAACTAGCTTCTGGCTTGGAAAGGGCCCCCTTTTCTCTTCAAAGGCAGCAGGTTTCAGTGTATGCTGGCTAGATAACAACAGATCTGACCTGCCAATGCAGAGTATTGAGGCATAGTGCCCATCCTTTGGCAGATAATAGGAGGCTGGGTTTTTCTTGAGATAGTTGGGTGCGTTATTCCTGTGAATAGTCTTCTAGTCTAGACTAAACAGCTTGAATTTAATCAAGGGACCCAAGTAGGTGACCCTCCCTGGGAAGATGTGTTTGAGAGGCTAGCCTTGTCTTCTACTTTCACAACCGGTAAGGGTATTATGAAGAAAGTCAGACTAAAGATAATTGTATTAATTCTTCTTGGCTTCAGTAGGTGTGACCATGCAGAATTGGCCAGCTGGATTTGTTCCTGTACTTTGACAGAAAGCAGCATCATCAGGAATGATATTAGAGATAGATCTGTGAATTCATTGTGTGTTCTATTCTACCGCCTTTTGAATCTTTTGTCACTTGAGGGTGCATATACTTGGGAGCAGGGACTTCAGTCGACAACTGGGGAAAAAAATCAAACCATTTACAGATGCCTTTTTTTTTGGCCTTTTTTTTAACCAGCAAAACACGTGGTTGATTTTATATTTTGTCGAGCCCCACTTGGCATCTTCTGTAGGCCTTTGTGCTCTATGTTATGGCTCTGTGCTCCAGTGTCCAGTCGTACTTGGTCTCTGTGCTCCTAATTTCTAATCTTACTACAGGTCTGAGTGCGCCACTGTCAGGTATTACTGCTGGTATCTGCGCTCCGGTGTCTATTCATACTGCAGGTCTAAGTGCACCAGTGGCTGGCCATGGTGCATGTCGCAGTGCTCCAGTGTCCAGCCTTATTGCAAGCCTAGGCGATCTAGTGTGATCTCTTAATGCATGTCTTTACTCTTAGGTGTCAAGCTTTACTACAGATTTTAGTGCCCCAGTGTCGTATCTTATTGTATGACTCTGTGCCCGTGTACACCCTTACCACGGGCCTTTATGATCCAGTGTTCTATTTTGCTGAATGTCTCTACACTGCAGTGTACACTTACTGCTGTCTGATATGACTGCAGGTCTAACTGCTTCAGTGGCAGGTCTTATTGAAGGTCTCTGCACTCGAGTATTTTTTCTACTTACAGTTTAAGCTTCCTTGTGTAAGACCTTACTACCGCTGCCCCTGCTCCAGTGTCAAGTCCTATTTTAGGTGTCTGAGTGCCAGTATCTATTCTACAAGAACTAACAACAATGTCTCAACCGGTGTCAATGAGGAAGGCAAATATACATGCATGTACAAAGACATTACAAGAAGGAAAGAGGGAGACTCGTAGTAAGTTTTACGAAAGTGCTCATGGCATCATGTATTTAAAATAACAATTTATACGGAACAGTTATATCAGCACTGTGGGCATAAATTGCAAAGGCAACCCAAAAGGACTTGGTGCACTGTTGTGCTCGTGACACACAAAAAAGTGACGGCGCAAGTGACCAGTGAAAGAACAGCGAAAGGCGCAATGTGACAAGGTGATAAAAAAATATATGTACAAGAATATATGGTTCATCAAGGGTTATTATTTACAGTGATTGGTCATAGTTTAGACATTTATGTGAACCATAGTTCAGTATGCGCCGTGAATTACGCTGATTAATTGGTCGACGGCGTTTCGATCCTATTTATTCAGGATCATCTTCAGGACCGGGTTGCCAGTTTGGGGTGCTGTAAGAGGAAGGGAGCAAGTATCAAGGGGCAGCAAGGCTTGCCCAGTGACAGGACGATGTTCCAGCGGGGGTGAAGGGGACCACGGGCGAAGCGGGGAGGAGTGTCTGCGTGATGAAAGGAACTGGAATTCCTAGGGGTTCCTAAAGGCCAAACAATTCGGCACTCGTTGGGCAGGAAACCGGGTCGGAGCCCCGATCCGCTGTGTGGCGGTCCGAAATGAAATTCTGTGATTGAATCAAGGGAGTCGCGAGGTGGAATAAATCCAGCGACTGGGTACGCGCTGTGATCAGCGCCGAGCCGCCACGTTCGTGTGCGGTGCAAGCCCCTATTCAATCACGGAATTTCATTTCGGACCGCCACACAGCACACAGTGGATCGGGGCTCCGACCCTGTTTCCCGCCCAACCGAGTGCCGAGTGTTTGGCCTTTAGGAACCCCTAGAATTCCGGTTCCTTTCATCACACAGACGCTCCTCTCCGCTGCGCTTCGCCCGTGGTCCCCTTCACCCTGCTGGAACATCGTCCTGTCACTGGGCAAGCCTTGCTGCCCCCTGATACATGCTCCCTTCCTCTTACAGCACCCCAAACTGGCAGCCCGGTCCTGAAGATGATCCTGAATAAATAGGATCGAAACGCGGTCGACCAATTAATCAGCGCAATTCACGGCGCATACTGAACTATGGTTCACATAAATGTCTAAACTATGACCAATCACTGTAAATAATAACCCTTGATGAACCATATATTCTTGTACATATATTTTTTTATCACCTTGTCACATTGCGCCTTTTGCTGTTCTTTCACATGTCATTTGCTCCGTCACTTTTTTGTGTGTCACGAACACAACCGTGCACAAAGTCCTTTTGGGTTGCCTTTGCAATTTATGCCCACAATGCTAATATAACTGTTCCGTATAAATTGTTATTTTAAATGCATGATGCCATGAGCACTTTCGTAAAACTTACTACGAGTCTCCCTCTTTCCTTCTTGTAATGTCTTTGTACATGCATGTATATTTGCCTTCCTCATTGACACCGGTGGAGACGTTGTTAGTTCTTGCTTACTTACCCAGATCTCAACCTGGTCTATGGGTTTTACTCCTGTCGCCATTTACTAGTATCTATTCTACTGCAGGTCTGCAGATCTAAGTGCTCCAGAGTCTGATCTTCCTGCAAGTCTAGTGCTCGAGTGTCAGATGTTACTGTAAGTCTCTGTACGCCATTGCCCACACTTTCTGCAAGTCTATGCTTTTGTGTTCAGGCCTACTACTGCTTTAAGCTCCCATGTGTCAAATGTTACTGCACGCGTCTGAGCACCAGGGTCCATGTTTACTGCTGTCTAAATGCTCCAGTGTCAGATCTTAGTGCAATTGTAAGTGCCCCAGTGGGCAGCCTTACTGTAGGGTTTTGCGATCCAGTGTGATATCCCACTACAGATCTTTGTTTTGAGTGTCCACTCTTTCTGCAGGTGTCTGCCCCTTAGGGGTAGATCTGACTGCAGGTCCAAGTGGTCGAATGTCAGATCTTACTGCGGGAATCTGCACTCTGGTGCCCAGTCTTGCTACAGGTCTGTACGATTCAGTGTCCGATCTTACTACAGATTTATGTGCTTCTGGGTCCATTATACTACAGGTCTCCATTTAGCAATGCCCATTCTTACTCCAGCTCTCTGTACTGCAAGTACCAGTTTTAGTGCAGTCCTAAGTTTTCAAATGTCAGATGACAGTGCTGGTCTCTGTGCTTGAGTCCCCAGTCTTAATTCAGTTCTAAGTGCTCTATTGTCTGGTCTTACTGCAGGTCGCTGCGCCCCAGTGTCCATGTTTACTGCAGGTCTGATTGCTCCAGTGCCTGGTCTTACTTCATTTCTAAGCAATCCAGTACCCATTCTTACTGCGGGTCTCGGCTCTCTGGTGTCTAGTCCTTTTGCAGGTCTCGAAGGTCCAGTGTCGGATCTTATTGCAAGTTTCTGCACTGCAGTGCCCATATACTCTGCAAGTCTGTAGTGTATGATATTACTGCAGGTTTCTGCTTTCTAATATCTAACCTTCCTACAGGTCTGGGCAATCCTTTTCTCATTCTTATGGCATCTTCTGCTCTAAGCAATCAAGAGTTCTTACTTCTGTCTCTGCACTCTGGTGTCCACTCTTGCTGCAGATCCCCAAGGTTCAGTGTGGGATCTTACTCGTCTCTTCACCCCAATCTCAGATGCCACTTCAGGTTTCTGCGCTCCAGTGTCCATTCCTACTACAGGTATCTATGTCGTAATGCCCATTCGTACTGCAGGTCTATGTACTCCAGTTTCCATATTTACTGCAGGTCTAACAGCTGTAGTGTCTGATCTTACTTTATTTATTTCTAAGTGATCCAGTGCCCATTCTTACTGCAGGCCTAAGTGGTCCTTTGCCCATTACTACAGGTCTCTATACTGCTGGCCTCTCTGCTTGGGTGTTATATTTTGCTACAGGTCAAAGTGCTTCACTGTGTTATCTTACTGCAGGTCTCTCTGCTTCCTTGTCTATGGTTACTGCAGTCTAAGTGCTCCACTGTCTGATCTTCCTTCATTTCTAAGTGATCAAGTGTCCCTTCTTACTTCAGCCTCTAAGCTCCAGTGCCTGATCTTACTGCAGGTCTATTCACCCTAGTGTCGGATCTTATTGCAGGTTTCTGCACTCCAGCGCTCATATTTTCTTCAAGTCTCCAGTGTCTTGTACTACTGCAGGTTTCTGCTCTCTAATATCTGGCTACATGTCTAGATGATCTAGTACTCCTTCTTACTGCAGGCATAAGCTCTCCAGTATTAGATTTACAGCGGATCTCTTGTAAGAAAGTGAATTATCAATTGGGGTGGATAGTAGTCCACCAAAAGTAATAAAGTGTGCAAATCTTTTAGGTGCAGGCAAATGTTTTAATAATTTAAACTTTAGCTCAATCCCTTGTAGCTATAGCACAGAGCTGACAGCCTTAACTTAGAGAAAACGTGGAAACCATTTGAAGTTTCAAAATAGTTAAAAACGCAACGCAGTAAAAATCCCAATGCAATTAAAAAAAAAAATTTGAGAAATTAATAAACAAAAATGATATGAAAAAAACAAAAATCCAGTGAAAGGAACCAGAGATATGAATTTTTAAAGATTTAAGATGAAAAGCACAAAGGAAAAAGTTAAGTGGCAGTAGAAAGTGCTGTTCGCCTGTGATCAGGACCTAAGCACGAATTTAGGCGAACTGTGATGGAACGTAGGTCGGATACGCAAAATAGGCTTATCCTGGTTAAAAATTTTATCTTCTGACTTAGTCACTGAAATGGAAGACAACATCTTCTAGTGGATCAAGGCAACAGGCTGTATCCAGCCAAATCCCTTCGAATTTGAATAGATGTTGAGCGAGATCTCGTTGAAGCCATGGGTTTTAGCGGGAAAACCAGTGCTTAATTTGAGCCGGTGGTTTCTGGTGCCCAGCACCGGCAATTAATTTTCAATACCGCACTTAAGCAGCGCCACCATGTGGCAGACTGTCCTATCTAATTTAGAGATGAGCAGAACAATGGTTGTTTATGAATACAGTATACATTAAATATTACTAATACCTGCCTCCCCAAGCCATTCCTTTAGCCTAGGGGACTGGAATAATCTGAACTGTTGCAATTGCAGGTGAGAGAGATGGTTAGTAGTTGTTGTGGCAGCGATGACGGGCGATGGGTGGTGCAAGCTGCAGTGGCCTCCTGGTCAGTGTCCTGGCACTTATTATTTTACAAATTAAGCACTGGGGAAAACCCAAATTTCACACTAGGGAAGTCGTTTTGGTAGCCAGATCCTTTTGGTGCCTTCTCTTGGTCATGAGTGCTACCTTCGGACTTAAATACTGATTTCTTCCAGCGGGGCATGGTTGCAAGCTGTATTCAAGAAGGTCCCACTCAAGTCAGATAAGTTTGCCACAAGGGTCCACTGAACAGTATTTTAGGCAGCAAAAAGCTTCAAACTGGACTAACCTGATTTTCTTGTCAGCGGAGTTGTGCCTTGAGCAGATTAACTTGGATGTTTAGTCGTGTTCCCTCTGTGTCAAAAATGTTTCTAAGTTCACATTTTTCAAAGATTTCAGAATAGGTACTTGTGGACACCACCAAGGCTCCCAGGCCTTCAGGGATAGCACTTGGGATGGGGGGTGTGGGGTAGGGGGGAGGGGTCAGGACTCACTCCAGCAGAGCCCACCAGCCGGGTAAAGTCCTCTTCCAGTAGCAACTGGTTAATGGTCACTCCGGAAAAAAAGAAAGGCCTCTTTCTTCTTTTGATGTCCCTATAGCCAACAGGAGAGCAGCCAAGTGACTTGTGGAGTTCACTTCTTTGTCCTGGATAAAAGTGGGAAGTGGTCCAGCCCTTCAGGTCTCCTCACAGGTTTCAGACAGCAGGTTCGGTCCTATTCTTTCCCAGGTCCAGAAAGTGTTCTGTGGGGCTGGTGGTGAGGGCCACTTTTGTACAGTTCAGTAGCCCGTGGGTGTGGTGACTCCTGGGCACCCCCTAACCAATGAGGGGAAAGTTCGTAGGGGCAATCCTACCCTCTTGTGCCGCACATCTTGATTGCTTTAGTACAGACTAGCCTAGAATGTACTATTCTAGTGGGGAATACAAAGCGGTATAGGCCTTCTGCACCAGAGCCTGTGGGTCAGCTAGGGGTTTGTTGAGGAAAATGAGCAGTCCCCACCTCCTCGGATATACCAAACTGGTTGTAGGCCATGCCCCGATGCCCCCCTGGGCTAGTGCCCAGCTGGCTAGAGAGGGTCTAAAGAACAAAGGCCTTCATTTTCTCATGTCTCCCCTTATCCTTAACTGTGAATGTACAGGCTTCACCCTTGCCTCTTTTGAAGTGAATTAAGTTCCTGGACAATCCCTAGCCACACTTCCTGAGCTTATACGCATCACATGCTCCACACCCAACCCATCCAGTCACGAGGCCTTAGCCATTTTCCCTGTTTCGGGAGCGGTTTTCAGTACTCATTAAGGTCGAACATTGGTGGAGCAGATGCTGTCAGACTACTGCAAATTAGCCTCTAGGAGCTTCAGACAGGGAAAAGATAACTTTCTAAAAGTTAGTCTTCCTATATATTTATCAAAAAGGTAACTTCAGCAATCAATTGGATTTTCAATAAGTATCAAAATAGTGATGGAATATATTCTCTAGCTTGTCCCAAATCTGAGAAAGCAATATTAATATTTTAACCTGCACTCTAATTTCCCACATAGGACAACCAGAGCCTTCTATAGTAAAAATAGCTTTTGGGGGCTGTTACTCTAGTGATATGGCAACATTCAAAATTCTACATGTCTCACCTTTTAAATATCATGCAGCCTGCACCTTGTGACCTACAAGGCCTACATAGGGGTGACTTATCCGTATTTTAAAAGCTAAGTTTTTCCCTTGTCAAAGGGGTCATTTTGGGATTGTAGGGTTATACTACAGCACTCCAGCTACAATTGAGGCTTGAAGCCATGTTTTCCTTGTCACACTAATGGTTGGCATAATAAGTGCTGCAGTCCACAGTTTACATTTAACTTTCCATGCCATAAGTGTATTTCTGCACCATATACTAGGGATTTATAGGGAAGTTGAATAGACCAATTAGGGGTCAGCGAGTTTTACCATGTTTTAGGGGTCCAAGCACATGCACTGGTGCCTTATTAGCAGTGTCCCAGTGCAAAGAATATACAATTTAAAAAAACAGCAATATCAATACAAACAAAATAGGGGTGCCCACACAAAAAGAGGCACTTTCTCATGCTGGGCACTGAACGGCAGTGCCCTAGTGTATAGAGTCTAAAAACCAGCAATAAAATTCAGCAAAAAATTGAGGTGACCACACAAAAAGGGCATTTTTTCACATTTCTGCTTTCTATCTAGCCTTACAAAAGGTGTAAGCGATCTAGTGCTCATTCTTACCACAAGTTTAAGCCCTCCAGAATCTGATTTTTTCCACCAGTCTCTGCTTGCCAGTGTCCAGGCTTAATATTGGCTTTTGAAATCCAGTGTCAGATCTTACTGCATGTTTACCTATTCATCTGTATGAACTTTTTGCAGGGTTGTGTGCTACAGTGTCTCTTCCCAGAGCAGGCATCCGGGCGCGGGGTCTTGCCCAGTGTTTACTGTTGGTTTCTGCGCCAGTATGCCAATGTCTGTTTGCTTTGGTATTCATGTTAAGAAGCAAGCATAAATTGATGTTTGTGTCTCCTATTCATTCAGGTCAAGACTTCTTACATTGGGCCTGATTTGTTCCCATTATTACTATGCAGTCGATCCCGAGACTATGGAAAGAAGCCAACACAAACATAAAGCGGGGAGACCTTTGTTGGAGAACATTCCTCTTTGTTTGAATCTGTTTTATTGGTTTTCGATTAACAACACAGACACATACAGTGTAAATCACATTCTGTATCAGTTATTAAAGGTTAGATACTTTGGTGGGTGGCATACCCTGATAAAAATACAACCAAGACATGTCTGCGTTTCCAGTAGCAGTAATCGTGTGTACATGCCCAGCTTAACTAGTTGGAGAGCATTCCTCTTCCTGGTGGAGCACTCACAGCAGCCCAGTTCACACGTTAGGCAAAACCATGGCTACACATAGTGTGCAGCAGAGAACATACACTGTCTGGGCAAAAAACTGTATAAGATAAATGTAATTATGTTTTAATGTATTTTAATTAATGTAAAGTTGGTTTGCTGTGTAACCTGGTTGCCGCATGCCTCATGTAAACAATGCGTTTCTGAGAGGTAATGGTGTTGCACTCCCTCGCATCATTGGGGCAGAACAGAACATCTGGTGCCGTCTCTCTGTGGGGCGTTAGTAACCTCCACGAGACTGCACAACACTGCTTTGGAGCCCAGACCACTATTCTTCAAGTAATTAGTGGATTTTTATTAGCCTTCTTGAGTGCGCATGTGCAGGCTGGCTAATGCCTGGTACTTGTAGCTTCTGGCACGAGGCAGTCATGGCCAGTCCACGCCTTAGGAGTCAAACGACCGAGCTTCCTCGGTGGGCACATTCTAGAGCCATCAATTATGGATGGAAAATGCGGGCCCAGAAAGCAGCAGGCATAAATAATGCATTGCAGAGTTTTCCATAATGATGAGACTTCACAGGTCCGAGTGAGCGTAGGGCGCAGAGCTCTGGTACAATCAGGCTGTGACACGCTCCTGTATGTCTTTAATGTGCCCAGAGCTCTCTACGTAAACTCTTGGTCTCGAGTCAATCACTCGGTAAATAACTCTCTAATTACGTGCTCGTAGCCATATGATCCTGTTCTGATAGTTGTCCCCGGACATCGTTACAGGAATCGAATAAATTCATGATCTTGTTCCAATGTGATGGGGGCGCATCCAGTTTACCGTCCGGATGAAGATCCCCCCCCCCACACTCTAATCATCAGGTAGTTGAATGTCGACGAATTAGAACTTTTGGCCTGCGTTTACAATGATTTGGCACACGGATGAATTATGAACCGTACAGTCATCCACTAATTCATATTGGGCATTTAGCAGCCATTTGTTATTGCTATCAGAGTCGTTTTGTTCACTTTTCTTAGCTTGTTGACTCACGTGCACTGCGTCGTTACACTTCACTTCGGGTCAGTAAGAGCTCCTCCCCAATGCTGTATGTATTTGCAAACAAATGTAATTAGATAGACGAGTGATAAATGTCAAAATCGTATTATACTTTGGACCATGTGCTTATCTTTCCACAATAATTAATTTTGGGAAAGGGAGTACTGACTCTTTTTAAGTATGTACGTGACCTACCCAAATAAGTCCATACATAAGAACCATTGTTTATAGCACTGCTTGACAGGCCCAGCTTCTGAGGATACAGGATTGCCCTAAATCTGGAACTGCTCCAGTGGGTTTGGCCATGGACTTGCATGTGCGAGCAGTGGTTGTGTTGTGCTACAATTGTCCAGTATTTTTTTCTTCTGAGCTGTTTTCCATCGGATCGAAGTCCAGACCAGTTGTCCTGAGCTATAGACCTAGTATTCAGCGCCGTCACTCCTGTGTAACTCTGGAGAACCCTCGTGAGAAGAGGGGTCTGTTACACTGCTGCCTTTCTCCTTCAAAAGGGTGACACTCGGGGTTGACTAGAGGGGCGCTACCATTTTGGACTGCATGGTCAGTATTTTTGGAGTGAAGACTGACTTCTCGTCTTGTTCTGGCAACACAATCCGTCTTGTATACTAGTCCCTCAGCAGAAACTATTTTGGTGACATTCATTGACAGTTTTTCACAAGATGAAGCAGACAGGTCACAGCACAACTTCCAACCCCTCCCAGGCTAAGCAGCCCTAATTCTTATTTTTTAGAATTGTTTTTATTGAATTTTCGAACATATATATCATAATAATCATATACACACGAGCAGTCAACAGTCATTGCACGTACAATACAGTCGTATAAAAAAAAAAATCAGCATGCAGGTTTCTTTAACAAGGTGTAACCCCCATATTTGATTGACAGCTGTCTGCACATTGTTTCAAGAGTCCCTGAGCACCAGCTCAAGGGGGTCTGCCATTGAGCAGGTCCGTGATCCTAGCAAACATTTCATCCAGGTTTGTAGCACCCCTAATTATGGCAACACTAGCCTATCCTGCACAGTGCTACAGATCATAAGGGAATGAGTATATTACTCTGTCTTTTGGATCCATCCTATATCCCCTTATTTCTGTTTGATGGCTTTTATCTGTATTTCCTGAGTTGAGGATTGTCAGCACTCTTTGATGTTAACATATAAGAAGGGCTTAGAGGCTGGAATTGCTAATCAACCGGCTCCCCTCTAGGGTCAGGGCGACTGTCCCTGAAGTTTTGCGACGTGTCCAAGCAGTGTGTTCACTTGCTGGAGAGCTCTAGTATGGTTCATAGTCAGGGGCGGCTGGCAGGAACAGGGTCCTTCAGGGAGGGACAAAATGTTTAAAAAGAAAAACACTTGCCTCCTCCCGCCGCGGTTGCCTCCGTCTCTTCTCCCTCATTGTTAGAGTCCGGAAGCACACAGGCTCCCCTGAGCCAGCACTCAGACTGGGAGAGGGAGCCTGTGCATGTTCCCCACCCATGCAGCCTGGGTGAGGAATATGCAAAGTGTGCAGCACTGTTTGGCCGGCCAGAGATGGCCGGCCAAGCAGTCCTGCGCACTTAGTGTGCACAGTCCACTCCTTCTCCCTGAGCCACCAGCCCCGTCCCGCCCTAACCCAGCCCCGCAGAAACGAAAAATAAAATGATAATAACCTTGTTATTATCATTTTATTTTTCGCTTTTCCACTGCTCTGAAAGCAGTGGCCCTACACTCCTCCGCCTTCACGGAGGAGCCGCCCCTGTTCATAGTCTGTGCAGGCACTTACACTATTTTATCCCTGAGGTATCCCCTTGAGGGCACCTGAATGTACGTCAGTTTTCAATCGGGGAATTGCTTTATTTCAATGGCGATCATACATCTTGTGCCAGGTACAGGACACAGAGGTAAGGGAGCTGAACTTCTGCTGGCATCACAGTAGTTTCGGATCATTTCTAACTTGAATGTTGGCTGACTCAATACTGGTCTTGGACATTCATTGGAACCTCTTTCAGTGTTTTTCTTATGGCAGGACTGCTGTATCTTAGAGTCCAGCGCAATAGTATGGCTATATATTATTTGTAGGGTGCCTTATTTTTGCCTTCTCCGGGCTCATTTTTAGGTCTAGCTTGACTGCCGAATCTGCTTGCACACATGTTGCTCTGTGGTGGCTGCTCTAAACTGGAAGTGGCGGGGCAATGAAGTATCCGCATAGAAGCAGGTAGGTTCTGGTAAGAAGTTTATTGTGGAGAAGACAGCTTAAACACCCACAACTGACGGAGAGCTTACAAACACTGGTCAACCATCAGTGTAGAATCAATAGAGCCTAGAACACACACAACACTCCAAAGCAGCATTCAACATCTGAATACCACACACCCCCCCCCCCCAAAAAACCGAACAAAAACAAAAGAAGCTAAAGAAACAACCATAAACATGAAAAGAAAAGAAAAAAAACCAGAATGCATGCAGAGGTGAAAAATGACGTAATGAAGATGTGGAGCACAATCCGAAGCGAACAAAATCTTTCATTTTAACAGGCACCTGCTTGATGCGAGAACCTTTCCTCAGCTCAGTCACATGACTGTCTGGAATGCTGTCACACAATTCAGGATTATCACAAAGTGCAGTAGAAGAAGATAAAGTGTCACCCACACCAAGGTCACTAGAACCAGAATCAGAAACACTCAACCCAGGATTAAAATCCACCTGTGAGTCCAGGTAACTTGGAAAACTATTCTCCCTCTCCAAAGTCTTGGGAGCAAAAGACTGAGTACATCTATTAGAGTTCACAAATTTGCATAAAGAAATCCGTCTAAAATTCCAAATCTTGCCCCCATCAACTCTCACAGCTTTGCTAAAGACTTCCACCACCTTAATAGGATCAGACCATTTAGACCCTTTCCTGTTGAAGGAACCACCAAACCTTACACGAACAAAATCACCAACTCTAATCTTAGATTCTGAAAAATGATTCCTTGGAAAATTATTCTTCATTCTCTCCTGATATCTCTTAACACGCTCCTTGACCTGAGAAAAATCCAAAGAAGAGTCATAGGAATTTTGCACTTTCAACCACCAAGGCATGAGCTTAGAACCAGGTTTCCTACCACGTAACATTTCAAATGGAGACAACCCAGTGACAGAATTGGGAGAGATGCGATATGATAACAGGGTAGCCTGTAAGGCTTTTCTCCAGTCCAATCCACTCTTAATGGCAAGCTGAATGGATTCTTTCACCACCCTGTTGAAGCATTGGCTTGTGGGTTATAATTGGACACCCTCTTGTGTACAACACCACAACTCTCCAAAAATGACTCCAACTCCTTGCTGACAAATTGCGGACCATTATCGGAAACTATTTCTGCTGGCAAACCTTCCCGACCAAAAATGTCCTTCAAGAATTCAATTACCTGAGTGGAAGTAATTTTGTCTACCATCTTCAACTCAGGCCATTTAGAGAAATAATCTATCAAGACCAACGCAAAGACATCCTTATTAGTAGGAAGACTTAAAGGACCAATAATGTCAATTCCCAATTTCCTCCAAGGTCCCTGCGCATACTCAATGGGAGTTACCACCACAGACAAAGGTTTAACTGATTTGTCACTCAAAGAACATGGGGAGCACTGTCTGACCCATCTATCAACCATACCATCAATGCAAGGCCACCAATAGAATTCTCTTATACGTCTCTTCATGTTAGACATGCCCATATACCCTTCATGAGCCATTCTCAAAATTCTCTCTCTAAGCTTACATGGGGGAACAATTTTGTCTCCTTTGGTAATAATTCCTTGCGAAAACATAAGCTCATCCTTGACTTTAAAAAATGCACCCAACTCACCACTTAATTTCCTTTCATCCAGCCAACCTCTTTCCAAAAACTCCACTACAGCACCCAAATCACGGTCCTCACGCATAGCGTCTTTCCATTCCTTCTCAGAGATCATTTCAGGAGAGCATGGATCAACACTCCCGCTATTGACATCAGCCATGGTGTAAGCCACATCACAATCTTCCTTGACATCAACAGAGTCATGAACACCGGCTAAAGGCAGCCGCGACATACAATCTGCATGCACATTTAAACGCCCTGCAACATACTCAACAATGCATTGATATTCCTGTAGTTTGGCAGCCAACCTTGCTAACCGGGCCGTAAGAGTTCTACCACCACCTGCAGCCAACATACTAATCAAAGGTTTGTGATCAGTCCTTATACAAAACTGTGTACCCCACAAGAATTGTCTAAAGTGTTGAACAGCCCAAGTGCAAGCCAATAGTTCTCTTTCAATGGTAGAATAATTGCATTCAGCACCACGTAACGTTCTAGAGGAATAAGATACCACGTGTTCATTGCCAAAATCCTTTTGCATTAATACAGCACCTAATCCCACGCTACTAGCATCAACTGCAACAATACATTCCTTAGCAATGGAAAAGGACTTCAAAAATGGTGCACCAACAATTTCTTTTTTTTAAATGTCAAAAGCAACTTGTTCTTTGTCCCAGTTAAATTTTGCATTCTTTTTAAGTAGTAACTTTAATGGTTGTACAATAGAAGAGTAATCATGCACAAATTTACTGTAAAACTCCGTCAAACCTAAAAAAGAAGACAATTGTTCCTTATTCAGTGGTGTAGGTGCCATCAGAATGCTGTTCACGTGATCAAATTTAGGTTTGATACCCTCGCTGGAAATTTCATGACCTAAATATTCCACCTTATTCTGTTTAAATTTGCATTTGGAAAATTTCAGAGTTAAACCTTTACTCTGTACACAGTTTAGGACATTATCCAAATTCTTGTCATGTTCCTCGACATCTTTACCAAAGATTAAAATATCATCCTGAAAGGCGATAGCACCATGACATCCTTCTAAAACTTGTTTCATCAGTCTCTGAAAGACGGAAGCCGCACTGGCCAGACCAAAAGGCATGCGTAGGAATTGGTACATGCCTTCAGGTGTGACAAATGCCGTTAAACACTTGGACTCTTCATGTAACACCACCTGGTGGTAGGCACTGGCTAAATCCACTGTAGAAAAAACACAAGCATCTGAAAGAGTAGAAATTAATTCATGTATGTTGGGTAGAGGATGTCTATCAATCCATATCTCCTTGTTCAAGCTACGAAGGTCAACGCACAAACGAAGATCGCCGTTGCTTTTAAGAGATAAAACAACCAAAGAAACCCACGGGGACGATTCTATTGGTTCAATAATATTTTCCTCCACCAAACCTGCTAACATCTCTTTAGGTTTACCTTGGTAGGCCAAAGGTACGTTCCTTACCCTGTGTCGAACAGGAACTGCCCCATCTTTGAGAATAATTTTATGCTTGAAATCAACATACCTACCAAGAGATGTGTCAAAGAGTTTCGGGAACCTGTTTTTAATGCCTAAAGCTAGGTTCTCGTTGTTGGGGGGCTACAACATACACAGAAGGAGAAGCATTGGGATCTAATCTTATTCCCAACTCTTGTTGGTGGGGCCATCCAAGTATCGACACTCCCTTTGTGGCGTTATATACTTTACCTCTAGTTCTCCTACCCATAAATTCTAGGTCAGCCCACATGAAACCCTCCAGAACAATTTTGTGACCTGAATAACCACCGGGTTGAATGTCAGGTAAAAATAATTCCCTAGTGCCCCACAATTCATTAAACACACTCTTGCCAATGATAGTGTACCAAGCGCATGAGTCAACCATCATAGAAATGTTTTTGCCATCCATAGACAGAGTACATTTAGGAAAACCCTTGCACTTAACATTACCTACACATGAAATAGTGTTGAACTCAGCCGGAGAAGCTTCTTCATCATGTGTCATAAAATTAATTTTCTGTGATGCTTTACAAACCTTCCCAAAATGACCTACCTTCTTGCATTTGACACAAACTTTGTTCCACGCTGGACAGCCTTTATAACTACCAACATGTTCAAAACTACCACACCTATAACATATTATCTGGGGCCTTCTTCCAATAGGTTTGTTATCTTTGCCGGCATTCTTCTTGTAGGGAAAAGGAAAAGAGTTTTTTGAAGGTGGTTGATCTTTAACTAAAGAAACTTCTGAAACAGTATCATTCACTTTAACAACATGCCCCCTGATTTCGGTAAGAAATTTGTCAGATTGTTCTATGCCTTTAGCGATATTTATCACAGCAGATAAGGAAGATACAGTACCCATCCATAATCTTTCTTGGATTTTCTTACTTTTAGTCTTCATCATAATCTGGTCTCTCAGTACCTGCTCGTAATTGATAGTTTCAAAAGCGCAAGATCCTGCCAAAGAGCGTAAAGCGGACACATAGTCTTCAATAGATTATTCTTCCTTTTGAGCACGAGAGTAGAATTTGAATCTTTCCATGACTATGTTAATTTTTCTTCCAAACCTAGTGGTCATTTGTCTAATGGCTACGTCAAAAACATTCACATCACCAGAGCTTTCGGCCCTTCCTGAAGCAGAGACACCAGCAGACCACGGCCACCAGCCAGGGGATTGGGTTTGGATAAAATCCCACATCAGATGGCACTGTCTCAACATCGGTGGAAGGGGCCATATCCGGTCCTTTTGACAACAGCAACAGCAGTCAAGCGTGACTTCCTGGATCCATGGCTCTCATACAAAGAAAGCAGCAACTCCGCCGCCACCACAGGAGTCTCCAGTGCCTTCCCCTGCATCACATCAAGGACAGCCTTGTTACAACATGTGTTCCACGAAAAGTACGAAGTGAGAATGGTATCCCAGCTCATCCTGAAGGGTTGCGCGTGCTGCACACAGCAGAGAAAGGAAGAGTGTGTAAGCAGGCCCCAATGATACATCAACTAAAGACGTCTGGAACATCAATGCCCCAACCCCTCAGTCTGCACGTTGTGACAACGAGACATCTTTACCTTCCTCATCACTTTGTTTTCTTCATATTGAAAGTGCCTAAGTAATAGAAGTGCTTGATAACCTCTCAAATTACTTGAAGACAGGCACCAACGGTCACTTTTTCTGTTTACAGGTATGATTACTGAGGCTCTGCATTATTCCTCAGCAGACTTTTGAAAAGAGCGAAAGCGCAACAGAAGATAAAACATTCTTCCAACTATTCATACTGGCCACACGTACCAACGACTGGAACAATGCCTCAAGACTTTCAGAACAATGAGAGAATATGGCAATGGGTGCTACTAGCAATATTATCCCCCATTTCTGCCGTTATAATGACTACGCTCTTTATAGTGTATTGTGTTCACATTGCTATACCTAGCACTGGCATTGAGATACTGCTTAAATGACACAGAGATATTGTACCAAAATGAATAAATAGAATAGATGGACTCACCTGGAAGTTCCATTGCCAATGTTACAGACCACAACACTTAGAAATTGCATTAGGAAAGATTTGGTAAAGTACACACCACAAATATAATTAAGAATTGACTAGGTGTTATAGGACACAAATTGCAAAGAATACAACAGAAAGGGAACATATTGCGAAAGGGCACCAATGATAGTGCTGCGTAGCAGTGGTAGTGTTAGTTCTCAGAGGTTTGCAAAGTTCAGAGTAGTGGGTTGCACTATGGTCGGGATAATTGCACTAACTGGGCATAGTACAACTGTACTAGTTTCAACACCCTGCCTACTAAGGGGTAATTTTGAGGTACCAACATGATGCTGGGGAGGCCCTGCGAGTAAGATGTAGTGATTTTGTATCAGATGGGGCAATGTAGAAGCCATCTTTCTTATATGATACCAAATGCTTGAAGCTTCAGACCCTGTTAAGTTGACATAAAAATCACTGCACAAAATGCTTGTACTTTTCCATTTGCTTCAGAGACACAGCTTTTGTAACGCAAGGCTTGCTCAAGAAAAATACGTGACAGGGAAGATGCTCACGTAGACACAGACATTTCAGTATAGCACATTTCGCAATATGTCTGGTCCTTTCTATTATGTTGCAATAATTAACTGGGAAGATACCAAGGCTGATAGATTACATTACAGTGGAAAGTCCCCAAAGCTGCCCACTTGGGACACGTGGTCAGCAACAGTATATTTTGGACCGTCAAAGGTATAGCACAATCTAGGCCTTTGCTAATTGGTCAAATAGATGGGGCTTAATTTGTGCTATGTAGGGGATGATGCTGCATCCTTTTTGGTTTTGGCCTATAAAAGCTGTCACCAACGTCACATCTTTGGGCATTCAGTATCTATGCTGTCTGTCTCCGTGCTGCACGTATTTGCATTGTTTGTTGGTCTCCAATAAATTGTGCCATCAATTGTGCTGACAAGAGACTTGTATTTGTGGTATTATTTCTTATTCTTTATTTCAGTTTCCACAGGAGGAAGATTAGCGAACTCCTTTAGACCTGCACCTCCTAAACAATGTTTTAATAAGGCAAGTTTTCTCTTGGGAGAACATCCGTCCTCTTCTAGGACTTCCACATAAGCTAAAAACATTGGATACCACAGTTACCACTCCATTTTTGGTTCACCAGCCTCCGGCAAGAAATGTGGTGGTGCAGAAATGTGGTGGTGCAGAAATGTTGGACATGACGATAGATAACTGTAAAGCTGTGAATAATGAAGTGGTAAGCAACACTCTGAAAAAGTAAAACTGTAAAACTAAGTTAGCATGAAATAGCAAGCAAAACTATAAAATAAATAAGGGGTTAATGGTCATACAAATAGAAAGAAGTCACACATTGAAAATGGTGTGTGAGTCAACGTTGAAGATACATGACTCACTTGCCATATACATGAAGTAGTAGCGATGCGCAGATGGCCAGAGTAAGTTTCACTTGAAAATGGTGTGTGAGTCACCGTTGGAAATACATGACTCACTTGCCGTATACCTGAAGTAGCAGCGATGCGTAGATAGTCAGAATAGGTTTCACTGTGAACTGAGACAAAAGTTGCACTAAATGCGCAGTCGATCAGGTGTGCGCATCACCGAATGACGAGCGGGAAGAGAAAACTACAAAAATGGCCGCCGAGCGTCTTACGTCACGACGCTCCCAGGGTACATTGCGGCTCCCAAAGTACACAACGGGATGAAGAATCCACCGGGAGAATGGTGGTCGAGAAAAACAATGCCGCTAGAACTTGAAAGCGGTGCGCAGGATTCCAATGCAGGCCAACGGTAACAGGTGAGAAAGACTTGTGATTTTTTAAACAAAAGCCCTTCCGAGAAAGTGAAACAGCGATGCCTGACACCAAAATAAAAAAACTTGGCACACGAGTGTAAGCAGGACCAAAATACAGCCGCCGGTGCAATCAACGCACTACAAGTAAATACGGCAGCCGCTGGTGCAATCAGAGCACGATAAACATCCAAAATGCAATAGTGTTCAATAAGCAGCAAATCCAGCACGAAACACAACGCTGGTGCACACAACACTGCCGCAGGTGCAATCAGGGCACAAATGGGTCAAACAGCCGCCGGTGCAATCATAACACAGGGTATAGAAAAAGATAAAGTACCTTAAAATTTACATGGAAAACACGTGAATGCTGCCTTCCTCCAGTTCCCAGTCGCCGCCAAATCGTGAAGTATCCGCATACAAGCAGGTAGGTTCTGGTAAGAAGTTTATTGTGGAGAAGACAGCTTAAACACCCACAACTGACGGAGACCTTACAAACACTGGTCAACCGTCAGTGTAGAATCAATAGAGCCTAGAACACACACAACACTCCAAAGCAGCATTCAACATCTGAATACCACAGGCAACATGTTCGGGGGCCGGTGGACCTGCTGCCACCGCCTCGGTGCTCCTCTCCCGACTCTGGTCATGCTGCACAGGCTCCCAGGGGGCAATCACAGCGCTGCTCTCATGCTGGTAATATTATTTAACAGCATGAAAGCAGCGCTGTGATTGGCCTGAGTGGGCTGTCTTGATGCTCGCTCAGGCACATGGAACCTGCAGCTTTTCTCCAACCCGGCTGAACAACACAGCTGAGTTGGCTAAACCAAAGTGCGTATGTCTGTTTGGCTGGCCTAAGACGGCCGGCCAAACTGACATGCGCACTTTTAAGTGCCCACGACTCCTCCCTACTGTGACGCTCCATCACAATGGCCCCGCCCTAACCTCGACTGGCAATGGTAGGATTAGGAAAGAAAAATAAAAGGATAATAAAATGGTTTTATTATCGTTATATTTTTCAGCGGGACAACGCTCCTCATCCATAACGGAGGAGCCGCCCCTGATGTTGCTACCTTTTGGGACAGGAAGTTCCCCTGCATGATTGCGATCGTGTTCCCCTGCCTTGAGTGTCCAACTATATGTACAACTCTGATTTTTATTTTAGCCTTGGCAGCACACTAATGTAAGCATGTGTGCAGAGGTCTTGGTCCTATCCTGTGACCTAGAGTGGCGCACCAATTGTGCCCACATTGTGGGTGATGTACTGCTTTCCCTGTCCTGGATTTAACTCATAAAGTAGCAGTGGGAGCATACTGAGTTTTTAGAGGAAATCAACTATGTAAGCAGACCTTTTTACCTCTCTTTATTGGTGGTAGAGGTGTACCCTTCCACCTGTGTACAGTTCTGCATATGCCCATAACCTTGGGCTAGAGGAAAAGAGGATAATATATAAGGATGTATTAGAGGATGTGGCCTGACAGCTAGAGCGGTCGACCTCGAAGCTGGAGAACCAGGTTTCAGTCTTGGCTGGGACGCTCAACATCCTGCGATTCTGGGCAAATCACTTAATCTCCCCATGCCTAACAAAATTAATGTGTCCATCTGTCCCCCCCAAAAAATGCACTGACATCCTGTGTGCATCCAGTATGTTTACATGTGTATAGTGTTTGTAACAACTGCATCGTGGTAAGTTGTGTGTAAGGGTGAGCCTAAGTAATGGGGGCCAGTGGGATCCATTTGGCATGCTCCTGGCCTTACCTGGTTCAAGATGGAGGGTGAGGACTGTGCTCTATAACAAAGGAAGCATATTTCGTGCATTTCTGTAGCTAGAGCGAGGAGATCCAGACACTGAAGTGAGGAGGATGGGGACCGGCTATCTTTAGAAATTCCATGAGGCCTTTTGTTAGCAAGCAGCTGCTGATTAAGCATCCTGATCACTGCCTTTTGGTGAATGATAGGGGGCGAGGGGTGGGACTGCAGACTGTTGTGAGAGATGAGAAAGTTTCTAGGTAAGGCCTCCCCTTTTGTCTACCATTAATTACTCCTTTAGATGGGTTGATGACAGCCAGGTGCAAAAACCTCACACTTCTTTGTACCTTTTATGTTGGTGCTCCAGCTTGGAGATGGCCCTAATGCTACCTGCTTTGAGAAGCATCACCCTACACAAAAGCTGTGTCTGGACAGCAGCCTGAAGAGGACACATAAAAGAACCACCCCAAACCAGTTATACTGTTTGAGAAAGTGGACCTGCATCCATTATCTAGAAGTTGTGTATAAAAGTGGGACGCAAACCACCCCACTTTTATCTGGTTGCAAGTCCTTTAATTCCAAGGAAGGGAGTGTTCCTCGGAGTACTTTGAGGACTGCTGTGCAACTAGGCCTGATGTCTGCCTGATAGCCAGTCTCCCAGAGGTGAGGGGGCATCACCGGACGTCTACACTTTCTATTTAAGAAGTTATGGATCTGTCCTGAAGCACATAGAAGCCTGCTTGATGGAAGCAGTCTGACTGGTCCTTCAGCAGGAGAGACTATCCAGGAAGAAAGAGAAACATCAGTGACAAATAACTGTGACCCCCATGGTTGAGGCTCAGTAGCCCCTAATTTATTTGGGTCCCAATACCACCAAATACCAATTTTTTTAAAATGTACATAGAGCTTGCTTTGGCTCCCTCTAGTTGAGTGTTTCTCTATTATCTCATGCTTTTAGCTGTTTGGTGTATCATTCTCCATTCTGTGGAGCGCTTACATCTCAAAACCGCTCTGATTCATCACATATTAAGTTCCTTATCTCATAGACAGACATATTGTGCGCTGCAAGCAAGTATATTTTTTTCATCGCAGCAGACTTTTTTTGTTGTTGGTATTTTAGACATGACTCAAAATGCAACCCAGACTTGTTGACTTTGGAAATGCTTGCTTTTCTTCTTAGTCTCTGTCCTCACAGGATTTTCTGTGTCTAATCTCAGTCTCTGCTAAGGTTAAGTGAAAGAATGAAAGGCTGGTACAGATTATCTGTTTCTGAGAGGTCGTTGTAGTCCTCCTTCCCAGCAATTATTTAGGACTTTTTAGCACTCCTCATTACTGCTGAACCCAGCACATTGGTGTGTAGGCAGATGGCACTGTTGCTCCAACTGACTTGATGGGGACAGTGTTTGAGACTTCTTTGTGTTTTACAGGGTCACCCTATGTGAGTGGATACAGTGCTGGCATTGCTTGTCATTCTCCATGGTACCAAGTTCTGGGCATTATATCTTTGGGCAGAGATGAACTGAAGACTCAAGACGCCATACCTGGGTGCCCTTCATCTGGCCCCGGTAGTTGTCTTTTAAGTAGCTCTGCACGCTGTGAACATAAGGTGTAAAGAGGGTAAATGGGAGAGGGGTAATGCAGGACAGAAGGCACCCTGCTAAATGCATGTGAGAACCAACAAGGGAGTTGGCCTGAACTAGCAAGGGATTGGCCCAAACTAGCATGGGAGTTGCCTCAGAGTCTTTAATAGAGCTAGGATCGCCTAGCATTTACCCTATAAAGTTAATGGTTAGTCGGTCTCTGCTTTCGGGCATTTAATGTGTAAAAAAAAAACCAAATAAAGCAAAACTCTTCAATCCTAATGGTGTCACAAATTGGGGCCTGTGTAGTTCCTAGTTGGATGAACTCAGCCACTTATTCTGTGGTCTGCAGGTATCCCCTTCCTAGTCCTAGCTCCCAAGAGGTTGTATGTTATTGAAGATCCAGGTGCTCGGGGGTTTAGATATTGCCCAGATATTAGTCCCAGGAACTCTTATAGACCATGCAACTGCCAGGATTGCCAGTCTGTACAACTCATGTTTACCAACATTGCAGTCACAAGTAGTAGGTAGGGTTTTCAAAGCATGGCTTTATTTTCGAGACTGTTGCAATTGCAGGCCCTCTATCCGTTGTTCCAGTTTCATTATGGGAAGATCAGTACTTTAACATTTTAGGTTGCGAGTTCTAGGTGTTTTCCCCCGTTCT
The DNA here is from genome assembly GCA_963921515.1 of Calotriton arnoldi. NCBI lineage: Eukaryota > Metazoa > Chordata > Amphibia > Caudata > Salamandridae > Calotriton > Calotriton arnoldi. The sequence continues at coordinate 2,144,134 of CAWUFW010000399.1, forward strand.
TTCAGATGGGTTCAGCCTTGCTTCCCCTCTCCTCTACAGCTACATGAGCATGTTCACTATCCTTCTGGTCTGTGGAGATGTGGGAGGGGTAAGAAGCAAGGTAGGGATGGATTCTGTCTCATCACTGTGGTACATTTGTTTGAGAGCAGGTGTATAGGCCGGACAAATTAGGAATTTGTGGCCCTCAATTACCTCTGACCTTGTGACTTTGTCGAAGTTTTTTGTTTGTGAATGTTTTTTGTTAATGAGTGCATGCATTGTATGAAAACAAACATTGTGTAAAAGCCTTTATATGTATATATAGATATATAGATATTTTCTATGTAAAAGCACACTTGCACCAGTGGTCCCTGAAACTGAAGAGGACCACAGATTTTGTGTATATGCACGTTGTGCAAGAGCAGAATGCAATCACTCACAGTCCATTAAATCAGTGGCTGAAGTGGGCTAATCCTGTGGCCAGTGTATTCTGTGGTGGGCGGAATGACACTTCAGCAGACCAATGGATGAAGAGGGCTGACTTAAAGCCCCTGTGGGTCAGTATGTAGTACACATATCTATTTTTATTAAACACAGTTAATTTTTGCTAACACCAGGCCTAAAGAAGCATAGGCAAAGCCACATGATCTGGCATTAGCTGCTGGCCTTCTGGCTTTGTTAATGCTTGTTTTGCCATGGGTTTAGTAAAACTTTATTGTTGGAGAGTTGTCAGACTTTGCCAATATTAAAAAAAGAAAATCATTGGCTTAAGTAATTTTTTCATTTCAAAAAGTACTCTTTTCCGTAGTAACCCCTGGCACTGACTGGAATTACTTTGTGTGGGGATGTGCTCCTTGTGCAAGAGCAGAATCTGCCACTTTCAGTCCAGTAATCCGATGGCTGAAGTTGGCTGTCCCACTGCCCTGTGCTATATGTTTTAGTGTGCGGAAGAAAAATATAAATGACACGACTGACTAATGGGTGAAGAGGGCTGTCTGCAAGCCTCTGTAAGTGAATCTATTCAACTCAGTAACAAGGGTAACACCAAACATAAAGAGACCTACAACTGGATTTCAAGGTAAGTGCCTGGTAGATTGCAGTTCAGGTAAGCTGCCAAAAAAAAGGTTAGGGAAAATGTAGAAAACGGAGTGGGGCGTTGTTGCAGTCATGCCACACTGACAGATGGGAGTACGCATCTGTGGCTACTGAAACCTACCTGCCCCAGGCACCTCCTCATTCAGCTGTGCCGAAGCCAATGCTTGCCTATTTTGCTTCCTCTCACAACCTTAGCACATGATTGGATTGTGTAAGTTTGTATTTCATGGAGTATTGACCCAGGGCATGATCGCCTCTCCAATTTCAGCTGCTTCGCTTTGGAGCCAGGCTTGGTCCTGGTGTGCTCTCATGGTGATTTTTCCTCTGCCCTGATTAGCTTTGGAAGCATTCCACTTGGAAACTGATGCCCTCCAGGGCTGTAGCGCCGAGTCCTCTTGGTTGGTCATTGACAAATAACTTCTTGGTCTTTGCCATACTTTTTGCCGCCCATAGTAGCTACTGGTTGTTTCATAAAATGGGATTGTACTTTGGTGTTGCGTTCTTCCCCAGTCTTCCAACCTGAGTAACATGGTTCACAGGTTTTTTTTTTTGGTTTTGTGTGTTTTTCTTGATTGAGAACTGCAAAGCCTTTCATGATGTCTTAATGTTCCTCCTAAGTCAGGGCCAGGATCAGAACAAGCATTGGCAAAGACTGTAAATCTCACCCTTGGGACCTATAGACTTTGCCAATATGTTTTGGTGATGCTCTACAGCGCCTGGCTTTCTCCCAGCACTGTGCACCATCATCAAATAACATAAATGAATTGATGTGATGACGCGACTGCTGCTATTGGTCGCGTCATTCAACTGGCCCGTATACATGAGAAAATGTGTGGGCCCATTTGCTTTAATTTTTTATTTACCGATCTAAGACGGTGGACGCAGTTGGATTGGTAAATTAAAAAAATAGAAAAAGGTTATGGGGATCAGAAGTAACAGAGGAGCACATGGTGAAGCGTGTGGGGAAAGAGGAGGGAAAAGCACTGCACAATGGAGACAGCAATACAGAGGGGTGTGGGGAGAATCACAGATAGATAGAAGAACACCATGGGTGCATTGGAGAGAAGAACACAGAGCGTGGGAAGGCATGTGGGAAGTACATGAAAGTGACAGCAACAAAGGGAGTTGGGGGTTGAAGCACACAAACGTGACAAAAACACAGGGAGCGAGGGAAAACCACACAACACAGAGTACGAGGAAAGAGGAGGAGAAGTACACAAGATAGGAAAATGGAATGTGGAAATTTGGGATACGGGAGAGAGGAGACCGATGGAAAATAAGGGTGGGCGAAGTTGGCGGAGTACCACTACGCGGAATTCTGCACTCTAGAATCTTGCCCCATAATGCTTTGCTGGGCCTTTGGTTGGCATTGTATTTTTGCCCATAACTTTGCTTGGGGTGGTCCTAGGAGGATGGGACCACCACCGAATCGTTCAGCATGATATGCTCTTTGTGTTCAATGCATCTGCTTGGCCCTCCCCCTAGGTTAGGGGGGACCCCAAAATCATCACCTCTCTCATTGCCTGATATTTGTCAAAGCTCACTTTTCTGAATTGGTTATATGCTTTTTAGCATGTAAAGGTAAAGTTGTTTAATCAAAGGTTTGTGGATGCGGTAGCTAACTCCGCTACGTGGCGGAGTCGGAGTGTTTTTGCATGAATTCCGTGTTTTCAATGTAATGCGTAGTTAGCAATTCTCTGCTAGCGGAGCAGAGTGGAGTTCATTGCCCACGGTTAATGGAAAACACGTGCATTCTCATGGACTCTTATGGAGTGCTTAACCAAAAAGAAAAAAACTTTCCCTTAAGTGAGCAATCGAAGCCAGCCAATCAGAAAGATGGTAAAGAGGCTATGCTAGAAGAGATGGGTTAACACAAGATGGACAAGCTGAGACAGGGAAAGCCATAGAATAAGAATGCAAATGCCAGCAATAATAAAGCCAACCAATGGGTGGGCTTTTAAACCCCTGTGGTTTTATTTTTTAACAAACACAAAATACTTGCACTGCCCCTTGCATGTATATGTGTTGGGTGGAATTTGTGTTCTTTGGGTCATGGAGTAGAAGTCCCGTCTCTCTCCATGGTTTGTCCCCAAGTAATTTTATTTAATTGGGTTGTTCCCTGTGCATGGGTGGTCGTGTATATTTAATATCCTTGATATTTATTCCGTGCATTACAAATTTCCCCCCGTTTTCTATGGCACCCTCTGCCTTCCTATATGGTCTTTTCATCCAGCATGCACCTGTCCTTGCCGTTGCTCCAATCTTCGAGAGTTGGTAATCCACCCACCCCATTTACAAGCAATTTTCCATTTTGCCACAATTAGGCCCACTGCAATCCAAATTCTTTGATATTTCGGGACTGTTTCTTCACCCCATATATTAAGTAGATTTCTTTTGGGTGAGTCCACCAGTTGCACCCAAAACTTGAGCCATGCACCCCGAGTCTCCTTTCCAGTAGTTCTGTATACGTGCACACTTTATATATTATGAAAGAAGGGCCATACCTACTCACATTCCCTCGGACGTTGGTGAGAGTGGCCTCTTCCCATTTTTACCAAGGTTGTTCTGGAGTGTCCGGACCCATGCCAATATGCTCCTGTAAATTCTTGGTGATCCCACAATAGGTCTTTTGCAACCAGATAGCTTGCAGTGTATAGTAGGCTCGACTTAAAAAATAAAAAATAAAAATAAAAACCTAGCTTCACCCAATGCCTTAACTTGACCTCAAATCTACGTTAGCATGTACTAGTTTGCCACAGCACAGACTACAGAAACCCCACAAAATAAACATATAGATAAATGGTTTAAAACAATTGATTTTTTTGAGTCATGTACACACTGATTTTTATGAATAAGAGCAAGCTGTAGAAGGCAGGCCAGGTAGAAACATGACCAAAGACAATGGTATTCCTAACGTGTCAACAGCTGCCATTGCATCAGTAAAAGAGAACTTTCAAAAGTCACAAGTAAGTTGTGACATCACCATGATGTAAAACAAATTCAGGGACCGTGACCTTTTGTATGGGTAGCAGCAACAGCACGTCCAGATTATAGGTATAGCATCACTTACTTCCACGTAGTAGTTTCCAATCACTGCATTGAGGCCATATGTTGGGACTGGAAACACAAATGTGTCAAAATAGTCCCTTAGCCTTTTACCCTTTGTAGTCCCTACCCCAGCTCAAGAAAAAAAAAAACTGAATCTGAAAATATCAACACAGTGGGTATAAAATGTTAACAGATGTATTCCATTCATCAGACTAACGGAGAATTACTATTCACCATTACATTTGAATTCTGGAGACAGCTGGAATATATTTCTTCAGAAGCAAAAAGCACCCATCGCAATTCATGGGAGGTTATGTGGTATGCAGGCAACAAAGTACTGGAATTTAAAAAAAGGCATGGCATGCTAAGCGGTGTAAAATGTGCGCAGAGTCGGGTTCGTCGGTGGAGATTAACAGGGTCTCTATGTTTAGATGTGCAGAAAAATGCACTGAGAAAAGCATATACTTAAAGGTGGATGAAAATGGAAAAACGAAGGGTAACCAAATTACTGCTCCTTTTTGTTTCACAGTCCCTAGTTAATACTGCACTGATGGAGCATTACTGCAGTAAAACTGTCTGTTACCTTCAGCTAGTAATTTAAAATTGCCAAACATGCAGTATAAAGCTATTGAGGGTTATCTGTGTGATTCCATAGGAAGACCAAATCAGGAGCCAACACCTAGTAGGATGAAATCTCTTCGAAAGTGTATTACTTCTGTCAAGTCTAAAAGAGCATCTAAATGGCCCGGGCAGTACTGTCCAGTTGTAATAAAGGGTGTGTGCAGTAATAGTTATAAACCCCCAAAACGGAGTAAGGCCTTTAATAGGGGCGCCATGTTTCGTTTTGCAATCTAGAACGGCCCGTACAGTCTATAATAAGTCTCTGTGCCGTTAGACTGACCTGCTGACCCGCCGAGTTGCCACGCCTCACCTCGACGTTGACGCTGTACGCTTCCACAACGCTGCTGGAGAAGCCATCGAAACGCCATTGGAGACGCGGAGGGTGTGCATGCATGATTGCACGTCTGCTGCGACCGTACACCAAAACTGATCAAACTAAGCAAAACTGAACATCTGGCAGCAATTGAGCTAGTGCGTGGAGGCAAGGGCGCTGGCTGGAGTCATAAAGAGGGGAGAAAGCAAAAGGCGAATGATTAAGGAAAGGGCGCCGTGGGGCTTATTAAGTCCCCCGCCCTCTGGTATTGCCCCGCCCCCTCCCTACCTGAGTAACAGCCGGAGTAAAAGCCGGTACGAGGCTTGGGTGCGTGGTAGCGCCATCGGGCAAAGTTGCAGCTGCAACAGTGGAAAACTGCAGTCATTGGATGCTATATAAATACTGGAGTCTACCTGGGTGAGTGGGCAGTTCAACAAAGAAGAGAAGTATCAGTGGCACTTCAGCGTCCTAGTATAGGACATGGTCAGTCAGTTCTCGGCACAACAGAGGTAAGTGACTGGTACCTTTTATGTTATGGTACTTCAGGAATATAAAGGATTTTGTTTTTATTAATTATTGCAGTAGAATTACTTACGCTGTGTAGTAGTCTAAAAGGGTGGTGGAGGCTAACAGTGAAGCTACACCTTGGTGTGAAAGTGCTGGAAGATCCAGATCCCAAACCTAAATCTACAACCGTTTCACAATAAGTACGTGATATCAAGAGATGGCCCCAAGGAAGAATAAAGTATGTAAAGCACGAAAAGAGCATTCCCAGACGATCAATGAGTCCTCAAATGAAAATGGGACACTTTTAGAGAGTATGGGAGGCTCCACAGAAAGAGAAAAGAGGCCATCAAGGAGAGAAATAAAGAAGAAAGCTGCAACTGGAAACATCCAACCGGGTGCGAAAGGGGGAGCGTTAGTATCGAAGTCAATAAAGGACTTTGTGGGTAAACACTTTTAGAGGATACAATCCCCATTGACAATCCCGGGCACCGATAAAGAGCAGCAAAAAGAGTATGAGATTACTGATCAGTGCGGACTAAATTTAGACTCCTCATTCTTAAACTATCAAACTATTTTAAGCCAAAATGAACCCATTCTGGAACCAAGATAGTCTTCATCTCCACGGATTTTTTCCCTGCAGGATAATGAAGTGCTGGAACAGGAGGCGAATATTACCGACGGAGCAAGGAGTGATCAGAGAGATGATTCAGATCTAGACACAAGGCCCCTAAGCATGATAAGAGTACGGGGCAGTCTGGAAATCAAGGAATTGAGATTACAGAAGGATCAGCGCGTAATATTACATTAGGCCTAGACATTTCGGCAAGTGGGACCAGCGAGAAAAGTGGGGGAATGGGTTTGGTACAGAGAGATTGAATTGGGGAGAGAAACGCGGTTGTAGCTGCTGGTAAGGGGCACGCGCATGGAGTGGCACATGGTGTAACTACTGTATTGCTTAAACTGGTGATTGCTTTTAATACTTTTCTATCTTTTAAACTTTTACTTACTTTTGCACCGTGGGGGTTTGTAGTCTTCTTGAAGGCTGCCATTTGCTGGGACTCGAGTCTCCGCCTCCCCGGTCCGCCGCGGCTTCGCCGTTTGAGCGGAGGGAAGCGGAACTCACCTGCCTCTCGGGGGGCACTTCCGGCTGGGTTAGCAGCCTAGTGCACTTCCCATAAATTGCTCCAATGGGCCGGACGCGCTGCTGGCGCGCCAAAGGCAAGCCGGTCTGCGCCTGTCCACGTCTGGACCGCGCCCAGCGCCAGAAACCCTGGCTCTCACCACCGAAAATATTCACATTCCCGCAGTTACACTAAAGAACAACTTCTTGGACTGTGAGGGAACGTGAAAAATGAATGCACACTCCCCATGAATTTTAAAACACTCGCCAAGGAGGGTAGGTTTACTTGTACGGTCTGCTACCATCAATTTACATCCTCTAAACTAGATAGCCCTCAAGACTTTACACCCCCCTCTCTCAAAGCCAATGTGGGACGACCCACACAGGGTTCCTGATTAACGCCAGATCCCTAATTAAAAACAATCGGATTCTCCGAATTCATCTCTTAACAAGTGCCAGATTGGATATTTATCACAGAAACCTGGGCCAAGGAGTCCTCAGGACCTGACCTGGTTGAAGCAGTCCCGCAGAATTATAATCTTTCGAGATTAGATAGATTAGGGAAAAGTGGAGGTGGGCTAGCAATAATTTATAAGGATTCTTTTTCCTGTCATATAAAAGCCCTGTAACAGCCTGAGATGTCTGTGAAGCATTGGCCTTCACTATTAAATTGTCCTCGACAGTCTTTTGCAGGAACTTTAACTTATCGACCACCAGAACCCAGATCTGCTTTTATCACTGAGTTCACTGACCTCATTGAGCCTTATCTCAGTAAACTTAATTTTACCTTCCTGGGCGATTTTAATTATCATATCGATAATGCCTCTTGCAAGGTTTCACAAACATTCAAAGAGGCTGTGTTAAGTTGTGGTTACTTGCAATTAGTAAACACTGCCACCCATTGTGCTGGACATATTTTGGATTGCATTTTTACCACCGATCAGCGTATTAAAATAGGGAAATCCCTCCCTCTGGCGTGGTCAGATCATCATGCTATACCGTTTTCTCTGATGCTTCCACTAACTAAAAAAGTTGATATAAATGAAAACAAGAAAATGCTCAAAAGAAATTTAAAAAAAATTAATAAGGTAACCTTCTCTCAGGCCTTAAAACAAAAACAATGGACAGAATGTAGTGACCCCAATCAGACGGCCATAGAATATTTCAACTGGTTAGCTGCAGCAGTTGACTCTCTCGCCCCTCTTAAAGAAATTTATGTGGGTAGCAAAAAATCCTCTTCCCCCTGGTTCTCAGAAAAACTCAGGCTACTTAAGCAATCCTGTTGTCGCCAAGAACGCATCTGGCGTATACAGTATGACCTATCGGAAAAAATAAAGTATAAAGTTAAGTTGGCAGAATATAAATTAGCAATTAGAGCAGAAAAAACAGCTTTTTATATTCAGATGACATCATCTCTCAAGTCCTCTAGAGATCTCTTCAGACTGATTGATAATTTATCAATTCCCTCCTCCTCTGGCCATCATGAGAGCACACAGGCTTCCTGTGATGGTATGGCTGTTTATTTTCACACTAAAATTGCTAAAATTTACTCCTCTTTGGAGAAGAGTAATGCCATGGCCCCCAACGAGGACCAAAATACTAATCCTTCAGCTATTAACCTCCCTCAACCTTTGGGAAGCGACCACTGCCTTACGGACTTTCTCCCCCTCTCGAATGAACAGACTGACCATCTTCTGGAAAGGATTAAATCTGGCTCCCCTCTAGAGGCTTGTTCCCCAAAGTTGTTGAGGCTAGGCAGGGAGATTGTTGTTCCCCATCTAACAGAGACACTGAACTTAGCCATTAATTCGGGATGCTATCCTCTTGTTTGGAAAACAGCGGTCATTAAGCCCCTATTAAAAAAAGACAATCTTGACCCCACAGACTTTAAAAACTTTCGACCAATTTCCTTGCTCCCGGTTCCGGCTAAAATTATGGAGAAACATCTTAACTCACAACTGAGTGCATATCTGGAGCAACATCATCTACTGGATTCTTCCCAGTATGGATTCAGAACTTGCAATGGAGCGGAAACTGCTCTAGTAACTGCAGTTGATAATATACGCATTTCGGTCGATGCTGGGCAAACCGTTTTGTTGATCTTATTGGATTTGTCTTCAGCTTTTGATACCATCTCCCCCAACAAGCTGATCAATAGGTTACAACAAATAGGGGTTTCTGGATGTGCATTGAAACTTCTGACCTCCTTCTTGACCGATTCTAAACTGTTGTGGAGTTCCTCAGGGGTCCTCCTTGAGCCCCACACTGTTTAACATATACGATTCCCCCCTTGCAAAATTGGTTAGATCTTTTGGGCTGGAGGTAATATCCTAGGCAGATGATACACAGCTAATTGTGTCCATCACACAAGACATTGAAGCCATAGCCGCCAATTTCAATAACTGTATGAAGTCGGTGGCTCTCTGGATGAGAGACCATTACCTTCAGCTAAACGGTGACAATACTGAGGTTTTGATGTTTGGTAATCATCACCCCGAATGGTCCCAATTATGGTGGCCAGAAACACTGGGGTCTTGTTCCACTCCGGTTGAATCTGCAAGAAACCTTGGTGTCATAGTTGACACACATCTATCTTTCAACCTCCAGGTTAATAGGACTGTATCCTCTTGCTTTTGGATCATAAGGACCCTCAGAAAGATATTCCCATTTCTTTCCCTTGGCGCACGGAAGCAAGCTGCGGGATCACTAATTCTATCGAAGTTGGATTACTGTAATGCCCTTCTTTTAGAATCTAACAGGACTTACATCAATAAACTTCAGCTGGCACAGAATGCGACAGCAAGACTGGTATTAGACATTCCTAAATACCATTCAATCTCAGCTGCCATCAAGAATTTGCATTGGCTTCCAGCACAAAAAAGAATTCTATTTAAAGCCTTGTGTACTGTGCATAAAGCACTACACAATTCAGGACCAGAGGGAATCAGGAACATCTTCCACCGGTATGTCCCTATCAGACAATTACGATCAGCCAATAAAAATCAGCTGGTTATTCCAAGATACAGAAGGTCCCGATGGGGAGGAAGAGCCTTCTCAGTCGTAGCGGCCAAGCTTTGGAACACTCTTCCTTTATCTATATCCGTCTTAGAGTTACATCTTCCTTTTCGCAAGGCCTTGAATACCTGGCTTTTTGCCTTGGAAATTTGATCTTTCATATTCTGCTCCCATCAGCTAGCTGTAATCGTTGTAGCACCTAGACGCCTAAGGGTAGTTGTTTGCGCTATATAAATGGTTCATTTATTCATTCATTCATTCAACTCCCTCGGCCTCAATGCTGGACATAATGCTGATGTAGCAAAAAACTTTGCAAGGGTTGTTAGAAGTTACTATGTTAAACAATGATATTTAAAACGCCCAAAAAACTCAACTCAAGAAGGTTGTGGGTGAGTTACAAGGTATTAGGGGCCTAATGCCAACTATAGTAAGACCGGTCCCTGATACTCAGAACCTGGGCAGTGACGGGGAAACCGAGCAGCTAGACGAATTGCAGAATGTGTATATTTCTAGATGCCCGCTGCGGATAAAGAGATGGGGAGAACATACTTGGCATAGGCACTATAACCCACAGAGAAAAATAGGGAGGACTGTACGACAACAGGGGAAGACAAAGGCATTAAGGAAAGGGAAAGATGGAGGGGGTTTACAACGATCAATCCCTCAAGAGAGGAGAGCTCCTAGAATTAGTAGGAAAATATGGGAGAGGAAAAGGTGATCAGAAGAAACGCAGTTGAATGTTGAAGTGGGAATAAAGATGGCCCAATCAAAAACCTCTTTGAAAAATAGCAGGTAGGGTATAAAGGACAAAGCTTATGAAAAAGAATTGGGAGGAAATAACATCAGGAATAAAGTCAAAGAAGGTAGAAAACCAAAAGTAATTACCAGTAAGAAGAATGGGCAGGGAAGAGAGAATGCCCACACTGTAGAAATGAAAGCAGTGGGTAATATGTGGCTGTACTTTGAACCATCCCAAATAGAGAAGGGGAAGAAAAAAACAAGGAAGATTCTACCCCTAAATTGGTCCCAGCTTTTATTTTCTTTCTTAAAATGTCCTAGCTTAAGAGAAATTGGGACCAATGACCTGAGACAGGTGGGTTTCAGTCACAATAATAAAAAATACAAAGGTGTTAGTGCATTCAGGGCTGGTAAAGGCAGCTATTGTAAAAGCAGAGAGGGAGGTATTAAAGGAAGGGTTAGGTTAATCCCAGAAGTGGAATTGGAGGAGGGAATCCAACAAGGAAGAGTCTTTCTGAAATGTCATGCAGGGTTAGGAAAAAGGCAGGTAAGGTCGATAGATGAAGAATGTGGGTAAAAAGAAAATATCAAAATAGTCGTCGATAACTCTGAGATTAGTAAACTTTGGGGTAATTGGAGTCTAGAAAATAGTCAGACAGGCCCGTCCCAGTGGAATCAGGAGGAGATTGATTGCCTAAGTGAAATTGATTAGGATAATGGGTTGTCAAATAGCCTTCAAATCACATCATGGAACATAAATCGGCTTGTAGGACTGGTAAAAGTAGAAAGTATAAAAGAGTTAGCCCAGAGTGTAGAGATTATATGTTTATAAGAAACTTGGCTATGCGACAAAACCCCAGTAATTGAAGGATTTGTCCAACTCCATAGGCTAGCGAAGAAATGTTTTGGGGGACGCCCAGCCGGGCGGGGGAAGGGGCGGGGATGGGGGGGGGATTATGACACTAATATCAACCAGGTTTGCGAAAAAGGTGATGCATATAAATGTAAAATGCAAATGGTTGCTTGCTTGCAGGGTATCCTTGTTGGTCACAGATAGGATGTATGAAAACTTGGTACTTATCAATCAATCAATCATGTCACTTATAAAGCGCACTACATACCCGCGAGGGTCTCAAGGCGCTGGGGGAAGAGGGGGGTGGTGCTGCTACTGATCGAAGAGCCAGGTCTTGAGGAGTCTTCTGAAGGCCAGTAGGTCTTGGGTCTGTCGGACGTTGGTGGGGAGGGTGTTCCAGGTCTTGGCGGCGAGGTGGGAGAAGGATCCTTATGAATATCTACATGCAGTGTGGGTGCCACGAGGAATATAGCGTAGAGATGGTGAATTTTAAAGAAGATGTGTACACTCTGTGTGAAAAGCATGGTAATGATATGGTCATTGTAATGGGAGATTTTAATGATAAACTGAATCCGAAAAGGTTAGATCCCTGGTTTAAAGAAATATTGTGTTCATATAATATAATGTTAGTCGACTTTCCTGACTGTATTTCTTCTAGACGAGATATAGCACTAGGGAAGTATTTGGGGACAAAGGGGATATTTAGTCTAAACAGCAGGTTAGAACCAGACTGCCCAGCTAAGCAAACATTCAAGTTAGGCACACAATATTGCCCAATTGATTACGTTTTTCTTCATGCATGGAATTTTGCATCAGTAAAGGATTTCGGGTAACTCAAAGAGAAGGTAGCGATCATAATCCCTTGCAATTTGAATTATTTAGTGGTGATATGAGCCCACGTGATATAGTAATTCCCCAACAACTAGAGTACCCTAAGCGCTTGACAACGAGACTAACGGATGAATATTTGGTAACATTGGTTAACTTTCAACAGACGTTAAATATGGAAACTGTTAGGGGTTAGAAATTAGAATGGTTTGAAGAAAAAATTGAACATGTGGTACAATGCCTCAGAGTAAAACTAAAAAATAAGAGATTAAGCCCTACCGAGAACCAAACAATCCAAGGAAGGCGAACAAAGTGGTTCAACGTGGAATGTATGAAAAAGAAAAGATTGATAATGAGAGAAACCTTAGAGTTGGATACGACCAAGGTAGACTTACAAAACTTGACAACCTGAGGTAGGAATATAAAATGTTAGTAAGGAACTAGAAGAGGTTTCATAAAGAGAAATGCTGGGAAAATCTGCTGGAAACCATTGAAGCTAAAAATGTATGGAAGTTTTGGAAGCTGATACAGGAAGCTTCAGGACTGCCCCCTGGGGTTATGACCTGTGTGGTGGAAGAAGCAGCATGGGAAAAGTACTTGGGTGAACTGAATGGTACAAGTAAAACGTCTGAAGAAAGCAAAAAGTTATATTGGGGAGGGGTAGTTGAAGATATAAAAACGTACTTCACAGTAGATAATGTAAAGCATACTATAAGGAAGTTAAAGTTAATCCGTGCAGCAGGACCGGATAACCTTCCCGCTATTATAATAAAGACACATCTAAATTGGTGTGCCGAATTCCTATCACAAATGTTCTTGGCCATATTAGACTCTGGCCAAATCTCCAATAATTGGAGGGGAGCTGTAATTGGACCAGTACATAAGAAGGGAGATATGAAAGCCCCTAAAATTATAGACTGATTAACTTGTTGGATGTTGGTGAGAAAGTTTTTGCCAAAATAATTCTGGGAAGGTTGAAGGATTGGGTGGAGCAGAGATCATCTGAAAGAGACACGTTAGTGATAGATTCCTTACCTTAGAATATCCCCAGGCGTCACACTGGATCCGGAAAGTATTCGTCAGCAGTACCCCTGCGTGTCGTTAGGCGTCGTCGTGCGGCTCCGCGTACGTCGCTGGCGTTGTAGCCGCCGAGATGACGTCGTCGGAGGTACTTAGACGCGCCCACGCGGGCGTCAGACTGGATCCGGAAAGTTTTCGTCAGCAGTACCCCTGCGCGTTGGTAGGCGTTGTCGTGCGGCTCCGCGTACGTCGCCGGCGTCGTACCCGCCGAGATGTCGTCGGAGGTACTTAGACGCGCCCACGTGCGCTGACGTCAGTTCTTTCTTTTTCCGCGCCAGCAAGCGCAGATCCGAGAGAGCGGTACTCCTAGTTAATACTTTAACTTGGTTTCTGAGAACTTGTTTCTCTTGTTCTGTCGAGTACTCGACTCCTGGTGCAGTAGGGATGCCGCGATTGTGCCTGTGGAACAGGGTGGGTTTAAGGAAGGCCACTCCACGATTGACCCCTGTTTTGCGCTATGGGCGGTTGTGCAGAAGTCTATGGAGCAAAGAGGGAAGTTGTATTGTTGTTTTGTAGACTTCCGTGCAGCATTTGACCTAGTAGATCGGAAGAGCCTATGGGAGACCCTGAAAAAATATGACATTCCAGAAGGACAATTGGTTGTAATACAGGAGCTATACAGACGGAATTGGGCCCAGATCATTAAGGATACGGTGGGTACATTGACACCGAAAATAGCAATTAATAATGGTCTAAGACAGGGCTGTGTTCTGCCCCCCCTCCTCTTTGCCATATTTTAAGCAGATCTACTATTTGTGCTGGAGGTTGATAGAAGTGCAAGCCCGAAAATGAACGGAAAACAATTAACGTATCTATTGCAGATGATTTAGTAATCCTTGACCAGACAGAGTTGGGCCTACAAAGGAAGTTAAATGCATTTAGAGAATATTGTGTGGCAAAGCATTTAACTGTAAATATGGATAAAACCAAAATGTTATGCTTTGGAAAAAGAGATCCTAAGTGTAACTGGTATTTGTGCCCAATAAAACTGGAAATAGTGAATGAATACAAATATCTTGGAGTTTGGTTTGATAGGTCCCAAAAGTGGCACAAGCATCTTGAGGCCCTGAAAGCTAAAGCCCATATATCAGTGTGTGGATTGAAAAAATTCAATTGTGTCTATGGGGAAATGTCCCATAGACCGCTGATAAAGGCCTATAGTGCCATGATACCCCCACAACTACAATATGGAGCAGAAGTACTGTGCTTAAGTGGTAAAAGTGGATGGGGTATTGGGGAAGGGAAGTGTATAAAATCCCTAATGTCGTTACCGGGCTCATCTATGATCCAGGCAATTAGATTAGAGCTAGGGATGACATCATGGAATGTACAGGCTCAATTGGCTCTATTAAGATTTTGGAAAAGACTGGGTCCGGGAGAGGACCAGAAAGTATCGCAATGGTGTAAAAACGAGATCCAATAAAATTGGCCAAAGAGGTTAGAAAGAAACTGTATTCTGTATGTGGGAACCTAAAGGTGAGAATATATCAACAGACACTACAAGTAGAAGCTACTAAGAGCAAACTCAGAACTCGAGGGAAGGAACTGTCTAGGAAGGACGATGGCGAGTATCTGAGAAAGAAAAAATCGGTGCAATTTATGTTAAATAGTTGGCAGAAAGAAGCCTGGTACCCATACTTGGATACATTACCAAATCGCTGGCTCTGATGCGAAGTATTGGGATTGAGAATTGGTATTAACCCCTGGATGATAAATGAGAGAATAAAAATAGAAATGATACAACCTGGTGGCAAATGTACATGTACAATAGGCACAAAATGTGATATTTTGCATATATTAGTAGATTGCTCAAAAGTATTAGCTTTGCGGAAACTGTTTTTAGGTCCCATCTTTTTAAAATATGGTACTGGATCCCGTCACAAGCTGTAGAACTTCTCATAGATGTGCCAAACCTTGACATCGCAATAGGTATTGGGAGATATATGAAAGCCATATAAAGGTTTTTTATGGAAAATTAATTTGAAGGTTGAAAGTCATGATGGAATTGGGTTTTAGATTTTATGTGATGTAAATTTTTTAGTAAGGATAATTCTTAATAGGAAATTTGATAATTATTTTTTAAAGTATTTATCTATTACGGGTGTGACTATGATCTATATATCGTGTAATGAAGTGTACAAAAATCGGCTCTGCTTTCTTCTTCTTACAGGATATTTATTTTAATGGTAACTGTTGACGAGATTGTGATGATTTTAGAATACTTATAACATTTTTATGTTGTTTAAAGACCTGTGGTCTAAATAAACGTTACTCTGACTGACAGACTCCACGACAGGATTCCAAGGTAGTCAGAACTAAGATCCTCATCAGCTTCACCACATGAGAAAACAAGCACCTATCTCCCATGAGGCAACTGTGCAAGGCGAAAACACAAACAAGCCGCAGAACACTGAAATTACCTAGGTGGTGTTCAACCACAAAAACCTAGGTTTCTATTTTCTTCTGTCTGAAACTGAAACCACTTTCTTACCCCTTGCCTGTGTGCTGGGTCATATTTCCCTCCTCATTGAACAAACAATCGCCTCTGTGCTGCCAACGCCTGTAACAAACAAACGGTGCTGTTTGATGTCAATTAAAGTAAAACAAATGGATCACTCTTATATTTTTTGTTTTTCTCTCAATGTTTCCTTTGCACCTTGGTCAAGACTATTTTGTTCACATGAATAAGGCCCAGGAAGGAGTGATAACTACCAAAAGAGAATTCGTTTTTGTGGTCTGTATTCAAAACATTCTTCACTCAGTCCTTCAGGAAGCGTGGTTGGCAAACAAAAGCAAATGGGGGACTGATGAAAGAGGAAAGAAGTGTGGGTGAAAAGCACATGACGGAGACAATGGCTGGAAAACACATGCACTCTCATGGAGTGCTTTATAAAAACAAAAAAGAGTTCCAGAAAAGCACACCTTGTTGGAAGCATAGAAGCAGCCAATCAAAGAGGTGGTAAACAAACTAAGCTCCACGAGAGAAACAATCAAGAGACAAGCTAAAACAAATAAAAGCATCAAACAGAAAGTAAGATAATAAAAGTGAAAAAACAAAAAGCTAATAGAAAGTAGGGAGCAGAGTTGCTTTTCAGGTAAGCTAGAAACATGTCCTCAATAAGTCTACCGCACCCCAGCTGCGCTGTCTGTCCGGCTTCACCCAAAAAAGGGATGTATAATGAATGCCACATTTATTCGTTTCTCCTTATGATGCACCCACAATGTTTGGCTTGACTTTTAGAGGAGGTGTGGTAGTTTACAAGAATACTGCCCCCTTTGAGAGGTGTAGCTATTAGTGGTGCAGCCGGTGCATTGCACCAGGGGCCAGAGGTCAGGGGAACCCAGCCTGCTCTGCACAGGCTGAATCATTTTAGAAGCTGCCTGAGGCCTGGCGCTGAGTTTACTTTTGGGAAGTGCGGGGAGAGTGTCAGGGAATTTAGAGTGCTAAATACATCCCCTGGCAGGATACAGAGCCAACCTGCAGCTACCCTTTCAGAAAGATACAGGCTGGTGTGTTCACCACAGATCAACCAAGACAGCAGTAGAAACTGAAGAGGAACTCAGGCAAAAAGCCTCACTTAAGAAACGAGCATTGGAAATGCAATAGGTCTCGCATTGACATTAGTTTGAGTTATTGACATTGTAAATGACAATGTTTTCTTTTTCTTTTTTAAAACATAAATAAAAGGCATTGTTATTTACAATGGCAATAGAAACTTCAAACACATACCCTTGCTGTTTTTTAAGTTGCAATAACCTTTCTAGATAGCTTTCGGAGCAGAAGCTGTTACCAGTGTCATCTTTTATACTGCTAAGCAACTGCCAATTTCCAATAGAAACCTCTAGTGCGAATCGGGATTACTCCAAAAGCAATAGGGAAGCGGGTAGTTTACTGCAGGTTGGTGCAGAAACCACCACTGCTGTTGCATTGAATCAGCATGAACGAAAGGGACTGTATGAAAGGCACGCACACAGGAAAAGCCAACGCTCATGTGAGTCGCATGCTGTATACAAGTTTATACGTGATCAAGAAAGAGGTGGAGCTCCTGCACACAGTTAGTGCAGCACGCTGATTACTGTGGCCAGTTTAGCTTGTTTCTTTGTACATACAGTAAAGTGCGCTATAAATTGCTGCCCAGGAGCTATGTTTGGATGGCTGCTAGGATTGTTATTGTGAATGACATATGCTGCTAGGGCAGGGAGGGGGAGAACATGGAGACTGCAGCATTGGCAGAGAGACTCTGTGAGAGAGTAGAGGAGAGTATAGAGGCAAAGTTAGGGAAGGAGGGGGCAGACAAATGGAAGAGGAAAGGATAAAGATGGGGTGCACAGAAGGGAGAGAGAGGAGGCGGTAAAAGTGAGTAAGAAAATAAAGACAGAGAATCTAGTCGAAGGGGGGAAGAAGAGCTACATAGAGAGAGAGAGAGAGAGAGAGGAGGAGAGGTACAGATAGGAAAGGGTCGGGCAGGTAAAGGAGAACTCATGGGGGTAGACAGCAAGAGATTAACAATAGACCTAGGTACAGAAAGAGAATGGGGTAGGAGGAACCTGTGGGGGAGGGGCACGGAAAGATACATGGGAACCTGAATGCTCTGAATAGCAACAAAAAGCAAAGGGTGGGGAGGGTGACTGGCGGTACGAATGGAGTTAGGAAAAGGAAAGGGCGAGAGAAAAACGCTAAGCTTAAGAGATGAGCACGAAGGAAAAGAAAGGCTAGGGAAGGATTGTTGAAAAGAAGTATGATGACATCCAAATAATCATACCATGCGTTCAGGGGGGTGAATGAATGGGGCACAGTGTGCCTGCAGTGTCTCGAGTGGACTCGCCTGCAATGTTTTTCCCGTTGCCTGCGCCAAATGACACATTGAACCAACCGACAGTAAAGCATCTTACAACACAAGCTGCCCATATTGCAATGCAGCCTTTTTTCCACAAAGAAATATCAGAAGCAGTGACTTGTACAAACAAGCTACATGAGGGAGGAGGGGGGGGGACAAAGAATGGACAGCGGGAGGAGGAGGGTAAACAGAATGGACAGCGGGAGGAGGGCGGATGGTGGTAAAGAGAACGGACAGCGGGAGGAGGGTGGTAAACGGAATGGACAGCGGGAGGAGGGCGCAGGTTTGGCAAAACAGAATGGACAATGGGAGGAGAGTGGAGGGTTGGCAGAACAGACAGTGGGCAGAGGGTGAAGGGTTGGCAAAATGCGGCTGTCCGCGGCCCCCGCAGGGGGCCAATTCAGCAGGGCGGCCCTTTAGTGCCATTTTGGGCACCGCCCACCCGCTCTAGTCGTTGGGGGGGTTCTGTAGGAGCCCTCTAGCCAGGTCGCCACTTTGGCGTCCTTCCGGTGCGCAAAGTGGGAGGAGGGCATATAAGCCTCCCCCGCCCCTCCTGGCGGTCTCTGTTCGCCAGCCACGCCGTCTTGTCGGGTCGTTGCTCGTCGTTTGTCGTTGGCGGGAGAGCTCTGTATAGCGAGGTGAGTCTGTCCCCCTATTCCCTCCCCCCACCTTTAACTCTGGTGTTCCGGGGGCCGGAGCGATGGGGGTCCTGTCTCGGCCTACCGGCCAGTTGTATCCAGCACCAGCTGTGGGCCTCACCGTACCCACCCCCCTGGTGTTCTCGCCTCAGCCCCGCTGTGTTGCGGGGCCGGAGGTGCGGCATAATGACGGGCTGGGGGCTGGAGCGAGGGGGGTCCTGTTTCGTGAGCTCCCGTGGGCAATTGGTTAGGTGCGGTACTCATACAGGAGTACTGACACCGGGCCATGCCGAGGTTGGGGGTTCGTGCCTCACCGGGAGAACCTGAGTGGTTTAAGCTGCTCACTTAACGGGCCAGCCTCAGCCCTCTCTCCCGACTCTCGTTCTAGGAAGCGGCCGGAAAAGGGGAAAGCGGCGGTGGTGAAGGACCGCGAGATAAGGGGTGATCATTAGCCGATTATTAAGTGATTATCGGCGTGGACAATGTCGTTTGAGTCTCTTGTGCCTGTACCTTTGTTGTGGTAATGCCCCAGATGGCGCATTGCACTCTGGGAAGGTTTAATGGAGTCCTCTGCCGTACGCCGCTCGGTGGGGGCATGGCGCGTGGCTGGGTACAGAGCAGCATAGTTTTGTGGTGTGCCGATTGTTGGCAGGAGGGTTGGGGGGCCCTGTCGAGGTAAACGTACCACGGAGCTAGCCGCGGTCTGCAGGAGCAATGGTCACAGTGTCACTCGGTTGCCGCTGACCGCGAGTGCGTAGGCCTGCTGCAGGGTCACTGCGCACGTTAAATGTAATGCCAATCGTAAATTGAATGATGGTTCTTGTTGTATTACAGGACGTGGTAGCGTGGATTTGGACAGGGGCCCGTGCCGGGGCCAGCGGTTGCCACATTGATGTACTGTTTTCCCGGCGATTTGGGGGCAAAAAGAACGCCAGGTATGGGGGCCCGCGGCCTGGGTGTGCCTGGGCCCAGCGGGGTTTTTGGGATGCCGGGGCAGCCTGCCGTGGGTCAGCCGGGGCCCCGAGATAGTGGTATGGGCTTCGTTGGCTTTCCTTAATGTGGGGGCAGAGGCCATGCGGACGGAAAGGAAGGGGGGGGCACGTCCTGCCGAGTGCCAGCTGGATAGAGGATGGCCTCCCTCATTGCTGTGTTTTGGGGCTCTTCGTCGTCGCTCTCCCTTGTTCTTACGTGGGATGATGTTACCCTGCGTGGCGGGGGGAAGGGCGCGTTGTGGAGAGTAATGGGCAATGGCGCCGCGGTTTTAATGGCGGCGCGGCACACGGCCGGCCGGCAGCTCTGTCCGCTAGTCGTCGTGCGGCAGGCAGCTGCTTTCATGGATAGCAAGGCGCGCACACGTATGCAGATTGGATATTAACATGCGCAACACTCCCAGCGGGTTTCGATGCCAGGCTATAGACCTAGGTAAAATTCGCATTAGTGTCCCAGTCGACCAAAACTTGGCATCACTAACTGCAATTACGCCACCGTTTAGAATGCGTGTGCGTTGTTGGCCGGCCTCTTTGGTTTTGAGGTGAGTGCATGGGGGTTGCTGCATGCGGCAGGTGAGCGCCCCACCCCCCTCACTGCTGTGATCAGTGTCCGGTGTGGCGGTCGTGTGACGCTCCAGTCGTGCGTCTTTGGTTGTGGTGGTTGGGCCTGCGTGGCCGGTGCTCCGCTAGCCCTAACCCCCCACATTTGGAGGCGGTTGCTCGGTCGGGTTATCTCCAGGAGAACACCTGGCAGAACAGGCCCAGTGTGTGCTAACCACCGCAGGTAGCTGCCGGGCTCGCATTCCTGACGGGGAGTAGCGCTACCGGCTATGTTTGAACAATATCGGGGTAAAAACCTGCAGCTGAGCAGGGTCCTTGTGTTTAGTGAGGCGGAATTTTGGGTAGTCCGCAAACGGGCTCAGATGTAGGGCCCGCTCGGTGCATAAAAGGGCCGGCCACAATATGGGTTTTAAGTGCGGTTGCGGTGAGGTTTTTCTGGTTACACTGCAACAGTGTCACAGCAGCTGAAGCGTTGCAGGGTGTAGTGGCCTGCTTGCGATTGGTGTCCCAGTGGTTCGGTTTACGTTGTTGACATCGGTGCACACTGGACCCGTGGCCGGGCGGCCACGGCCTTCTGGCGTGGCTTATGAGGGGGGGGCGGTAGCGGAGCGAGACTGATATTGGGCGGTGTGGTGGTGCTCCCTCCTCACTTATATTCTCATGGGTCCCCGCGGCTCGCCGCCGGACAGTTGCGGCTCAGGATTTCCAAGCGGTGCTAATGTATAGTCCGACACGACTCTTGCAGAGGATGAGCTGAGTGGGCGCCGGCACCGGGGCTCGGACCCCGGCCCGCGCAGGCCTGAAATTACGGGTGGGAGGGGGTCTGCATTCCCGCGGAGATCTGTGGTGGCAGTGAGCGTCGCGGGGCTCCTTCCCCAGTTCAGTCAGGCCTCTACTCATCAGTTAGGGGGGGCACGGAGCCGGTGGTTTGCGCTAGGGGAGGGCAGCGAGCGCCGCGTGGCTCCCCCTCCCCCCTTCAGGGTTGGCGTTCCTATAGTCCAGATGTTAAGTAGCGCTAGCAGTGTAAGAATTCGGCCGCAGGAACCAACTCCTCTATTGGCACCCAACACTTCTTACTGTGTCTCGCTGAGTAGTGCGTTTCGTCCTCGAGAAGAGCAGTGGCGCTGGGGGCCAGGGCCAGGGCTCTGGCGGAAGTGTCTCGCATACAGCAATATGCCTTGAGCGCGATGCGAAGACACTGCAGGAGTTAAGGTAGCAGAGTGTCCGGCAGAAGTTGTGCTTTGGGCAGGAAAAGCACCTCCGGGGAAGACCTGGCTGTGGGGGAGTTGAGAAGCAAACCTTATTCCTGTGTGATTCCTTCAGCCCGTTTTGCCATTTGTCTAAGAGACGACAAGAGTCTAAGACATTTATGCAGAACAGCTCGATTTTGATGAGTCTCTATCGTAGTTGCTGATCGATGTTTGGGTTGTTGGGCTGCCCTGGTATCTTATGCTTATCCCCTGGGGCGAGCTGCGTGCTGGGGCACATGTCGCCATCAGATCGACAAAGGCCCTCATCTGCCTCGCCGGTATTTTCGCAGCACTTAATTTGAGCCGATGGTTTGGTAGCGCTTGGCACGGTTGCAGGCACTTATGAATGTGGCCACATGGTGGCGCGGTTTGTGCGATTTGTTTGTGTGATTTGAAGATGGAGCACAAGGTTGTTGTTAATTCAGTGTACATTGAAAATAACTAGTGCCTACTCCAAGAAGTCTATTGTCTGGCTGGGGACATATCACATTGGTTTTGCTTGGTACCCACGCCCTCCGTTGGTCCCATGCGCGCTTGCTTACGATATTCCTTATGCCGCGCTGTCTTTGACTCTCATTTGCGTTGATCCCTCGCCCACATATGCATTCCTTTACGCCACTATGTTTAACCTACAACTACCAGCAAGCACGCTAGTTATATTTTATGATGCTTGAACCTGGCATTATAAAAATAGGCATTCCGTATGGAAAATGCGGTGTAGGCTCTTGGGCCAAATGTGGCATAGTGTACAGGGAGACGGCTCAGCAGGGAGTAAACTGCCAAATTACCATCACTGTATATTAATTAGTTGGTTCTAAATAAAGTCGCATTGTAAGTTTCGGAATGATGGAAAGAGAACACCTCCGCTGGTTTTATTGTGTTCCAAGGAAAGCACGGACCTATCAGATTCTTTACCCTCTATGGTGCCGTAGGTGTTTAGGCCACCACATGGCACTGATTTCGGGGATTCTTACGGCACAGATGCGTTTAAAGCTAGTGTCCATGAATGCACAAATTTCTGATTTTCTCACGAGCACTTCATGACACCGAGGTTAGCCTCACATGGAGCAACAGCATTTTGCAGGCAATACCTCCCGGTTATAACTTGCCAGTGTAGATAATTATTCAGTAATAATGGAGCGCGGCATGCGTGGATATTCCTGTGCTAAAATACAAAAAACACTAGTCCCCTGTATAAAAGGCAGACCTGAATCTAGTGGCTAGCGGGTCAGGGCACCCCCTGTAGGGGTACGTGCTTTACCCATGGTCACAGGTCATTCCCGGCAGGCTCACCTAGCTTCTCATCCTCCTGAGGTCGATCACCATTAAGTTGAGTATCAATAAACACATGTTATGGGGATATACTTCCGTTCTCACCATCCCAGGAGCTTCATAAAAGGTGTGCAGTCTTTCAACAGCCTGGGAAGATGTGGTTGGGGCACAAATGCCGACCATCACCAGTGCAGTTGGCATTTTATTTCAGATGGGGCAGGCATAGTTGCTCATGTTGTACTCCATGTCCTCATATCCAAATACATTGGCTAACTTTTGGCACGCTGGGATACCTTGGCACTGTTATGGGATACATATGCTGGGGGAGGGACGCCAGCATGGCGGCACAGCATCCGTCAGTGCAGATGACGGATGGGTTTGGAGGCTATAAGGGCATGGTGATCCACCCATGTCTTGGTTTAGGCGAGGTGGCACACCGAGCGGCCTTGTAGGGCATGAGATAGCGTAAATTCACTCCATGTCTACATGTTATTGGCTGGTGCAGCACTTGGTCATCAGTCTGTACCCTCGTACTGGGGATCATCCAGGTAAAGGGGCACATTAGTCACCCCAGAATGATATGCACAAACTGGCACACGGTGCATTAGGGTTTGTATCACACAGAACTGGGGGTGTCTCATTGGGCATACTCACTGCCTGTGCATTGTGCTTTGGCCGGTTTGTTTAATCTTTTCATAGGGAAGTGATATGTGAGGTACCTAATTGCTCACAGCCTGGCACATTAAGGTGGGCGCAAAGCGGGTTGTTGTCCATTAAATGTTTTATAATAAATGCTTTGGTGCACTTGCAGCAGTGAGGGAGCTTCCTGAGGACTTGAGGGTTAGTAGCACTCCCCTCCCCCAGGCACACAGGGCTTTCAGCAGAATGGCTGCAGGCTCGAGCAGGTCAGAGGGGGATTTCTGCGCAGTGCTTGTAGAAGGTCATGTACCATTAAGGGCATGTTCTACGAAAGGGCAGGTTACTGCGAAGGGTGTTCCGAAGTTTTGGGGTCAAACTGGGTTGGAGCAGTAAAGTTAAAGTCAAAGCACAAACCGGCTACAATGTATTAAGGAACATTTGGCATTCCCAGTATTCAAGAAAGGGCAGGGATTGATACATATTGTCCCCTCATGTTCCCACGGTCTTGTATGCTCCCTGATATACTAGCAGAAGTTCAGGAGGGCTAGACTTCACCTAGGGTGGTGACTGGCTTAATTCGATGGGCAAATCCAAAGGTTTCACATTTACTAACGTGTGAAAATTTCAGCTGCCGGTGCATAGTTTTATTCATATGCACAGTATTATTAATTTAAATAATAGATGTATTGACTAGTACGACCAGCGGACGTTCTCACGCCAAGGCATTTGGCAGCGGTGAGTGTTGCTATGCTGTAAGGATATCAAGGTTAAATATGACTGCCAGGCATCAGTAGCACGGAGCGGCTTACAGCCAGAGGCGATATCCGATGCAAGGGGCAGCTGTTAGATTAGAGCCCTACTCAGAGGGACCGCCTTAAGTGCTGGGAGGTCTGTTGGCACCGCATTTCAATGGAAGCCATTGTCTAGTGGGCTGCTCTGAGCAGGGCATTTGCAGGCTTAAGTAACAGTATCAGCTGCCAGTTCAAACGTGCATCTTTCACTAATTTCCTCAGACAACTGGGACAGGAAGTAAGGCGGGCTGGATAACTCTTGCTTCTACCTGCATTGGCACATCTTGTCAGGAGTGACTGTCAAAGGGATGGCACTTAAGCCAGGTAATGTTAGCACCCATCCACACCAAGCCGATTGTTTATGGTCACCCTTGGGCCGCGTTACACAGCCCAGTATTAGGCCCTAGTGGGTCAGTGCCATGAATTACTAAATTGAACTGAACAGGAGGCGTGACCGTGGGTTACACTAGCAGAAGTTTGGGGAAGAGCTAAACTCCACCCATGGTCATGGTGTAGTCTTAAGTAGATGGAGTTGTCACTCTTATTTGACCAGGGGTTCGATGCTACATGAGGGCATCGCTTCGCTGCGGCCAGAGCACGGTCATGGTGTTTCCCAGGGGGCAGCAAGTAAAGGCAAGGCTCTTTCCAAATCTGGCACCAGAACACAAGGTAGTCAGGGCCAACTTGTCTGTTGGGTGACTTGGGTAGGCACCTGTGTAGTTGTCACTCCACGAAGGGGTGAGTTGTCCCCAATAGTGGGCACAATACATATATGTGTGTCTCTGGCCTTACAGCTGTGTCGAGCCTGTCTCAGTTAGAGGTACGCCCAGGTGGAAATTGTGTACTTAAGGTTTGCAGGACCAATGCGGTTTGTGGTATCTCCTAGCGGACCCACTGAAGGTGTACTGCAGCTAAACAGGGAACTGGGAAGCTTGGTTTCTGTCACTTTGGCAGGTTTAAAGCATCCAGGGTCGGAGATGGACAGTAGGTACTGTGCATCTGTGATCCGACGGCAGTTAGGCAAGCGGGGTGCGCTGCGTAAGTTGTAATTGCACGAAAGGGTGAGGTGTCTCCAGTAGTGGGCACAAGGCATATATTGTTTCAAACCAGCTTTGATACCATTAAGGTGTTCACCAGGGTAGCAAGCAAAGGGGTTTGTGCATCCGTCTGGGCAACGGGGCGAAATAAGTGCACCCCAGAACCAAGGGCAGGTGATATGATCCTGCAGTTAGGCGCAAACGCCCGCCCGGTGAGTAATAGATGCCTCGCTGGGTGGTGACGCTGTCAGCCAGCAGTGTGCTGCCGTCCCAAGTAATGGGGCAATGACCTTATTCCCATGGGGAGGAGGGCACTATTACAAACCATGAAGTATGACTTGGGTGAAATCAGCAAACGCATGGGTCAATGCGAACTCTGGTGGTTGGAAATCATCCCTCGCAGAAACTGGCGCGGGGCCAGGTCTAGCGTGGCGGCCGAACATTCGCGTAAAAGGGTCAATGGTGCCATGCGCAAGTTCACAGACCAGAGGGGCCTGGGTTTCATCAGGCACGAGCTGATTCAGTCCAGAGTAGAGGGATACTTTGAGAATGATGGGGTCCACTTATCTCCGGTGGGGATGGACCTGTTCCTGCTTGACCTGCAGGAGGCACTGGAAATAGCAGGCTGTAGGTGACAGTATAGCTCGCATGTGGGGGGGCTCTGGCGACGATGGGAGCCGCCTCCAGAGCTGTGGCGGAGTTACAGGGTGATCTGGAAGCAGACTGGTACAGTAAGGGTACCTCTGCGCGGCACAGTAGGGGTGCCAGAGCCAAAGACCAGGAGCCTCAGGGCAGGTTCCTGGAAAACCGCGACGGCGCCCCGTTAGTCCTTCGGGCGGTTGGGGGCCTGACCAACCGGGGGTTTGCCCTGATACGCTCCGCCCTGAAAAGGGCGTGAGTAGAAGAGACCAAGGTGTCACGTGATCCGGAAGAGGATCATCAAAGGTAGCACTGACGGCGTGTCCCACAGTGCTGGCTCACCAGGCGGGCGGGGGCAGCATAGGTTGGCACAGCTACCCGCCCTTGGATCGCCCGTAAGATAACCCACATATTGCATACTCTTGTATGGAATAAACCTGCAGCAATATTTTCCCATAACAAAAGTTGTCTTGTGTATTTATTCATTCTTGCATGCTCAGACTGGGGGTGGGAGAAGTTGCCGATAATGGCACTATAGAACGGACAGCGGGAGGGTAAGAGAGAGAACCTGCAGACTCACGCACTTAATAAGTGTGCATCACAAGAGTATAACAAGGGGGGGGGGTGTTAGGCACTCACCAGACAGACGAGCGGTCAAGGTTAAATGAAAGTACCAGGTCTGTTCCAGCCGGAATCGAGTGGGACGCTGGCAACAAGGGCCGGAGGGCTAATAAATTAAACTGGAGTTGGTGCGCCAGCGAATTGGGGAAAGTAGCACGTAAGATATGAACTGTGCCAAATAATTAACAAGTTACGTGTGCTCCGAGGCGGGGGGTGGGGGCTGAAGCGAGGAGCAATGTCCCCAAGTGTAGTGTTCTCGCATCACGAGAAGAAAGCATTTGTTGCACCACTCCTCGTATTACCAGTGTCACTGATGGCTTGTTAGCTTTTCATTTTGCTGTAGACAGCTCTGGTCACATGGAGTCTGTATGCGTTGCCCTGAGGTGCCATCTACGTGTATATTTTATAGCTAACAGTACCGTACTTACACTCGTGTTTCTTGTAGGCAAATACTGTTTTCCTAAAAATCAGAACTGTGTAAGCGAAGTGCCCTGATGATGAAGCATAATGATAGCATTGGGAGGGAAATGTTTTCCTTCTAATTAAGCAGTTAAGGCACAACTGAGGTGCTGGTGTTCAGTCACTGAGCTGCAGCTTGGGTGCACGTGACTGCTGAGATCGAGCCCTCTGTCCCTGTTGGCCCTGCCCTCTTTGTTACCTCGTCGCTCCGTTCAGAAGCACGGCTTACCTCAAACGTTTACACATCGGGTGCACTGCAGCCATAGGTGATGACACCCGTGGACCCATCTGCTTCAGGTGCGGGTGGCGAGCTATGTTACTCGAAGGCAGAACACAAGGCTATGGGAAAGGTAACCATCGTGAAGCCTACATTGCTTTGATCATCAGAGAACTTGAAGTGCGTTTCTTGACCACAAAGTGCGTGTGTTAAGACTGCCCAAAAATCTATGTAATGGGATTCTGTATTTGAAAAGCTTTACTGCGTGTACATATTGTGGACATAACCACGCAAAATACAGGCCACATCCATAAAAAGAGAAGCCACCTTCCTCTATTATTTTGATAAGATTAAATGTAAAATAAACTTTTTACACGAGCAGTGCTCTCCCTCAGTTAGTATCACACTAGTTATTAATAGAAGTCGGTGTGTAGACGCTAATCACCAGACAGGGTGATGCCACATGGCGGTATGGTGTTGCGTATCAGTGTCCCAAAGGCTCACTACGCCTAGAAGTCCCTGTCCTGGCTCCCCGAGCGGACGTGTGCTCCGAGGTGGGGGGCTGAAGCGAGGAGAGGCCCCCCGAGCGGACGTGTGCTCCGAGGCGGGGGGTGGGGGGCTGAAGCGAGGAGAGGCTGCCCGAGCGGCCATTACGAGCGTGGAAGCCGCAATTAAAAAAAGAAGGTTGAATTCGCAGCGTGCGAGGCAGCCCCCCCCCCGTCCTCAGTAAAAAAAAAAAAAAAAAAACAGAGCGCGGTATCCCTGAAGTGGACGCCGCGATAATATAAATAAAGTGAGCGCGGTGTAACACAATTCGGCCCAGATTTATAAACATTTCGCACTGGGTTTGCATCACAAAAGTGTCACCATTGCAAGATGTTTATTTTGGATTTAATTTCCAGCCCAGAACTTGTTTTGCACTGGAAAGGTGCCTGAAAGTAACGCAAGGCAGCGCTTTATGTTACTTTGCATCAAGGGGGGATTGCATTGGTGGAAGATGTTGAAGTAAAACCCTATGTACTAACAATAGTAGATAGAGTTGTGCACAAAAAAAATAACACTGCTTTAAAGCGGGTTTTTTTAAAGGAGCAATGCTTTTATTTCTCCTAACTCTTCCTACGTTGCATGTGTGCTGCACTTTACAGCACTCATCTGAAGAGGAAAACATTTTAAGTTTGTTTCAGCATAGTATTTTGTACTGGAAGTGTACCCTTCTGGCACAAAATATATTCTAGGCTCATCCAGACACCATTGCACTATGGTGCAAAGGTAAGTGTGTGGTAGTTAGTAGCCCGATTGTGCACCAGCGCTAGCGAGAGCAAGATGGTGCCATATCTTAGTAGATATGGCACTCTACTCTCACGCAATGCAGCACAGCAACTTTGAGTGCTGCGTGGCATAGTGTGACAATTTTTTTATCTGGGCCTTCATGTAAACATCTTTGCTGCTACCTTTATTGTGGAATGACTGAACTATGGCTTTCTCATTCCAGAATCTGCATTTCCAGAGGAAGAGACACTAAGAGCAATAACAGTAACATTAGATGTCAGAGGATATATTTTAATAAAAATGACTGCTTGACGCATTCATTCAGCAATTGTGATGGGTACAACAGCGGTGAATTAACTAAGAAGAGCAACATTTGCCCCCGATTAGTATCGAACAAGCTAGGGTGAATCTATGGGGGGGGAACAGATATGATTCTGAATGGATTCCGTTTAAGTGTGAAGTTGGTAACCTCAGAAATTGAATACAGAAACTCCCTTCATCTGTCCCAACCCTTGCCAGGAATCCTCAGTTTTTGAAGATCCACCATTATGGTGCCCAAGAACCACTTATTAATGCTCCCCTTTAACCAGTTATACACAGATAATGGGTGTTTGGTGACCAGAGGAATACTGTTGGGTGATTAGGGGCTTCTTTGAGATGGGGGACTGCCCTCTTCACATCCTCTAAACAATTCTTTGCCACAGATTTGTCTCAGATGAAATAAATGTTGATACCCTGATGCCCTTCATAACCTCTTTTCCAGCAGAGACATAGGAGCTGTTGAGTGATTCTTTAAAGGGAAGGTAGGACTGGAAAGATATACGGAGGCTGTGGCGAGATGCTGTGGCAATGATGTGACTGCAGAGAGATGAACAAGTTATGAACAGTTACTGGGCTGTAAAAAAAATCTACTGGAGCTGTGGAGAGGCGGTATGGCATGGAATAGATGCTGCTTTGTAGATATGCTGGAGTGTAGAGAGATACTGGGACTGTGGAGAGATGTGGGAATGTTAGCAGATGCCCGATTACGTTGAGATACTGGTACTGTGAAGAGATGCTGGGGTCTTGAAAACATTATGAAGCTGCAATTAACGACTAGTGTGATTCTGATGAAAAGCTTGGGCTGGGGGAAATTATAGGTTGATGAGACATGCAGCAGATCCATTTTGGAGATATGAGGGTCCAGTGGAGAGACAGAGTTGTGAAAAAAATAGGTTATTAAGAGATGACTTTGGGATGGAAAGATAAGGGCTGTGAGAAATGAGATGTCCATTGAGAGATGGTACAGGGTCATAAAATTAAGGGTCTGTGGAGAAAGTTGAGACAACTTGTAGGGGTTGTATAGCAATGTGACAGTAAGAGATGTAGGATTTTCATAGAGCTTGGGGAGTAAAAATGTTTTAGAAGCTGTCCAGAGATGCGACCTTGAAAAGATTCAGGGAGTAAGGAGAAATGATTGAGGAGTATGGTAAAGAGTTGGGGTTGCTGAGGGATATGGCAGTGAAGAGATGCAGGACCAGATGTGGAGAGATGGCACAGTGAAGAGATGCAGTAGCTATGGAGAGACGGGACAATGAAGAGTCAGAGGGGCTGTGGAGAGATGTGGCAGTGAAGTAATGGGGGGCTGCTGTCAAGAGATCGAGCAATGAAGCGATGCAGGATTGTGGAGAGATGTGACAGGGAAGAGATGCACATGCTTTGGGAAGATGAGTCCCTGAAGAGATAAAGAGGCTGTGGAGAGATGTTATTGTGACGTGATGCAGTTAATACTGTATCAAACTGTTCATCACCTGTCTCACACCTCACCCTACCAGTGAACACAATGTAGCGTCCTCCCCAGCCTGGGTACATGCAAATGATGATGCCACACACGGAGCTTGGCATTACACGCCTTTATTCCTCAGTGTGTAACTATTAACTGAACGTTCTACATCATGAATTCTATTACCCACACCCAAGCACTTGGCATCACTGTTATATGGAGTCTGTCAGGAACCAAAAGGGTCCCGTCAACGCTAACTCACAAGACACTACATCTCTCCCTTTGTTAAATAAAAAGTACAAATAATACATATTTACATCACAACTCTTTAATAAGTTATTTCGGTGCTCGAATCAATCGCCCAGATCTGGTCATGTGAGGTTGCGTAGATATAGGAAAAGGGTTCATGGCTGGCACTGATGATAGAGACACAGGTACAGTCATTGGGCTCTCCGGATTCTCGGGTGGACAAGTCTCACTTCTGGCATCTAGAGATGGCAAAGGTCGAGGCAGGTGCTTGAAATGTGAAGAATCTCATGTAATGGACTTCCCAGGACAGTGAGCAGTCACCATGTGTCCTTTACTAGTCACAACCATCAGGGGGTTTGCATCAAAAGAAGCATTAAACTTGTGTTTCCATTCCTGCTTGATGATAACTTGGTCTCCTCTTTTGAACACAGTGCTCTGAGCACAGCGGCGTATATACGCATAGGTCTTCATTTTGCGTTTGCGAGACGAATCAGTAGTGCGAAGTTTACTAATGTCAATAGATTTCTCATTGGTTCATTGTGGCAGTTTGGTTCCTATGGCTCTTCCAAACGTTAAGGTGGCAGGACTTTCACCCATGGTAGAATGGGGAGCTGACCTGTATGCACAAAGTGTAGACTGAAGAACTGATTTGAGTTCAAGCTTTTCCACTGCAGCGCACTGAATGTTGTTCTTGGGTGTGCTCATAAATCTCTCGACCACACCATTCGCCAGAGAGGTGTACTTTTCTGATGCTTGACATTTAGATGAGTGAGAAAATCTTTAAATTCTCGCTTTTTGGAAAGTGGGCCATTGTCGGATTTCAAAATCGAAGCAACACCCCATGTTGCAAAAATACTTTCTATTCTCATAATGTCATAAGTAGTTGATGACAGATCTTCCACAAGGGGAAATTGGAGGAAAATTAATCAACAATTACCAGTAAATTATGTCCGTTGTCAAGGGGTCCAAATAAATCAATTGCAATCTTCTCCCATGCATGCTTTTGAAGATAAGATATGTTTAACGGATGTGTATTTGTCTTGGATGACAAGCAGTTGCACAAATGACATGCCTTTAATTCTTTTCAACTCTTTCATCAAGACTAGGGAAGAACCACACTCGGACCCATAGAGCTCGTTTAGTAGGAACAGCTCCATAATGTCCCTCGTGAGCCAGTTCAATATTTGTTGTCTCAGACTCTCGGGTATGACAATTCTCCACCTTCGTAAGATGATGCCTTCTGGGGTAATGGAAATTTCTTCCTGCACATTATTGAATTTCTGGTATCCAAGGTCGAGTGTGTTTTCGCCACGATTGATATGTAATAATGTTTTTGAGTATCAGCAAATCTGTCAGTGCTCGTGGCAGCAATGGTTTGTTTCACTGATATGGCAGCTGGGGTACTGGATTTCACAATGAAGTTAACATAAGCATGAGCCGCTTTAGAAGTAGTGCCATGACACTACTAGCACACGTGAGAAGTAGTCAGCAGGGTTTTGATCTTTTCCTGGACTATGCACTATTATATAATCATACTCCTGCAATTGCAACCCTCACCTCTCAATGCAAGGGGGGCATTTTTGCTTTAGGATTGCCAAAAATGGTGAGCAATGAATTTTTGATCGGTGACAATTGTAAAATGCTTTCCATACAGGAACACATGAAAATGCTCACAAGCCCACACTACAGTGTGGCTTTCTTTTTCAGGTTGTGAATAGGCACGTTTCGTCAACGACAAACTTTGGTTAGCATAAGCCACAGTGTGCCTTGGAGCATTGGGATGTCCAGTGTGCTGGGCAAGGATGGCACCCAACCGCACTGGGCTTGCATCAACATCAACCTCCGTTGGTAATTTTAGATCGAAGTATGCCATTTAAGTGGTGTTCTCAATTGCATGCTTGATCCTCTTTAAAAGTTTGCTCACATTCCCTTGACCATCGAAATGGGACATTTTGTTTTGAGAATGGGCACTTACAGTGGCAAATTTACGGATATAACCTTGAACAGCAAATGGCTATACCAAGAAAGGATCTCAGCATAGTTGCATCTTGTGGGGGAGAAGTGAATGGCAAAGCTTGTACTTTAGTTGGATCCAGAGTCATTCCCCCATCAGAAAAGATATGACCAAAGAACTTGTGTTTGGTTTGATGAAACTCACACTTAGTCGCATTTAATGTCAGACCTGCATTGGCAAGTATACACACTTGTGTAAGGGCTTTATCCTGTTTCTTTTGTATGGCCCCAAAAACAAGTGTCATCACTGTAATTTAAAGCATTTGTGACTGGCTGTATTATGCCACGAATTACATCCTGAAAAAGTTCTGTAGCTGATGACACTCCGAAACATAGTCTTTTATAGGTAAATAAACCAACATTAGTCGACAAGGTAGTAATGTATCTGCAATTTTTTTCCAGATTGAGCTGGTGATACCTTTTGCTCAAATCAAGGGGGGAAAAGACTTTCGCCCCATTTAGGTGTGTAATTATGTCAGCAATGTGCGGACCTAGATGTCGCTCCCTTTCATTCACCTTGTTCGCTTGGCGCATATCAATGTGCACGGCTTGTCCACTTTCCTTTTTTGTCACTACCAGTATGGGTGATACCCATGGCGTCGGACCAGTGGATTGCTCAATGATGTCGTGCTTTAAGAGTGTCTCAAGTTCGTTCTCAACAGCTTCTGTACATGAAATGCAATTTGACGGTGTCGTTGAGCAATAGGATGAATGTACTCCTTTATGTGTTGTTACACTTTCATAGTCTTAAGTCTTCCTAGTCCATGAAACAAGGATGGAAACTGATTCACTGTCTTATGATAGGCATTGGCATTGTAGTTTACAGAAATCAGCTCGATGTCAGCAGCAGTACTGAAACTGAGTAAACATGCACTTGATAAAGTGCCTCACAAGACATGAATTGGTGCTTGTACATTCGTCTTTTTATGCTTCACAGTAACTATGAATGGATCTCGACTTTGCAGTGGCGTTGAAACAGCCCACGTATACACTTTGGTTTTCAACTGGGTCAAACGGGGCACTGGACACAGTTCATTGTACTTATCTGCTGGCATAATGTTTATCAACTTCCTACTGTCTATAATAAAAAGGTATGGGGCACCCATTCACTTTCAATGTGACCTTGGGACAGTGTCTAAATTAATTTTGCACTTTCACTTGTAGACCTATGTTCGACCTGCATTCTTCCTTGCAAGAAGCTAATCCTACATGGGCACGTCGTTTAGCATTCAAAATTGATATCGCACACACATCTTCCCCACTGTCGCTTGACAATGACTAACTTTTAGACGAGGAATTTGATGACAATTGATGTCGTTCAGTTTCTACTTGCCTCAACTAATGGTCTTGTGGGCATGCGTAGATTGTCACATCTAGAACGTTCTGGCATCCATTTTGTTTTCTCGACATGGTGCACTTGATCTTTCCTCCATTGTGTTTTCTCGTTGTGAAGCACTTAGTCTGTCCATCGCTTTGCAAACCGTTACAAAATGGTTCTCTTTCCCGCAGCCTTTGCATATCTGTCCAATGGTGGGACATTTACCTTCATGTGGAAAGGAAAATCCACATTGAACACACAACCTTTCTTTTTTCCGAGACATTACTTTATGGCCTTCTACCTTGTATTTTGACGTACTTTTCACACTCCGCGCTAATTCATTTTGGACCATTTCGGCTACCATGTTAGCTGCTTGCCTGTCAGCTCTTTCTTCTGCTCTGGCAGCCATGAGTACTCGCTCCAAGCTGAGTGTCAACCATATATTACTCTGAGACATGGCTTCTTCACCATTGAATTTGTTGAACTTGCAATGCTTGATGAGCGAATCAAGTCTTTCTACTAACTCATCTATTGTTTCGCCAGCTCTCTGCCTTTCCTGACTGAAAATGTACCTTTCATAGTCGACATTTGGCTTTGGATTGAACTTGGTGCTTAACGCCTCTTTGATTTGAAGGTGCGTTACATCATCACTGGGTGGTATTTTCTTTATCACTTCTTTTACTGCTTAACCCGCCAAGTTCTTCAGAAGTTAAATGATCTTTCTGTCATTTACTTCTTACAGTGCATCAATTAAATAATCAAATGTTTTGATTCTGGCTGTCCGTCTGTCGCCAATGTTTGCTTTTTGGCAGTATCGAAAAGAGGCATTGGTTTCAAGAAGGCGCCGGCGCCATAATTTGTGCTCTTTTCAGCAGCCACTGAAAATTTCACTATTCCGACCACGGCTCACGGCCTTTCAGTCTGTCTGATGTGATTCACTAGCCTCATAAGCACAACCCACGTGCTTCTGCTTGGGTTGCGTAGACTGGTGCTGAGGTCGGATGGCTCTCTTTAATCCGGTTTTGGTAAGTGTGATCTGTTCTCTATATATCTGATTATTACTGCCTCTAATGTTCCTCTGCATTGATCTGCTTCTGCTCATAGCATTTTCTTTCACCTGGCTGTCGCTGCTCATTGCACTTTCAGTACCTGGTTGTTACTGCCTTTTATTGTTTCTGTGCGTCAGAAAGGATTCCACTTTTAGTGCTTCCTTGCACTCGGCTATCACTCTCTTTAGCGCTTCTCTGTACCTGGTTGTCGCCACCTTTAGCGTTATCATACTGTATGAATGACGGCTCTGTGTTACGCTGTGGCATAGTATCTCTTGTCTCGACTTCACCAGCAAATTTCTAGACAACGACAAACAAACTTTCTGTAGGCCTTCACTCTTTGCACTGGCTGGAGTGGCGCTTTGACTCCACATACACCAACTGTCGATTTTCACTTCGTCTGAGTCACACGTGGCAAGTACGAGCAGTTAGCTGGACAACAGCAAACTCTCCAGGAGAGCACTCGGTTCTTCGCATCGCAGGGTTTCGGTAATCCCTTATCTTGTTGCCAGATGTAGGGTCCTCCCCAGCCAGGGTATATGCAAATGATCATGCCACACACGGAGCTTGGTATTGCATGTCTTTATTCCTCAGCGTGTAACTGTTAACTGAACATTCTATATCATGCATTCTATTACCCGCACCCAAGGACTTGCGTCACTGTTATACGGAGTCCGTAAGAAACCAAAAGGGTCCTGTCATTGCTAACTCACAAGACACTACACCCAACTTCAAGTGCAAAGCTTAGTAGGGAGGCGGGTGCCTACTGATCTGGTCATAAGAGCTGTGAGCTGTCTGTGCCCAGGGGGTTAGATTATCACCTGCAAAGCCCACCAAGTTCAGGGGCTGGCTCAGGTTTATGCCCCATCCTATCCATAGAATAAGCCCTCTTTTTACGGTGCCTCTATACCAGTCTTGCCCTGGGCGAAATGATTGGGCACGGGAATGGCCATATGTGCTAGGTTCGCCACGGGGCCTGAAGAAAAGGGCACCAGTCCTAGCAGAAATAACAACCATAATCCTAACATTGCATCCTCAGAAGAGTTTGTGTTGAGGGGCAACACGCCCAAGTGTTGAC
Organism: Calotriton arnoldi; assembly: GCA_963921515.1. Taxonomy (NCBI): domain Eukaryota; kingdom Metazoa; phylum Chordata; class Amphibia; order Caudata; family Salamandridae; genus Calotriton; species Calotriton arnoldi. Next base: position 2,180,020 of record CAWUFW010000399.1, read on the forward strand.
CTTTTAAAAGGTGATGTGATCGGCTGGAAAGAGGGTCATTTAAATCGAGTGCAGCAGACCTCTTCTTTTATGGAAGCCAGAGCTTCTATTATCCTAACGTGTTTTAAAGACTAGCATTCCAGGGCTTACACCAGAAGCGCTAGAGTGGGAACTCAACTAAAAAGAGGTAATTTATGTAGATTAAAACATTTGTGCTGTCTTGAAAGTTGCTCCTCGTGCATTTAATAGGGAGCTGCCTTCTTACTGTCAAAAGATGTATTCTGTACGTTAAAACAAGATTTTTTTCCCTGAGCGTTGAAAAGAGGTGTCGTATTGTTTAACAAGTGGTACTTTGCACTTTATAACAAGGTAATATTCAGTTAAGTGAAAGTTCCTGTCTGTGGCCAGCTAGCTGCCTGTGTGTTGGGATTGTCTTATTGGTAGCATATACATAATGAAAGATTTATTAAATCATCCTTTATGTGAAGTATACAGACATACAAAGAGAGCCATCGTTTATTATGGTACACGCTACTACTTTGTAATTGTATTGCCCGGCCCGTGCGCAGGGACATAGTAATCAACGCAGTTGGACTAGCACGGGCGAGCGGGCTCACAGCGAGGCAATTAGGTCTCCCAACACAAATATTTTCCTTGTTTGCACTGGGGCCAATAGCACCCAGGCTAAACCATCCCCCTAGCCCCGCTCCCCTTTTAAGGCTCCCAGATAGGATGGGCTTGAGTTTCTTTTCTCTGGGGTGAAAGCAGGGTTGGATTGGGATCAAAAATAGGCCTGGGCACGCTAAAAGAAAGTGGCCCACATTTGCAGATTGCCTTTCCGACAAAACACTGCTTTGGGAAAGTTTTATGAAAAGAAGGGGGGAGGTCTCTCAGAGGCATGTTTTGATAAATTCACTTAGATAAAAAAAATAAAGGCACAGATTAGTTCACACTGGTGAACCACACCTTAATACAAGTGAGGCCACTTCAGCTCAGGCCCCCTACTTCCGCTCAATATGCATACACTAATGGGACGGCTCAGCGAGAGAAACGGAGTAACACCTCCGCCCGTTGGTAAAAGGGAGGTAATAGAGGCCCATCTACCTCCACAAAGGCCACTCCGGCACCCAAAAGGCTTCTGGTGGCATCCGAACAGCACAGAAAACGCCCAAATCAGCCCCCAGGCTGCCCAATAAAACGGCCCACAGCTGGAACTCGGATACTGGCCCCTTGGCCATTGCCCGAGTGCCCGCCCATTGTCATTCTGCATGCTGGCTGATTGTCACATACAGAATAACAATGGACCAGTCTGGGCTGTTAAAGCATGTGGTGAAATGAAAGAAATGTACAGAATACAGTTAATGTAAAGAAGCCAGCGAAAGAAGTAAAAAAGAAGGGGTTATGGGTCTTTCACAGTCTCATCATTTTAGAACTGAAGCATTTTCAATATTATATACAACGAAGCATAGTTGCTGCTTTTTTATTTTATGCAATTAACCATTGACAAAGCCAATAGTCCTGGCTTGTTGTAGGTGTGATGTATTATATATCTGGATGCAATAACAGAAGTAGCAGAATACTAGTTGGGCAGCACATTATGCTAAGCACAGATTTTTTGCTACCTGTTTTAAGCCACGCCCTTAATTACATCGGACACACCCTTTGGAGAGACCCCCAAGTTTTTTCAACCCACTTAAAGCCCTGGAAACCCACCATGTCACAGTCACCTGAGGTCCCGGCACTGGACATCATGCATGACTCATGACTTCCAAGATTTCAGATTGCCTATGTGCAGGGGCATAGTGAACCCTCCCCCGCCCATCTTTGGGAACAACAGCAAGGGTGAAGTTCTTGATGGGCCTCTTCTGTCTGCAACTCCGCAGACAAAGGCCCAGCTCATAATTAATGTGAAAAGGTGAATGAGTAAGTGAAGGAATGGGTAAATGGCTGAATGGATTACTGAGGGGATGAATGGATGAGTGAATGGGTGGATAATGAAAGGATGGATGGAGGAGTGAGTGGAAGGATGCATGAGAGAGGGTAAATAAATAGATGTATGGGTGGAATGCTGGATGTATTGGTGGAATAGTGGATGTGTGGATAAAAGGGTGGATTGAGGGGTAAAAGGGTGGATGGATGAGTGAAAGGATGGATAGACGAGTGAAAGGGTGACTGATGGGCGAGTGAATGGGCGGATGGATGAGTGAAATGATGGATGGATTGATTAATTGATAAGTGAAAGGATGGATGAGTGAGAGGGTGGATGTAAGGATGGATGAGTGACTGAAAGGGAGGGTAGATAGGCAAAAAGATGGCTGGATGGATGAGTGAAAGGGTGGATGGATGAGTGATAGGGTCAATGGATGGATGGATTCATGAGTGGATGGATTGTTGGGTGGATGGATGGGTGAAAGGATGGCTAAGTGAAAGGGGGCTGGAGAGAGAAAGGGAGGATGGATGGATGGATGAGTGACAGGATGGATGGGCGAATGGGTGCATGCATGAGTGAAAAGAAGGACGATGGATGGATGAGTGAAAGAATGCATAGATGAGTGAAAGGGAGGGTGAAGAGCTGGAAGAAATGATGGATGAGTGAAATGGTGAATGGACAGATGAGTGACTGGGTGAATGGATGGAAGGATGAGTAAGTAAAAAGATGGTTGACTGGGGGGGTGGATGGATGGATGGATGAGTGAGTGAATGGATGGATGGGTGAATGGATGGATAAATGAGTGAAAGGGTGGATGGAGGGATGGATGAGTGAAATGATGGATGGATGGATGGATGGATGATGGATAGGTTTGGAAATGGTTGAATAGGTTTGTATATGTGTGGGCACACAGATGGAAGGACAGAATGAATGGTGAAAGACTAAATAATGGATGAAAGAATGAATGGATGCCACACCCCCGGGTGACTCAACCCACCATCCCAAACCAACACATGACGTTAGCAGCAAGCGTGGAACCTGGGCTTGAAATGTTCCTTCTGCCTGCCAAAAAGCAGAAACTAATTCCTTGTACGGTGCCGTGGTACCACAAGAGACGTTCCACTGTTGTGCTACTGGGCAGCGCTGCTCTCATGCCACCGGGAAACAGCGCAAGCAGCTCCCACCTGCCCCGAGGCCATGTAGGCCAGAGGGATGCATGAGGGCACAGCTCTGTTCAGCCCTTCTGCGGGGAAAGGCGCGCAAGACAACATAACCTGCACTTGCAGACAACAGCACCGACGTGACTCGAGTCCCTTCCACCACAAATGTTTTTTTCTTTAAAGATTTTGCACCCCTAAGAATATTGCAATGGGGCAACCACCCCTGTGGCCCCGCCCACGCTACGCCACTGCCTGCCAGTATGGATGACATCTGACTCTTACACCTTGTAGCCCTCAATGTCTTAAGTAACATTCCTTTACATTGACTTTCACATTTAGGAGTCATTGTCTCTATATTATATTTGTGTGATGTAATGCACTTCGACACCCTGCCGTACATACTTCGGATGAGTAGCTCTCATTTCTATTTAGATGCCAAGCAAAGCCACCTTGCATGGCTTTGAGTGGCCTCATAAATCATGATTAAGGCGATGCAGCGCAAATCGCTGCGTCGCCTTACTCTATGCCCCTGAGGCATTCTATGGGAGTTGCAGTGGGTTTTCACATGCAGCACCAATGGAATTTGACGCTGCCCCAGATTTACAAAGTCCTGGAAACCTGGGGAAGCGCCAAATCCCTACGCTTCACAAGATGACGCGTAACAAGGAGAAATATGTTCATTTCTACTCATTGTTTCCTCTTTCTATGTGTGCTGCATTTTGCAGCACACATAGAAAATGGAAAACACCTATTAGCATTGTTTTTGTGCAGGAAGGTGCCCCTTCCTGCACAAAAACAATCCTGCATGCAACCGAGGCACCCTTGCACCATGGTGCAAGGGTGCCTGTGTTGACGCTAGGCTGCAGAAACAGCACCAGCGTAGGGTCAAAGGACAGGAATGCACCATATTGCAAAAATATGATGCATTCCTGCCCGTTTACTTTGGCATAGAGCAGCACAGCAAGGTGTCTTGTTGCACTTCCCTATGCCAAAATCCCATAAATAAGCAACTAAGAGGCAAGACAGTTGTCATGTGCACCCTAAATGTGGCCTAGATTCTTGTTATACATGTAGAAGCATTATAGACTATTAAATAAAATGCAAGATGTTTTTATGCAGTGCTCACGTATTTCAAGGAGCTGCCATGTGCAATAATAAAAGGCGGTATGGTGAAATTAAATATTGCCTAGGATCACACTATTTAGTCAAGCAAGTAAGCTGGGATTAAACTCAGGAATTTCAGACACTAGATGGCTATTACTTTCTCCTCTTTTACATCACAGGTCAATGCTTTGTTTTCAATTCTTGCTGCATGAGATTAGAGTGTGAGTGGCAATGAAAAGCCTCAAGCAAACTTGGCTCTTTTTGGTCTCAAGGTGAGCCAGAGCAAAGCATCTGTTTCGAGCCTGGCTTGAACCTTCAGTCACTCAACCAACTCTAAAGCCCGCCGGACATGGCTTTGAATTTGAATTCCAACAAAGGCATCTTACCTTTTCATCCTTCTTGGATCGATAAAATAGCTAACCCAATCCCGCAAAACTATAAAATATCCTGTAGCTTGTGTAATGTAGAACACAAATTTATATATTTAACTTATACAGTTTTCAAGCAATGCTAAGTTTACAATGTGTGCTAAGTTTACAATGTGTTGTATACTAGAACCCCTATAAATTAAAGTCTCAAAAGTACAGAAGGGCATCAGTTATGTTACTTTTTTTTTAAATCACAGCACTTGCAGATATCTTAATTATGTTGTGTGCGGTGGAGTAATGGTTAGTCATTCAGGATTAGGTACAGCTTTAAAAGCACCATCAATGATGCTTTTCGAAAACGTTTGAGATATATTTTTTTAAGTGTTGTAGTTTGTAGTGCCCACCTTTGTACCATGCTTAAAACTTTGTGTTATATGAACTTAAGTGGTTAAATCCACCGATTATGTTTGGCCTAGTTAATTTTGAAATGTATGGTAGCTCCTAGTACAGCACATATCCACATCGCAAGCCCCACAACATTTTTCCCAGGTAAATTTCAATAGGTTTCCCTTGCCAAAATTAACCCTGGGCGGAGTTCGCGGAGTTGCACTACGCGGAACACCGCGAAGTGCATAAAAAAACTCTGTTGCACTACGCAGAGCTCCGCGAGCGTGCGGAGTATGATAGAAAAATGCTGTTCGCGGTGATTGCACAGTGCCGGATGCTTGTCCGCACTGTGCAATCATTGCGAACGGCACCATGCACAGCCAAGCTTTCCTTTTCTGCCGCTCGAGTAGATTTTTACTCGAGCGGCAGCTTTCTCAACGCGAACGGGCAGTTTCTCAACGCAAGCGGTCGCGAGCATACGCGACCACTCGCAATGAGAAACCTGACCCCCCCCACGTTGAGAAATCTTGCCGGGATGTTGATTTTCCACGCTCGCCAACTTGATGTTGATGATCGGGAACGAGGAAAAATCTCGCCTGGAGGTTGATTTTCCTCGCTCGCGGTCGCCAACTTGACGTTGACGAACGCGAGCGAGGAAAAATACTCTGCTCCGCACCGCGAAGCGGAGTTTTTCGGAACTCCGCGATCTCCGCGTAACGCGGAGTGCAGAAAACTCCGCAAACTCTGTGAGCGGAGTTCATTGCCCAGGCCTAGCCAAAATGTACCTGGGAAAAACGTTGCTGGGGGATAAGTGCCTTGTGAGCATGCAGGTTTTGTTGCAGAGAACACTAAAATCTGTATCTTGTGTCCCATTTTCAGACCATATTCACAATTGATGCTATTTATCACACCGGATAAATTGAGACCCCCTCTTAGTATCTAACTTAACATGTGCAATAGATATCACACTCTCCTCCAAGACATTTGTAATCAGGGCCCAAGTAGAATTACATACTGCACAGTACAAAATTATGCAATCCTAAAGAGCATAATTTTCAATGTGTTTTTGGGAAAAGATATATGCATGCAATATTGTTAGATACACTTAAGCTTGGAATGGAGCCAAGAGGAGTGAGAGATGCAAATACCTACCACCAGTACATAGGTGACTGACTCAACTTTGTGGGGTTGTTAGGATTTGGGACCGCTTTGCAGTAGGGGTGTCACCTTTTACAGAATAGCCAGGTCTTTAATGCATCCCTGAATCTGAGGTGGTTTTAGATGTTTCTTATCTTTGCAGGTAGTAAGTTTTAAAATGTTGCTTTGTGGACAGAGAAGGAAGTTCCATCAGTGTGTAGCTTCCTGAAGAAAATGAATGAGGGCCGGGATGCCAGTTTTGAGGCCAGAGTTCTAGTCTGTGTGTATCAGTGAAGCTTTGTTTAGATTCCACTGTTGGTAATGAAAGTGATTTGAAAGAGGAACATCTGACCAAGTATTTTGAGAGCAGGAGATACGAGGGCAGGCCAAGAAGAACCCCTTGGAAGCAGGAGCTGCCCACCTTCTACATGGGGCCTCAAGGCAGACCTCTCATGATCCTCGCTATAATAGTTACATTTAGCTGAGGAGACAACAGGAGGGAATGTGGAAGGGAGAGATGACTTCTTTGAGGACAGAGGCCAGCATGATTGTCTTGTCTTCTGTAATAGTTTATAGGGCAGAAGGCTATGTTAGCAGGAGGGTCAGTGCTTAAAATGGATAATACTTCGTGAAGGTATTTTCAGTCTCTGCAGTAATTGCTTCCTGCTCAGATGAGCCAAAACGTTAACTCAAATGAGGTTGGGATTAGGTTTGCAGGGCCTAGCGATTGTGCCTAATTTCCTGCCTGCCACAACAAAACAGAGACTAGTTTGTCTGCAGTCCAGTCTTTTTCTCCCACTGTTATTCCTTCAAAATGTTATGCAATTGTTTTAATTTAGCCCCATCATTCTTATTAGACGAAAGACTCATGCATCCAAAGTTCATTCTGGGATTACTTCGTCATACTGCTACTAAGCTTCCACCACAAGAAGTCTTATTTCATACGTCATTTGCTTCACACAAGAATTCAATAGAAGTCTGCAAACATTGTTATCAGTAAATACATTCTCATTCTTCGAGCACTGTTGCATATTATTTTCACAAATGTCATTGCTATTTAATAATCTGCTCCCATTTGTGTTCAGGGGTACGTTGCAGGTTTGAATGTCAGCCCTGAGCTGCCATGGCATTTATTCACTAAAATGGCAGGAATAGCTGTAGTGGCATCAAAGGTTGATCCCTTTACCCATGCTTAGTTCCACAACAGCTACTTATTTGGTGCCAGTGGCTTGTTAGAGGGACTGGAATTTAAAAAATACATGACTTTTAAAGCTCTGTTTAGTTTCTGATCCTTTCACTTAGACAAGAGGTACTGAGTGCAGTGTGATGAGTGCCAAATGGAAAACTAGGTCAACAGCTCTTATCCTTGGTAATCCCAGATTGACACCCATATGTGATGTGGGGGTTTCATCTATATTCAAGCTTATGTGCTCAGTTTCTATCATTAATCTGTTATTTGAGTAAATCTTATCAAACATGAGTTGTGTTTCTTGCTAAATGACTACCCAAGCATTTCAAATTCAAAAATATTTGGTGGGAGTTGCCCCAAAGTACCAAATAATATATATTCAACATTCTTTGTGCTATAGAGCTAGGATATGTAGCAGCTTCCCCCAAACTGCTACAAAGCTGTTTACTATAGTACCATCATATTCAGAAAATAACATAAAAGTATTGTGTGCAGGTAAATGAAGCATGAACAGAGCAGTAACTAAATAAATGTGCTTAAACTGAATTATTTGCTTCCAATTTTCAAAACCATCCTTTGGTGGAAGGACGGTGAAATATCTTGTAAAAGATTTTTTAAGACTAGTATGGTTGACACAACTGGCCCAGAGTGTTTGGAGTGTACGATTTGCCCGAAATTGTGATGTAAAATAGAATCTGGGGTTTCACATTGCACCAGATTTACTGGCCTAATGTGCATTAAAATAGCACATTTGTCATTCGCTGTGCTAAAATTCCTTGAGAGCCCCAAAATCATGCTATGAATGTTACTGACCCTGTGTGCTTTAAAATGCACTATTTGCCACATGTAGCCTCAAAGAATGACTGTGTTTTACGCAGTACATCGGAAAAGTGAAGGGAGCCCCCTACTAGTAATTTTGATTCGGCTCTTATGATGTCTCTGTCTCCACTGATCCATGTGTTAGCCCCCATTCCCCCCGAAATTTGAGTCTAGTTGCGCCCCTGGTGGAAGCCCCCTCTTAATTAAGGACTGTGACAAGGAACTCCAGGACTGAAAGTAATGTAGATGGACTGGTAAGTAATCGTCCTTTATCTGGTTTTGCTGTCAGTTACGGTGTCCTGTAAGGTGACATGCTTTATTTACGTGCTGACAGCTTTGTCCTCTGAATGGTAATTAATGAGACACGCCACCTCTTTGTGTGAGTTCCCCCTCATTTATCCACTTGTCAAATGTGACTTGCGCCCAGCTTTTAAAACCTTTTGGGCAGCATCCAGACTTTCTTGGCAGAGTCCTCTTGTGACGCAGGGTAAATTAATGTTTTCAAAGCAGGTGCCGCAACGCCATTGTCTGTGTTCTTGGCTTTGGCTGTGTGTGTAGTTGTTGTCCCTGCGGTGCACAGGTGTGTCCTACTAGTAACACCGCGGCCTGGGACACTTTTACCTCAGACTAACCGAGCGGGGCTGATTGCATAATCACGGGGAGGCCGCTTCGCCCTGTCCTTCTCAGCAGTGAATATAAACACACTTCCTGCTGTAACACGCCTTACACCTGCAATGAAAGAGTGAAAATCGACTAATCTCCTGTCTTTCCGCCCCTTAAACATTGAAACGTTCCTTTGGTGAGGCAAGCACGAACATATTCTGAGTATACACAGATGGTAATATTGCCTGGATTTTTGCAGGGCGAAAGGATTTCTAGTGTGTGAAGCAAACTATGTATATATTTTGTATTTTAGTAAAATATGATTCTTCAAAAGGGTAGTGGCACCCAGCCTGACTAGAAATGTTCGCCATAGGCCTGTTTAGTGCATCATAATGTGTTTCCGTTGCGTGCATTCGCACTAATCCTGAAGGAGCTAATCCTTAAACAAGAGGTTAGTATCTCAAATTCTTAGCAGTCTCTCAGCCTTCATCAAGTCCGTACAGCTAGTACCTAAAGTCATCCTTGAATTGTTTTACCCTTCGTGGAATAATACATTGCATCATGTAGATGATATGTTTAGAAGTTCTATTCTCACAGCTATTGGCAAAGCGACAGTGGGCAACAATGACGTTTTCTTTGATGCTGCTCATTTCCACACCACTGTATCTCGTGGATCAAAGAAGTCCCGAGAACAAAAATGTTAAGCACAGTTTGGCGAGACAACCTGTCTCCAGTTTGGAAAATTACCAAGTGGGATGTGGCGTTTGCATAGCTTGGAAAAACTACCATCCAAACTGATCTTTTTTTGATCCCATCTCAGTCAGACGCTACCGGTTCTCCTCTGTAAAGTTCTGTCCAGTTTTCCATAACATTGTCCTTGCATGTCTTCGTATGTGATACGTGTGCATCGTGTGATTATAAAGGCGCGAGACGATGGATTTCAGTGTTGTCTGTTAATGGTGTACATCACATCCCACTTTGTTCCTTTTTCAGCCACTCTTCCCAAAACACGAGATACCTTGAAGATGGAGGGCATCTCCATCCCGTCCATTGTCAGTGTAAGGAAGAAAGGGGTCTGTTTATTGAGTACAGGTTTCCATTGTGCTCAGTAAATCTCACCCCTCTTTCTCCTAACCATGACTAGTTCTAGCTGTTCGATCTATGACTGCTGCTACAGTGAGCCTGCAAAAACAAAAAGAATAATACCATGCATTTCATCACTTTTTGATGACGTTTTGAACTTTAGTTAAACTTTGTTTAGTTCAAGCTCCCTTACCCATGCCCCAAATACTGATACCCTTGTAGCCAAACACTTGTACTTTATTGTGCATTCACACAGACCCTTCAAACCACTGTTGGGAGAGCTCCTTGACAGTGACCTTTGCTTGATCCTAGGATAAGCCTTTGGTCATGGAGAATCCTTGCTGCTGTGACCTTCCAGAAGAAGAAGAAATGAACTGTCCAATATGAGGAGGAGCCACCCTCTGACTTCCAGGAAGCCTTGCACAAGGTCCAGCTGCCTCAAACATTTTGTGGCGGTTTCCTTAATGGTCTGAGCTGCCCAGGCTTCACCATTTTCTCCTCACTTGTGTGGGGGCCTTGATTTTTTTTGGGGTAGGGCTTTTTGAGTTACATGATTTGTGCCCGTTTTACAGCCATCAGGTCCCACCTCTGTCCCACTGACTGATCTTTGCTTATGAAAGTTGTACCACACCGACCCCAAAGGATAACATTGCCCATGTGGTCAATGTTCTTTCAAAATCTGTGGTCTATTGTGTAAATAATATAAAAATATATAGATGCTGGCACCTTATGGACTTCATTGTAAATCATAATTTTACCTACCATTTTCCATGAACATTCACAAAAGTAGTATTCTTTTTTTTTAATTTTTTTAAAAAATTTCTTTTTGTTTTTCAAACAACCATTATATCAAAAACATCCATACACACATTAGCTGATACATTACCAGCGTGGCATTGTTTCAGGCAGTCAGAACATTAGTCCAGGTCACGTGTCACAGCAAGACATAGTACATTAGTTACAGAACGTCATAAAGGCAGAGGACATTGCATCAGGGCAGTACACAATATGTGCAACATGTAGGCCATATTTTCCTTACATCATTAGCGTGCAATTGCCTGTACAGGTGTTAATCTAAACCATACCAGAATGCATTACGTTTCGTATACAAGCAGTATCCTTATCCCTCACATGGGTGGGTCCGTCAATTGGTGGTGCGTACTCAGTGCTCCCTAAGGGGAAGTTACTGCTGTGCCGGCCCTTGGAGTCTCACTTGGGTGCCTCAGCAGGTAACAGGTTAAGGGGGCCCAGATATCCCTGGGTCTAGAGGCCCTAGGCAGCAGTTCCGCATATGTGGTGAGTTGATCCTGACAAAACACCAAGTCATCAAGCCAGACCTTGAATTTGGGTGCCCTCCCCCTGCCCCATCGGCAGGCCACCCGCCTCTTAGCCATGAGTAGTGCAAGGGCCACATATTTACGATGCGCCGCCTGTATTGGCTGGACGTAGCCTAGCAAGGCCGTCAACGGTGTGGGTTCAATGTGTGTATTCGTCATCAGGTCCAGAGCGTCAAAGACTTGCCCCCAGAATTCATTCACCCCCGGGCATTCCCAAGCCAGATGCAAAAAATCTGCTCCTGGAGCTCTACATCTATCACATCTGTCCGAGTCTCGCAGATGGTGTCTGTGCATTTTGGCTGGGGTGTAATACAATCTGTGAAGAAACTTATAGTGTATGATACGCAGCCTGCTGCTGGCCGAGACCCGCTCAGTCTGCAAGCAGCAGTATTCCCACTGGTCATCTGTCGGGGCAAAACCCAGCTCCTCACTCCATCGTGTGCGGGACAGTGTAACCGGCAATTCCCTCTGTGTATGCACTGCTCGATATATCAGGGAGACAAGGCGTTTTGTCATTGTACTTTTAAGCATTAGTTGTAGTGGTGCTAGCACCTGAGGCTCCGCAGGGAATTCCGGGGTAAGAGACCGGACTCCTTGTCTAAGGCGAATATATAAAAAAACGTCGAGTGGGGTTTGTTGCAAGCCCTGAAAAACATGCTCAGCTGTGCGGAATTGGCCATTATGATATAAATCCCCCCAGGTAATAATGTGCGTGCGCTCTCTAAAGTTGTGGAATATTATTTCTTGGAGGAGGGGCATGCTTGGATGATAAGTGAGAGGTAGTAATGGGGAATAAAGCATGGGACGTTCAATATGTGCCCCATGCGCTGCCATGCTGTAGTTGTACAGGTGAGAGTGGTCGGCGTCTTACCCCTAGTGCTGGCTGTGTCGTATAATGCTCCGTCTATTGGAATGGGGTGTGCGAGCCAGTGTTCCGCCGCAACCTGTGGCATATATCGTGGCTGCTTCACCCAGAACCATGCATAGTGAGCTTGTGCACTGATGTAATATAATTCGAAGTTTGGTATTCCGAACCCCCCCTGGGAGTATGGTCTGATAAGCACATTCCACTGCAATCTCGGTTGCTTACCCCCCCATACCAGTCGCGTCAGTTCAGATCTGAGCGTCTTAAAGAAGAATGCCCCTGGATAATATGGTATGTTTAAAAACAGAGCAATTGGGGAAGTATCACCATTTTAATTAAGGATGCTCGTCCCGCTATGGAGAGGGGTAATGTAATCCAGCGGGTCACATAGTCTGTTATGCGGGTCATTGCGTTGCCATAATTTAGTCGCATCAATTAGTCTCTGTCCCTAGTGACACGGATTCCCAAGTACCGCAGTTCCTCCTCACACCACTCTTAAGGGATAATCCAACGGAAAACGGACTGTTGCTGTTGTCAAAGGAAAAATACAGGACTTCCCCCAGTTAATCTGGATCCCCGATAGTTTCCCAAAAACAATAAATTCCCGAAGTACTGGATTTAGATTATGTTGTGGGTCACGAATATATAGGGTGATATCATCGGCGTATAGGGATATAAGTATCTGCCGCATATTGCAACGTAGAGCCTTGTCATTGTGGTGTTGCCGCAGTTTCGCCGCCAATGGCTCCACTGCAAGAGCAAAGATCAAGGGAGACAGCGGGCATCCTGCCGGGTGCCCCTGGTGATCTGGAATGTCTGGGATGTGTGTCCATTGATGAGCACCTTGGCAACCGGCACTTGGTATAATAATTTAATCCAGGAAAGGAAAAGGGGTGGGAAGCCCATCCGCAACATTACCCCGAAGATATAGTCCCATTCAATTGAATCAAAGGCCTTAGTGGCATCCAAAAAAATAGCGGCTAGCGGTAGGTCGGGTGAGACATTATTTAGAATAGCAAACAGGGTTCTCAGATTATGAGAGGTAGCTCTCCCAGGCACAAATCCCGACTGATCAGGGAGGATCAGCTTTTCCAGCAACAGGCTCAAACGATTAGCGATGAGTTTGGCCAGTATTTTGGCATCACAATTAAGGAGGGACAGCAGCCTTTAGGAATTGCATTGTTGAGGCGACTTCCCTGGCTTCAAGAGCGAGACGATGAGAGCCTCCCTCATGGATGACGGTAGGCAGCCAATATCTAGCGATTCTTCATACACCTCGCGTAAGATGGGGGCCATAAGATCTATATATGTTTTGTAGAATTCTATAGGGATGCCGTCCGTGCCCGTGGCTTTCCCTGATTGCATGCTCATAATAGCTTCCCTGACTTCATCTAACTCGAATGGGGCACATAAGAATTCTCGTTGTGCGTCACTCAGCCAGCCTAGTGCCACATCTCCCAGATAGCTCTCTAGGTCTAGGCTATCTTTTCTATTTGTGGTATACAGGCGAGTGTAATGACGTGTAAAGGCATTAAGGATATTGGCAGTGTCACGGTAGACCATCCCGTCGGAGTCTTCGAGTTCCAATACATAGTTAGAGTAGCGAGGTTTCCTAATCGTATTCGCCAGTGCCTTACCAGGCCGCTCTCCCTCTCCGTAGGCGCAGGCCACCCAGAATCTGCCCCGGAATCTTGTTTCCCTCTGCGCTGTGTCCATATAATCCGTGAGTGTCTCTCTGAACTTGATTTGAGCGGGACTGTCCGGGCCTGCAGCCAGCCTCGTCTCCAGTGTCTTAAGCTCTGCTTCTAACTTGCGTAGTGTATTAGTTATGTCTTTAAGTACACCCGATCCCTTGGCTATGCAGAACCCTCGGAGTGTAACCTTAAATGCCTCCCAAATGGTTTCTACACTGTCCACCGACCCTTTATTTCTCTCTCAAAAAAACTATCTCCTCCCGCAGCTCTTCCTGAAAGACCGTGTCTAGCAAAATAGGAGCATGTAGTCGCCAAGTACTGCGCGGTGCGCCGAATTCTGAGGAGGATAATGTGAGTTTCACCGGGGCGTGATCCGAGTAAGTTCTGGCCAAATGCTGTACCTGAGATATAGCTGGGCCCAGTCCCCGAGACAGAAGCCAGTAGTCTAGTCACGCCCACGACGCTGCCTGTGCTGTGTAATGCGTTCCATCCTGCGCGTTGGGATGCGTATGTCTCCATGCATCTATTAATTGATAGGTGGCTATGGTGTCTTGTATAATTGCACGTGTTTTTGTGTAGTGGTGAGGAGCGGGGTGTGACCTATCCAAATGCGGGTTGTATGTTACATTGAAGTCCCCCCCCCCCTCCCCCTCCCCCTCCCCCCAAATAATGTGACTGGAGCCTATATCAAATATCCTAGCCCATAATGTGGTGTAAAACTCCGGTGCATCCACATTCGGTCCATAGCAACAGGCCAAAGTCACTGAGACAGTCCCCAGTCGCCCCCATGCCAGACAGTATCGTCCCTGTGAGTCCCAGGTGGCTCCCGCCAGGTGGAAGGGTATCAGTTTTTTTATGAGTATGGCCACTCCCCTCGCATAGGAGGAATAAGAGGAAAAGATTCTGTGTTCCGCCCATTTGCTTGCGAAGTTGTTTGGTTTCTGGGGTGCAAAATGTGTTTCCTGTAACATAGCTATGTGCACTCTATGCCTGTCCAAGTAAGCTAAGATGTGTCTCTTCTTCCTCGGGTCCCCTAAGCCCCTAACGTTCCACGTGAGAATATTCAGTTTCTCGGAATCTGCATCAGCCATGCATCTGGATATCTGCCATCAACGTGCTCTGCATCCAAGGGATGCAGTTCAATCTATGTGCTTGAACACAATATAATGCCTTATTCCACTTGGGATGCTCAAACGCTAACTTGCCAGCTGCCCACACTAAACTGTCAGAGTGGGCATCTTGTTGTGTGAAGGTCATATAGAAACCACAACATACCCCCCGCGTTCCCTCCCCCACCCACTGAAGCAACCCCAAGAAGTAGACACCCACCCGCCCTCCCCTGACCCCAACCTGGACAAGAACAGTCCCGTAGTCCCTGTAATTAGCAGGCAGTGAACAAACCCGGGGGGGATTCCCTTCGGGGGCTATCTCCAGGTGGCTACACAGTAATCCCTCGCCCCCAGAGACCTCCTTAGGTGAAACAATCAGGCTCCAGAGGGCAGAGGGTGCCCGGTGTCTATTATATCTAGCTCAATGTAGCCCAACATACAGTTACCGCTCGTGATCCTCGGTGTATGGCCTACCTCCCAACCAGCAACATGACACAAATCAACATGAGAGTTAGTAGTGGCGGCGAGGTTGGGCTCAGTGTGGGTCGTCCTCCGCACCAGTCAACGCAGAGGGTTGTGATGCCGCCATGTCCCCATCAGTACAATTCGTCCGCCGTATATGT
Source organism: Calotriton arnoldi (assembly GCA_963921515.1). Classification (NCBI taxonomy): domain Eukaryota; kingdom Metazoa; phylum Chordata; class Amphibia; order Caudata; family Salamandridae; genus Calotriton; species Calotriton arnoldi. The sequence goes on from CAWUFW010000399.1 coordinate 2,195,407, forward strand.
TTGAGGAATTCCTCCACCTGCTGCGGTTTGACGAAGAATCGTTGCCGGCCCTGATGTGTAACCCTGAGACGTGCCGGGTATAACAATGCATAGTCAATTTGTGCCTTTCTCAGTTTGTTCTTGACGTCCATAAATTTACGTCTCTCTTCCTGCACTGTAGGCGTGAAGTCCGGGTAGATGGAAAAAGTATTCCCGTCATATGACAGGGTCTGCTTGCGTCTCGCTGCGCTCAAGGCCACATCCCGGTCCCTGTAATTCAAAAGCCTCGCTATTATGGGACGTGGAGTGCTACCCGGCGGCGGGCGCGGCCGGAGATCTGTGAGCCCGCTCTACAATAAACTGGTTGGAAAAGGATTCAGCACCAAGAGCAGCCACCAGCATTTTTCAACATATTCTTCCATTTTTCCAGTGTTGGTCGATTCTGGAATACCAAGCACGCGAATATTGTTGCGCCTACTGCGCGCTTCTAAATCCTCATTTTTGGCTGCGATCAGTTTTAGGAGTTTGTCCATGTGGGCAAGTTGCGTGACATTCCTAGCTGTTGTGTCTGTGTCCGAGATGCGCCGCTCTGTTTCCTTGATACGGTCCTCATGACCCTCCAATTTATGTGCTATGGCATCCATGCGCGACGACATACGGTCAACTTTATCCACGATAGTGGCAAACCCTTGCCTGACCTCCTGCAGGATGCTCTGCACATCCGTATTTTGTGTGGCGGCGTCTCCCCGTGCCTCCCCGCTTCCCTCCGGGTCGCGATCCTCCTGGGCGGTTCGGGTTACTTTTTTCCCAGCCTCGAAGTTCAATTTCGGGTGTCTGGTTTCCCCATTATGGCACCTATATATGGCGCAGCCAGTCGTGTCTCTGCCCCCTCCCCGTCTGTCGTCCAGTGGGGTTGGCACTTCCGGGCCCGCGGCCGTCAGCAATCAGCACCCAGTTGGGATGGTCTATACACACCGTTTAGGCCGTGCAGTGCAAGGGAGGCACTGCCAGTGTCACCAGGGCAAAGTTCGCAAAGTCAGCAGGGCCAGCCTCAGGGCGTCGCACATGGACACACCAAACACAGCGATCTCCCGATGCGGCGACTCAATGGTGCCAAGCCAGACCCTCATGTTGCCTAGTCCAAACTGTCGCGCGGCATTACCTCGGGGGCAGGAACCAGGTATCCTCCGCAAGGGAGCTAGTGCGTCCACAGAGTTCTCCAGTGATAATGCCTCATTCAGGGGGGGTCTCTCTAGCCACGACCACCAAAGGTGCCTATAGAGCCTCTGTTCGGACGATCCTCTTCTCCTCACCACAACATGGCAGCCGGCGGTTCCCCAGTTTTAAAATGGCGCCAAGCCGGGGGCTCCAGCAGCGTATAATCTCCCAGCGGGGCAACGCTAGGATCAGGTTCCCCCTCTCACCTCAGCAGGGGTCTCCGCTAGCATCCGGGCCAGGCGCGGCATCCCAGGTCCTTAGGTGGGCAGCGGGGGCCAGCAGCAGCGCTCTCGCGGGGGAGCCCGGCTGAGCAGTCTCATTAGCGCCTGGCAGCAAGCTTCCGAGTGCAGCGCAGCGGCATTCGCCTTTGTAGATGGGCAGCGAGGGTAGAGGAGGTCCACCGATCAGCGCCCGTGTCCCGTGTTCTCTGCGGAGATAGCGGCCTGAGCGTAGGCCTCCACTCCCAAGCAGCCTCAGGCCGGCCGCAGCCCACGACTTGCCGCTCTGCTCACCGTCTATCTTCTTCTCTCGCGCTGCCAGTCGAGTCCGTCCTCAATCGCCGCACTCCGGGGCCCGCCACTGCCAAATGCCTCACAGTCACGATCGCCGCGTGGAGCTCTGGGGTGAGCGCTCCGAATCCGCCGCTCCCGCCACGTCCCGCGGCCTGGGAGCCTCCAGCGCAGCCCCCCAGCCCCCTAGCTCCGCACTGCACCTCGGCCAATACTTGTCATCGCCGTATCAGGGGCAGGCTTAGTCCGATTATCCTGCAACTTTCAGCGAGTCGGTTTGGAGTTGATGTCTTCTAGTTGGCAGCTTTGCAGGCGCCTACGAGGCCATTAAGCAGGATAAATGTTAGGATATGTTCACCGGGCTGCAGGAGCCTCACACTTGTGCGGCCATCTTGCGTGTGCGCCACCTAGCGCCCCCCACAAAAGTAGTATTCTTCTTAGAATTTACAGCACTGATTGGACATTGAATATGGGTTTGGTCTAGTGTGACATGCTGCAACTCGCCACATCGTAGAGTGTCTTGTTTGCTCGACTTTGCTTCCCCTGGAGAGTCACCTGCCCAGAGGGAGAAACTTGGTTTTGAAACTGAATTGAAATCAAAAGTTTCTCAGTGTGTAAAAATGATATATTTAATGAACTTTGAGGAAAACAAAAGACTGTTTATTTGGATTTTATTAACTCTGAAGGTTTGATTTCATAGTAAGTTGAGTATTTAAATTCCAAGATCCCTATCCAAGACTTAGCCAGGTTATGTCCTGCTCTGTCTGCTAAATATTTTCACATGCGCTTGTACACTCTGGAGGTAATGGGTATCCTGTTCCTTGGCGTATCCATAGAGAAGCTATCCAATGTGATAGAAGTTCTTCTCTGACCCAATCTTGTTCTGTGTTTCCTCTGGATTTTCGTTCCCTTGTTGGTGCAGCAAGCCACTTGCCTGCCAAAATTAATAGTGTGGCATTGGAAAGCATGGCTTAGGGTGTTAATTGGCCCAAGCATGGCGGTAGAAAATAGCAACAAAAGACTCCACCACTTCCTGATTCCATTATCTGATTGAAGGTGCACAAAGGAGTTAACGTAATGTCAGAACAGAAATTCTTACTAGTGATTGTATGCCCCCACATCATAGAGGACTTGCCTCTCCACTCAACGATTGATTAGTTATTCGCACCTATTCTCCGTGGGTGAACCTGCGTTACTTTCTATTTCCATGGTGAACCCCTCTTGGTAGAAATTGGGTTGTTGGTTCACTGGGGTGTGAGCCCCAATGAAGCAGCAACCTCAATCCTAGTTAGGGTAAGGCACAAGCAAACTCAAAATTAGCCTACGCTCATTCTCCTGGTAGCTTGGCACAGAGCAGTGAAGCTTAACTTGGAGGCAACGTGTAAAGTATTTGTGAAACACTTCAAACTGTAAAACAATGAAAACACCACAAAAAAGATTCCCACACTTGGTTAGAGAAATAGAGCTTAATTTAATAAATGAAACAAGACCAAAATGACAAAAATCCAATTAGTAGAACCGGAAATATTGAATTTGATAGGTTTTAGAGTAAAAAGCGCCAAAAGTTGTAAAGCGCAAACTGTGGATATCTATTTGTGCTGGACCAGGACAAACCCCAGGTTCAGGATGACTGCGATAGAGCACAGGCCAGCTACAGAGACCCAGTTAGGCCTGCTGAACAGAGTACCTTAAATCCTGGGTTGTGGAGCGTTGCATGGATCCGTGTTGAAGATGAGTCGTGCAGCCAATGCGATGCGTCGGTTCCAAGATGTTGTGTCAACGTCGAGGGTCACATCAATGGGGGCTTGCGATGCGCAATCCAGAGTCGGGGATGCGGTATGCAGTTGGGGCGATGCATCGGTTCCGAAGAGCTGCGATGTGGAGTCCGGTGTCGTCATTAAGGCTGCCGTAGACAAGAGATGCAAGGGCCTGCGCCGAGGATGCGTCTCGCATTGGCGGTTCAGAAGGCAATGTGGGCTGTGGCGGTGATGCAAGTCTTTGCGACTGGTCCAATCTACGCAGCAGCAGAGATGAGTCAGTTCTGCTCCGGATTGCGCCGCGCAGCAGAGGAGATGAGCCTGTTCCGCTGGTACCACAGAGGCTGGCAAAGCACCTTAAGGCCACTTCTACGGGTCCAGGGCTGGAGTGGCCCCACTTGGCAGGGTAGATTCACAGATGGCAGAGGTCAGGTACTGATGCAAGGTTGTTGGAATCCTGTTATGTCCCTGAGGTTTCAGATCAGGAGTCCAGCCACACAGCCCTGGGAATCATAGTCCAGCAGAGTGTCAGTCCTTGTAGTAGCACAGCAGTCCTTCTTCCTGGCAGAGTGTCCACAGGTCCAGAAGTGTATTGAAGTGGTGGTGCCCGAGGTCCTTCTTTTATGCACAGTAGTGCCTTTGAAGTGGGGAGAAGCTTCTAGAGGCATGATTTGAAATGCACAGATGCCCTGCCTTCCTGGCCCTGGCTCCAGACTAATTACAGGGGAGTATGCAGCCCTTTTTTTGGAGACCGGACCTAGCCTATTCAGGTGTAAGTGAGGCTGGGCCCAGCTTCTCCCTCCCTAAGCTACCTAAGCTCTCATTGCGTGTGACTGTCTAGGAGGAATTCAAAAAGCCCAACTTCCAACTACACCCAGTCTTGTCTAAGACACAGGCTGCAGGCACTAAATGGCTAAGGCAAAAAAATGCCAACTTTCTAAAAGTGGAATTTTCAGAATTGTAACTTAAAACCTTTTAAGTACACTGCACGGCCTTCCTTAAGGGTGATTTATGTGTATTAAAAAGGAAGGCTTGCACCTGGAAAAAGGTTTCTTTTGCCATGTCGACATGGCAGGTTAAAACTGCACACACAGGCTCTGCAATGGCGTGAGTGTTTGAAGGGCTACAAAAGTGGGTGGCACAATCTGTGCTGCAGGCCCACTATTGCAAAAGAAACAATTGATGGACGGAATGCTGGACCATGCACACATTCACCCCCAGTCACAAGGATCTGGGTTAAATCCATCATTCTTTTGCTCACCACACCACCCCAGTTGAGACCCAGCCATATGCAAATCAGTCTTGACCCTGTTCCTTGTGGGAACAGTCTAGCCCGAACTGCCAAGCCAGGTCCTCCCTGGACCGGAAACTAGCATCCTGGAACCGGTTTCAGGGCATGACCCTTCATCAGCCAGGCTAGCTTGTTCGGGCTGGACTGTTCCCTTGAGGCACAGGGTCAAGACTGATTTACATATGGCTGGGTTCAAACTGGAATGGCATGGTAAGCAATAAAACGATGGATTTAGGCCCAGATCTCTGTACTGAGGTGAATGTAGACATTGTTCTGCATTCTGTCCATCAGTTGTTCTTTTTGCATTTGTCATCCTGAGTGGGACAGGTATGCCCAGATGTGGGTCCTGTGCTCTCTATGCCACTGGAGTCAAGCTATCCTGGCTGATGAGGGGTGAAACCCCGAAACTGGTCCTAGGATGCTTGTTTCCAGTCCAGGGAGGACCTGGCCTAGCAGTTCGGGCTGGACTGTTCCCATGAGGCACAGGGTCAAGACTGATTTGCATACGGCTGGGTTCAACCTGAAATGGCATGGTGAGCAAAAAAACGATGGATTTAGGCCTAGCCTTGGGCGTAGTGGGCGTAGCGGGGCTACGCGGAGGTCCACGAAGTTGCACACAAACTCCGTGGCGCTCCGCTACGCCGCCTGCCTCCACCCCCTATTAAGAAGTAAGTTTACAGGAATTAAAAATAAACTTAAAACCACTTACCGCTTCACTGCGGCGAAATGCGTGGGTGCATGCGCAGTTTTTTTAAGCATTACCGGTACGGCGAGGAAGAGGAGGAGGGCAGCCCAGGGACGCCACAGTAAAGAGGTAAGTGTTTTTAAGTTTATTTTTAATTCCTGTAAACGTACTTCTTAATCGGGGGGTGGAGGCGGGGGCTGGCCAACTCCGCTCCGCTGCGGATTGTGTGGAGATTTGCCTTCTCCGCGGGACGCGGAGAAGGCAACTCTCCGCACACTCCGCGGGCGGAGCTGAGGTCTCCGCCCCGGGGTTATTTAGGCCCAGATCTCTGTACTGGGGTGAATGTATGACATTCTTCTGCATTCTGTCCATCAATTGTTCTTTTTGCGTAGGCCCACTATTAGCATTTAATTTATAGGCCCTGGGCACATGCAGTGCACTTTACTAGGGACTTATAAGTAAATTAAATATGCCAATGTTACCATGTTTTAAGCAGAGAATACAAGCACTTTAGCACTGTTTTCGAGTGGTAAAGTGCACAGAGTCCTAAGGCCAACAAAACAAAGTCTGTAAAAACAGGAGTTTTGAAGATGAAAAGTAAGAAAGAAACCACGACAAGGTGTAACACTACCTATTTTACTTGATCCCCAAACTCATTCTGTCTATACCTTGAGCACTTTCATCATGTCCCTCTTGCCTGACTACACACTGTTACACTGTCACTATCTTCTTTGACTCGCTGCACTCAGTGACCTACAGCGGTAAGCTTGGGTCAGCACATGCCCCTCCCCCCATGCACCCTCTTGAAATTTCCAGATGTACATTCGTATTTGTAAGTGGAGGAAGGCAGGCACACAAGTTCTGGTATACCTGACACATGCTTAGATTTAGCAAAGTCTTCAAGTAGGATGACTTCATAAATTACTCTAGCCTCATGTTTGACATCTCCCCTCTGTACTAAGCTCCTTTCCCTCATCCTTTGCATGCCACACTCAATATATCAACAATTTACTTTTTCTCTTTTACTGCAAATATCTCCCTCATCAGGAACATACTAAATCCTCTTCTCGTGGTCCCTCCACGTCTTGTTACTCTCTTCCATCTCCTTTCTCCACTCTGCCAAACTCATTTCTTTCCACACTGCTGCTGCTGAGCTGCCCCATTCATGTTAGCCAACACCTCCTGTGCACTATTCGACCACGAATATCTGGATTTCGTTAACTGCACTCTACATAGACTGCCATCATAGAGGCTTTTGCTTCCTGATTTCTGCTCACCATAGTCGTCTTGCTCCTCCCTTTACCTCTCAGTAGCATTTAATATGGTTGATTTTTCCATTAGGCTACCTACTCTAGTCTTATTGAGCATCCGAGGGACACGCAACTGGTTCTCCATATACTTATTAGACTACTTCTCTATGCCCCTGTGCTACATATTCCACACCATCACCCCATATCGGTTGCTGTCACTCTAGGCTCGGCCCAGAGTATGGTACTTTCCCTTTACAGCTACCTCCTTCATCCACATTGTTTCCCCCTTAGAGTTCTCCGGTACCTTCCTTGCTAATGATACTTTGGTCTTTCCCTACTTGCAATGCCTTTGACATTGAATAACACATTTCTGACTGTCTCCTAGCTAAATAACACAGCATGGTTATTCACTCTTATGCTTACTTCCTCTAAGAAATATTTCTTCTGCTGCCCAATCCTGTTATTTTCCCTACTCCAATCTCCCTTACATGTTTCCTCACTGTCAGTCTTCAAGCAATCGCCAAGTACAGTTTGACCACAGTGTGAGGCATTCATCATCTCCACTTCTGCCTTTACACCAGGTTCCTATTCTGAAGGCCTACACATATTTTCGATTCCACTGGTCATTAGTAGGTTGGGCTAGTGGCAGAGCCCCCTTGCTGGCCCCTGAAGTGTAAAGTGTGCCTTCCCACCCCAACTAAATGTTGCAGTTTTGAGCCATATATTCTTTCATCTTTCGGTCCCTGTACCACCGTTAAATCAGTTTGCTGCCTGCAAACCATAGTGTACCTAGCTGCCCTTAGCACCTACCATCATACTTCTCTCAGAACCACCACTGTTGGGGTCCCACATAAATAATGCAGTATACTAACTTTCCCCTCCTTTCCATCCACTAGTGACCCTATGCCCAACCCAAAATTCATGTCCCTTACACTGGGGCATCCTCCCATTTGAATTTGGAACCGAATTGCCACTTACCATTTTCAAGTCCCTATTTCCCCTCTTCAGAATGATGTCCATGCACAGGTAAACCCACTTATCACCAGCCCCATCTCTTTTTTGACCTCCCCCCACATGCCCTGCAATGAGAAGAGTAGTCAGTCGTCGGTCTGCTGTATACTTTTTTCCTGCTTCCTTTACAGAAATCTAAAAGTCCTCACTTGTTATGTCATTTGGTGATAATATTCGTGGCAGGTGGTTATTGCGGACATCCATTTTGAGGTTTCATCTAAGGTGTTTGCTTAACAGAGTTAAGAAGGTGAAATGTAAGTTCTTGGATTTTATCCACCAGGATTCAGTGCACAAACCTCCGAGGCTTTCAATAGATGCTTTTATCCAACGTTGAGTCAATGTATGTGATCTCAAAGTTGAGCTATGCTGTTGTACAGATGGCGATTTCGGAAAGAGGCGTTGGCTTTACATTTGTGTCTGTTGCTCCCTTTTGGCTTCCCCTAAGACTGTCACTCAAGCAGCAAAGGACTGGAGTAATGCTTGAATTATGAATGTGTGAGTGGAGGCATGGTGCTGGTGGTGCTTGGGAGTACTGAAGGGATGGAGGTATTGGTGTTATATTTCTTGTGTTTTTTCTCCCCCACTTTTACCTTGACTCCCACATCCTATCATAGACCTGTTTAAGAACAAGTCTCTCAATACGATGAGTCTCTCCTGTATGTGTTGTAGCAGATAATGCAACTTCAATATATTTGCTTGCTAGGGGAACCGAGCTTCTGAAGAATGGTTTGGTCTTAGTAATACGCACATTCATAAAAAGGCTGTGGCAAGAATCGAGACCCGTTTAGTGACCAGATTCAGTGTTGCATTCAGCAGGAGGCCCAAAAGGCCATCCGCATTTCAGTGTTCATCTTCAGAAGTTAAAGCTATCAATTATCAGAATCACTGTATTCCGCCTTCCATTTGCGATACTTTTTAGGGCTTTTTGCTTTAAAAAAAATATGTATGTAAAATATACTTATGGGGCTCTTAGCCACTCTGCCTCATCCATTGGTCTGTTTTTGTGTCATTCACATTTTTCTTTTGCCCACTACAGCATACAGCATGGTGAAAGGGGTCAGCCCACTTCAGCCATTGACTAACTTCACTGAGAATGGCCGTATTCTGCCCTTTCACAAAGAGCACAAAAAAGAATTCAGATCTGATATTTATGGAATTCTTGTGTTAAATTGATACTTGTTTTTTTTTTTTTTTTACAACTGTACCATAAGTTGTCACTAATTCATAGCACAAAATAATTGAACTTTAGGTGTAGCACACAAAATCTAGAACAATTTGTTTACTTTTTTATGCCACTGTGAAGATTTCGACCGTCTAATCCCAACAGTCGTCCTTCCACGACTTCTTTATTGCTCCTAGTTCTTTCCTTCCCTATTCCTAGACTCCCCCACTTGCTTTATCTCCAAATATATACCTGCCATCCTATTTCTACCACTCTTGCGCTCCCGTCTTCCATTTTTCTGATGCCTGCGCTGCCTCTGTACCTTTCTTTTGTTGTAATGCCTCATTGTCCTCTGTCTTTCTTTACATTACACTTTTCTCCTTATCTTCCTCTCCCTTCTTTGTAAAGTGAATTTTGCTCCTAATATAGGAAGTTAACGTCATTCAAACCTTGCTTTTCTTTTTTCTTGTAGGCAGTTACTTTGCCAGCCATTTTATCATGGGAGGAGAGAAGTTTGACTCTACACATCCCGAGGGTTATCTGTTTGGGGAGAACAGTGATCTCAACTTCCTTGGAAACCGACCTGTTGTGGTACAGTGCATCTGTTCACATGTGATTCTTGTGCAAGTGTGATTGCTTTAAAGTGCGACAACGCTCACCCCTTGCAAATATGTATTCTTTCTCAGGGGCTAGGAAATTGGTGCCGTCATCTGCACTGCACCAACCTGCAGTGGTTGGATAACTCTTACCTGTGGTTTCTGATCAGCCATGTGGGCTGTTTGTTGATATTTTAAATAACACGTACAAATAAGGGTTGGATTTAGAGTAATTTGAGGGGTCAGAGTTAGGTTTATGGTGATGGTTAAAGCTGAGGGAAAGAAAGTACAGTAATAGATTCCTTTAAAATGAATGTAGATAGTCATTTTTTGTTATTAAGGACTTCGTTGTAGCAGTTTCGTTGTTGCACAAAGCAATGTTAATTGAAATTGTAGTTGTTAGGGGCTCGTTATAGGTATTTTTCTTCACTAGTGTTTCTTGGTTGAGGTATTGTTTGTGATGAGACACAATCATGTAGTTCATTCTTTACACCCTCACCCGATAGTCTCTTTTGCCTTCGGATCACGCTTGGGTAAGCGTCTTCTCACTATTGTGGAAACACTGGTTTCTAAAAGGGTATCCAGCGCTGCTGTACCTAAACAGCAGATTTCAAAGTTACCCGGAATGGGAAGAAGTTCTGAGACCAAAAAATCCTCACACTGATGACACTCCACTGACTACCACCGAGATAGTCTGTCTCACTCGCCAAAACCCTGAAACTCCTGTAATAAATTCAAATAGAACACACTTAGATTTTCGATTCAGTTCCACAAATTAAATACACTTTGCATCCCCAGAACATTCTGGAAATCAAAGGTTACACACTGCTTGTCAAAATGTGAGGAGGGGAAGAATGGACCCTTCTGTGGAACCAGCTCCCTGTCATCAACCACAGTCTGGCAAGTCACTTGGCTCCTATACAGGGCACAGTGCTGCATCCACATTAGTAACAGATGTCTAGTTCCTACAGGAGGCAGTGAATTCATCCCTGGTCCTTGAAGAATACCTTTGAGTAAGAGAACTCCGAAAAGCTGTGTTACATCAAAATATTGGGTTCTGTTTGGCAAGGTTAGCTGCAGTAGCAAGAAGGGAAAACCTCCAGTCCAGGCCTTACTTTCAGCCCTACAAATCCTTTCACTGGTGATTTTGCAATGTTGAGTGCAAGGCACCTTATTTACTCAGACCTTGATTTGGTGTAGCTAAGAAGGACTGGTACCTACATGATACCAAAGATTGTTAAGGTTAGACATGTACTTGATGAATCTATCCCTAAGCTTGAAGCGACTCTGACCAAATCTTGTTTCCCGATTCCTGTGGATCTGCCATGAGGCCCATTATAGGCTCCCTAGTCGTATCTCCAACCGCCTTTGCCCTTTCCCTGTCATGGGTCCAACATAGATACATTTGTTTCTGATTGTGATGGATATGTTCAATATGAAGATGCATCATTCTATGGTAGCTAAGGTGGCCGAGGGCTACCACCGCCTGAACTTCACTAGCAGACCAAGAGTAGTGTGGAAATGCTCACCTCTAGGAGCAAAACTCCTGATAATGGTCCTGGGCAGGGAGGAAATCTCGTTGTGCACTAAGCAGTGATTTAAAATCTGGATGTTTATTTAAGCTTCCCTGAGAAGGACTGTACCTGCATTAGTGTGTATCGATAATAATGTTCCGTGGCGCTTGGGAGGAGGATGAGATTACTGGATGACCTGTTGAGCTCAGATGATAAACTTACAATCACGGTGTCCTAGTATTTTGTCATGGCAGTTCCAAATGCTTCTTTCAGGTACCACTTAATAAGAATTTATTTCAGTATAGTGCTTGCTGCCAGTTTTCAATTCGTAGCATTGTAGAAAGTAGGTGGAATAGTTTTACCAACCTAAGAACGATAGGATACGTCTATCCAGAAGGAAAGATTCCATCTGCTGGCGTCACTGTTTTTTCTTTTTCTTCTTTTTCAGCAGATGCATTAATTAACCGGACTTTCATATAAACTGATGCGGTAGGATTAGATGTACAGATTTACTTTTCTCATCCCCGTTATACAAGCACTGCATTTGTTATTCGGTGTCTGGGAGAGCAAATGAAAGGCAGGAAGCCTTTGCAAAGCTGTGTTTGTCTGGTGCTACCATTGTCTGATGGGGATGGGCTTTAATCTCAGTGTGAAGAGGCCGCTGGCAGGATAGAGGTGGAATCAACAATACCAATGTCATTTAGTCGAGAGATAGAGAACGTATGGTCCATATAAAGAGAGATGTAAAAATATAGGGACTAAAATGCTACTGGAAAGTAAAGAGTGATCATGAGCGCAATCAGAATAAAAGATACATTGATATTGGATCAAAAACGGTTACTTAACAAAAACACCGAATAGTAAAATTGAGATAAAACGCTTTCATCGTTTTTACTCAACAGTCAGTAGGTCCAAGGGGAAGTGCTTAAAAGAATTAACTTTAAAAAGTCTGTTCCTTTCAGAGGTCCCGGTAAGTATGGCTTTCCAGACAAGCGGCGCACTGGCCCCAGGTCGGCTAGCATCAGAGGAATGAACAGCTGAGGACAGTCGCTTTAGTTAACACCTGGGTCCTATGTGTTGACGCTGCGGCTCCTGTAGGGAGGTCTGTAGGTCTAGGGCCTCGGGCTGGTAGGTGTGTGTTAGGGTCACTGCACGTTCAAAGCTTGCATGTATTAAAGCCACTGTATGCAGCTGCCTCACGGCACTGGCCTAAAAAAAGTACCTTGCTACAATGCGAAGAAAGCAGCCACTTTCTTAAGCTATCGATTCTGAAAAACGTTTTTGTGGCAGCAGAAAAAAACGTTTACCCAGCAAACCTTTACCCAGTAAGTTGAACATTTTTTCTGCGACCCTTCCACGTTTTGTCACGGGAAAAAGGCGCTTCTCCAGACTCCATTGTCATTTCTGCCTGGGTTGCCTTTTTTCCTTTCTAGAGCTCGTGGTAGCCAATACCTTTTGATTTTACTAAAATTCTGTTTGTAATATACGTACTCTTCCATTGGCCTGTTATTATCATTCACGCTTTTTTCCCTCCGCCCGCTTCCGCCTACAGCATGGGGCAGTGATTCAGCCCATTTCAACCATTGGCTGACTCTTCCGGAAGTGATGGCGTTCTGCTCTTTCACTAGGAGCCCATCCATACGCACAGTAGTTTTAATTGCCAGGCACTGCTATGGCAATGTGCTTTACCAAGAAATATTTTTGCTTGTAGCCAATGTTTTTTTTGTGTTTAGATTGATGAGGGCCAGCAGCTTCCCCAACAAAGTTTTAAAGAACCATGACAAAAAGCATTGACAAAGCCAAAAAGCTGCAGGCCAATTCCGATGTGTTGGCTTTGCTAGTACTTGTTTTTATTGTTGTGTACTGGATTATTTATATATTTTTAAACTTTTATTAATATGTTGTCAGTGAAAAAGTGCAATGCATGAAAATAGTCTGATACTTTTAAGCACACAGCACATAAGTTTGTTCTCCATATTATAAATTGTACGGCCACTGAAGACCCCTCTGCATATCAGGACATATAGGCACATTAAGTGCCCTTTCTCCCCTTTTCATTCACAGTTTCTCCCTTCAAACAAAACCCCAAACTTCATTTAGCTATCTTGGGTCCTCTTGCCATAATGGGGGCTTATCCCATGTTTCAAAAGTCTCTCCATGGACACCCTACCTTCTCAGCTTTCCGAAGACAGTCCCGTGCCTTGTTATAAACAGACTGTTCTGCCAGCATGCACCAGTCCATGTGAGCTGTCCATTGTTCCACCCCAGAACTTCTCACCAGTCCCACAATCTAATACTGTCCCTCCTAGCCACCATTAGTGCTATGTTGCACAGGAGTAGGAAGTGCCTAGGCAGTATCTTGTCTCCCCTATATACCCAATACAGCCAGCGATGGGCCAAGTGGTATGTCCTCCTCCACTAGTCTGCGGCTTACCCCAGTCCAGAAAGGATGAAAGCGGGGACAACCCCATAAGGTATGACGCAGTGTGCGACTCTTCCCACAGCCTCTCAGGCATTACCCCCCTCATGGGTCGTCCACGTCCCAGTCCTAACATAGTGGGGCAATCCTGCCTCCTGACAGCCAATCAGAATGCTTATATTTTCAAAGGATATATAAGCCCCTCCCACCCACCGCCATGCCTGTTTTTTTTTGCTGTCCGACGTCTGTCGGAACGCTGGTGTGCTCCGTGTTCCCTGCTTGCCGGTTCCCGAGTTTGAAGGGCTGGGTTTGCGGTGCCGTGAGTTTTTTCTTTTCTTTACTGTTGAAGTGTTTGTTTTACTTCTTTTGTTGCGCGCGGCCGTACCGGTGTTCCGGTCGGCCGCGTTCCTGCTCCTTGGCCAGAACGCGCTCCCCGTGCATGTGCTGGGTAGGGCGGGGAGCTTTCTCTTGCGTTCTGGCCTCGGGTCGTTCCAGTGCTGGGGTCTTCTAGCGGCATCCGGCTCCCGCGGCAATAATGTTTGTTCTGTGGCTATTGGGGAGACTGCAGGACTGTCCCTTTTTCTTTCCCAGGTCTCGTGTTGCTATGACTTGGTTGTTTGGGGACAGTTTTTTAGGGGTGTTGCTGGGCGCTTCCTGGTGTGTGCTGTGGCTTCCTGATACTGCTGCATGTGGCCAGGGGTTTTGAGGTTTCCGCTCCAGTGCCTGCAGGATCTTTGTTTATGCATCATCATGTTTCGGGAGCTGCAGGTGGTTGACCTGTTGCAGATTTCCGGGTCTAGCCTGCGGGATTTGGTTCATTCTGCTGTGATGCCTTCCCATGCGGGCTGCGCTGCTTGAGCCTTCTGCTTCCTCCTCTCCGGAGGGTGGGAGTATGTGGTCATTTTCCCTGCTGGGGGGTATATCCAGTGAAAGGTTTTTTTTTTCCCGGTCATGTTGGTCCATTTCGTGAGGTTCTCGGCTTTACGCCTGCTTCATTGTCTGCGGAGGGGTGACTCCCTGTATTGTTCCTCGGTGGTGCATGACCTGCCTTTCCATTATGTCGTCTAGGAGGTACTGGCTGTCGCATGGCTTGAGGTTGACATGCGGGGGATTCCTCGTTTTCTGGGGAAGCGGTATCACCTGACGGTGTTTGATACTCATTTTCCCCTGGTTCCTGGGGTATGTCTATTTTGACCTCCATGTCTTTTTCCTCATCTTTGTCTTCGTAGGAGTCTGCTCTCATGCGTTCTTCTGCTGCTTCTCGTTTTAGGGTTCGAGCTTGCACTTTCTCAGCCTCTGCTTCACAGGTCCATTCTAGGGGTTTGGGTACCTGTTTGTCTGTCTTTCGGATCGGGGTGATCTCACTCCTATCTTGGCGCAGATGGAGGTCTTGGCTCAGTTTCTGTCTGCTGTGTTTTGTTGCCGTGAGGGTCCTCTCCTCGGCTGCTTGGGCGGCGGTGGCTGGTAGGAGGTCTTTCTGGACCGCGCTTTGGTGTCTTTACGCTGCGCAGACACCTTGGTCCGTTACCTGCCTTTTGTGGTTCTCAGGCTTTGTGGCTTACTCCAAAGGCAGTCTGAGTCTGTGTGGAGGGGCTTGTCTTTTTTCCTTCTTCTGGAGTTTCCAGATTCTCTGTCTTCTTCTCGGCCCTTTCGTGGTTGGGGCCCGTGGTCGGGGGGCTGCGTTCCATTTGGTTCCCGGGCTCTGCAGTGCTTGCTGCTGCCCCTGGGTGTTGGTAAGATATTGTTATGCCCAGGAGGAGTCACCGTGGCCTGGTAGTTCCGGTTGCGGTCTCTTCCTCAAAGGGTTATGTGTTCAACTCCTGGTGTTTCACTGGTTGTGAGTTCCCTGTCTACATTGTTGGCGATGTTGCAATTTTGGGGATTCGGCTCGGTTGTTCCTGGATCGTTGGTCCGGTCTGATTTCCGCCTGGTGGGTCTTGTCGGTCATCGATCTTGGTTACCGGATTACGTTCCGTGGCTGTCCCCCTTTTGCACTGTTTTCGAGGTTCCCCGTTGTCCATTGGCCCCGTGATGCGCTCTGCCATCTTCTCTGGCATCGGCCTGTTGTGCTGGTTCTGGTGACGGAGCGGGGCCTGGGGTTCTATTTCTCTCTGTTCCTGGTCCCGGTGCCCCGATGGTTCCTTCCGCTCGGTTTCTGAATCCCCGGGCTTTGTACAGTTTGGTGCAGCTGGGTCATTTTTTGATGATCCCCTTGCTGTCCGTCGTTCCCCCTCATCCTGGTGGGCGATTTTTTTTTTTTTTTTTTTGCTTCCCTGGGTTTGGAAGCTGCCTGTTTTCACATTCCCGTCTATCCGGTTGTCAGCGGTTCCTGCGGTTTGTGGTGGACGGGTTCCATTACCAGTTTTAGGTGTTGCCTTTCGGCCTCTCTATTGCTCCCCGGGTTTTTCCGCGGTGTTGGCTCCTGCTGTGGGGGTTTTGCTGAGTCTGAGTTTCCCTGTGTTTTCCTATGTTGCTTTTGTCTGGTTTCTGCTTCCACCCTCCTTGTGGCTCTTCTGGCAGTGGTGGCATTGATAGCCTTGTTCCAGGATCTGGGGTTCATGTTGGATCTGGCCTTTTCTCATCTGGTTCCTGTTCTGGGACTTCAGTTTCTCGGAGGCCAGTTCGACGCTTTGCAGGGGGCTGTTTTCTCCCTCCGGCTCAGTCCTCTGCCCTTTTGACTCTTCTGCGGATCCTGCTGGGTCGCACTTCTGCCCCTGCTCGGGGTTGGTTGCA
This sequence comes from Calotriton arnoldi, assembly GCA_963921515.1. Taxonomy (NCBI): domain Eukaryota; kingdom Metazoa; phylum Chordata; class Amphibia; order Caudata; family Salamandridae; genus Calotriton; species Calotriton arnoldi. The sequence goes on from CAWUFW010000399.1 coordinate 2,211,531, forward strand.
GGTCTGGGGGTTGGTGGCTGCCTCCACGGCTGTGGTTCCTTGAGCTCGCCTGCGCCTCAGGTCCTTGGTGATTCTTCTGTTGGCTCGTTGGGACCCTTCCCATACAGGTTGCGTGGCTCTTGTTCCTCTCTCCCCTGTTCTGGTTCCTACTTTGGTATGGTGGCTTTGCTCTCCCACCCTGGTGTGGGGGTGCATTTTTGCTTCCTTCTCTCCTCTTGTTACCTCTGACACCTGTCCTTGGGGTCGGGGGGCCTCTTTGGGGTCCTTGGTGGCTGACGAGTCTGTTGGCTTGTCCCGACAATCAGGTGGCTTGTTGTTACTTGCGCCTTCTTGGGGGGTCCAGCTGCGCGTCTCTGTACCTTCTGCTTTCCGTGATTTGTGTCTGGGTGAAATCTCATCTGTTGGCATTGAGGGCTGTTTCCGTTCAGATGCTTCTGAATTTCGTAAGGACGGCTTGGGCCGCTTCCTCCCGTCCTCTGTTTTGTGCCGTCTGTCTGTTCCTCTGTTCCGGGACCTTTGTCTTCTCATCGGGACTCTCTGGATCGGTCTTTTTGCTTCCCCTCACAATGCTCTTCTCCCCCGGTTTTGTTCCGAGGTGGTCTGTCCTCAGGCTTGGGGGTTGCTCTGTCGTTTCCTTGGCCTTCGGGCTTTCTGTGTGTCTTCCCTCCTATTTCCCTCTTCCCGGGGGGTGCTGCAGGGGATTCGGGGGTGGGGTGGTGAAGGTGTCTGTGCTCCTTTTTGACGTCGCTGCCTTTGGTTTCTGCTACGGCTGCTGCTGGAGGGGGGCGGGTTTGGCCGGCTTCCCTTGACTCCGGCTCCGCTTCTGTGTCTGCACCCGTCTTTGCCCTATCTTTGTCGCCTGCATCTGTCGGCTTGGCTTGGCTCTTGAGCGGCTGTCGTTGGCGTCTTGGGGCTGTTCTTCTGTGGTGGCCTGTGGCATTACGTTGTCGAGTCGGCCTTCAACACTTAAGGACTGTGGTGCGCGTTGAGGCTCTTTTGTCTCTTGGTGCTCTTCTCTTGGTCTGGATCCATGGTTGGTGGTCCGGCTTCTCTTCTTGTCTTTCTCCGAGATGGGTTTTTGATGGGCCTTTCCCCTTCCGCCTTGTCTGCTCATTGGGCTGTGGTTCAGGCTTGTCGGGGTCTCGGGCCTCTTTGGAGGTTGTTGCTCCTTGGGTGAGTCGGATTCTGTGTTGTTTTCGGCTTCCACATCTGATCTCTCCTGCGATTGTGCCTCCTTGGGTTTGCCTAATGTTTTGCGGGATCTGTAGTTGCACCCTTTTGTGCCTTTTTTGGAGGCTGTTTGTTGTGGTTGTCCGCAACTGTGGCTTTTTTGTTGTCCGTCTCCTCCGCGCGGCGGTTGGGTGAGTTGGGTGCTTTGCTTCTCTACTTCCCTTATTTGCAGTTTCTGCTGGATGGGGTTGTTTTGCGGCTGGGCCAGGTTTTTTCTCCCTGAGCTTCCTCCGGGTTCCACCTGCTGCTGGAGGTGATTCCTTCCTATTTTGCCTGGGGTTGGGGATTCCTTTGTTCCTTCATCCTTGGTTGTTCGCACCCTTCGTTTTTTCTTCCTCCGTACCTTGGGGTTTCATCTTTCACCTGCCCTGTTTTTCTCATGTGGGGTGTGGCTCAGGGATGGTTGGTTTCTCCTTCCACCTTCACTCGCTATGTGCGTTTGGCGGTCTGCCTATCCTGTGGGTCTGTGGGTCTGCCTCCTCCATCTCTGGTGCTGGTTCTTTCGACACGTTCTGTGTCCGCTTCCTGGGATGAGGAGGCGGGGTGTCTGTCCAGGTGTCTTGTGGAGCGGCCACTTACGCTATCCCTTCACACATTTGTTTGGCATTATCGCTTTGCTGTTTTCCTTGCATCTGTGGCCCGTTTTGCTGTTGGCGTTTTGCACGCTGCTGTTCCTTAATCTTTGTTTGATTGAGTTTTGTACTTTTGCAAGGATCCCTGGTGTCCTGCGTTTTTCTTCTTGGGTCTGGGACGAGGAGGACCCATGAGGGGGTAATGTCTTGTTACTTACCGGTAATCTTCATTACCCCGATTAGGGTCCTCCTCGTCCCAGTCCTGTTCCCTCCCTCCCGCTGTGTTTGTGTCAGGACTTGTTGATAACAGGCATGGCGGTGGGTGGGAGGGGCTTATATATCCTTTGAAAATATTATAAGCGTTCTGATTGGCTGTCGGGAGGCAGGATTGCCTCACTATGTTAGGACTGGGACGAGGAGGACCCTAATCGGGGTAATGAAGATTACCGGTAAGTAACAAGACAATACTTGTTGGCTGTCCTACGCATACACTAGAGTCTAGTCCTTCTGAAGTATGCTCAAAGCAGAATTTTAATTTGCACCAATCGAAACCTTGCCCTTATTGCAAATTCTTTAGGATGTTGAAAGGCATCTCCCCACATGTCATCTTTCAGTACCCCCTAGTCTCGTTCACATTTCTCCTTCAGTGTGTCCGGGGAGGAGGCTGGATAGCACTCACAAGTGTTCTGTAGATCTCTGATATTGCATGTCTGTGTAGGGGAGCTGCCAATATCCTATACTCCAGCGAAATTGTGCCTCTACATCCCGCAGCTTATCCCATACTTTGCCAGGGCATGCTTCACCTGTGCGTACCTATATCACTGGCACTCTGCCAATTGCTATTGTTTCGGCAACTCTTCAAAAGGGAGAAGTCCCTGTATGTCCATATGTCTCCCAGTTTAGATATAGCCAACACGTCCCATTGTTTTTTTAAGTCTGCTAGACTATTGGTATCCCACAGAGGGGTTTCCAGTGTAACTTTCCCCTCCCAACCCAACCCAGCATCCGCTTAGCTTGTTTCAGTATCCCAACCACGGTGTATGTTGGGGACTGGTCTTGGGCTGAAAGGGCATTGGCATACTGTCTAGATGGGTACACTGGTCTACTCTCAGTGCTGGCTCTTGCTGGTCCGCGAAGGCCCAGTATTTCACCACCAGAAATTGCACTGCCCAGTCATACAATTTTAGGTTGGGAAGAGCTATTCCTCCATCGTAGGGGTTCCCAGTCAGGTTCTCCAGCGATATTCTCGTTGAACCTCCATTCTCCTGGACTTAAGGGGCTTAGGGGCCAAAGTCCAAGAAACCACCAGCAGTTTGGTTTTACCAGCCCTGGTGTATCCGTGTGCAGAGGTGCTGGTCGCGTTAGTATCCCTGAGCGCTACGCAGTAGAGTCAATGAAGAAGTACCTGCAAAAAGAGAGGCTGCAAGTGGGGACTGGGGAACCAGTCCAGCAGAACCCACAGAGGGGGCTTGGCGTCTGAGGGTCTCTGTAGCATGAAGACAGTCGGTTTATGTAGACCAGGGTTGGGGGACTCTGGTGCCGAGGTGTGTTGTCCAGTGGGCCGCTCGAGTCAGAGGCTCTCACTTGGTTTTGGTGACCTGGAGAGGGGGGGGGGGAAAACAAGACTGCAGGGCCACTCTCGATGAAAACCTTTGAGATCCTGACGTCCTTTGTCGGCAAGTCAGTGTTGACTCTGGTGGTGTCTGGGCTGGACACACAACAAGTGTTGGTGCTTGCAAGGACTCCAGTACCCTGTGTATTCATGCAGGGAGGCTCCGGAAAGGCTCAGCGTCTCGAGACTTGGGGAAGCAATGGGGCTGACTTCCTGGACTCTCGATGACCTCCTCCTGGTGAGTTGCTCCCTCGGTGGACCTGGTGGTCAGCAAAGCGGTGAACCAGGCAGATGCGGTCAGTGCCCGCAGATGCAGGGAAATGGCCCCCTCACCTCAATGGAGATGCTGCTTGGTTGGCAAAGTACTGGACAGTCCTCCAAGGGTTTGAGGAGGCTGTTCAGCGGCAGGACTAGTCGTTTCTTGCAATTGTAGGGAGAGGAGCAGCCAGGCAGGGTTTGGCATCAATGTCGGTGCTGTTCCACAGTTATTGCATTGTTGGCTCTTCTTTGTCCTTCTTCTGTTCCCAGGTAGACAAATCAGAGTTCCTGGTGTCAGGGGCCACCTAAATACTGAATTTAGGGGCATTGAGTGGAGTGTAAGATAGTAGCCAATTGGGGGTTACCATGCCCCCTATATGCCCACTTCCTGGGGAGAGTGGACATAAACCTGACCCAGAGTTCCTACCTTCACCAAAAACAAGAAGGTGAAACCCTTCTTAGAGTGTCCACTTTAGGTGGCCCACCTAAGGGGTGTGTCTAGCTTGATAGTGGGACGTGCCTACTGGCTAATTTTCCTGCTTGCTCTGGTGCCAAATGGACCCCAGAGCAGGGGATGGAATTCTCCAGTTCTGGAGGAAGCCGAGGTCGCATATCGGAGGCGGCAGAGGCTTTAAAGCCTCTGGCATTGGTTTGCTAATTCACTAGCCATCCTGCTAGAGGAGGCGTGATCACCTTCCTTTGGAGCAGGCATTGTTCCGGACCTCTGAGAACATTGGCTCTCCTGAGCAGGGGTCAGAAACTCATCTGTGGTTGCATGCTGGAAGAGTCCAGTCAGCGAGCACGCTAAAAGACTGGTAGGTTTCAGGAGGTACCTCTTAAGGTGCCCTCAGGGTGCATGTCATAATATATCCAACACTGGAATCAGTGTGGATTTATTAAGACAAAGTGTTTGATACCAAACACCATAACTTCCAGTGCAGCCATCATGTAGTTGGGTCACTCGTGATGACCAGTGACCAGCACATGGTCTCGGATTGGCTGCATGAACACTTGCAACAACCATCAATGGAACTAGGCATCACAGGCATAAGCAGCCCTTGCAGATATGCCCTCACATATAATATAATGCTCCTTGCCTTAGGGCTGTAAGGCCTTCCGTAGGGGTGACTTACATACAGCATATACAGTGTCTTTAGGCATGGCACACAAGGAGTGGGCCATGTCGTGTATTAAAAATGGTTTGCACCATTTCACGCAACCTGCAATGGCAGTCTGCATGCAATTTGTGTGTATGTCCCTTAGGGTGTCCTAATACATGCTGCTTCCCCGTAAGGACCCTCTTTAGTACCCATGCCATAGGTGCCAGAGGTACCATTTACCAGGGACTTACAGAGGTGCTAAAATCCATGCCAATTGGGTTACAATTGAACATTTTTCATGCCTGAAGTGAAAGAGCACTGGGGACCTGGTTAGCTGTGGCCCAGTGCACTTTCAGTCAACAAGCATAAGTATTAGGGCAGAAAGTCGGGGGTGACCATGTCAAAAAGGGAACTTTCCTATAGGGACTGTGTATTGTACTGCAGCGCACAATGTGGCAAATAAAGCCATGATGGTAGGACTGCTTCATCCATAGCTTGGGGTGCCGTGCAGGGGGCCTTTAACTAGACCCTGGCTGCCAGTGGACCCAAGTCCAAGGAAATGAGGGAAGGGCACAGAATCATACCATGAGACCACAAAATGAGGCATGGAAACAGTTTTGAGTTTGGGCACTCTTGCTGATTTCCATTTTATTAACACTACCTTTCTTCACATTTCTGTAGTTTCCATATGCAGCTCCCCCACCACAGGAGCCAGTGAAAACCCTGAGAAGCCTCATCAACATACGCAAGGACACGCTTCGTCTGGTGAAGTAAGTTGCCCCCTCTATCCTGTCTTTACTGTCCTGTACCATCCCTTGTACAGTGTGTGTGTTTTTTTACATCCCTCTTCTGTGAGACCACATTGCTGGCCTTTTCTGGTAAGCATTTAAATATGTAGCTGTGTCAGAGATCGATGCCTCTAAAGAGATAGGTGGTGTCTCATCATTCAATTAGCAGGTCATGAGTGCGATAGATCAGCAGAGCTGTTCAAGGGCCCAGTTCTTTTATTGTTCTATCACTGAATGATTGAGGTTCATTGACATACATTACATATGGATATTTGTAGTGTTAATAAACTGCATTAGTAAAGAGGTATGCTTTTTAGGTCGAGCCTCGAGTAGCGCGCAAGCGCTGCTCTGCAAGACTTTATGTAAGGGGCATTTGAAAGCTGACCAGACGCTCGTGCGTCATGGCCTTTTCCCTGCGGTTACCCGCACGGGCCGGCATCTGTTTCCAATTATCGTGCCCAGACGCGGGCGCGATAATTGGAAACACATGCCGGCCGTGCGGGTAATCGCAGGGAAAAGGCCATGACGCACGAGCGTCTGGTCAGCTTTCAAAAGCCCAGGCTGCCGCGCTCGCTCGCCCCCGCTCCTCTCTTGTTTAAAAGTGCTGTGCTTCCTGCAGAGTGGTTTCGGGTTTCCGTTGTCCTCCTTTTTTGCCCCTAACTAAGGGATTTAGAACGGTTAGCCTCCTGGTATGCACAAGCATGGAATGCATTAAGCACATGCCTTTTTGGTTTCAAATCTGCCTCACATGATAGTGCTTTGCCAAGTCATGCTGCATACAGAAGCTTTTGATTCCAAGCCGACAAAAAGTTTAACAACACATTCATTGAGACAGCAATTTGGCGTGCGTTATGCAAATGGTATAAAAGTTTGTCAGCATAGTTTTGCATAAAAGCAGTTGACACTTCTATACATAATGCATGGCATCGAAGCTTTGATATCTTGCCCTGGAAATCACTTCAGTAAATGGCATAAAAATGCAATTTGTTAAAGCATACGATTTGTCCGCTTTTTAAATAAAAAAACAAAACACAAAACAAAACTTATGGGTAATATTCCTTAAAACAACAATTGCTATATGTTCTGCAAGCTGCAGCAACAAGGAATCCTGCCAGTTTTGTGAGCAACACAGATTTATATATAGATGGGTAACTGGAAATATCTGGGTTCTAAGGGACAACAAACAAGTGAATCTCTAGTGGTCTGTAATGTCACTTAGAGCTCTGTGGTGAAAGCACCCCACTTTTCACACTTCCTCCGCTGCAATTTTATGTTTATATTCCACCCAAATTCCCCCTTGCCCCTGCGGATCAGCAGCGCACGGTAGTTTAGTCATTAGGAGCATACATGCCAATAGACCCGATTCAGGCGGGAGACTACCGATTTTTCAAGCCAAAAATGGCTTTATTTTAGCTGTCTCCCGCCTGAAATTGCATTTTCTACTATAGAAGTCAATGGGGAATTTTCATTCTCCCGATTTTGTATTTTAAATCTCCCACGTCCCTGTCCTAAAATGTTGGCATGTATGTTAGGATAGGGTGACCAGACGTCCCGGTTTTCCCCGGACGGTCCCTGTTTTCGGAGCAGTGTCCCGACACTTTGCTCCTAATTACAGAAATGTCCCGGTTTTTGTGCAGTGCCCGGGTTAAACGGAGAAATGTCCCGTTTTTTAAATAGTGCCTCGCACTGAAACACTATTTAAAAACCGGGACATTTCTCTGCTTACTTAGCACAGGTGCTGAGACGGGTCTCTATTGGGACGTCCATTTTTGCCCTCAGGATGAAAAAACAATCTTACTGCTGCAGCAATACCACCCTTCACTGCATTCAAAGAGACCCGTTCTAGTTCTTTCACAGTCTCATCATCCCAGAACTGAAGCAATTTCAATGTTATGTACAACGAAGCCCAAGTTTGTTGCTTATTTATCTTATGCAGATAAGAACAACTGACAAAGCGAATAGTCCTCGCTTGTTGTAGGTGTAATGTTACATGCATAGCTGCCAAGGTTTCAGATTTCTATGCGTGACATTTTCATAATTTCAAAGTAATTATGAGTGACATTTTAACGACTATGAGTGGCACTTTCTTGTGAGCAAAATCAAGATATTAAAACGAGGGAATCTTATAAATATCAGATATGACACCCATTTGAGCAACTAGAAAATCTACGTTAGCTGCTGCAAAGCGTAAGAAATAATGGTTAAACAACTTTCATTTATACTCATGTCTAAGTAAATATACTTAGAATCGTACAAATATCAGGAAACTCCCTTGCAACATATTACATCAAGGCTCTCTCTGCACACTAAGTCAGGAGGTGTTTTTTATTTTTTTGTGGTTGGTTGTTTTTGGAGGCTTGTTCCTTCAGCCTTTGCTGACTTATACTGGACCCTCTGGTTCCTCCCTCGTAATTAATGATGCTGCGCAGAGAGCATCACTCAGTCCAGGGCATCTCTCCAAGGTGGGACCCAGCCCAAACAGGATGTGCGAGGCCCTGCTAACAACACTCTGGTGGCTACTGTTGTTGGATAGGCCAGCAGAGAAACAACAAAGATTGCCAGCCTTTGTGGTGGCCCCCCTCCTTCCCAGCAAACTGAAGTCAGGAGAACATCAGGACTCGGGGCCACCCTCTGACGTCACATGAGTGACCCTGTGCCTCTCTCCAGGGTGGGACCCAGCCCAAAAAAGATGTGCGAGGCCCTAACAACACTCTGGTGGCTACTGTTGTTGGATGGGCCAGCAGAAAAATCAACATAAAGATTGCCAGCCTTTGCAGTGCCCCCCTCCTTCCCAGCAAACTGAAGTCAGGAGAACATCAGGACTCGGGGCCACTCTCTGATGTCATGTGAGTGACCCGGCCCAACAGGGAACCTATGTTAGAGAGGCCCCAACAACATAAAACACACTTCACGCGGCGCCAGTCTTGCAACCCATTTCACCGTTTTGAGTAACACCGCAGCAGGCGCTGCAGCTGCCTGATCGCGCGCTGCCATTGGCACCCAGGCTTAAAACTTAAACTTACTTGGGCTGTAACACACTCTGCCAAGGCTGGCCAGGCTGCAGGCACTGGTAGGCTCAGGCCGCGAGCCACTGCGTGCCCCGGCAATTCGGGTTTGCTGCTCAATCCGCGCCTCCAGGCCGTGTTGTCCAGGCTGTGCAGTGAGTCATACTTTGCAATCCACAGGGAGCCATGAGTGTCACCAAGTAAGGATATCACACTGTGCAATTAGCGGGTCACCCGGGTGACAGTCACTGAAACCTCGACGTCTCTGTCGGCTAAGTCTGTGTCACACATATGATTTGTCTGTAATTCTTCATCTGTGTCTGTGGAGGCGGCTGTCATTTTAGTCCCTTTTCCATGTCTATGGCATCTGTCAAATAGTCCTACTTTTATGTTGACCGTTACTGCAAACTGTAGTCCTACTACTATTATGTCTATGAACTGTCCCCGTTTTTTGTTTTGAGAATCTGGTCACCCTAATGTTAGGAGGTATGTATAACTTACCCCTGACCCTTTTTAAAGGGGACGAACAACATCGATATGTGCGTTTTTGTTGAAACGAACAACTAGTGTTTCGCTACCATTTGATTGCATCTTAATTTATTGAGTTAAGGGAAATAGGCGCCCTTCTCCAGTCACCAAAATGGCTGAAGCAGCTTCATTAGTGAATGTCACGTGATTGTAAGCGCTCCTTGCGTCTTAGGCTGAAGCTATTCCCACCATGTCTGTGCTGCGATTGGTGTGTGGCTTGCTAGTCCCGCCCCTTGATCAAACACGAAGTAAGTGGAGCAGAATTGTACACAAACTACTATTACAATATCTGTACCGGACCTTCCAGAACACCAATGTATGAATAAATGGGACGGTATTTTTGTCTGAAAAAGGTGGCAACCCTAAGACCTGTCCACTTTTTTCAAGAAAATAGTTATATTCTCTCTGGATTCGAACCTCCTTCGGTACACAGGATATTCCGATCGGTGATGTAACTGAAAAGACCAAATTGGCAGGTTTCCCTCGAACGCATTTTTGGGTATGGTAATTCTCTAATTTTAAACAGGAAAAGTAACGTAGCTTCCGTCCATGGTAACTTCAAGTACAGCCGCTTTGTACAGACGACGCGCGCAAGGCTCGTTAAGATCTCTACAGTTTAAAGTCACACTGCGCGTTAGAGGACAGCCGGGAAGAGGTGCGTGTGTTCCACTGTGAATAACATTGGTGACAGTGGTGAGCAAAAGTAGGCTGGGGTGCACTGGATTCAGGGCATAAAGCGTGCCTGGTTAGTTGCATGCTCAGACCATCCCGTGCCTGTGGTTATTAGAAATGACAAACATACTTTTGCCTTTGGCGTTTTTTTAGGGGGATACTAGATGCGCACGCGTTTGGCCTTTGAAGGATTTCTCCAGAACAGAAGAACATGTTTTTCTTTTACCTGGATATTGAGATGGCCAAGAAAGAGGCGGTTTAAAGTCTCTATACGTCTATGCCGCCAAACAGACAGGCCTCAGTGTACTGCCTTGTCTGGGTCTTTGTAATGCCAGGCCTCTCCTCCCCCAAACTGTTAAATGACAGAGGCAGGCCGGCCTGAGTGCTCAGCAGAGCTCAGGAGAGTGTGCCCCTGCTGTGGGTTAATGGACGTTGCCTTTCATAGGGAAACAGCCTACGCCAGACCACTTTATTTTTGGGAGCCAAAGCCGCAGGAGTGCTTTCAGTCTTTTGCTATGCGCATAAGAACAGCCTGTGTTTCCCCAAAGTAGAGAGGAAGTTCACTACTCTTCAAATCGAAGATATAGACCAGCTGGCAGAGCTTTCCTATTAAGTCCAAGGGCAAACCAGCAATTTTGGAAATCCCTTCTCATTTTAATCAATTGCCCTTGAAATACTGACATCCTAGAGGAGAGGGACCTGGGTTCAGCTGTGTAACTGCATTTGTACTGTGCCTCATTCCGCTCCACTCTACCGCACTGTTATTTATGGTGCCTTATTGTACTAGGCGTTGTACATGGGCTCAGCTGTGTAATAGCATCTTCTAATGTACCTTATTCTGCTTTAGTTAGTCTCACTGTGTTTTTGCTCTTTCTTTCATCCATTGTTACCTTAGCCAAGTTAATGGAGATTCTGTTTCGTTAGAGCTGTGAAGGACCCTGTGGAGGTGAAGCGCGCAGTGCAGTTTAGCTCTAGTTATTAATACCTCCTGTGGGGATCCTCCTTTCACCTACTGACGCTCTGGATTTTATCAAGGCCCTTACACAAGCTGGCGTCAGCTCCGGCTCTCCCAGTGCCCCTTAGATGTGTCTCTCATGCTGCACACAGCTCTCCCAGTGTACCTCAAGTGTGTCCCTTATACTTCATACAGCTCTTCCCCTACACCTCAGATCTGTATCGCACGCTGCACACTGCGCTCCCAATGCACATTAGATCTGTTCCTCTGCTGCACAAAGCTCTCCCAGTGCACCTTACATCTCTCCCTCATGCTGCACACAGCTTACCCAATGCACCTGAGGTCTATCCACAGTGCACACAACTCTTTACTGCCTTCCATATAGCCCTTACGCTGTTTACAGGTATACAAATTCACCGCAGGTGTGTCCCTCATACTTCACACAGCTTTCCCAGTGCACATCAAATCTGTCACTTACCCTGCACGCACCTTTGTCCCTCACGATGCACACAGGTTTCTACTGCACCGCAGGTCTGTCGTTTACACTGTACACAGCTCTTCAGAAAATACCCAAAAAACTTTGGCTAAAGGACAGGCAACATAATGGCATTTGATTTAAAACACAGCACTGCTTACAAAAAAAATGTATCATGCTTGGTACGCTAGGAAGTGGTGCTTTATGTATAGTTATGTCCTCACGCCCAAGGTGGGACAATTAGAAGTAACAGACTAAATGCTGGTAAAAGTTAATACTCCCTAAATAACAAGCATTGGCATAGCCAATAGGTCTCGCCTTTGGGACCTTACAAGTGTTTAACCATGCAACAGTTAATGTTGTTGCACCAAGGATATTGTGCTGCAGAACTAAATACTTATAAGGTCCCAAAAGCGAGACCTATTGGCTATGCCAATGCTTGTTCTAGTAAGCAGCACACATACAGAGGTGCATTTGCTGAGATGTGGCTTATCTTGCTACTGAAAAAGAAGAGGATGTGCTTGTGATAATTGAGGTATCTATCAGAACTGGATTCAGGGTCTGGAATAAGACATTTAGGGTGTGCTGCACAGGTCAAGCTCAAGGGGCACGGCAGAGCTTTCTCGTGAGTGCCAGTAGGGCATAGCAGTGGTTTCTCTGTAATAGAGGAGCATCAGCACAACAATGTGAACATACCTGATGGGTTGGCAGTGAGCTGTGATTGAAGAGTTGTATGTGGGTTCTGTAACTGGAATGGGCAGTAGTACTGCTGTCAAAACGCTGTATTAAAAGCAGGCCTCGAAAAATCATAAAAATGTTACTAGACCTGCAGGTCTAGTGAATTAAATAATCTACTTGACCTATTTGTAATGCTCTTGACCCATAAACTTGTTTCAAATGATGTGATCATGGGCAAATATTGTAATTCATTGAGCCACCATTTTTTTCATTATCACTTATGAGAGCACCTTCAAATGTGCGAGTTCAGCATGTCTGCTGTACAAAAAAACTCTTGTTTGATTCAATAGACTAAACTTTTCCCCATATATAATACAAATCTAGCCACATACAGGATACACAAACATGGCCCCTGACTTGCCTCCTAGTTCATTAACAGCATTGTCTTCAGGGCGCGGGTAGGAATGTTTCTCAAATCATGATTAAAAACTATCACTTTTAATAAATACATAACTAAAGCATGAAGTGGAGGCACACTGTCATTTGTAATCAACAGATTTTACATTGAAATATTCACAAACTTTCCCACTGAAATGCGGTTTTACTTATAAAACTATATAGTCTGCAAACAATGTTTAGAAATAGATTTTCTGCAAATATGTGTCATTTGCACATTACCAAGTAAAGTGTTCTGGTTTGTTTTGCTCCTATTCAACTCTGTTTGCATAACACTTCTTGATTACAAAAACATTTGCTTTCCTAATTCCTGATCTATTTTCAAATATTTTAAATAATAATTTGCAGGCTATTTATTTAAACGTTATGTGTTGGAGAAAACTAACTGACATCTTCAGACAGCTCACTTGACAAAAACCTCTAACTCTAGTAAGAGAGAGAAAAATAAACTCCATTTTCCAAGCAGCAATTAGTAAAAAGACAAACTGATATTTGACCTCTTTCCTTAAACAGACAGCAAATGTGTCAAGATACAAGCAAGATTTAACGGCAACGTTATTGCTCATTCACTTTCTGAATGAACAGAACACCTGTTCCTTTCCAACCAAAGTTCACTGGCCAGATGGAACTAGTAGGTGCTAGAAATAGCTCGACCTGATAAAATTGTACTTTTTCAAGGCCTGAACAGACATATCTGATAGAGACATCCAGCCCCGATTCCTTACCTTTGAATCCCCCCAGGCGTCAGACTGGATCCAAAATATTTTTCGTGAGCAGTACGCCTCCGCTCCGGCATGTGGTGTTGGCCAGCTCTGTGTCGGCATTGTCCGAGACACAAGTGACGTCCGCTTCGCATATATAGGTGTCACCTCGGCACATTGTCATCAGTTCTTTTCTTTCCACTCCAGCCAGCGCTGATCCGAGAGAAGAGCTATCCCTCTGTTAGATTTTGACAGGATTTTTGCAACGTTTTGTCATTCTTTTTTTAGGTTTCCTCCTGGTGTGTCGAAGATGTAATTGAGAAAGACAGGTTTTCAAACCTTGTGGCGCGTGTCACCTCATCATGTCAGTGACGGACCCGCACCTCGTGTGTTTGTGGTGCTTGGAGCGCGACCATGACTCCAAGTCATGCTCCGACTGATGGGCCATTTCGCCAAAGGTTTTGAGGGGGCGTTCACTGAAGCTGGTTGCTGCTCAGCATGTGGCTCCGCGGAAGTCAGTCCAGCTCGAGAGGATGGTCTCTGGACCATTCCAGGAGTCTGAAGTCCTATTCCTCCCACTCTAAATCATCAGGGCACTCGGGAAAGAGGCACAAAAAGCACTAGAAGTTGAAACACGCTTCAACTTCTCCTTGTCCGTTGGCCGATGTGTCGAAGGAACATCTGCGTTCAAGGTCTGGTTCTTCGGAACTTGAGCATGGGGCAACTCAGTGCTTTTCTGGGAGCAGGAGCGCCCCCCCCCCTGCTCAAATCAAAGAATTTTATGAGGCTATGCGCCTCATTTTTGAGTGGCCCGACCCCTCCGGTGCGCCTTCAGGCCTCATGCACCAATGGTTCAGCGCCAGCCGCTCCGGCTCCAATGTGCCCCTATGGATCCGGACCTGGACCGGTGCCGGTTGTGCCACTGCAACCTTCCCCGGCCCCAACACTGATGCTCCTGACGCCACAGGCACCTACCGGCGATGACAGCCCTATTCTGATACCCGACGACGCAGAGCCGCGTCGACTGACTCCGGTGCTGGCAAAACCCCGCATCCTAGGTCGGAGCCTGAGCCTTATCCTGAAGTGCTAGGTCACTGGACCCTTTAGAATACAAGTGTGAGCAAGACATGGGCTGGTGTGAGGAACTGGACTCGTCTCCAGATACCAGCATACTTTCTCCCCCTACCATGGCTACGGAGAAGGGAGCTACTTATGCAATGGTGGTGTGGAGGGCGGCTGAGGTCCTCGATCTTGACTTACCCTCAGAGGCAGTCAAGACTAACATCTTGACGAGGTGCTACAACCGGGAGTCTCCTCTTTTGAACCCCTACCCCCGTTCAATGAGGCCCTCACCAACGTCCTTCTGGGGACTCGGTCCAAACCCAGGTCAGGGGCTCCTGTGAATAGTACGATTGCCCGCTGCCACCTCCCCCCTCCAGGGGACCCAAATGTCCTCACCCAAGACCCTACCACTGAGAGCTTGGTGGTCCAAGCCTCCAATATCTATGGCTCATTTCCTGACGCTTCCACAGACAGGGAATCCACGAGACTGGATAGCTTGTATAAGAAAATATTTTCTTCCGCCAGCCTTGCATTGTGGTCAGTGAACACAACATGCTTATTGGGTCACTATTCCCACTCGCTGTAGGAAATGGTTATGCAAGTGCTGTCACAGGTCCTGGAGGAGGCCTGGGCCATTCACGCGGTTAGAGACGGTCAAGCAGTTACAGATGGGAGGGACGCAGCAAAGTTCACTATACGCTGTGGCATGGACACGACCGACTCACTAGGCAGAGCGGTTTCGCCGATGGTGGCACTCTGACGCCATGCCTGACTGAGAACATCTGGCTTTTCGGGGGATGTCCAGACTTCCCTCATGGACATGCCCTTCGATGGCACCCATCTCTTTGGAGATATTATAGACTCTGCGCTGGAGCGCTTTAAGGACTCGCGGGCTATGGGCAAGTCCTTGGGCCTCTCAGCTGCCCCACATTCCCAGTCTGTCTTTCACTCCTTTCGTGGTTATGGAAGGAATTTCAACCGCGCCAACGCTATCCCAGCCACGAGCCGCTAAGCTTCCCACCCTCTGCGTGGACGAGGGCGTGGTTCCTACTGGCCTTGTGGGTTCACTAGCCAGAGGTCTGGTCAAGTCACCAACCCCCGGCAGCTGCAGCCTCCAAACCCTCCTAGTCTCGCCCTTTTAGATTATGGGCATCCAGTTGGTGGCAGGTTCCGCCATCACCTCCACCACTGGTTGTCCATAACATCGGACTGGTGGGTTCTGCAGAACGTCTGATGGGGTGCTCTCTCCCCTTCAAGACTACCCCTCTGTCCATGCTTCCATATTACAACCAGCTGACGGGGGATCATCTATCTATGGTGCGGGAGGAAGTCATGGCTGAGGGAGCCATAGAGAGGGTTCCGATGCCAGAACTAGGCTCTGGTTGCTATTCCCGTTACTTGCTGGTTCTGAAAAAGGACAAGGCCTTCGTCCTATCCTAGATGTCCAAGCCCTCAACTACTTCCTCGAAAAGGAGAAATTCAAGATGCTCACATTGGCTCAGGTCTTGTCTGCTCTGGATCCAGGAGACCGGATGGTAACGTTGGACTTGCAGGACGTCTATTTTCATATCTGTCCTGCTGTTCCATCGGCATTATTTACGGTTTACGGTAGGGCACGAGCATTTTCAGTTCACTGTGCTCCTTTTTGACTTTACCAGCACCCCTCGGGTGTTCACCAAGGGGATTGCGGTGGTTGCAGCTCATCTGTGCAGAGCAGAGGTGCCAGTCTTCCCCTATCTCGACAACTGGCTGCTGTAGGCGGGCTTGTCCCATGCTATCATCTTCCACCTCCAGACTACGGCTTACCTCTCTCATTCGCTTAGGTTCACTATCAACGTGCCGGACTCACACCTGACTCCCTCTCAGACTCTCCCTTTCATCGCAGCTGTTATGGACACAGTGCAGTTTCGGGCTTATCCCCCCGAGCGGCGAGTCCAGGCTACTCAGGCTATGATACCGATGTTTCAGCCTCTATCCTGCATTTCCGTGAGACTGACTCTGAGGCTGCTGGGCCTCATAGCCTCCTGCATCTTGCTAGTGACACATGCCAGATGACATATGCGGGCTCTGCAGTGGGACATGAAATTCCTGTGGGCGCAGCATTGGTGAAATCTCTCCTTCATGGTCCAGATCTCGGAGGGAACTGCAAAGGACTTGCAGTGGTGGCTAATGAACCGCAATTGGGTCAGTGGCAGACTCCTCTTCCTTCTCCAGCCAGATCTCACTGGAGTGACCGATGCGTCAGTCCTGGGATGAGACGTCCATCTGGGAGAGGTGGAGATCAGAGGACTCTGGTCTAAGGTGGAATCCAGACTCCACATCAACATGCTGGAGCTCCGGGCGATCCAATTGGCATTGAAGGCCTTTCTACCCTTCATCAAGAGAAGGCTGCTACAAGTGTTCACGAGCAACACCACTGCCATGTGGTACTGCAACAAAGAGAGCGGGTGGGGTCGTGGACCCTTTGTCAAGATACCCTGCATCTCTAAACTTGGCTGGAACAGCAGGGCATATCCGTGGTGTTTCAACACCTGGCAGGTTCCCTGATCGCCAGGGCGGACAAACTCAGCCGTCGATACTTAGCAGATCACGAATGACGTCTCCACCCAGAGGTGGCGCAAGGTCTCTTTCAACAGTAGGGAGAGGCTTGGCTAGATCTGTGCACATCCGCCGGGAACGCGCAATGTCAGCAGTTTTTTGCATGCTGGAGTTTCCGAGGTGGCTCTCGCCTGGAGACACTTTTTGTCCCGTGTGGAGCTCAGGCCTCCTATACCCCTTTCTGCCTATACCACTCCTGCCCAGTGTTCTCAAGAAGATCAGGAACAACTGGGTCCAAGTTATCTTTGTGGCTCCGGATCGGGCACGGAGAGTCTGGTATCCTGTGCTTCTGAACATGAGCATCGATCCTCCGATCAGATTGCCCCTTTGGGAGGATCTTCTATCGCAGCAGCAGGGGAGGGTCCTCCACCCGAACCTGTCAACTTTTCGCCTTCGGCATGAAGATTAAGCGGTGGAAGTTGATAGCCTTGGACATTCCTCCTGAAGTCTGTAATGTTATTCTGGCAGCCAGACATCCCTCCACCAAGACGGTTTACGGCTGTCGATGGAAAAAGTTTGTATCATATTGGACAGAAAAGTCTATTGACCCTCTTTCTGCTTCCCTTTCTGATATCTTAATTTTTATTTTGACCCTTGCCCAGCAGGGCTGTGCTCTGGGCACTTTGAAAGGGTGTGTTTCTGCCTTTTCTGCCTTCTTGCGAATGCCTGACCAACCCTTACTTAAATCTCTCATTGTAAATAGATTTCTAAAAGGTCTTGTACATATGTTCCCACCTTCCCCTTTCATTATGCCTCAGTGGGACCTTAATTTGGATCTCACATTTCTGATGTGTGCTCCCTTTGAGCCTTTCCACAATTGTCCCCTCAGGCTGCTCACCATCAAAACAGCCTTTCTTGTGGCAATTACATCGGCCAAGAAGGTGAGTGAGCAGCATGCTTTATCATCCAAGCCTCCCTTCCTAGCAGTTTTTCCGGACAAACTGGTGCTTCGCACTAGGCCCTCTTTCCTGCCAAAAGTGGTAACACCATTTCATATTGGCCAATGTGTCACCTTGCCCACTTTCTATGCTCCTTTACATCCCTCTAAAGAAAAGGAGCAACTCCACCATCTGGACCCAAAAAGAGCGTTGTCGGTCTATCTTGACCGCACACGAGAGTTTGGGTTGAACAACCAACTCGTGGGGTATGTTGGTTTGAAGAAAGGTCGGGCGGTGCAGAAACAGACCATCTCTCAATGGATCGTTCTCTGCATCAAGATCTGCTACGCACTGGCAAAGAAGCAGTCTCCTGAATGCTTAAGAGCTCATTCCACTAGAGCTAAGGCTGTGACCACTGCGTTAGCCCGTGGAGTTCCCGTCCTGGACATCAGTCAGGCAGCAAGGTGGACTTGCCCGGAACACATTACTTCCTGGACAGTCGGGTCTGCAGGGACGGGCACTTTTACCGTTCGTTCCTGCAGGGCTTCATAGTCTAAATTTGTCCGCAGACCCACCTCCTTGGATGGTATCGCTTGGGTATCTAGTCAAAAATAAGGTTCTGTGGCTAGATGTGTCTATCAGATGAACATGTTACTTACTTTCAGTAACTTATTTTGTGCAGACAATTCCTAGCTGCAGATTCCTTACCGACGCACCCATCCTCCCAGCTCTACGGACAAGTTTCTAGGGTCAGGGCCCTAGTTTGGACACACCAGTGTCCTTGCACTTCATGGCTCCGCGTTTCTGGCGTGCAAAGTCGTGAAAAGTAACTGACTGACATCAGCGTGCTGAGGTGGCGCCTATATAGGTGACGCGGATGTCACTACTGATGTGGACGCTGCCGCCACGCGGAGCAGACCGATGCCCCCTACTGGCGCACAGGGGTACTGCTTACGAAAAATCTTCCGTATCCAGTCTGACGCCTGGGGGAATTTAAAGGTAAGGAATCTGCAGCTAGATATTGTCTCTACTAGATAAGGCGTTACAGAAGGTAAGTAATTTATTAGATTATAACCCAAGTCATAGTAATCTTATTAACAATAGTTTGTTGGGTGCCAATGCAAGTCACCAGTGAGATGCACTGGCAGAGGTGTGAATGTATGAGCCATATCATTGAATTAAAGTGTTTTGATTAATCTAACGGTCTCTGCCATTAGGCTTCTCACCACTGGAACAGATAGAATGGCACTTGTTCTGGATTTTTAAGGGCTTTGGTAGAATTATTGTACATGGGGATCTGTCTTGATAGAGCTAATCCAGATTCACCCTCACGAGTGAGTAGCGCGCTTTACAAACCCCTGATTGATTGATTGATTGATTGATGGTTTGGCTATGAAAGTAGAGCCCAGTTTTGAAGTAATTTCAAACTCCACTCTTCACCTTGATGTGTTTTTTCTTCAAGGATCATCCTTATTTTCATAACCTGGGATTGCACTGCACACTAGTTTTTAATTCTCTGCTCATGACAGTGGGTTAGCGGAACACTTTGTCTATTAAATACCCACAGGTGCTGGAGCACTATGGAAGAAAACTAAATAAATAAATAAAAATCATGCCAACTTGCCTTCTCATGGATAATTCTACTTGTAAATTCTTCAGGTTATGAATACCCTGTAGGTGCCAGGCTGGATTTGGAAACTTTTCCCCAGCAATTGCTCTCCATTTCTGCTGGGTGGCACCATGTGGTTTCAGTCACACGCCTGCCCAGGAGTGACATCGGGACATATAAGGTGCCAACTGGCATAAGTTCCTGTTATTCCACACCTCATTGATGCAAATTTTCCACTTTTGACTGTTACATCGGATGTCTCCAATGTTTCAGGGTTCAAACCCTATTGTATATGCTGTTAAAACGAAGGTGTATTTATTTGGCAGATTGCATGGCATCTGCATGTGGTATCCTGGCTTCGACCACAATCAATGGACCTGTGACTTGTACTCCTTGAAGCATCCAAGAATGGATGGGTAGTTTATTTTTGGCAAGGCTCACAGGAACGCCTCCAAAGTGCTCCTTGACAAGGAATAATCTCTCAAAAAAGCACCGTAGGAAATGGAGGTCTTCCTCTTTTTCAAGGAAGTGATCCCGCTCCGGGACCATTCAGAGAAAATGTTCTCCGGTATTGGTTTCTTCTTTGTCTTTGGAGCTGGTTGCGATGCAATAAGAAAAACTAAATGATGCTAGAGTTCCCAGCTCCACATGTGACCCAGCACAGGTCAAAGCATTTAATTACACCATGCTGGACATATTCAGTATGGCCCCACTGTCCTTTGGACCACTGGCAACCGTGAGTCCGCTGGGGTGGGTTTGGTGATTTCAGTGGTTCTGCCGTACCCCTTATGACTGTGCCACTTCCATCATGTCAGCAGACATTATCCAACCAATAAAAGATTAAATTCTTGTTTATTTTCATGCCAAACTGCTAGCAGGTCACCTCCCTAGAGCCCAGAGATTTGATTGAATGGAAGAACTTTTTAGATCCATGAGGAAAAAAGACTGACTGCACGGATGAGGATGCCTCCGAGGCTTATAACCTCTTCCACTCCTAAAATACTGATGTTGGCTTTTTCCTCATCTTATAAAATGCAAGTGGCCTCAATACTTCTCCAACTTTCCAGAATGGCATTGCCGTACCCTCAGGGCCTCCTTCAAAGGAAGTCCGTTCTTTCACCTTAGTGGTATGGAAAACTACAGAGCTTGTGAAATTATCCTTGACCACCTCTGAGGCAAAGTCTAATATTTTCACTGATATCTTGCAGTAATGTTCTGGGCTGTCCGTGCCTCTACTACCTTTCAAAGCACTCTATGCTTGGGCTGGCTGCCTCGTAGAAATACTTATCGGATGCAGCAGTATCATTGCATAATGACACACCAGACCTTGGACCCAAAGTTTCTGTTGTGGCACCCATCTCTAGAAAGCCTGGTGGTTCAATTGTCTCCACTAAACTGAACACTAGTGCATTTCCTCCAGCCTTTCCAGACCTTGAGTCTAAGAGGTTTCACTCTATTGGCCAAAAGGTTTTGCCTCTGGCAGTGTTTTCATGGCTTAATGCCATGTACGTTCTTGTTGCTACGTTCATGCTCTGTTGGAGTTACCAACAATGACTGGTATCAACCAACCTAACCACATTGAAACGCTATCTTCAGATCTGGTCATTGAGAGCTTAGGCACACCCAAATCCTGAAGTGTGGCTTGAACTCTGCTGATACAGTTGCTCTCTTTATGGCCAAGGCTGGTACTCTGTGCCACTATGCTTGTATGAGCTCCAAATGCTTTTTGGAAATTGTTTAAGCCACTTTAATGAACATGCTCTTTGACAGTGAACAACTCCTTAGAACAACAGATATACAATTGCTTGCTTGCAGGGTCCTGCCTAACCAGGCGAAAAGATCCACCAATATTGTAAGAATATTTGGGGCTTCTCCAAGGCACAACAGTCCTGTCAGGAAAGGCTGTTGCAACCAATCCAAACACTCCAGCAGATTTATCACTCTTTTCGGGGCAGGGGTGGATCCAGAGATACTATTATCAAAAGCAGCTGATTCAGTCCCCATCACACTCTGCTGGCTCTGCTACCTCAAAGCATCTTTCATCCCCTTTTCCCTGCAACTTACGCAATGAACAGTTAGATGTCCACTTGACTGTCTGAAAACCTACCACAAAATCCATTTATGTGGGCTGCTGGAATAAGTTTGTTGAGCGGTGCGAATCAGAAGGTTTGCGTCTCCTGCCTAGGATATTCTGTGCTTCTCAGTATTTCTTGCCCAACAGGGCTTGGCAGGAGGCTATTTGATTGCCCTCTCTACCTTTGTGCGCCTCCCTGACCAACCATCTTCATTTAAGTTGCCCTTCTGTCACTCTTCCTGAAAGGTTTGCTTTACTTTTTTCCTCTTACGCCATTCATTGTTCTTCAGTGGGATTTTAATTCACCCTCACGTTTCTCATTGCATGTCTATTCAAACCAATCCACTGTTGCCCAATTATTCTACTAGTACTGAAAACCGTTTTCGTGCCCTGCATGTCTCCAAAAAGTTGTCTGCCTTTTACATGAGCCAATCCATCAATCTTTCTTCCTTCCTCTCTCCCTCCTCACCCTACCAAAGAGGAGAATCAACAATGTAGACTGGACAATAGACTCCAGCCCTGGTGAGCAATGTCTTATTCTAGTGACTGCTCACAACAGGACAGAGTTCAGGATGACCTCTTAATGAGCTTCACTGTAGCCAAAGTGCATTATCTAGTATTATGCTAGCCTTGACATTAAGAATCACTGTGCCTTGGCCAAGAAAGACCCTTTGACTGGCATTTATGCCTACTCCATGGGGACGTGGCACCTTCTGCTGCCCTCTCCAGGGGTGTTTTGGTAGCTGATATTTTCTGGATGGCATGCTGTTATCCTTACATCTTTTTGCTAAGCATTATTTTCTCACACCTTTGGCTTGCAGTGATGGGTATTTAGCCAAGGCTGTTTTACTGACCTCTTTGGTTAATGATCACTACACAGTCCCACCTACCAGAGGTTATTGATTTGGGATTCGTTCTTAGAGGGAGGAATCTACAGGAAGAATATCCATCACAAGAATAAATTACTTACTGAAATTATATTTCTGGTTGATCTTAAATCTTCTGCAGATTCCTCACTGCCTTCCTTCCCTCTGCCTCTAAGTTAGTGGCATTATTAATAAGATCCCAGTGTTTGCAGTGTGTTGTCTGCTGTTATTGTCGCTGGCATTTATATGCTTTCACTTCCTCTTTAAACACCTTGATGGGGCACAGAAAAAGTACCTGAACTGATGCAAGCGTGCTAGTTGATGCATTATATGACCCATTTTAGTCACATCCTGGGCAGGTCTTGTGGCACTGGAGAAAGTTTCCAGATCCAGTGTGGTGCATGGCAGATAATCATAAGGTGAGGAATCTACGAGAATTAACAGTATCCACTAGATATATTGTTCCTGAAGGTAAGTAACTTTTTACTTGTCCATATGAATCTGCTGCTCAATAAATGCACCAAAACCAGAAATAATGTTTGTGTCAATTAATAAAAAAATTCCTGTTGTACTTACAGCCATAGTGTGATGTTATACAAAACATTGAAGTCAAGGCAGGATGTAAAGTTTCAGCATTACCATGGTCTCTAGGCAAACCAAGATTTACCCGCAATAGGGGTCCTATGGGCCTCTCCGATGAATCTGTGGTAGTAAGGGTAGAGGTAAGAGGCAGACTCAGCAGCAACTCAAAGTCCTCAAGAATACATTTCTGTATCTTTTGGTTTGGCTGATTCATTGCCTAACATAAGAGAGTTGTTGCCAAAGCTGACTTCTCTGTTAAGTATCTCATCTTCATATTGCTTGAGTTGTCAATAGTGTTCACCTTGGCGGGGCTCTTGGAGAGAAAGAGGCTTTATTTTCCCCATCCAAAGAGAAGGTGATGGTGAAGGTATTGATTTAAAGGATTTACTCCCACAGCTGCAAGCCTAATTGACACAGGGAATAACATCATTCCTCTACCTGGTAGTTCAAATTGAATGCTGCACTTGTGTTGTGATTTTGTGTACGGATAACTGTTCTTGTGAGAAGTAGTAGTGGCTTCAGTTCCAGAAAACTCACCTGCAGCTTCAGTTGATTTATGTGGAGTGCCCTCTCCTAAGTTGACATCAGACTGTGAGTGTTTGCGTTTCAACCGTGAGCTCTCCAGCAGTACTGAGAAGAGTTAGTTAACAGTGTAATGTAAGCAACTAGTGGCAGAAAGGTTTTACATTTGAAGTGGTTGAGTATCTCAAGACATCAGAGAGTCTAGAAACTTTTCGAGATGAGGATTTCTTGTGAGCTTCACTCTTGCAGTTTATTTCCAAGCCTCATTTTCCTGGATAAGCCAGTGGAATTGAATGATTTCCAGAAGCATTAAGGCCTTGAAACATCTAAAACCACTATGGAGAGGGGTGCGGTCATGATCTGAAATGGGTAATTGTTAGCTTTAGTGTACGTTTTTTTTCTCAGTGTATTTAGTGCCCATACCCAGAGAAGAATGCAGCACCTCTCCTGTAAACTGAAGTATGTGGCAAGGAACTAGCTAAGGCCTGCTGGTGTGTATGGAAAACCCCAAGTGGTGAATGGTGGTGCACACTAACTATTGGTCTGTGGTTGTGTCCTGTTGAAACTGTGCTGTTTCAGCAGTTGTTGGGGTAATGGCATAGGTGCACAATCTGCATACAGAGATGGGATAGCGTTACAGAGAGCCTCTTTGTGAACACCTGGGGAATTGTGCTGAGTTGGAGTTGAATAAAAGGCATCTGTACTCTTAGTTTTGACTCTTTATGGCAAACCTTTTGCGTCTTTTTGATTGAAATCTAAAGAAGGAATCCATAAGTTTAACAGATACTAGCAAGTGTACTTGATGCAACACCCACAGAACCCACACCAGAGTAAACGTGAAATGTGTGTACTAGAGAAAACGGTTTGCAGTTATACAGGAGTAAATTATCCTGATGTTCTAGGTTGTGGGCACACCAGTTTCTGGTCAGAACATGAGTGGGTCCATGTAATCAGGGCTCCCGTAGTACACAGTGACAGCCCGAACAAACCTAAATGTCTAGGTCGGGGTGACCGGGACACGCATGAGGCAGCATGGGCCCACCACAGTCTCCCTGCAACACCATCTTCGCTGGTGGTGCAGTCTCACTTCAGTTTTCATGGTCAGTCCACTTCTCTGTGCAGCTCCTCCATCAGGCGGTTACAGCAGGGCTTCTCCTCTGTGTAGACACCTCCTACCGGGATACCTCCAGCGTCCCTCTCTCAACAGGCATGGCAGATCCTTTTCCAAGGCTGACCTACAGTACTTCCAGGAGATTGTTGCTGACTTCTTCAGGTGATGTACCTCGCATACAACCATAGGATGGGACTGAAACACTTCACGTCAGTTAGAGCAAGGAATAGCCCCACCTTACATAAATAAACAGTCCACAAGTACATGTTTCGTTTTCTAGGTTTATTCCAGTGATTTCCAGTAATCCACGAATACAAAGAATAGTCCATGAACTTCCAATTTCCAGCCAATGTTAATATAGTGTACAGCCATCACGTGTTGCGTGTTGAGCAGACCTTTTCAAGGTTGTTATATGTGTACAGTGCATGATATAAATAAATACATGTCACTCAAATATCATAATGTAATTACAATGTCTCCAGCTTTCAATCCATTCCAGCCAACAACATGGCATGTCAGTTCTAATGTCTATTTTAGAGTTCATTGGGTCTGGAACTTTCTTCTACTCAGATAACATGGTTGATGTTTTTGAGCCCTGTGCAGTGACAATACTTATTTATAGTATTCTTCTATAGCCCACTTGCACCCTTGGGAATAAAGACAATTTACAAAAAACACAGATGTGATCTGTTGAACAAGTTAGCGACAACCCAGAACTTGTTGTTACAGAGAAGGATCTGTTCCGGGAGGTGGTCTTGCATCTAAAAACATCACTTTTTTGAAGTCATTCTACTTGAAAGTTTTCTTTGACATCCTGAGATGGGTAGCAGAGCAAAGAGATATGATGGGCTGCTGGAATGCAATGTGAGGCAGCACAGTTTGAAGCATATCCCGGCTTAACTAATGAAGTTCACGTATTATGGGTGAAATACAGTTACATTTTCTCACAGAATTTAGTAATCTGATGGAAAAATGCAATATACTTTTAGTTTAATGGAACCAGGTTTGAATGGGGAACCCCTGCTGGAATACATTTGCTTAAATCAATGCAAGAGATCACTAGGACATAGACTGCTGTTTTGGATTGGTCATTGGGGATAATGTCTCTTACTTTTTTGAGGATGTGGAGTAAAAAGTTGGCATGCTGTTGATGTGGGATACAAAGGAGAAAGAGGTGGATCTTGAGTGAAACCAAGAGATTTCACCGTTGGTTTGAGGGTGGTAGTGAATCCTTTGAGTTTTAACTTATCCAGAAGATGGGAGTTTACTCTACCTTTCAATAGATGCCAGGTAAAGGAGGACCATTGGTCACAGATTTGTGCTCACCCGTGATGTGGTAGACGCAAGGGAACAAAGTCTGAGGTTTTCTGTAGGGGATTGAAAATGAAACTGAAAAGTAATAGAAAGGCTCAAACTCTGTATCTGATAAAGAGTTTAAGACTCAGTGTTGTCAATCAGCAATAAAGACTGTAGTCCAAACCCTGGTGCCTCATAAGGGGAAGGCACCAACATTGATGCAGTGGTGTGCTCTCCCTTTCCTTCTCTACCTTTCCTTTGGCCTTAAAATACTGTGTTTGACATGAATAGAGATAGTTGCTTTCCATCTTTCAATAAATGGCGTTAATCTGGTACAAGGATCGGAGATTTGGATTTTTGCATGTTACACAGCACACCAGTCCCAGGAAACCAGCGCTTTCTGTTCATTTGAAAAATACTCTTCCTTGGACAAAAACCTCTCCAAACCCTTTTTTAATGAAAAGTTAGGACTGGAGAAGGAACTGTGGAGTTCCTTTTCCTTGTGACTCAGACACTATACTTAAGCTTCCAAAAGAACTGGAGGACCTGATTGTTCTGTGGCAGTTTTTGCCCCATGTAAACTATTTTGGCTGGTTGGCTATTGCAGTATTGTTGAGACGCTTTGTTTCAGAGCCATGAGACAAGTACATTTATACATATAAATTAACAAAAATAAATATTTCTCCAGTTAAGTCACTGTTTAGGATATGTCCTGCAGATAAAGTGACAACATCCTGTGAAGTCCTACTTGGAGTTGCTATGAAATTACACATCCTGTTTTATGGTGCACGTCTGGCCGGTCATTATATTGAAACTTTACACCACAGGGTTTTTCAAAGCCACAGATTCGGTTAGTATCAGTTTGAACCAATAAGGAAAATGTAGTTTGACCCTGACCCAGCAAATTCAGTTACTCTTTACACCAGCAAACATTATAGATCTCCTTAACAAGATCAAGCACGACTTGAACAAAATCCACCTCCTATCCCAGTCAGGGTGTCTGCAGTTGAGCGAGTTACCACCATCCAACATTTTCCACTGCACCTTCTGATAAGAAAACCCATGTTATAAATATTGTCACCAGACAATCTGTTGTACTTCTGTCATGACCACAGAACTGGGCAGGCTCAACTGCTCTGTTGAGCAGGAGTGATCATATCCTGTGAGTGACAATTCATAGGTTGTGGAAGGACCTCTCTTGGACTCCAGGAGAGGTCAACTTCTGTAGGTTCTGAATGATGGCATCCTTGTATCCAGCTAGGTGTTCACCACTGCCAGAGATATTGCTGATATATCGGTGTGCAGCTACTTTTGTGAAATATCCATGCTTAGTTCTTCCTGGCCGAGACTTACTGGTCTGAAACTCCACACACAACATAAAATTATGAATCCCCCTGTTTTTGGGGACTACTGTTTTGGTTACCTGATGAAAATGAAACCAGGGCTTGATATCTTGAAAGGAGGAGGCCTGGTGAGGAAGGTATTTCTCATCTTCAGAAAAACAATAGATCCACCAGCATTTTCATCACCTCCTCAGTCAGTAATCACTATAGTACCAACCATGCACAAAGCCTTAAGTCCTTCAGGAGAGACAGTTAAAGGGTGTCAGGGCCAGCAGTATTGCTTAGCCATGTGAGTGTGCTGCAGCAGGAAAATATAGGTTGCCTTCTCCACCATCATGGGAAAGCACTGCCAATTACCTGGAAGAGTGGCAAAACATAACAAATGGGAATGTGCACTGTATATTAAATGGACTTGTACCCCTACCCTGAGTGTCCGACTGCAGGTGAGACTGATATCCTGACTTTTACTTTGCCCTTGGTGTCACACTAATCTTATTTGAGCACAGAAGCCTAGGCCTGTCCCAGACTATGTGAGGTCTAGGACATGTCGTGTGACCTGAAGAGGGTCAAAGGGCACTCCCTCATATTAGGCAATGGACTTCTGTCCTTTGATCAGACCTTTTTCTTTGTGTCGGTGAGAGCTCTGTCTACTGACCCTCTTTGTAAAGGTTGGTGTGTGTGTGTTTTTGTGTGTGTTTTTGTGTGTGTTTTTGTGTGTGTGTGTTTTTGTGTGTGTGTTTTTGTGTGTGTGTTTGTGTGTTTTTAACATGTATACTAGTAGGCCTGTGTGTGTTTTATGAGTCTGAGTACTTTGTTCTGTGGAGTCCATTTTGGATGCCTTTGGTTTAGCATGGATGAGGATAGCTTCTCCAGACAGTGCAAGCGCATTGCCTGCGTTAAATTAGCTAGAGAATGGAGGCAGTGCGGTGAGGAGGATGGGAGACAGGGCTACCATTCGAAATTCTGTGAGAGCCTTGTTAGCACAAAGCTGCTCATTAGTTCTTCCTGAACACTGCCGTTTAGTAGATAGTGTGGTGAAAGGTGGGACTGCATTTTTTGTTGTTCAGGGTGAGGAAGTTCCCACTCTTTTTTCTGTCACTTATTACTGCTTCAAGAAGGTCATGGACAGCCAAGTGCAGAGAACTCGCACCTCATTGTGCCCATGGTGTGGATACTACTGCATGGAGCCAGCCCCATTCCTACCTACTTGAGTACAATCACTTTGCATGAAGGCTGTGTCTAGAGAGCAGCCTGGAAATTACATTGAGAGGGAATCCACTGAAACCGGTTCTGAAGCCTGAGACAGTCATTCCACATCCATTTTATAGAAAATGTGTAAAAAATAAATAAAAGTGGGACCCAAACCACCCCACTGGTGTCTGTATGACAGCAAGACTCCTAGGGTTGAAGGAACATCACCTGAAGTCTACAACTTG
Organism: Calotriton arnoldi; assembly: GCA_963921515.1. NCBI lineage: Eukaryota > Metazoa > Chordata > Amphibia > Caudata > Salamandridae > Calotriton > Calotriton arnoldi. Next base: position 2,239,938 of record CAWUFW010000399.1, read on the forward strand.
CTTGAGAAGCTGAGGGTCTGTTGAAGGCCCTAGAAGCCTGCCTGCCTGTTCAGAGTACGAAGAAGTGTGCCTAGCAATGCAGGAGAAAAGGCTGCTCAAGAGCAGAATCCCTTTGTAGCTGGCACAGTTTGTAGAACCTTTGTCGGTCGGACCCCAGGACATCAGTGGCAAACAATGTCAACTACCACAGTTGGGCCCAGAGCCCCTGTCTGCCCTTTGGCCTCCTCAAACGGGGTCTGGCAATAAGTATGTTTTCCCATTGTAAAGAATGACTGTGCTCTGAGGTTCAAATCTCCACCACCAAACATACTATTCACAAGGTCCAAATAGCTACATCTTGGCAAAGTGACGTAGTATGTCTGCTTTGCTACAGTAGAAGCAGGCAACTGTGAAGGTGCCCAGGTGTTACAAAGAAAAACATCATGTGTTCGAGGAACTCTGTCCAAAATGAGCCAGGGAAAAAACAGCTTCAACAGGGGAACTGGATGTTAATGTTGGTGTTAGACTTGTATGGCATGCCCTACTCTAAGCTACCGAATATACAAAGGCCATAATTCGCTTTTAGTAGAGACCAGGAAGCAAATAAGGGTGCAGCAGAATGGTTAATTGGGCTTCACAGTGTTTTAAATGTGCAGGTAGGTCATTTGAGATCATAAATGCCTGAACCGAAAAAGCTCTGCCTTGCAATCGTGCCCTCGTAAACTTGGTCACCATGAAGTGGTTTGAATAAGCAAACGGTAGGCCCCCATATAGGGTCTGAGCTTATTGATCCAAAACCAAGGACTATTTTAGTGGAATAGGTAGTAAGGTATACAAAGAGTTAAAAAAAAAAATGGTTTTACTCTCTCATAGGAAAGCTAATGTAATGGCTAAATACTGGAGTAATTTGGTCCTACCACTTCGGATTGCAAGCATGCATGTATAACTTGGATAAAACCTACTTGCACCACTTGATGGAAGCTGTGTTAAACATGCCTCTTTTTCCATGGTCATCTCCATTTATTCTTGATTTTTATTGCTGTTTTTTTAAGACTACACACTGGATCACTGCTGTCCAGTGTATGTGCTGTGACCTCTAAAATATGGGGAAATTGACTGATCCCTGATTGCCGTATTTAACTCTTGTAAGACCATAGTATATGGTGTAGAAACAAAACGCACACCATGGAAAGTTACATGTCACATTTGGACTGCAGCACTTATTGCGCCATTCACTAGTGTGACAAGGAAAATATTGCTTTGGGCCCACCAATGTAACTAGACTACTGCAATTTTTTATGTGAAGTCCTACCTGTTAAAATAGCCCTTTTAGACAGTGGGAAAACCATAATTTTAAATATTAGTAGGTCACCCCTTTGTTGGCATTGTAGTCTACAAGGTAAGGTGAATGGTATTTAAAAACGGGATATATGTTTAATGTTGCCATGCCCCTGCAGTGACAAGTGCCACCCCCCCACCCGAAAAGCTATTTTCACTGTGGAAAGCTCTGGCTGTCCTATGAGAGAACTAGAGTACAGATTAAAATATTAATTATGCTATCTCTGGTTTGGGACCAGCTAGTTAAAAGATTCAATCACTATGTTTAATATTTATTACAATTCCAGTGTAATTAGATTTTTTTATTTGGGTAAAGTAATTTTTAGAAAGTTACCTTCCCCTTGTATGAATATCCTGAAGGCTAATGTGCATTAGTCTGACAGCAGCTGCTCTGCAAGTGCTTGACCTTAATGAGGTTTGAAAACAACTACCCAAGCAGAGACAATTAGGCCTGGTGACAGGATGGACTGGGAGTAGAGAGTATGATGTATATCAGCCCATCAAGTACAGCATGGGAGGCTCCAGGAACTTCATTAACTTGAAAGGTACAGAGGTGAATCCATTCCTATTGGTGTAAGGGGAGATTGTGGGAACCAGCTCCGTGGGAGGGGATGCTGGTCCCAGATTAGTATAGCTTAGGAGGAAGGGACTGATAATTTCCCTAAACACACTCCTGACTGACACATCAGCTCCCTGCACGGGCAGGAGACCTGACTCATCTTGGATTTCCCTTAGAATAGTGTACTCTGGGATAGTTTGCAGTAAGGCAAACTGAGTGTGCTGAGAAAGTGGGTAGGTTTTCCCGAGGGAACTTCTTCCACATTGGCTAGAAAGTGTCCAGGAGGCATTCCCAACCACCGGCTTGTGAAACATACAAAGCTGGAACCTCGTCCACAGCTCCTCAGAACAATTTCTGGCCCTTTGGAAGAATAGGACTGCATGTGCTGTTTGAGACCTGTGTGGTGACCTGAGGGGCTGGATCTGTTCTCACCCAGGGCAAAGAAGTGGACTCCAAGAGTCAATTGGCTGACCGCCTGTGTGAATCTAGGGACAGAACAAGCTACAAGAGCTTTTGCCTGAAGTTCCTACCTGACCTGTTGCGACTTGACCTGCTGATGGCCTCTGTGGTGTGCACGCTGACCCCCAAGTGCGGTCCCTAAGGCCCTGGGAAACTTGGCTGTGTCTAGCTGGACTTCTCCAGCAATCTCTGAAAAGTTGGGCCTTTCAGACCTCCGGAGGACTAGAAGCAACCAACCAAGGCATTCTGCCAAGAGGCATGATCTCACCAGGCAAGAAAATTAAGTTGTACCCACTCAGAGCTTTTGTTACTCAAAAAACCTGTTCAGCAGACCCTTACGGCGAGCTTATCCGAGTTCGCTCCGAAATTCCCAGATGCAGCCGTGCCCTGCTGGAGTATTCTGAACTCCAAAAAAGAAACTAAGTCTTAACAAAGAAATCTTGACTGGGAGAATGCACAAAAAAGTATCCGGCTGACGAGCGGACCTCTCTGGATGCGAAATTATAACTTTTCCTGCCAAAACCAACAGCTTCAGCGAAATCTCGTTCAATGGCTATTAACTTTAAGAGGACTTCCTCAGATACAGTCTGCAGTCTTGCCACACTGAAGGATTTTGACTTCCATTTCAGAGACTAAGGTAAAATCTTTGACTGGAATGAACTTGTTTGGAATATCCGACCTGCAATCCAGTAGTTGGCTTCAAATTGAGCATAAGCCCCATTCACCTATGTTTAACGGATTGGTGCTTTACTTTTTTCTTGCAGTTTTTTCTCTGGAATCTTTAAAAAATCATAGCACTGGTTCCTCTAAATGGAGTTTTGTCATTTTGGTGTCATTTTATTTAATACATTTTTATCTATTTTTATAAATTAGAGTGGGATTTTTATTGTGGTATCTGTTTAAATATTTAACTGTTTTGGCACTTCTAAATTCTTTACGCATTTTCTTTAAAATACGCCTGTCTGGTTTGTGCCATAGCTACCAAGGGTTGAGCTCAAGTTTAAATTATTGAAACCTTTGTCTGGACCGAACAGCTTAGTGATGTTATTACTTGTGGTGGAATACCATCCATCCACCCCACTTAATAATTCACTTTCTAACAGAAGCTTAATAGCAGAACAATATTATTTGGACTAATTCGGACCAGCAAAATCTGCAAGGTCTGTTAAGTCTATGCGAAAAGCAACAGTTCATCATTTATCCATAAGTCCAGATATTTTGATGATTCCAGTTACTGATTTGTTATTGATGACTGTTTGTGGTTCACAACCTGAACACATTCATCAATCCGGTATGAATCAAAGTAGTAGTAGAATAAAATGCCAGATTAACAATAAAATGGGTAAGTGGACCATCTATGTGTTAGTGAACACTCTTGAGCCCTGAAGGCCCTGTAGGTAATACTTTGGGTTGCTGATTTGAAATTCAGGCTTTAGCACTTCTTTCAAATGAGCTTCAGTTTCAAGCCTTTGAGTGGATATTTTTATCATGCCATGTTTGGCTTTTATTAGTATATGCAAGTCACTGATTTCTAAACCCACTATTAAGAACCGTGACCTATTTATTATGATTCATAGAAATATCACAATTCTTTGGAATTGACGACATTAACCAGTAGAAATACAAGAAAAATAAAATGCTTTGTTTTTTTATATGCAACCTAAAACATGAGTAACCTGTAATATTTATTAAAGTACCACAGTGCCATCTCTTGAGTTTTGATGACATTTGCAAACAACTAGGCCTTCCCCCTTTGCCGTCTATTAGGGGACTATAACATTCATCTATTATCTAGAACATTTGGAAGGTGATCCAGGAGCTTGCTGACAGGCTGAAAAAGATTTCCATGGAGGATAGTTTTGATTATAGAAAATACACTTTTTCATTCTTATGTTTTCTAGGTGCAGTGAGGAAGTGAAGACACCTGGTGAAGAACTGAGCAAGGCAAAGGTTTCCTACAATGTGGAGTTCACCTTTGACACAGATGCCCGTGTGGCTATCACCATTTATTACCAGGCTACAGAGGAATTCCAGAATGGAGTAGCAAGGTATCTGTATATCAGGAGCTGGAAGGAGTGATTATAAGATTGATTCACTTTGCTTCATGCATACGTTTGCAGTACACAATTGCACATATTTATGATTTGAGGCAAAGGCAGGCAAAGTAGTTCTCCACAGGATAACTTTGAATGTGTCCTCCTGTTCTCGTCTTTCTTCTTGTCCCTTTATTTCTTATACCACTTCCTCATTCCTTCCAGCTCCTCCTCCTCCCTTCTTCCATTGTCCCCCTCATCCTCCTTTCATTCTACTCCTCCTTTGTTCCTCCACTTCTTCCTTCTTTTCTCCTCCTGTCTCCTTCCCTCTTCCTCCTCCCTTTCTCCTCCTCATCTCTTCCTCACCCTCCTCACCCTTCTTTCTCCTCCTCCCAGAAGCACCGCACTCAGTTCTCCTCTCTTCTCCCTCTCTCCTTCTCTGTGCTTAACAGCAGCGACAAAATCTCATTTTTAGAGTGCCAAAAACTCATGATAGCAAGTATTCATAGAGACCAAGTTCACCCAGACAGGTGGTTCTAGAGAGCTTTCCTAATGGTAGAAGAGGTTCTGAAAATCTCCTCACTCCTGGTAGAGTATTCCACAGCGTGCTGGTATTATCTGGGAAGGATTTATCCCTAGTCTTTTTAAAGTCGCTTTAAGGGTCACCATCAAATATTTGCATGCTGTTTTCAAAGCTATCTTCAGACAATACTTTGCTTTAGGCATTCAGGAGCTTTACCATAAAGTGATTTATTTGTAAGGGTAAGTATTTTTAATGTGATTAGAGAGGCCACCGGCAACGAGTGCAATTGTTCACTGGCTTCAATGACATGAGCCATAATTCAGGACATGAGTGCTCTCACTGCTGCGTTCTGAAGGACTTGCAACTTGTGGACATTGGCTTTAAATGTCTCCGCTAATACACGATGCATAATCAATATTTGAACCAGTTATGGCTCTTGCAGTAGCTGATCTGTCTTCCAAAGATACAAGATGAGGTGTCTTTCAGAGCAGTTTAAGGAGACTGTTGGCTGAATAGCCTAGCTATCCAGGCTATCCCTTAAAAGGCGCACATTGAAGAGGACCTACAACGTTTTCACCATTTTCTTAAGCTCTATATCCGTCTCGTCCACCCTAAGGAACAGATAGTTATGATAAATTTTTTTAAAACTTTTTTTCTTGTTTTTTTCTCGTACAACAACACCAACAAGTAACTCACCACCGTAACATGTACAATTTGCATACATTTCACACAGTTACAGAGGTCTTTCCCGGTGTGATACTATGTAGCTCCTGGTGACACTGTTGGCAGTAAAGGATCTGGCCTCTGACACGGCACCAACCCTCCCCATCCCCTCCCCCATCAGGCTAGGTTCCTTATGGGACGTGGCGTCCTCCGTCTCTTGGTTGTCCCCTTCTCTCGTCGAGGTATTCAGACAACTGCTTGATTCCCAGTCCAGACTATAGTAGTTGCAACAGAGCCCCCACACTTTTTTGTATTTGTCGGGCAGCCCCTTGCAGTGTATACCACACTCTCCGCCTCCATGCAGTATGTCATGCCGGTGTCTCATTGACTCGATGTGGGGGGAGTTGGGGTGCCCCAGTTTTTGTAATGTTTGGTTTCGTCAGGGTGAAACCCAGCACGCAGAAAAGAAGCTGTTTCCTAGGTGGATCTATATCGCCTGGGATTCCCAGTTTGAGGAAGTGGGAGGTGCAAGGAACCTGCGCTCCCAGTATGGATGTCAATCTTGAGGTCACTGCCTGCCGGTACATTAGTATGAGGGGGCAGTCCCACATCGTGTGGAAGAAGGACCCACTCCATCTCCACATCTCAAGACAATTGGATGATTGTGCCTTGCCCATTTTAAATAGCTGCTGTCAGTGTTAATAAACCCTATGTAGGACTACTAGCTGTGTAAGTCTCAAGCTCATTTGTATTGCCACCTCCTGGAGGTGCATTAGGGCTGCCTCCCAGTCCACGTCATCCAAGGGGCCCACATTTGCCTCCCATTTAGTTCTAAGGGGGCAGTGATTGTCAAGTCTATTCTTTGAGCGTGTGGTAAGTGTACGATTCAGCTTTAGAGGGCATTCCCTCCCAGAGTATCTTATTCGCTTACAGGCTGCCGTCCTCCAGTGGCCCCCACCGGGCACACCTCATCTCATGGTCTGTTGGATCTGTAGAGATCTAAACCGTTGAGAGTCTTGTAGTTCATATTCCTCTTGTAGTTATTGGAAGGATTTCGTGCCCGCTCTTCCAGCTAGATCTGAGTGTTGACATCCCAGGCTCTCATCCCTGTCAGCTTCCTCAGTTCTCGTAGCTGACTCCCCACCAACAGTGGGAGTGTGTCTAGATAATTTGTCCCTCGAGCCCATGTATGCAATTGCTTTGTCCTAGGCTCCAAGACAGGCCTATGTTGGTTCCAGCAAGGGGGACTGGAAGGGTCTGCCATAAATATAGTGTATGTGGGATTTTCCCGCCATTCAATCTCTTTCTACCCTAGACCGCGGGTCATCCCTAGGTGTGTGACTCCATTCGTTCATTGCTTGCAGCTCGGCAGCCCAGTAAAACGCTCTGAGGTCTGACAGTGTGATACTGCCATTGTAAACTGATCTCTTCAGGGAATGCAGCACGATTCGCGGAGCACCACTATGCCAGAGAAGGCTGCGCAAGGTTTCCTCCACCTTATCAAAAAAGGTCTCTGGCACCATCCAGGTAGCATTTTGGAGCATATATAGAAACTTAGGTAACGTAATCATATGAAGAGAGCCGCTGTACCTATTATCGACAGGGTAGGTGCCATCATCGGTCCTCATCGCCTCAGAATAGGGCCGGGCATTGTGTGATCTCGATTTACAAGTAACTGAAACTCTGTCAAGACCATGACTTCCAGAGGAATCACAGCTGAGGGGGGGCCAGCTGCCCATCTTGTACAGTATAGATTTGCTCCATTTGATCTCGTATCCTGCGTATCTTTCGAAGGCCCGAAACACCGCCAGGGCCGCCAGCAAGGAGGTCACCTGCTCTGTGAGATACAGTAATATATTGCTCGCATCGAGTGACACTTTCACGGCTCACCCGTTACATCAGGGAAACCTATCACATCTGTACGGAGTCTCAACCTAGTCGCAAGTGGCTCCAGACATAGGGCAAACAGTAGTGGCAACAGGGGACAACCCTGTTGTGTCCCCTGCTTGATTTAAAACTCTTTCAAAAATACTCCATTCACCTTTACTCATGTGGTCGGGTGACTATAGAGTAGTCACACATTATTTCGGGCTGAATCTCAGCCTCCCCAGGACTTGAAAAAGGTATGGCCAGCTGATGTAATTGATGGCTTTCTACGCATCCAGTGCGAAGAGGGCCGCAGGCTCCTGTGTGTCCCAAGGTAGTCTAGCCAGTTGTGGAGATGCCGCAGGCTCTGAAGGGCTGCCCTACCCGGCATTAGGCCCGTCTGGTCTTTGTGCGCCAGGGTCGTAATGACCCTCCCCAGGCGGAGTGCCAGCTATTTTGTAAGGATCTTAACTTCCACGTTGAGGAGGAAAATCGGTCTGTATGAGGCACAATGGTTGGGCGGCTTCCGGCGGCTTCCCCTGCTTAGGTGTTACTATGAAAGTTGTCCTACATAAATAGGGAGCTCTCCTGCATGTCTCTCCTCTTCCAGCATGGCCATTATATGGGGGTCCCACCGCCGACAGACTCCGTTTATAGAACTCCGCTGGTATGCAGCCGAGGAAAGCCCCAGGCCTGAATGACATGAGGGTTACCGACTCTTCATGTTCCTTGAAGAAGAGTACATGCTCCAGTCACAGAAGGAGTAGCTCCACTAGGAAGGCCCTGACATCCTTACCTCATACCGATCGCCTCTCACTGTACTGGTCTCGATAATACTGAGCAAAGCCTTCCACAGTTTCACCATTGGTTGTGAAGAGGGTCCCATCTGGCTTTTCAAACTACCCCACCCATCTATTCGCCGCCTCTGTTCTGCTGAGCCACGCTATAAGGTGACCTGCCGTGTCCCCCACTTCATACAGTTTTCTTTATGTCGCTAGAAAGTGTTTTTTTGCCAAGACGTGTGTGAGGACATGATATTTCCTTCCAAGGTCCTCGATAGAATGCTGTGACATCTGGACCATTGTGGTCTTATAGGCCTCCTATGTATCCTGTAGCTCTTGCTCATGAGTAACCAAGCGCTCCTCTCGGTCTTTTTTTTGCGGGATATAACATTTTTGGGCTCGTCCTGGAGCACTGTTTTATATGCCTCCCAGAACACCCTGGGTGAGCCCACTGTACCCACATTCTTGTTGTTGAAGTATAAGGAGGAATCTCTGTGAAGCTCTGACACCACTTAATGTCCTGGAGATCCCAACTGTTTAACCTCCAATTGCATCCCCCTCCCGGGGGCACAGCCCCTAATGTAATCCTAAATTGTGCGTGGATGGAGATGCCCCTCTGTAAATATTCGGCCTCAATAGTGGGCGGCATTCCGTAGATTGAACAAGAGCATAGTCAATACGAGAAAATGACATGTGGGCCCAGCGAAAAAGGAGCAGTTCCTATTCAGTGGTTGTCTGGTTCTCCATTCATCTAAGAGTCCCAGGGCGGATGTAAATAGCGACAAGGCACTGGATGCGCGTCCGCGGCAATCCCAAGGCAGACTTGTACAGCACTGCGTCCATGACCATGTTGAAGTCACCCCCAACTATGTGTATTTTGCGTTTCTAATAGCATGTTACTTAAGGGGTAGGATACGAGTTGATGGAGACGGGGGGAGCGTACACTCCGAGGCAAAGTTTTTCTACCTTTGGAACCCAGCATGCCTACCAATCTACCCCTGGGTCCTGCCAGGTCTTTACCACTTGGAAAGGGGGGTTCTTTTTTGCCAAAATTACAACATCCCATGATCCCCTGATAAATCCCGCACATGTGAGCGCAGTGTATTGGTCTCTAATCAGGCGTGGGCAGTGGTGTCCCGCCAGGGACACCACTACTGAAATACTGTGTGACAACCCCTCTTTTGACCTTGTTTAACAGACAGACCATTAACATTTCAGGATAGCAGTGTCAGTCGATCAGTGTCACCCAGTATAGATCGTGTCATTAGGTATCTTGGGTTTGGGATTCTTGGCGCAGCTAGGAGAAGACCTCCGGTCCCCAAAGCAACCAGGCCCCCTCCCACTCCTCATAGTTTTTACCTCCTGCACTTCACCTCTGGCATGTGGCCCCTGACCTGGCAGTGCGGTGACTGCAATTGTCCCAACTTCCCAGATGCCAAAAGTAGTGTGTTTACGGTGGTGTCAACAACAAAAAACAATGAACTTCCCCAACTGCAGAGCCATACAGCTATAGAACACCACCCACCCCACCATTCTAGAATGGAAGCATCTGTTGCCCTTTAAAACAACCCCCCTCCCAACATCATCAATAACAACTAAAGGGTAGGCCTGTTAACTCTGCGACCCCCCCCTTACAATAATTTTATGAACTGTGTGGCCTCCAAATTCACGTTATGATTCCCCCTCCGCAGTTCGCATTCACTGTAGTGGTCCAGTCACCATCACTGTTGCCCCTCATGTCTGCTCTATTGGGGAAGCTGCACCCCAAGGGGAAACCCTATGCTCAGGTTTGAGTCCCTGAGTCTCTCTGGGTTCTCCTGCCCCCCATGAGCTCTCAGGTCTGTGACCTCTGGGTGGTCCTACTATGATAGAGTAGACCTCGAGGGTGCTCGCCTACGTTTCCCTCTCTTCCTGGTCTGTTGTGGAAGTGCCACCCTCCAGGAGTTGAAGTCCTTGTCTCGATGATCAGCCAAGTTGTTCTTAATGAAAATGGGTTAGGGGGTTCTTTTCCACCCATCACTAGGCTGCTCCTGGGTTGTCAAAAAGCAGGGTTTTTCCCTGGAAGATGGCCTTCAGTTTCACAGGGTACATTGGCATATATTTAATCTGCATTGCTCGGAGCTTGCCCTCCACTGGTGTGAAAGTGCGCCTGTATTGTTTCACTCGAAGCGTATAATCTGGGAATATCTTCACCTTGTTGGAATCCAATAGTACTGTTTGTGCGCTTTGGGCCACCGCCAGGACGCCGTCACTTTCCCAGCTGGAGAGCTGTGCCACAGTTTTGTGAAATCTACTGTCAGGACTGTAAGCTCGTCTTCAGTGGAGGATACCCGGGTCTCGACCTCCATCATACGCTTTTCACAGATCGTGGCAAATAAGGGATACCTCTGCTCCCACCCCATCTATTCGTCCCTCCAGGGCCTCGCAGGATTATTTTATGGCCTGGAGTATGGCAGATGTGGATGGCACGTCGTTTTGCCAAAGAGTCTCGCTGGCTGGGGCTCTAGAGGAGAACGTCCTCTCGGCCGGGACCGGGCTGGGGTATTTTTCCATGGTGCTCTGCTGGGCTCTCATGGCACCTTGATTTATTGTGAAGGAGGGGGGCACAGGATGCCAGGTGTGCTGTGGAAAGCCGGCTTCGGCTGCACCAGCTTGGCAGGAGAATCAAGCCCCCACACTCCACCGGGTTTCGGGGGCCCCAAATCACAGTCTCCCCTCCTCACCTCCTACAGTGAGTAGGGGCAGGAGCGGCTGCTGGGCTGCTCCGGCACCCGAGCTGGGCTTACTCTCCCTTCAAAACCACCTGTATGCCTGTGGTCCCACTACCTTCTGCGCCACATCTTCACCTCCCCTGCTGAAGTACTCACAGAGGCTGGGGAAGGAGCCCCGCTGTTAGCACCTGTGTCCACAGGGCCCGGGAACCCCGCTGGGTCCTCACATCCTCCACCTGGGCCCCTCCAGCTTAGCTGCACTTACTGCGGCCCAGATCCTTCCGGCTCTCCTTGCTGGTCGCACTGCTGCTGGAGGCGGGCCGCTGTCTCCCCACGCCTGGGGGCACCGCTTTCCATCCTCCGCAAGTCTTCGCTCGCTGTGTTCCTGTGGGCCCGCCTCCCCTCCCCCTGGGGGTAAGGGGCACGTGCAGCTGAAGCATTCCGTTGGGACACCCATGCAGCAGTGCTGCAGGGTCGGCTCTTGCTCCACTACTCTGCCTTTCCCCCCCCCCCCTCCCCGAGGCCATCGCCATCTTCTGGCTTTCGTCTCCTGGCCCGAGTTAGATGGCTGCTCGTGGTCGCGTCCAGGCCCTCATAGCGACCCTGGCACCTCTCTCGTGCATGGACCCTGTTGGATGCACTCGGCGGGTTACTTGGGCTCCAAGGAGCTCGGCACACCGGAAGTCTTCGAATATTAGGGGGATACGTCTGAAGCTGCACGGAGAATCTACTGCCATCTTCAGTTGCTGGCCATGCCCACAGAGTTATGATAATTTAGCCAACGATCGATGAAGGCTAAAAAAGAACTCTATTTCAGGAATCTTCACGCAGCTCCCATTCATCTATTCCTGGATGGTAGCAAACACTTCACCCACTTTCTGCTGTTACATCGTTGGTTAGTTGGAATACTACTCTAGTGACATCAGTATTGTTCTGAAAACTGACATCCTGATTAGCCAGCAGCTGATGTAAGGGGAAACCTTGAGCCAGATGTACTTACAAACTGGTTGCCAAATGTGGTCGCAAAATTGAGCAACACATTTTTGCGACCAGTATTTTTCCAAAACGACCTATGTACTAATATGTAGGTTCACAAAATAATGAATCACAGGGGGTCAGTCGCACTGCGTTGTGGGATACCTGTCTCATGACCACAATGGTTTTATATTTAGACAGGAAAGACTTCAACTACTTTTGCAAAACCCTTGACACTGGTACAGTCTTCACCTGTCTCTTTAACAGCTGATACGATCAACATGACGGCTCAAGTCAACGCAGTGTACATGCTCCTCCTGCTTCCACATCCGAAGCATGCTGCAAAAGATCTTCAAATGGTTGCCTCAGAACACCAGATGGACCGTCACGCAAGCACTCATCACCAGCAGGCTGGACGATGAAACACTCTCTAAGCTGGAATCTCCTAACAATTCCTACACAGACTCCAGACCATCCAGAACATCACCACAAAACAAGACTCCTTCTCGACCCCTACGCCGCATCCACATCACACTGCACTTCACAAACGTAGCCAATTCAAACTTCTCACGCACACATACAAAACCCTACACAACTCAGGACAAGAATACCTGTAACAGCCGCATACAATTTCACCAACCCACCAGACACCTATGTTGTACCTCACTCGCACACATTCCCCGCATCTGAAAAAGCAAACCTGGAGGTCGCTCATTCTCCTACATCTCCCCCAAGACCTGGAACGACCGCCCTCAACACTTCAGAGCCTCATCCTCACTTCTTGAGTTCAGCAAGAAGTTGAAGATCTGGCTCTTTGTATAAGCACCTTGGGGACCACACACCTGCCCAAGTGCCTGGATACCCAATCGAGTGATTAGTGCGCTATACAAAGCAACATAACAAGGGTGACAAATGCTGATAATAGGCAAGAGTGCTGGGTCGCCAGAGTCTACTATGTTCAGACTGGTAGTTTGGGCCTCAGTCAGGGCACTCTCTTTTCCTCTTTGAGGGTGGAAGCTTGCTTGTTTATCACAAAGGATATCCGTTTGCTCCACATACTCCTAGAATTGTGTTTCAACTACCTTCTTTAAGGATCGAGGAAACATTTGAGGTAGGATGGTAGTTTTTTGGATCGGTCTCCTCAGGGTAAGATTTTTTCAATAGAGGCGTTGCCCATGACTGCATCAAAGTTGCTGGAAGAATGTCTTTCCTTGAGAAACTATGGATGATTTCTTTGATGTACATAATCAGCTATTTTGTCACATTCAGATTGCCAGTAGCCTCCCTAAAAAAGGTAGACTTAAGTATTACCTTATATGACATTATTTCATCTAAAGCAATCTCTTAAACAGAGAAAGTGGCCAATCTCTACTCCTTGGCAATCACATTCCAGTTATCCTCCAATATAGCATTTGAGACTACGATTCATATCTAATTTGATTTATTTTATCACGGTAATACTCCTAAATATTATTATACAATTAAGAGGAAGTTTAGGGGACGTTGTCAGGGATTCAGGACTAGCCTTTTCATTCACGACCTAAAAAAGAGCTTTTGATGATTTTGATTCTTCTGATGTTGTAGGCACACATGCTCTGCTTTCTCCTGCAGCCTAGTGTTGTGCTCAGACGTTGCAAGTTGTTTTTGTTCGAACAAGTCTTTTTGAGTCACAAAGTAGCGTGTGACTCCTGCCTTAGTTGGCAATGTGCATTGGCACAGACTCCATTGTTAGATTATTTTTCTTCACCGTCTAGTTCGGACGTGTTCTAATGGGACTTCCAGGTGCCGCATTCGTGATTAGGGTCCTTACGGTTTTCCCTCTATTCCTGCTTCAGGGAAAATGTGTCACGGTATCGATTCCAATATATCCTCTACTCCAACATACTTCAGAGACCGTTGTGTAACATCAGGTCCCTGACCCTTAGGGTGCCCTTCCACAGCCCTGCACCCTTGGTCTTCTGTCTTCATCGCCAGAGAATACCCTTGCGTGGTAAGTGATGGAGCAAACCCCTTTTAGGAATCTCCACAGTGTATGCAATGTTTGCCTCTTCCCAGAGCATAACCACGCTGAGTGTGCTTCTTATCTTGTCTTTTGGTGTAAATATAGGCTCTACGGTATCGCAGAGAGAGGCGTTGGGCCCACATCAGGATGCACAGACAATCTGCTGAAGCAGCCTGTGACCTCTTCAGGGAAGCAGACCCCCTCGGTGCCAAGAATGCTTCGGCATCAATAAAAGCACCAACATTAAGAGCTTCTTCCACAACTGGATCCAATGACTCTTGAGTAACCCTGGGCAAAGCACTACGCTACGCTCGCGTAGTTTGCGCTACTTCGCAAAACGCGAATTGCACGTAGCACAGTGCAAACACGCGTAGCGGTCATTTTTTGCTTGCTCGCGGTCCTCAACGTCAAGTTGGCGACCGCGAGCAAGCAAAATGACATCCCGGCGAGACTTTTTCCTCGTTCGCGATCAGCAACATCAAGTTGCCGATCGCAAGCGTGGAAAATAAACCTCCCGGCGAGATTCTCAACGCGGGAGGTCAGGTTTCTCATTGCGAGTGGTCGCGTATGCTCGCGACCGCTCGCGATGAGAAACTACCAGTCCGCGTTGAGAAAGCTGCCGCTCGAGTAAAAATCTACTCGAGCGGCAGTAAAAGACAGCTCGCACTGTGCAAGATGCCGTTTTCAATGATTGCACAGTGCGGACAAGCATCCGGCACTGTGCAATCATTGCGAACAGTGCACTACGCAGTTCGCGTAGTGCTACGCGTAGCTCGCGTAGTGCGAACTGCACTTTGCGTAGCTTTGCGTAGCGCTACTTCGCGAACTACGCCCAGGCTTACTCTTGAGGGGTCGATTCTCAAGAATCTACAGGAATACCTTGACAAAAAGCAGAAGAGGCTGTTCATTCACTGTAGAATAGAGAAAATAACAGCCAAGGTCCCTCCACCAGAGACTGCAGACACGTTCGTGGAATAACCTCTTTCAGAGACCTTACCAACCCCAAATAGGTTAAGGACATTGATACTAGTTCTTCTCCTTTTGCTCCCCTCCCTCATCTCCTCCACAATCCCCACCTCTGCCTCCTCCGCCACCTCCTCCTTCTCTTTCCCTTCATCTCCCAGATTCCCCTCATCTCCCAGATTCCCCTCAGGGGTCGCACTCCTATTTAGAGCAGGAGAGCCCATACAGCCCTTCAAACGACTGAGGATACTCTCCACCCTCACCCTAGCGATGACCCATGGAAGGACTACGATACTGACATAGACGATCTAGATTTACGGCAAGTGTCTGTTATGGCTTCACCCCAGATGATACCACCACATTCCATAGGGGCAATACAACGTGCAGCTGCCTACCATAGGAAAGATATGTACATCCTACGTGAAAGGAGGATTTCCTCTTCCAAACGCTTTCTAAATAAGAGTGATCTTTACAAATTCTTCCTATGCTAAAGGGGATGCTTAAGAAACCCCCTGATATTTTTGGTGAGCTGGTCAAAGCCATGGTAGTTGCATCCCGAGTAGAGAAGTTTGCCCCTCTCCATCCGACCCCTTATACATCAAGGGCCATGTACCTCCCTTACTCTCTGGTGGTGCACACTGCCGGTAAGTGGGCCTCTGCGTAAGCCAGAGGTAACTCCCCACCACCTGATAAAAGAGCTAGTGCATAGATGCTAGAGGGTAGTAGTCAGGGCAGCCACATGCTGGCGGAGTACCAGGTCTGTGGGCCTTCTTGCAAGGTATGATAGGGCTCAGAGGTATGAATTGGAGGGACTCATCCAACATCTTTCTGAGCAGCTCAGGAGGAGGTGCAAGGAGCTTGTGACGGAAGGAAAGACAATTTCCAAAGCCACTATACGCTGCACTCTTGATGCTGCCAATACCAGGGGGGTGAACACCTGTCATACTCCGCCATCAATCTTGCCTTCGCAATTCCAGCTTCTAGCCAGAGGTCCTTCAGCAGCTTATCAACCTGTAGTTCGTTAGCAAACATCTCTTTGGACCGCAAGTTGATGAAATGCTGAAAAAAACGAAAAAGGATACCAACACCGTAAAGTCCATGAGTGCCCTGCAGACACCATCGCGCTCTTTCGAAACAGTACAGGGGGGATCCAAGAACACCTCTCTCCACCAGCCTTAATCATAGGTGAGGCAGCAGGAAAGCTACCATCATCAATGGAGTAGAGGCTCTACACAGTGATCTTTCATGGGCAAAAATTCCAACAAGGGGAGAGGTAGTGGAGCCCCTGACAAGGGAAGCCTCTACTTCCAAGCACGTACTTGCCCCACACCCCCCTCGATTACACAATACCTGTCTGGGGAGGGGAGAAAGACTACATAATTACCATCCACGATTGGAGGAAATCACCTCAGACTGATGGGTCTTTGCGCGGTTATTCTCTAGAAATCCCCTCAACTCCACCAAATATCCCACCCCATACACACACCCTAATCCCAGAATACCTCCACCTTCTTCACAGAGGGTTTCAGATGCTCCTTTTCAAAACGGCCGTAAAACTAGTGCCTCTATAATACCAAGGCAGAGGGGTTTACTCCATATAATTCCTCATTCCAAAGAAGGGTGACTTTCAGACCAGTCCTCGATCTCCAGCCCCTCAACAGGTACATCCTGATGGAACACTTCATACAGGACGTTATCTCAGTGTGGCAGCAAATAACTTCATGACCGTCCTAGATCTGAAGGTTGCTTATTTCCACATCCCAATCCATCCAGCTAACTAGTGATACCTTCGATTCGTGGTAAGTGGACAACACTGCCACTTTAAGGTACTAATCTTTGGGGTTACCGCATCCCCATGGGTGTTCACAAAATGCTTACCAGTTGTAGCCACCTACCTCAGAAGGGTATGCATACATGTCTTTCCTTACTTAGAGGATTGGCTGATCAATAGTGTAGCCATCAGCAGCGCCTATCACACTCTCCGGTGACCATTTACTTGCTTCACAGCTTGAAGTTTACTATAAAGCCACCAATTTGAATCTTCAGCCCCTACAAAATCCGCCTTTTCTAGGGTCAATCCTCAGTGCCATTATGAGCAAGGCATAGCCCAACCAAAAAAAGAGTACGAGCTTTCCAACAGCATCTCCCTCTTTTTCAGCCAAATCTTTGTCTTACAATCAGAACAGGGATGCACCTCTGATGGCCTCCTGCATCGCCATGGTTCCCAGTGCCAGACTCCACATGGCCACACAACATTTGCGAGCAGAGGGGCATATACAGGATATAGTGTTGGTAGGGGAAAGTACTCATTGCTTTCTACAGTGGTGGAACAACAACAGACTTTTGGAGAGCAGGACTCCATTCCACAGGTGGCCATCACCATGGATGCATCCTTTGTCGGCTATGGGGCACATTTCCACAGAATGACAGTGTTCAAAGACTTCTTTAAGAACAGTCAGGGCAATGAAGTGCTGATAGATATACAATATGACTGCCATGTATTACCTGTAGAAACCGAGCACCTCCTAGTGGAGTACCTCCCAGGAGTAGACAACGACTGTGCTGACGTACTATGCCCAGACGTGGGTTCCGTGCTCTCCATGCCACTGGAGTCAAGCTATCCTGGCTGATGAGGGCTAAAAGCCCGAAACCGGTCCTAGGATGCTTGTTTCCAGTCCAGGGAGGACCTGGCCTGGCAGTTCGGGCTGGACTGTTCCCATTGGGTGCAGGGTCAAGACTGATTTGCATATGGCTGGGTCCAAACTGGAATGGCATGGTGAGCAAAAAAGCGATGGATTCAGGCCCAGATCTCTGTACTTGGATGAATGTATGACATTGTTCTGCATTCTGTCCATCAATTGTTCTTTTTGCAGACGTACTCAGCAGGACACATCAAAAAGTCCATGAGTGGGAGCCCACCCAGTAGTCTTACTTCCCTACTTCCAACGTTTGGGGTTCCTGCAAATAGGCTTATTCGCCACTCACAAAAAAGCAAAATACAAAATTCGCCGCCTGGTTTCCACACACACAATCCCTGGGCAATGCTTTATGGGTGAACTGCCCAGATATATTTGCCTATACTTTTCCTCCTCTCCTCCTGCATGTGGTAAGGAAGCTATACAAACTTCCCTCATCCTGGTGACTCCCAAGTTGCCTTGCAACCATGGTTCTCTATCCTCCTCAAAATGTCTATTACTCCTCACAAGAGTCTCCTCAACACGTCAGACTTTCTCTTGCAGGAACCGGGAAAGATCAGACACCCAAACCCCAGGCAACTCAATCTATCAATTTGGTACCCGAGGTCTTAAAGTGCAGATATTTAAATCGTCCACAGTAGTGTGTGGACATCCTAAAAGAAGCCAGAGACCTACTACCAGAGCTTAGTATGCAGTAACGCGGAAAAAGGTTTATTCACCACTATAATTCTTAGGACTTGGACCCCTTAAAGCTATTGTTCTAGACATTGTGTGTTATTTGCTTCACCGCCCAACTTCAAGGCTAGCATATAATTCCATACACTTACATCTTGCAGCTATTAATGGAACTTTTCGGTCGGTGGATTATGTAGGGTAATGGCGCTCCTGGGAAATATGCAGTGGGTGTATACTAGTGTATAATTAGGATTGCGGTGCATAAGAGTGGGGAGAGCCACCCTCCCCCCCAATGTGTGGATAACCACTGATAAACTAAAACAACAATCCCTTGCACACACCAACAGTGAATATTCTATATCATTAACAGTAACAAAAAACACTCTTGTTCCTCCGTTGAAACAGTCACTTCAGTTTAATCTTGAAATCCTTAGCCAACACGTGTTTCGTCATGCTTAATGGTTGTGTGCAGCGACTTCTTCAGGGCTAAGAAACAAACAAGTGTATAGAAGTTGGAAGTAAAAGATATCCATCACTAACTTCTGATGTCAGTTACCTTTTGTGACAGTATGTCTATCGCAAAGAGCGGCTCAAGTCTAATCCTCGAGCTTGCGGAAACGCATGCTGTTTTTTTTTAAACATATCACCATTGCTGTCAGAAGACAGACTTGTGCAGTTTGAAATGATTGCTATTCGAAACAAAATCGTCCGCAATGGAAGATAAGCCTGTTTCTGGTGACTTCTTATGTGACATCCAATCTCCGAACAGCTACTAGTGACTTTTCTAAGGTAATTTTAAGAAACACGGCACCCCCTCAATGTTTCCTGAGATTAAGAAAAGGCATATTTTTAATTTAAAAAGTACCTATAATCTCTTTGTATGGACCCTACATGGAGAAAAGGTAAAAGGGAAGAAAATACCGTGGTATTAGAATTTCGAATCAACTAGGGCTGGTGAATAGTGATAATTGTGAATAAATACTGCAGGGAAATCAAGCTTAATTCCGGTTGTATTTCCGACCCAGAATGGGTTGTAGAGCTCCAGTGATAATTACACAGTAAAAGGCATCAGGGTATACTGTGTCCAAAATGTTGTGTATTCCAGAAGTTTTTTCTGGGGATAAACGAAAAAGAAAGACTGAACAGGCCCAGTTACAGTTGTGAATACACCCCACTTAAGCAAGGGCATGTTCTGGCCCCATTCGTAGATGTCGTCCGGAAGCCCCACATACCTTAAGTATGGATCATGTGTGTATGAATCATTAATCCATCAAGAAGAACGACGGCGTGGTGTAGTAAAACCACTCTTGGGGGCTAAGTAAGCCCCTCGTACTAGCAACCAAGTCTTTGCTGGCGTAAACGCAAGCCCTAAACACAGTAAAGGGAAGATAGGTACTTTGTCACAATCACTATATATATCCTCCCCATGTAATACTAATAAGGAGCGTAGCCCCCCGTTCAGGGGGTGCGTCTCAGTAGTGTATAGTATACCACTGCTGAGTACTACTGGGTATCCTAACACGGGCGCTTACCTCTGTTTCGTAGCAGGGCTGCCTCTGGCGTGTCCGCAGAAAGTTAGTGATGGATATCTTTTACTTCCAACTTCTATACACTTGTTTGTTTCTTAGCCCTGAAGAAGTCGCTGCGCACAACCATTAAGTGCGACGAAACACGTGTTGGCTAAGGATTTCAAGATTAAACTGAAGTGACTATTTCAACGGAGGAACAAGAGTGTTTTTTGTTACTGTTAATGATAAATAATATACACTGTTGGCGTGTGCAAGGGATTGTTGTTTTAATCTTGCAGCTATTGTTGCATACATGCAGAATAGAGAACATTATTCCCTGTTCAGAATTACAGTAATTGAAGTCTTCAAGTAAGGCCTTAAGAGGGTTATCCCACCCAGAGTCCCACCTGCTCCTCTCTGGAACATTAATACAGTACTCCCAAGACTCATGTGTTACACATTCAAGCCACTATATTCTTGTCCTTTGTAATTCCTCTCCTGGAAAGTTGCTTTCCTCGCTAAGGTGCATAAGTGAGATGCAGGCTCTCACTTTACAACAGGGTTCATGCAAATAGGTTTGTTCTTAGAACTGACGCTTAATGTCTCCCCAAGGCAGTTTCTCCTTTCCTCCTCAACCAAATACTTGATCTACCAGCCTTTTTTTCTTACTCAGACTCAGTAGCAGAAAGGGCCCCTCCTACCCTAGATGGTAGAAGGGCTCTAATGTACTACACTGAGCGATTTTAATCTTTTTTAAAACTCGACAGCTCTTTGTTGCTTTGGTTAAACCTCATAAAGGTCACTCCACATCAAAAGCTGGCAAAGTTAGATGGATTTTTAAATGTATCCAAACATGCTACCTTAAAGCCAAAAGGATTTTCCCCACTCCTCGTAGGCTACACTCTACTAGGAAGAAGGGGACAGCTAAGGCCCTTTTAGGGAATATTCCCATTGCTTACATGTGTACAGCATCTACATGGATAACCCCACACACTTTTGCGAAGCATTACTGTGTGGATATTCTCACCAGTCAACAGGTTAGAATTGGTCAATCAGTACTACGAACTTTTTTTCAAGACATCTGCTCCATCCCCTGGCAAGCCACTATTTTGGGGAGTACTACTTTACAGTCTATGGAGAGCATATGTATCTACTGCCACACATGTTATGATCGGACACACATGTTATGATCGGAAAATGTTACTTACTATGTAAGCATCTGTTTGTAACTTTCAGCACAGTAGATCCACCTTTCTCCCCAAAGTCAGTGTCTTGTTGCACACCTCTGTAACTTTAACATTTATTACTCTAATACACCATTTGCATGGTCACCATATTCTCACTGATCACCACTCCATACTTACGCTCACCCACTGTGTGAAAAAACAATCTAATAATAGAGTCTGTGCCCATCGCATTGCCAAATAATGGAAGAGTCACACGCTACCTCGTGACTCGAAAAGACGTCTTCGAACAAAAACAACTTGCACCGCCGGAGCCCAACACTAAATGGCTGGATTATGGAGAGCATGTGAATCTACAGCACTACAAGCTACGAATAAATGCTAACAGGCAGTAACGTTTTCCTTGTAGGATTCCCAAAAATGTTCTCCCATGCGATCTTGTGTTTTTTCTATTTATTGACCTACAAAAATATTGTGTCCAGAATATTGACTACCAATATATTGTTGAGAAAGTATGTACAGGTAAATAAAGATTTACTACTCTGTTCTGTACTTTTAAGGGTATGTGGAGTTCAGAATAGTGAACGTACATAGATGTGGAGTATAGAATAGTAAATCTGTACCTGCCTAGATATAAATATCGTAACAATATAATGATAGTATGTAGTCTTTTGTAGTTTGATGTAAAAACTTGTTAGGCTTACAGCCATTTGAATGGCCACGTTATAGATTTTCATAATAGTCTTTTACAGTTTTTTGTGTCTAACTTTTTGTTTTATTTGCCATGCTCTGTTTTTCCTTCACTCTACAGTGTATTGAGTTTCTTAGTGAAACATGCTTGTGATTTACCCTTCTTGTTTTACAAAAGTAATTTAAAGATTGTTGTACCATTTGCCCTTAGATTGTGGACTGCCTGTGTGAGTCCAATTACGATGTTTCCTATGAATAACTTGTGCCAATTTGGCATCAGATAGTCTTTTATAATTCTAAAATGTGTTATATAAAGCTTGCAACATGTGTACCCTGACGGAATTTTTTTAAATAAAATGGTGGTGTGAACAATTTACCGGTGTTTGATGTGTAGACACAGCATGAGTACTTTGTCCAAAATGTGCCCTTTCTCGTGCGAAAGGAAGCACAGTTCTGCTGGAAATCCAACTCTCCGAAGCCTGACGCAAGATTTAGAGCTGTCTCATCCAAGGGATCTCCAAACCATGAAATAAAATGGGCTTGATAGCACTTTCACATTCAGCAGGATAAGGGGTAGGCAAACATCAAGTAAGGCATTTTCAAATCTGAGTGGTAAATGAGAAGGCTACATACTGACTCCCTATCCTACAGGTGAAAACATAACCATTTTGATGAAATAGGTATACAAGAAAAACAAAATCTTTAGGAAGGCACCAAACCGTAATAAGGGTTCAAAAAGTTCATAGTGGTATTAGATTTACATCTAATCTTCTGGAAAGTACCACGTTTACAAATATGAGAACCAGCTGAATTGTGGCACTCTATTAGATATTTAGATGTAAATCGAATATCACTATACACTTTTGAATAATTATTGGTGTCTGGTGCCTTCCATAAGATTTTATTGTTCTTCTAAGTATCGAGGCTACAGACTTACCACAGGCAGTGGTGCCTGCTCCTAATCCCAGGAAGACAAGTGAGGTTATTCATGCTACTTCCTGGTAAGAGGGAAAGCTATGAGTGAAGAATGGGTCTCTTTCACTGCCTTTGAAGGCTCAAGGCTGCATGCGAATTGAAAAAGGAAGATTTCATAATGCTAACTCTTCACCAGAATCCTCTCCCAGCTACATTTAGCGGCACTGGATGCACACAATTTACCTCTGTGCAGCATATTTTCGGGTTCCAGTTGAAAAGAAACCTTAAACCTTTTTCACCTTTGTGGTAGACAAAAATAACTACCAGTAGAGAGTTTAGCTATTCGGCCTCAATTCAATCCCATACGCCTTGCAGCAATGGCAGCACTTCTCATGAAGTAGCATTACAATTTTCAGTGAGAACCCTGGCTGGTGCCGGCAGTTTCATCCTACTCTGCACATTCATCTGAACACGTTCCAGATATTTAGGCGCACTGCAGGCCTTCGTGACTCTGAGCATAAATCGGCGCAGCACCTTTTTCAGACTTGTTTTTATTTAATGCAGCAGGATCTCTTGCCAAACAGATCTTCTTGTATTCAGTTCCACAGGCAACCATGCATAGGTTCTCATTTGCTTTTTAGTGTCCAACCCCAGTCTATATATATATATATATATATATATATATATATCTCTCTCTCTCTCAAATGTACTCCGCTACTCTCCTTCGGTGTCTCCAGAAACGGACACGGACCCAAAATCGTGCTTCAAGGTATTTTTATTTCACCTCTGTTGCCATTACGCGTATGACATGATCATGTGATCAAGCTCCCTGTGAGGAGTGAAACGCGTCATGGCAGGCATTATGCCTGTTTAATTTTGTGAGGACTTTTCATTTAATACATTTCCACTGCTTCATCCACTTACATTGTGTGGATTCTTCAAGTTCATTGGGAGTGCCTGAGGTCCGTGCCTGAAGATTCTGTCAGATTGAGTGGCAGACAGGAGTTTTCGAGTGATATATATCTCTCTATCTCAAATGTACTCCGCTACTCTCCTTCGGTGTCTCCAGAAACTGACACGGACCCAAAATCGTGCTTCAAGGTATTTTTATTTCACCTCTGTTGCCATTACGCGTTTCGCCTTCTGCGAGGCTTGATATCACACACTATCACACACTATCACACACTATCACACACTATCACACACACACACACACACACACACACACACACACACACACACACACACACACACACACACACACACACACACACACACACACACACACACACACACACACACACACACACACACACACACACACACACACACACACACACACACACACACACACACACACACACACACACACACTTTCTCTCTTTCTTTTTCTCTCTCTCTCTCCCTTTGTCGGTGGCCTCATCATTTTTATCTGTGGCCCAGTGTGTAAGCAGACAAATTTTCTTCTGGCAAAACTGATTTGCCATTTTTTCTACTTATGTCATTACCAATAAAACAACATGAATTTGTCACAAAGATAGTCCGTCTTTTGAATCCCAAAAAGTGGAGAAAATGTAGACTCCAGTAAAATAATGTGCATTAGGTTTG
Source organism: Calotriton arnoldi (assembly GCA_963921515.1). Taxonomy (NCBI): domain Eukaryota; kingdom Metazoa; phylum Chordata; class Amphibia; order Caudata; family Salamandridae; genus Calotriton; species Calotriton arnoldi. The sequence continues at coordinate 2,264,067 of CAWUFW010000399.1, forward strand.
TGTCTTGTTTGCCCTGATCCAAATACTAATGTCTCCTTTCTGCATTACAATAAGCAGCAAATTAGTACAAATGTATTACCACCAATGTCACGTTTCTTTATTATTGCACCAGGCTGGTTGGGTGTTGTTAACAAATGGACCTCATCACAGATGTTTGGGTTACCTTCGCAAATACCGCTCCCACATGATTATATGAAATTTTTCACAATTGAGATATGCTCCTTGCCAACCAGATCGCCTAGTAACTCGAAAACCTCTGCGCGCCACACCACCGATCCCGCTCGGTCGGGTTCCTGGAGCACATCTTCTGGAATGCCCTGCCTGCTGAGCTCGGAGCCGGGCTCCCTCCTCACAGTCAGGTTGGCGCTCAAAACCCATGTTTTCCAGCATTACACAGAGCATACCTCATTACACTCACACCCTCGTGCAAGAATGTGCTTTTGGAGTTGAACATAGACTGCTTTTTAAATGATCTTGCAGATAAATAATAGTTGAATGATAGGCCGGGAATTGCCAGGGTCATTCGAGTTTAGTGTAGGTTTGCTTGGGAGTGGGAGGATCTGGCATGTCTTGAGAAGTTCTGGGAAGATGCCTTGCATGAGGGGGGCATTGACAATGGTGAGTAGGGATGAAAAGAGCGTCCCCAAAGAGAGGTTTGATGGAAGGGCGATTGTCAGACCTCTTTATGCGAAGTGACTTTGAGGGAGTTTAATATGTCAGTGAAATCTGCAAGAGATAGGATTTTGAAGGATGACCACTGCAAGTTTCAATAAGAAGGGGGTGGCATAAGAAATGCAGCCGCTAATACATATTCTGATTGTGTTTAATGTAATTGATGTTGCTCAGACTACCTAACCATCATTTGTTCACTCACTCTTTCCTCTCAATATCTCCAGCCATAATGGTTGTGGTTGCTATGTTCTGCCTCTTGGTTACTCTAAACATTATTTCTGGTAGATGTGCTCCTGCTCCTAAATAACAGCAAATGCAGATAAACACAAAAGACAGAGGAAAGTACAACACAGTAATAGTCCACTTTTGCAAACAGAACTCAGCTACTTCTTCAAACGCTTGTTGATTGTATTTTTGTCTTTGACTATGTACAACCCTCTGCTGTCTTTAGCCTAAGCTTATTCTATACAAATGCCTGGGTCCTGCTATTTTAATTCTTTCTAGCAATCTGCAGAGTCTACCCTCTAGGCACGACTGGTGGAAGGATGTTTGCAACTGCAGGTAAAGTGATCATCGCTTTTCCTCATCCTTGGCGTCACGTTTGTTGCTTGTAGGAACACTTTAGGTTCTCCACGCTTGTGGTATCTGCCTAATTTTGACTTGCTCAAGAAACGACTCTGCGTCAAGTACTGTTGCCATACTATGAAGATGCAACAGTGGTGAAGAGAACCTTATAGAAGGGCTCACTTTGTAGTGCAGGCCATGACACAGACCTCTTTGTTTTTGGCAGTTACCTCCCGAGGGATCGGAGCTTGCAGTCCGAAACAGTCCACTATAAGCGAGGAGTGTGTCAACAGTTCTGCCTTCCCTCCCACACTGTGGACCCGTCTGAGTGGCTGGAAGAAGAGGTAAACAAAACCAAATATTAATATCAAACTACACAGCGGGACTCCTTTCTTAACCTCCTCAGGTTTGGCATGGCCTTCTACTAGAAATCAAAGGGTGCTAGGTAGAATTAGTGAATGAGACAGAAAGATCTTTAAAACAGGTAGACCTCAAAGGCTTCTATCACACAGGTGGGTCCGAGGAGGTTTAGAGACCGTAAGGGGTTAACTCCCCTCTTTCATACATGCACCACAAAAAAGAAACCTATGGGTCTGTAGAAGGTTGCTGTCGTAGCTGGAGACCTAGCTGTGGTGGAATATCCCTTTAAAAGGATGATTCCCCTCACCCACCATAGGTGGCGTGCTTCATCATTGGGAACCTCCTCGTACCGCGATGCCTAGTCATGGTACAGGCTACAACCCCCTCACTGAGAGGGAGGAGCTCAGGGATGTTTTATTGTTAAAAGAGGTATACTAAATACCAAAATGATGAGCTAGGGGTAGTGAGGGCAGCAGAGCAAAGTTTAAGTGAGAATTAAAACTAGCTACAGAGTACGCAACCTCCTTTATTCATGCGTCCCTGGGCCAGGATTAAAAACTGGGTATTGAGGAAAGAAATTATACCTGTTTTTAGTGTCAAAAAATGGTTGACATGTTTCAGCCTATTAACCCTCGGCAGAGGTGTTGCGGCTTTCTTCAGGACCTAAAAAAAAGTCAGTACTGCTGCTCAATCAAAGAATACAAATGTGTATATACAAGTGTGCGTTAAAATACATGAAGTATACAAAATTATCCAGTGATCCAGGACTCACTGGTGGTAAACCTATTTAAAAAAAAAAAAATTTTTATGGTGATAAGTGAGATAGCTAGGTCAACAGTTAAAAAGATCTGATAGCTCTATATTTAGGGCAGTTGACTCATGGGCTTCAGACAGACAAAACACCGCCATGCACCATCAATACATTATATGCTCAACGCCACTTATCTTTAGTAGCCTATAGCAACAGTATTCATAACATTAACATTGTACAATTAGTAAGGCTTACCTGCTAGTGTTGGGGATCGTGCCTCAACTCACCCTGGAATGGGGCTCAGGGAGCTCTCTGTCCTATATAGGGATCATAGGAAGGAGAACAGAGTAAAACAACGAGGGGGCTCAAGGCATTTCAAGAAAGAGAGTATAGATACATTATGTATCAGTGCCTGATTGCACTGTGTAGACATTCTAAAATGCAATTCAGAAGTACCAGTCAGGTAGCGAGGATGTGCTCATCACTGCGGTGATACAGTGATGGGCCGTCCAAATAGATTCATGCTTATATTTAAGCCCTTGCCACCGCCTCGGACAGTGTCCTCACTTCTGGTGTGGCGAAGCGGCCGGATCTCTGTGATCAGGTATGGGTCCTATACATTTGTTTTTACTTACAAAACCCTTTTGAATCATTAACCCTTCCCCAATTAGCGGCACTATATAAACTTAGTATATGCCTTTGAAATTTAGCGGCAATGCATGCACCAAGTATACGCTTCAGAAACCTCGATCGCTGCATGATCTTTTTTTTTTTTTTACAAAATCTACTGCACTTTGCCTCTCTGCACACCTGACATGGGAGAAACAGCTCTTAACACTTTCAATAAGGGGACATGCTACTTTGCATACTCAGTGGGTGACAGTGCCTCCGCATTGCCCCAGTTATTTCAACACTAGGGATGATTCATATTGGAGAAGTATGTTGGACGGCCCATCGCTGCATCACCGCAGTGATGAGCACATCCCTGCTACCTGACTGGTACCTCTGAATTGTATTTTAGGATTTTTACACAGTACAATCAGGCACGGATACATAATGCCTCTATACTCTTTCTTGAAATGCCTTGAGCCCCCTCTTTGTTTTACTCGTGTTTTCCTTCCTATATTCCCTATATAGGACAGAGAGCTCCCTGAGCCCCATGCCAGGGTGAGTTGAGGCACGATCTCCGACACTATGGGGTAAGCCTTACTAATTGTACAGTGTAAATGTTATGAATACTGTCCCTATCGGCAGACTCCGCCACTACTAAGAATAAGGGGCGTTGAGAATTTAATGTATTGATGGTGCATGGCGGTGTTTCCGCTGTCTGATGCCCATGAATCAATAGCCCTAAATCTACAGCTATCAGATCTGTTTAACTACTGACATAGCTATCTTCCTTATCACCATCAACAATTTCTTTTGTATATGTTTTTTTTTACAGGTACCACCAGAGTGATTCCTTCACTCTGACGATTGATAGGATTACTGGACGTTTTTGTATACTTCAATTTTTTCACGCACACTTGTGTATACACATTTGTATTTTTTTAATTGAGCACATTGAGCAACAGCACTGACTTTTAGGTCCTGAGGAAAGCTGCAACCCCTCTGCTGAGAGTTAATAGGCTGAAACATGTCGACCTGTTTTTTTACAATAAAAGCGGGTATAATTTCTTCCCTTAGTATCCAGTTTTTATTCCTGGCCCAGGGATGCATGAATAAAGGAAGTTTCGATTTCTGTAGCTAGTTTTAATTCTCACTTTAAGTTTGCTTTACTGCCCTCACTACCCCTAGCTCATCATTTCGGTATTTAGTATAACTCTTAACAATAAAACATCCCTGTGCTCCTCCCTCTCAGTGAGGGAGTTGTAGCCCATACCGTTACTAGGCATCATGGTACGAGGAGGTTCCCGTGGTGAAGCATGCCACCTAGGTGGGTGAGGGAAATTGTCCTTTTAAATGGATATTCCATGACAGCTAGGTCTCGAGCTATGATAGCAACCTTCTACAGACCTCAAAGGCTCCCTTTTCCACTCGCCTGTGCTGTATTTTCTCACTCTTGGAACCTAGCAGGTTTTCATGTTTGAAAATGTCCACAGGTTGGCTCACCGCCTTTGCAGAAAGGCTGTCCTGCAAAAGGTCTCTCTTGCTTTGGATGGAGCTGGTTCCAAGCCCTAGCAGGCGATGTCTGTGTGCTCGCATGGATACCTGGGTTTATGCTGAGTAGGTCTCTTCTTGCCTGGTGTATACTATGTTCACAAGTTAGCAAAGGGGATAATTATCATTGTTTGTGCACAATTTTTGTACATTTATCGAGGGTCCGTACCAGCTCTCTCATTCTATAGGCCTTAAGTGCATTGCTTGCTGGTAGCACTATCACTGTGCGATGACCCATGGGCACATTATAATTTGAAGCGAGGTTCTGCCCAGGCCTGAAGATTGCTTTTGAGTGACGTTAGTCAGTTGCTAAGTGGATGTGGTTTGGAGGAGGGCATTCTGATTTTCTGTACAGATGGGATACTAGTTAACATTTTGCATTATTTGGCCCAACTGGTTGTATACAATGATGCAGGTGGAGTCAAATCTTGAAGGATCTGCAGCTCATCTTATGGGGCACTATTTATCACCATTTGGAAATGCTACATTTGATGGTGTTCTCGTTGACATGTCTAACTGTACTGAATACTGGTTTTGTACAACACCATGATACTGTAAATGGTTTCTGAAAATAAAGTTTAAAATAAATACAGCAAGCTATCTGTATATAAGCAGTACCAAGACAATGACTCGACTGGCGGCCTTGAATGGTAAGTTGTTTCTATTCAAATCTGCATGGTTACGAATGAGGTTTCGAGCTAACTTGTGAGCTCTACCCCCCTGAGCATCTAGGTGACCTGTTGTATAACGTGTAAAAGAGGCAACACAAGGTATTTCATACTGTAACTGTATATCTTGTTATGCTCACAATAGCCTGTTTCTGGTCCAAACACAAGCAACATAAAACCTTGAAAACGTGCCTTCCTCTGTATAAGGATCAGAACATTTCTGGTATTGGCTCTTAAAAATAATTCAGCAAAATACCAGGAAGCACTAATGATATTGCTCTTTTAAAAATTCATCCTCTGGAATTGAAAAACGCCAAGTGAACCCACAAGTACTGCTTCTTCTAGCAAACTACTTCACAGCGGTTTTCACTATGAAATAAACCTTTCCTATTACTCTCCGTAGACTTCTAGTTATTTGGAGTGGCGATCTAGGTGTTCACTCTCTTATTTGTGACAGGATAAGCTCCATGTTGAATCCTAAAGTGACAATATTATATACTTGTATATGGCAACCCTGTCTCTGATATTCTAGGGAACACCGCTGTGACTTGTGGTTTCTCTTTGTAACTCAGGACATTTCCGATTTTAACCTGTTTATTTTATTGGTGTTTTTTTGGTTCCAAATATTATTGAATTATTTCCAGAAACAGTTTAGAAATGTAGAGTGTTTTCATGGATTATGAAGCATTTCAAAAATTGTTAATTTCAAAATTGTTTACTAAGAACTCCTTAGATTACTTGATACTTGACTCCTCTCCACTACCTCTTTACAAACACAAGCCTGCCTTCCCTTCTGCTTCCTTCGGGACAGGGACTGTTAAAGGACTATCAATTAATTGCTTGCTTTATTCGACAATACAAGTCATAAAAGCCTACAACAAATACAAAATATTCATTAAATACAAGCTATATAAAACATGATAAAACAATGTGAGAAATAATATAAAAACATGGCATTAAAGAATATCATATAGTTAAGAGCCAGATAAAATATTTTTTGGAGAGGGGGGGAGGGGAATTGCTAAACACAGCTACATCCTCTAGTTGGTCGAAAAGGAACAGGATAGTGGAATCAATAATAACAAATTCCTATAAAATCCGGAAAATATACATACAGGAATAAAGTAGCCACCACACATGTATTCACAATAAGTAAACATGGACATTTGTTATAATAGCTGCTTAAGCAAGCCGAAAGATGTCAATAGGATCAAGCAATTCTTGTCATTGCCTTTGCATGTGTAGCCCACATTTTACCCAGAAACTTAGCAACAACACATACGAATGCCTGATTAGGATCTGATCTAAGTATTCTAAGGGCTGTTAGACTACTGCGGGTTCCAATCAGCCTACAAGTGGCTTTGATCCATGGGCAGCGAATACCATCATACCCGTAGCAGGCAAAAAAAATGTGTCCAATAGATTCATAAGCGACATTACATATTGGACATACTTCATCTTTATCAGGGGCCCATCTTGCAGTGAAAGTCTTGAGAGGCAATGTACATGCCCTAAATTGAAAGTACAATTTCCTGTCTAAGGTTGCAGTAATAATGTCCCAGTATGGTTCCAAAAGAAAAGTAGATTTAAAATCATAGAAACCTCCAATCAGCGGGTGGCCGATACTTGCTCTAACTGCATTTTCATCTACCCACTGCCAATAATGCTCCTTCAGCAGCCAGATGTTAATGATGGACTAAGGAGCAAATTAATCCAGTAATCACCCAAACCAATGGCTATGAGCAACTTATGGAACTGTCTTTGCCATGGAAATTTACAAAATGTATCAGTAGACATCACGTCCCTTAGTGCATCACCATATTGTGCAAGCTCATGCTGAGACCACAGCCTCCTCCAGAACAACAAGGACCGCACTTTCGCAAGTATGCCACTGTGCGTTGACCCATATCCATCATCAATGGTTTGAGGTGGGTGCTTTGTGGCAAGTGGGCCAGATTCCTTAGAAAGCAATTTTCTGATCTGGCCAGCGAAGAGAGATTTGAAAAGCCCCATAGTTCTGATCCTTAAAAGCAGCCACTAATGGCTTTGGCATCATAAATTTGCAAAGTAGGAGCAATGGATTTCGTAAAAGAGCTATTATGCTCTCTAACTAGAGCTCCTGTTATTTGCCTATGCTTAAGAGTTAAAAGTTCCAACTGGGGTTTCCATGAGAGGTTCGAGGATATAGTTACTCCCAAATAACAAAAAATCTCTACACTATCGAGAGGCTCACTCCTTAGCTTGAGCTTCCCTTTAAAGGATCTATGTTTGTTAAAAAACATTATCTTTGTCTTCGCGCAATTGATTTCCAAACCACAAGAGGAGCTAAAGTCCACAAAACGATCTAATGCATGTTGCAAACCACTCGGGGTTTTGGAAATCAATAAGGTGTCATCAGCGAAAAGGAGAACCTGTGTCTTAGTACCCGCCAAAGATTGCACATCAGTAGGAAGTGAAGACAGGTAGGAGACAACATCATTCTGGTAGAGAGAAAATAAAGTAGGTGCCAGCATACACCCCTGAGGATGCTCTTTGTGATGGAGAATCGATCTGTCACCTGACCTTGAGATCCCCAGTGGACCTGCGCAAAGTTCCCCTCGTGGAGACGAATCCGGAGTTTATCCAGAAGATGCAGATTACTCAAAACCTTCCATAGCCGGTCACACTGAACCAGATCGAAGGCAGACTTAAGGTTGATGAAGTCAACCTATAGTGTACCTCCGCCAAGCACAACAGTCTACCAATAAAGTAAAAGGAAGCGAACGATTTGATTAAGTGTAGATATCTTCTTCAGGAATCCAGTATGAAAGGGGAAGATGATGGCCTTTTCCTCAATCCATACCTCAATTTTACTTAAAATCAATCTGGCAAAGTTCTTCTGTATACAGTTGATCAAACTGATTGGCCTACAGTTTGCAGGGACAGATCTATCCCACTTTTTATATATTGGAATGATCTCTGCTCCCTTCCATGAATCTGGAATTGGGGCACCACGTGCAATTGCATTAGCCAAGAGGAGGATATATTGGGCCCATTTATCTCTTTCATACAGAAAAATGTCAGTCAGTATACTGTCCAAACCAGGGGCTCTGCCTCTAGTAATAGAGCTTAAGGCAGACATAACATCACTCATGGTAAAAAAGTGTTCCATTATGTCTATGCAGTCTTCCATTGCCTCTAACCCCCTAGCAAAATTAAAATCATTCAATGAGACAGTACCAGAATAAAGACTAGAGAAATGCTCAATTCATGATTGTGGGGAAATATAGATGTGCATAGGGTCCATGGAAACATCCCGCCCTCGTTTAACAAGGGTCCAAAACCTAATGTAATCTTTTTGAGAGCAGGCCTGTTTTAGGTCCTGCCATCTAGCTTCATCCCAAGCCTTCTTAGCCTTAAGCTGAACCGTTTTCTCTCTTCATAGCCAGACGAATTTCTCCAACATCCTTAGCTCTAAATCCCCATCCCCGGTTTCTACAAGAATGTCTACATTCTCTATCGAACCACTTGTGCTATTTGAAAGATTTTTTTTCATGATTGGTGCGGTGAACCAAAAAATAGGATAGTAGTTTCTTAAAAAACACGTTATGCAATGCAGTCAAGGTCTTAAAACTATCTGACAATGAGGAAGTCGGAGAGCTCAATTCAATCACAGAATCCTTCAAGTCCATACTTATTTGATCTAAAACCAACGGCGTCTCCACAATCTGAAACCATTTAAGCCGTTGCATATCATTTGTAGGTAACACATCCCTCGTTATAGCTATGGGTGGATGATCAATTTTCAATTTAAGGTAAAGGCAATTCAGAGAAAGACTCAATAGATCATGATCGCTCTCAATCCTATTTATAACAGACATGTCCACGAGAAAGGACCAAAGACAAAGGTCTAAAAGGATGTAATCAATTTGACTAGAATGGAGTGAGTTGTTATACGTGGCAGCACCCTGTCTATCAGAGAGGGCTCTGCCATTAATGGCTCTCAGGCCCAAATTTTGCGTTGGTGTTTTCAGCTGAAGGGCGGCCTCCGTCCACATCAAAACTGGGGGAAACTCTAGCTTTGGTAGGCCCCATAGCTCATCCTCGTTGCCCACATTACAAGAATCATTGTCTAAGGGCTCAAACATAGTATTAAAGTCACCCCCTAGTATTAAACCGGATTCAAATGGCGTGCTAACAAGAATTCCTCAAAGACTATAATAGTATGAGATCTTAGGCCACCCCTAACACCTCTAGCATATATATTGAATATATCATTGTCAATTAGCCTCTCTCTTCTAGCCACGAGGCGAATAGCCAGTATGTCTGGGAAATCAATACTAAGCAATTGGATTTTACAATCCAAATACATTCTGACCCAAATAGTAAGACCCCCCAGAGGGCCGGCTAACTGGTCCACAGACAACAAATAATTGAGATAACCAAGTTTAAAAACAGGTTCCACACTCCAACTTTCTTGAAACAAACAGGTGTAGTATGGCTCAATAAAAGAATTCCAGTCAGGAAGAGGGATTTTGGATTTCAGGCCAGTAACATTCCAGGATAAAAAAAAGATCCTGTTATTAGCCACAACAGACTTCCTAGATGGACATTGGTTAGCTGGCACCGATTTGTTTATGTGGGGATCAACAATACTATTAAATAGACCACCTATCTTCTGGCCATCAGTATCTAGGATTATCATGTCGTGGTCACCCGATCCTAGAGAAGAATATGGCATTATAAGTGAAATTTCTGGCGCTAAAAGAGATTTATTTGGGTAAATGCCAGTGACAACAGATATAGAAGCCGAGGAAGAAACTCCCTGTCTGACTGGATCTGGGGTGGCCAAGTGAGCAAAGTCATTACCACCTATGATGCTACAAAACGACTGTCAATATGCCATCCTAAGTAGGGAGTTAGCCCCTGAGATGTTAAAGAGGCTACCCCTGTCACTGGATTGAACAGAAGGGTAGGGTAATCCCAAACAGGGTCCATTTGCTAGGAGAGATTTTGGATATTTGAATTGAATTTTTGACTGTGGTGGAGGACAGGTCCTAATATCCAGTGCTACCACATTACCAGCCAAAATCCTGGACCATAGGATCAATTCTAGATGATCATATGGGCAATGATGTTTAGTTATCCGTCTTACACTAATGATGTCATCACGGATAAGGGACCGACAGCCCCTTACATGACGAATCCAATGTGTTACATTATTTTTTAGGGATTCTTCCCCTTCATAACTAAACTTCTTCAGTAATTTGTGGACATTAACCATTAAGTTGGAAGCAGGAGTTGTAGCATTTCTAGCCGGTGGCCCATGGTTGAAAGACCATGAGGATTGCGCCAAGTGGGAGCGACTTATTGAGCTGGGGGCCGGTGCATATTGTCTATTGGAGATTACACAAGGTTTAACGGGATAAGGCTCCATAGATCTAGATGGGACACGGGTTTGATCAGGAATAGGCAGCGAGACGGGCAATAATGTGGGGCAAACCAGCTGATTAGAGGAAGGGACGGATAGGGGATCATTTTTCGCAGGTAGCATGCTAGATTCAGAGCCTCCAGGCTCATTGTTAAGTACCTTTACTTGTTTCAAGGACTCGGTCAGCGAACAAACCAGTGATTTTAAAACCCCCACTTCATTTCTTAATTCAGCAGATAACAGTCGTATAATAAACATGGTCAAACGGTGTAGGTGGAAAAACTTCTGGTAACCTAGGTGTTTTTCTGCACTTGTTTGCAGCATCTTGATCGATTATGGGTTCAGATAAAACAGCAAAATAAATGCTACACATTAACGGATCCTCAATGAGTGCCTGTAATGGCGTATCGGGAACAGAGTCGGTCAAAAGAGATATTAAAGGAGATTCCTCCCCGTTTAGAGAGCCCGACTGAGCCAGTTTATTTTGTATATTGAACATCCCAGGTATTTGTTTTCCCCCCTCGGACTACTCGGACCATTGGAAGAGCGAGAGATGGTCACTGGTGAGCCTGAAGCGGTTGGCACTGATGTTAAATTATCTTCGCAGTCACCCAGTAAGTTATCAATTCTATCGAGGACACAATTTCCACCTGCAATTTGTTTTCTTTTCTTTACCTTCTTTTGCCCCAATCCAACCTCCCAACCCTACTGCTTTTTGTTTCCCCATCTAAAACAAAGGGTTTAAACACAATGATATACCAAGGGCTTGAATACCTTCACAACATTTTCTCGACGGAGAACAAAATCAAGTCAAAAGATCACTGTCTCTGGTCACTTAAATTAGGTCATCTCGATGAAACAGTGAACATAGTCAACTATATTGAGTTCTGAGGAAACTACCTTGAAAGTTCCAAAAAGCAAACAAAGGGAGGGTGGCACGGCCCAGCCTCCGACGGGCGTGGATGGGCCTGCACTTGGCCCTGGCACTGCCTGGGCACGTCCCGCGCTGTGGTACTGTTCCCCGTTAGGATGGCTGAGTCCTCTGCACAAGTGAAGCTGAATGACACCTTGTGGGTCTATAAAACGTCAACAGGAGTTGCTGGTGGTTGCGGTGAACCCAGTCCCACCAGCCCAGCTTTGTGCACTTACCCCTATGACCAACATGGCTTCCGGACTTGCTCATTTCTTCAGACTGACATACCAACAGGCTAGATTTGCTCTTCTTAATCTGAGTTACTTTTAAAATTCATTCTTGTATGTTCCCTTCATTAGAGGCGACATGTGAGGCTCCTATTACCATGAGCAGTGTGTTGTTAAAGAATGAGTTGCGCTGAGTTAGATACTCCTAAAATAAGAGTTATTTTAAGTCTAGTGGGGAATAATGCCTGCGAATGAGATGTATTTATTTCTGCTGGTATTTCCCATTGTGGGAGTAAACCACCAGGGTGGACAGCCTGAACAGGCATCTACATTCTTTTTACAAAGGCAGGCTTCACTAGCGAGTCCTCGACTACAGATTTGAGGCCTTGAGACGCCCCGCCACAGACATCTTTGACACTCACCTGAATTCCACAATGACTTGTTTGTTTCCTGTATGGGCAGGGGGTCTCGGTCACTAGGAGTACTTCCCAGTGCCTAAATGTTCTTATACGCGGAGCCGCCAAGGTTAGCAAATATTATTTGAACCTCAGGGGCAGACCCCAAACAGATAGCCCTGAAGCACTGAATATAGTTCAGAGCTTTGTGTCAGCTTCTCTGTCTTCAGCCCTTATATCAACAAATCTAAGGATTCTAAAATGCTGGTGCCTGGTCGATGCCTTTAGATGGCACAATTATTTCAAGATATCAGATGGTTTTGCACATGGCACTGTGGACAGCATGACACACAGTGTTGCTCCACAGCCATCTCGGAGCTGGTTCATGAAGTGCACAATATACTCAAAGTGAGGGCAAAGTACAAAGATATTATTTCTGGCTTGGCATCATATATTACCAAGCCGACCTCTGAAAAGTGATTTGATATTTTTGGTGCAATATTTCTGGGTGCAGGATTTCCATTGTCCCCTTAGGGGGAAGGTGCTACTCTGAAAGCGACTTCATGCGCCCTCAACTTGATTCTGATTGCAGTCCTCAAAAATGCCAGTGAACTGGATACTTCCCCCAAGGCAGTGTTTTCATTCCATTATTGTGCCCCACCAAAGGACTCATTTGCGGCATTGTTGGCTAGAGTGGCAGAGGCATTTGACATTTTTTTCCAAAAGCAGAATCCAAAATGGATATCTTTACAGAAGTACTCTAGTCTACCAGCCAAAAAATAACCACCATTTTGCCTCTCATGTAAACAGAATGTCTGACGTTTTGTTGAAAAGAATGTCCTTTGTCTGGAGTGAGGTATGTGAGGGGATGCCTTTCAATTGGACTAGACGATCATAATTCATCTGAGAAAGATGATGTTCCACCATTTGAACAGGATCTTCATTACACCAGTTAGTCGAGGAAGACCTGGCACACTTTTTTGATCTCTGCTGATCCCACTGCCATTCAGTTTCCATTGACTCCAGACTTATCTCAGCAGTTGGACCCCAAAGGTACATGTTTCTGTCAGTAAGGGTATTCATGTGGTTCTGTCATTTCTGATAAGGGGCTCACTTTCTGCCTACCCATCCTTGCAGTTTAAGAATTCTCACATTGAAAGCTGTGCTTTTAGTTGCCATGCAGAGTGAGTGAGATGTTGCTGCTCTGCACTCTCCATCCTTTCACTCGCTACTTATTGGATAAAGTGGTGTTGAGAGATTGATTTAGGTTTCTTCTGAAGATGGTTTATAGAGTTCCCATTGCTTCTAAATGTTCGACTTCTGTCATTCCTTTTCCTTCATGGTCCTATCCTTCCAAGCGGGATTGCCGGTTGCTACATCTGGGCAGCCAGTCTCTGTGTTAATTGCACCATGGATTAGGATTACGACTGTCCCTTCTGGAGGACAGTAATAATCCAGTGGTCAGCTATTTAGCAGCATAGGGTACACAGCTGCAAAAAGGGCAATGTGACAGATATTTTCAAGATTAGTTGTGCTTTGTGTAGGAGGCTGGCTTAGGATGCTTGATTCCGGTCCAGGGAAGACATGGCTTGGCAGTTCGGTCTAGACTGTTCCCATGAGGCACAGGGTCAAGACTGATTTGCATATGGCTATGTCTGAACTGGGGCGGCGTGGTGAAGCAAAATAACGATGGATTAAACCCAGATCTGTGACTGGGGGTGAATGTTTGCCAATGTGCAACATTCCGTCCATCATCTTGTGTGTTTTGCATTTCGCCCTAAGTGGGAAGGGTATGCCCAGACGTGGGTCCCGTGCTCACTACGCCACTGGAGTCAAGCTATCCTGGCTGATGAGGGCTGAAAGCCCGAATCCGGTCCTAGGATGCTTGATTCCGGTCCAGGGAAGACATGGCTTGGCAGTTCGGTCTAGACTGTTCCCATGAGGCACAGGGTCAAGACTGATTTGCATATGGCTATGTCTGAACTGGGGTGGCGTGGTGAAGCAAAATAACGATGGATTAAACCCAGATCTGTGACTGGGGTGAATGTTTGCCAATGTGCAACATTCCGTCCATCATCTTGTGTGTTTTGCATTTCGCCCTAAGTGGGAAGGGTATGCCCAGACGTGGGTCCTGTGCTCACTACGCCACTGGAGTCAAGCTATCCTGGCTGATGAGGGCTGAAAGCCCGAAACCGGTCCTAGGATGCTTGATTCCGGTCCAGGGAAGACATGGCTTGGCAGTTCGGTCTAGACTGTTCCCATGAGGCACAGGGTCAAGACTGATTTGCATATGGCGATGTCTGAACTGGGGTGGCGTGGTGAAGCAAGATAACGATGGATTAAACCCAGATCTGTGACTGGGGGTGAATGTTTGCCAATGTGCAACATTCCGTCCATCATCTTGTGTGTTTTGCATTTCGCCCCAAGTGGGAAGGGTATGCCCAGACGTGGGTCCCGTGCTCACTACGCCACTGGAGTCAAGCTATCCTGGCTGATGAGGGCTGAAAGCCCGAAACCGGTCCTAGGATGCTTGATTCCGGTCCAGGGAAGACATGGCTTGGCAGTTCGGTCTAGACTGTTCCCATGAGGCACAGGGTCAAGACTGATTTGCATATGGCTATGTCTGAACTGGGGTGGCGTGGTGAAGCAAAATAATAATGGATTAAACCCAGATCTGTGACTGGGGGTGAATGTTTGCCAATGTGCAACATTCCGTCCATCTTGTGTGTTTTGCACTTATGTAAGTGTAGCACCCTGCACTAATCCAGACAACCCTTATGGTGATTTCAGTGGTCTTAGACAACCCTAGAAAGCTCTCTAAGTGGTTGCTGTGGAAAGAAGCCTTCAGGCTTAGTCCAGAAGGAGTGCAAAGCATTTTGTTTTACCAGAACGTAATCTTATTGGTAAAGATTAAATGAAAAAGAACCACACAGTGTATTTATGAAAATAGGTATTTATTATAAGACACTCACTAACACATACAAATATCTCCTAACCAGAGATATACCCAATGCACACAATACTTTGCAAATAAAACAGGTAAGTAGCACAAATACACAGTGGTCACCAGGGGAGGCCAAACCATATACTAAAATAGTGGGATGCGAACCATGACTCAAGTCAGGACTATACCCAGAAGATGTAGAAGTGCTGGGGACCCAAGGAACCACCTAAGGTAAGAACCCAGGAACCCCATGGAGGCCGTGTGCAGAGTGGGAGCTCGACCGCATGCTTAATTCAAGTCAATGGGTAAGTCACAGTTGCAATTTTAAAGAAGAAGGACCCTTCCCAGTGGACCCTGGAGAAACCCAGTAGAAGACCGAAGGTTGGAGAGTCACCCCACTCGTGGATACCCCAGGAACTAGGATACCTACACCAGGGAAGCTGGGTGCATAGGTGCAAAGTGGCATCGGAAACGGCAGTTGAATTCAATGGAGGACTTCAGGAAGATGCCACTGGTGAAGAAGGTGAAAATATCCAGTGGAACCCAAAGGTGGATTCAAGATGAGAAGTACCTGCAAGCAAAGGGGACAGAGTCTGTGCCACTCAGTGGTGACTAGGAGGCACGGAAAGTAAATGCCCAGTGATGTTGGGTGTTGCAGGAGAGTTGACGGTGACCTTGGAGCTGCAGCTGTGTGGACCAGGCGACTCTGTGGAAGACCAGGAGCCGTTCACCAGCTGTCCCACGTCGGATGTCGAGAGTTGAGGGGTCAGTGTGCGGGCGCACCAACAAGCCTTGGCAACTGCAAACAATGTGGCAAGCGAAAAAGGTGCAGTGTCGGGACCAGCAAGGTCCAAGTGACTCACCACAAGCAGGGGAGTCAGAGTAGGCCCCGAGCAATCAGGGGAGCCCACTGGAGTCAAAGAAGACCCTCAAGAGGACCCACAGGCTGGAGGCACTGGAGTCACCAAAGATGCAGGCCCACGGTGCAAAGATGCGTTGAGGATGACTATCTGCTGGGCTTTTGCCTGTTCATTACTGAGCATTTCTTGTTGGATACAGCTGCTCCAAGCCAGGCTGCTTTTGGTAAAGATGTGCTGCACTCGTTTTTACTGTAGGGTGATCTCTGCTCTTTTGTATTTTGTGCCCCCAGCTCGGATTTGCTTTTGCTTACAGTAGATGGGAAATTTGTGGTGAAAAAAATTTTCACCAGAGAAACAAGTTATCCTTGTCCTTGATTTTCTGATGTAGATTCCACTTCACCCAATCAGGTCTGTTCACTGGGTGCTGTAGACAGTTGTTTGATGGCATCGGTTTTACTGCTATTTAATTCTAAATTAATTTCTTAGTAGCCTAGACTCTTTGAAGTGGGTAATAAAGGCAGAATTACTGTCAAGGGAGTGTGCCTTCATGGAGCAGCATCATCCCATCCAGGGATGTCCTTCTGATCTGCAACAGAACTCAGTGACTATTGCTGCAGATCTGTTTGGGTGCCTGTGCCTAGTAATATTTCAGTAGATGGTGAATTTGCGGGAAGGTATGGTGTCAATTTAAAAAAAAAAAAAAAACACCAAAGGTATGTAACTTTTTCTTTGGGATGGAGATGTTGCATGAAATGATGCTAAACCCACAGAAAGGCGACCCCCGTGTTTGGTTGATCTTAGACGCTTACTTCATGTATTGATGCACACAATCATTGACCCTTTATAAAGATTTCTGTCCGGCACTAGTATTTGAATTTCACGGTCTAGTTATTTGATTTCAGTCAGCCTGCAGGTTTTCACAAAATGCCAGGCTGCTGTTACAGTCCATCTACCCAGGAAAAAGATCCGTGGATATGACTTACTGGATAACTGTCTGATAAAAGAATCCACTGAACCATAATCAAAGACAGATGACTAGCTTTACTGTCAACCCCTTTGCCGTCAACCTTTCTGAGACCTAGAACTCCATGAGCAGGTTCAAAAGTCGAGTGTCATCTCTCCAGCCTTCAGAATGTTCTTATGCCGGAAGATAAACCCAGGGTAGAATCACTAACACAGACAGGTGGCAATGCTCCATCTCATTGACAGTAAACAAATTCAGAGCTGGCTAAAACTGTTTGCCTCATATGTTTCCTCAAAGTACTCTCCTTTTCAGACTGCAGTAGGCACTCAAAGAGCTGCAGAGATGGGAATAGTAAAACCTTTTTAAAATGCATTTCATGCCAGTTTTTGTCATAACTAAGTGCTGCAAGTAAAGGGTGTTCATCATACTTAAGTACAGAAATGGCTAGAACTAGATGATCTATGGATGGAGACAATTGTCAATGTCTTGCTTTTGTGCTTGATATTTTAGCATCATTTGACATTTTTAGCCAGTCCATTCTCTCAACCAAAGACACTGTCATCCAACAGAAAAAAGCAAGTTCATTTTTGCCCCCTGATTCTAAATCTTCTCCTTGTCTGTGTACACCTGTTGCCCTGAGCTATGCTTGTTCATTCTCACCAGTTAAGTTGTTTGTATCCTTCGGGACCCAGAACATGATCAAATAGAATAGAGACTTGGGCGACACAGTGAAGAGACTCTCGAATCACTGAGCAGAGGAGAAGCACTGTGTGTATGAAACGACACTGAAACTCAGTAAAAACTGACTGTGTGATCACTGGTCAGTGTACGGTTTCCTGGAATTTCACCTTTTGGCCAGAGTCAATAAGCATTTGTCCTGAAAGAGTGTCATTACTATGTAATGTATGAGATAAAATACCCCGCTGTACATTATAAGGATAGTGCAAGTCACTGAGGGGTTCCATAACCATATAGAGGAATTGGGCCAAAGGCTGAGTACCTTTATAAGGTTATGCAACTCCGAGGAGACTTGCAATATCCTTATCATGTACGCCAGGGGGAACTTTATACTATATAATACATGGTCACACCATCACCTTTCCCTCAAGCCACTTGAAACCTTGGTGCATAGCTCTTTCATATGAAAGAGCGAGCATGTTTGTAAACACGAAGAATAAAAATATAACCTCTAGTGCAAAATTGACATCAAAAACCTGTTAGTTATTGATTGCAAACCGATATTAGAAACAGGTCAATATGTCTTTTTTGCTGCACTAGCTTGGAATGTGTAGAAACATGGAGAAAGATTCTAGCTTTTCTCTATCTAAGGAGTGCAAAAAATAGATATGTTCTCTCTGCTTGTCATTGTAAGCTAAATAAGTAGAGCAGAAGAAAGAAAAGCAACCTTCCGTTTTCGTTGCTGTAAACAGCTGCTTCAATTATGCTCTGTGACCTGACCTGACCTGCCTTTCTCCTTGGCTGCTGGCTCTGGCAGTAGGCATTTTGACGTGAGAACTCGACTGTAATAACTTATAATAGTCGAGTTCTGACGTCTTTTCTTATTAATCGGCGACTGGGTACGTCACATGTTGCCGATTATAAAGAAATGAGATGCTGGCGTTTATACAGGTATTACAGAATCCCATGTATTATAGAGTGTTAATGATGTAGTAGCATGCTTTCTGTTGATGCTCGGTAATACCTCACCTGCTTCCAGGTTCTTTTCATTAGCCGACGGTTTCCCAAATTACTAATGCCCAGCACGTAAAGCATACGTTTCCTTAAGACAATCTTTTATTAAAGCCAATTGTATTATCTATTGGACTAGTAAATTATTGCACTCAGCCCACACTCATGATGTTGTTGGCCCTAAGGTTAATAATGGTAGTTATGGTAGCAGAGTATCTGCATTCCAGGCCTCTCTGTTACACAACTCTGTCTGGAGACTAGAGGGAAAAATCATTGGGTTTGGTCTCGCAAAGCCAACACTTTGCCGTGCATCCAGTAATTCTTTAGTAGTTGTGGAAGTGGCTCATGTCTAGAAATGTGGTCCTCAGCGACCCCTTCAGGCAAGCATGCACTGAAACAAATATAATAGCCCAGTGTAAGCCTGCATACCATGACATAACTAGGACTAACCGAACATAGCATAGGAGAACATAAACTAGCATAATCTAATGAAGCATGTGTTGTTATAAAGCATAATAGCTAAGCATTGCATTGCATAATGTACCAGGTCCACTCTATTGTTAATGTGGCAGGACCAATGCTTTGCTCACTATTTATTGTTTTAAAAGGTGCATTACATTTCCCAAAGCATAGATTAATCATCCGCAAAGACATTACAGTACATATCCGAAAACTATCCGCGTTGAGATATAACCTCAGAACCTTCAGGATGGTAGCGTGGAATGTTGGTAGACATGTTTGGCATGATTCAGCCATTTAAATGTGGAACCATACACTTGGTTCTGTGTGACCTGCAGCATGGCTTGCTCAGCTGCTTCATTCTAAGCACCCCCAACTCCTTTCCTTGCCTTCCATTAGTGTTTGTTGTGCTTTTATGTTCTGTTCGGTATCTGGGGTATTGTGGCTTGCTTGTTTTTCCCCAGACGCTTAGACACATGAGCACTGTCTCTCATTGGTCAGCTACTGTTAATCAGTGTGCACTTCATACAGTACATCAACCAGGAACTGGAAATACAAAGTGACCTTTTGTGTGTGACTATGTTAAATGTCTTCACAAGGTCCGTGTTCTGATCATGTACCATATAGCAAACTTTCACATTTTTACTTTTTGATTGTCAGTTTGACAAAGTCTATTATGTCTAAATCCATACTTGTCTCCTTGGTATGTGCAGGTACTCCAGAACGTCATTAGTTTCCACATACGTTTGGTTTCTAAGCAATTGTTGTAAACTTTAGGGGTATGCGCACTAAATATTTGCAGCAAACGTACATAATATCGCAATGTGACATAATAGCCCCAATTTCAGGAATTTCTTGAAAAGAAGCATAATGCAAAACTGCAGAAATTACATGAGATTAGGCTAAGCGTAACTGAAATTTCACCTGGCCCTAATCTTGTTTTGTGTACCGGAATGTCATGTAGCCATGAAACCACGTAGTGAGACTATCAGTGATTTCTCTTGATACCCTGGACTTTGTCTGCGAAGGTGCTCCACGGGACTAACAGGTCATAGTTGAGACACATTCCCATGTGCCGAGGATGCTACCTGTCAGTCAGTGGAATGAGAAGGGCAAGAAATAGTGTGTGGTCCTTTCAGGTACAGTCAGGTATTTTGAAGCTGAACTTTTCTCACTGACCTTTCCAAGTCAACATGATATAGCTCACGTGAAAGTGTGTGCTTTACCGTACCTTGATGTTCATGATACCTTTCTCCTTTTTCTATCTACAGCTGGGCTTTGATCTTGACAGAGAGGTGTACCCCATGGTAGTGCATGCAGTGGTCGATGAAGGAGATGGTATGAAAATGTGCTCTTTTCTAAATGATTTCTGCTTCTCCCCTATCATGAGTAATATTTTGAATCACTTCACAATTCTGAATTTCTCTATACCATTGTGGTACTCTCTTTATACTTCTGCTTAGTGTAGTGCTGTGCTGTTCTCCTTAAATGTTTGCTCAATTGTAACATTGTCCAGTGATGACGTTGTTCACAGATTCGGTCTTGACTTCTGTCATAAGCTGTATGCTGCCCTTCCTCATGCTATAGTGTGAGTACTATTGGGATAAGATGTCACCTGCATGGTAAACAGGCATCTACCCGTGCCTGACTGCATTTGACAATTGGTATCCTGGCTTTTATTTTGACCTTGGCATCATACTAATCTAGACCTGTCCCTGATAATGCGAGGGCCAGAACCTGCTCTGTGACTTGGAGGGATGCACCAAGCATGCCATCATAATGTTCAGTGGACCATGTCCATGGTCAGGGTAAATCGCATAAATCAGTGGTACCAGCATACCTTGTATTTTGACTCTATAGGTTGATCAGACCTCAGTATTAAGGAGTGGCGAGCTTGTTGGCTTTGCTTGTGTAATATTCTGCTACTATGTGAACCGACATCCTGTGTGTATGCCGAGTGCTTGTATATGCAGTGAGAGTGAAGCATGTGTACAGCAGTAGGACTCTGTGTGTGGCATGAGTGTTGCGAATTGAAGGCAGTGTGATCCATTTTGGATGCCTCTGCATTAGCATAGTAAAAAAACAACAGGTGTGTGACCCACAGACGAGGTTGAGATCTGGGTAAGTATGCAAAAACTAACAACGTCTCAACTGGTATCATTGAGGAAGTCAAGTATATATGCATGTACAAGACATTGCAAAAGAGGAGAAAGGAGACTCGTGGTAAGTTTTTAGAAAGTGCTCATGGCATCATATATTTGAAATAACAAATTATACAGAACAGTTATATCAGCACTGTGGGCATAAATAGCAAAGGCAACCCAAAAAGAAACTTGGTGCACTATTGTGCTCGTGACACACAAGGGTGACGGCGCAAGTGACTAGTGAGAGAGCAGCGGAAGGCGCAATGTGACAAAGTGAAAAAATATTACAGAAATATATGGTTCATCAAAGATTATTTACAAAAGTTGGTCATGGTTTGGCTAGACATTTTATGTGAACCATAGTTGAGTATGCGCCGCGGATTGCGCTGAATGGTCGACGGCGTTTCGATCCTATTTATTCAGGATCATCTTCAGGTCCGGGTTGCCAAGTAAAAGGGTGCTGTACAAGGGAGGAAAAGGGAGAGATCAGGGAGGGATGGGACCAGGGAGGCGGTGCGCATAGAGAAGCGGAGGATGCGCGAGTGGCCTACTGAAGGAAGCAGGGGGCGAGAGTCAAGGGGCAGCGTGGCTTGCCCTATGAAAAGGGAACAAACAAAATTGTTCCAGCGTGGGAAAGCTGGGAACCACGGGCGGAGCGCAGCGAGGAGGAGCGTCTACGTGGTGGAAGGTACCGATGATCATTCTGGGTACCTGGAGGTGAATGGGGGAAAATGGAGGGAAAATTACCGCAGAGTCGTGGAGGGAGACTGCGTGTGAGGTGGCGCGGTGGTATAAGCGAACTTACCTAACAACGAGGTAAATCGGGAAACGGGAAGGCATACAACAGGGTCGGAGCCCCGATCCACTGTGTGGGGTTGGCGGGAAAATACGGTCCGTGATAAGAGTCCTAAGTGAGGGGGAAACAAGGAGAGGACCAGATCAAAAATTAGAAAGGACGAAGGGGGGTACCAATGCCCAAGGGTAGAATCAGGGCAATGCATGAGCCTTACCGTAAGGTATTCCGAGGAGTTAAGTGGTCTTCAACAGAATTAATCCGGGGGCAGGAAGAGCGTTACGATCAGCGCCGAGCCGCCACATTCGTGTGCGGTCAAGCCGGTGTCCAAACGAGGGGAAAGGACCGGCCGAGTTAATAGACGCTACGCTTCTGGGAACGGAGCGTCAGGGCGTCACCTGACCATGCGTCATGGTGTCTGGGGGCGTAGCCAGAACGGTCGAGGCGATGACGTGACCGCGGGGACATCCCAAGTGAAGGAGAGGTTAGACGCGCGGGGAAGGGGAGGGGGGGGGGAAGAAGGTATGGGAAAAGGGAAGAAAAACTACAAACATTTATACCCCGTTGAGGCTACTGTGTACTAGCCGAGTACAATAAATGGCAGAAAGAAGAAGGCTGGTACAGTAATAACAGTGTTGTTGCCGTGACATAGATACACAATTAATGTGAACAGGTGAATGCCAAATAAATAAAACACATTAACTGGTGCAGTGTATTAAAGGACTGCATAATTAATGTCTCAGTTCGAAAGGGAAAAAGGGGGGCAAGGGGGACAGAGAGGTTCAGTAACGGGACAGGGAAGAGGTAAACAGAAGAGTAATCGCAGGGCACTGCGTAGATGTCAGGTGTGCTGTCACAGTTGTACTGTACTGTTCCACTCATCAATCGTATTCAAACCCTGGTCCACTGAATTGCATCGGGTAATCCATTTGCACTCGCTCCTGTTGAGTAGTGCTTGGAGGTTCCCCCCTCTGGTGGGCAGTAGGGGCTGGTCGATCACCTGCCACGTAATGTCTAGTTCGCTGTGGTTTTTCTCAATGTAGTGCGATACCAGGGGGGCAGTCAATACTTTGCAGTGAATCCTGCTTTTGTGTTGTATTATTCTTTGTTTCACCATTTGGGTGGTTTGGCCGATGTATATAAGGTCACAAGGGCAACGAATGGCGTAAATGACGTTTTGGGACCGGCAATTGGTGAAAGTTCTTAGTTTGTAGGTTTTGTTGTTGGCCTTGAATTCTTTGGTGTTGGATGTAAGGTCACATACAACGCAGGTCTGGCATCTGTAATGTCCGATAACCGTTGGTAGGCCCCATGTAGCAGTGATGGAGCTCTGTTGTGCTGGTTTCGTAGGCCACGTGATTGCATGAACAAGGTGATTGGACAGGTTCTCTCCTCGTTGGTAGGAGAAGAGTGGAGGTTCTTGGAATGCCTCATGTGTTCTCAGTATGGACCAATTCCGTTTGATGATTTTACTGACATGGTTGCTGCAGGGGCTAAACTTGGTCACAAAGGGAATCCTGGTATTCGGTCTTAGTTTGGGGTGCCAGGAGCTGGTCGCGGTGACAGTACCATGCTCTTTTGCGGGCACGGGAGACCAAACGTGGTGGATATCCTCTGATGATCAATTTGCCGTGGAGGATGTCGGATTCCCGGAAATAATCTTTCCGCCACTTGCAATTTCTGCGGATGCGCAAGAATTGGCCGTAGGGGAGACCATCTCTAAGACCGCGTGGGTGGTAGCTGGAGTACTGTAGTAATGTATTCCATTCCGTAGGTTTGCGATATAGGGTGATTCCATTTTTCCCATCTTCCGCATGTATGGTGATGTCCAGGAATGGTAGGTCGTTGGGTTTACAATCGGAGGTAAATTTAAGATGGGGTTGTGACTGATTGAGCCAATGAACGAAGGAGTTCAATGAGTCGATAGGGCCCTTCCATAGAAGAAGAATGTCATCTATGTAGCGCCGCCAAAGGGAGATCTGTGTTTGGAAGGGGTTGTTGGGGGTAAGTATATGAGTTATTTCAAGATTATATACAAAGAGAATGGCGAAGTTGGGGGCAAAACAG
Organism: Calotriton arnoldi; assembly: GCA_963921515.1. Classification (NCBI taxonomy): domain Eukaryota; kingdom Metazoa; phylum Chordata; class Amphibia; order Caudata; family Salamandridae; genus Calotriton; species Calotriton arnoldi. The sequence goes on from CAWUFW010000399.1 coordinate 2,288,107, forward strand.
GCCCCCATCGAGACACCTTTGATTTGTAGATAAAATGTGTCCCGATATAGAAAGTAATTGTTCTCCAGGGCAATGTGTAGTAAATCCATTATGAAATCGGTCGGGATCAAGGTGGGTCTGGTCTCCAATAGTTCTTCAATGACCGAGAGGTCCTCCTCATGGGGGATGTTGGTGTATAGTGACTCTATATCGAGTCCCACCATGAGTTCGGTGCTGGTATCAAAGGGTCTGTCCTCAATGGTTTTTATGAGGTCTGCATTAGCATGGCACAAAATGGAGGAGGAGGGCAGCTTACTCTAGTCATTGAAGTTTGTCTGTATTCTTAGGGATGGAGAATGGTATCCCAGACACTGGAATAAAGGAGGGTGGAGATAGGGCTCCCTCTATAAATTTAGCTGTTGGCAAAGGGCTGATGATTAGTTCTTCCTTATCACTTTCTTTTGATAGATGCTAGGGGCGACAGGTGGCACTTCAGTTTCTGTTGTTGAAGGTGAAACCTTTCTAGGCAGGGTGTGCTCTTTTTTTCTGTCTGTGATTACTACTTTAGGAAGGCTGATAACAGCCAGGTGGAGAAATCTCATACTTCATTGTGCCCTGTATGGATACTTGTGCTTAGAGCCATCCCTATTGCTGCCTGATGTAAGAGCCACCACTTTATACAAAGGCTGTGTCTGAGAAACAGAATGAAAATCCAAAAGAGGACAAACTCAAAAGTGTTCTTAAGCACCATACAGTGGCTCCACAACCCCTGCATCTAAAATGCATATAAAAGTGGAATCTAAACCACCCCTCTTTGTTTGAGTTCCAAGTTCTACTTGACCGAGGAAGCGAGAGCTATGTGTAGTATATGAAAACCACTATTACTATCTCTTTACATGAAAACATAACCCTTTTTATGTGAATGAATTTTGTGTGTTGTATGAGTATTCTTGTTTTTTTTTTAACAAAATCTAGTTGTTCAAATATCAAGTAGAAGAATTAGTGTTCCTTTTTTTTTTAAACTTTCTTTTTCACCCTCAATTTCCAAGTATGATCTTCATTTGAATAATACTTTAGTTACTGGGATAGTACATCCTTGTTCATCCGGATACATGCTTGAGTGTGACGGTAGATTCATGATATTCTGCATTGCTGTGTCCCCCCCTCGGAATCAAACCGTAGAACATTTAGGATGTGCTTGTATGGGGTGATCTTATTTGTAAAGGGTATCTTTAGGAAGGTGCACCTCTGGGGCCAGATCCTCATAACAAAGGGTGACCTTTTGTTTTCTCTGTAAGATAGGACTTATTTAGCAAAGAAATGCATGTGCATCTTTCTGACCCCAAACGTTTCTTTTTATTTTAGGGCACACTGGTCACTCGCATGTTCTTCTGGCTACATTTGAAAAGGTAAGTTTAAGGCCACTCTCTTTTTCCTCTACCATCAACTGTGTTGTTTCTATTTGTGAGGAAAACAAAGGTGATAATCAGATGGTATGTTGGTTGTTTGTAAAATGCTTAATGCAGCCATCAAAGCTGTGAGAGTGGGTGAAAAAAAGGATGGAGAACGAATGAGGAAAGAGCCTTATCAACAGAAAGACCTTCTCTAAATTGCTCACACAGCAGACTGTTGTAATAGTTCATAATGGATAGCCATCCTAAGGCATATAGCGGTGAGGACAGGAAACTGGGAGCAGAATAGGTGGCCGGTCAGCCATGAAGAAGGGAGTGGGAGAATGGTAAGAGATAGAAATGTTAAGTGCACTGCCTGTAAATGGAAATAAGGCTTTTCTGCGAGTAAGCTGTCAGGATAGCCTAGCTGGGAAGCAGAGAAAGAAAGTTTCTGTGAGTGTGTCTATGTCTGTCAGTGTGTCTCTTTTTGTGTATGGTTGATAAATCAGGGCCTTTCAGGGGTGATTAACAATCAAAGTGTCCTGTTGGAGGGAAACTAAGTCCAGAGGAATCCTGTGATATCAGGATATTGGTATCCCACCATCAGAAGTAGCTTGCCTGCAGTCTGATCTCTACCATATCCGTCTCCATAATTGATGAATTTGCTTGCAGGGTCCATCAACTAAAGAGAAACTTAACGGGAGTTAAAGCGGTCACAAATAATGAGCACCAGCAGTGTAGGCCCTAACGTTGCACTAGTGTGTCATACTAAATATCTTAAACTCATACGCTCTACTTTTCATGGCTCCACTGCTTGAAAGCCACGACTATTAAACATCCAACAAAACAATTGAAAAGGAGTGTCTACTATGTTACTCTATTTCCAGTCAGGATTCAAGCAATAAGTTTTCCAGAAACATATCAAATATGAAAAATTTAACAAGATTCAATTTTCAGGAGTCTTGCAAATGCGTTCAGAATGCAACTTTTATTAATTTTTCAAAACAAAACTTTTTTTCAATCAGCCCAGCCAATGCGTTTCAACCCTTAGGACTTCATCAGGGCTGTGTTTTCTTTGTACTGGTTTACTGTGTATATCCCTGGCTGGCTTCCAAATGCTCTCTTCCAAGGTTGTCCCTTTTCCAAACGGCAGCTTGGTGTTGATGAACTACTTACTGGTCGTAACTGTAGTGCGGAAGTCTACATAAATAACCCTCTTCTTCCCGCCCAGAGCTCCACCTGTATCCCAAATGGGGAATAAAAGTTGGATTCTGAACGCATTCGCAAAACTCCTGAAAATTGAATCTCGTTGAATTTTTCATATTTGATATGTTTCTGGACATTTTATTGCTTAAATCTTGGCTGGAAGTAGAGTAACATAGTAGGCGCTCCTTTTCAATTTTTATGCTGGGAGTTGAAGCTGTAGTTAATGATACACTCCCCTTCATTTCCCTTGGTACTTTGTTCCTGGTAGAGCAAGGGTATTGGGGGTTTGCAAAGAATGATTCCCTAGGGTGCTGAAAGCCATGCCCTAGCATTCAACTAGCATACTTTGACCTGGACTCAGCTGCCAGAGTGTAGGGCCTACGCTAGATTACCTGCTATAGTGACTTTTTTATGCTTTTGGCCACCATGTTGTATGATAGACTAGGACTTGCTTTTAGACACGCCAGAGACATGTGAAAGAATGCAGGGCAAAGTCCCCTTGTGTCACTCTGAAATTTCAGGATCATGGACGGCTAGGGTAGAGTGAATGAGTGAACAAATTAGTTTGTTGTATTTGTCGAGGACAGCAGATAGAGGGACTGCATGGCAGAGCTTCCTGTAAAAGGCAGTATTTCAATACAACATCCGTCACCCCAGCACTGTCCCCGGTCCCCCAGATCAACATTTCTGAAATCGGTATGCTGTTGCTAAAGTTGCTCACAGGTGTGGCATAGTTCTGCAAAGTCTTCACTCCTACATAGGGTCTGGCAGGTTTTGAACTGTGGACTTTGGGTTTCAGCAAATAACAATGCACTGCTTACTATCAGGTTATGCATAATGCAAAGGCAGATACTTGGATTTGCAAATATATACACCAGAGAAATACTCCCCTTGGCCACGAGCGCTATGTGTAGGGGAAAATAGTCTACACATTTTGGCAATTGACCTCAGAGCCATCCCTCAGATTGCAAGTCTCTTACAGGCCCAGTCCTTCAAGATATGTGCTGGAAAATATCTTGGGGATCAAAGCTTTTACTGAGGGTATTCAAATCTTAAAGGTTTAGGCCAAAGATTGCTAATCTAGACGTCAAGTTGCACAGATCTCACAGAGTCCGACTTAAGAAAGCAGAACCATCCAAGTACTGCACACACTTTACCTATGATGCAAAGTTGTCAGGTGTTTTCATTCTGTTCTCCTCTTTCCTAGGATTGCAGAGCTATCCTTTCAGCTGCAGCTGAGCTCTCTGCTGGGTTGTCTTTTTAAGTTGTCTCTTAACAGTCCACTGTAACCATTTTGTCATTGACGTGTGAAGTGGAGCTAGGTTTGATGTAGAGTAGTGACTGCCGTAGGAGGCTTTACTTTTACTCTGATGATATCCTTAGATAAGCCAGTGAAGTCTAAAGGAGGGCACCACCTATGGACCTCCTTTGTAATTCTATTGCGGACTGCCATGATATTGTAACTAATTACCTTGTAGCTACTCCTGTTTCATGCTAAGGGGCACACATTTCTCATTGAACTCTCTCTTGACTTTGCAGCACATGGATGCGAGTATCTGCGTGAAGCCCCTAAAGCAGAAGCAAGTGGTGAGTATCTCTGGCACATACTTCACCTGTGGTTTTGTCAGAATCCTGGCGGGGGACATAAATGGGATGCTTCGTCTTGAAGTAGTGCTCTGGCAGTAGGGATAGCCATGTGAGGTATACCCAGAATGAGTGGAAGTATGGGGGCTGGAGAAGAGGTTTGGCCCCTATTTATTGTCAGTACAGTCACATCACTTTCGTGGAAGATGGAAATCTTTAGTCCTCTTGAAGAAAGTACATAATTAGTACTCATGGTAAAGAAAAATATAAAATTTAGCCCATTTTTAGACCGCTATAGGGTGAGACAGATACAGATATTCCTCTTAAGGGTTAAACAGAGGGAACTCTAGCTATGTCAGGCTCCCCTGCAGTATTGGATTAGTAAACTCCAATGTGAGAAGGAAAGAGCCCCCTCCATTTTATTATACAGGGAGCTCTAGTTGCCAGGAAGATTGTTTTGGTCTCCTCTTTCAGTTAAACTGAGGGAGTTTTGAGGCTAATAGACGTGAATACAGGCCAATACAATGCGAGTTATAGAGAGGAAGCTCTGAAATGCAGACAGATCCTTACTGTGTGGGGCAGAGAACAGTTTGAAGATCACAAGAGACATGTAGAGCTCTCTTCTCAGTTTGACTCGAGATTAGTTGTGAGAATTTGGACTGCTCTTCAGGAACATAACCTTTCTCTTGGTTACCTGATCCTCTATGTCCTTCAGGTGGATGGCGTGAGCTACCTCCTTCAAGAGATCTATGGAATAGAAAATAAGTACAATACAAAAGATTCTAAGGTAAGCTCTAAACTTCAAACTCTGTGAATGAGTGTTAGCTCCATGTGGTTGGGATGAAATGTTGACCAGAGGTTATAGCTTGGCATGCTGTCCATTGCGCTGTAAGTCAGATCAAGTGGTTGCTGGTTTCTGATGCAGCACAGCTATGAACCCAGAGTAGCAGATTTGTTTGGCAAAGACAAGTATGTTTGAGAAGATTAGATTCTTTGAAGACATTAGTTTTGTTCGAAAATGTCAAAATAATGTAATTCAATCAATATCACAGCTGCTAGCACCCTCTAAAGCTTATGATATAAATATCACTATAACCAACTATACTTCTATTCCAAGGACCACTCATAACTGACATTCAGAATATATTATTTTGGAGCAGAAGATGTGTGTGCCAGTAACCGATAAAATGATTCCTTTGTTTACCCCCATGTGTATTGGATCAGGTGTGCTAGGTGGAAGCCACAGATGGGCCACAGCTTGGTGTTCCGCTCTCTCCATCACCGCTTTCTGAAGGATACTTCTAACTGCAGCTTCCTGATGGTTAGAATATCTCCAGACATCAGACTATAAACGAGGAACTTTTCAGCAATGCTTCTACGTGCGATAAGTGGCATAATGTGATTCCAGGGTGACTCCTTTCCGATGGTGCAGAGTCACATTTACGCACCACCACTGTATGCTGATGTCAGTTCCTTCCTTTTTTTCTTTGCCCTTTGACATGAATCTGAAGCTCCCCTTCCAATGTTGACAGTTCTCCAACACCAGAATTACCTTAGACAGTGTGCTAGGTAAGATGTCGTCTCCAAAAATGACAGTATTTAAGCTGTGCATAATTGCAGGAAGCAGATGTCGGTCACAGACTTGCACTAAATGTGTGTCTGTTACTTGGGCGTTGGTCACGGATCAGTCATGCAGTAAATGTGCCCTCATACTCTCCGAGGTGATCTGGGCGTGGGAGGCGAAACCCTACATCGCCTAACACATAAAAAGGTCATTGTTAAAACATAGATCTAGCTCCTGCTCCACGTCATGACGACACGCAGGGTCTCGTTCAAGAAGCTGGTCCCGCACGATACCTCTTCCTGCTCTAAATTTACCAGTAAGCTAAAGTTGAAAATGCGCCATAAATGCAAAAAAAAGCTAAGCAGGACTCAACCCCATCTTGCCACTCGAAGTCCTGCGAGAAGGCACGAGAGCATCAATCGAAAGATCGAACCTACAAGTGTCTTCTGACTCTAATCTGGTCCTGCAGCTGGTCCCAACACCCCCTGAATTCCCCTTGCAGTCGTTGACCCTTCAAATGGCAACTGTCCAGGAGGCTATGCTGCAGCTCTTTCAGATGCTACTGTCATCCTCTGGCGGGTATTCAGATTTGAAAGACTTGCAAAGGGCTCCAGTTGGACTTCCACCAGCAGCCCCTCCCTCTGATACAAAAGACTTCTTGAGGCCTATCCCGAGCCTAAACCGATGCCTGTGTAGACTTCTACCCCGACTCCTGAATCCACAGCTGTCCTTTGTGTCAATGCCACCAGTCCCAGTCATGGACCTGACTCAAATGTGATGCTTATATACCTATCCTGGAGTATCGCAGGCGTTATCTGCAGTTTACGGTGGGGTCAGTGCTCTTCCAGTTTGCTTTGCTCTCCTTTGGCCTTATCTCGACCCCGTTGGGTGTTCATGAAAGTAATGGCGATGGTTGCTGGTTATGTTCTGAGTTTGGGGATACATATGTTCCCATACGTTGATGACTGAATGTTCAAGGTGGGTGTGTCGCACTATTGTCGTGGTCCACTTGCAGACAGCAGCTGATGTCCTAACATCTTTGAGTTTCCATCAATAAGCCGAAGTCTGACCTGAGCCCTATGTAGAGGATTTCCTTCATTGGGGCTGTCCTAAGCATATCGGCTGCCCTAAGCATAGTGGCATTCAAAGCGTTTCCACTGCTGCAGCAAGTCTGAGATGTTTAGGATAAGGTCCTGATATTTCATGCTCAATCCTGGGTCTTAGTGAAGATGACTGTTAGGCTTCTTGGACTCCTAACCTCTTGCATCATCATCATCCCAAGCATGAAGTGGCATAGGCGGGCCCTGCAGTGTAACAGTATGTCCAGCATCAGGGCTCCTTCTCAGTCTCCATCCAGATATAGCAGGAGACTGCTCAGGATCTTCTGTGGTGGCAAACAAGCACTAATCTGATCTGCAGCAGGCCACTCTCCCTTCCCCACACAAACTTCACAGTTCTGACAGAGGCATCAATGCATCACTACAGGTTGGGGGGGAAAGGGGTGGTTACCTGTGGGAGGTTAAGATCAGAGGCCTCTGAACTCCAGTGGAGAGCCAACGCCATATCAATCTTCTGAGGCTCTGGCGATCTATCTGACTCTGAAAGCCTTCTTGACATTGATGAAGGGGATGCTGCTGCAGGTAATCACAGGCAACATGACTGCCATGTGATACTGCAACAAGCAGGGAGGGGTGGAGCCCTAGACCATGTGCCTGGAAGCCATATGTCTCTGGAGGTGGCTGAGCTATCAAACTATCTTTCTGGTAGCCGGCGTCTAGCAGGATCTCTGAATGCCAGAGTAGACGAGTTGAGCAGATGTCCGCTGTCTGATCACGTGTAGCGTCTCCATCCTGGCAAAGGACATCTTTGATGAGCGGGGCATTCCCTGGTTAGAGCTATTCACCACAGCCGAGAATGCACAGTGTCAAATCTCCTTAGTGTTGGAGTTTCTTCGAGGAAAGTCACTGGAGAACTAGTTCTGGCTGTGATCGGACCCGGGTCTCCTGGATGCGTTCCGGTCACTACCTCTAGGTCTGGCCGATCAAAAGTTATCTTGATTGCCCTAGACTTAACCAGGTGAATCTGATACCCAGAGCTCTTGAACATCTGCCCTCCAGTCTGGCTACCTCTTCGGGAGGACCTCGCGTATCAGCAACAGGGGGAGGGTACTGCATCCAAATCTCCACAACGTATACCTCCATACATGGCGATTGAGCTGCAGCAGCTGAATGCATTTGACCTGCTGGCCGCAGAAGTAGATGTTATCCTTGCAGCCTGATACTGTTCGATTAAGTCTGTCTATGCTGGGTGAAATTCACTGCTTGGTGTGGCAATCATCATACCCTCTACAGTCCAAATTTGCGGATGTGTTATTGTTTGGTATATCGTTGGCCTGGCAAGACATTGCAGTGGGCACAGTTAGGGGTTATCAGCCAGCCCTTTCGGACTTTTTTTGTTACTCGATCAGCCCCCTCTATTTAAATCACATGTTGTGATATTTTTATTAAATGTCTTACTCACATTTTAACCTGAAGGCATTCTCCATACCACAATTTGACTTGAACTTAGTGTTGATATTTCTTATATGCACACATTTTGAGCCATTGCATAGCTGCTCACTGTGACTATTGACACTCAGAATAGTTTTACTGACTGCCTCGCATCTGCTCACCGAGTGAATGGAATGCAGACACTCTCTGTGCAACCACCCTACACCACCTTCTTTCCGAACAAATTAGCACTGAGAATTCGGGAAACCTTTTTAGCCAATGATGTGACACTTTTCCACATTGGCCAATTAATCACTCTGCCAATGTTTTTTGTTTCACCTCATCTTCATTGACTCGACCCTATAAGGGCTTTGAGTTTCTACATTGACCAAACAAAAGAACATTCTGTGGATGATCAGCTCATTTTTTCAGATTTTCTGTAGCAATGAGAGGGAAGGTGGTGCACAAAAGCACCCTGTGGAGATGGATAGTCCTCTGCATCAAAATCTACTATGTGCTGGTCACAAAGCAACGTCCTGAAGGCTTGCTGGCTCATTCCACCAGACCCAACGACAGAACTTCGGTGTCGGTGCTAGACATCTTTACACATCTGCCAGGCAGTGACCCAGACATCAGTGCATAAATTCATGAAGCACTGATGCCGTGGCAATCCAGTCCAGTAGGTAGGTCACTTTGCCCGCTTGTCCTGCAAAACCTTCTAGTCTTAGTCCACCCTACAGACTCTCCATGTTTTATGGAGGTACTCCTGTGGTACCTGTATGAATGAATGTATGTATGTACATGGAATTTCAGTAGTGCGAACCTAGCCAAAAGGCAGTGGAGGGATGTTCTCCATTCTAGAAGTGAGGAATCTACAGTTAGAAGTATCCATCAGAAGGACAAGTTACTTACCTTTGGTAATGCTCTTTCTTGTGGATACTCTATCTAACTGCACTTCCATCACTGTACTCCCACCTGCCAGTTTTGTGGCGTGGGCTCCCGGCCATATTAACAGGGTTCTAAATTACATTTTGGCACACTGTCACCTACAATTTGTCAGAAGGCTCCGGGTCTGAGGGAGTGGAAGACCAGGATTAAGAAACCGAAGTCAGGACGCAGGGGTGGCGCTTAAATGCAGCGCAGCTCCTACACTTCCGGGATAGTGCAGTCATACTTGAGCCACATGCCACCACCTATTGGTGCGTCAAAGTATTCCTGAAAAAGTTCTCTGGATCCAGTCTGATGCCTGTGATATTTCAAAGATGAAAAATCTGCTGTTAGTGTCCACAAGAAAAAAGTGTTACAGAAGGCAAGTAACTTGCTAGAGGGGTTATGCCTATCACCGTATCACCTCCAGTATGTTCTTGTCCAGACTCAACCCAGCATTCATAGTTTGTGGCCCATTGAGGTGAACAACCAGTGTTTAGTACTTCAGATGTCTCCTGAAGGAAGACTTCCTTGTTAGACGAGTGCTATAGGATGATGCTTCTGAGTGTTAACTCAATATCTTGTGTCTTCATCTGTGGCTCATCGTTCCCTCTGTGACAGTTTGGCATCTAACTCAGACTCCAGGCCTGTTCTAAGACAGTCAAACTTGGGGGCAAGGGCCAATATAGAAGCATTTACCTTGCTCAAGAGTCCGTGAGATGAATTGTCACCAAATCTCCTCTTGTCTGCATTGTTGGCCGTATTCCACGAGATTGCTCTAATCTCTCAAGTAAAGAGACTCACATAAATTCCTTCTAGTGGAGAATAACCTCTATGGATCCTTTCATTAACACCTTGTTCCCTCAATCCCATGGCAGGTAATCTCCAATTTGTATTCTCAAGCAGTTATTTTCACTCCGCTTCTCATCCATTTGGTTTGGTTTTCGTCTAAGAAGCAGGCCTCATGGTGGATTTGGAGGTCGTAAGGTCTGTTTTACTCATTGTGCTACTTACTCGATCTGCTGATAGATCACTTGCTTCTCTCATATCTCAACACATTACCAGCTGCAGACTCAGGCCTGGCTTGCTGCTTATGCAGCCTCCAGGATATCGGGCAGACATCTTCCTCTTCTATGTCTTTATCTCAATGTTGGTCCATGTGGAGGGAGGGAGAGCCAGCAACATGGGGTCTAGTGTGCTTTGAGGTTGCCAGATACTAAAAAGGGAGCCACCGTTCTCTTCCCCTACTCGTGGCACACACATTCAGACCACATGTGGACATTGAAGCCCCCGAATCAATGGCTAAACTGCCTATTTTATTGGTCTCCATTGGGCTTACAACCAAGGAGAGATATGCGCCTTATTTTGATATCGACATCTAACTGTAGATTCCTCACCATATAAATATTGCCCAGACATCAGATTGGATCTGGAAACATTTGAGCAGTACCTCTGCACGCCGTTAGGTGGTAACGTGCGGCACTGCAATGATGCCGTTCCGCTCCAAAAATGAAGTTCTGGGCTCATATAGGTGCAAATGCCACGCGCTGACGTTGACTCCTTTCTTTCTGTGCCACCAGACGCGGATCTGGAGTTACCTCTCATCTCTTTGAGACAGTTTTTTGACAAAAGTCTTTCAGTGTGTAAGGTAAATGTCACCTCCCAAGACAAAAGGTTTCAAGCCCTGTAAAGACAGTTGCAAGCAAATATCTGACAGATCCTTACCAGGTTTGTTAGTGGTGCCTGGGCTCAAGCCACCACTCCATGGCCTGCATTGACTGCACATCGATGAACCCAAAGTCCATACAGGACCGCAAGGCAAAGCTCTATGTCACCAAGCATCTGAAGACCCCACGTTGTGACTGGTTCACGTCTATGTGTCGGTCTCGAGACTGTTCCAGGTGTAGAAGCCACAGGAGTCGATGCCGGGGTTGGCTGGCTCCAAATCTTCAGGTAAGTTAAAGAAGAAGCACAAAAAATCCAAATGGGCCCACTTCCTGCCACTCCCAAATTTCTGAGAGGGTGCGCAGATGGTCCCATTCCTCTAAATCTCACTCCCAAAATCAGTCGACATCTGAGCCCATCCCTCAATTTGTCCTGGCACAACCCGAGTTTCTGAGACCATCTGCAACACTGAGGCAGATTCCAGAGTTCCGCAAGGACGTGCTCTGACTCTTCAGATCCCAGCCAGCTCCTGCTGGCGCAACTTTGGGGCTCCATCACTTTTCCCGCAGTTGCACTCTTCAAACCCGTTCCCGAGCTACTCCATTGATGCTGGAGGAGGAGGTGCCCATTGTGCTCTCAGACTCTGAGTCGGCGCTGCTATGACCGCGATTGAGACCGGGCTTAATTGCTGGCGACTCTCAACCTGCACTGCTTGACATTCCACCTTCGTAAGGATGATCCCACACATTACATACCTTGTTTGGCTCAGATCCGGACAATGATTATGACATAGGTGGTTAGATTGGTGAACCCTACCTTGAAGATAACTAGGATGTTGACATACAAGACACAAGGAGCCTCGACACCTCTCCCAATTCCGGCCACTGAAGAGAGTACTTCTTTTGAAGTGGTAACGCGGAGGGCAGCCAAAGTTCTTGACCTCCAGGTCTCCACTGTAAGGGTGAAAACCAAGGTCTTAACTGAATTTCTGAAGCCAGGGCAAACTATTACCAAGCTGCTATTACTTTTTAACAAGGCCCTTGCTGCTACCCTGTTAGACGCCTGGGCAAGCCTTGCTCTGGCCCCCCTGGTTAACTCGCCAAATTGTACAATGCCACTACCTGCCCTGGATGACCATGTATTTGTGTTGCAGCACCCATCTTCAGAGAGATTAATGTGTAAGCATTGACTTGCCAGTCTAATCTGAGTTCACAGCTACTCTTCTCAATATGGAGTCCAAAAGAGAAGAAACGTTCGGAAACGAGGATATTTTCTTCACCAGCTTGCCCCTAATGTCCGTCAATGTTTTTTTTTTTTTTACAGATCTTTTTATTGAATAAGCAAAAACAAGGACGACAAAAACAAGAAAAGACAAAGTGCAGTGCAATTCCCATAATTTCCAACAGTCCCAGTGCATTGGTACATTATATGTCATAATGTTACATTGGATCAATAATTCAATCACGTGCCTCATTTAGTACTTTTTGGTACAGACATTATACCCCCACCTGGTCCGCCGACAGTGGGGAGGCCTCGTTGAAGGGTGTGCATATCATCCCCCTACTTACATTCCATGCTTCCCAGATTCTCGTCCACTTTTGCGGCCATCCTCTACTTTCGTATACCACCTTTTCCGCCTGCATGCACCATGTCCGTCAATGTTAGTTGCCTGCTGGTCCGCTATTCCTATGCTGTTTGAGATTTGGTGACTCAAATCCTCCCATGTGTCACGGGAAACCTCTGACTCGTCCTAATCTAAGCAATACATGACTGTTGTGATGTGGCCAAGTTCAGGATTTGTTGTGGCTTCTATACTACCAATTCCATCAAAGGAGCAATTGCCACCAGTGTAGCCATTAGCCTCATCACCTGGCTGCAGTCAGCTGATTTTTCAGGCGATGTCCAATCGTCCCTCATGGGCATAACCCTTTGAAGGGATTCACCTGCTTGGAGATCAGGCAGATTCTGCTCTGGAGCAGTTGAAACAGAAGGGCCACGGCACACTCCCTGACCTTGTCTGCCCTGTCTCGCCAGCTGCATCAGTCTTACCATTCCTTTTGTAGTTTCATCACAGGTACCTGATACTGTCATCCAATTCAGCCTCAGTAAGGTGCCCTGCTGTTTCGCCACCAGGGCCACTGTGCTCACGGACCCCCACGGTCATGATTAGCAAGCTATTCATACCCACTGCCCCCCCTCCACCGCAGCCCCACCTGCCAAACTCCTTTGGCAGGCCCTTAGTGGAGAACATCCACCCAGTTTAGATACAAGATCTAATGATTCTTGCTGGGTTGGGAGACCATAACATCAGACAAATTGGGTCTTGCAGAAAGTCCAGAAGGGGTACTCCTTACCTTTCATTTCCACTCTGCCACACATCCCTGGAATGACTGACCGAGGACTTACGGCAGGAAGTTTGAGATTTTGGCCAAAGGGACTATCAAGAGTGCTTGCGCCAGGAGTAGGTTCTGGTTGTTGTTCCCACTACTTTCTGGTGCCAAAAAAGGATGGAGGCCTTTGTCTTATTTTAGACCTGCTCTTTCTCAACACCTTCCTCCTTAAGGACAAATTCACAATGCTCACACTTGTCCAGGCCTTGACTCCCCTCGACCCTGGAGACTGGTGGCATTGGATCTGCAGGACGCCTATTTCCATATACCCGTCCTGCAGGCCCCTCGGCGCTATCAGCAGTTCGTGGTGGGTCAGGAGCATTTTCAGTTCACTGTGCTCCCCTTTGGTCACACCTGCGCCCCTCTGGGTTCATGAAAATGTTGGTGGTGACAATAGCACACCTAGAAGGTAGGGGGCCCCAGTCTTCCCCTAACTCCACGGCTGTCTGTTGAAGGCAGGCTTGCCCCAGGCAGTCGTCAACCACCTCCAGTGTATGGCGTACCTCCTGTCATCGCTGGGGTTCCCTATCAATGTGCCGAAGTCATACCTAACTCCTTCCCAGACTCTCGCCTTCTTTGGAGTCATTCTGGCCACGCTTCAGTTTCATTCCTTTCCCCCAGAAAGGAGAGTCCAGGACATTCAGACTAAGTTCCTGATCTTTCAGCCCCTGTCCTGTGTTTCAGTGAGGTCTACTCTGAAACTGCTGGGACTGATGGCCTCCTGCATCCTGCCGGTCAAGCACGCCAGATGGCATGTGCCGGCTCTGCAGTGGGATCTGAAGCTTCAGGGGGCCCAACATGAAGGGGACTTCTCTGACCACATCTAGATTTCGGAGGAGACTGTGGAAGACCTACAATAGTGGTTACTAGACTGAAATTTGGTCAGCAGCACACTCCTCTCCATACCCCACCCAGAGCAGACAGAGGTGACCTGGGAGATGTGGTGATCAGAGAGGGCTTTGTCTCTGGCAGAGCCAAGGTCCTTACCAGCCTCTTGGGGCTGCAGGCCATCTACTTCGCGTGAAAACCTTTTGTTCCTTCCATCCATCAAAGGGAGGCTGGTACAGGCACCACCGCCAAGTAATACTGCAACAAGCAGGGCGGAGTGATGTCTTGGACCATGTACCATGAGGCACTATGCCTCTGGAAATGGTTGGACTACCATTGAGGCTTCCTGGTGGTAAACCACCTTGCAGGATCTTTGAATGTGAGCGTGAACAAACTCAGCTGTCGACACCCGGAGGTGGTGTAAGGCCTCTTTTATTCACCAATGCTAAGAATGCGCAATGTCAGCAATTCTGTGAGTTGGAGTTTCCAAGGCATCTCTTGCTAGGAGATGCATTCCACCTAGAGTGGACCTCAGAAAACATGTATGTCTCTCCGCGATACCTCTTCTGACTGAGTTCCGAACATGGTCAGGACCGACCGGGCTCAATTCATCCTAGTGGCCTCGGATTGGGCATGGAGAGTATGGTATCCAGAACTCCTGGGCTTGAGCATCCTTCATTCAGGCTGCCCCGCCGGGAGGACCTGCTGTCACAGCAACAGGCCATGGTTCTGCCCCTGGGCCTTTGCAATCTCCATCTTCATGCATGAAGATTGAGCATTGTCAGCGGAACTCCTTCAACCTTCCTCCAGATCTGGTTGATGCCATCTTGGCAGTCAGGCACCCCTCGACAAAAACTCAGGTCAAGTTATCTGACTTTCTGTTGCTTGTTTGGTCTCTGATGCAACAAAGCTTTGCTTTGGGCACAGTTATAGGGTACCTTTTGACTCTTTCGGCTGTTTTATGGTTGTCAGACCAGCCCTCCTTATTTAAATCACCAGTTGTGATGATTTTTTGAAAGATTTACTACAATTGTTTCTCCCTTTTCTTTTTGTCATGCCACAGTGGGATCTTAACTTGGTCTTCACATATTTGATGTGCACGTGTTTTGAGCCACTTCACAGCTGCCCCCTGTGGCTTCTTACTCTCAAGACCGTTTTCTTCATTGCCATAACATTGGCGATACAAGTGACTGAGATGCAGGCTCTATGTATTCATCCGCTGTACACTATGTTCCTCCCAGATGAACTGGTTCTGCGGACGCGAGCATCCTCTTGCCAAACGTTGCAGCAACATTCCACATTGATCAAAGCGTTACCCTGCCAGCGTTCTATGCTCCACCTCAACCCTCTAAGGAAGAGGAGAGACTCTATCACTTGGACCTCAAAAGAACGCTGAGCTTTTACTTTTATCTTGCCAAAGAACACTGGATGGATGATCAGCTTCTTGTAGGGTTCCCTGGGGTAAAACAAGGCATGGCAGTTAAAAAAAAAATCTCCTGCTAGATCATACACTGTTTTAAGATCAGTTACGCATTGGCCGAAAGACGGCCTCTGGAAGAGTTACGAGCATATTCTTCCAGTGCCAAGGCTCTACCACTATATTGACATGCTGAGTTCCTGTCCTGGACATCTGCCAGGCTGCTACGCGTGTGTCGCTCCATACGTTCACAAAGCACTACTGTCTGGACAGCTAGATTCGCCACGAGTGGCTTTTTGCCTACTCGGTCCAACAGGACATTTTGGTTTGAGCCAATCACAGACCCCCCTCCTAACAGGTACTGCTCTGGTATTTATTCAAGTGGTGAGGAATATGTGATTAGAAGTCTCTATCAGTAGAGCAAGTTTGGGTACCTTGGGTAACGACCGTCCCATCCGCCCGGTCCTGAAAATTGGGCTTTATACATTAATAAGCTTGGTGAGCCACTAACCCGGGGCCAACAGGAGGTGTTTTTTTACCAGAAAAGTCAAAATTTCTGTGCTGTTGAGCTTCGCAGTTCCTTTTCATCCAGTATGCAACCGAGGGTATGCATCTGACAAGGTTGGCCAGGGTGATGGAGGTATTTTCGGATAGGGAGAGGATGAGCTGAGTGTCGTCAGCATAGGAGATGATGCTGAGTCCGTGGGAGCGAATAATGCTGGTGAAGGTGTTGAAGAGCATGGAGCGCAAGAGGAGCCTTGTGGGATTCCGCAGATCAGGCTGGAAGTACTGGTTCAGTAGTTTGCCATGCTGAGCCCGGAGGTGCATCCTGAGAGGTAGGAGTTAATCCATAGTACTGCGGAGCCCAGAAATTCCAGCCTCGTGGAGGTGTTGGATGAGGATTGTGTGGGAGATGGTGTTGAATGCTACTGATAGTTCTAGTAGAATTAGCACTGCTGTGTTCCCTTTGTCCATGATGGGACGGATGTCATCAGTAGAAGCGATGAAGGCTGTCTCTGTGCTGCGATTGGGCCTGAATCTGCACTGGGAGTGGTCCAGGAGGCGGTTCGTGTTGAGGTTGTTAGTCAGCCGGGTGTTTCTCCAGGACTGTGGCTGGGTAGAGCAGAAGGGAGCTGGGCCTTTAAGAGGCCAGGATCAAGGGTCTGCTAAAGGTTTCTTGAGGAGCGATAGGATGGTGGTGCGTTTTCAAGAGTCCGGGAGAGAAGCGGTGGAGAGGGATGAGTTGAGAATGGATGTAAGGGCTGTGCAGATGCGGTTGAGCCTTTGGCGAAGATATAGTGCAAACACAGATCTGATGAGGCTTCTGAGTGGATTGTGCACATGTTGTTGACGGTTTCCATTGTGGTGATGGTTGACCAGCAGGTAAAGTGGTTTCCATGGTTTTCGGGGTGGAGGGGTCCGGTTGGGAAGCACATTTGTATTGGAGTTGTTTTTGTTTGTGGAGCAGTGGGAGAGTTGTGTTCAGTGTTCCTGGGATGGGGTAGATGGTTGTGGAACTGGCAGGTGGAGTTGTGAATTCCTTCACAATGATGAAGATTTCTTTGGAGGTGTTTGAGCTGTTTTGATTCCTTTTGGTGAGGGCTAGGCACTTTGTGGTTTTGAGGCGCTGGTCTTCTATCCAGAGGGCTGATTGTAGGAGTTTTTGTCAGGGTTGTTGTTTGACTGGCACCACTATCATTCTAGATGCTTGCAGGGATGTTTCATGAGTCGTAGGTTCGTGGTGTACCAGCTTACTTGCGGCTTGGATCAGGATATGGGAGTGGTACTTAGAGGAGTCACAAAGTCTGTGCAGAGGGTGATCCATGTGTTGCAGTTTGTGATGGGGAGCGCAAGGTCGTGGTGGTGGTGAGATTGGTGTCTGCACCAGAGCTCAGAGATCCACATGTCCTCAGGGATTTAGTTTTATTGGTGTCTGCTGGACTGGGAGTAGGTGGTTCTGGGGCTGGTTGAGCAGGTGCAGGCCGAAGTGAATGAGGAAGTGGTCCTTCCAGGAGAGCAGAGTGGGCTTGTGTACTGTGTTGTTGAGAAAATTGGTTAAGATGGGGTCAAGGAGGTGTCAGGCCTTGTGAGTGAGTCCTAAGATGCTGAGGTCTTCCAGGAACGTGGTGGAGTTAGGGTCGGTCTGGTTCTCTAGGTGGAAGTTGAGGTCACCCAGTAGAATGAAGGAGTTGAACGCTAGAGCCATAGGGACAAAAAGGTCAGCGAGATTGGAGCTGAAATTGTCTGTGGGTCTGGGGAATGGGGGTGTCAGCAGAGTAGTGCTCCTCTCAGGGTTGTGGTGCTCAAGGTGCTGCTATTGAAGGCCTTGTTTTCCAGACAGTTGCTTGTGAGTTGAGGTGGTGGAGCAGTTTAGTTTCTATCAGTAGATGATGGCTATTCCTCCTCTGGGTTTGTTGGATTGGTCTTGTCTCCAGGTTGGAGCAACCACAAAAGAGGCACACATAGCTGTGAGCATTATGCACTTGGCTATCAACAGCCACACAACGGTAATCAGGAAAAGAAACAAAAGGCTGGCCTCACCTAAAGGACCCTTCACACTCTTAACAACCAAGACTTCAGTCCCATCCTTTACACCACCATCTACCAAAGGGCAGTGCTCAGGAAGACTCCTCTGTAGCTTCTGAGGCAAAAGGAACTAATCGAATTTCTAATGGGAAGCCTGACTCCTCTTTTCTTCACTTCAGTGTCTAGGTTTCCTCCCACCAGCCTCAAGAATGTCAACAATAAACTTCCACTGTTTCTTTCCTGGTGACTTTCACCCCCCACATAGCTGACATAATAAAAACAAGCATTGGCATAGCCAATAGGTCTCGCCTTTGGGACTATATAAGTGTTTAGCCATGCAGCACACAAGCTGCTAGTTCACAAACATAAGAAAGTAGACAAAGCAACTGGTCACATTGTGTAACATCGGTAGTTGTGCTGGACAATTTTTTAAGTGTGTGTGCTTGAAGCTTTGTGCTTATAAATTGATTTAAAAAATAAATATGAAATATCCAGCCTGTTCTAAGGCTAAGGTCATTTGTCTCCATGAAGACAGTGGTAGCTTCCAAAGATGGCGCATGTAAAAGTCAGTGGTGCACTATATTTCTGTCCTTGATGCAAAAGTATATCTCTTGGAAGCGGGTCGCCCTGTTAACTATTCTTCAAACATGTGAAGTAGAACAGCCAAATGGTTAATACTAGGTCATCTAAGTTCCTGCTTAGCCCACACATGCCTTGCTTTGAAAAGACTGAGCGCTCCACTAGACCACAGAGTTTTGACACGAATCAGTGGCCCGCAGCGTAAACACAGGTTTTAACAGCAGGTATTATTCATGTATATTACATCTCCTTATGTGGTTTTAAAAAGACAAATACATAATCAAAATAGTGAAACCTGTACCTTTTTAAATTCAGGCTGATAAGCATGCTGACGCAGAGTTGTGTACATGACGTAGATAGTGCAACTTTTGTGATGTACTATGAGAGGAGCCTGCCTCAATAACACTTATCCAGCACCAGTAGTCTGTGATGTTTCAAGTTGATAGGAGCGAAAAGAATATTCAGTTATCATGTCAGGTCTCACAGGCACGATGCCCCTGCATCTTGGAGGGCGGTATACTAGTACAGAATCCTTGACCTTAAGAGTGGTGCCCAGCGCCCTTGGCACATGCCCGTGGGCACGGAGTCCTGCAGTCTCCAGGCAGTGGGAGTCCTGGGCGGAATATGAGGGAGGAGATCCGCTGCCCACAGAGTCCTGTGATCTTAAAGGGGTGCAAGCCCTGTGGTGTCACGGCGGTGGGAGCCCTGGAGAGTCCCATGGTAATATGGGCTTCTCTGGTGTTTCAAAGGGGTGGGAGCCCTGGGCACGTCATAGGTCCTCTTGCAGGGGTGGGAGGGAGGGGGAGAAGCGACGACACAGAACTTCAACTTGGTGCAAAATCATGCAACCATTACTCTTCTCTCGAGCACTCCCATCGCGGGCCGAAGAACACAACTCATGGCTGTGTGCCCATTTTTTCAGTGGCCTCGGAGCTGAGTTAGTGTAGTTGCCTAGGGCCTTGTTTTTATGCTGTGAGCACAGGAAGTCCATAGGGAAGTTTGCCAAGTAGACGAATGCTGCTAACAGGGCTGCAGTCTGATGTGTACTAGCAGCTGTGCAGGGGGCGGTAGCGTGCACTGATGAATCAAGGTCTCCAGGGATGGGCACACAAGGCACCTGGGGAGGGCCTAGAGTGGTTTGCCTGAAGCGATGAGATGGTCATGTAACCAGCTTTCTATTAACCAGCTCTCTGGAGGCATTTTCGTTTGTGCAGGCATCAGAGTATGAAATTATAGGGCTGTTCCTAAGAAATAAGTGAAGTTTACGGAAGCCTTCTGTATAAACCGCGCGTTTGCGTGACACTGCGATAGGGCCTGCTGTCATGCTGTGGCCTTTTTTTAAACTATCACTGTTCCATGTATTTTAGAAGGTCAATCTTTTAAGGAAAGTAGCGGGGTCTAATCTATGCACCTTATGAGATGCACTTATGAGTGTTCAAGTGCTGCGTGTGAAATGTTATATTATTTGGAAACAGAGTTAAATAAGCCACGTAACCATTGCTAGCACGTGTTGCATTTGGCAGGAGAGTGAGGGCCATAGATATGGTGCGATCCATGGAATAACGTCAAAATTATGTGAAATCAATTGTGCATCAGTGTTGAATGTGTTTATTGGTGATAGCAAGTAAGATTAAAAATGAGAATAAACTGTGTTTGACAAATGAGTATGCACACAGAGTAGATTTTGAGGGGGTTTAGAACCAGAAGCATGTTTTAGACAAAAAGGGAGAAATACAGGTCAAGTGGGATTCTGTATTTTGCTTGTCTGTGTTTTCTCTTCCTTGTCCCAGACCTAAAATTATAGAAATAGGGTGTACCTTTCTTCTCGGGTAGATTCAAAAATGGCTCCAAATACCAGTTATATCAGTGATGAGCACATCCCATCAATACCTCCTTCATACAGTCATGAATCCTCCCTTTCATTCTTTCCCTTAACATTTCTACATAATACTGAAAAGTAAAATGAACAACCGACTTGACTGTGCCATCTCTCTACCTCTGCTTGCCAAAACATTACATTTCTGCACTTCCAATGATCTTGAATGCCACAGTAAGTCTGGTGTCTGCAAAGATGCCTTGGGGCTCCACTTTTGCAACTATGAATGAACTAATCTTTCTGTCTAACATATGCGTCACTATTGAGACATTGCCTCACCCACAAACACATCCACAGAAATGCCTCAAATTATCTCAACAACAAACTACTGAACCACACCCCTGGACGGTTTCTGGCCCAACGCAACAAAATACAAGCATTTGCAATGCAATAGGTCTCGCATTTGCAAGAGTTTAAGCTATTGGCATTGTAAATGACAAAGCCTTTTATTTATCTGTTTTGATAATTAACACATAAATAAAAGGCATTGTAATTTACAATACAAATAGCTCAAACTCTTGTAAATGCGAAACCTATTTCACTTCAAAGAAGCGGCCGCCATTGTCCCGGGCTGCTTGGAAAGTGAAAGCGCGCATGGCACGCTGAATGTTGCAGGAAAGCATGTCATGCCTGCAGTAGGAGAAACTCATTAAAGAAAATAGTGCTTACAGACTAAATAAGGCATACCGTGTAACAACAGAAGTAAAAGGGCCAGTCCTCGTGGAGGTTACAAATGAAGACAAGGCGATACTAAGGAGGGACTAACAGGCCTATTAAGAAATCCGAAGCCAGCATTTACAATGACACAAGCTAATGAAAAATATGGGCGGAGAGTGTCGGAGCTTAAAGTCCATACTCGAATACAGCATGCCTCGCAAAGCAGTGCATGCACTGTCCAGGCTCGACCTAAAAATACAGTTATCTGGAATATGACCCTATCTAGCAGCTGAGGTATGTAAACATGCCTTTAAATGTATGTGGTGTGCATGCTTGTGAGTGAGAGTGTGCTTAAGTAAGAGAGTGTGTGTGCATGAGTGAATGTGTGTGTAACTGCTGCTACCAGCCCGGTTGGAATTAGGGGGCTACTCATAATGAGGGCCTTGTGCGGTTCTTTAACTCACATCAACCAGTCTCACCCAGTTCACTAGCCTGGACTCCAGACGCCACCGAAGCCGGGCCAGGAATGTCAAGGAGCAGAGAGCGGTGTGCAGTGAGTAGTGTTCAGTGAGTAGTGTGCAGTGAGTAGTGTGCAGTGAGTGGTGTGTAGGGAGTGGTGGGCAGGGAGTGCGAGCAGTGAGTAGTGGGCAGTGAGTAGTGGGCAGTGGGCTCTGAGCACTGCGGAAAGGATGGAAAGCAGGGGATTTAGGGCAGTGCCCATATTGAATGATCTGCCTTCCTTGTTCCTACAGCAAGGTAACTCCTCGTACATATCTAGCGAGATTATAATTATTTTTTGTGAAGGGACAGTGCGAGCCAATGGGTCGAAATGCTATCTTGTCCTTAGCTACGTCACAAAGGAATACCTCCATTTTTCCAACTGAAAAGTAAAGTAATGTTTCCTGGTTTCTAAGTTTGACTATGCCATCGTCATGGCTTGAGCAGAGACAGTTCAAGAAATGTAGGTGAATCCTCAGTAACCAGGGCAGGACTGGACACCAATACCAGCCCTGCAGTGCAGGAGGCTGAGACTTGAATGGCGCCATGGTGGCTCGGCTGGTCCTGGCAGCCCCCTGGCCTGTAGTCTACATGGGAAACTGCCCGGCGGAACGGCCAGCGCGGCCCTGAACCCAATACACAATGCCCCCTGTCCTGTGAGAAAAGTCAGAAAAAGTGCACAACCAGGCAAAACCTTTCGAGGTGATCTTATTCCACTGGATACTTTTTCTATATTTTACTATACACTCACATTTACAAAAATGATAGCATTAGAAAGGGCGCTGTGTGCAACCAGACAACAGAATAATGGCTCTGTATGCCCAGGCCCTTTGTCTCCTTCTGACATTTTTAATATCGTGGTATACAAGCAAGTGTTTATTAGAGAGAGATTTATGAGTCTATTAAAACGGAGGTGTTGCAAAATAAATAGCCCATAAAAAGGGCAGTGCAGTGCTGGGGAAGCGACAACAGACCAGTGACCGAGTGTGTTTTTTATCCTGACACTCCGGACTTCTCTTTGTTGTGCGTTACACGGGTAGTGTGAAGTTAAGGGGGTTTCGGTACCGGGAGACAGAACAGCACGCCTCTGGCTTGTCTGAAGGGCGGGATGAGCTGGAAGGAGGCCACAGTACAAGCCGGAAGTTCCAGGAGTCCACAAGCGGGAGGGGGTGGGTGGAGGGGGTGATCACACTATTGTGAGAAGCCGCCGGATTCCACAGCGCTGCTTATCTCCAGCTGCAGAACGTGTGCGGTATTTGCACCATGAGATGCCGGCTGCCACAGTAGTTGTTTACCCAAAGGGGTGTGCGGTGTTTACATTATGAGATGAAAGATTCCGCTGCTCTGCTTGTCCCTAAACTGAAGGGGTTTTCTGTATTTGAACTGCTTATCTTTGAGCTGCAGGGGGTGTGCAGTATTTTCATAACGAGACGCAAGCCTGCACTCCGCCGCTTATCCCTAAACAGTGTGCGGCATTTGCATCACGGGATGCAGCCTTCCACTGCACTACCCTCCCAAGGGCTACAGGGAGTGTGCAGTGTTTACATGAGATGCAGGATTCCCACAGCTCTGCTTATCCCTGAGTTGCAGGGAGTGTGCAGTATTTGCTTATCCCTGAGCTGCAGGGAGTGTGCGGTATTTATATGAGACCAACACTGGGAGGCAAAGTGCTAGGTTCACAAACGCTGGGTTCGCGAGCACAAAAGAGTTGGAAAAAACGTACATTTCCAATTTGTGCATGGCAGCCCGGGAGGCAGGCGCCATGGTCATTAAAAACCAGACACACACAGTGTTTCCCTTGCGGGAGTGAGCAGGGGCACCATCTGTTTGCAAGATAATTACAAACAGATGTTGCCAAAGCTCGCTCCCGCAAGGGAAACGCCAAACGTGCACGCGTTGCCATTGAAAGCAATGCAAAGCGTGCATGTTTTTGGGCGAAAAAGCGAATTGATTCCAGGAGGTCTCCTCCTATGCAGCGCATGCGCGCTGCGTAGGCGAGACCTAAAAACTTCTCTGCTAGCACTGGGGGGTGCACATGGTGGCCCACATGTGGTATGTTGGTCAAACCTACTATAAAACGTTTGGTTTATTAATTATTTTTCCTCTGGTTGATGGTTTCTTTTTTAGTTCAGCAGTTTTACATTTACACACTATTTCACAGTTTTTTCTTTCACTAACTTTTGGTAGTTCCCATGGGAACATGATTTTAAATCCTGGTTTTACATAAAGGCTCAGGATCTATTTGCCTGTATCAAAGAAACCAACAACTCTTCCTTCTCTTGACAATCTGCCTTACCCACATTTGCTTTCTACCCTATGTTTTTGACTGGATCCCTTCATTACAAATATTTTCTTCCTCTTTTGTAATCCTTTTTATATTTCTCTATTGTTCTACCGCAGAGAATTGTAGCCTGTGCATATTTCCCCCCAGTGATTACTGAGCAGAAATGTGGCTTTGTCTGCTGTCGTCCTACTCGGGCCTCTCCTCTATTAACCTTTCCTTGTATGCACACCTAATGTACACCTTGAAATAGGATGTTGATCTTAAGTGCAATATTGTCTGATCTCTTTTTGTCTCATCCACATGCAGGTTGCGGAAGACGAAGTCAGTGATAACAGCGCTGAGTGTGTGGTCTGCCTCTCCGATGTCCGCGATACCTTAATCTTACCATGTCGCCACCTCTGCCTCTGCAACACCTGTGCGGACACACTGCGATATCAAGCCAACAACTGCCCCATATGCAGACTCCGTGAGTTCCTGCCTGCATTACCTCACACAGCTTGTTCCCTATCACTTCAGAGTCAGCACACACTGCGATAGCACTGGCTTCCTGTGGCCAAAGGACGTGCAGTTGCTGATGGAGGCTTGTGGAGCCTTTTCAAAGCCTTCTATCTGGAGAAGATGGAGTTGTACAGCTTTTTACCTATAATGATAGTTGTCTAGTATGGATTTCTTCATAATTTAAGGCTTATGATATTACAGCCGTGTTTGAAAAGACTTATAAAACTACCATATCAAATAAAACAAATTGAAATACTCTCAAAATCTTTTAAAGTAAAACCTCCTATTTTGAGGAAAAGCACAAATGTAGATGGAAACACTATTAATGGTGTGCCCCCCCCCCCCCCCCAAGTCCACTAACCCTTCGGCAACCACAGTGCTCTTTTAAGTTTCATAAAAGGCAACATCGATATTTCCATTATAGGGGGAAGGTGACTGAGTTGGTCATGAATAATGAAGATACGTGTGCTTCAGAACTACAGTCCCAAAAAAACAATTACCTCTCTATCATAGGATGTTCGTCATTATCAAGACCACATGGGTGTAGAATAACAAACAGTACCCATTCAATGGAGGGAAAAAATCTCTGACCCAACAATGCTAATTCTTTTGTGCGAGCCTGCTTTCCATGACACTCTGTACTGGCATGAGAATGTATTCTTTGGAAAGCGCATGGATTTATCTCAGTGTAGTGTCACAGTATTCGGATGTTGGCTGATACAGACACAGCTGTTTTTCGTTTAGTGACATGAGCTCTGCTTCTTCCAGAAGTGGATAGTTAGCATTTAGACAACATATATGCCACTGTAGGAAACAATGCACTTGATCCACGTGCTAAAATAAATTACTTTTATACCTTTATGCCTTAATTGCTATGCTTTGACTTCAAAGATCTCAACTAGATTTTAAGCAGTTAATTTCCCTTAAACCTGGGCTGCCATTTAATCCTGTTTTTGCATTTTTTTGCGAAAACACAGAGTGCACAAACATGTTTTGCAAAAGCGTAGGCTCTAAAATATAGACTGCCTTTTCTTTGCACAAATCACATTCTGCAAAAATGTCGACCTTTAAATAATTTCTAAATTCAGCCAAACACTTACCCCTATTTCAGTATCTGAATCTATTTAGTGTTATAACTCCAGTCCCAACACATTTTGGCGTAACGGCTTAATAGTGGCATTAGGTGAAGAGACCTCTGATCAGCCCTCTACCATTCTGTTTGATTTGAAAAAGAGGTCAAACACCCGTTCATGGAGCAGATAGGGGCATTCACTGGGTGCCTGAAAAGAAGGAACAGTGTCAATATGGGCTTGCAAATGTCTGGGAGGATTACAAAATAGAATTCCCTCGCTCCTGGTTGATCAATAAACCTAAAATTAATTATTCGAATAGCACCTCGAATTCTGCATTGGAATGTCTGAGGCAGATGTTTTGATAGAAACCCTAAAAGCCCCACTGTTGCTCAGTAATTATTTGGCATTACAGGTACACAATAAAGTCAACTATACTGATGTTTTTCAGAAACTTGCTACAATTTGGACAGCCATTCAAACTGCTGGAAACAATATGAGCCTGCACCACAAAATCAAATTCATGAGCTCAGTTGCCTAAACGCCAACTCTGTATTTCTTACCATAGCAAGAAAGAGATGGGTAATTCTTGCCGCACAGGGGGAATACTTTGAGACAAGAAAAGAAAGACTTAAGGCGATTATCCGACTTTGCAGCACTATCTTTGCTTACAGTTTGCGATTTACCAAGTTGTAACACATATAGCTCAATATAATGTATGTGCGTGGGATGAGTTATAGTCCACAATCACCTCTACTTCATGAATACTGGAAGAAGGCAGTGAGGATGGTCCAGGATGACAGAACTTTGCTAATAGTACCATTTGGAAATTAGTTGAGGAGGCACAGACATCCACCAGACAAATTGGCTCTGGGTGAGTGTTTAAAAGCTATTGAAGCCCATGCATGTCTGGCATTTGGGCATGAGGGTCAAAAGTATATTCAACATTTGACTCTTATTGGCCCTCCCCAGTTTAGTAAACAAGTGGATGTTACCTTAGATAATATAAAAAAATAACTGCTACAGCCAAGTCTTGTGTATTTTATCCTTAGAGATACAGCAAGGGTGGGGTTATACACTGGCTTGGCATTCAACCTGCAGGACAAAGGCAATTCTTTAAGGCCTTGGATTACCACTATCAGTAAAGCCACGCCACAAAATGGCAACGAGTGCTATCCTTACACTGAGGATGTTGAAGAAGTACATTCTCAAAATGGAGCAGTAGCGATAGTGCTGATAAGGTACCACTCTAAACCAGAAGTGGTTTGCATTTGTGCCCCACCCTGATCCTCATCCTCTGCCTCTCCTATTAAAGCAGAACAAATAACGTCATACAAATGACTGGATAAAGTGATTTTAGATTAATGCATCCAATTCCCCCCCAATGTGCCATTAAGAAACAAAAAGACCAAACAGGAGCTCTTATGACTACTACTGAAGAGGTACAAGCAATCGCACAAAAGAGCTATAGAAAAGGTTTCAGTAGACGGCAAGGCCAAGAACATATTCCTGAATCCCCAAGAAGGATTGAACATGATCTTTTCTCAACCTAAGGCCTGCCAGCTCAGGCAAAATTTACTGCTTCAGGATGATCATTCTGCCTAAGCAGGATTGTGTCTCTGTGACCAAAATAGATTGGAAAGATTTATGCGTCCAAGTCCCAATACAGACGGAGTCTATATGGATTTCAAATTTGTAGCGGATTCGAAATATAACTGTTTCAGTCTTTTGCTCTTATTCGTGGGTATTTGGTAAAATGCTTTCCAATGGATACTGCCAGGCTCAGGAGGGAAGACATAAATGTTTGTTACTCTAGGTAAATGACGGATGGAGGGGGATTCTTTGACTAAGTGGCACATAGAAATCACCAAGACAACAGAACAAAACAAATATTTCTTTGCTTGTGTTTTATGGGGAATGGGAAGAAGTCCCATCTAACTCTTAAGTCTTCATTCTGGGCAACAATCACTAATCATCAGGCAGTTGCCTGCCCCAGAAAGGACAGGATCGCGTCCTTCCAAATAAAATGTGTTCATTACCAGACCTTAGAAATTTGGGCAGTGAAGGAAATGATGGCATTTTGGGAATTATGACTTGCTTTGTCACATATGAGACAAAACAGTAGAGGTTCTAAAAGCAATGGTCACAATCTTTGAGGGCTCTGGATGGTCTAATAGCTGTAACAACAATGGTAGTGAAGTCTGTACTTTTCATGAAAATGAGAATTGTTTTACAGTGATGGACATTCCCAGATCAAGAGCACTAGGTGGTCATTATGAAGAATACACCAATGGCTGAATAATAAGCATATAAGGATGGCCTGACTGCACAGGTCAGGTAGACAACTTAAGTAGAACTAAACTCTTTTCAGATGCACATAAACAACAAAGTAGTAAGTATACAGACCCAATTTCATACTGAAATGGAGGAACAAAGTTTCCACAGCAGTCCAAAAAAGCTCAAGGCTTTGGGTCATTGCAAACAGATCACACTGGCAATGTAGCACATACCAGAAGTAGAAATCAAGATGACAGACTGAAGCACAATGCACAAGAATAAGTTGAGTCGGAACAAGATCAGGGCACAGCATAAGGGATATTTCAAGACAAGATAACTCCATGTATAGCTCTTGTCAGGCAAGTGAAATTGCAACCCGATTGCATCCACAAAAGCGGCCCAGGACTTTTGCATATACTGGATAAGCTTTTCCTTGAATACTGCTAATACCGCAAATGACCATGAATTTTAATTGAGCCCACAAGGACCTGACAACCATAATGTTCTAAATTGGTAGAAATGTATATTCCTGCAGTCACGAACATGCTAATGCATCACATGTTACCTGACGAGACAGATGGGACTGAAATTTGAAACTGAAATTAATTAATTTAACATCTTGACTCCTGTGGTATTTCTTTTACGTACTCTGACATGCATTTGTTAATTGGCTGAAAAACTTCAAAAATGGAATATTCTGGGAATATTCATATAAGATTAGTTAAAATAGATGTGACTGTGTACTCTTTACGGTTTTATTAATAGGTAGTTGGACGTTTATAGGCCGATTCACAAAGGCATGTAAGAGAAGGTAACAGATGACGACTCCTAGAACTACTTCCCTGCTCATGAATGCTTTTATTAATCGTCCCACAGACTTTAGTAATCTATCGTTCTCGGAATCAGAGGAATGATATATGGATGTACTAATGGAATCAAGGTGAAAACTTTGCAAGTTGGAGCCAAGGAATTAGGAAAGACTAATCAGTTGTTTGTTACCTTTTTTAATGCTGGCACAAAGCCATGACTGTAACCCAAACATGGCTGCTAAGGTGGATATTGCAATTTATGCAACTCTGTTATGAGCTAGTTGGAAACCATGTACTAGTAAGACTAAGCTACAATCTAGTCAATCAATGGTGCAAGTTTTGCATTTTGAGAAATCTACTGAAGCTGCATGTGCAGCAATCTGGAATATAATCCAGACATTTAAAAAAGATTGCTCTATCAATATTAGTACGCAAAGGGATGGGGTGATGGTAAGCTGCACATAAAATGTATTTGATGTGTTCAACCGCTCTGATGACAAATGATAGTACAAGTTAATCTGTGCCCAGTAAGTGAATCAATAATCAATTCATGCTGTATAAGAAGCCAATTACACACCTGTATCAATAGTTCAAGGGGTTGAATAGCTGCAGATTCATGTAACCCACCCAGGTTGTAGAAGTCCTAAGGTCCAGCTTGCACCCGCACACAGAAGTAGATGGGTACAAAAATACAATCATATTTTCAAGCTAATGTGCGATGCATTATGGAGTATCAATCAGCATCACAGGGGCCTCTCATTAGGGACAAATGCAATGTAACATGCATGATTTTTAAACTTTGAAAAAAGCTGCAGAACTTTTCCAAACAACCTATTAGCTTTGCCCAGACAGCATTAATAGTTCTTAAAATGACAAAATAATACTGTTACAAATTGTGTTTCATTATGTTACTTAATTTGCTTTTTATTGCTGTTTAATTTTGTTAACCTGTAGCAACATTTGGTCCTCCACTGACTCCTAATTCCAGTGACCCTGAATATAATAAATAAAAAAACGAATACATCTTGCAATAGTGATGGGCCCTAGCATATACACTCAAAGCGGTCTCCATTACTAACCACCGTCATTGCAGAGCTGAAGAATTGAAATCTATTAATTTAAACGTTTTTCAAAGCAACTGCAGTCCTGGTTTGAAAGTCCTTAAAGGGTAAAAAGATTTGCCATTCAACCATACAAATAGAATATGTGTTGAACATTTGCTTCAAAAATCATCTCCTCATAGCGAGAAGACCTGGGTGTGTGCATAAAAAGTGCTTTAAAGATCCATCACCCATTACAAATATGTGACAGATTGTCTTTGGTGCAACCAAACTCCAGACCAACATAACTTTGGCTTAAATAATGATACTGTACTTTATGTGACGTATCTTTTGAGGGATAGGATAAACTAGAAAAGTGGTAGCGAGAAAGTCATATGTTGGTCCTAAGGGAGGAGATATCGTTTTAAATAAAACGATTTATAAAATCCATTGGCCAAAGCCATCAGATACTGGTGATTTGTTGGGATGGAGTTCACGTTTAGCCCTGGTAACCTCTTCTGATGAGAACTTCTTAACCCTGTGTTATTAACCTTATTCAGTGTGGGTAGACTTGCAGCAGCTATAACAATCTCGACCTTGTTCAAGTCAAGCCAACTGGTTCCTCCTTGTAAAGATTTATATAGAATGCATGAAATGCTTTAAGTTTTCCTCATTTTTATTGAGAATAATGCCATTTGCGCCTAGAAGCGAGGGGATATGTATCAAAGCTGCCTGTAGTAGTCATAGACGTTTGGCCAGAAGTGAGCTAATTTTATTTGCATCCTCATATAATCGCTGCTTAAGACAAAGGAGTACTTTTTGGGATTTCTCTGTTGCCAATAGTCCAATTTGTCCTCTAAGGGCTTTAACCTTTCGTAGGACCTTTAAGGATTCTAAGCCTCTAAATTCTTTTTCTAGGGTTTTTAATTCTGTTCCGGAGAGTCTCTATAGAATTTGCATTTGCCATGCCAGTGTTGGTTTGCCCTTTCTGCTATGCAGCGTCCCTGAAATACTGCCTTAAAGGCGACCCAGAGTGTATTCTAGGATACCTGGCATGTATTGTTCTGGAATTATTGGGAGATGATGTCTTTAACTTGCTTTCAAAATCTTGGCACCAGAATCAGCGCTCCAGTAGAGGCTGGTAGAAATGCACCCCACGAGGAGCTACAGGCGAGTGATCTCATCTTCATCGGGTGCCGTGTCTAATAGAGGGCGGCCTCATTTTCATTCTCCTGGTGGACTGCAGGCCCCACAACGGCGGACTCTAGCAGACCTTAAGAAAAGATTCACTTTGTGGTATGGTAAGGGGCAAGCCTTGTGCCCAGAACTACTACTACCTAGGAGGCACTTCTGAACCCTCCCCACCAAACCCCTTCTCCAATAAACAAGCCTGCTGAGACTAGTGCCAAAGTCCTAGTGTGTTTTCACACCCCATAATAGACTTTTGCTTTTAAAAGCTTCCAAAAACAAAAAAGCGAGCTGGAAATCCACTCTTTGCAGTGCTTTCCTGCTTGCTTTTCCTGCCACTATGTGATATCGGCTCCTCACTCGGTGACCGTGTGAAGGAAGCCAATATGGGGTGACACAAGGTGGCACTGTGTGAGTTGGCAGGTCTGCACTAGTTTTCACCACGCCTCCTCTCTAGAACACCTTTTGGCAGCTCCCCCTGTCCTGCCTGGAGTTGCCGCATCTTACACAGTGTGCTCCTGCTGTTCCAGAGTGGCATCTTCCGTTGTGATGCATGGCTGAAAGAGGCTGATTTTGGCGAGGCCATGAAGCTTATGATTTGAGCTCATTGGGTGGACGCCATACTCGTCTGGCCGCAGACCATGCACCCTCCTTTCAGGAGATTTTTAAGGGCAACTTATCAAAAATCATATTTAGTTTTTGTTAAATTCATCTTTAAACTGTCATCTTTACAATATTGGGCCATGAAATCAAGACATAATTTTAGCTCTGTGAGAGTCTTATCCATTCTAACTAGATCAAGGACATATGCAACAATGGGGATTTTCCGCCCATCTAATTTGGGGGAGCAGCAGTTGACATTACCAATTTCAGAGAATACATCGGCCAGATAAATGTGGGAGCCAGGCTGCAGTCCTGCTTCTCCCTGGTCATAGTTATTGTAAATAAGGTTCTGAAGGAAGAACCAGTGTAAGGCAGAGAAGCACAAATAAAGATGTTAACCTCAGCCACCAGAGAAAGAGGCAGCTGAGCTCTGAATTGGATGGCAAGACAACATATCTACAGAAAATGAAGCTGCTGAAGATTGGGCAGGGGTAAGGGTGGTGGACTGACATGAGAATCTTTTTAAAGTCCCATAGAATGAAAGAGCTGTCCAAAAATACCACTGAATGCCACAACATGGAGCTAAGCACAGGAGATCTGGAATACAGCAGATGTGCATAGAAAGCAGGGCCACACATATCATTATGCTACAATTGTGTTTGCTTATTTGTTCTGCAAAAATGGTCAATGCCCCGGATTGTAGGTCTATACATCCTAGACGTCTGTAGAAAAGAAAGGTGGATATGAGCAGACAGAAAGAAAGCATACCATACCTGCACTTACTTAATTCTAATCTCCCTTACTTTGGCTTACCCTAATCTGTGCCCTCTGCTCTTTTGCTGTAGACCTACAGCCTCATTGCAGTTTGACCCCCCTACTTCTTAATCCTTCTTGCACGTTGGATGCTAATCTCTACCATTTCTGTAACAGAGGTCAGTGGGTGTTCGAGGAGGCATAATGGGTGGGGGTGGGCTTGACTGGTGCTGGAATGGGCTTTACAGTAGAAGAAATGTAGTCAAGGCTAGGGAAGCGGGTAGTGTCGGCATCAATAGGTGGGCCACAAAGGTTTTTACATTTAGTTTAAGTAGAAGAAAGACCCAAAGAGCCTCCATCCTTTGGTAGGTAATCAGGAAAACAGTTGAAATTGTAATATGAGTAGCTGAGGAGTGAGTGTAAACATTGTAAACCACCATAAAATGTAAACTAAATTTTACAAATATATTACTCCAAAAGATGATTATGCATGTAAAAATGACTGTTCCTTTACTGCATTTCTCGCAGCCCCCCATAGTGCATTTAAAAAATGTTGAGGCAATACCGTATTATCATTTACCCCCTTGCATTTTCTCTTTTTTTATTTTCTTTCACCTACTCAGTTTATTTTTTGCACCCTAGAATTCTTCCTCTCTATTTTCCCCTTCCTACCAATTTCATGCTATTTTTCCACATATTAGTTCTCCCATCTCCATCACCCTTCACATCCTCCTCTCCCTTCTTTCTTGCTTCCCTGTATTTTCCATGCCCCAGAGTAATTCTTTTACTCTTTATCATTCTCTCTACAGCATTCCGAGCTTTGCTCCAGATTCGGGCAATGAGGAAGAAGACTGATCCGCTGTCTCCAACAAGTTTTAATCCACTTATTACCTCTCAGACGTCTGATTCTGAAGAACAGTCAGTGAGTATAGTTTGTTTGTGTAGAGGGACCACGCTGTAGGCATGTGTGTCTTTGGGAACCCCTTGGACAGTAGCATGCCAGGGATGTATTGACCAGGTTTAGGGACACAAAATCTCTTCTTATACATCATGTATGGAAAGGGCCCATTATAAATGTGATTTGTGAATTTGGGAAATGATGCATCTCCATTAGATTCTTTGGGGTAGCCAGTTTCTTTCTAATGGCTACTGTTTTACACATATTCTTCAGCTATCTGCACTGCCAAGGTGTCAAACAAAATATTGTTTGTAGCATGTCTGGCTGTAGATAAACAACTCTGCATACTCCTGCAAATTTAGTGTTGGGCGCAGATGTTTTCAAGTAGTTTTTCCTTCTAATCCAGTTTTAGTGTAACGAGGTCTCAATGACTCCTCCTCTGGTCGTTGACGTGCATGGGCACTGACTCCTTTGTTAGATTGTTTTTCTTCGCCATCGGGTTCCGACATGAAATGGCGTTGCACCTGGTCACAATAAGTACGTCAGTTCCCGTCGTTACTCTTCGTTGCATTCCATACCGTTGCGATAAGACTCCTCTATGCACTTCTTCCTTCTTACAACACCTATTCCACTCCTTGAACCCATTGATGTCAAGCAACCAGGCCATTGCGTGTTCTAGTCTAACTTCTGAGAATGAAGGCGCAATCTAGGTGAGGGAACGGATACTCTCCTGAAGATGACTCCATCCAACTTGGTTTGGAAGTGGGGGGTCAAGGCGCTGTTGGTCCTGTTAGATCTATCGGCCGCCTTCGATACGGTCTCACACTGTATTCTCCTGACCCGTCTCCATTCGATTGGCATTGGGGGGTTGGCCTGGAAATGGTTGGCATCTTTCCTTGAGGGGAGGGGTCAGGAGGTATGGTGCCAGCCCTAATCGGCCTTGTCCCACAAGCTGGAGGTTGGTGTCCCTCAGGGCTCTGCCCTGAGCCCGACCTTGTTTAATATCTGCCTTACACCTTTGGCTACTTTGGTTGAATCCTTTGGGGCGAAAATTGTGTCTTATGCAGATGACACCCAGCTGCTGTTCACGTGGAAGAACAACAAGCCCTGCCCAGGCAAGTTAATTAGTACTTGCCTCTCAGCGGTATTTGGGTGGCTGTCCGTGGACCAGCTGAAATGTAATGCGGGAAAGACGGAGCTGCTTTTCTTTGGTTCGGATGCAGACACACCCTTGCAGACCTTCTGGCCACAAGATGCTCCCACCCCCCTTATAAAAAATCAGGTGGTCAAAAACTTGGGCTTTAAATTTGATAATCGGCTACTATTCCGTACCCTAGTAAATTCGGTAGTGGGCAGTTGCTTTACCCTCCTGCGTCGTCTTCAGAAGTTTCTGTTCCTTTTGTCTTTGGCGGCCAGACAACAAGTGATCCAAGCCCTGATCATATCTCGCCTTGATTATGGGAACGGCCTCTACTTAGTCATGCCTAAGTATCTGACAGACAGGCTTAAGCTTGTCCAGAATGCAGCGGCCCGGACTATCTTCAAGCTCCCCCGTGATGCTCACGTGTCAAGCCTTTTGAGGAGTCTTCACTGGCTTCCAGTAAGGAAAAGAATTATCTTTAAGACACTACTTGTTACTCAGAAAGCCTTATACGGAATGGGCACTGGCTACCTAAAATACAGGATCTCGTTCCATGCCCCACAGAGAAATCTCTGCCCCTCTAATCTGTTCCTAGCCAGTACCCCACGTATCAAAAAGGCTAGGTCAGGAGGAAAGTCCCTTTCCTTCCTGGGCCCGTCCTTTTGGAACAAACTGCCTCTTACTCTTAGAAGCAGTAAGTCAACATCCGTGTTCCGGAAGAAGCTGAAAACATGACTTTTCTCCAACCCATAATCTCCTTCCTGCTCCCATCGCTACTTTTTGGCATCCAGCGCCAGGACACTCCTTGGAGTAGCAGCTGCGCTTTATAAATACCCCTACATAGACATAGACACATAGAAGATCCCACAGTGCCATTCTAAATACCCCTGGGCCAATCTCCACACCGTCTACAATCTTTGCCTCTCACCGGAGCATGACGAGAGCCGGGGCAACTCCTGTTCAGTGTTCCTCAGCAAGAAAACTCTGCGCCCGTAGCAAGATATATGGTGGGCCCACAGCAGAATGTCAACATCCTCCTTGGAAACACTGGGCATCTTCAGTGATGCTGACCCTCTCAGCGCCGAAGAAGAGGAATCGGGTGAGTCACCTGCCCTCCTAACATGCCAGCCCAGTCCCGAGATCATAGATTTTTAATGTCTCGGAGCCAGAGGAGGAGGAACTTCGGAAAGAAGAGGCACCCTGAGTTTGCTTCATTTACCCCGGTCGTCTCTGGCCCTCTTTTGAAGACCACGCCTCGTGTGAGTACTGTTGATCCTCAAGCCTTTCGCAAAGCCCAGAAATGGGCGCATATCAGAGCTGAGCACTGCCTCTCTGTGGGATGGGCATCAACCATGTGCCTAAGCCGCCGCCACCTTTTGGTGCGCCACTACCTCTGATTGCTGGTCGGCACCACTTCCAGGGGCTTCGACTCTCATCCAGCATCGAGCTAGAGGTTGCTCATCAGTGCCGAACCATCGAAGCTGACCATTCTTTTTTAATAAATCTTTTTATTGAACTTTTACATCATACAGCATGTGTGGTGGGTAAGTAATGCATTTCCAATATAGTACAAATAGGCTTTTGATTCAGATACAGTAATACATATAGTACTCCACCCTTGAGGCCGAAAACACAATCGGTGTTGAAGTAGCCGTCGCCGATTTCAGCTCCGATGCCCCCAGCTTACAACATTGAGGAAAGCCCAATCCTCTGGAGATTGCAGCAAGAGCTGGACAAAAGCAGAGGAGGATCATCATCACCCACCAGCACTCAGGCAAAATCTCTGTCTCAGGGAAGACCCTGCCAAAGAAGCGCAGACTTGCTTTCGAGGAAGTCCCACCACCGGACATTCCTGTGCCTCTCTTGCCCCTTCAAGAAGCCCAAAGACAAAGTTTCTTCTCTCCCTCCTCCTTTTACATCCCCTCCACCACCAACTTTCCACCTTCACCTCCTCTACCACCGCCTCTGACCACACCTCTTATGACTTCTCCTCAGGGGTCACCGGAGTCCTACTCCAACATGGGTAGTCCTAGCCCCTAATCCCGATCCCAGGCAGGGCCTCCCCGCCAGATGACTCCACAGTGTTATTCAATGTGCGGCTGCCTACCATAAGGTGTAGCTCTATATCATCCCTGAGGAGGACAATTTTCTTAATGGAGACACACTCGCACACGGAGCGTTCTGTTCAATACCTTCCAATGCTCAAGTGATAAAGTCTGCCTCTGAGATTCTCAAGGACTCCATTAAATCCCAAGTAGTCGCACATCATATAGAAAAGAAGTACAAGTCAGCCCCCTCTGACCCGCTCTACATCAGGGTTTCATTTCCCCCCAGATTCCCTAGTTGTCACCATTGCTAGGAAAAGGGCAGCAGCGCAGGCCATGGGTGATGCTCTGCCTCCTGACAAGGGGATTGATTCTACAGGGAGAGAGAAAAGAGTGGCAGTGGGTGCGACTACGCATTGGTGCATCGCCAATTCCATAGGCCTCCACTCTTGTTACGATGGGGCTCACTGGGAGGAGATGGAGGGGCTCCTACAGCACTTCTTTGAACAATATTGTTAAAGGGGTGATGAACAAGTTCAAGAGCGCTACTATTAGGTGTGTCCTACATTCAGCTGATATAGCAGCCAGAGGAGTGAACACATCCATCATCCTCCGTTGCCACTCCTGGCTCCTTGTGTCCTGGTTCTAGCCAGAGGTGCAACTGTGGGAACTTGCCATTCGACATGGAGCACCTGTTCGAATCTCAGGTTGACACCATATTTGAGAAAATAAAAAAGGATAGGAGACCACTAAAGTAATAGGTTCCTTCTGGAAGGGCTTCCTTCAGGAATCAACAAACTAGAGGAAGGTAAACCAGAAACAACCCACTCCTACCAGCAACAGCGATAGCACTGTAGGTAATGGCCGCTGGTGAACTTTGTAAGTGGTAGGGCTTGCCTGCATTAGTAGCAAATATTCAGTGGAACTTTAACCTTTACTTGACTCACACACAGAAACCGAGTGTGGCAGCACAAGTGTGAGATTTAGTTACAATGAACATTGTTCTTCGCCCTTTACTGGCTTGCAGCTTTCCTGGAAAAGAGAAGTTTCCAGGTCTGCGAAGAACCTTTCCTTTCTGCCACTTACCCCATCTTCTGCGGCGTTCCACAGGGCCGTTCTCTAAGCCCCACACTTTTTAATCTATACGTTCTCCCCCTGGTAAAGATAGTGCAAGCACATGGCCTCACACTTGTATCATATGCCGATGACATGCAGCTGAACATAACCCTCCCTTCAGAAACAGGGCAGACATCCTCACAACTAAATTTGTGCCTAAAACAGGTCATAGACTAGATGTCAGACAGTAGCCCTAAGCTTAATGGCAAAAAAAACAGAGGTGTTGGTTTTTGGCAATAACATCTCCAGGTGGAATGAACTAGCTTGGTTAGAATATCTTGGAGAGCGTCCGCAGCCCTCCCCATGCAGTAAAAAGTCCAGGTTTTTGGTAAGACGATAAGCTTTCAATAAAAACTCGATCCAAGAAACTATCATCTACATGCTTTGGACTGCTGAGAACCCTAAGGAAAGTCATTCAATGGCTTCCACTAACATTGTGGATAGTGGTCATACAGGGATTGATCGACTCTCGTCACTACTATGGAAACTCCCTCTTCTTGGGAAGTCCCAAGTATGTCATAAGAAGACTACAGGTCGTCCAGAATGCTGCTGCACAAATTCTTCACAGACTTCCAAAACACCACTCAGCTGCCCCAGCCTTGGCTGCCCTGCACTGGCTTCTGATGCAGAAAAGAATTCATTTCAAGGCTCTGCGCATGGCCCATCGGGCAACACACGGAAAAGGTCTTCCCCTCATTCGGCAACGTCTCATCCCCTACACTCCCAGGAGACCCTTAAGGTCTCAAAATGTAAAGTTGCTGACAGTACCTAAGGTCAACAAGGCGAGATGTGATGGGCGCTCATTCGCATATCTTGTCCCCAAGCTATGGAATGACTTCCCCACAGACTGGACCAACCTGAAACCACCTTCATAAAACTCTTGAAGACGCATCTCTTCTAATTATAGACCACACCACAACCTAAAACTACATCAAGCAAACTGTCAAGTGTGTCTGTCCCAGTGCTGGGAGGTCCAAACGGGTAGCTATGCGCAATACAAATACACCTGAACTAGAACTCCTCAAGCATACACTGAACATTTTTGGCATGGGCAATACCACACACTATTATCAAGCACAGTACAAGCAGCAATAGAGCAAGCTTCCTTGGCATATGAAGAGCAGGTGTTTTCTTGTCAGTATTGCAAATCCAGGCTGTAGTGCTAGTAAACTGTTGTTGGGTTAGATTGCGTTTTAAAGGTAAACGTCTCATTCTAAAAAATACATGAAATGAAGGACTCCAAGGTGCACAGTAGACTCTGCTTTCATGCACGATATAAGGGTTGCTTGCCTAAAATAGCAAAATCTTGCTCAGTAAACAAAGTATACTCCCAAGAATAAACAGCACTGCATCCGCATGTCTCTGGTCACCGTAATTCCTCTTAAGACACAATTTCAACTATTAAAACTGAAAAGCATACTTCAACTGTTTCAGACAATTAACTCCACATGCTGTATGATTGAACACTGAAACTTTGTCAGAGATCCCAATGTGAAAATTAGTTCCCTAACCCTGAAAGAGAATCTTTAACAAAACTATGCAATTAAAAAGGAAAGTACATACTCACCTTGTGCCTAATACCAAACACCATTCCACTTGCAGTGAGTTAACTCCGCCCTTGCTGCAGTGCCGGTCAGTATGTTACAAGAACGTAGAGGCAAGAGTTGAAATCCACGTACAAGGGAAGAGTGCCTGGTGCTACTTTTAAGTGAGAGTTACAACTCTCACAAATTCCCCATCAATGTAAGTGGACTACATTAACTCCTACTCTAATGATGGCCACTTTCCCATCTTGTCACTGGAAGGGTGGGTTCTTCTATTTTGCTAATCCCACCCCATCCTGTGACGTGATCGAAAAGGGTGTATCAAAGGAGTAATGGAAACATGCTATGGCATCTTATTATTCCCCCTGGCTGCAGAGTCCTATGCCCGAAGGATTAAAATTGACAGCAATGGATTCTGCTGCAGTGCAGTTGATGACTGCAATGGGTGCCCCTGCTCTGTGCCATAAGTGATGGGTGGTTGACAGTGGAGTGCACCCCTGCTCATGTACAGAGTGCCACAAGCTAAGAAACACTAAAACTGACAGTCAGTTTCAGGAACGCACACGGAGTAGGAAGGATATTTTCATGGATGAGAGACTTGTTGTCTCCTCACCATTGTCAACCACAAATGGGAGGGCGGAGCTCCGACGCTCTTGAGAAGCAGCCGCCCATGCCTCAAGGGGCAATAGTTCCAAAGGCTGAGGCAGAGGTACTCCCAATAAAGAATCCTCTACCCCTTTGAACTGACTTGCCCCGCATCCCCTCCCCCCAGATCACACAACACCTGTTGGGGGGAGACTTCAGGGATTTCTCCCCCGTTGGGAGGGGATCACCACAAACTGATGGGTCCTATTCTGGCATGGCTACTGCCTAGTGCTCACCTCAATCCCACCAAATATCCCACCTCACACCCACACCCTCAGCCCGGAGCATCTCATGTTACTGCAAGAGGAGGTTCAAGCGCTCATACTTAAAGGAGCCATAGAACTAGTGCCCCATCAACACCGGGGCAAAGGCTTCAACTCCTTAACCTGTCTCATTCCCAAGAAGGGTGGATCTCTCAGACCATTCCTCGACCTCCACCCTCTTAACAGATACATCCTATCAGAACATTTTCCTATGGTCACTTTACAGAATGTCATTCTCCTGCTGCAGC
Source organism: Calotriton arnoldi (assembly GCA_963921515.1). NCBI lineage: Eukaryota > Metazoa > Chordata > Amphibia > Caudata > Salamandridae > Calotriton > Calotriton arnoldi. The sequence goes on from CAWUFW010000399.1 coordinate 2,328,105, forward strand.
AGGGTGATTTCATGGCCACTGTGGGCCTGGATGCCTACTTTCACATCTCAATTCATCCAGCTCATCTGTGCTACCTCTGCTTCATGGTAAGTGGACAGCACTTTGGCTTCACCATGGCTCCAAGGTCCTTCACCAAGTGTTTAGTGGTGGTAGCCGCTCCCCTTAGGACGTGAGAAACTCCTGTCTTTCCCTACCTAGATGACTTGCTTATCAAGAGTGCAAGCAGACCGGAATGTCTAGCCCACACCCAGGCTGCAATCTCCTTCCTACACAGCCTACGGTTCACAGTCTAGGGTTCACAGTAAACGCCACAAAATCTCACTTGGAATCTCTCCAAGTCCAACCCTTCAGTGGGTCAGTCCTCCAATCGGTCGTGGGTAAAGCTTACTCTGGCCCTCGGAAGTTCCTAGCATTCTAACATCTTCTACTGTTTTTTCAGCCACTCCATCCACATCCAGTCTGCAGAGGTATGTGCCTCCTAGAAATGATGGCATTGCATTAGTGGTCCATGTCAGACTTCATATGCACCCACTTCAGATGTGCCTCTCAAGCCAGTGGTCACAAGCAGTAGGTCATTTGGAGGTTCTAGATTTGGTCAGAACCAGCACCCATCATTCTCTGCAGTGGTGGAACAGCAGCAATATGTTGCAGGGCAGATCCAGTTCTGCAGGTGACCATCATGTACGAATCTCTAGTCTGCTGTGGAGCACACCTCAACGACATGACAGTCCAAGGTCTGTGGCCACCTCATCAATGGGTTTTCCACATCAACCACTTGGAACTGTTAGCCATTCATCTAGCTCTTCAACAGATTCAATGTAAGGTAGTCCTTGTGTGCACAGACAACATGACCACCATGTTCTATCTTCAGAAACAAGGAGACACACATTCCCCTCAGCTGCCAGCCTTAGCACAGCAAATCTGGCACTGGGGCATCCATCACTAACACAGCATTTCTGGAGTGGACAGCGACTTTGTGGATCTGATGAGCAGGCTGCAGAAACAAGTCCACAAAAGAAAGCTCTATCCACAAGTACCATTACCTTACTTCCAGAGATGGGGCACCCCAGACCGACCTTTTCACCACATACAAAAACACAAAATGCCGAAACTTCACTGCCAGATTTCCACACCCCCAGTCCATCGGCAAGTCTCTGTGGATGAACTGGTCAGGGTTATTGCCTACACTTTTCCTCCTCTCCCACTGATACTGTACGTGGCCAGGAAACTGAGGCAAAAATCCCTCACCCTTATCCTGGGTGCTCCAACGTGGGCCAGACAACCAAGCTCTCACCCAGTCACGCATGCTGCGAACGGATTATGTTACCCTGTAAGCATCTCTTTGTTGCATATAGTACTGTAGATGCATGTGTCGACCCTCCTCACCGAAAGGCAGATATCTTTCACTTTAATATTATTCTTATTCAGCACGTATGGACACTATCCTTTTCTTACTCATTACTTCATTCCTACTCTCATCCATTCCATTGGGCGTAAAACAATCTAACAATGGTGTCAGTGCCCATGCCCATCTACGACCAGAGGAGGAGTCACTGAGAAAAATAACTTGCAAACGTCCGAACCTAACACTAGATGGCAGGAGAATGCAGAGCATGTGTGTTTACAGCACTACATGCAACAATCAGATGTTTCCAGGATTAGTAACCTAATTCTTTCAGCTCACCCCCTTGAGTGCAAGGATACACCAGAGCAGTGTTGCCACAGAGGTAAGGTGCCAATTTCATAGAGGTGTCACCAGTGCCAGTAACATCAGTTCCTTTTATCCAAGGACTACAGATGCTTTCTCAACTATGTTCATTCTTTGCCACTCATTTTTTTACAATGCTTTGATGATGCAGTATGATGGGCCGTACATTCAATGCCATTGTATGTGTGCATGGACCTGATCATGACACTGGCGCTTAAAATAAGCGCGCCAAGATGCACCCAAAAGCTTCCATGGTTGAAAAGCCCAAGTTTTACCAGCTATTTACATGAATAAGAAGGAGTTGAAATCATGTTCTCCTGTCCAAAGCAGCTCGTTTTCATTCAGGAAATGTTCATTGCACAAATAGGAAGACATCTTGTGCCTCACAAAGAAGAGGAAAAAGCAAGAACAATTGAGGCCTTCCTCCTCCTCAAAGCACAGGTCTGGTTAGAGCCTAGGTATGTTTCCCATTGCCACCGAAGCTATCCTCATTTTCCTCCAGATAACCTATGCCTGTGCTTGAGAGATTCAAGCATTCGGATTCCAGCCAGTTTAGGATTTTGCATAGCAAGTTGCAAGTTTCCTATTTTTTTATTCTTTTTGATTCTGTTTTCAGTTACGTATAACACAGCAACCAATGAGGGTGGTATTTACAAACAGTCTGACAAAACTAATTGGGGGTATACTGTGCAGAAACATCCTTATCCTCTGTCAGAGATGTCTGTGTAATAAAGGAATTTCTTTTCTGTCAACAAACATGTTTATTAATAACTGAATAGTAGATGGTGGTAATCTAAGCGTCTTCTTAAAAACCACGTAATTCCTTTTAATTACACTCCTGTAGGTCCACAGGTTTGGATACAGGACATATTTTATCTGTCTCCGCCGATATGTGCTTTAGTTTACGAGGATCTGCTGTATCGGCAGTGAGAGACGGTTTAAACCCTCCGCCCCTGATTTTGACCTCCTACTTTCCCAGCAACTAGACTACTGACAGGCAGGGCAATTTGGAAATCCTACAGGCACCCACATATCTCTGTAGAAGTCTGTTCTAGAGACCAGAGTTACCCCATTAATGCCTTCTGGAAATATCTAGGTTTTTTGAAAACCGAATTTTCAGTAGACGTGCAAACCCTAGTTTATATGGGAAAAAAGGGTCGGGTGATGCTCAGTCAAGAACCTTAACTCGATTAACAAATGATTAAGATTTATTTTCAAATGCAACAAGTCACTAATACTCAGATATTTTCTTGAAACTGGGAAGGGAACTAAAGCTTTAAAGTTGATGGTTCAGAGGGCTCTTCAGAAAGGAATTGCATCTGTCCGTGTTGTCAACAAACATGTCTATGGCTAACTTAGTAGTAAGTGAATTTAAGTTAGAGACCTGGAACACACCTACTGAAACAATCAGTCGCCAGCAAATTGATTTTCTTAAAATCCAGGTACCTTTATCCATGGCTTTAAGATCACGAGTAGTTGAGTCTTTACAGAGGGTTTGGAATGGTCACAAGGTGCTTTATGTTGTGTGTCAAAGCTATATGCTGCACACTCTGGATTAGAAAAATCACTTGTCTAAAGTTGCCTGAAGAGAAGTGCCAACGACTAAAGCTTGATTTAAAAGTTGATGTTCTTCGTGATGAACTCACATATGGGTTGAACATAATGCAAATAAGCCTTGTAAACACTTATGCCATTGTTACAACTTGCCTCTTAATTTCGATATGGGCAGTAACAGAATTACTGGCTCCATCAAAATTATGAGATCCATGGGAACACAGCAGATTTCTTACTTTCACATGGAGATATCAGTGTATGAAAGTCTGGAGATACCAGGGAATCAGACCCAGAATTGCAGGTTCTCCCAATAATCTTTTTTTAGTGGATGCTCAGAGTCTGACTCGTAATGAGCCTGCTTTTCCCCTTCACCCCTTCCCCGGAGAATACTAATGAAAAAACTTTTCCATTTGGCAGCATAACATGCTAGCGCAGTTGGTTTTCTGACTTTTTTTTAGTATTTGCATGCACTCCACTGGGAACTGTAAATATTCAGATTCTAAGAGTTCAGGTGCCAAATCACTAGGGGCGATGTACGCAGCTCTTTTTAGGTTGCAAACAGCCCGATTTAATATATACCATTTGCCACAAACTCTGGTGGTGAGCAGGTTGTATAGAGAGGTGGAAATTTACATATGTGAGGTAAAGGGTTGTCTGGTAATCTCCTTGTTGGAAAAGGGAGATCATGTTGTCATTTTGAATTGATGTGATGTGGTGTACTCTGAGGTTGAGAATTGCTCTCTAATTCCATGACCACGCATCTCTTAGTAAACAATGGAATTTATGATTACAGGATGGGCATAATTTAAAGGGTGTATTCTCTGTGCCCCACCCAACCAAGTTATTTTCTTATCCCCTTTCATTGATTTGGTGCCAAAGCGGTCAATAACTATGATTAGCACTTCTCCGACCGGTGACAGTTTACCCCAGCGATTGCTTGTACATCCATAGTTTTGGTTTCTTTTTAATGATGACCCAGTCGTCTTGCAGCAAGCTAAATATTTAATCTCCAAGAACAAACAGATACAGAACCTAATCTAGCCAATCCTCCCACTAACACCTCGCCAACGCGCCAACCCATGCACCCGCTTGTTGAAGACTGTATTACGTTTGACTCTGGTCTTTAGCTCTGCTATCTTTTCAGTCTTCTAATCAGATTTGAATGTTATTAAAATTGTATTTGCCTGGTAAAAGGGAGACTGGACTTAATAGTAAGCACAAATATTTATATATTTTTTTCGCTGCTCTCCTCTCACCCCTCCTTTCTTCTGAGATGTGCATACCAACAGGAAAAGATGTGGATCATTTTTGCAGAGAATAAAATGGGTTAAAAAAATATTTGAGCCTCATGACCTGCACGGCCCTGCTCCCATGTACACCTGCTGGCTTACAGATCCCCTGTGTTTATCTCTGTGGTTGCATGCAGTGGTATTTTGTAGAGCTGTTAAATTCTATGGTACCGGATAAAGCTCCTCAGTGCATTGAGCCATCCATGTTCCCCGCCCCCAACCCCACCACCTTCTTCAGTTTTGATATCTCGTAATCCAATCTAATGCTCTCCAGTGTTTTCCTCTTGTTACTGAGGTTTACATCTTTTGACTCAGTAGGTGAGTTTAATGTGATGCCCTTTGAGTTAACACATTTACTGTGCACCTCTGCCTTGCACTGGAGCTTACCTGAGAACCTTGTTTGTAAGGTATTGTGCTTGAAGTACCATCCACGGGTTTACACAGGATTCATTTCCTTGGATAACCTTTGGGTCTCTCTTTCTCTCTCTCTCTTTCTCTCTCTTTCTCTTTCTCTCTCTCTCTCTCTCTCTCTCTCTCTCTCTCTCTCTCTCTCTCTCTCTCTCTCTCTCTCTCTCTCTCTCTCTCTCTCTCTCTCTCTCTCTCTCTCTCCCTCTCTCTCTCTCTCTCTCCCTCCTCCTCCTCTCCCTCCCTCCCTCCCTCCTTCCTTCTAGAGTCATCCATTCTGGGCTGTACTTGAGGAGCCCTGTGGTTCAAGGCACTGGGGTCCCTTCCTTGAGCTGTGTTCAGGGCTTTATTTCATTCAGTGACTTTATCTTTTGTTATGGGTTTACCAGGACATTTTGTATGTCTTACGCCACTCTGCCCAGGGACCTACTTAGTTCCTGTACTAATGTCACTGTCTCCTTGGCTCCTTGAGCCTTAAGTCCATTTGGTGTTTTACAGGGTGCGTCTGAGCTGCTCTGTGGGCTGGGGCTATGCACCTGCTCTTCTTTCTCTTTAAAAGCCTTCAGGCTTCAAGCTGTCCTGTGTTTCCTAGTAGCAGGCTCGGCCCATGGATCCTTTTCAGCGTTTCAGCCCTACCTTGGACATCACGCTACTATTTGCTGCTGTTGTGAAGGACTGTGTCCAGGCCTTCTTCTGGTGTTGTCCCAAGGTACCAGTCAGCATAGTGGGGGACCGTACACTAGCCCCAGGTTCTTAGAACTATTCTGGGATTTTCTACCAGATGTTCCTGTGGACACCCCTTGATGCATTGTGGCTGTTTTGTACCTTAACTATCCCTCTGGGAGTTGTAGTGTGTTCCATCGTAGTACATTTCAGGGAGTACTATTGGGATTCTTCCAATAAGCGATTGATGATCTAGCATCCCCTGAATTTTTCCTTGAGACCTGTGAATAAAGGCGCCCAGGTTGAGCTGTGCCGAAGGACTATTCTGTTAATGGGGAGTGCTATTGGTTCTCGCTTCAGGTCCGGGACCTCGCCCAGCTGTCTTTGCGCAATGTTCAGTCTAGAGCCTGCTTGCTGTGTGCCTCCCAGAGTAATCTGTCCTTCTGGAAGAGCTTTGCTCTCATCTGTGGTACATCTTGACATTTTAGGAGGAACTGTTAAGGTCTCTGTGTCCAGCACATTGTTGGGGTGAGCCAACAATCTTCTTGATTGTCATAAAAGCCCTCTACTGGGTCTTCAGTCTATGGTATGTCACTCTGAAGCGGAGTGCTGTCTGGCCTTATGCATCAGCAGGTATTTATCACCCTAATCATGGGAGCTGTGTCAACTTTTCTGATAAGTTGTTATTGGCTCCTAAAAGTAGCTTTCAAACTCCTGAGGCCACTAGATGTGCGAACTCAGAAGAGACCTCAAATACTTCATATGTGAAGAAGATGGAGAATGGGACATTGAAAACTTCAAACTTGCAGGACATACACTTCCTGGGCATTACAGTTCAGTATGCTACACCAGCCACTAAAATGGCTGGCTGTAGCGAAGAGCCTTTCTGATAGACGTCTGGCAAAAGCAGATGTTACAAATCCACTTTTACTCCAGTTAGCACCTGGCATTTACATCCCTGCACTTGTTATTATCTTCCCTCTTCGGTTCCCTAGGTCTTCATTTTTTTAATGTTAGCTTTGTATATTATTGCTGCTTTCTTTCCATACTTAGACTTCTTATCTGTGCTGCAGAGTCCGTCCATTCTGCTTTGGTTTTCAAGCAAGATTCCTGGCTTGCCTAGGGGCTAATCATAGTCTACCTGCATGCCACACCAGAGAAGTTGCAGTGCCTCCAGCAATCCAAGACGCTGTACAATTACCTCTCGTTTTGCTATTCCAACCCATGTCTTCCAATCATATACCTGTTGGAACAGGTAGTATTTTGCTCTTTCAAAAAAACTTCCCTCAATTAGGATTGTTGGGTGGGCCTATATCGGTCTCTTAATGCTGGTTGGACAACCTGATCTTGGCTGTCTCGCCTCCCCACTGCTATTCCCCTTTAGGTTCTATGTTCTATTTACCACCATACTATTCTTTCTTTTTACCTTCAGGAAATAAGGCTTTGACTTGGATCGCTACCCTTTACCCACAACTTCTCCAATACTTGTGATTTAGATTTTGAAATACATGGGTGTGCTGCTTCTTTACCTCTACAGGAGGAGGATTCAAACAGATCTTCGTCAGAGACGTTACTTATTCCCATTCAGGAGTTTGCCGCATAGGAAACCCTTATAATTTAGGGGTTGCCCTCATTTCCTTCCCCAACATACTCCATCTGAAAACAACTGTGAAGGATCTGTTGGATCGACAGGAAAACCTATATGTTGCTAGTCTGAAATCAGCATCATGGGAGCATGGATATGTCTTCAGTGATTGGGACCTTGATTATCCTGTAGAAACTAGGCAAGAATTTTTTTTTTTGCAACTCTGACAGGCTAGTGCAGAGACCCTTCCCCAACATGGGAGAGTTATTGTGCAAACAGTTCCCCCCTTTCCTCCCTCTTTTCCTTTTTTATTTCTGCTGTCCAAAAAAGATCGAACGAGTAAAATAGTCCCTACAGTGAGTAACTTGAACTGTACTGACTTTCGTATTTGCGTATTTAGTACCTCTTCCTCCAGAAGACCAACCTGTTAACCCAACTCTTTGTAATGTGTGTGACATCAATGGTGAGTGAAGGAACCAAAGACGTCTTCTGTAAGTACTTGTGTGGGGGCAGGCTTGAATCAGGCAACTGGACAATGAATGCCACACTTGTGCCTGGGCTACAAAATAAGCTGTTTGTATTTATGCAGAAATGTCCACTTGGCCACTGACCTGCTGCTCGCATAAGTCCACTTAGTGTGAAATTAAGGGTACAAGCAAATGAAAGACCGCTATGATGAGCAGGTTTTATAAATTCCTCCCTCCACATCTGCCTGTTTAATGAGGATGCCATCTTGTCTAGGTTGAATGACAAAATTGTGGTAGAGGTAGTCAATTTTGATTAAGTAGAAGGGACTTTGTGGCTGTAGTTTCTTATGCGAAGAGCCTGGTTTGGCTCAACCATGCCAATACGGCAGCCAGAAAAATGACAATATGATCACCGTTAAATATTGTTTGTGTATCCTTTGCTGTAGCCATCAGTAGCTTTTGAATGGACAAAACCTTTGGCATTGATGGGATGGATTCTAATCTTGGACCACGGTGACTATAGGGAGTCCTTCCTACGTTTTTAAATAAAAAATGTGCTGGGTTGAGACATATTGAAGATTGTGAAATTGATTAACTTGCTGAGGTCATTACCACTCTGAGCAGAATATACACAGGAGGACTTGCTGTCCCCTCTGATTATCTCTTTAGTTTGGGTCTAATGACAAAAAGAGACAAGAAGAAGTATTGTGCAAGTTGCAATTTTTCTGGTCTGTAGTACATTTTATCACACTGGATGCATACGAAAACCCATCACATATTGTGTACTAAGCAATTTTATTTAATGTTCTTACATCGAAAAGACATATTTTGAGTACTGTATATTAACATATATCACCCTATTGTTAGCCAGACTTGGAGAGTTCTATCATGCCATGAACAGTTTTCTATATTCATTAATCTCCATTTTCAAGAATGATGCATTATATCTGCTCTCAGATTGACAGTCTTGAATGTGTTTCTTTTTGCTGTGTAGTTGCCAGCCTCTGGTCAGACTTTGAGTTGATATACACTGGAAACCAGCTATTGAGAGGCCTGATGCACCAATTAAATGTAACTCTTTATAAACCAATACATGCCAGCCCCCTCCGATCTTGATTGAGGCATTACCACCAAACTCTGCCTAGGATGTAACTACAGTTCTGATAATGGACTTTGGTAGCATGATCCTCATCACTTGACTGCACACAGAGGTACAGTTCTCTCTTTACATTCTGCCATAGTCCTAGATTCTAGGACTAACCAGGCTCCTCTGCCACAGTGGAAACACTGCAAATGTACACCACAGCTTTGCTTGTTGACAAACCATGTTTGTGATAATGAGTTCTTTACTAAAGGGATCCAATCTCTCAATTGTCTTCACTGACTTGTGAAGCTTGAACAGATCATTGGCCCTTAAGGTTTAAGAGGCTTGGACTTGTGAATCTTGTGACTCTAGCTTTAAGCATCTAGTCTTCCTTACTATCGTAAAGAAATTCTGATACTGCCAATGTTAAACTGATTAAGCCGCAGGTATTTGGGAGGGTTGATGTTCGAAATCACTGCTTTAAGGGTGAGTGTTTTCAATTAGATAATGTCCCAGACCCACTCAATGTTCCCTTAACTTTGTTTCACAGGCCTCAGATCACGTTCCAGCAGGGTATGAGGTTGTTTCTCTGCTAGAGGCTCTGAATGGACCGCTTACGCCCTCCCCTTCATCTGCTCCTCCACTGCGTGTGCCAGGGATGCTGCCCTCCTACGGGAGTGATGGTGACCTCCCTCCAATCAGGACGCACTCTGCCATGGACCGCCTTTCTGACTGCAGTAGCCAAGGCTTTAAACTTAAGAAGAGCCTGTCCAAGTAAGTGCTGATTTAACCTATGAAACTGCACAAATAGTTCTAAGCTCAGGAAAACTTGAAGTAACATGAGTTATACATGCAGAGGGGGTTGCACGTCAACCCCTAGCCCATCAGAGGAGGTCAGAGCACATGTCATACAGTCTTAGGTGGCAGAGTAGGAGGCGGAGAGATGTCTGCATTAGAGATTAGAGTAGAGTCATACAGACCAAGGGTGTGGGTGAGGGGTTCTCCTTGTCCTGCAAGGCTTACACTGGCATTTACAGTGGCAGGGGTTGAATGGGAGCTGTATCTCATACAAGTCCACAGTAAATCAAAGCAAGCCACCACATGTTTAAATCTAGTATTACAGTTCTTATATGACTTTACATTGGGTCATTCTTACTATACAGATGCCGCATTCAGAACATAAAACAGGAACAGCAGAATGGCTGTAACATATTGGGAAAACTGTAGAGAATGAATAGTTGCTTAGCCTGTGATCTTAGTTCCCATTCAGGGGACTCTCCATTGAACTGATAAGCACTGATTTATCCCAGAGCATTTTTTCCAAGAAATAATTAATTTTCAATTTTTGTTAGAAAACCCATATCTTAAGTAATGTAAAATAATTTTGCAGCCTACTAAAAAGGCTATTTTGACCTATTCCATGTATTTTTTAAAGTCGGAGTGATCATGTTAAAATAAGTCACCAGCCGAACTAGGCTACAAGTAAAAAAATCTTTCACAAACCTGTTTTGGAAGGAAACGCTGGGGAAAACTAGGACAGTAAAGACACATTGGCTGCAGCCATGTCAGTCTGGAAATGACTCCCTGTCATCCAGTACCTCACTATGCTCTCTCAGTGGTAGTACTCTAGTTCTTTTATTATAATGGAGACAAAGGATATTACTACAACAGCCATCATCTTCCTTTATTCCTTCCACCTGGGAGTTGTGTGGGTTGCTTATTTTTTTCAATGCAAATTTCCATGAAGGAAAACTAGGATACAGGTAAGCAACCATTCCTTCAAGGGATTTCCATTGATTTAGCTTAGCAAGCCCATCCTTACTAATTGTGGTGGAATGGATAAAAGGAAAATAAGACTACCCAAATCAGTTTCTTCAGGAAGACAGCTGTACTGTGGCATCTGCTCTAGAGTCTGAATCACGACAATAATGTCTCCATAAATGTATGAACAGACTTCTAGGTAGCTGCTTTACAAATCTCCACAATGGGAATATTCCTCGGTAAGGCAGCAGTGCCAGCTTTACGCCTGGTAGCGTGAGCTTTGGTCTTCCAGCCAAAGTCTTATTGACTTTTTCATAGCATAATATAATGAAAGTGACTATCCATTTTGAGAGATACTGCATTGAGGTAGCCAGTCCTGTGCTGTGCTTAAGGGCCCACAGTTGACAATCAAGTGTTTATTTTTTCTTATGCCTTTTTTTTGTCCAAATAAAATGTAAGTAACCTCCTTTCATCTAACATATAGAGCTATCCTTCAGCCAGGGGGCGGGATTCTGAAAAGCAGGCAAAGCAGTAGTTTGGTTTATGAAATGCGAGATCACCGTATGAAAAACCTCTGATGAATCCACATGATCACTTATTTCTTATGGAACACTGTATAAGGTTCATGGGAATACAAGGCTTGAATCTTGCTAACCCTGTGCACAGATGTGATAGCTGCAAAGAAAGCTGCAATGCTGTAGAGAAACTTTGTGAATTGGTTCAGATGGACTGTCCAAGAGCCTTGATACAACAATATTCAAGCCCTCCACCCCACCAGGAAGGCGGTCTCCTCTATGGGAAAAAGTTTCTTATTCCTTCTAGGAAGTCTTTAATAACCAGTGCTTTGGAAATAGCAGCCAAATGAACTTTAATTGAAGAGAATTGCAATCCTAACCTGGCCAAATGAAGAAGATATGCTAATGTCCCTTATACTTGACAGGTAGTGAGACTGACGTTTTTCTGAGAAAACCAGATTCAAAATCTCTTGCTTTTGAAGGTGTATAAAGCACTCTTGGGTGGGTGTTTAGCTTCTTTTAGAATACTCACACATCCAGAGGAAGGGTCAAGTGCCCATATTGAATGAGTTCAGAAGCCACTTTGCCAAATTCAAAGTTGGTAGGTAGGGATGGATGATCTGACGCCCAAACTTGCGCCTTGTGCACAGCAGCCTCTTGTGTGGAGACTCTGACAGGTGAAAAAGGTCAGTGACCCACCATTTATAGGGCCGTTCTGGTGCTATTACGAACCATCCTTGCCCTTGAGTATGTTGGCTTCTTAGTGACTGCTGGTATTCGAGGAAATGGAGAAAAAGCATAGAGACATTTCCCTGACCAGTTTGTGGTTGGTAGTACCTGGAGGGAAAGTATGAAAATGTCTTATTGTCTATGCTTGCAAAGAGGTCCAATTAAGAAAATCCCCAGTCACAGAAGTTGGGTAGGATAGCGTTGTTTAGAACCAATTTGTGGTGTTAGTGGAAGAGAATGCTTAGCGAAGCCGCTTGAGTATTTCAGATTCCAGTTAAGAGAACGGCAGAAATCTCTAATTTCCAGGCTATGATCCACTTCCAGTTAAACTGCGCTTCCTGTGAATTTACAGTGACAGATCATATCCCCCATTGTTTGTTCAAATAATGTATATTGTCCAATTGAACAAGAATGGAGTGTGTCTTGAAGGCACAATCAAATGCTGAAGGCCTCAGTATGCAGTTCTTAGTTCCAGGAGATTTATGTGATAAGACATTTTTTTTGATGACCATGTCCCTTTAATCTGAAGATGGTCCATATGAGTACTCAAACCGGTTAGAGAGGTATTGTCACAACTGTTTAAATTGGAAATTCTTGATGGAAGTCCATATCACAAAGGAGATTTAGATGTCTGCATCACAATTGGACTGAGCAGCTTGCGAGTTTGTCCTCCCATCTGTCTGAGAATTGGCACCACTGGTCTTCTAGGCACCACTCGTGTGCTGAAGTGATCTCATGAAGATGGGCATGTGTTGCGGGAAAATGCAGGATGCTATTGAATGATGAGTGTGAATTAATCGAAAACTGAGAAACCACATTGGAGGAAACCAAATCATAGAAAACCAATTTTAAGGAAATACAAAAAAATCTAACATTAAAGCAAACATTTTAAAGGAAAGATAATTTTGAGGAAAAATCCTAAATTACATTAAACTTGGGTGGAGTTTAGGACTACTGGTGTTTTTTCGGGTTCAGGGTTGGCTAATGTTTAAGGTGATGAGGGGTTTTGAGGGGTTAGGAATAATTGGAGTTCGGGCATAGAAAGGGTTTTTTAGGGTTGAGGGTTTAGAGATGATGGGTGGAGTGTAGGGGTGGTGAGGGTTTTTTAGGATTCACGGATGAGTGATGTTTAGGTATGTGAGTTGTTTAGGTTCCAGGGATGGGCAGAGTTTAGGGCTGGTGAGGGTTTTTAAGGTGAAATTATGGGTAGCGGCTGTGGTGGTGAAGAGTTTTTCTGGTACATGATGTTGTGGAGTTTAGGGTGGTGAGGGGTTTTAAGGATTCAAGGATAGGTGAAGTTTGGATTTAGAAAGGAGTTTTTAGGGTTCAGGGATGAGTAGTTTACTGGGTTGGGGAGCTCTTATGGGTCATGGTGGCTGGTGTTTAAGGAAGGTGAGGGATTTTTAGGGTTTAGGGATGGGTGGAGTTAGGGCTTAGTGAGTGATTTATGGTTTAGGGATGGTGGATTTTTGGGGTTGAAAGGGCTTTTAGGCTTCAGGGAGGAGTGTAGTTTAGATGGTGTGAGGAGCGTTTGGGGTCAGGGATTGATGATGTTTTGGCTCTTGTGATGGCTCAGCAATGGATTTTGTTTACAGGTGGTGCTGGTTCAGCGAGTTAGAAGCATCCGAAGTAATTGTTTGACATTGTAAAAGATACAAATATTAAATAATGTCCGTAAAACACTGAAATAAATATCTCCGACAAAACTGTCTCTGAAAGTAAGACCTGCAACTATTTACAAAAATAAGCATTCAAAAGCCAATTTCAACTAAAAAGTCATTCTATCAATTGGTTTCTGTGAAAAAGTAAATACTATTAAATCTGAAAATTTCCATTTAACAGTTTAGATGTAATGGTATTGGTCTTCTATGAAATCACATACAACTGCTAATGACCCCGGAAGAGATGAAATCTATCTTGCTATCAGGCGGACCGTTTTCAGAACACTGTCACATTTCAGACAGATAGATAATAATCTCTCCTCTGAAGAATACACTTTTGCATTTAAGGGGTCCGGCAACTGCATAGGATTAATGTTGATTTTTCTTTATTGACCTGTAACTCCAGCCGACTCACTAGATATTCTCAACTGAAAATGCTGAAGAGCTTGTTGTGAGGTTGAGCATTTGATCAACCAATGGTCATAAATACAGATAGACAAAGATATTTTGTGTTTTAGGATGCCTAAACCACTGCCTTCCACTTCAAAAACGTTTTTGTTGCAGACTTGCACTGGTGATGTCAACGCCTGTACAAAAAAATCACAGGAATTTCTGATGTTTCTTTGCACTAGGAATATGGAAATAACCATCCTGAAGATGGTTAGAACATTGATAATCTCCTCAGTGGAACTAATGGTGGTTGCGATGAAGTGCTAGCATCCTGAACTTCTTTCTGTATCATTTTTGTGTGTTTTTTGGATCTGGAATGGGTCTTGCCTCATTTCTTGGGCCTTTTTTCATCAGAAAGTAGCGGGAATACATTTCCTGATCCATTCTGGCTTCTGTTTCAGAAGAAGAATGCTGACCTGTGGCTGAAATTTGTCCAGATTATGTTGCTGTGACTTTTTTGGAGGTATTGCCAATGGTGGGGTTCTGAATGTAAGACAATAGCCATAACAAACTTTACTTTTATGATTTTCTTCCACTGATCCAAGTAGTTCGAAATGCTCGCCCGCCACCAGAGTGGGTAGCAGAGGAGGAGAAAGTGAGAAGTCACTGCTTGCCTTCTGCAGGAGGCTTACACACTGCTGTTGATAGCTGATGGCTGCCTTTTCCTCTGGATTGGCACTTTTTCTGCTGATTTTGCTGCTGAGGCTGCATTTTATGCTATGGATGGAAATAACAGCCATGATAGGACTTGTAGGCATGTTTCCTCTGGTTTTTCTTTACTTTAGGTGCACAGCCTTTAATGTCTCCATCTCCATCTTCATGCGGGCCATTTCCTCATCCACATGTAAACCAAACAAAGTGCTACCTAAGAAGGGGAGATTCAGTGTCCTAGTTGAGTCTCTGGTTTGAGACCAGCGAGATAGAGTGAGTATCAATGTTTTAGTGCTAGGCTATAACAATAGCCACACATAGCTAGGTTTGAAATATCCACAGCAGCACTAATGATTTGGTTGGAGACCATCAAGCCTTCATTTAGGATATCTGTGAAATCTGCATGTCTTTCTCAATGCAAGTCATTAGTGAACTGTTGCAACGAATCCCATAGCGACTTCTTGTATCTAACCGAGAGGGTAGTATCACTGTCAGATTTCATTGCCTTTACTGATGTGCCAGAGACGTTTCTCCCCACAGAGTCAAAGCATTTACTCTCCCTTACATTAGGAGCAGTGAACAAAGGAGCAGACTTGTGATTCTTGATACGGAGGCAGTAACTGAGTTGGGTGGAGGGTCCTACCTTAGTACCAATGGATCCTGCTCTGGCAATTTATATCTTTCTGTGTCCTACATACTGCGGCCTTCACAGAAACAGTTACATTGCAGGTTTGAGCTGGAACCAGAGGAAGGAGCGATCTTGAAAAAGTATGCCGGTATAGAAGTGGATGGTAATGAGTTATGTTTATTAGCACCTCTAATCAAGCCTTCCTCAAAAGTATTGATCTTGTCAGTGGAAAAAATCTGGCCGGTGGTGAATCTGCCTAGGCTGGACAATATTTTCTAGTTCTTGATCTTGAAGAAGAACATGAAAACAAAGACTATGTCCTTGAAGAATGTGTAGAAGAACGTCTTGAGGAACACTTTGAGGAACATCCGAAAGAACACGATCTTCTAGAATGTATAGAATGGTAAGAGTGAGGTCTTTAATGCTGTCTAGAATGTGACTTGTGAGGAGAATATGATCTGAGTTGAAGTCTCCTTGATGATGCTGTGTCAGGCGTAAGGCACTATCTTGAGGGTGGGCTGTTAGTTGTGTCCCAGCAGCTGTTATGAGTGGTGGAATGACCATTGAAGTAAGTCTTGACGAGAAGTCCAGAGGGCTGAGGAGATGATTGGGCTCTTGGAGGTTGAGGTTCTGGTACTTCAACCACTGGGCTAGCTGGCCTGATAGGAGTGTAGGCCTGTGAATACTCAAGACTCTCATAGATTTCAGTTCGCAAACCCATTCCCCAGATCAATAAAGAGAGGCTAATATATTAGTATGCCTCAACGTAGAATCCCTCAACGTTAAGTGTATGCCTCTTGCATTGTGAACCAGCACACAAAGGAGCAGAAGTAGCCACAGTACCGTGCTTCAATGTCATGACACTTGAATGGGAACTGCACTGTTTTTCAAATCATTGTCTCCTCTTGCATCTCACTCTGGAGGAGCATTCGGAGATGGAAACTGAAGCACCGGTAGAAGGTCTCCTCCACATTCCTGTAAAGTTCCAGTTCATCCTGAGAGTCTGCGCTACTCTGTTCTGAAGTCCATGAAGATGGTTTATCTCTCTCTCTCCTTCAGGAACCATCCTGCAGTGGTGGCATTTGTTAGGAATATGGGTTTCTAGAAGGCAAAAAATACATGGATCTGACTGTGCCGTGTTTCTGCCACATGAAGGGCACCTCTCAAAAAGAGAGAAAATGTTTTTTGTGAAGAAAAATATGCCCTGTCATGAACTGACAGAAAAATACTTTTAAGTCTTTAGGGTGGACGAGGAAACTGGTTTTAGAAGGGGTTTGGAAAAATTTCAAGTGGAAAAATGCAGAAATGAGTGCTCCCGGATCTTGTCACCAGATCCTGGTAAAAAGAACTAAAGCAGCTGAGACTATGAGAGCATGTTGGGATACTAAAAAACTGGGAGTCCTGAAGTGCCATTTTCACAGCATTACACGGCTCCACCCTGTATGACTACACTGCCCTTTTTCCCTCAATTTCCTTTTAAACAGGTTTATGAAAGAGGTTATTTTCTCGTCATCTAGTTCTCTTGGAGACTTTTTTATATATTTTAATGGGATATTTTAGAATTTAAAGAAAATAAATGGAATCAGTCAATATAACCATTTTAATAAGCTGTTAATGAATTTTATATTAAATAATTAGATATGGCTTTTCTAACAAAGTGAAAATGATATTTTATTTGAAAAATTGCCCTGATATCCCATGCACGGAGAGAAAGTTCACGTGCTTATCATTATCAATAGAGTTCCTAAAGGAGGGCCATGTACATTGTCAATTTCACATGAATATCTCAAACCATGTGCTTCACAAATGATAAGCTATAATGTCACTAAAGATCACCTTTACCTGTTTTTTGATTTTGGGTTTAGAAACCTCAGTGACCTATAAATGCACTACTTTTCAACTCAATATTTCACTTACTTGTTTCATCTCTTGTGCGCCTCTCGCTCCATCCTTCCTCTCATTTTAATTTTGTTCCACCTTTTTTGTGGTTTGATATACCTTTCTTCATGTCTTTCTACTTCCCTTTTTACTTTATCCTTTCATTATCTTGATTTTCACTTGCATCTCTCTTGCCTTTGTTCAGGTCTATTTCTCAGAATTCTTCTGTGCTACACGAGGAAGAGGATGAAAAGACCTGCAGTGAGCTAGATATGCGAATTTCGAGGAGAAAATCCCCCCAGCCTGGGGAGGTAGGTGCCGTGCTTTGCAAGTGGGGCAGATTGCTTAGTTCTGGTTTTGCACATATCTGTAGAACGGTTGAGAACTCAGATGGGGAGGAATCTATCAGCTAAGCTCAGCAGGCACAGGACCTGTCCTTTAGCTATGCCCTATGTCGAGGACTATGGCTTTGGAAATACTCTGACTAGTATCCAAGCCACAGTACCCAGCAAACACAGCCTTTTGCCATGCTTTTTAGACACATTCCTGGAAAGCCTTGTCTTTATTTTTTGTTTTGAGTTCATGTGCCTGTGCTGGGATTTGCAGACCTTTGGGAGACTTTTTGGTTTGTGAAATGTAAAATGTGCATATCCTCTTCTGTGGATCCTGCACCTTGTATCAAACACTAACCACCCTTGTTCAATTGAAAACTATTTTCAGGGTCCACAAACATTATTCGTAGCCTACACAAAATGGCCAAGCAGAAGGATCTGCTTCTTACATATTCAGAGTCTGGATCAGAGTTGTGATGGTTTTGAGCATCCACAACTCTCTCATATGGATATTAATAACATTTGAACTCCATATTTATGGATTTTGTAAAAGAAAACGATGAACAGATTTTAGAATGA
The DNA here is from genome assembly GCA_963921515.1 of Calotriton arnoldi. NCBI lineage: Eukaryota > Metazoa > Chordata > Amphibia > Caudata > Salamandridae > Calotriton > Calotriton arnoldi. Next base: position 2,346,044 of record CAWUFW010000399.1, read on the forward strand.
GTAAAAAAAAAAAGACATTCAGCAGACAGAGTTCTTGCCAACTTTAGTTTTGCTATAGCTAGCTTTTCATTCTATAGCCTAGGTTAAACTTCACTTTAAAGATTAAAATGAGAAAAGTACATTTTTGCCATCCACTTCTCCCAGAACTCCAATCTTTGTCTTGTTCAGTGTACTTGAAGCTTTTCAAGATTTTTTGGAAGGTGGGCGGGTGCTCAGAGGAATTATTAACAGAATAGCTGTTTTCCTATGTACTTATCAGCTCATACATGCCTACATATAACGTGTTTGCACTTTTAAAAAATGTTGAGCCCTTTCTTAGACAGAAATACTAAGTAGTTTTAATTTCAGTGAAGGTTCTTGTGATGAATCAGTAGCATGACAAGTAAGCCAAGGTTCCTTCAGGCTGTGTAGTAGAAAATCTCTGTGTCCCCCAAACAATTTAACAAGCCTCTTACACCTGTTCAATACAACAAACGTCTGCTTTACAGCACAACTACAAATTAATTGTTTGAATTTCAACATGCAATTGCCCCATAAGGAAGACTTAGCGATCAGTTCCAAACACATGCCCTTCTCAGTGGCCACCTTCCTTACCACCTTGGTAGTCATAGCACCTCCAGTGCAAAACCTATCCCTCCTTAACATGATTCCATCGGAACAGTAATAGGGGTTGGTCTCCTCTTCAGACCCCTCTTCTTTTCTAATAATCCTAGACAGCCCTCTCCATTTATACTGTTCTATGCTTGAAGACAGTGCCTAAATTCAAGATTATTAAATCTAGTTTGCCATCTAGAGGCTTGATTACGTATATGTTGCGCTTTCCTGGCCCTCTTCTTTTCTATTAAAAAAAGTATGCAGTTCCTTGTGAAAGAAGTAGTTGTAATGGATTGGTCGGTATAACTATATGTCCAGAAGTAGGAGTGAGAGTCTCCCACTTTTGGAACTAGGGCCCTCACACACCCAGCAAGGTGTCATGCTTCATCATAGGGCCGGCTCCTCGTCAGGCTGGCGCTACAATGCCTGACGGGCACCCTATGATGGGCTCTTTGTCCGAGATCTTTTGTTCCCAAGCCGTAAGGTGAGGTGCGGGTGTAGGGCTGTGCAGTGTAGACAAGTGTGTGGGTATTGTAAGAGAAATTAAAAAGGGAGACTAAATAGTACTCAGAACTTTTTTTTTTTTTAAATCTTATTTTATTGGCATTTCTTATATATCTGTTCAAAGCACAGGCAAATCTACTTACATCATCCTCTGTCTTAACAGTATTGCACTTTAAGATATATTTTCTCAGGAGCACTATGAACAATTGCTAGTATATTTGATGCCATGTTGCATTTCGGTGATCGGAGTAATGGCACCATCAAGACCCTGGTGTACAATGGTACATTCTATTACTCGCTGTACATTTCGTTCGAGTTTACCACGTGGGCGGCCAGTGGCCTCACTATAGGGTATGGCAATATAGTAATGTTTACTTTTGAGAAAAACTTCTAAATACAAACTTAAACCTGTGCAGAAGAGTGGTATATATTAAGGATCAACTGTTCGCATCTGGGGGGGGTCAGAGCTTAAGTATTAGGGGCTAGTGGTCCACAGAGGCGTAGCACGCGAAAGGGAAGGGCCTCCCCCCTCATCTGTCTCTATCATTCTCATGGTCACATTCCAGCACATTGCATAATTTGGGAAAAACAACAAGGTCACCACCATCTTTACAGAGATAAAAGCAGGTTATTATGTTTCAGTGTCATCACTCGGGCTATCCGGCCCCCCCCCCCATCCCCATCACTAGTATGTTTCGGCTGTTCCCATGCCACCATCGTTTCTTTCTATAATTCTGCTATGGGGCGCTTCCGCACTCCTCTGGCCTCCTCCCAGCTCAGTGCTCTACCTTCTGCTCCCGCCCAGTTAATCACATCCCGGTTCCAGCTTTCAACCCCGGGCCCCTGTATTGATTTCCATTCTAGCGCTATTCTGCACTTAGCAAGACCCAGCCTGTTTCCCACCTTACATTTATGCGGACGGGGAAAGAGTCCCAGCAGACATACCCGAGCCGTGGAAGCCAGTTCCCGCCCCAGGACTTCTTTAAGTTTGGAGACAATTGCTTCCCAGTAGGGGTGTAGTTTTGGGCATTCCCCTGTCATGTGTATAAAATTAGCATCGGGTTGGTCACATCTTGGGCATTTCCGTACGTCCCCCCCATAAGTGATGTTAAGGCGGTGTGGTGTCATATAAGTGATATGTATGAAGTTGAATTGTATATATTTTAGGCGGGTATTACGAGAGATCCTCTTGGGGGACTGCAAGATCTTACCCCATTCAGCGTCTGTGAATTCGCCTCCCACTATCTTTTCCCATCTCCCTCGCAGTCCACCCAACGGTTCCAGGGACGCTGCAAGCAGGGTGGCATAGAACCACTTCACTTGGTGCCCGGCTGTGCCCAAGATTATCAGCGCATGCAAGATTGGGTGCGTCTCAGGTTCCTCCCTCCCCTCTCCTCACAAAGGAGCAGACTAGTTCTTCATAATGCAGAAACTGTCCCGGAGGAAGCCCGCAGCTCTCCACCAGTTCTTCAAAGGGGATAAGGCTTTTTTCCAGATAACAGTCTCCCACATTTTCTAACCCCGCCTGTGTCCAAGGCGCCAGTTGGTCCCCAGTAAATAGTGACATAGGAGTTCCATGTGGTAAGCCCACATGGGCAACATAGGGGTATATCTCGGGGCTTACTTTAATTTATCTAAAGATCTCTTACAGGCCTGTAACACGGTGCGTTGCAGCACCGAGTGGTATGGGGTAGATGTAGTCGGGACTAACAGTTTAGCCACCAACAGACGGGGACAGCTATCAGGTTCTGACAGACATGTGCCCTCCTCGTTCACCCCCTCCAACCACTACGCCAACCACTGCAGTCGAGCGGCCAACATGTAGAACTCGAAATTCAGTACCCCTAGCCCTCCCTCTGCCATGGGGCGCTGTAGTGTCTTCAGGGAGACTCTTGGATGCCCATCATCCCACACCAAGTCTCGCAGCAATGAACTTAATGGGCGAACAAACCTGGTGCCATCAAAACTGGAAGGTTGACAAAGTAGTATAGGAGTCGGGGCAACATTACCATTTTGGACAAAGAAATCCTGGCCATGATAGGAAGTTGCAGCGTACGCCAGAATTGGACACAGGATTTAAGAGACCTCATTGCTCTGCCCAGGTTTCCCTCCCTCAGGTCGTCCAGGGAATGGAAAACGTGGATGCCCAGGTATTTAAAGGAGTGGAAGTCCATAGGATGTCAAGCTGCAGAGCCTCCGGTCTGGGTAATGGTCCCGCTATAGGGAATAAATAGGTCTTGGTCTTATTAACCCGGAGGCCTGATATTTGCTTGAAGCCCTCCAGGATCTGCATTGCTGATGCGATGCCTTTCACTGCATCCCCCAGGTAGATCAGTAGGTCATCCGCGTAAAGCGAGATAGTATGCACTCGTGTGCCCACTTTAAGACCCAGCCCCTCGCCCCCCCCAGTCGGGCCCTTTCTGCGAGTTGCTCTATCGCTAAAGCGAACAGAAGGGGCGCAAGAGAGCACCCCTGCCGTGTGCCTCGGAAGATCGTATATTGATTAGAGATTGTTTTGCCCATTTTGACCCTTGCAGTAGGTACCGCATAGAGGAGCCGCACCCATTTCACACAGTTGCTCCCAAGGCCCATTCGCAGCATAACCTCAAATAAATACTCCCAACTAACCATGTCAAACGCCTTTTCCAGGTCGATTGACAGCACTGCTGCATGCTGGTTAAGTGGTGCTTCCTCGTGATAAGAGTACAGAATAGAGTCTACGAAGGTTATATGAGGTGCAGCGGGAGGGGATAAATAAGTTTTGATCTGAGTGAATAAGGGATCTCATGTGGAGGAGCAACCTGCTCGCCAGGACTTTACTAAGGATTTTGAAATCTAGATTTAACATTGAAAGGGGTCTAAAATCCACCCCTCTGGCATCTATCTCTTTGGTTTTAGGGAGTGGGACCACAAGCGCGTCCCGTTTAGTTCCGGGGATATCCCCCCTCTTGAGCGACTCTGCGTATAAAATCTCTAGTTGTGGCGCCAAACTGGCAGCGAACCGCTTATAGAATTCCGCCTGGAGGCCATCCTGCCCCGGCGTTTTACCCGTTGCCATGTCCCCAATGGCCACACGAATTTCGTGTATTGTCACTGGGCCTCCCAACTCCTTCACCAAGAGTGATTCACCAAGAGTCACCGGTCCACCCCTATGTCAAATAATCTTGTCTGCAGTGCCAGGGGTCACCACCGGTAGTGTAGTGCTGCCACTGCAGGAAGAATCCGATTCGATCCCCTCAGTCTCCCTTGAGGAGCGAGTCCCAGCCTCCGAAGGGGATCTCCTGTCCTGCATGATGGCCGCTACCGCTTGCAGCGCCTCCACTCTCTCTCTGTTTGTGAGGATGTCGGCCGGCTTGGGGCTCCCCGTCTGGCGCATCTCCTGGATCTCCTCCCGGGTTCCAGCTTCTCAGATGTCGCCGCCTGTGCATGTGCAGTTTGGGGTACTCCGGTTTTGTACGCTTCTAGCCACTCCTAGGCGGGCTTGGGATCATCGCAAAAATGTGCTTTTCCATCTAGGAGTATTCTTAGTCGGGCAGGGAATATCAGAGAATACTGGAGCCCCTTCTCTCTCAGTGCTTTCTTGACCTCTAGAAAGGAGGTTCGCCGTTTCTGAACATCTAGAGTGTAATCAGGGAAGATGGAGACTCTACTGTTGTCTACCATGTATGGGCCTTCCGCCCGGGCTTTATGTAGGAGAGCATCTCTGTCTCTGAAATGTAGGAGTCTAGCCACCACTGGGCACGGGGTCGGCCAGGAGCTGGCGGGCTGGCCGGGACACGGTGTGCTCTCTCGAGGGTGTAGAAGGTCAATAGGCCCTCAGGGGCCACCACAGTTCGGAGCCATTGTTCTAGGAAGGACACCATATCGTTGCCCTCAATTCCATCAGAAAGGCCAAGAACCCGTATATTGTTCTTCTTATTCCGCCCTTCAGCATCTTCCGCCCTCCTCTCCAAGGTGCGGATTCGCTTTGTGAGGTCTCCCACCAGTGTCGCTAGTATTTGTTGCACTGGCTCAAGAACTGTTAATCTGGATTCTGTGGTCTTCACTCTTTCGGCCAGCTTCATGTGCTCCTCCCTGAGCAGTCCTAGGCCCACCGACACCGTGCTGATGTCTTGGTGGAGGGTGGCCTTAGTATCAGCAATAGCCTCCAAAATTTTCATTAATTGCTGTTACACTGGGCCGCCCGGTTCACTCTGCACCTTTTCTTGCGGAGCTTCTTCAGTTTCCTGGGTGGCCCCCGTTTGCTTTGCTCGTGGTTTGCCCATGTCGGCGGGATGGTCTTGACCTCTTCAATACTATGGTAGAGTGCCCTAGAGGCTGTTGCCCAAGTTCACCTCCCAGCACTGCGGAGCGCCACAACTGCTTCCCCCTATGCACTGCCACTGGGCTCTGGTGGGTTTCCGCTCAAGGACTATTTATAGCTTCCGCAGGTGGTCCGGTGTGGCCTCGTGGCTCCCCACTTGCGATGCAACTCTAGCCACAGTAGGGCACAGCCATGCGCCAATACTCTTAGGGATCCCCCCAAATGAGATCCGAGGGCAACTGCACTCACGTGGTCTCCGCTAGCTGGTGCGCCCACACGGCTTGTGTTTCCTGGGGGCGTATGGTTTTCTCCCACACTGAGCACGTCGCTATTCACTCCCGGCCGTAGATCTCAGCCCTCATATGGTCATCCAGAGGCATCTGGCGCCAGGTTGATCCCTTTAGGGTGTCCTACGGTCGGGGGATCCTCCCCATGCAGATGCGCCCCACCAAGCTCACCGCAGGCCACAATCCGCTCCCTCACGAAAGTCCACACCGCTTTTCCGGGGCCTAATTCACCTCTCAGGCTGCGGGGTAAATAAAGAGTAGGCACAGCCGTGTCCCCTTGTTCGTCTGTGCCAGGTTTCCTCTTACCGCCAGTCAGGCCTCTGTGCACAGCCCGACTCTCCGCCTCCAACCGGGGCCCAGGGCCTCACTCCACACCAGGAGCTCTTCTTGCCAGTGCCCCCGATTCAGCAAATTCTGCAACTGGGCTACCAGGTCTCCCGGCAGGGCTCTCACTACTCAGCACGCACCTCGGGTGGTCAAACCCCGCTGGAGCGCACTCTGCGCCGCACCTCTGCAGCAGGTCTCTTTCTTGGTCACTCGCAGTTTCCATGGTGGGCCGCAGGAGCTGGGCCGCTCACCCGAAGGGTCGTGGTGCGGGTCTCTTTTCCTCAGAAATCACCACACCAGCCAGCCTAATAGCGTGGAGCCCCGCAGTCTTCGACAGTGCTCCCCAGATATCGGGGGCTGGCCGCCAGTACTGCGCGTGTTCTCGCCTCCGCTCTGCCTTAGCGGCCGCTGGATCTCACCACTCCGCAGTCATCGTCTTTTCGGGTCTACCTGCATCGGACCTCACCGCCATCGGGCCCCCGGGTTCCCCGGCAAAACTCCCAGGACTCCGTCAGCGTCAAAGGCTAATTCTCGCTGGAGCCCTCACTTCGCCTCCTTACCGCAGCGTCCCACAAGGTGTTCCTGGGCCTCCTCCCCAGTTAGGCTTCGGAGGGCACGCCGCCATCTTAGTGGCGTTCAGGCCGGCTCCTCTGCCGCACAGCGTCTCAGTGTATCGACTCCCCCACACAGCGGGAGATCCGGCAATCCGCTCCAGGGTGCCTCCGTCCCCCAGGGCTGTCCCAGGATTGGCGTTCAGGTCCCGTCTGCCTCCGGGCTAGCAGGATGTTTGCGGGCCGGCGCAGAGCTACAGGCACACGCGAGCGCCATCTTCGGCTTCCAAGCCACGCCCCCTACTCGGAACTATTTTTAATCGGCGAGTCTACTTGTCCTGGTTAAAAACTGGGTTAGCACACCACCAATATAATGTTCAGTGGTTGCTAGAAATTGTGGGTCAACATATTTCTTGCTTAGTTTGACACACCAGTGATCAATTGGCAATTCATCAGGACCATCAAACAATTACCTATCTACACAGTGGTTGGCGTCCAAATTAGTATAAGGGAGAACCAAACATTATAACAACCTAACAGTGAGGTACCTTTTGGTAATACTGACATATTCGGGGTGGCTCACCAGCTGCATCAAATGCTGGTAGAGGAACGCTGAATTTAAGCGTCAGTTTTGTAGCAGCTCAGTGACCGGACAACCTACCCTCGCTCTACCAGCTCTTCTTTTCTAACCATCCTATACAGTCCACTCCATCTGTACTCCTCTATACTTGAAGATAGTGCTTACATTTAAGATAATTATCTACTTTGCCATCCAGAGGCCTGATTACATATCACGTGCGCTTTCCTGGCCCTCTTCTTTTCTAACTATCTTAGACAGCCCTCTCCATCTATACTCTTCTATGCTTGAAGATAGTGCCTAAATTCAAGGTAAGTAAATCAATCTTGCCATCCAGAGGACTGATTGCATATCTGGTGCGTTTTCCTGGCGCTTTATTGGTTGTGCCAGACACGGACAATGCACCAGTTTATGGAAAACGTTTGCCGTCTGCCACACAGGCACAAGCTCGCCTGTACTGGAGAGAGTGCTGCAGTGGCAGACAGTCATTTTGAAACTGGTGGTCTGTTTGTCACTGAAGGCAGTGTTTGACTGCACCTGCATGTGAGGAATGATGCCTGGGGATCTCTTGTACCCCCATATCTCCTTAAGATGACAGTATTGGCTGGAGAGGTGCACTACATGTGCACACAGTTGGTGTGCCCACAACAGCTGGTTTGCCCCTGCATCTGAATATTCAATTTGGGCAAAAAGCAAAGGATTTCCTCATTTGCTTCATGCTACACTCATGCCCCTGGGTGTGCAGAATGCAAGTGCAAGCTCCCATTGCACCCCGGTGCACTTCTTTAATATAACGCCCAACTAGAAAAGGTAGAGTTCTGAGATACTCAACAAAACTACTTAAACAACTGATCAGTCAATCTACATGCATGGCACACAAATTACTGGGGGGCAGATGTACGACCATCGTGATTTGCGACTCGCAAATTGCGACACATTGCGAGTCGCAAATCACAATGTACAACAGTGTTTGAGACACTGTTAGCGATTCCTAATGGGGTCGCAAATTGCATGCCTTATGCATATTAATGAGGCACTCGCAATTTGCGACCCCATTAGGAATGGCTGGCTCTCCCAGGTATGGTGGCCTGCTGGGCTCAGCAGACCTCCATGTCTGGGACTGCTTTTAAATAAAGCATTTTTTTTTTTAAATGCAGCCCGTTTTCCTTAAGGAAAACGGGCTGCATTTAAAAAAAAAAATAATGCCTGCCCCTAAAAAATATTTCCCCCTGCATTCACATAGGGGAAGGGGTCCCCTGGGGACCCCTTCCCGTTTGTGAGTGCTTTACCACCCTTCTCAGAAGGGTGGTAAACTGTGACTGTTTTGCGACCGCAATTGCAGTCGCAAAACAGTCTTGCATAGGAATCTGACTCGCTATTAGGAAAGGACGCCCTTGGAACGCCCCTTCCTAATAGCGACTCGCTAAATAGGGTTCGTACATGGCCCATTTGTATTTTGCATGCGCAAACGGGTCGCAAACCTGTTTGCGCATGCAAAATAGGGTTGTACATCTGGCCCCAAGTTTCTAAAAAAAAAAAAAAAAAAATTTACTTAGAACAGTTATTTTCTGGTATTAACCTTTCCACACAAAGCCATGTTTAATCTTTCTAGATTCCTTTAATTATTTTCCTTTAATTATTTTCAGCCAAAATATCAAGGTTAAGGTTTACCATCAATTCATTTGTCGATACCAAACTGGACTGTGAAAAATGCTATATTTTTAGGTATAGCAGCAAAAAAAAAACTGGTTCGGCTTCAACATATCCAAAATGCAGCAACCAGACTCTTATTCAAGCTAAAGAAATTTGACCATGTGTCAGAATAGAGAAATTTGACCATGTGTCAGAACAGAGAAATTTGACCATGTGTCAGAACATCTCCAAAGCCTTCACTGGTTACCAATGAGAAATGGAGTACAGTCTAAGGCTGCTTGCTTTGTTTACCATGCCACTGGTCCAAAATTCATCCTCCAAAAGTAATCAAATATGAACCAAGGATATCCTCCTTTCTTTGACTGCTATGCATCTTGCTGTGCCTAACTGTAAGCTAAGGAAATGGAGCAGCAAAGCATTCAGAATGTTTGCAGCTCAACTCTGAAACAATATCCCCCTGGAGATCAGTGCGGAACCCTCCTTACTGATTTTCAGAAATACATTAAAAACTTTACAATTCATTTCATAATTGCCCAGTAAGTTTGTTTATTGTCTGGAACTTCCTTTACTAGGCCAGAATAGGTAGCTGTAGACTGCCAAGAGACTCTACAAAACTGAATGTTGTGCTCAATAGATGACATAAAATAAATAAATGAAAAATCTTTGAAATGGCTTAACTTGACAAACCTTCATTAGGCATGGACCCACATGCTGCATTCATAGTCCTCAGTATTGAAATTGCCGGATGGCAAATAAAAACACCCAAAGATGAACTCTATGTGGCTATTTATGGATGTGCACGAGCACATGACCCAACACCTACGCGACCTCCACTGGCTCCCCGTCGAGAAGAGAGTAATTTTCAAACTCCTCACCCACGCCTACAAAGCCCTCAACAACATCGGACCCAAATACCTCAATGAGAGAGTCTCCTTCCACGCACCCAAGAGAAACCTCCGCTCCGCCGACCTCGCCCTGGCAGAGGTCCCCCCACATCCGCAGAAACAAAACCGGAGGAAGAGCCGCCTCCTACATCGCAGCCAAGACCTGGAACGAGCTCCCGGTGAACATCAGACGCTCCCCGACCCTGCACACGTTCAGGAAGGACCTGATCCGGAGCCGCCTCACCCCCCCAAGCGCCTTGAGACCCTCATGGGTGAGTAGCGCGCTATATAAACCCCTGATAGATGTGCCGGGACCACATGAATTATAGAAACTTCAGAAAAGGAAGTGATGGAGTCTTGCTGTACAACTTTCCACTGTTGTCAACCGAGTCAAAGGCTTGGGAATCCCAAAGCAAAAAAGTTATTCCAGAATGCAACATTGTTTGTATCCAGAACAAGTTTATTCTGCTTTGGCTTTAGAGTATTATAACCTGTAAATTTGCGCTGATTTAGACAAATTGACTGATTTGTTCCTTCAAGAAGTTGTTGCATATGTAGCTTTCTGGCAGCAAATATGCAGCAGTGTCAACAAAATCCTTTAAAGTGCAGCTGTTTGCATTCAGTACATGGTTTACATGTTTTGACTTGAAGAGAAGGCATCAAAAGGTGATGGTAAGCCATTTTTCATCATCAACATATGAAGTGTTAAAACGGAACAAACTTGGGGTGATTACTGGGAAATCCTAAACTGCCATCTATTGTTCTCCAATTAGACCATCTTTATATCACCTCTCGTAGTTTTCAAGCATATAAACCTAGATAGTGTTCCACATTTTAAACCGTTCAATATAAATCCGAGATTTAACACAAAACCAAAGTAATTGTCATTCTCTTCCTCTGTCACCCAGTACTCATTAAGAGAGTTTGATTTCCTAACAGCTGTGTACAATTTCTTTCCTTTTTTCAAGGAACATGTATCTGTGTTAAGAGTGTGAATGTCCTCATTAAAATATGATTAGACATTCATAACCAGGGGTCCTTTGATTCTGTAAATAATTTAAGAAAATCTAGTATCACCATTTCCCAACACATCCATCTTTGTCATGTTACAAAGGTCTATGTCTGAGCTGCCGCAAGAAATTCAAAAAACCTCATCTTTTCAGTCTATAGAGTTGTAGCCCAAAGACTGGAAAGGTCTATCTGTTTATTACCAGTATCTCACTACCCCTGAGTGCATATGACCAGTCCTGGATCTGCATGACCCCAACAAGTTTGAACACCTTCCTCTTCTTTAGTGCTTTTATGGTAACTATAGACCAACTGTTTTAGGAGATGCATTAGGCATATTGGATGAGCTCAATGGATTTCAAAGATGTTTAATATTTACAACAAGGAATAGCAGTGGAAATTTAACTAATTTCCGGTGAGGTTTTAAATTTACCAATACAGATTTCACTATTCTTACCCCCGGAATTTAGTAATCCATCACTTGGTGTGCGATGCATTGTAGTGTGATATTTTCCATCAGTCATCAACAGTAAGACTGTATTCCTTTTCAGAAGATTCATTGAAGCAATGATACACTTCCTTGTACCTCCTCTTTTAGAGTATCTTGGCTGTTAAAGTATCGACAGAAGAGTTTTCCACTTGCACCACGATGACTACGTGATTGTCTCAGACATTACTATGCTTTGTGCATTATGCATCTATGTGGCACTCTTGGTTAGGTTCTAACTCCAAACATCTGGAACTCAAGCTCATTTTTCAAAGCCTCAAGGCTCTTCCTTCCTGACTCGCAAGGGAATGTTGCTTGGGTTCTTATGGAAACCAGACCTCTCATTTTCTTTTAAAACAAGGAAGGAGTAACCTGTTATCACTCAGTTTTTCATCAAGCTGAGGCACTATGGTACTGGACTCTAATAAACAATAGGTAACCTGTGCTTTCAAACTCCAGAGGAAGAAGTATTTAGAAGCACGTGCTTAAAGCAGATTTTACTCACCACTCCTGTGAAGCATGACAATCACAAGGCCAATTAGTCTGAGAGAACTTAAGAGAGCTTATGTCTTTGGAAAGTGAAAACATCTCTGAGATGGTTTCCTATCAGACTGTTCAAGCAGCTTTCTGCATATTTTCTCCTTCTTTCCCAAATCCTCTTGATTAGTCAGAAGTTGAGGAGCTCAAGTGACTCACCAGTTGTACTGTTAGCCCTGTCTTGGCCTTGCTAGATTTGATTTTCAGGCCTATGCCTGCTTTTTACCAGTCAGTCTTCCAAAGTTCAAGTTCATCTAATTTCAGGGCAAAGGAGGGGTGTCATTGATTTTTTTTTTTTTAAATATATACTTTCATATTACTCCTGAAATTCAGAGCCTCGTTCTTTAAAAGAATGTATTCTGCATATCTTGAAATTTCTGATTACAACATTGCTTTAATGTGTGCTGCTAGGCAATATAATTCAATATAGCAAATGCTTTTTTTTCAGTTGGGCTCTATAGACTAATTTGAATACCCTAGCAGTTATATTGATTGATATTTTGTGTTTTATTTGCTATTTAGCTGAAACAAGCAAAGTACAAGCTTTGTCATGCTGAGAACCATGAATGGTCCTCCACAAGTAAAGTAACCCTTTAGACTCTACCTTCCATCACAGGAGACTACAACAGGTAGCTCAGTAGCTACTGATAACTTGCCAGTACCCTGGAAGTAGCTCCTTGTAGTGCAGCCCAGCAAAGAAATTAATTCAGAGGTTCTAGACGTTTTAAAGATCTCAGCACTACACATGTCCCTAGCCTAAAAAAGTGATGTTTTGTTTTTCGAAAAAGGCAAGATTTTCTTTGAGTGTCTTAACCCAATATGGAATGTGCATATTTGATAGAAACTGATATGCTAATGTTTGAAAACAAAAGGTTTAAAAATCCTAATCATATTTGAAGCTGCTCCTTGAATAATAATTCAAACCGAGTTGAGGAGCTTTATAGCTGTTGGTATTTTCTTTGTGGCAGTGGGCATTTTCTGCAGTAGCTGTTATTTCATTACTCATGTGGAAGCGTTTTATATTGGTAAAGCTTTTCCTGACACTGCTGTTAGTAACCATGTCTTATGAGTTGTGGTGGATGGTGTTCTATTACAGTATTGAGTTTTAAATATCATCCGACCAAAATGTTATATCCAGAATATAGACTAACCACAATATCATGGAGGTAGATTTTAAAGATGAGTTTAATTTTATTTACATTCCTAACTCTGCATCTATTTATCTTGAAGATGTATGTATTTTCAAGGTACGTAAATTTGAAGTTGAAAATATTATCTATACTTACTTGTTTGTACATGCTTCCATTATATTGTATATGTCAATATTCTGAATTTGATCATGTGTTATGATGCAAAATTGTATCACTCGATATTGTGGCATACATCTGGGTTGTCTCTACCAGTAATTCTGCAAGGTACGGTCACTATAGTGAATGTATTTGATGTAAGCACTACTGCAAAAACATTCAAAGCCATTAGTAGCTCGGGACTATTTTAATTGAACATAAGTAGCTCTCGTTCTAGAAAATGAGGGAGACCCCTGTGCTGTTATATCAAGTTCTGACAGAACTTCAGCTAAACAAAGAGATTGTTCTGCCCAATTTCAGCCTACATCTTATTTTCCTTCACCTGAAGAGTCTGCACACAACCTACATGTATCCAGTTTTACATAGAAATAAATCAAATCTTTCAGATACTTATTTGTGATACATGACAAACCCTGGAAACTAAAGCAGCAGAAGCCACCAGTGCCATGCGAATGCTCTCCTGGATATCAAAATCCTATGAAAATCCTGGAATTAAGGGCTCATTCAACCAGAGCAAAGACAACATTAGTCGAGTATGCCCTTTATGAAATGTGATGGGGAAACAACCTACGCTAACCATTCTGCTTATTGTAAGGTTTACTCTTCAGAAGTGTCCACCAGAAATTAAGCATCTTCCAACCAAGAATTTCTACTTGATTGGTTTGTTTGAATCCCAGTGAGCCTATTTTGTCTCGCCTTTAAAGCTCTGTCTGGCTGTAGAAACTGTTTTCCAGCAAGTTAGGAAAACAACAGTCTACTTGGTGGCCCTCCCTCACAATACCCAGCTAGCAAAATACCCATCTATCTAACATTCACAACTTCGAAACCATGTATGATACAGGAAGTCAATGAATAGATGCCCTGGGACTCGTTGAATCCTGTTTTCCCAACTACCAGATTGTATGTGAATGATTTCTTGGGGTGGAGGCTAGAAAATATGCCATTTTAGTTTTATGTCATATGAAGTTGGCCGAATCCATTCGGCATCTGAGGTCTCTAATCTCTGTCTTCATGAAGGTCACAATGTAAAAAGCTGCATGGAGTCTCAGCATTTAAAGTGTAAACAGGCTATCTGTATCCATTATGATCATATTGCTGTGCCGTGGAGTCGAAAGACTGGTTTCTGGGCCGTATGAGGATATCTGTACTAATGCGTACACCTATAGCCCTGAAGTGGGGAACCAGGAGGATGAAGCACAGTTCTTGGAGATGAGGGGCGCAGCCAATAATGACTTGGAACTGAAACACATATGCACCGGTACTGGAACTTCACCTCGGGTTACAAAACTTACACCGCAAATGAGGAAGTCAAATTGCCTAAAATATGCCAATATCATATCCAAAATGCACTAAAACAACTGAGACAGACAAGCAGTCTCCAATGCAGGAAACATATACAGCACAGGATAATATCACGTATTTTCAGTCTATGCCATCATCACAAACCGGTACAGATGAAGAGTATGATCAGGGTCAGTCAGGTGAGGAACTTGCTCCATGTTCTTTAGATGCATGAGATTGATATCTAGGGACATCAGACCATGAAGAACCATTAGAGCAATCAATCAATCAAGTTGTATTTGTAGAGTGTGACTTGTCACCCGAAGGGGTATCCAGGCGCTAGCTGCAGGTTTCAGTCAAAGAGCCAGGTCTTGAGCCCCTTCCTGAAGTTGGTCAACGAAGGGTGCGGTGCGGAGGTGGGGGGTGTTCCAGGCTTTGGCGGCGAGTTTGTAGAAGGAGCATCCTTCGGTACGGCAGTGGTGTATGCGAGGGATCTGTGTGAGGGTGAGGTGTGCTTAATAGAGTGCGTGCCATAGTCCTGTCGGCTGTTGATGAGGGCCTGCGTTACCGTCCTCCGGGTGTTGATGGTGAGCCACTTAAAGATTTTGTGGAGCGTTTGGATGCAGACTGAGGAAATGGCATTGACTCGACTTTTCATGAAGAGTCCGCTGTTGAGGATGATGCTGAGGTTGCGGGGGTGGTTTTTCTGTGTGGGCGTGGGTCTGAGTTCTGATGGCCACCAGGAGTCGGTCCAGAGGGCTGTGTGTTTGCTAAAGCTCAGGACTTCAATCTTGTCAGAGTTGAGCTTCAGGCAGTTTTCCTTCATCCAGGCTGAGACGTTCTTCATACAGTTGTGGAAGTATGTCTTAGTTGAGGTTTGGTCGGCTGAGAGCGAGAGGGCGAGCCGAGTGTCGGCGTAGGATATGATGATGTCGTGCGACATGACGATGTCTGCGAGTGGAGTCATGTAGATGTTGAAGAGGGTTGGGCTGAGGGATGAGCCTTGAGGGACGCCGCAGATGGTGTGTTTGGCTTGCGATGTGAAGGGCGGGAGGTGTACTCTCCTTTAGGGCAACTCCTCCAGCCAAAATGTCCGTCTACCATGTACTTATCTAATGGACTGCATCACAACAAGGTGTATTCATTGTGAAAGAGCAAAAAGACAACAAATTCCTCATAAAAACATTGTCCATAATTGAAAGAACACTTCAGTATTCCTCCATGCTAAAGACCATCTTAAACTCAACACAGAGCTTTGAGTACCATTAATACATAGTGCATAACACCTAGAGTCAAACGAAATATAAAGCTGATCCTCAGCATTCACTCTGTAATTGAGGTCATGTCTAGCTAACTTCCATGGTAGGCTACACTACTTCAAAAAGATCCATTAATCAGTACGGTACAGAATGCCCTCATCTGGATAAATAGAGAAAATGATTAGACGGAACAGAGAAAAGAGCAGCGATGGGCACTGCTATCTCTTGGCACATTTCCAAATCAGAAGCACTCATACCCCATCAGGTATAACCTATTCCAGATGAAATAGATGGAGGAGCACCTTCAATATGTCCCAGATAAATGCAGAAAGAGGAGAAGAGGTTGTGGTTAGGGGAAGAATAATTTCCAATGCTTGTATCCTCTGTGCGCTCAGTGGAGCTTATAACACAAATCTTCAAATCAATACTATCTTACATTGTCATGCTTAACTTCATATTTTCAATTCTGCCCAGAGATGCAGCAGGATTTGTTGAACTTGCTATTTGATGGGCCCTATTTATGTGGCTCTTATGCTATGAAGGAACAGTTAAAATCTAATGAAAGGACAACACCTTGCTTATCCCCACCTACACAACACTCACAGCAGACTCCTTCTTTCAGGGATGAGGAGCATATCTCTGTCACAACAGTTCAAGGGAAGCAAAACCAGGCTGAACAACTATTTCACATCAATGTTTTGGATCTAAAAGCAGTTCTTAAAGCACTGAAGGCATTTCAAACACACTTACAA
This sequence comes from Calotriton arnoldi, assembly GCA_963921515.1. Classification (NCBI taxonomy): domain Eukaryota; kingdom Metazoa; phylum Chordata; class Amphibia; order Caudata; family Salamandridae; genus Calotriton; species Calotriton arnoldi. The sequence continues at coordinate 2,362,355 of CAWUFW010000399.1, forward strand.
GAGAAACATGCTCACTCGCACCGACAGTTTAACAACCATATACTATATTTAAAAAAGGCAGGGAGAGAAGCGAGGCCTGTTGTGTGTTGTGAATTACGTCTCACTGGTGAGCTCCTGCCTGGATCCTCTTTCTGGCTGCTGTGCAGCAACACGAACAGCCTCTGAACCCGCTTACAGGGAGCGCTGACAGGTGAAAGTGTGCAGAATATACAGTTCCCCCTTGTGGCAGGAGATGTCTCTCGCCATGGGGGAAGTCTGTGCTTCACTCCAAAGTGATGAGGCCTAGTGGCGTTGGCCATCCTCGGTCTGGGCCTCTCTCGCATATTGAAAGCGTGGCCAGCCTCAAGTAGAAGCCTGGCCCGATGTGGATCAAGGGGGCAAAGCCAAATTCATCACGCATACAACTGCAGTGCGAGGAAGAAGATGGAAAAAATAAATATCCATGAAATGCATTAATGAAGTGGAAGCGGACCCTGAGATTCATAAGGGTGGCAACCTTGGAATTCATTTGAAGGCCTTTGAGAGGGAACTAGAGCCCTGCAGGTTAGACCTTGTTTCTCTAGGCATATCTTTGCACCACACCCTACTTTACGCTGCCCAGGAGTGCCATAGGTCTTGAGGAGGGCACTGGTGGAGCATTGTTTGCACCATGGCACTTCATTGAGAACCCATTTTATAGTACTTGTCACATTAAGCTGACTGAGGAGCTCTGATGGCCCCCAAAATTTAGCAGTGAGGCTGAGAAGCGCTACCAGAGGGGCTAGATGCCCAGTACAAAGGGAACCGTCACACAGAAAGATTTTAAAGACTGCTGGAAAAGCGTACCAGATAGTGCCTGTTGGGGCTGGATCAACTACTCATTTAGTCAAAGCAGACAACATGGCAGCAAGGAAAGCTAAAACCATCCCACTCCTGACAAAGAAAGACCTACAGAACTGACTAATTGAGCTTTATCAAAAGATCTCTGATCTGGTCACAGCATAGTTTCATGCCCTGAAGTTGGATATAACTATAAGTCTAGCCGACATAAATAAAGATACCCAAGCCATTGGGCAACAGGTGGCTATTAACAAAGATGACATAGCCACCATAAACCAAGAAAATGAAAAATCTCTCTTCCAGGCATGCATGTCTCAGTATCAGGATGCAAAATGTGAGGGAGGGGGAAAAAGGTTCTCATGCTGCTCAGTACTGCACAGACTTCTTCAGATCAATGTACCAGAACTTTGCAATATCAATCAACAGAGGCTATAGAATAGGCCCCTCCCCCCAGATGTACCGGGTGCTTCGACCGGTAGACATATAGCAAAAATGGGATCCTTGCGGCTTACAGGCAGAATCATTTGGGAAGGAAAGAATGTGGAGGACTTTGTCCCTATATCAAGATCTTTCAGAGCACGCTGAGCAAAAGGACAGCTTTGATGCCATTCACTGCAGAACTGCAAGAAAACAAGTGTGCTATAGATTAACATTCCCGTTTTCTCTGTGGTTCCAACTGAATTCCAAAACCTATGTGATACACACTATCGAAGAAGCCAACAAGATCCTTGGGAGCACAGAGGGAAACCACTTCTGTTGCGACTCAGGATCCGCAGGATCCTAGATGGAGATCAAAGAAGTGGGAAAAGCCACCATATTCAAAGAGAGCAGCACCTAAATTGTGACAATAAGAGCATTAGAATCGGAGAACTGAACCTGAGAATACAGATTCTGAGAAGCAGTGCCATCTTCTGCTGTGTATTGGAAGTATTCTACCACTTCCAATAATGCTTTCTTATCCCTCATCTTTTTTAGGTCGAGCATTCGAGACCTCTTGTATATACTTATTATATACTCCTATGTGTATGTACTTAGTGGGCTCTGGAGATCAGCCCTAGCACTTGTCTGCTTCCGCTTAGGGACTTTTTTCTGTTCAACTGCCTCTATTTAACTGTCTTGATGGAAAACAACCAGCAGAGGTCAGTAAAATACCAGAATTGCTTTCTGCTGAGGGACTTTCTTTTTTTAAATTTTTCTGGCAACTGCCTCTATTTAACTTTCTTGATAGAAAACGACCAGCATAGGTCAGTAAAATACCAGAATCACTTTAGCATTCTCTAGATTCCAGTCCATAGAAATTCTTCCAAGAGCACCCGTAGACAATAATATTTTTTTCAAATCTTGTATTTTCAGTGATATGACCACCGAAGGCCCTGATTTTATATTAAAAACAGAGCTTTGGACTATGCAATTTTCCGCTGAAAGGCAATATTTCTCTCCATGTGTTCCCATACCTGGCGTGTCACGCAGTTTGGTGCTTACTTTCCCTCCATGTTAAAGAACAGTAGATGTTTCAGCACCCAGGCTAATGTGCTGCATAGCTAAATACATATAAGGTCCCAAAGGCGGGACCGATTGCATTGCAAATGCTTGTTTTCTGTATTGTTGACCCGTTAAAGGTAGTTAAATGGATGTATTCTTCAGCTGGTGGAGGGTCCACAGGGAAGTGGTAAGCCACAGCATGTCACATCACCACCCCTGGGATGTATCTATTCCCTTCCCAGGAGGGGGGCACCGATATTTGGGGTGCATGGATAAGATGTTCTAGTTGGAGTTGTTTGGGGGGAGTATAGGAGGGAATTTGGTGATTAGTTTACAGTGACTGACTCTATTAGTACTGGTCAGTATATGTAATCTGAGGTGGGCATGGATACATATGGTTATATTGGCTGCACATCGTGTGCAGATTAAGTTCATGTTAATATTATGGTATAGTTTCTCTCATGGAATGTATGGGGTTAAACTCACCTGTCAACAGGCTTAAGTTCCGGATGGCAATACAAGGGGGAGTTTCCCGGGATCAAATGCCTCCAGGAAACTCTGGTAGTCAAAAATGATGTTCCACTTTTGAAACATGAAGCTTATCCCTTCAGTATTGTGCGAACACTGAGACAAAGAGAGGTGGGTTATTGGTAGAATTTCATAAAGACCTGCAGATTGCAGTAGACAAGGTGGTTAGCAACATGAAATATGGCAGGTTTGTGTATTTGGGGGGAATATATACAGGGAGGAAATATAGCTATACTACTACTTATTCACTGAACACAGGAGATGATTCTTTTTTTCGTCTCCTTTCTTGATAACTTAAAAGATTGGTCCAACAGAGATCTAATTTGGGTAGGGTACTTTAATTTGGTCCCGAATGTGTCCTTAGTTGCCTACAAGATAGGTACTTACAGGGAGCGATGTCCCGGAAACTACAAAGCAATTTTCAAGAACAAAGCCTTCTTGACATTTCGGGGAAATACATAAACAGACCAGAAAGCTCACTTGTTTTTCACCTATCCATAGATGTTATTCAAGGATAGACTTGGTCTGGGTTTCCCACTCCTTATCGGAATCCACTAAATTGATCATTCTGGGTCCCATCATAATATTCAGTCATGCTACGAGTATCTGGAAAATAGACTTGAGAATGGGCGGTGACTGGAGGGATAGCTTGAGGTTTGATAAATCCCTTCTGAAAGACAGACTGATAATACAGAACCTAAAGCAAAATATACTCAATTACTTTGTGGAGATTGACATGAGAGAGGAGTCCCTGAGTACCCTCTGGGAAGTCTTCAAGGCTGTTATTAGGGCCAATGTATTGCAGTGAGAAATGAGCATAAGCAGACCCGCAACCTCTGCAAAGGGGCTAGAAGCAAGCCATAAAACAGAACGATTGGCATAGAGAGTCATACTCTATTAGGATCCTCCATAAGGGGAAAACTCAGTCTCCTAGCCAAAGAGAAATCCAAAAAGGCACTCCTATGCCTGCAGCAGGGGTCACCCCCCTAGTGGGGAGGAAACTAGGAGAGAAGCTTTCAGAGACTATTATTACAAGCTCTATACAAAGGAGAGTGTTGATCAGGAGAAATTAGATTCTTTCATGACAGCAGTCAGTCTTCCAAGATCAACAGAGGCCAAAGTTAAAGCAATGGAGGCCTTGATCTTGGCTAAAGAAGTGTAGGCGGTGATCACGGACTTATAGCCTAATATAACCCCTGGGCTCGATCGGCTGGAAAACCTATTATATAAACATTTCCAAATTGAATTAACCCCACAGTTAATGGCTACATTTGCTTAATTTCTTCAGACTTAGAGTGATCCCTTCGATGACTGACGCAAATGTCACACTAATTCATAAGGCTGGCAGGCCTAAAGATTCCTGTGCCTTGTACAGGCTGATAGCACTCTTAAACTCCAATGCCAAGATCTTTACTAAAGTCTTGGCGAGTAGGCTTTCTCCCCACCTTCCTAAAGCGGCTGATAATATCAGTTAGGTCATACACTTTATACAGAAGTCAAACTGTTGGAAAATTCCCCCAGTGATTTTATCTTTGGATGTGGAAAAAGCATTCAGCACAGTTAACTGGATGTTTGAGTTGGGTGCTTGAAACTATAGTTCTATGCCTGAACATGATAACTTGGATAGAAGACAGCTATAAGACTCCAGCTGTTAAAATAATAGTTAACGGAGTGAAATTGAGGAGAGTACTCCTGTATAGAGGGATTTGACAGGGCCCTCCCCCCACCCCCTTTTTAGGTTTCTCCTGAACAGTGCATACAGCTCATGCGCTGTCCTTGCGATATCTCCTGTAAACAAAAAAATAAAAAGCTTAAAAGGGACTTACCCGCCCATTACCTACCATTACTTACTATTGGTTGGCTTGCATGTCGCTCTTGTTTCCTTGCTTCTTATTGGTCGGTGGCTTCCTGCTTCCTCCTAGGCTTCAAGTTTCAGTCCCTGCCATGGAACATGTACCAACTACAGTTTCCTGTCTGCGGCCAGGTGACAGGCTCCTGCAAGACCTTTTTTTTTACTATTTGGGCATGCGCTCTTGAAGAGTGCATGTCTCTGCAGTGAGTGACCTTCCTCCCACCCATCTGCACCCCCCCTCCCACGGTCTATTGCTGGCGATACCTAGTATCCTAGCACCCCCCCCCCCACACACACACACACACACACAGTCTGTTGTTGCTCCCTGCACTAACATCAACAAAGCCAAATGCCAAATAGCTCTCGCAGAGCTATTTGGCTTTGGTAATGTTTTTTAAAGATGTTGCACAGCAGTGCAGACTGCTGTACAACATTGCTTAAGGTAAACAAAAAATATGCTATGACGCGGTCAACACTGGGTGTGCCATATTGCTTTATTTTTATTTACTTTAAACCGTGATGCACAGCAGCCCATGCTGCTGTGCAACATGTCTAAATAAAATTGACAATGCCAATAGGTCTCGCACTGGTAGTGGAAACCATTAGCTGTCAGAATTAAAAAACATTGAATGCCCATTGGAGCGGAGCACCATAAAATCCATCTGTTTGCAAATGGCATCCTGCTAACAATGACGGATCCAGTGCCATCCCTTAAAGGGGCTCTGGATGTCATACAAGAATACAGCACAGTGTCTGGCTTTAAAGCAAACTTGGAAAAGTCTGCATTATGAAGTGTGATACGGTCACATGATATGAAAGCCCAGATTTCTGTAATCTCGCAGTTCTGATGAATTAAAGAGATGATCAGGCATTTGAGTGTTTGTATTGTCCTTTAACTTAAGAAGCTATGCACCGCAAACTATTCCAGATTGTTTACTATATTTAAAAATTACGTCTGTCACTAGCAGCCACTCTTTATATTTTGACTGGAAGGGTAGCAGCTGTGAAAATTGATATACTACCTAGGTTGCTTTATCTATTTCAAGCTCTTTCAGTGGCTCAACTCTGGTACCCATATATAAAAATGGAGATACAGCATCACCCGCAAACTACAGAATGATAGCACTATTGAATGTGGAAGGAAAGTGCTATTCAAGGTTACTGTATGGAGAACTGGAAAACTGGACTACAGAGACGAAAATGATCCCATGGTTTCAGACTGGTTTCCAAAGGCACAGTCACATTGAGGACAATTTTCTGACCTTAACCTGCCTAATTGAGGAAGCAATGCGTTCCATGACTGACCACTTAATGCAGCATTTATTGACTTCACAAATGCTTTCGAGAACATCCTAAGAGGCAGGCAATGGGGAAAAGCTAAGGAAGTGGAAGATACCATCACCCCTCCTGATGGCAATAGAATCACTATACAGTAACATGTGGATAAGAGTCAAATTATTAGCTAATTGGGCAACCTCAGAGAAAATCTACATTAATAAAGGACTGAAACAGGGCTGCATCCTCACCCCCTTGCTCTTTAACCTGTATATGGCAGACTTGGAAAATCATCTGGTAGTCCCAAGGTTCTGCCCGCCCCGCCTGATGAAGTGGAAAATACAAATTGTACAATATGCCGATGACATGGTGGTACTTGACAAGACTTAAACTGGCCTTCAGAGATAGCTGGATGCACTCGAACCATACTGTGAAACAAACAATATTACCTCAGCCTAAAAAAGATGAAAACAGTGATCTTTGGTAGACACCTGATAATAAATGATGCCTGGTTCATCGGAGGGTCTAGACTAGAAGGAGTAACAAGTTTCAAATACCTCGGTGTCGGTGTTATGCTTGACGAAAGAGAGGGCAAGAAAGCCCAGATAGGCTCTTTGAAATTGATGGCAAAACATCTGACATGCATGATCCGCCAACTCAAGAGAAGTAACATATGCCAAAACACAAACGCCCTACTCTAACGGTGGTGGCAACTAAGCTGATACCTACACTAAAATATGGTGAAATGGTGTTTAAGGATTACCTCTATGAGTGACTAAATAAACAGCAATGTATCTGCTGTCATCACCTATTTGCGCTCCCAGAATGCACTAGCCAATCTCAGATAAGACAAGAATTTAAATGATCAAAGCAGGATTTGGTTATGTGGGCCATATTTGTCTCTTATTGCCAAACTTTAAACAAGCATTTGCAATGCAATAGGTCTCGCATTTGCGAAAGTTTGAGCTATGGGCATTGTAAATGACAATGCCTTTTATTTATGTGTTTTGAAAACCTGCAATTGGTGTGTAAACATGCACTTGGTACTTACAGTCCTTGCTTATGAGAAGCAAGGCTGGCAGTAAAAGAGGCGCAGTTGCTGCCAGCCTTGTTTCTAGTAATGCGAGACCTATTGAATTGCAAATTCTTTTTGGCAGCAGTATTAAGAAGCATTTGCAATGCAATAGGTCTCACATTTCTAAAAGTTAGACCTATTGGCGTTGTAAATGCTAATGGTTTTTATTTAGGTTATTTTGTTTGCCGGGGTGGAGGGACTTGGCTTCCGAGACTGTATGTGTGTTCCATGTGTGGCTAGTGAGTGCATGGGGTATGGCAGTGTGCTATACAAACACTTTAACTCATTTACGAGGACTTATTTGACAAAATAAACACAGGTAGGGTAAAATGATGCATTTGAGTACGTGGTGGGGGTTAGGGGAGAGAACTGGGTGCAGTTTGTCCCACATTACAACACAATAAAAGCTCAACCGAATCAGTGCGATTTAATTTAAAATCAAGTTGAGCAAAGAAAAATATTTGGCTTTTTATTAATACATACAACAGTCTCTGCAAACAAACCAAGGAGCATCGCTGTACAGTAGACATGTCATTCTTTTATACCAGCACTGAAACAGTCAGTAAAAAAACAACGGTGCCCCCTTGAAAGGGGTATGGTCTGGGGCAATCGACTGACTGGCACGCATGTCAGAGATTTTATCTGTGAGCACCTTCTAGTACACGATTTTTTAAACCCACGTTCAATGTGAAAAACAGAATGTACACAGTTCTAAAGCTGGAAGGCTCTCCATATATGTTTTCTATGGACAAATACATCTCCGAAAAAACACCTGATACTTAAAGGGCACTCCACTGCACTAGCACAACGAACCAGAAAGTTGCTTCCAGAAATATGACAAAAGCATACCAGGCGAAGAAGTGGCAAAAAAAAAAAGACGTACCTCACAGCATGACGTAATTAAATGTCCTCGAAAAAAAGAAATTGTAAGTGAAATGCACCTAAATCTGAGATCCTGCTTCGTGACAAAAAACAACTTGTGTCTACACCATCTTCTCTTATTAACTAACGAAGTAAAAGCACACAATTTACTCACCGAGTTCGGATAAACGGAACGTAGTCAATCTATTGCTGAAATGTAATTAGTTCAAAACAAACGTGACATGCGCGTTTAAAAGGTGCTGGTTAGTCAATCGAAAACACGTGATTTGCCCACCATATGTGATGAAACTAAACAAAACACTTCGGATATATTGTACAACCCAAATATTGACAAAGCCTAAATACACCATATGTTGTAAGCGATGCGTGCAACAAATAATTAGGTTTTTAAAAATAAACAACACACAGGAATTAAATAGGAATAAAAGAATAAATACAATGACAAAACCAATGCCGCACAGACCTGGTTATTGACCCCGGTCTGGGTAGTTACGCACCTTGGACTCTGACATCAGGTGGACGGTGCGAGATACAGGGCAGCTGACTGCATATGGCAGCAGGAGAGTAAGGCACTGGAGCTGACTACAGGCGCTTCAGCCGGAGGCTACGTGGGGACCCTGAGGGAATGAGTGCAGCGGCACTGTACAAACTTCAAGTCTTTCAAATTCTAGAACGATGCCACGTAAAAGTCCTTAGTTGGGTCATTGTGACCAAAGGCAGCAAGTGTAGTCTAAATACTAAAACCGAACACCAAAAATATTACTGTTGTAAATCATGATTCACCTCCAGGCATAAACAGGATAAAATAAGAGAGAAACAAGAAACTAACAACAAGAAAGTGAACCAGTGGTGTGCGCTCGATGGAGAAAAAAATACGAGACTGCTCTGTCTCAGAGTCTGGGAGGGCTGCTTGCTCGGCGGTTTAATGGCGTGGATTCAGCTGGCGAGGAGTGAAAGATTGCACAGGGCCGCTTGTTAAGAGACTTTCATGCGTATCTGTCAATGCTGTTTTGCTTTTTAAGTACAAATAAAAATGCTTTGTAAAAATGTATTTCATGTCGGTACATGGAATGCATTTTTACGAAGATATTCATTTGTACTTAAAAAACGAGACAGCAACTCATTCCTGTTTCAACACAAATGCCAGTCCACGGCCACGACAGCTGCGAGGAGCAGGGCAGGCACAGATAGCAGTGCCCCCTGCTCTGAGGCCTGGCTCTGCTGTGAGGCGGCTGGAGCCCCGTGACTGATTGGGAGGGGGGAGAAAGTGGAGCCAGGAAATATACAATAAAAACTCTGCCTGGCATGGGTATTTTTGAGCCACAAAGGAGCCCGCTTTTCTGTCGCTAACACCCATGATGAATCACCGATTGTCAAAAACGGCAAAAAAAAGTGCGCTTAAGGTCTTTGTCACAAAATGCGATTTAATGAGTGTAAAGATAGGCGAACACAAGTTGGTTGTAGAAGTAACGCCTTTAATAGCACCAACACAGGCTCCAGTATGAGGAGCGTAACGAGCCTGTAACTGTGTACGCAGTCAGCTGTCAACTGGCATAACTGACAGTTCACAGCTGACGAGGCACAGAGATACGGTGTCCGCGCAGGGACACAGCCGTGTCAATTACAGTACGGTGTCCACCGGGGGACAACAAGTGGGAGATACAACACATCTCCCTTCCCAAAACTACATAGGAAGAAACAGAATGGAGGGGTGAAGGTTGGAGGACAGAATGCTAGCAGGGAAAGAAGAACAAAGGAGAGCATGACAGGCCGGGGTACGTTACTCGCGCACATAGTCCGTCAGCCTGGAGGGAGGCACGATTCTTCTACCGGCCCTACTGGTGACGACCGGTGGGTAGGTGTCAAGCGAGGGAATCTCAGGTAACTGTCTCCTGATCCTTACAGAATGAGAACAACTTGGATCATCCATCGATCGTGCAGATGCAGACTGTGCAAATGTCCCATGAGCTGTGGCGTCGCAGGTAGGTTGATTTAACTCGGTCTCATCATCAGACCATACCTGGTGCTTGACCAATGCTTTCCGACCGCCTTGTTCCTCTTCCAAACTTGGAAAGTCTACTGGATCCCTTCTCTGCGCGGAAAGAGCAGAGAAGTGCCAGACTCTTCCATCACTTAGTTGGGCTGAATTACAGAAAATCTTGCGTACAGTGAGTGGTTGAGTGTATCTGCTCTGTCCTTTTCCTATGTGACCACTTCTCTTGACCCTAACACTGTCGCCAACGTGTATTCCTACGGTCTTGCACCCATGTTTGACGTCGTATCTGGACTTGACCTGGGCTTGGGCTGACGTACTTTTTTCTCTTACCAGTTCAGCTGTCCACTCGACTCTCTTTGCCGTCTTGACCCAAACCACATTGTCTTTCGACAAAGGTGTCCTTCCACGCATTAGTTCAAACGGGCTGTGCCCAACGGTGTCAATGGGAGTAATGCGGTACGCCCACAGTGTCTTAAACACCTCTTTTCTCCACTCCAGTCCGTTGTTGTTCGCAAGCTGGATAATACCCTTGATCACCCTGTTAAAACGCTCGACGGCGCCATTTCCAGCTGGATGGTACACAGATGTAGTTTTGTGCTCGATCTGATTTCTTCTCACATAGTTTTTAAAGGTGTCTGAAGTAAATTGTGGACCATTGTCGCTCACAATTTGTTTGGGGAGACCTTCTCGTGTGAAAATATCATCCAGGAATTTGACTATTTGGAATGCGTCGGTTTTGCTGACTACTTTGAGCTCTGGCCACGTACTGAAATGATCAATGACAACCAAAACATACCATTGCTCTTGCCCGTCTGGTACAGGGCCCATGATGTCAATACCAATCCTTTCCCACGTCATGGCTGGCGTAGGGATTGGGTGAAGGGGGGGGTCTGTAGGTCATTTGAGTCTTATCCGAATTCACGCATAGGGCACAATCACGGACCATTCTCTCGACGGCTAAACTTACTCCTGGCCACCAGTAACTGTTCTTGACCCTGCTCTTTGTTTTGCATATGCCCAGATGCCCCTCATGACACAATTCAAGTATTTTCCTTCTCAATCCGCTGGGTGGTACAACTCTCCCGCTCCTGAACAGCAGGCCGCCTTCAAATGAGAGTTCATCCTTTACCTCCCAAAAATGTTTGATTTCCTCAGTTAATTCACTTTTAGCTGACCACCCTTTGCTCAGCATGTCTACCACCTTAGACATTGTTTGGTCCTCCTCTTGCTTAAAGTGCCATTCCTCTTTGGTAATTCCTTCCAACTCTTCATGCACATTCGCTATACAGAGTTCTTCCTTTTCTTCCTCCATACCCTCTTCATTGTCCTCTTTGGGCATCCTGCTTAAAAATCGGCCACTACATTTTTTACACCGGGCACATATTGAACCTTGTAAATATAGTCAAACAGTCTTACAGAAAATCTTGCTAATCTGGGAGAGGCATTGTACAACCCTTTTGTAGTGAAAACTTTTGTAAGTGGTTTGTGATCTGTGCATATTGTTACATTTCTACCCCACACAAACTGTCTGAAGTGCTCCAATGCCCATACGCATCCCAACGCCTCGCGCTCAATGACAGAGAACTTCTCCTCCGCCGGTGTGAGGGAGCGAGAGGCAAAAGCTACGGTATACTCAGTGCCCTTGTCGTCTCTCTGGGTGAGCACTGCGCCAAGCCCTTTGGAGCTGGCATCGGTGGTGACAACGTTCTCCAATTGTGGGTCAAAACCCTGCAGCGGAAGAGCAGCACACATTTCGTTCTTTAGCGACTTGAATATTAAATCACAGTCTTTAGACCACTCAAATCTGTTTTTGAGTTTGAGCAACTGACGTAAACCAAATGTTTTTTGTGAGAAGTTGCTAATGAATCTTGCATAAAATTCTAGAAGTCCTAAGAATGACCTCAATTCATCCTTGTATTTTGGCAAAGGTGCTTCCTTTATGGCCTCCAGCAAATCCTTTTTAGGGCAAATGCCATCACCAGTCACTTCATGACCCAGATACGTGACAGAGTTTCTTGCAAACTTGCACTTAAGATGCTCTGCTGTTAGCCCCTTTTTTTCCATTATGTTTAATACCTGCTTAACTCTTTGGTCATGTTCATCTCTGGTTTTTCCCATCACCAGTATGTCATCCTGGAAAAGCAGTATACCTTTTACAGCATCGAACACGTTGTGCATCAGCCTCTGAAACATGGCAGCTGCGGAGGCAAGGCCAAAAGGTACCCTTGTGAAGCGGAAACACCCGAAAGGAGTTATGAAGGTTGTAAAGTTCCTGCTCTCACGATGCAGTAGAACCTGGTGATACGCCGATTTTAAATCTATAGTCGAAAACCACTTCACCCCCTTGGTGCCGGCCAGCATTTCACTGATTTTCGGGAGGGGAAATTGCTCAACCACAATGTTACTGTTCAGGTCACGAAGGTCCACTCATAACCTAAGTTTTCCGTTGGGGCGTTTGGCGATCACCAAGGGGGCGACCCATTCAGAGGCCTCCACCTTTTCTATAATGCCTTCCTCAAGCAGTTGGTCCAGTTGGGCCTTCACCTCCTCCTTGATGGCAAACGGTATGCTGCGTGTCTTATGTACAGTGGGTGTATAATCGGGTTTGAGTCTAATCTTATGTTGGTACCCTCTTAGGGTGCCAATGCGTCCACTAAACACCCGTGTATACGTATCCAATAATGTTTGTGCATAGTCGTTATTGTTGGATACAACCAACACAGGGTCATCTTTACTGGGATCCAAAATTATGCCTAGGCTTCCCTGGTCCATCCATCCTAGCACGGATGGTCCCACTCTGGACACATACAGCTTTCCCTCGGATTCTCTTCCTTTGAAGCTGAAAGTGAGTTCCCTGAATCCACACACCTCAATGGGTTCACCGGTAAATGATTTTATAGTTATGTCTGATTTAGTCAACTGGTTGCCTAATTTGGACTTGAATTTATCGTCACATACCTTTTTGTTCACTATGGTGTATGGTGATCCAGAGTCCGCAACAACACTGATGTCTACACCACCAATGTTCAAGTTACACAGTGGTTTCTTTACTTTAGGGGTGCTGCGTGTATTCCCTTTTTCCGTTGGGTCATTGTTAATGTTCAAAACAAACATGTTTACAACCTCCTCATCAGAGGTTTGTTGGAAGCTGGTTTCATCCTCTTCAATAACTCTCACCGTGCGTGAGTTCCTTCTCCTGCACGCCTTCTGGAAATGGCCCACGACCCCACAGAATGTGCATTTTACACCCCTTGCTGGGCACTTCATATTGTCTGCCATGTGCGCTATGCTACCGCACCTGTAGCAACGATTTTTGCTGTTGTACGTTGGCCTGTTGTATGTTTGTTGCGCTTCCCTGGAATAATTCGGATGCTTGGTAGGATACTGACCACTTTTTTTTCCAATCACTCTCCCTACTACGTCTCCATCTCTTTTCTCCTTGTTTTCCATAAGCACTGCCTTAGCGCACCTACCAGTGAGTTCAGCTTTTCTGGCAATGTCTATGATGTTTTGTAATGGATACTCTCCATTAGCCCACAAATTGTCTTGTATATTTGCGTTGGAACCCTGCATTACTATCTGGTCCCTTATGAACTCATCATGCAGTTCCCCAAAACGGCAATTAATGGCCAGATTTTTGAGTGTGGACACATAATCATCAATAGTTTCTTCTTTTCCCTGTTTCCTATGGAAAAATTTGTACCTGTCGACCCCCACACATACCGTGGGTTTGTAGTATGTGTTTAGGTCATCGATGGCATTCACGTACACGTCACCTTCGTTTTCTCCTCTTATTTTTTTGTTTATAGTGCTATAAACCTTTATCCCACCAGCGCCCAGACAATGCATGAGTAATTTGTATTTCTTTTCTGGTTTTAACTCTTCGTCATCCTCTAGAGTAGCGATATAGTTTATAAAGTACTCCCTCCACTCTTCCCATTTGAGTGCCGGTTCTCCTCCTGCTCTTAGGAATGTTTCTGGTGGTGACAAGTTCCAGACATACCCTGATGCCATATTGTACTGTGCTGAGAAACTGTGTAGCCAGTGGTTGAGCTTAGTTAGGTTTTTCTTTTAATGTTTATTCATGCAAACCTACAGTAAACCTTATGCGAAGGTGATGGACTGGGTCATGTTTCCCCCTACTAATGGGATTATACATCAAGCGCTTTGCCTACTGTGTGTACATATTTTTTTTTTTAATAAAAACTTTACTCTTGATACTCTTCCATAGATACAAGGGTGTGTACACTGTGTTTTTCTTCTTTTTTTTTTTTTTTAAACAGTACCTTTTTCAGTTGTCTCCCTGCATTAGCTTCCTTCGTCGGTTGACAGTTCTTATCGGGCTTTGTGAAGGGTTCCGGTGAGATGATACCTCACTTTTGAGTTCGTCGAGTGCTGCATGCGTGCAACACTAGTCTGTGGAATGGGATGTGTATTTATTTACCATTTATTCAACACTTCAAGAAGGCCGCTTATACGTGATGCGTACGTGGAGATCCAAAGCGTCACGCCTCCTTCCTGAGTGTACGTCACGAACAGCTGACGGTTGGAATGCAGGAGTGACAGTTTAACTGCTAACAGGATTCCTTCAGCGTTCTTTTCTCTGCATCTGTTCTCCTGCTGTATTTTGTCTCCAGTTTGCGTGGTTAAACACTTCAATTGTTCCTCCTTTCTTTATTTACAGAGTGCACTAACCATTTCTTCGTTCGTCCGCTGTATTTTCGTCTCCTTTATATCCCCGTATTGGCTCACGTACTGCTTTTCCTTTATTGCGGTTCTTCATTTAGGTACACATTTTTTTTTTAAGACCGAGAGAAGATCCTTCTTCAAAGCTCAGTTCTTGAATTGCTGGATCAGTCTTCTTTTGAATATCTTCCAGCAATGTATGAAATCACACGCCGGGTCCACGTGTTGGTGCTCCTCGTCGCCAACTTGTAAAGATAGGCGAACACAAGTTGGTTGTAGAAGTAACGCCTTTAATAGCACCAACACAGGCTCCAGTATGAGGAGCGTAACGAACCTGTAACTGTGTACGCAGTCAGCTGTCAACTGGCATAACTGACAGTTCACAGCTGACGAGGCACAGAGATACGGTGTCCGCGCAGGGACACAGCCGTGTCAATTACAGTACGGTGTCCACCTGGGGACAACAAGTGGGAGATACAACAATGAGCTCTCTTTTTTTCCAGCAGGAAGAGGCATGTGAACGAACACACGGTGCCCGCGTCGCACCTGGAGACAATGCAACGAAAACGGGGCACGGACAGTGCCCAAGTGGGGGTGCGCTGCTCAGACTAAAAATGCGCGCTTCGAAGACTCAGGGCGCAGCAGGAAAGCACACTTTCATCTGTGCCTGGAAGCGGAATGAACGAAAGGGAAACCTCTGAAGGTGGGCTCGGAGCGGAAATCCCGACCACCAAGCTTGTGGTTGCACGCTTCATTCGGCTTTAAGTTATCGAAAGCTATGAGCAGGGTTAACAACAAAAGACACACGGGTCGCAAACCTGTTACTCAAACACTCCAGATATGTTTTTTATTGCGGGGACAATTGAACTGACGACCGACGTGCAGATGCGACCGCCGTTCAACAGAAATTAATGTTCTTTTATCACGCTTCCCGTCAGTAGAATGAGGAAAAGCGGTCTGGCATTTACCACGGCAATCGTTTTAAACGTGCCGAATTTCTACGTATAAATGACTCAGAAAACCATTTCACTGAAAAGTTTGAAAATTCATTGTAAACTCGCTTTACAAAAATGGACGGCTGGCACGTGTAAATATGCCGAGGTAAGCGCGGTACAGCAAAGTCAGCCGCGTGTTTATTTTTGCATCGCGCTTTCACTTTAAGTGAAAGTGCGATGCGAAAATAAACACGCGGCTGACTTTGCCAAAGCCGAATGTGAACAAGGCGAGGAGCAGTGTTGCCAGATTTTTTCACAACTTTCAAGCCCAAAAGCAACAGAAAAGTAGCCCAAAATAGCCCAATGTTGCCACTCCATAAACTTACGTGTAGCCTGACTACAACATTCAAAAATATACTTCTATTTCAAGGATTATATGTTTAGTACCCACATTAATCAGATTACCTATATTTTGTACACTAAAATCAAAGTTGGTCTGTCAGGAAAACGGTCACTCACTTGATATCGCATGGTGTGGAGCAAGCTGGCCAAAAATTTTCTGGGTCCAATTTTGAGGACTGCAACTGCGGAAACCTTCTTGGGAAAGGTGCTCTTCAGCATGAAGTTCCTTTTGCATAGTCACGTCAGGCCCCCCAAAATAACAGCAATATAGGCCAATGCTCCATGTTTTTTCACACTTGTTTTAATGCTCCAAGAGCAATGCTGAACATCTCTTTACATATGCAAATTACGTATGTTTCGTACTTTTTGGTACTCATCAGAAGAGGCAGCGCTTGGTCACCCAGGCTGCGCGCTGGTCCCGGCAGGCTTGGGGGGCTGGCTCAGTTTCTCGCAAAGTAGCTGCTGCTACATAGCTGCCAAGGTTTCAGTATAATTATGAGTGACATTTCAACGACTGAGTGACACTTTCTCGCGAGCAAAATCAAGCAATTAAGACAAGGGTAACATATAAATAGCAGAAATTACACCAATTTGAGCAGCAAGAAATTCTAAGAAGATCTTAAAACTGCAGGAAAGCACCAGAAATGGAAGGGGACTACCTGGAGACAGGCTGCCGTTCTCAGTTAAAGAGGGCAGGCTGGCACTTCATCTGGTCTGAATATAATCTCTTTATTCTGATCATTCATGACGGCGCACTAGCCTAACAAAAGCAAATTTTATAGCATAGCAAGTACAACTAGGAGATTATACTGTCACCTAGTCTCAGGCGCTTACTCATAGCTGCCAAGTTGTCAGACTTCTTATGTGTCACATTTTCATGATTTCAGTGTACTTAGAAGTGACATTCAACAACATGTGTAACACTTGAAATGACACTTTTTTGTAAGTCAAACCAAGCAATGAAGTGCATTGAAAGAAAGAAATATCAGAAATTACACAATGTCGAACAATGAGAAGCTCTATAAAGATATTGAAACTACTACAAAACACCTGAAAAGGACTAACCTACTGCCCCTTTCTAAGATGATCATACTGTAATCTGTCTGGGGCTCAGTGCTGGTGCTCACAGTACCGAACAGGCTGAGGTAGGAAATAAATAGAACATCGGACCTGGCTAGTTTGACACGTGTGTTGTCGGGCGGTCCGGCAGAAAAACTATCAGACCATCCTTCCTTTTAGCCAGCCTGCGCTGACCGGCCCCCTGGCTCCTACCCTGGCATTGGCAATCTATGATAATGGCATGATCATGCATTACAGCACTTTGGACTCCAGGCCGCTCTCTGACAATCAAGTCTCCAAGACGATGTTAAAGGCCCCAAACACGATCTGAACTCATCATCAGTTGCTGCCTAATTAGAGAGTCAGACTAAGTCAGCTGACTTACTCGAGTCGCCCAGCACTGCAGACGACACCGGACATTAAGTATCAGAGAGTCAGTGTCGACGAGGCTCAGACTAATCCACATGTTACTCAGTCACATTATAGGTCATGCCCAGCAGCAGTGTTAATTAGGAAAAAAGTGCAGGTGTCCCGTTTTTTTCTTCTTAGGAACTAACCCAGTATTCCTGAATGCTACGGTCAGCGAATTTCGGATTTGTCATATTGCGCACTTTAATTATTTTGTCAGCCAGACGACCTCCGTCTGGCTGTATTTCAAAAACACCGAAGTGTTTACTGTTTACAGCTCACAGCTGCACGGCTCAGGCAGTCCGTCTGCCAATCACAGTCACAGAGGCCCGGCCGCAACTGCACCAGATCACACAAGCAGCAGGCACAGTGCCGCCAGCAGCCACTCGCTCACAGAGCTGCTGGGGCACTCTTTAGTGACGGACCGGTAGCAAATGCATTTATTAATATAATAAGCAGCAACTGATGGACACTCACGAGGCACTTACTTGGGCTGGGACCGGGAGGAACAGCTGACTGCAGGGCAAGCTGCAAGTCGAAGGCCGAGTAGCACGCGTGGCAACAGGAGGCCTCAATCGAGAGGTAGTCGGTGGTCCGTAGTCGCAGGTATGGGGGGCGGGCCGGTAATGTATCTGACACGCCCACCAGTGACAAACAATCTGACCCAGGATTGGGTCAAACGAACTCCAAGGCATGTCAGCACATTCTTGGGGGCAGGTCAGAGGTCACTGCAGGGCTTGCAGGACCCTAATTGGATGAAGCTTCCCGCCCGCAAAGATATACGGCCCTGCAGGTGTTACTTGTGGGCAGGGGCCGCAGGGCACAGACATACCTAACATTAGGAAAGGGGTGTGGCAGGGCAACCATGGGCTGCAGCGCCGCACAAAGCCTTGAATCCGCCGCACACTGGGCGGATTCTTGCCCAAATTTCGGTAGCCCGCACAACACGATTTTTTCTCGCACAATCGGGAAAAATATCGCCCGATTGTGCGAGAAATAGCCCAATCTGGCAACACTGGCGAGGAGGGGGGCCACGCCCCCAACCACGACCGGCGCTTACATTTGTCGGCAGGGTCTGACACGTCCATCAGGGAGGGGTAAAAAACAGATGGCACACTGCACGCAATTAAGTTCGAGCGAAGCGGAGGAAAACTGTAGTTAGGCGCCGCTGCTTCGGGACTACACGGAAGTTACCATAGGATCAACAGCCAACAGAAATCAAGAAAACAACAGCAATGCCAGACTTAAACCAATCGCAAGGGGCAGGAGAAATTACACGGAGTTGAAGCCAATATACAGATTACTTTAAGTCTCGCTGAGACAGCTCATGCAGCGCATGCGCTGCCAAGGCGAGACCTAAAAATGGCCCCAATTGGCTTAATGAAACATTGCCTCTGGGAGAAACTCCAAGAGCCCGGCTTTGAGGCAAGATCTTGGCAACCTCTATCAAGGCCTTAAGTACGGAAGACCTAATAAATAACACCATACCACAGAGAACGACCGCAAAATTATTAATGAAGCTAGCAAAGATAATCTCATGGGATCAAGATCTCAAGGACTTAAAAAACAAATCCCACAGCAGCTGGCCCTTGTACCTTTAAACCTTGGCTATCCTACTTGATTACCTGAGTTCACCCCTCCCAAACCATGCATAGTACACTCTCATAAGAATGCGCTTTGGTCTGGTTCCCCTAAGGGGTTATTGGTATGGTCGTAAGGAGGGTGAAGTTGATGTACAATGTAGATGGTGCAGTACAGCAGAAGAGTCCCTAATACACGCAATCTGCATTTGTGAAGTTCTTAAACACTTGAGGTGCTTCCGGCTCTGGCCAATATTTTGCAATTTAAATGTGAGGACATGTTGGGCAGTTGTCCTAACTTGTTTATAAGGAGAATCATGCCAGCTATCTGGGCGCTTCTTAAAGTTCACGAAATCAGCAACTGGCAGTTCAAAATGTCCATGATGGCCTTACCCTTGCAAGCACGCAGCACTTTTGACCTCTCTGGACTGCACCTTACTGGCACGGAGCACTTTGGAACAGTGGGGGAAATGGGAAAGAAGTAATTGGTCGTCCTAGCCACCCATGATGGTCCCTATACTGGGAGCCTACCAAGTAGGGAGCCCTTGATCGTCTGGGCTGTACCTTCCAAGCACGGAGCACTCTAGCCCAGCACAATAATGATGAGCCAGGAAGCAATTTTAGACCGAAGTATCCCGTAAATATGTGCTGCCGCGAGGTCTCCATGAGTAAGGATTTGCATCATGGTCCTTATTCTGGCAACCAATTAATGATGGATCACCTTGTATTTCTGAGCCGCACTTTACCAGCATGGACCTAGGAAGCACTTTCAGCTATAAGCACCTTAGAACTGCTATGATTAAGGGCCTGCATTAGGCGAAAACGTAGAACTGTGTGCACCAATGCTGTTCCAATGACTAAGGTCTTGTTGGGTGAAAGTATATGTGCTATGTCAGCTAATTGGGAATGGGGAGCCTAAGCTCCCACAAGGGGATAACAAACTTGATATTTTCCTCCTTTATGAAATATTGTTTTTATCATGTGCTGTCATATTTTATACTTGCTTTTCATGCTGAGATGTTATGATTTTAATTAATTGAATATCAGTAAACCATTCTGTCCATTCTTTGACTAAAATGTGTACAATGCTAACCCATGAGACATCATCCCCTCTCTTTTTTGCATTAAGGATGCAGGCCTAGCATTCATCTATTCACATTCATATGGTGGCTATGGCTGCCTGTTTACAAAACAGTCCATCTCTAGACCATTCCTGTAATCAAAGATTTCATGGAAGAATTACAAATAGTTGTTACACTGAAATATTATGTTATGTTAGTGGATTTGTAGAGCACATGCGGGCCTCCAGGCACTCGGCAGGGGAAAACCGAGTCTAGCAGTGGTCAGTGGAGGGACTAGAGTGCTATTTGAAGAGCCAGCTCTTCAGCTTTTGGAATTCCAGCAGGGACCTGGAAGTCCTGATGTGAGGAGAGAGGTCGTTCCAGGACTTTGCTGCAAGTGGGACGAAGGATCAGCCTCCGGCTCTGCTTTTGCGTATACAGGGTACTTGGCCGAGAGAGAGCACGAGGCAGAGCAAAGGTGGGTCGATGTAAGTGGAGGTGGTTGTTGACATAGGAGGGTCCACAGTTGTGCAGAGCCTTGAATGTGTGTGTGTGAGGAGCTTGAACTGGCAATGTTTCTTGACCAAGAACCAGTGCAGCTCCCTTAGGTGAGAAGTGATGTGGGTATGTTGAGGGAGGTCCAAGATGAGTCTGGCGGCGGAGTTCTGGATGGTCTGGAGTCTTTGGAGGAGGTGGGCTTCTATTCCTGCATCGAGCGTTGCCATAGTCCAGTCTGCTTGTGACCAGGTCCTGGGTGATGGTGCTCCTTGAGTCATTGGGGAGCTACTTGAAGATCTTACTTAGCATGCACAGGATGAAGAGGCAGGAGGATGTGACCGCTTTGAATTTGTGAGTCCATGGTATGTTTGCTGTTGATGATAAATCTGAGATTTTTGGCGCGCTCAGTCGGGGTTGGTGTGGGGCTGAGCTCTGAGGAGCCCCAGGGCGAGTTCTTGTTTCTGAAGATCAGCACTTCTGTGTTGTGAGTGTTGAGGTTCAGGCAGTTTTCCTTCATTCAATCTGTGACCCTTGTCATGCAATTACATGAGCACTCTTGGACTTGTTCAGTTGATCACAGGTCCTACCCACATCGCTGGCCATACACTTGATCTTCTTTTCACAAATTTTTCAGAAACCATAGTTGACGCCCGGGCGCCATTATTGTGGTCCGATCACTACCTATTAAAATTTGCTATTCCTGTCAAAATTACCAAAAATGATCATCAAAACACATTAATATCACGAAGATTATGGCGTAGAGTTACCCTACCCCTTTTCTTAAATTTTTTTATCCTAGACCGGCCAGGATCAGAAACTAATGTAGATCAAGCGGCATACGATCTGGATAATGATATCTTGACGACGCTAGATAAGATTGCCCCTTTCACCCAGATTAAAATCAAGTCTAGGACTGCTCCCTGGTTTACAGACCAACTAAAAACCACTAAGCTCCGCTGTAGAATTGCGGAGCGAAAATGGCGAAAAAGTAAAAAACCGGCGGACCGTGAGGCATATAAAAAAAAAACATTATAGCTATATGACTGATATTAAATCAGCCAAAAAATTGTTTCTTTTTAATAGGATAAATCAGGCTGAAAACTCTAGTAAAGAACTCTATCAAATCTTAAAAGAATTCACAATTCCTGTCAACAAGTTATCAAGTCCTAATTCCCAAACTTGGATAGATTCCCTTTCTGAATTCTTTGATGAGAAAATCATGGCCATTTACCGCTCCTTTCCACCACTAGGTAAAGTTACCAACCCTGAACAGGTGTTCGGCCTGTCCCCTGATCCTCCTCACATCTTGGACAATTTTGCCAAATTTGATATTAAGACAGTCTCTGCTACTATGCTGAAGATAAAATCTGGCTCGCCCACCGATGCTATTCCCCCTAAAATATTGCCCTTAATTGCCCCAGCAATACTGGAAAGACTCACAGGCCTATTTAATAAGTCACTTTCGGAAGCGGTATTTCCGATAAGGTGGAAGGCAGCCCGGGTAAGACCTATTTTGAAAAAACCTACTGCCGACCCAAAATTACTCCTAAACTATCGTCCTATTTCCCTGCTCCCACACTTTGGGAAAATTTTAGAAACTCTGATCAACCAACAACTTGTCAACCACCTTGAGAGCCAGGAACTGTTGGATCCTTCCCAGTCGGGTTTCAGGGCAGCGCATAGCACCGAGACGGCTCTAGTCGAGGTAGCAGACAACAGCAAGCTAATCCTGGATAAACATCAATCAGCCGTCCTCGTTCTACTTGATCTATCCGCTGCCTTTGACACCATCTCCCATAGCATTTTAGAACAGCGCCTTTGGGAGATAGGTGTCAGAGGCAACGCCCTCGAGTTGCTTAAAAGCTACCTTACCGACCGAACTACTACAGTCCAGATGGGAAACAACATCTCATGTGAGAGACCAGTTAGGATGGGAGTGCCACAGGGCTCTATTTTGAGCCCTACACTCTTTAACCTATACATGACTCCTCTGGCCAAAGTGATCAGACTCTACGGTTTTGATGTCATATCCTACGCAGTTGACACTCAAATTCTGATCACTATTGGTCCAGACCCCGCTGAAACTAAACAGCGTTTCAAAAAATGTATGTCTCACATTGATAGGTGGATGAGTTCCAACCACTTACAATTGAATGGGGGTAAGTCGGAGATCATGCTTTTTGGCAATGCATCTGAGCACTGGTCTAATGACTGGTGGCCATCCCAGCTGGGACTTTGTCCATTACCCAAACAGACAGTACGAAACCTAGGTTTCTACATGGACAATCAATTGTCCATGAAAAACCAGATCAACCACATTATTGGTTCCTGTTTTGGAGTAATTTGCAGCCTACGGAAGGTTTTTAAATGGATTCCAACTGAGACTAGAAAACCTTTGGTCCAAGGATTAATAATAAACAGAATGGACTATGGAAATGCTTTACTGACCTCAATTAATGAAGGTCTCCTAGACCGACTGCAGATCTTGCAGAATACCGCGGCAAGGCTAGTTCTGGATCTTCCATCCAGATCCCCCTCCGCACCCTGTTTGAGATCTTTACACTGGCTCCCTGTGAGAAAGCGAATCCTTTTTAAGGTTCTCTGCCTGACCCACAAACAGATGCACGGTAAAGGCCCTAAATACTGGTCTCAGAAACTATGTTGGTACCAACCACATAGGACGCTCAGATCCAGTAATACATTTTTGCTTACCCCTCTTAAAGTTCATATGGCCAGAAAAGGAGGCAGGTCTTTTTCTTTCCTCGCTCCAGCATCTTGGAATAAAATCCCTTTTCACTTGCGCACCTTGCCGGACCACAACGCCTTTCGTAAGGGATTGAAAACATGGCTATTTGACATCTGAGCTATTTCATCTATCAGAGCCGTTTGCGAGCGCCATGAGACTTCTAGTGATGTGAGCGCGATACAAATGTCCCTTGATTTGATTTGAATCATGGAAGTTGTTCCTGGTGTTGGTGGTAACTTCTGAGAGGGAGAGGATGAGTTGCATGTCATCGGCGTAAGAGATGATCTTGAGTCCATGGGATCTGATGATGTTGGCCAGCTGTGTCATGTAAGTGTTGAAAAGAGTGGGGCTTAGATACGAGCCTTGTTGGAGTCCGCAGATGATTTCCTTGGGTTTGGACGTGAAGGCTGGGAGGTGTACTTGTTGGGTTCTTCCTGTGAGGGAGGAGGTGATCCACTTGAGTGCTGCTCCCTGGATTCTAATGTGGTGGAGTCTGGTGACGAATGTATGGTGTGAGAGGGTGCCTAATGTCGTGAAGAGGTCGAGGAGAATGAAAGAAGCTGCCTCACCTCGGTCGAGTATGGCGTGGATGTTCATGGCTGTGATACGGGCTGTTTCAGTGCTGTAGTTGCTGTGGAACCCAGTTTCTGAGCTGTCCAGGAGTTGATGATGATCCAGGTGATTGGCGAGTTGCTGGTTGATTGCTTCCTTCATGACATCTGCCAGGAAAGGTAGTAGTGAGATGGGACGGTAGTTTTTGAGTTTGCTGGGGTCGGACAAAGGTTCCTTTAGGAGGGCGCTGACCTCTACATGTTTCCAATTTTCTGGGAAAATGGCAGTTGCCATAGAGGTGTCGATGATGGTTGTGAGTTTGAGGCTGATTTTGGGCCCACCAGGGTTGAAGATGTGGTGAGGGAATAGGTCGATAGGGGTCCCTGGGTGTACTGTCTCCATGATGAAGGTTGTGTCCTGGTGGTGGAGTTGGCTCCAGTCATTTAGCTGCGCAACTGATATGCTGGTGGTGGTGAGGTGGTTGATGAAGTCCGAAGGTTAGGCTTGAGGGTTGACGTTTCTGTAGATCGTGGCTATCTTGTAGTGGAAGAAGTCAGCCAGACTGTCAAAGAGTTCTTGTGAAGGGGTGACGTTGCTGGGGTGTTGGAGAATTCCTAAACAATCTCAAAGAGTGCCCTGTTGTTGTTGGGCCTGGCTTTGATTCTTGCTGTGAGGGCTCTTGTCCGCCACAGTTGGTGGTAGTGGTTGAGCGCAGTTTTGCAAGTGGTCCTATCGGTGGCGTTTTTGCTGGTTCTCCATCTCCTCTCTAGCTGTTTGCAGAGGCGTTGGCAGTCCCTGTGGTCTTCAGTGTACCAGCTAGCTTGCTTGTTTGTTCTTCTGTGTCTGGTGTGTTTGACCGGTGCAAGGGTGTTGGCGCAGTTTGTGATCTAGATGTTGATGTTTCCGACACTGAGGTCCAGGCTGCTGGTGGGTTCCGGCTGGTTGGATGGGAGTGTGTTGCTCCATTCTGTGACTTTGCTCCAGTTGTGGCCGGGTTCGCTGGGCCTTCCTGGGTGGGGTCAAATAAAGTACAAATGAACTACCCTGCCCAAACTCATACAATGAGGCGGAAAATCTCGCCTTTACTTGGGATGACTAGCTATTAATGTCAACACTATACCTCGAACCAAATATAAATATTTTTAATAAGAGGATATACTTGCAAATTGTTTATACATACAATAATAATCACTGATTTAAATAAATAATTAAGTATAAATTGCGCTTCTTCAACAAAATAATAAGAGATCAAAAAGAAAAACAAATCTAATCAAAATCTCAGTCTCCCAGCAGTCAGAAAAACCTCATGCAAATGTCTCCACAATCACTCCACTCATACACATACCTCTATCATCCAACCAACCAAAGTAAATATATACAAGGATTGCGGCAGCAGGAACCGAAAATATCACCTAAAATTCAAACATCAAATAATTCAATACAAAAGTGCATATATTCTATGATCAAAAAAGCAAATTCTTCCCATGTTATAGACAAAAGAAGATTTGCATAGCATTCAGTTCGATAGATAATACAAGGCTAATAAATAACTGTCAGCATGTCTTGTTTTCCAACATTATCTATCTTAGCGATGATTCCATTAATCAAATCAAAATCTCCTGGAGTTCCTGCTGTAATCTGCGCCGACGAGCGTTTCGGTGACCACCCCAATATCGGTAACACCTTCTTCAGGGCGCTCAAATCAAATATTCTCCACTTCAACCGGGTTAATAGTGGGGGGAGAGGAACAGCGCACTAATCATGTTCCTCTGTGTACGGGGGCTCTATAACACAGTGCCATAGTCGGAATAGGCTAAATAGACATACTTATAAGCACACACTCAAAAGAGGGGCCACTCGCTCCTCGAAATATAGTCCAAATACATCCGATTTGTAGAGTCTTCCCGGTATTCACTAAGGTTCAAAATTAAGGTGGGAAGATACTGCTAGCCGTCAGGGGAAGCAACCTCTCAAACAATGCATCCAGCGAATCCGCATTCTGCACCAAACTCGACCCAGAGAGCAACACGAGAAGCTAACTTTAACCTGGTGGGGGGCCTTTGAGGTGGTGATGCTGAAGGGTACTGTGAAGTGATTCATCCAGGTGAGCTGAGTGGTTTGGCTGTATGTGATTCTGTCGCTGGAGGTGAAGATGGGCCTGTGAGCATGTGACCTGCAGCGTGTGAGGTCGTCGATGAGTTGGATGAGTCCGATGTTGTCCAGTCAGTCGAGGAGGTCTGTGGAGTTGGGGTCCGTGAGGTCGTCTAGGAGGAAATTGAGGTCGCCGTGGAGCTTGTACTATTTGGAGTCAATGGCAAGGGAAGCGATGGAGTTTGAAATGAGTTTTGTGAAACCTGTTCATGGCCCCGTGTGCGGTACACGAGGGTTCCCTTGATGGTTGTTCTTTCGGCGGTCTGGAGTTTGAAGTTCATGTGTTCGTGGCCATGCACTTTTTAAGGCATAAGCATGTGATCGATCCACTGTTGTATTGCTGGTATAGTGCGAGGAGTGGTTTGAGAAGGGTTGGGGATGTAGGAGTGGGCATGGAGCTGCAGGTGAAATGGCAGGTGCAGCAGGCTAACAGTCCTACCGTGGTAAGTGGGAGCAATGTTCATACGACATCTGGTGACGAGAGCTCGGAGTGCGGCAGAAGTGTACCTCTGGGGGGGTCAATGGACATGGGTTCATTGCGCAAGGTGTGGTCCAGGTGCAGACGGGCTTGCCTTTGGCACACCGGCTGCGTGGCTGCACTGTGGATGCCATTAAATAGGTCCTGGTAGGTGGGAGGAATGCTTTGGGCAGAACTTGCAAGGGCAGGAAGATGTGCAGGAGAACAGGTAAGGAGTAGGGGGAAGCGTGAGGGTGCAGCAGAAGGGGTGAAGGAAGGGGGACAGAAGAGATGGCAAAAGGTGGCAAAGCATAAAGGAGCAAAGAGGCATGAATGAAAGCAAAACAAGGTCAATGATGAGCAACAGCAAGGAAGCAAAGAGGCACAAGTAAAAGGCAAAAAGAGGCAAAAGCTAGAAAAGAGCAAAGAGGCACGAATGAAAGGCAAACTGGCAAAAACACCTGGAAAAGAGTGATGAAGCACGAGTGAGAGGGGGAGAGCGAGAGCGCAGAGAGAGAGTGAGGAGGTCAGCAGCAGGAGAGCGGAACTGGGTCCGAAAGGGCCTTGACCAGTCAGAGGACCAGTCCAGGAAAGTAGGGAGCTGGGCCTGGGACCCGAGTACCCACTTGGGATCTCAATTCTTTTTCAGCCAAGCTCGCGGTCTGCCATTTGAGAGGTGCACTCTGTTCTCTACAGGTTCTAACATAAAAGAATTTCTGGTGGTATCACATCTGGAGCAGAGTAAGTAAACTGCAAGCGCTAACAATAGAAGAGCTTTTCATTCGAGTCCACAAATACAAAATAGTCTTTCATACATATCCATGCTTTCGACCGATATTTGTATGAACTTTACATCTTAATCAAATCACTAAATTACCAATGTTCTTTCCAAATCCAATGTGCATAGCAGGAATGACACAGCATTCACTAGATGTCAAAAGAGCACTCTCGTACTACATTGACGGATCCAAGCCTCTATGTAAAACAAACCAGCTGTTTGTTTCCTTTACTCCTGCACACTTGGGACAACCCCTTTCAAAGGGTGGCATAGCTAGATGGATAGCCAAATGCATTAAAATCTGCTGTGTATGTGCTCACATGCAACCTACAGTCACTGTACAAGCGCGTTCTTTTCCCAAAATGAGACTACCGTAGCCTTCCTTGCCACTATTCCATTCAGGGAAATTTGCAAAGCTGCTCCAAGCCACAAACACACACATTTACAAAGCATTATTGTGTGGATATTGAAGCAAAAAAGGTATCCTAAGTGGACTAAACAGTGTGATAAACAAAAATTACTACAACTGCTTCTGGTGCACCTCATCCTCAAAGGAAGTGGATACGGCTTTTACGTCTGCGCATGGCATATGATCTACAGCAGCACATGCAACAAAGGGAAAGTATAACAGTAACCAACTGTTTGCCAGTGTCATGTTGTAGATTCACATGCACCCCCGCCTCCTCTGTGGATCGAAAGCAGTCAAATTTGTACTTCCTTACCTTCAATCAGTATTACATGACTCACGCAGACAAGCAGCCGCATGCATTCAGATGGGGGAAAAAAATATTCTAAGGTGAGTCTGCATGCTGGCGCATTGCCGTGTCAACTACAGGCTCACAAATCATTCTCGAAAATGAAACTTACACCTTGAAGTTAACAACTTTTACTATTCTAAACCCAACACTAGATGGTAGGCTTGTGCAGCATGAGTATGTAAAATAAGAAAGCTTGTCTCTGTACAAGCAGAGAGAGGCATTTTGCACCTTTGACCTGTACTTCAATCCTAGGCCTTCACTTTTTAACAGGGTCTGTAATTCTCTGCCTTTATCTCAGTCTCATTGTGTGTTCCCTCAGGAGTGTGGCATTACACCAGAGAGTGAGAACCTAACTATGTCCTCGTCTGGAGCTATTGGCCACTCATCGTGCACCGGTACCCCTCTATCCTCCACCATCACTTCTCCAGAAGGTAAAGGAAGCTTTTGTTCTAGTTGTTTCATATGTCTCATAGGGTTGAGGGATGGTGAGGCTTGGGGAGTTTACCCATTAGTACGGTAGTTTCATATGTATGTGTGGGAACCAGGGATTAACAAAACTGATTTTCCACCTTTCAGTTGGCTGCACTTCTTTCAATCAACCTTGGATGGCTCAGTGGCTCCAGGGAGAGCTTGATCAGTGTTTTTGAATGGCTTTCAATAACCTTCAATCTAAACTGCACATGCTTGCATGTTTAAAGTAATTGCGCCAATACTACAGTCAACTGTGCAGCTTATTTAGCTAACCTGGTCAGGGTGACATTTCGGTGTCTCCTTCTCCTATCCTACTTATTTCGAATATGTGAATAGCATTGCAAAATGTAACCTCATGTTCTCCAGATGGTTGGATCTTTCCATTTGTCCATAATGTATGTATTTTTAATTAATAGTACATAGTATAACATGCTCTGTGTACCACAGCACCCACTTTGCCCTATTTGTGACCCTGCAGTGCCCCTTTTAAGAGTCATTTTATGTAACAGCATGTCCACTCTCTAGTTCAAAGCAGAACAACACATGGCTGCATCTTGAAGCTGTGCTCTTTCCACCTTCCTCCCGCAGCCCCAACAACCCCTTTCTCTCCCTAGATAATATATTGCATGGCATCATTTGCCATGTAAACCGTCTTTCCTTCATGGGACTTTCTATGATCATAACCTACTTTATATCTCTGTCTAGCTGCAGGATCCCAGAACGCATTTTAAATAGATCAATTTGCGTTTTAAAAAATATTTACAGAAAGACATTCGCAAACTTCCTTCCTTCGAAGTTGGATATTATTGTGTCCAAGTTGACTGGTTCTGTTTAGCACAGTGCACAACATCAGTTTTGGAAAGTTGCATTCTAGCTGCTATCGTTTCTGCTCATAAGTATTGATTTGAAAGCAGTATCCCATTCCCAAGTAAATTAGAACATATCACTTCGTACCTTCATGCCAAACTCTTCTTTATGTACAGAAAGGACCCATTACATCCTGAATAAGAAATTGGCTATTAACTATTACATATGCAAAGAAGAGTAGAACATTTAACTAATTGTTTATCAACTATGGTCCAGCATACATACTGTGTCAACATTCAAGCAAAACATATCAGACTGGGCGCATCTTGTATAATAACGTTCCACTGCAAGGCAAAAAAATCTGTCAGGAAATCCCAGGTCTGGTCCATACATGGTAAAAAGTGGCTATCACAGCCCTTCCGAGAACCCCCTTGATTACTGAAATCCGCAGAGCAGCCACCTGAATATTAGGTAATACATTTCCTAGGCACTACTTCCTACAGTGTGACCGAAGAACAGACCATCCTTGGGCCACACTTGATGATCTTTTTACTCAAATGTGAACTATTTGGGTACTTGGCCACTTTGATCCCATTCACTTAGCTTGCTGGTTCTCACTTAGTTGTTGCATTATATGGTTGCTGATCTAGTTGTGGTCATGAATATCAATTACCATCCATGGTAAAGAAGTCAACATTGCTTAATGATTTGTTCTCCATCCCATGAAATCTCATTTATTGAGGAACAATCGACATGCATTTTCAGTAATCTTGGACACCGGATTCTCTTGACTTGTCCTATTTACTTTTTGAGCTTCAGAATGTATTGCGAGTCAACTTCCACGGTGGCTCGGGGAAGAAGTCAGCTACTGAATTTAAAAGCATAGGACAGCTTTGTTTTCTCCCTGTAAAGCTGTGCTGCCTGTACTCACTTTCTTTCTTTCTTTTTTTAAAATTTTCATAAAGGCAACTTTGGCTTGTTCAGAGGCCGATGTCTCCTTAATGTCTTTTTCATGGCGTAATGTGCTACCTTTGTTAAAAAAAGAAATTTAGCTCTACATAGGTATACAAATCTGCAAACGAAGTTTTGTGTTATTGAACATGCAAATGCACTAATTTCATAATTTTATAATTGTTTGCCATGTCAAAGGAGCAATCCAGTGCCATGCCAAATAGCACTCAAAATGATTTGACTAAGCACTATAATTGGATGAACATTATCTTTTTCAGATTTTAATTATTATTCTGGCTACTTGGCATCCCTAATCCATTTCCGTGGAGGTCCTTAAATGCATTTTAGATGTAAGTGAGTTGAATCCGGTCATAGATTTTTACCTCCACTATTGACACTCGAAACATGATTCATGTCTCTGTCAGTTTTTTGATAGAGCTTATCTAAATAATTTTTCGAGTGCTTCGAGAAGTACCTATCCTTTTACGAATACTGTAGTTACCCAAAGTTTATGAGCACACTGTGCATGTCAAGAGTTACACTCTAATAGTTTCATCACAATCAATCAATCAACTCATCTTTATTTCGGTTTAAAAAACCATAAAAGATATACAATAACAATTTAGACATCATAATATTAATTCATTTCAAAAGGTACCGCTAGGCCATTTAGATAAAAACAGCTAAAATTCAAACTTGTTACATAGATAAAACATATTGAGGATCATTAACAAATACCATTATAAAAAGCCAAGAACTATTTGTATCTGGCTGGCAACCTTTTTGTTAAGTTACTTATTAGAATCAATGCAAAAAGTGCAAATGCTTTAAGTGCAATATACGTAGTTGCAATGTCATTCTACTAATTGTCTTATTAGATCTTAAAGTGCAAATGAAGTCAAAAAAAGTAACATTATTACTAATATGGTAAATAAAAAACAGATTCAAAGCTGATATAATAATAATATTCCAGGTATAGTATACTAAAATTTCAAACCTTCCTTTGCTCTTATTAAACCTACATCAAACAAATACCTACTAACACTAAAAACGACCTTTTGAGAGGTATCAGTTTTCAGTATTCTTGCTGCCTCCTGGCAAGATCTAATGCCCAGTAACCGGCAAATAGGTTTGATCCATTTCTTTCTAGTTTTAACATAAACTGGGCAGAAGAATAATAAATGGAGATCATTTTCTCTTGCATCTAATTGGCATAGGGCACAACACTCAGTATTTTCTTCCCCTTGCTTGCAAGCCCATTTGGATATGTTTGAGTTTATTGCAAGATACCATATCGAAATTTCATATATAATGACTTTGCTAGTTGGGGCTGCACCTCATCCAAGAAGGACTCGAAGCTCCAAATTTGTTTCATTATAAGGAACCGTGTTGTTAATGTACCTATGGTTGAATTATGTAGCACACCATCTTGAATATAGGCCCAGAAAGTTGATTTTAATATTTTTTTGGAACCCATAGACAATTGTGCAGGCTCCTCCCAGAAATGTTTTAACCCTAGTTTAGTAAACCAGCAGCAAACATGCTTAAGCCACGGCAAGCCTGTTCCGCGATTGAGCCTTAAAATTTCCTCCAGCCCTTCTTTATAATGCACAAGCTCTTCTGTGGACCACAGTCTCACCCAGAACAATAAAGGTCTTAAGATTGCCTGGTGATCCATACGGCGTACATTTAGGTCCATTACAATAGGTATTAGTGGTGTGCGCATTGGAAGGTGTAGAATGTGCCTAAAAAACTTATT
This sequence comes from Calotriton arnoldi, assembly GCA_963921515.1. Taxonomy (NCBI): domain Eukaryota; kingdom Metazoa; phylum Chordata; class Amphibia; order Caudata; family Salamandridae; genus Calotriton; species Calotriton arnoldi. Next base: position 2,394,323 of record CAWUFW010000399.1, read on the forward strand.
TTCTCCTACCATAAAAGTATTATTACTTGAGGGTCCCCATACAGAGAAGCCGACAGCGCCCTATACTTGTATACCTCAAGGGCTGGGGATACCGCCTTGGACATACTACTCTCATGTTTCTTTACTATCGGTAGGGAATTTTGGAGTAAAATGCTCTTGCTTTTCTCCAATTGCGTTTTCCAAGACATTTTAGTATCCAAGGTTATACCTAGATAATTAAAATTGTGCACATATTCTATCTTCTGTCCCTTAACAGTTACATTCTTTTTAAAAGATTTGTGCGGGTTAATTGCCATGTATTTTGTTTTGCTAGAATTTATTTCCAGGCCCTTAGTCTTGCAATATACACCAAAGGTATCTATTAAACATTGTAAACCTTTGGGAGTTTGGGATATTAGAATGGTGTCATCTGCAAATAGGAGGGCAGGCACTGGCACCCCACCTAACTTGGGAGAATCTTGTTCGCAGCCCAATAAGTATTCTGGAATGTCATTTACATACAATGAAAATAAGGTGGGTGCCAGCACACATCCCTGCCGTACACCCCTGTTTACATTAATTTGCTCAGTAAGCTCTCCCCTCGGACCACATCTAACCTTTGCATAGTTATCCTCATGCAGTCTTATAATTTGCATGAGTATTTCCCCCGGTACCCCTTGGTTTTTTAAGGATTTCCAGAGGAGATTTCTAGGGATCAGGTCGAAAGCAGCTTTCAAGTCGACAAATGCGATGTACAGATGACCCTTCTTAAAAACTGTGTATTTCCAGCTTATGCAAAGGAATCTAAAAACCTGGTCAATTGTGCTTGTTTTAGCTCTAAAACCAGCCTGATATATTGATAAAATTCTGTTCTCCTCAATCCAAACATTTAATTTTGTTAAAATTTGTCGAGCATATATTTTTTGTAAAACCTCTATTAAACTAATCGGTCAATAATGCAAAGGGTCTTGGCGATTACCTTTTTAAAAATTGTTGTAATTTCAGCCCCTTTCCATGATTCCGGTATTGCTGCACCTGCGGCGACTGAATTACATAAAAAGTTAATATAGGGGCCCCAAATCTCTTTATCATGCCTCAGTAAGTCTCCTGGTATTTTGTCTGGACTTGGAGCTTTTCCCGGTTTTACTGCATCTATAGCTGACCGAGTGTCTTCCAAACTGAAATGTAAAGGGGATGTGATTGGGAATGTTACATAGTCTTGAATTTCAAGTTCTATATCACTCGTAGATATTGAATAAAGGCAGGAGAAATGGCTGACCCATGTTTTCGCATCTAAAAAAAGGTCCTTGCTACATCTCCCCGCTTTGTTTCCTTTAGATATCAGTCGCCAAAAGCTAGAGTGGTCCTTCGCTTTGGCTGCACTAATCAATTCAGTCCATATATTATCGTCCCAATTTTTCTTAGTTTGTGCTAATAATTTCTTGTACCTATTCCTTTTCTCTCTTAAGGCCACTATATTTTTTATTTTTGTTGCTGAAATAAGTTCCTTTTTTGCCTCGCGGCATTCTTTGTTATACCAGGGGTTTTCTAGGTTAGTTATTTCAGTTGTCCCCTTTTTACATTCTTTAAGAATCCTACTTAAGATAGGTGTCAGGGCATCTACCAATGCATGATGTATATTCATAATTGGGAAATCTGCAGCAGGGAGATCTACATACGGTGAAATAGTATCTACAAAGATATCGTATATCTGCTTCATAGCCTCGTCATTTCCCCCTATAGAAGGCCATTTTAAGGCTCTACGATTGTTGCTTAGTAATGGTTCGGTGACACTAAAGTTAATATCTCCATTGTTTAAGGGAGTTAGGTGAAAGCAATGGGATGATAGTGTCAAACATAGGGGGTAATGATCACTGTCAGATCTATCCTCAACTACCAGATCATGTAAAATTGGCCAAAGGCCAATAGATACCAGTATATAATCAATACAACTCTTTCAGTTATTCCTGCTAAATGTAGCTGCATTCGGGCTATCAGAAGGCAGTCGACCATTATAGGCTCGGAGTCCATGTCCTGACACCAATCTCATTAGTTGTGCAACGGCAACTGTACAGGGTACTACCGGACTACTTTCCAATGGGGTAATATTATTTACCATGTCTTCTTCTTTGAAGATATTTTCAAAACCAACAACAGGTTCAAATTTACGGTTAAAATCACCCCCCACAATTACCCTTGCCCTTGAATCAATTGAACATAAAAGTTGGTCTAGTTGTTCTATTACAGGTGATTCTTTGCTAGCTAGACTAGGTCTGCTATAGATATTTACTAAATATATTTCAGTTTTGTCCTGTGTTCGGATCTTCACTCCAACTATATCCTGTGATGGAAAATCCAACTGATTTATATCAATACATAGGGTAATTTTTATCCATATAACAAGACCTCCCGAAGGCCTCCCTCTAATAGAAGGAGTAGCATTAACGCTATATGTTTTGAATCCTACTTTATGGGGGATTTCCAAAGCCCATGTTTCTTGCAAAAGTATTATGTCGCTTGGTCCGATGTACTCCTGCCACTCTACGTCCACTTTTTTTCTTGTTAACCCTGCTATATTCCAGGATGTGAATCGTATTTCTGATTGCCCTTCATTCCTTGTTTGCTGATTGGGTACTACTTCCATCTCATTCCTGGATCCTAAACTTTCTTCACCCTTACTCTCAACGTGGCAATTATGATTTAAGGAATCCATTCCATTAACTTGTAATGGCTGGTTAACCTCAACAGTAACCGCACTGTCGCCAGGTAAATGCACTGGTATTACATCCGATATACCATGAGGCCTAACCGCTTCTTGTTTGTTTGTCAAACCTATCCAGTCTTGACCCCTATCTAAAGCTAGTTGTCTATCCTGAATATTAGTTGAGAGAGCAAGTGTTAGAACCTGAGACCCATCAAATAAATGTGATTCTTGTTGCGTTACAAATAATTGTCAGTCTTGGGCATTTAAATCTGACAGGGCCTGAAACCTGTTGGACAGCGAGATTGAAGCGGGGTTATTTGCAAGGGGACCAAGTGGAGGTTTGTAGAAATATCCCAGGGGAAGAGCACAAATACTATTACTCTGGATGTGTAATGTCTTGCGAAAGTTTAGTAGGTAGCGAACCATCTGTGGCCGGCGAAAGTTAACCACAATGCAATCACAGTCAATACACTTGGGGGATGAACCCACCCACCCAACTCTGCGAACCATTAAGATCTCCCTTATAGCAGACGGATGGAATCTTTTGTGTTTTATTAACCAGTCCACGGTTTTATTGCGTAACTCAACCCACGTCTCCCTTTGGCCCTCCCTAAGAACAGGTACACCAGCTAAAACTAAAACATATGGGCACGTGGCTGGCGGTAAACTCAACACATCAGTATTAGGTTTCAAGCAAATGTTGGTTGAGTCATCTACTAATTTATTAGACACAGTGCTTGGTACGGTGCCTGAATCTCTAAACATTCAGAATAAGCATTGTGCGAGCCTCCACATTTCACACTTAAGCCTTTAGGTTCTTTCTGTGTTTTACATTTCATAGCAATATTATTTATCATAGGACAATCCTTGGCTTTACCATCTAAGTTTTGCAAAATCACAGTTAGGTTACCATCAACTACAGTATTTGGACCCTCTCTTTCTATAGCATTTGGTTGTTGGGTCACATTAGTACTACTTATGTTATTTATAACAATGTCCATTCGTTCCAATTTTTCCCATAATAGTGTACATTTCTTTTCAATCAATTCATGAACATGAGCTAGCGCAGTTCCTAGTACGGAGCCCTCAACAGTACCATGAGTAACAGTCGTGGCGTCCACAGTACTATCGCGATTTAGTATAGGAAGAAAAGGGACCACATCAGTCTGAGAGCCAACCGAAAGGCTTTTCAGCGTTTCATAAGAATTTGCATTTTTAACACGTTTTTCAGGTTGGGATCCCTTTGTGTTCTTAGGTTTTTGGGCACCAGCACCCCGCTTTCGTTTAGCTGGTGGCTCTGTCTCCTTTCTTACATCAGAGAATTTACAACCCCGTGCTCTGGTGGTTATACAGGGTACTTCTGGAGCCACAGATAAAGGTAGGTCCGTAACTATCACAGATGGAGTTAATGGGACATTTGAAGGCATTGTAAGTAGTGATGTTTGTGTAAACTCCCCCGAAACAGGGTCAGAGATGCCCAGTGAAGACCGTCTCTGGAGGTTCGATGGATCCAAGGAGAGACGTCGTTCCGTTATTTCTATTTCATGGGTCAATATTCATTCTGCCCTGACTAAAAATGCATCCAGTGTACCCACAACTCCTTTTTGCTTATTCATTATATTGCCTTACAACACTGCTCCTTACAAAAGCACACTTAAGAACCCCCACAGATGAACATAAATGTTGCACAACAGTACCTGTACGCTACAGCTTATGACCACACCGGTATCCAGATGTCAGGGAGGTGGCCCAGCCCAGCCTCCTCCGGGCTCAGACGGGCCCGCCCTTGGCCCAGGCACGCCCGCGCGCGTCCCACGCTGCGGGAGTTTGACGGTGCTCTTATCGCGCCTCTGGGCGCGAGTGCAGCGTCAGTGGCAGCGTCATGGCGCTGGGGCTGCTGGGGGTTATAGTTTTGCCGTTCCCCTCACGGCGTGTTGCTGGCAATGCTGGCCGTTTCCCTCACGGCGTACTAGTGAGCAGAGTTGGCCGTTCCCCTCACGGCTAGGGTGACTGAGCAACCGGACCTTTGGGCGTCCCGCGCTGCGGGAGTTCGACGGTGCTCTTATCGCGCCTCCGGGCGCGAGTGCAGCGTCACGGCGCTGGGGCTGCTGGGGGTTATAGTTTTGCCGTTCCCCTCATTGCGTGTTGCTGGCAATGCTGGCTGTTTCCCTCACCGCGATACCAAAGGGGATGATGGACAGAGCGTTAGAGCAAATCAAACACTCACCCCCAGTCAACTGATCTGGGTTTAATCCATCATCATTCTTTAGCTCACTCCACCACCCCAGTTCAGACATGGCCATATGCAAATCAGTCTGACCCTGTGCCTCATGGGAACAGTCCAGCCCGAACTGCCAAGCCATGTCTTCCCTGGACCGGAAACAAGCATCCTGGGACCGGTTTCTGGCTATTCAGCCGTCATCAGCCAGGCTAGCTTGAATCCAGTGGCATATGGCCATGTCTGAACTGGGGTGGCGGAGTGAGCTAAAGAATGATGATGGATTAAACCCAGATCAGTTGACTGGGGGTGAGTGCTTGCAATGTTCAACACTCCGTCCATCATCCCCTTTGGTTTTGCTATGTTCGCCCTAAGTTGGCAGGGTATGCACAGACGTGGGTCCCTTGCTCACTTTGCCACTGGATTCAAGATAGCCTGGCTGATGACGGCTGTAAGCCAGAAACCGGTCCCAGGATGCTTGTTTCCAGGAAAACCATTCGGGATCGTCTAGCTCGAAGAACAATGGCTCACTCGTCGGCATCTATTCCCGATGACATCTTCCAGGAGGGCGTCGATGTACCAGAACAGGAGCCGGTCCAAGAAGGCCTTGTCAGTGCCTCCGATGACTCCGACGCCGAGGAAATCACTCCTGGTCAGCGGGTCGTAAGTAGTGACGTCGACCCCCTCCCCCCACCACCCAAAAAGGCTTCGGTCACACCTTCACCTTCGGGCCCAGGTGCACACCGAGACAGTACTTCTGATGCCCCGCCTCCGGGCCCGGCGAAGAAGCCAACATCTAAGCCTTCAGGCAACTCGGGCTCGAGTCAGCCTCCAGTCGGTACCGAAACCCAGTCCTCGGCACCGAAAAAGAAACCTGCCTCCGCATCCAAGCACTCGGCACCGAAACACCCCTCGGCACCGAAACAACCATCGGAACCGAGCAAAAAACCGCTCCCAAAAATTGCAGACTCTCAACCTTCGGCGCCGAAAAAACCTTCCGAGCCGAAAAAACAACCGGTTCCACAGGCTCCTACAGAGACTATAACACCTCCCGGTTCGAAGCCTAAAGAGCACAAACCAATTCTAGAGTCGGTGCTGACCAAGCCTTCGAAACCGACAAAATCGGTACCAAAACACCAGCCTCCACCAGAAGAGCTTTTTACACCGGATCATACCCAAAAGACTCTTCTAAAAGACCCAAGCACTGGCCAACTCACTCTCCATTCTAAGAAGAGACCACGGAACACGTCTCCATCGGCTCCACCGCCCAAAAAGAGAGACATTGCAACATCTCCTCTCAGAATCCCTTCTCCACCACCACACCACTCTCCTATACCATCTCCTCCACCAATGGACGATGATAACACCTCTGATGACACAGGGACAGGGGGTGCAAACGATGAGCCACTAGGGGATCCTAGTCCACCTTCTACCCCAGACCCCTGGGACGATTACAACACACCAGATGTCCCTAATATTCCACAAGATGACATCTACCCCTCTAGACCTTCCTTTCCAGAGGACACCATGGGTTTCAACCAGCTCCTTCACAGGGCTGCACAATACCACGGGGTTGACTTGCACACAGACCCTGTGGAAGACGATTTTTTAATGGACACTTTTGATACTTCACAAAAGTTCACCTCTATCCTACCTATGCTAAAAGGAGTCATCAAACATGCACCTGAGGTGTTCAAAGATCCTGTTCGGGCTAGGGTTATTAACCCCAGGATAGAGAAAAAGTACAAAGCTGCCCCAGCAGACCCAGTATACATTAAAGGACACATACCATTGGACTCCTTAGTAGTCTCCAACGCTAGGAAGAGGGCTAACTCTCACACGTCAGGGGACGCTCCACCTCCCGACAAAGAGTCCAAACTCTTGGACGCCTCTGGTAAACGCACAGCGTCGCAAGCAGCTAACATATGGCGTATCGCCAACACTCAAGCTTTGTTAGCTAGGTATGATAGGGCACACTACGACGAACTAGAGTCCCTATTGCAACACCTTCCAGACCAGTACAAAACCAAGGCTAATGACCTCATACAAGAGGGTAAGCTGATTACTAACACCTCCATTCGTTGCGCTCTAGACGTGGCAGACACCGCCTCCCGAGCCATCAACACAAGTGTTCTTCTGCGTAGACATGCTTGGCTACGCATTTCCGGTTTTAATCCTGAAGTACAAACTTGTATCCTTAACCAGCCATTTGATCAGGAACACCTAATCGGACCTACCGTGGATTCATCTCTAGAAAAGATGAAAAAAGACACTGACACGGCTAAATCAATGGGAGCCTTGCAATCGCAAGCTCCCAGACGTTCCTTTCGTCGCTCCTCTTATAAGTGCACCTCCAGAGGCTACTCCTCTGACAACTCATCCACCTCTTATAAGGCCCCCACCCAGACCACATTCACCAGAGGTTATCAAAGAGGAGGCTACAGGGGCAATAATAACAAAGGTAGAGGCAAAACCAACAATACCCGCTCTGCCTCCACCCCTACCCAATGACTTCCCTCCCCCCGGACCATTCCACTCCAGTCGGGGGAAGATTGCTACAGTTCCTTCCTGTCTGGAACAACATCACCACAGACAGGTGGGTGAGACAAAGGTTACTGTCTAGAACTCACCTCTACCCCCCCAAACATACCACCCAGACAGCGTCCAATGTCACCAGAACACTTATCGCTACTAAAGCAGGAGGTCATCTTCCTCCTACAAAAACATGCAATAGAACCAGTCCCCCTGCATCAGCAAAACACAGGAGTTTACTCCCTGTACTTTCTTATCCCAAAGAAGGACGGCTCTCTGAGACCTATCCTAGACCTCAGACCCCTAAACCTGTACATACACTCAGACCATTTTCACATGGTCACACTTCAACAAGTCCTTCCTCTTCTCTCACAAAGCGACTTCCTTGCCACTTTAGATCTCAAGGACGCCTACTTTCATATTCCCATTCACATCTCTCACAGGAAATATCTCAGATTCGTAGTGGACGGTCAGCACTACCAATTCAAGGTACTCCCTTTCGGAGTCACCACAGCACCCAGGGTATTCACCAAGTGTCTAGCAGTAGTTGCAGCTCACCTCAGAAGACAGCACATTCATGTCTTCCCATACTTGGACGACTGGCTCATAAAAGCCAAGTCATACAATCAGTGTGTACATCACACTCACGCCACAATTCAGCTGCTCCACGAATTAGGGTTTACGGTGAACCACGAAAAATCTCACCTACAACCGTCCCACATACAACAATACCTCGGTGCAACAATAAACACCTCAAAAGCACTTGCATATCCCAGCCCAGCCAGGATAGCAAGCTTACAAAGCCTCATAACCAAATTTCAGCCACACCACTTTCTTCCAGCTCGAGTGTTCATGCAGCTCATAGGGATGATGGCATCTTGCATATTCATAGTACCTCACGCAAGACTCCAGATGCGTCCTCTACAAGAGTGCTTAGCAAGTCAGTGGAACCAAGCTCAAGGTCCGCTAACAGATCTGGTGTTGGTGAACAGCCGCACGCATCGCTCTCTGCAGTGGTGGAACACCCAAATTCTTTCCAAGGGGCGACCGTTCATAGAGCCAGTTCCACAGATTGTACTAACAGCGGACGCATCGCTCTCCGGCTGGGGAGCTCATCTATTACATCACACCATACAGGGAAGGTGGACACCTCAACAAAAGTTACTCCACATCAATTACCTGGAGTTACTAGCCATATTCCTCGCCTTAAAGTCTTTCCAGCAACAAATAACAGGCAAAGCTGTCCTAGTCCGCACCGACAACATGACAGCAATGTACTACATACAGAAACAAGGCGGGACACACTCCCTACAGCTTTCGCAGCTAGCACAAAGCATATGGAGATGGGCTATTCCTCAGAACATTTTTCTCCTAGCACAACACGTTCCCGGAGTCCAGAACAACATGGCGGATCTGTTAAGTCGTCAAACGCAACAGATTCATGAGTGGGAACTTCATCCACAAGTCCTTCAACCGTTCTTCCACATGTGGTGACAGCCACAAATAGATCTGTTCGCCACACACCAAAACGCCAAATGCCCAAACTTCACCGCCAGATATCCACACCCATTGTCCAAAGGCAATGCGATATGGATGAATTGGTCAGGCAGATTTGCGTACGCTTTTCCGCCTCTCCCACTCATTCCACTGGTGGTGCGCAAACTGCAGCAACACTCACTCACTCTCATCCTAGTTGCTCCAACATGGGCCAGACAACCGTGGTACACCACGTTACTGGAACTATCTGTAGTCCCCCACCAAAAACTACACCTCTCCCCACGCCTCTTAACCCAGAACCATGGAGAGATCAGACACCCGGACCCAGCACAGCTCAACCTAGCAATCTGGCTCCTGAGGTCTTAGAGTTTGGTTACCTTAACCTTCCCCCTGACTGTATGAACGTTATCAAAGAGGCTAGACGCCCTACCACTAGAGCCTGCTATGCAGCCAAGTGGAAAAGATTTGTAATATACTGTAACAACAACAACGTCAATCCCTTAGATGTGTCTATTAAACACATAATACGTTATCTACTCCATCTCCAAAAGTGTAACTTAGCATACACCTCTATTAGGTTACACCTCGCCGCCATAGCAGCCTACTTACAAAATAGACAACACTTGTCGCTTTTCGGGGTACCTGCCATCAAAGCATTTATGGAAGACCTCAAAATAATAATTCCTCCCAGAGTACCACCCTCACCTGTATGGAATTTAAACATTGTTCTCACTAGACTAATGGGTCCTCCATTTGAACCTCTGCACAAATGCGAACTACAATTTCTAACATGGAAAGTCGCTTTCCTGGTGGTTATTACTTCGCCTTAGAAGAGTCAGTGAAGTACAAGCACTAACTATTCAAGAACCCTTTTTACAACTACATCACAACAAAGTAGTTCTTAGAACCAATCCAAAATTCCTCCCTAAGGTTATTTCTTCCTTTCATCTTAATCAGTCTGTGGAATTGCCAGTATTCTTCTCGCAACCACAAACAGTCGCAGAAAGAGCTCTTCATACTCTCGATGTTAAAAGAGCACTCCTTTATTACATTGAAAGAACAAACCCCTTTCGCAAAACGAAAACTTTTTGTATCTTTCTCACCACCACATAAAGGCAACCCCATATCAAAATCTGGTATTGCAAGGTGGATTGTAAAATGCATACAAATTTGCTATCACAAAGCAAAACGTACATTATCTATCCCCCCTAAAGCCCACTCTACCCGAAAGATAGGGGCTTCAATGGCATTTTTAGGGAACATTCCCTTAGATGACATCTGCAAAGCAGCTACATGGTCTACACCGCACACATTCACAAAGCACTATTGTGTAGATGTGCAAACAAAACAACAAGCTAGTGTGGGCCAGGCTGTACTCAAAACACTATTTCAAACTACTGCAACAGATACTGGTGGTCGCCGCTAAGGAGGAATACTGCTATATAATCTATGCACAGTGTGTCGATCTGCAGCTCATATGCCTCGAACGGAAAATGCTACTTACCAGTATGCATCTGTTCTTGGCATGTAGAGCTGCAGATCCACACACGCCCACCCACCTCCCCGGCTACCTTTATCTGTTCCAGTATTATCTTATTTAGATACAGCATTCATGGGCATCTTTATTGTTTCTCACAAACTCCATCATTTCCCTGCTGGCGAAAAACAATCTGAAGATGGAGCTGATGCCCATGCGCACTATCATCCAAAGGAGGAGTCACCTATCTCGTGACTTCCAAAGACTTTTCCAAGACAAAAACAAGTGCAAACATCCGGGCCCAACACCAGATGGCGATATATGCACAGTGTGTGGATCTGCAGCTCTACATGCCAAGAACAGATGCATACTGGTAAGTAGCATTTTCCTTTCTGTTCTCCAAAGGGTCCTTTTATATAAACATTGTCCCGAAGATGGTCTCATTGCTGTTTACCTTATTGAGACTGCATCATCGACAACCCACTCACATCAGCCCGCTAATAAAACCATATGTATCATAACTTTCTGTACCTTCTCTGAGATTGTGCGCCATGCTTATATAGTGTGTATTGTGGATATGTAGCCCTATGTTCATCCCTTTGTTGTGTATCATTTAAATATGTATATACACACACAGACACATATATATATACATACATATATATATATATATATATATATATATATATTGGTTGAGTGATTAAAATAATTAAAATCTATTACTTTTCCACACTTCAGTAAACAATTCTCTCTATATATTTGCCCAGAATTCATAACTCATGTAATCCATACTTATTGATATATTCGTTTGATTGATCTTTTTGACCAATCATTACCTTTACAAGTACTATTTCATAATAATTCCTTCAGGAGTCTCTTGTTGTTAACATTGTTTACCCATCTCCTGTGGGAAGATTGGGTTGCCCTGTAGTGCTTTTCGTCGTTTGTTAGGAGTGTCTGCTGTGTGGAGTAGGTGCTTCAAAGATGACGGCTGAGTGATAGCATGCCAGCAAGGAAGGTGTTGCCTCTGTGGAAGTGGGTGAGGTCTTTTGCTTGGACAGTTACTCTGAATTAATTTTCTGAAAGGGATGGCTTTATTCTTCAGAGTAGTGAGTGTTGATATCAGGTGAGTTTGGCTTGAGTGCAATGTAAGTTCAGGCTTTGCATTTGCTGTCTATGTAAAAGTTAAGGGATTTTGTGCTGCTGGTGAGTTTTGGGATAAAGTATCCCAGATTAGTTTTGTCCAACAATCTTTAGACTTTGTCTTGTTTGCTGGCAGCCGCAAATATGACAAATTTGTTTGGACTTGATAGGTTTAGTTGAGATACGATAGAACATCTGTGCTTGGATATTGCAAGGCAGATATTCTGCTAAGTGATGTAGTTGCTTAATATTATTATTATGTATCGTGTGTCATTGCCACAAAGGTTGGAGTTGACGTCCACGTGTGCCAATAGGTTTACCAGAGGTTCCATATACAGAGTAAAAATGTAACCAGGTCTGACGGCTTAGTAAACTAATGCATCCACATCATGGACCTGTGTTTGACCCCCATGGACACAGCTTGAATCCTGGTGTGGCCACTCAGCCTTTCTTCCTTCTGACTATTATGGAGTTGAGCATTGATATCCATCTGTCCGTCATTATTACAGAGGAAACCCTGAGAGAATGAGTGTGCACTACACTACACCATATATGTAATGTTAAAATTTATTATGGTTTCAGGGGTGTGCCAGCAATGATTCAATTTAGCAGTGGCACTCTTGGCACCTCAGACATCTTTTTTCGTTCAGTGTTTAGAATAGGGCTGTTGAGACCAATATGGAGATTAGTAATATATGTGGGAATTAGAGGGTCTGCAACAGCTCCCCTGGGACAGGCTATTGGATTTTTCTTTTCTCTTCCCACATCCTCCACACCCCTTCTTGCGACAATGCATTGGGCGGTGTGTGTCTGCACACAGGCAGGCTGGTTGCAGTGGTTGCAACAAAGTGGTACTTCCTGCTTTATTTCCTTACAAAATTATTGAGATGAGGAATCCTAAGTTGGAGTTTTTAGACCCTGGGGGTTTCCTCAAAGGAATGTCACAAAGAAATCGAGCCTGATTGTTTACAGGAGGTTGATCTGTGCAGGGGTAAAATGGTATTGTTACGCTCCACCAACATTAAATACTGACTTGTCCCTGAAAGTTACTGACATTAATTGGTTGCGCAGCCTCTTCTGGCATTGTTCAAGTAGGACATGATTTGATGAACTGTGCTACTGGAATAAGGTCTTTGTAGTAGAAACGGGTAGTCTGAGTATGTTAGATGTCCCTGCAGCAATATCTGTCTGAGCTACTTCACTTCAGTGAGGGGTATGATCAGGATTTGATCTGCAAGGTGTTCTGTTGTGTCTTCTACTGACAGACAACAGTATTTCAACTTTGGAGATAACGTGAGGTTATTTACATTGGAGACCTCTTATCTATCATCTTACGTGAATGAATTATCTTACGTGAATGAATTATATTTCCAGACTGGTCGGGAAAACATTTCTCCACCAATCACACTTGGGCATCACCACATGGTGAAATGCTTAGCCCGCCTCCCAGCATAACAACAGAGTAGGCACCAACAGTCAAGCTGCAGTCTGTTCCTCATTTTCTGCACTTCATAGACACAGGTTTGGAGCTCTCGCTCACTGTCTCACATTTGAAAGCCAGCATTTAGACAGCGTCTAGGTCAAATGTCTCTTCCAAAACTTTCAGCTTTCAAGCCTTGATGCAGATGCCACAAGAAGTTGCCACTTTCGGATTCACATGAAAACTGCATGTGGATACTCTGATTGGAGAACAATATTGCTACCTGCAATTCTTTTGCCTCTCTGCAACCGCAAGCTATCATGGAGGTGGAGGTCAAATTGTTTCAGGCTAATGCCTGCAAGGAAATGCCTAAGCAATCTACTTCATCCACAAGCAAGTCAACTGTAAGGGAACAATCTCCTAATAGATCTTCCCATAAAATAACACACAAAAAGTGCCATAGGAAGGAGTAGTCCTCTTCTCGGGTAAACAATCCTGCTCCTGGGATTGTTCAGTCTTGGCGTGTTCCTTGATGCAGAACTCTTCCTTGTCATTAGAGCTTCAAGGTCCATTGGCTGAACTGGCGGAGGTCGAGGCCTTCTGGCATGCTTTTGTGGATCTGTTCAGGGTGGCTCCTGCACCCTCTGGGCAGCCTCCAAGTAAGCATGTGTTCCTGTGGGTGTGGTGACTCTGTTGGCACTGACCCAAACAACGCACCTCCAAAGGCTATAGCATCTAAGAAGTCGAAGCCTGCATAGATATAGTATCCCATTTGATCTGATCCCCCTTCAGTGTTAACAAAAGGGTCTCCCACAGAGCTGACTATGGCGCCACTCTAGAAGCCTTTGACATGAGAGGAAATTGTCTGTGTGGTGAGGGAAAAAGTTAAGGTAAACTTTAATGATGCTCCCTTGACATAGCGCCTGCTAAGTGCCCAGGATGGAGTGGATTTACGACTCAGACTTCAAAGTCCCAGCAAGCCTGAAAAAGACTATGGCCACAGAAGAGGATAATGATTTGGGGGGTGGGGGGACTTTGCCAACCGCTGAGCAAATATGGCAGCATTAGGGAGAGCTCCTGTCAAGGAAAGGGAACTTACGTGCAAGCCACCTCCTCCTGTGCATCCATATGTCTCTGGTCGATCATAGGGCACCCCCCTCCCCGGCTGAAAACCGAGAGCCTGAGAGACCGAGCGGCGGTGCCAGCACTGATCACAAAAGAGGGCCATCAAGTCAGCTGGGTCGCATGCAACCGTGAACAGTGGAGAGGTCTCCCCTCTTATGACCAGTAACTAGGGAGGCAAGTTGAAAATCAGGTTGGTTGGGGGTGAGGTTTGTCGGCTCACCTGGCCACAATGAAGAGAGATTCGGGTGCAGAGAGAATCTCCTGCAAGGCTGGAGGAGAGGTGACCCAGCGGTGGCTAAAGCAGCGGTGAAGGACTCGGCGGGGATTGGGGGGGTTCACCCATCAACAAGACCACCGCCTGAGCGTGGCAGGTTACGCATCGTTGAGCAGAGAGGTGGGTCCTCGAGCAGAGCTTACTCCGCACCCAGAACAGGGGTGAAGAGGGCTAGGCAGAATGTGGACACTGTTAACTGAGTCCCCTGTGGGTCTTTGGACACGAGGAAGTGAAAGACACCCTATGCACCCACAGTGGTCCGTGATAAGGGTCATAAACATGCGGTACCAAACAGACTAGAAAAATATGCCTTCTACAACACTGCATCGAGGGAGAATCCTAACCAGGACCTAAACTTGCCTCAGGTGAGCGCAGTAGACCAAGACCCATCACTCCGCAAATTAATGCAGGTGGTATGAGAAACCAGATCCACGCTGAAACATAAAATTGACACAGTTGAGCTAGACATTATTTTCATGTGGGCAGGTTACAAGAAAATGAACACTAGGCTGGGCCATGTGTTATACCCACTGGAAGAACACACCGAAGCAATCAATATACTCAAAACAGTTCTGTCACCTTACCGATGCCACACAGTGCTGCTATGCCAAGGCAGAAGATGCAAAAGGTCTCACTGAGAAAGTTAAAGTGAGAGCATCAGAGAAAGTTGTAGAAGCACTCATTAGACCCATGTTGCACCTGAAACAGCGGTTGAGTCAGTGGAAGGCAGAGTATACTGCAGAACTGGATGCCTCTCTGGCCAAAGGATTATATGAGGTGGAGAATAAAGCGGCCAAACACCTGGCCTGGCTTGCGCGTAGAGAGGAGGGCCAAAGATGGGTTGGAGGATAAAGACAGATGGAGGACTTCGGGTGGAGTCTGTGCCAGAACCAGCCCAGACGTTCACAGTAGACCTGGAACAACTCTATAGACCCATAAATAGATGCCCCAAGCATCAGGTTCTTGCCTGTGTGTGTCATATCCCCATCCCAAGACTGAGCAAAGATGACAGAGTCCATCTAGAGAAACAGCTGGAGGTCTTAGAGAATGAGAAAGTGATAAAACAATTGAAGAGTGGGAAAACTCCTTTGTCTAACAGGCTGCTCCCAGAGTTTTGTTTTATTTTTTGGCGGTAAACTGGACGAGCCACTCAGCCATATGTTCCACAAAGTGCAACAAAAGTGACAGGATATCCATATATATCTTATTGTCTTAATTCATAAGAAAGTGGCTCTGGTCAACCAGTGCTCCTCATACAGGCCAATTTCTTTACTTAACATGGAGGACAAAATACTGGCCAAGGTGTTGG